>JADMNL010000023.1:557910000-559240000 GCA_016271365.2 Neoceratodus forsteri | reverse complement strand
ACTGGCGCAGGGAAGCATATGCATACCTGTGATCTCTACAAGCAAACCAACTGGCTCAATCTAAATAGTAGACATGCCTACCAGACCTGCCTACTGGCTAAGAAAATCTGTCTTAACCTCACACCCCCTGCAACTCATGCCTTAATGTTGCCCGCAGTCACTGCACATTTTACGCACAGTTCCCTCAAACCATCATTTATCGTTCCATTCTGACGTACCAACCAGGCTCAACGTGCTTTCCACACCAGGGCCTCCCCCTGCTGCTAAACAACCTTCCCCCCTGAAACTGCAGCTGAAAACAAGCTTGGCCCATTCAAACGTAAACTCTGCCAGCACCTCACTGACCTTAGCAGCTGTGACTGCTCTGCCTAGGTTTGCGGCTTTGTTTCACCTCTCCTTCCCCTTCTCTCCTTCAAACAACATGAAGTCTTGCTATATTATGACTTCTGCAGTGATCCACAGCATCTGAACTGCCCCGGAGAGGAAAGAGTTAACTCCAGTGTGAATGAAGTTCTCAGCGCGAGCACTATTACTGAAAGCTCTATCTGGACAGTTTCAAACTGAAACTGTCAGATTCTTTACTCCGCCTCACTGAACAGTCGCTCCGGAGATCTCTCCTTCAGCTCGGTTCATTTCTCGGTTCAAACGAGTAAATTTCGGTTCATTTAAACCGGCAAAAGTTCCTAAATTACTGCATTTCGGTTCAAAGCTCTATCTGGTAAACCGTAAGTACAGGTTTTGTAAGTCTGTGTGGAAATACATTATCGGTTCGGTTTTGAACCGATCGGTTTGCTAAAAAACTACTTTTATTGAATTATTTGGGCTTTTTAGAGTGTGGTTCCCGGTTCTAAAAAAAAAAAAAAAAACCTACGTTTTTATTCAGGTTTTTTCAAATACCCGTGACACTGTTAGGAACCGATAAGGGTGTCTTGCCTGGCACTGCCATTAAAAGGGCAAGTTTTGGTTAGAGCTGGCATTATGTCTGAGAAACCCAAAAGAAAAACGGGCCCTGGGTTTCAACACTCATGATGCTTGTGGGGAAGCCTTGCCAAGGCTGACCCACACCACATGTTTATTGTCTGGGGCTGACCACCTCCTGTCAGACTGCCAGGTGTGTAAGAATTTCCTGCAGCCACCCTGGAGAAAAGATTGGGCCGGCTCAGGGAATGAGAGGCCAAAAAGTCCACTGACCCGGATGGCCAGCCCGGTCCAGTGCCCACTGGACCAGAGGGAGTGCCCTCTGACCAGGTCGAGACTTCCTCGGGCAAAAGGAAGGCTGGTTCTGAGGAACCAGCCCCAGTAAAGAAATCTAAGAAATCAGCAGGTCTGGAGTACAAAATTGCCTCTCCAACTGCTGCAGAGATAGCAAAAGCCATACAGATTGTCCAGTCACTGTCTCAGGGACCGTCCGAACCGCCTCTAGCTGGCAAAAGGGTGGTTCGTCCGGTTCCAGTGGTTCAAGAGTATGATGTTGAAGAATTTTATGAACCACAGGAGGGGGAGGAGGATTTTGAACATTATGTATGTGGCTGGGAGGGTCTGGACGTGCCCATTGAAGCGGACATTTCTCCAGACAGACCATTAGAATCTCCCCCTATGCTGTCTGAGTCCCCATCTCATTTTATGTTTTACAAGAAAGTTGCTGAAACCCTCCAGCTTCCCTTGGAAGAGGCTGTGGATGAGCAAGATGAGCCTGATTATGTTGAAATGATGGATATCCCAGAGTCTAGGAGATTGTCTATTCCTTTGCATAAGTCATTTAGGAAGCAAACAACAAAAATTAAAAAAAATCCTCATTCTGTCCCTCCTGTAGATAAAAAAATGGACAGAAGGTATGCTTTATCAGGCCCTGATACAGACTTCCTTACTGAACAGTGTAGTCATGTAGGTGTGGTACAAGCTGCAGCCTGTGACAAGGCTAATATTCCCCTGGCCTCACATCGTCCTGATAAAGATTCCAGGAAGATTGATGCCATGGTGAAAAAAAAACAGTATATGGCAGCTTCTTTGGGACTCAGGCAGGCAAATTATATGGCTTATGTGGCTAGATATCAGAAATCTAGATGGGATACAGTGTTGCAGTTAGCCAAGCAGGCCCATGGCCAGCTGGCTAGTGGATTGGAACAGGTGGCTGCTGATGGCATTGAAGCCTCTAAAGTTCAATTTCATACTGCTGTAGATGTTAATGATGTCTCCTCTAGGGTCATGGCCACTTCTGTAGCTTTCCGTAGGTTGGCATGGCTCAGGTGCACTAATCTGTCACAGGACACTCAGTCAAAGGCTATGGATTTTCCTGTGGTAGGAAATTCTTTGTTTGGGGAGCAGACAGAGAATTATATGAAAAAGATGGATGAATACAGAACTACCTACAAAAGTGCCCAGGCCAAGAAGCGGCATGCCACTCCCCAGAGGCACACTCCCAGAGGTAGAGGCAGGCCTTTCTATCAATCCCAAGCCTCCTCTGCTTATGCTCAGAGGGGTTTTTTGAGGCAGACGGGGCGCAGGTAAACCGTCCCCCTCCCCTCAGCCTAAGGCAACTGCCAAGCAGGCACCCTGATGGGGTGCCCAGGGCCGATTCTCCTGTACCAGTAGGGGGCAGGTTGGCTTACTTCAGTCAGAACTGGGTGTCCCTAACCTCGGACAAATGGGTTCTGGAAGTAGTAAGCCAGGGTCTGGTTCTCAGCTTCAAACAGTTCCCAAAGACGAGAGCCAGACATTTTCCACCTGCCAGCCCTTCAGAGTCCCTTGCTCTGGAAGCAGAGGTCTCTGCCCTCTTAAACTGCATAGCAGTGGAAAGGGTTCCTCCTTGTCACCAGGGCAAGGGGCTGTACTCCAGATACTTTCTTACACCAAAAAAGACAGGAGAATGGCGGCCCATCCTAGACTTAAGATATCTGAACAAACATCTTTTGAAACCAAAGTTCAAAATGTTAACTCTAGCAATGATTTTGTCCTCTCTGAGGCCAGGGGACTGGCTAGCCTCCCTGGACCTTTCATGTCCTGATCAGGCCTTCTCACCGAAAGTACCTCAGGTTCGAACTGTCCTCAGGTCACTACCAGTTCAGAGCAATGCCCTTCGGTCTTACCTCTGCTCCAAGGGTATTCACAAAATGTCTAGCTGTGGTAGTGGCTCATTTAAGAAGGCAAGGGGTTGCTGTTTTTCCCTACCTGGACGACTGGCTCATTGTTGGTCAGTCCCCAGATCAGGTAAAATCCCACTTGCAAGTCTCCCAGCAGCTTCTCACCTCCCTGGGATTCCTGCTAAACTTACCAAAGTCAGTTCTAGAACCAGTTCAGGTACTAACTTTCATAGGTGCGGAATTGGACACAAAGTTGGCCAGGGCTTTTCTCCCCTTGGAAAGGGTAGAGAAGTTGATCGCCCTGGCATCTTCTTTCACCCTGCGGGTCTCTCGACCAGCAAGACATTTTTTGAAGCTTCTAGGGCACATGGCTGCTTCCACAGCTGTAGTGCAGGGAGCAAGATTCCAGATGAGACATTCAGTTTAATTTGAGGGCCTATTGGTCCCAAAGGAGAGACCCCCTTACCAAACTGGTCCCTGTGACCCGAACTCTGATTCTAGCTCTTCAGTGGTGGCAAGATCAGAGCAATTTAAGACAAGGGGTCCCCTTCATTCCCATTTCTCACTCCCTCACCCTCACTACGGATGCCTCCCTGCTGGGGTGGGGGGCACTTGGGCGACCTATCCACACAGGGAGTGTGGTCCCCCCAGGAATCTCTGCTCCACATAAATCTACTGGAACTCAGAGCTGTCTTTTTAGCTCTTCAGGTTTTTTCTGCATCTGTCCAGAACAAAGTAGTCCAGGTCAGGACAGACAATACCACAACAATGTGGTACATCAACAAACAAGGGGGCACTCGGTCATCGGCCTTGTGCACCGAAGCAATGAAGTTGTGGTCTCTGGCTTACTCCCTGAACACCTCTCTAATAGCAGTTCACCTGCCAGGGAAGGACAATGTCCTGGCGGATGCCCTCAGCAGGATTTCTCAGGGTCATCACGAATGGTCTCTGAATCCCTGAGTGCTGGGGTCAGTTTTTGCCAGATGGGGCACTCCTCAGATAGATCTTTTCGCAGCCCCAGACAACCACCAACTTCCTCTGTTCTGTTGCAGGCCTCCAGTGATGGGCTCAGTCCCCCTGGATGCCTTTCTGTTGGATTGGGAAGGGAAGTTCCTGTATGCTTCCCCCCCTTCCCTTCAAGGTGTTAGTAAAAATCAGATCCCAGCCCTGCAAAGTGATTCTGATTGCACCAGACTGGGCCAGGCAACCCTGGTACCCACTACTTCTGTCATTGACAGTCCACCTTCTCCTGTGCCTTCCCAGGATTCACAACCTGCTGACCTGTGCCCAGGGGAGAGTATGGTATCCGAACCTCAAATCCCTCCACCTCAAAGCCTGGCTCTTGAGGAGTTAGAATTTGCTGATTTACACCTTTCTCAAGGTGTCCTTGATATTTTAAAGGCCTCTAGGAAGCCTTCCACTAGAGCTACTTATAATTCCAAGTGGAAAAGGTTTTCCATCTGGTGTTCTGGGAAGCATATTGTCCCAGAATCTGCTGATTTGCCCATTTTGCTGGACTACTTGGTCCATCTTAATTCTTTGGGTCTCAGGCCAGCTACTTTAAGAGTTCACTTGGCAGCTCTGTCTGCTTTTATTTCAGCAGGAAAGCCTTCCTCCCTTTCTTCTCACCCTGTGTTTTCCAAGTTTTTCAAGGGGTTACTTCATACTAACCCTCCTTTTCGGGACCCAGCCCCTGCCTGGGACCTTAATGTTTGCATTGCTCAGTTAATGCAACCCCCCTTTGAACCTCTGTCTTCGGCAGACCTTAAGTTCTTAACTTGGAAAACTGTCTCTAGTGGCCATCACTTCTGCCAGACGCATAAGTGAGTTACAAGCCCTTTCAGTAGAAAATGATTTTATTTCTTTTCACAGGGATAAGGTAGTCCTCAGGACTAACAGAAAGTTTTTACCTAAAGTGGTTTCGGATTTCCATCTTAATCAATCCATCTCCCTTCCAGTATTTTTCACTGAGCATTCTTCCTCTGGTGAAAGGAGATTGCACAGTTTGGATGTTAAGAGAGCATTGAGTTACTATTTAGAACGCACCAAGGGTCGGTCACAGGTTCGAATCCCACCAACTCTTTCTCACCTATGGTGAGGTTGGCAAAGGAAAACCTGCCACAAAGAGGACAGTTGCCAGGGATTGTCTCTTGTATCCAATTTTGCTACCAAAAACTGGGTAGAGAACCCCCCTCAGGATTGAGGGCCTATTCTACCAGGGGTACAGCTGCATCTCTAGCGGCTGCTAGAGATATTCCTATTCTGGAAATCTGTCAAGCTGCAACCTGGAAAACGGTTCACACTTTCACCAAGCATTACTCCTTGGATGTCCAGGCCAGGAGAGATGCTCGGTTTGGCACAGCCGTGCTTCAGAGCCTATTCCCTAAGTAGGTTCTGGTCCTCCTCCATGGAGGTACTGCTGTGTAATCTGCAGAAGTCATAATATAGCAAGATTTCATGTTGTTTGAAGAAAAAATTACTCACCTTAGTAATTGTTTTTCTTCTAATGGAGTCTTGCTATATTATGACCACCCCCCCAACCTGCCCCTCTCAGAACTTCTACTTGGGTAGGGGGTGGACAAATTAGTGCAAGCACTGTGTCATGCCGTTATAGGTATTTTTTTCCCCCTTTTTCTTAGTATTGGGGAAATTAGGTATTTCTGTTTTTGGCTTGTGTGTTTGGCCCCCCCTCCTGGACTTGTGTCTTTGGGGAGGGGGGGTCTAGTAGTGCTTGTCAGGGGTGACATTTGTTGTTGTTGTTGTTGTTGTTTTTTTTTTTTTTTTAATAGTAGGTAGCCATTTGGCTAGTGTGGGGTTTTTCCACACAGACTTTTAGTGAGTTATGGCTCCGTAAAGATCTGACAGTTTCAGTTTGAAACTGTCCAGATAGAGCTTTCAGTAATAGCGCTCGCGCTGAGAACTCCATTCACACTGGAGTTAACTCTTTCCTCTCCGGGGCAGTTCAGATGCTGTGGATCACTGCAGAAGTCATAATATAGCAAGACTCCATTAGAAGAAAAACAATTACTAAGGTGAGTAATTTTTTCTTCCTTGCTACCCTCCCCACCCCTCTCTGCCCCTCTGTCCCCTCCTACTCCCGGTCTCTCTCCCACCCCCCACCTACCATTCCACCCCCCGCTCCTCTCCTCCTGTTTCCCCCTATCACCCTATCTCTTGTTGCCCCACCCCAGGCCACCTAGCACTTATCTTTCTCTTCTTGCACTTACGACAATGTCAAATCCTTGACTGCCTGCCCTCCTTATTCCCTCCCCCTCTTCAAACAACATGAAGTCTTGCTGTATTCTGACAATATGCAGTTAGCCCCAGCACTTGAACTGCTCTGGAGATGAGTTAACTCTATGCTGAGAGCATAGAACATTGAGCTCGTGCTCGGTTCAAACCTCTGTCTGCTGCACTTTCAAGTGTAACCATCAGATTCTTGACTCCGCCTAACTGAACAGTCACTCCGGAGTTTCTCCTGTAGCTTTTGATTCGCGCTAAGTAAATCGTTGGTTTAAACCGAAAATATTTTACTTTTTCCTCTGTTCAGATCCCTGTCTGTGGTACAGTAAGTAGTATAGGTAGTGGACTGTAGTAATTCTGTGGAAATTGTAAAGCTTAAATTTTGTTACGATTGGTTCAGCTGAACCAATCACTGTATTGATTCTGTAGGGATCCGGTGCTTATCGGTTCTAAAAAAAAAAAAAAAAAAAATTAACAGTTTTTTTTCCAATGCCCATGACACTGTTAGGAACCGATAAGTTTGTCTCACCTGGCCTGAAGCCGTGTAAAGGGCAAGTTTTTCTGTTTAATCATTGCCATGTCTGAGAAGCCCAGAAGTAAAAACGGGTCCACTGGGTTTCAGCACTGTGGTGTTTGTGGGGAGGCCTTTGCTAAGGCTGATCCCTACACCACCTGTGTTTATTGTCTGAGGTTTGACCACCTCTATTCAGACTGCCAAATATGCAAGAATTTCCCCTAAAGCCTCCCTAGAAAAAAGGTTGGGCAGGCTTAGGGAGAAAGGGACAGAGAAGATTGCTGACCCGGCTGGCCAGCCCGGCTCGGTTCCGATCAAACCTGAGGGAGTGCCCTCTGACCAGGGCCAGTCTTCCTTGGGCAAGAGGACAGCCGATCCTGAGGGGTCTGTTCCTGCAAAGAAGGAAAAATTGGCCGGTTCAGATTCAGATCCTCACCATCCAACAGCCGAGGAACTTGCCAGGGCGATTAGTATTGTGGAATCGCTCCGTTCGGTTCCGACAGATTCTGGCACCTATCGGTAGGCGCTTGGTTCGGTTGGTTCCTCCAGTTTCAGATTAATCTTTGGAAGAATATTATGAGCCAGAATGGGAGGGGGAGAAAGAGTTTGATGATGATGAGGATGAAGATGGTGGGGAAGGTCTGGATGAGCCCACTGAACTGGACATCTCCCCAGACAGGCCTTCAGAAGTTTCCCCTCCCAGGCTTTGAGTCCCCTTCCCACTTTATGCTTTACAGAAAAGTGGCTGATACCCTCCAGCTCCCTGTGGATGAAGCTCTTGAGGAGGAGGAGCCTGATTTGGTAGAGATGATGGACGTCAAAGTCCAAGAGACTGTCTATTCCCTTACACAAATCTTTTGGGAAACAGACTCACAAGCTTTTAAGAACTCCAAATTCAGTGCCTCCAGTGGACAAACGAATGGACAGGAGGTATATGCTGTGAGGCTCAGCTATGGAGTTCCTGTACCAGTCAGAGTGGGAGTCTGTTTTGGATCTAGCCAAGCAGGCTTCCCCCCTCAGCTAGCCAAAGAGCTGGAGGAGGTGGCTGCTGATGGGATAGAGGCTTCCAAAATTCAGTTTCATGCTGCTGTGGACTCTAATGATGTTTCATCACGAGTCATGGCTACATCTGTGGCTCTTCGGAGGATGGCTTGGCTCAGATGTACTAGCCTCTCGCAGGATACCCAGGCTAAGGCCATGGATTTTTCCTGTTGTAGGTAATTCTCTGTTTGGGGAGCAGACAGAGAACTTCATGAAAAAGATGGATGAGTACAGGACCACCTACAGGAGTGCTCAAGCCAAGGAAAGGCAGTCAACTCCTCAGAAGCAGCAGGCTAGGGGCAGGGGCAGGCCTTTCTGCCAGGCACAGGTCTCCTCTCCTTTTTCCCCAGGGGGGTTCTTTAGAGGGATAGGCAGGAGGGGGATGAGCAGGGCTACATCCACCTCTCAGCCTAGGCTCCTGCCAAGCAGACACCCTGAGGTGTCTGCTCGGGTTGACTCCCCAATCCCTGTAGGAGGCAGACTGGCTTACTTCTTCCAGGCCTGGAAGTCTATTACCCCAGACAAGTGGGTCCTGGAGGTAGTAAGCCAGGGACTGGCCCTCAGTTTCAAAAAATTTCCAAAGCTGAGGGTCAGGTCTTTTCCACCTGCAAACATCTCCAAAACCATTGCTCTAGAGGCAGAGGTTTCCTCTCTGTTGGCTCTCTGAGCCATAGAGACAGTTCCTACATCCTTCAGGAGCAAGGGTCTGTACTCCAGATACTTCCTTACCCCCAAAAAGACTGGAGTGGCGCCCTAGATCCAAGATACTTAAACATGCATTTACTGAAGCCAAAGTTCAGAATGGTGACTTTGGGAATAATTCTTCCCTCTCTACGGCTAGGGGACTGGCTAGCTTCCCTAGACCTCAAGGATGCCTACTTTCACATTCCCATCAGGTGCTCCCACTGAAAGTATCTCGGATTTGAACTGCCCTCATGCCATTATCAGTTCAGGGCAATGCCCTTTGGGCTAACATCAGCACCAAGGGTCTTTACAAAATGCCTAGCAGTAGTAGTATCTTTTTTAAGAAGACAGAACATATCTATTTTCCCATATCTCGACGACTGGCTCATTGTGGGGCAGTCTCCAGACCAAGTCGAGTCAAATCTACAAGTGATCCAGCAAGTGCTCACTTCCTTGGGATTCCTCCTCAATCTTCCAGAGTCAGTTCTCTTACCAGTACAGCTGCTCACCTTTTATAGGGGTGGAACTGGACACTGTCCAGGCAAAGTCCTTTCTTCCCTTGTCAAGGATAAAGGCCCTTGCAGATCTAGCTTCCTCATTTTGTCTCCTGATCTCTCATCCAGCAAGACATTTCCTCCAACTACTGGGCCACATGGCAGCTGCCACTGCAGTGATCCCAGGGGCCAGGTTTCAGATGAGGGATATCCAGTTTCACCTGAGGGCTTTTTGGTCCCAGAAAAAGACCCTCTCACCAGATTCCAGTGACTCAGACCTTGATCCATGCTCTACAGTGGTGGTTGGATCAGGACAACCTCAGACAAGGAGTCCCATTTGTCTCTGACTCATTCTGTGGTTCTGACCACAGATGCTTCTCTTCTGGGGGGCTCATTTGGGAGCCCTCACAGCACAAGGAGTCTCTCCTTCATATCAACCTTCTGGAACTCAGGGCAGTATACTTAGCCTTTCAAGCTTTCGCAAAGGCTATACAAAACAAGGTGGTTCAGGTGAGAACAGACACCACCACCACCATGTGGTACATAAACAAGCAGTGAGACACTCAGTCGATGGCCTTGTACACAGAAGCCATAAAAGTCTGATCTCTGGCCTGTTCTCTTCAAACATCCCTGGTAGCAGTCCACCTTCCAGGGAAGGACAATGCATTAGCAGATGCTTTGAGTCGGATTTCTCAGGGCCATCACGAATGGTCCCTGGATCCCCTAGTGCTAAAAGTGATGTTTCTCAGATGGGGCACTCCTCAGAGAGACCTCTTTGCAGCCCCAGGCAATCACCAACTTCCTCTTTTGTTGCAGACTCCCAGTATTGGGCTCAGTCCCCCTGGATGCTCTACTGTTGGATTAGTCGGGGAAATTTCTCTATGCCTTTCCCCTGTTGTTCAGAGTTTTGGTCAAGATAAGGTCACAGTCTTGCAAGGTGATCCTGATTGCACCGGACTGGACCAGGCAGCCTTGGTATCCTCTCTGGCGGTCCATCGTCCATTGGCTGTCCCCAGAAAATGCAATCTGTTAACTTACTCTCAGGGAAAATTTGGTATCCCAATCTTCAGTCTCTCAATCTCAAAGCTTGGCTCTTGAAGAGCTAGAATATGCAAATATGAATTTCTCATGGGGTTCTGGACATTCTCAAGGCTTCTTGTAAGCCTGCCACTAGAAAAACCTATAACTCCAAATGGAAAAGGTTTGGTATTTGGTGTTCTAGTAAACAGCTATCACCAGACTCTACTGACTCGTCTGCAGTTCTGGACTATATGGTTCATCTCAATAGTTTAGACCTCAGACCAGCTACCCTCAAGGTGCATCTGTTGGCTGTTTCTGCATTTTTGTCAGTAGGGAAGCCTTCTTCTTTAGCTTCCCACCCTGTGTTCTGTAAATTATTTAAGGGATTACTACATACTAATCCCCCTTTTAAGGATCCTACCCCTGTTTAGGACCTTAATGTTTGCATTGCTCAGCTCATGCAACCACCTTTTGAGCCTTTGGCCTCAGCAGAACTTAAGTACTTGACTTGGAAAACTGTGTTCCTGGTAGCCATTACCTCTGCTGGGCATATCAATGAATTGCAAGCTCTGTCAGTAGAGCCTGATTTTTATCTCATTCCATAGAGATAAGGTGGACCTTAGAACCAACAGGAGGTTCTTACCCAAAGTGGTTTCAGATTTTCATCTGAACCAATCCATGTCCCTTCCTGTGTTTTTCACTGATCATTCTTCTTCAGGAGAGAGAAGATTACACGGTTTGGATGTTAAAAGGTCTTTTGGCTATTACATTGAGCGCACTAAGGCACTTAGGTTTGACTGTTCTCAGTTGTTTCTCACTTACGGTGAAGTGGAAAAGGGTAAACCAGCTACTAAAAGGACCATTGCCAGGTGGATTATCTATTGCATACAATTCTGCTATGAAAAGCTGGGCAAAGGACCCCCCCCCCTTCAGGCCTGAGGGCTCATTTGACTAGAGGTACAGCTGCTTCTCTGGCTGCGGCCAGAGACATTTCTCTTTTAGAGATCTGTAAAGCAGCCACCTGGAAAACAGTTCATACTTTTACTCCCTGGACAGCCAGGCTAGGAGTGATGCTAGGTTTGGTACAGCAGTACTGCAGAGCCCATTTCCTAAGTAGGTTCTGTACCCTTCGGTGAGGTACTGCTTGGGGTAGTCTGCATATTGTCAGAATACAGCAAGACTTCATGTTTGATGAAAAAATTACTCACCTGAGTAATTATGTTTCTTCTAATGGAGTCTTGCTGCATTCTGACCCCCCGCTTTCCCTCTCAGAACCTGTTTTTTGGGAAGTGGACTGGCAGGTACAGTGCTGTACCTCAGAGGTTTGTTGGTGCCCTCTCCTTTTGGAGGAGCTGGACATTGTGGATCTTCATTGTTGTTAATTTTTAAGTTATGTTAAGTTTGCTACCTGAGTTTTTTGTTTTGGGGTTCTCGACTTGAGTCTTTTGGGATTCCAAAACGTTTGGTTGCCCTTATGGCTAGTGTTTTTTTTTTTTTTAACAATTTCCACACTTTGGGTGTACTTCGTCTTGGCTCGTAAGAACCTGACGGTTACACTTGAAAGTGCAGCAGACAGAGGTTTGAACAAAGCATGAGCCCAACGTTCTATGCTCTCAGCATAGTTAACGCTTTCATCTCTGGAGGAGTTCAAGTGCTGGGGCTAACTGCATATTGTCAGACTACAGCAAGAAGATAAACAATGTTGTTTTTCTAACTTTAACCATATTGATGGTGTCCCTTTGTCACTGTCGAAAGAACCTTTATTTAGGGTTTTTACCTGTGGATACAAGATCTGCCAGGACGACATTCTCATCGTGAAATTGCTATTTGGACCTGTCCCACAGTGTAAGGTCTTTAAAATCTGCCAGGGCTTTAACCAGGTCACAAGGAGACACCAAAGGAGTGCTCAAGAAACGGTCATTGCCATCAAGGCCATGGTAGCCCAAGTTGCAGGCAGCCAGCCCAGTGGCTCAGAGGGCTCTGAGACACTGTCAAGCACCTTACTTCTCACCACACTGGCGGCCTGAGTTTAGAAATGAGCTCTGATCTCTGGGGGTCGGTCGGCCGGGGTTGGGGGGTGGGCCGCGGCAAGAAAGGCTCAAAATTGGATAAGACTGAGAAATCCAAAGAGAAAGAGAAAATGTTGTCAAAATCCTCCTCCTCCAGCTACAATAAGCATAGAAATAAACATGCTTCACCGGTAGGATCGAAGTCTCCGTTAAAGGAGGGGTAAGTTCTCATCCGCTCTTGTGGCATCTACTTCAGCCTCTCCAACCATCACTGAGACACCAAGGTCGGGCCTGGCTCTGGCACTGCCTTGCCTACTATGCGCAGTATGCAGCCTCTGTTGTCTGCTGCTGTCCTGGTGATGACAGCAGTCATAAACCCACAAACAGGCATGAACTCCCAGGCTATTCTGGCACCATTCAGGAATGTTATTGTGCCGGTTCCCATTGCTGACGGTCTCTACCAGTAGTCCAGTTGACAGGGCCTTCCCATTCAAACAACATGAAGTCTTGCTATATTATGACAGTCGCAGTTTGATCCAGCTCTAGAACTGCTCCGGAGGTGAAATGGTTAAAACCATTCCAAAATAGAATTTTGGCCACGAGCTCTAAAAAGCAGCTCTATCTGTGTTATTTCAAACCTGAACTGTCAGATTCTTTACTCCGCCTCAGTGAACAGTCGCTCCGGAGATTTCTCCTTCTGCTCGGTTCATTTCTTGGTTTAAAAAGTGTTTTCTCGGTTGGATTTAACCGAGAATAGTTTTATTTTAACCGCAAAACCGTTCGGTTCAAGCTCTATCTGTGGTAACTGTAAGAAAAATGAAGGTTTTGTCTGTGTGGAACTTGTAAGTTATCGGTTCGGTTTTGAACCGATCAGCTGGGTTTAAAACTCATTTAAAACTAAATATTTAGTATTTTAGAGTGCGGTTCCCGGTTCTTATCGGTTCTAAAAAAAAAAAAAAAAAGGATTTATTACGTTTTTTTCCAATACCCGTGACACGGTTAGGAACCGATAAGGGTGTCTTGCCTGGCACTGCTGTTAAAAGGGCAAGTTTTCTGGTTAGGCTGGCATTATGTCTGAGCAACCCAAAAGAAAAAACGGGCCCACTGGGTTTCAACACTGTGATGTTTGTGGGGAAGTCTTTGCCAAGGCTGACCCACACACCACATGTGTGTATTGTCTGGGATTTGACCACCTCCAGTCAGACTGCCAGATATGTAAGAATTTCCCTGCAGCCACCCTGGAAAAAGATTGGGCAGGCTCAGGGCGAGAAGCCAAAAAGTCCGCTGACCCGGATGGCCAGCCCGGTTCGGTGCCAACCGGAGGGAGTGCCCTCTGACCAGGGCGAGACTTCCTCGGCCAAAAGAAAAGCTGGTTCTGAGGAACCAATTCCAGTAAAGAAAACAAGAAAATCAGCAGGTCTGGAGTCCAAAACCCCTTCTCCAACTGCTGCAGAGATAGCAAAAGCCATACAAATTGTCCAGTCACTGTCTCAGGGTCCGTCCGAACTGCCACTATCTGGCAAAAAGTCGGTTTTTCCGGTCCCAGTGGTTCAGGAATATGATATTGAGGAATTTTATGAACCAGAGGAGGGGGAGGATGATTATGAACAGTATGAATGTGGCTGGGAAGGTCTGGGTGTGCCCATTGAACCGGACATCTCCCCAGACAGACCTTTAGAATCCCCTGTGCTGTCTGAGTCCCCATCTCATTTCATGTTTTACAAAAAGTTGCTGAAATCCTCCAGCTTCCCTTAGAAGAAGCTGTGGATGAGCAAGAGAACCTGATTTTGTAGAAATGATGGATATTCAGAGTCTAGAGATTGTCTATTCCTTTACATAAGTCTTTTAGGAAGCAAACAATAAAATTTTTTAAAACTCCTAATTCTGTGCCTCCTGTAGATAAAAAGATGGACAGAAGGTACACATTGTCAGGTCCTGATACAGAATTCCTTTCTCAGCAATGCAGTCATGTTGGGATAGTTCAGGCTGCTGCCTGTGATAAAGCTAATATTCCTCTGGCTTCACATCCTCCTGACAAGGATTCCAGGAAGATTGATGCAATGGCAAAAAAACAGTATATGGCAGCCTCTCTGGGACTCAGGCAAGCAAATTATATGGCTTATGTAGCTAGGTATCAGAAATCTAGATGGGATACTGTTATGCAATTAGTCAAGCAAGCCCATGGCCAGCTGGCTAGTGAACTAGAACAGGTGGCTGCTGATGGCATTGAGGCTTCTAAGGTTCAGTTTCATGCTGCTGTGGATGTTAATGATGTTTCCTCTAGGGTCATGGCCACATCTGTAGCTTTTAGTGAGTTGGCCTGGCTCAGGTGTACTAGTCTGTCTGCGGATACCCAGACTAAGGCTATGGATTTTCCTGGTGGGAAATTCTCTGTTTGGAGAGCAGACAGAGAACTACATGAAAAAGATGGATGAATATAGGACTACTTACAAAAGTGCCCAGGCTAAGAGCGGCAAGCCACTCCTCAAAGGCATACCCCCAGGGGAGAGGGTGAGCCTTTTCACAAACCTTTACCAGACTGGGGCCTCCTCTGCCTATGCTCAGAGGGGCTTCTTCAGAGGCAGAGGCAGGCGAGGGTGGGCAGACCTGCTCCCACCCCCAGCCTAAAAGCTCCTGCTAAGCAGGCACCCTGATGGGGTGCCCAGGGCAGTCTCCTGTACGGTGGGGGCAGGCTGGCTTACTTCAGTCAGGATGAGGCTTCTTTAACCTCAGACAAGTGGGTTCTGGAAGTAGTAAGCCAGGGTCTGGTTCTCGGCTTCAAAAAGTTTCCCAAGTTGAGAAGCAGACTTTTTCTACCTACAAGTGCTTCAGAGACCCTTGCTCTGGAAGCAGAGTCTCATCCTGTTAGCTCTCAGAGCAGTGAAAGGTTCCTCCCTGCACCAGGGCAGGGGTCTGTATTCCAGATACTTCCTTACCCCAAAAAAGACAGGAGAATGGCGGCCCGTATTAGATCTCGGATATCTGAACAAGCATATTCTGAAACCAAAGTTCAAAATCGTAACTCTGGCAATGATTTTACCCTTCCTAAGGCCAGGGGACTGGCTAGCCTCCCTGGACCTCAAGGATGCCTATTTCCATGTCCTAATCAGAAGCTCCCATCGAAAGTACCTCAGATTCGAACTGCCCTCAGGTCATTACCAGTTCAGAGCAATGCCCTTTGCCTTACCTCTGCCCCAAGGGTATTCACAAAGTGTCTAGCAGTGGCAGTGGCTCCTTAAGGAGGCAAAGGATTGCTGTTTTTCCCTATCTAGACGACTGGCTCATTGTAGGCCAGTCCCCAGAACAGGTAAAATCTCACCTGCAGGTCACCCTGCAGCTTCTCACCTCCCTGGGCTTTCTGCTAAATCTACCAAAGTCGGTTCTGGAACCAGTCCAGGTACTCACCTTTATAGGGGCAGAATTGGACACAAAGCTAGCCAGAGCCTTTCTTCCCTTAGAAAGGGTAAGGAATTTAGTGGCTCTGGCCTTCTTCTTCACTCTGCAGGTCTCTCGACCAGCAAGACACTTTCTGCAGCTCCTGGGGCACATGGCTGCATCCACAGCTGTTGTGCAGGGAGCAAGATTTCAGATGAGACATTCAGTTTCACTTGAGAACCTATTGGTCTCAAAGAAGAGACCCCCTTTCCAAGTTGGTCCCAGTGACTTGAACCTTGATCCTAGCCCTCCAGTGGTGGCAGGATCAGAGCAATTTAAGATTGGGGGTTCCCCTTCATTCCCCCTACTCACGACTTGACTCTCACTACAGATGCTTCCCTTCTGGGTTGGGGAGCCCATATGGGCGACCTTTCCACTCAGGGAGTGTGGTCCCCCCAGGAATCTCTGCTCCACATCAATTTGCTGGAACTCAGAGCTGTCTTTTTAGCTCTTCAAGCAATTTCTGCATCTGTGCACGACAAGGTGATACAAGTCAGAACAGACAACACCACAACAATGTGGTACATCAACAAACAGGGGGGCACTCTGTCTTCGGCCTTGTGCACCGAGGCAATGAAGTTGTGGTCTCTGGCCTATTCCCTGAACATTTCCCTCATAGCAGTTCATCTTCCAGGGAAGGGCAATGTCCTAGCGGATGCTCTCAGCAGGATTTCCCAGGGCCATCACGAATGGTCCCTGGATCCTCAAGTGCTGGGGATAGTCTTTGCCAGATGGGGCACCCCTCAGATAGATCTTTTTGCAGCCCCAGACAATCACAAACTTCCTCTGTTCTGTTGCAGGCCTCCAGTGCTGGGCTCAGTTCCCCTGGATGCCCTTCTTCTGGATTGGGAGAGGAAGTTTCTCCATGCTTCCCCCCCCTTTCCCTCTCCTATTCAAAGTATTAGTCAAAATCAGATCTCAGCCTTGCAGGGTGATTCTGATTGCCCCGGATTGGCCAGGCAGCCCTGGTACCCCTCCTTCTGTCACTGACAATCCACCTTCCCTTTGCCTCCCCAGGAATCCTAGCATGTTGACTTGTGCCCAGGAAGGTTTGGTATCGGACCTCAAATCCCTCAACCTCAAGGTCTGGCTCTTGAGGAGTTAGTTTGCTGATTTACACCTCTCTCAGGGTGTTCTTGAGATCCTAAAGGCTTCTAGAAAGCCTTCCACTAGGGCTACTTATAGTTCTAAATGGAAAAGGTTTTCCATTTGGTGTGCTGGGAAAAATATTTCCCAGAATCTGCTGATTTGTCCATTGTGTTAGATTACATGGTACATCTTAATTCCTTGGTCTCAGACCAGCTACCCTGAGAGTTCATTTGGCAGCTGTATCTGCTTTTGTGTCAGCAGGAAAGTCATCCTCTTTCCTCTCATCCTGTGTTTTCCAAGTTTTTAGGGATTACTTCATACTAATCCACCCTTCGGGAACCGGCCCCTGCTTGGGACCTTAATGTTTGCATTGCCCAGTTAATGCAACCCCCTTTTGAACCTCTGTCTTCTGCAGAGCTTAAGTACCTAACTTGGAAAACTGTTTTTCTAGTGGCTATCACTTCTGCCAGACGCATAAGTGAGTTGCAAGCCTTGTCAGTGGAAACTGACTTTTTCTTTCCACAGGGATAAGGTAGTCCTTAGGACTAATAGGAAGTTTTTGCCTAAGGTGGTTTCAGATTTCCATCTTAATCAATCTATGTCCCTTCCAGTATTTTTCACTGATCACTCCTCTTCTGGTGAGAGGAGGTTGTACAGCCTGGATGTTAAGAGAGCTCTTAGTTACTATATAGAGCGTACCAAAGGTCACAGGTTCGAATCCCTCCAACTTTTCCTTACCTATGGTGAAGTTGGGAAAGGCAAACCTGCCACTAAGAGATCAATTGCCAGGTGGATTGTCTCATGTATCCAATTTGGTTATCAGAAACTGGGCAGAGTCCCCCCCCGGTTTGAGGGCTCATTCTACCAGGGGTACAGCTGCGTCTCTAGCTGCTGCCAGAGACATCCCTATATTAGAGATTTGCCAGGCTGCTACTTGGAAAACGGTACACACTTTTACCAAGCATTACTCCCTGGATGTCCAGGCCAGGAGAGATGCTCGGTTTGGCACAGCTGTTCTTCAGAGCCTATTCCCTAAGTAGGTTCTGCCCCTCCTCCATGGAGGTACTGCTGTATATTCTGCTACTGTCATAATATAGCAAGACTTCATGTTGTTTGAAGAAAAATTACTCACCTTAGTAATGTTTCTTCTAATGGAGTCTTGCTATATTATACTCCCAACCTGCCCCTCTCAGAACCTCTACTTGGGTGGGGTGCGGGCAACATGGTGTGGGCACCTTTTTATGCCCTGTTAGCATTTTTGTCCCCTTTTGGGGCTTTGGGTGGGTGTGTGTGTGTGGGTGTGTTTTTATTATACTTATGTTTTATTCTCATATTATTAGAATTGTGTTAGTATTTCTGGTCCCCTGACTTGAGTCTTGGGTGTTGGGACCAGCAATGGTGGTTATTATTTAGGTAGCCATTTGGCTAGTGTAGGTTACAGCTTCCACACAGACCTTAGTGAGTTTGGCTCGTAAAGATCTGATAGTTCAGGTTTGAAATAACACAGATAGAGCTGCTTCTTAGAGCTAGTGGCCAAAATTCTATTTTGGAATGGTTTTAACCATTTCACCTCCGGAGCAGTTCTAGAGCTGGATCAAACTGCTACTGTCATAATATAGCAAGACTCCATTAGAAGAAGCAACATTACTAAGGTGAGTAATTTTTTCGTCTGCACCACCGTCAATGACTTAAAAAGCATGCCTGAAGTTCCTGCAGTACAGCTGCTGCTTCCAGCGATTGTTTCTGTCATCATTCCGGATGACAAGGTGGAATACTATCCTTACCTCCTGGACATGGAGGATTTGGAGGTTCATGGGAAGAAGAACCGTATGAAGGGCGTTTTCCTTTTTGCTCTACCTTTTTTTGCAGTGAGGCATTCTCTTGAGGACCCCCATTTCAGGCTTTGTTCAAGCAAATTCAGGAAGTCTTGGGGTTTGAGAGTGAAGAGGAATACTCCAGTGAAAGGAATTTGATGGAGTTCTTGGAAGTTGCGGCTGTCCCATACTATGCTGCACAGGCGGAAACTGGTTCTGTGATGGTCATGACTGCTCATGATCACTCTACAGCCCCTAGAGTGATGAGTACTCTACTTCTAAACAAAGAATTCAGGAGACTGGACGTAATGGACAAATGTACATCTTTGGGGGTATCTGTTTCTCCATGGACCGCTGTGTTCTCGAACTTTGCGCGTTTAAAGTTGGCAGGACCCCACCGACTTTCGGAGGGCAGCATCGCTCATGAGTCACCAAGGCCAGGACTCTTGACCCTGCCTTGGGTCTTTACAAAATGCTTAGCAGCGGAAGCTGCGTCCCTCCGGAAGGAAGAGCTGTATGTCATGCCATACTTTGACAATTGACTCCTCAAAGCCCCGTCTAGAGATTTGCTCCTCCGGACCCAGGAGAGGACTCTCCAGTTGTTCCACACCCTGGGCATCACTGTCAACCTGCTCAAGTATGTCTTGATCCCGTCCCAGAGGCTGCAGTATATAGGGGTGATGCTGGGCTCTGTGCAGGGCAGGGCCTTCCTGCCTCAAAACAGAGCAGACTGCCTCATTGCTCAGAATCGTTGCATCCCCACGAGGGTGTACTTGAGACTGTTGGGCCTCATGGCTGCAGCTATTACCATGGTTTTTTTTTGCAGCCTGCACATAGAGGTGCTCCAGTGGACCCTCCAGGTACAGTGGGTCTAACACACCGATGACTTGGAACTACCTGTGCTGGTCTTCTCTCCAGTTTGCATGGTACTCCTGTGGTGGATGGACCTCTAGAACTTGTCACAAGGAGTCCCATTCCTGATCTCCTCTCACCACCCCCCAGCAGATTCTTACTACGGATGCCTCCGGTTCGGGCTGAGGGTGGCAAACCTGGGTCCTTTTCAGACTTTTGGGGGTGGGGGGGTGTCGTGGTCCCAGTCGGGACATCTCCACATATGTGTCCTCGATGCGGGCAGTCCTATATGCCATGCAGGCCTTTCAGCACCATCTCCTTCCACGTCAGTTGTTGATTCAGTTAGACTTGCCTCAGTGTTGTCTACTACATCAACATGCAGGAGGGAATGCACTCATATCTCCTGTGCAGGAAGACAGAGTCTGGTACTGGGCACTGGACCACGGCCTTGTCCTCTCGGCAGTCCATGTCCCAGGTGTGCTCAACACGCTAGCGGATAGTTTCAGCCGGTCTCAGTCCAGCATGCACAAATGGGAACTTTTCTCATCCATCTCAGAAGATCTGTTTGACAGATGGGGTCGTCCAGAGTTGGACCTTTTTTTTTTTTTTGGTTAATATAGTTTTTATTAAGTTTTTTTTTTTTTACAATTTTAAGGGGAGGGAGTATCAGCAGTCACATGTTCTACTTATTTCATACATTCAGTCTTATACAGAGCAGAAGAAACATAGCGAGGATCAACCAGAGTACAATTCCTCATTCTCTTAGTTGTTTATACACATGATAGGTCTTTATACATATTATTCATAGTGCCCAGCCATATTTTACCTTTCCACCCCGCATCCACCCATCCCCTCCCACAGTGCCCCACTGAATTCTGTTCATCACACCCCTCCCCATTCACCTCAGAAATTAATTTAGTTTAGGGTACGAAGTTAGGGTCCCATGTCATAATGTAAAGGATCCATCTTGTCTATTTCAAAGTACATAGTTCTGCTTTATCATTTAACTGGTAAGTGATTCTCTCCGACTTGTATATTTGATTCACTGTTTCTTTCCAGGCTGAAATGGTGGGAACTTGAGGAGTGATCCAGAGTCTATTTATGGTCTTCTTTGCTGCCATGAGGGCTATCCCCAACAGATATTTAGTATGTGAGTCCCTGAGCTCATGTGGGAAAATTAAAAGTAAAAAACACTCTGCATTCAAATTGATTGCATGTCCCAGCATGGATGAGAGTTCTTGCTGTAGGGAGGTTAAGAAGGGTCGAAGGGTTGGGCAGGACCAAAAAACGTGTGTGATGTACGGTTGTCACCCCACATTGGCGCCAACACCCTTTTGTATTCGTAGATGAGTAATGGGCTGTGATGGCTGGGGTGTGGAAATATCTAATCGTTAATTGCCAGGAGAATAACCTCCATGTGTGGGAACAAGTAAGCTTTGCTGAAATGAGCCGGCCCACGTCCCATTGTGCTGCCGTAATGTCCAAGCCTATCTCTCCCCTCCACCCCTCGAGCACCTCGTTGGTGCCGGTTATAATAGTAGTATTAAGTGCCTTATAAAAAGTGGAGATAGCATGAGGGATCTTGCTTGTAAGGGTGGATTGAAGTAGCTGTATTAGTGGGTGTATGTCCGAGGGTCTACGGTGTTCCTCGGGAAGAGAATAAAAGTAGTGTCTGGGTTGTAAAAACCTGTAAAAATCCACTTGTCTCAGGCCATAGGTCTGCTGTACTTCCTGGAAGGATTTAAACTCATTACCATTTAGTAATTGAGAGAGGGAGTAGATACAAAGTCGGTCCCATTGTTGAAACTTATGGTCATGGTGGGCCGGGGTAAAGTCCTCCAACATAGCTTGAGGACACATGTAGATTAGAAAGGGCGTGAGGTCTAGTTGTCTCCAAACTGCACCCCCCCCCCCCAAGTTTTAAGCTGGTGTGCAATCCGTGGACTAGAGTTTATCATGGACGGCCATGATGAGGGTCTATGGAGTTTGGCTCTCACCAGATCTTTTAATGGAAGCAAGCCTTCTTCTATGTCCCTCCATTTAGCAGGGTGGCTGCATGCAAACCGAACTGCAAGTAAGGAGAGGTGGGAGGCCCAGTTATATACTTTTAAGTTTGGTAAGGCCAACCCTCCATTCTGTCAGGGAAGACTGCATACCTGATGGCGAACTCGAGGGTGTTTGCCTGCCCATACATATTTTAGTATTGCCTTATTCCAGGCTTGTATCATTTCCACGGGTACACTTATTGGGATGTTTTGGAAGAGGTAAAAAGCCCGGGGATGACAACCATCCGGACAACCTCCACTCGTTGGATTAGATTGAGGGGTAGAACAGCCCACCTAGCAAGGTCTTCCTGAAGCTGGGTGCTGAAGGAGTCATAGTTATACCGAATCGTCTGTCTACTAGAACGGGAGAGGTAGATGCCCAGGTATTTTCATTTATCAAGATCCCATCAAAATGGGTAGAAATTTTTGAAAGTTATGGGAGGTTCAAAATGAAATGTTAGGGCATCCATTTTAGAGGTATTCAGCTTGTATCCCAAGATCTTCCCATATTCCTCCAGAATCTGAAAAACAGCTGGGACTGAGTGTAAAGGGTCGATAAGGAACAGATAATCTGCATATAGGGCAATATGATGTTCATCCCCCTCCCTCAGCACTCCGGATATGTGGGGTGATCACCTAATTGCCTGGGCCAGGGGTTCAATAAAGATGACAAATAACCCGGGTGACAGGGGGCAGCCCTGACGAGTGCCCCTGTAAAGAGAGAAGTAGTCAGAGTGATGGCCGGACACCTTCACACTCTCCTTTGGGGAGGAATAGAGAGCCCTGAGCATAGAGATGAACATGGGGGGATTCTCATTCTTAGCATTGTGGCGAATAGGAAGGGCCATGACACCCTGTTAAATACCTTCTCAGCATCGAGGCTGAGAAGGACTGAGGGGGTTCTGAACAATTGCATCTCCTGGACCAGATGCAAGGCCCTTCTGGTACTGTCAGTGATTGATCTCGAGCTTACAAAACCCGTTTGGTCCAGTGCAATCAGGTGGGGGAGGACCGCATCTAGGCATTTAGCTAAAATAGACATTAGGATCTTGTAGTCTTCATTCAGTACTGATATAGGGCGATATGAACTACATAATTGTGGGTCTTTGTCTGGTTTTGGGATGACTAACAGTAGCATATGACCAGCTGAGGGGTGGGGCACACTGTCCTTGCAGTATTTAATTATAAACCTGAAGCATGAGGGGACCCACCCATGCCTCTACCTATTTATAGAATTCTGACCCATATCCATCCAGACCTAGGGCCTTCATGGTCTTAAGATTTGAAATGGCTGCTCTGAATTCAATGGGGGTTATGAGGGCCATAAGGCTTTTTTGTTGTTCCCTGCCAAGTTTGGGAAGGTCTAGAGGAGAGAGAGAGAGGCTTCAGTTGAGCCCTACTCACTTAAGTGGTCTGGAGTATATAACTTCTTATAGTAATCACAAAAAGCAGTTGCCATTTGTCCCAGCCTTGTATGAATTGTACCTGTAGCCGGGTCCCTGATGGATGCTATGGTGGAAAGGCATCTGTCTTCTTAGTCGGAAGGCTAGCAGGCGGGAAGCCCTAGGTCCCGCCTCCCCATACCTTTGACGGAGGAACGCCAATGCTATTTCAGTACACTGCATGCACAACTTGTCTAATTCCTGTTTAGTCTGCTTCAACTGGGCCTCCACCGAGAGGTTCCCCTATTGGTGGGCCTCCTGAAGAAAACCCAATGTCTGTTCTAGCTGTGACTGTCTCTCATGGCGTTGCCTCACCAGGGCAGAGGTATATTGTATTAAGTGGCCCCTCAGAACTGCCTTCAATGCATCCCATCTAATTGCTGAACTAGTGTCTTGTGTATTATTGTCCCCTAGAATTTCCTGTATTTTGTCCATTACATAATCCTGGAAGGGCTCGCTTTTAAGATGTATTGGGTTAAGTCTCCAAAGGGTGTTCCATCTATCTAGGCACAAGTCCCAGTGCGTTGTCACCGGGGCATGATCCAAGTAGGCAATATCCCCCATAGCAGCATCCCTAAGGACCCCCAAGTGTTCTTTTTGTGTGTAACAGTGGTCAATCCTTGTATACGTGCCATGGGCAGCAAAGTAAAATGAGTAGCGTCTGTCTCTGGGATGGAGAGTACGCCATCCATCCATCCAGCCCACCTCCTGAATGAATCTCTTAAAAAAATTTGTGAGGAGCAGGTTGCCTATTCCTGTTCAGGTTGGTAGTGTCCATTGACTGACTCGGGGCTATATTAAAGTCCCTTGCCAGGATTAAGATTCCCCTAGACAGTTCTGATATTTTCCTTAGTAGGTAACTAATTGTCTAGGGGTAGGAGGAACCTGGGGAAAAATAGGCATTCGCCAGGGTTGCCTCCCTATCCAGAAGCAATCCCTGGGCTATCACCAATCGGCCTTCCATTTCAAACAACATGAAGTCTTGCTATATTATGACAGTAGCAGTTTGATCCAGCTCTAGAACTGCTCCGGAGGTGAAATGGTTAATACCATTCCAAAATAGAAGTTTGAGCACGAGCTCTAAGAAGCAGCTCTATCTGTGTAATTTCAAACCTGAACTGTCAGATTCTTTACTCCACTCAGTGAACAGTCGCTCCGGAATTTCTCCTACTGCTCGGTTCATTTCTCGGTTTAAACAGTGTTTTCTCGGTCCGATTCAACCGAGAATAGTTTTATTTTAACGCAAAACCGCTCGGTTCAAGCTCTCTGTGTAATCGTAAGTAATTAAAAGGTTTTGTCTGTGTGGAACTTGTAAGTTTATCGGTTCGGTTTTGAACCGATCAGCTGGTTTAAAACTCATTAATTTTAAAGTTTAACATTTTAAAGTGCGGTTTCGGTTCTTATCGGTTCTAAAAAAGCGGATTTTATTACGGTTTTTCCAATACCCGTGATAACGGTTAGGAACCGATAAGGTGTTTCTGGCACTGCCGCTTAAAGGGCAAGTTTTCTGGTTAGGCTGGCATTATGTCTGAGAAACCCAAAAGAAAAACCAGGCCCACTGGGTTTCAACACTGTGATGTCTGTGGGGAAGTCTTTGCCAAGGCTGACCCACACACCACATGTGTCTATTGTCTGGGGTTTGACCACCTCCAGTCAGACTTCCAGATATGTAAGAATTTCCCTGCAGCCACCCTGGAAAAGAGATTGGGCAGGCTCAGGGAACAAGAGGCCAAAAAGTCCGCTGACCCGGATGGCCAGCCTGGTTCGGTGCCAACCGAACCGGAGGGAGTGCCCTCTGACCAAGGCGAGACTTCTCGGCAAAGAAAAGCTGGTTCTGAGGAACCAGTTCCAGTAAAGAAACAAGAAAGTCAGCAGGTTTGAGTCAAAATCCCTTCTCCAACTGCTGCAGAGATAGCAAAATCCATACAAATTGTCCAGTCACTGTCTCAGGTTCCGTCCGAACCGCCACTATCTGGCAAAAGGTCGGTTCGTCCGGTTCCAGTGGTTCAGGAATATGATGTTGAGGAGTTTTATGAACCAGAGGAGGGGGAGGATGATTATGAACAGTATGAATGTGGCTGGGAAGGTCTGGGTGTGCCCATTGAACCGGACATTTCCCCAGACAGACCTTTAGAATCTCCCCCTATGCTATCTGAGTCCCCATCTCATTTTATGTTTTACAAAAAAGTTGCTGAAACCCTCCAGCTTCCCTTGGAAGAAGCTGTGGATGAGCAAGAGGAGCCTGATTTTGTAGAAATGATGGATATTCCAGTGTCTAGGAGATTGTCTATTCCTTTGCATAAGTCTTTTAAGGAAGCAAACAATAAAAATTTTAAAAGCTCCTAATTCTGTGCCTCCTGTAGATAAAAAGATGGACAGAAGGTACACATTGTCAGGTCCTGATACAGAATTCCTTTCTCAGCAATGCAGTCATGTTGGGGTAGTTCAGGCTGCTGCCTGTGATAAAGCTAATATTCCCCTGGCTTCACATCCTCCTGACAAGGATTCCAGGAAGATTGATGCCATGGCAAAAAACAGTATATGGCAGCCTCTCTGGGACTCAGGCAAAAATTATATGGCTTATGTAGCTAGGTATCAGAAATCTAGATGGGATACTGTTATGGAATTAGCCAAGCAAGCCCATGGCCAGCTGGCTGGCTGAACTAGAACAGGTGGCTGCTGATGGCATTGAGGCTTCTAAGGTACAGTTTCATGCTGCTGTGGATGTTAATGATGTTCCTCTTGGGTCATGGCCACATCTGTAGCTTTTCGTAGGTTGGCCTGGCTCAGGTGTACTAGCCTGTCACAGGATACCCAGATTAAGGCTATGGATTTTCCTGTGGTGGGAAATTCTCTGTTTGGGGAGCAGACAGAGAATTACATGAAGAAGATGGATGAATATAGGACTACTTACAAAAGTGCCCAGGCTAGGAGGCGGCAAGCCACTCCTCAAAGGCATGCCCCCAGGGGTAGGGGTAGGCCTTTTCACAGGCCTTATTATCAGACTCTGGCCTCCTCTGCCTATGCTCAGAGGGGCTTCTTCAGAGGCAGAGGCAGACGAGGGGTTGGCAGGCCTGCTCCCACCCCTCAGCCTAAAGCACCTGCTAAGCAGGCACCCTGATGGGGTGCCCAGGGCCGATTCTCCTTTACCGGTAGGGGGCAGGCTGGCTTACTTCAGTCAGAACTGGGCTTCTTTAACCTCAGACAAGTGGGTTCTGGAAGTAGTAAGCCAGGGTCTGGTTCTCAGCTTCAAAAAGTTTCCCAAGTTGAGAACCAGATTTTTTTCTACCTGCAAGTGCTTCAGAGACCCTTGCTCTGGAAGCAGAGGTCTCAACCCTGTTGGCTCTCAGAGCAGTGGAAAGGGTTCCTCCCCTGCACCAGGGCAGGGGTCTGTATTCCAGATACTTCCTTACCCCAAAAAAGACAATGGCAGCCCATATTAGACCTCAGATATCTGAACAAGCATCTTTTGAAACCAAAGTTCAAGATGGTAACTCTGGCAATGATTTTACCCTCTCTAAGGCCAGGGGACTGGTTAGCCTCCCTGGACCTCAAGGATGCCTATTTCCACGCCCCTAATCAGAAGCTCCCATCGAAAGTACCTCAGATTCGAACACCCTCAGGTCATTACCAGTTCAGAGCAATGTCCTCGGCCTCACCTCTGCCCCAAGGGTATTCACAAAGTGTCTGGCAGTGGCTCACTTAGGAGGCAAAGGATTGCTGTTTTCCCTATCTAGACGATTGGCTCATTGTAGGCCAGTCCCCAGAACAGGTAAAATCTCACCTGCAAGTCACCCGCAGCTTCTCACCTCCTGGGCTTTCTGCTAAATCTGCCAAAGTCTGTTCTGGAACCAGTCCAGGTACTCACCTTTATAGGGGCAGAGTTGGTCACAAAGCTAGCCAGAGCTTTTCTTCCCTTAGAAAGGGTGACGAATTTAGTGGCTCTGGCCTCCTCCTTCACTCTGCAGGTCTCTCGACCAGCAAGACACTTTCTGCAGCTCCTGGGGCACATGGCTGCATCCACAGCTGTTGTGCAGGGAGCAAGATTTCAGATGAGACATTCGGTTTCACTTGAGAACCTATTGGTCTCAGAGGAGAGACCCCCTTTCCAAGTTGGTCCCAGTGACTCGAACCTTGATCCAGGCCCTCCAGTGGTGGCAGGATCAGAGAAATTTAAGATTGGGGGTCCCCTTCATTTCCCCTGCTCACAATTTGACTCTCACTACAGATGCTTCCCTTCTGGGTTGGGGAGCCCACATGGGCGACCTTTCCACTCAGGAAGTGTGGTCTGCCCAGGAATCTCTGCTCCACATCAATTTGCTGGAACTCAGAGCTGTCTTTTTAGCTCTTCAAGCTTTTTCTGCATCTGTCCACAACAAGGTGATACAAGTCAGAACAGACAACACCACAACAATGTGGTACATCAACAAACAGGGGGGCACTCGGTCTTCAGCCTTGTGCACCGAGGCAATGAAGTTGTGGTCTCTGGCCTATTCCCTGAACAATTCCCTCATAACAGTTCATCTTCCAGGGAAGGACAATGTCCTAGCAGATGCTCTCAGCAGGATTTCCCAGGGCCATCACGAATGGTCCCTGGATCCTCAAGTGCTGGGGATAGTCTTTGCCAGATGGGGCACCCCTCAGATAGATCTTTTGCAGCCCCAGACAATCACCAACTTCCTCTGTTCTGTTGCAGGCCTCCAGTGTTGGGCTCAGTCCCCTGGATGCCCTTCTCTGGATTGGCGGGAAGTTTCTTCTTCCCCTTTCCCTCTCCTATTCAAAGTATTAGTCAAAATCAGATCTCAGCCTTGCAGGGTGATTCTGATTGCCCTGGATTGGGCCAGGCAGCCCTGGTACCCACTCCTTCTGTCACTGACAATCCATCTTCCCCTTTGCCTCCCCAGGAATCACACCCTATTAACTTGTGCCCAGGGAAGGGTTTGGTATCCGGACCTCAAATCCCTCAGCCTCAAGGCATGGCTCTTGAGGCGGAAGGGTTTGGTATCCGGACCTCAAATCCCTCAGCCTCAAGGCCTGGCTCTTGAGGAGTTAGTTTGCTGATTTACACCTCTCTCAGGGTGTTCTTGAAATCCTAAAGGCTTCCAGAAAGCCTTCCACTAGGGCTACTTATAGTTCTAAATGGAAAAGGTTTTCCATTTGGTGTGCTGGGAAGAATATTTCCCCCGAATCTGCTGATTTGCCCATTGTATTAGATTACATGATCCATCTTAATTCCTTGGGTCTCAGACCAGCTACCCTGAGAGTCCATTTGGCAGCTGTATCTGCTTTTGTTTCAGCAGGAAAGTCATCCCTCTTCCACTCACCCAGTGTTTTCCAAGTTTTTAAGGGATTACTCTATACTAATCCACCCTTTAGGAACCGGCCCTGCCTGGGACCTTAATGTTTGTATTGCCCAGTTAATGCAACCCCCTTTTGAACCTCTGTTTTCTGCAGAGCTTAAGTATCTAACTTGGAAAACTGTTTTTCTGGTGGCTATCACTTCTGCTAGACGCATAAGTGAGTTGCAAGCCTTGTCAGTAGAAACTGACTTTCTTTCCACAGGGATAAGGTAGTCCTTAGGACTAATAGGAAGTTTTTACCTAAGGTGGTTTCAGATTTTCACCTTAACCAATCTATCTCCCTTCCAGTATTTTTCACTGATCACTCCTCTTCTGGTGAGAGGAGGTTGCACAGCCTGGATGTTAAGAGAGCTCTTAGTTACTATATAGCGTACCAAAGGTCACAGGTTGAATCCCTCCAACTTTTCCTTACCTATGGTGAAGTTGGGAAAGGCAAGCCTGCCACTAAGAGATCAATTGCCAGGTGGATTGTCTCTTGTCCAATTTGTTATCAGAAACTGGGCAGAGATCCCCCTCTGGCTTGAGGGCTCACTCTACCAGGGTACAGCTGCGTCTCTAGCTGCTGCCAGAGACATCCCTATATTGGAGATATGCCAGGCTGCTACTTGGAAAACGGTACACACTTTCACCAAGCATTACTCCCTGGATGTCCAGGCCAAGAGAGATGCTCGGTTTGGCACAGCTGTTCTTCAGAGCCTATTCCCTAAGTAGGTTCTGCCCTCCTCCATGGAGGTACTGCTGTGTAGTCTGCTACTGTCATAATATAGCAAGACTTCATGTTGTTTGAAGAAAAAATTACTCACCTTAGTAATGTTGTTTCTTCTAATGGAGTCTTGCTATATTATGACCTCCCCCCCAGCCTGCCCCTCTCAGAACTTCTACTTGGGTGGGGTGCGGGCAACTTAGTGTGGGCACTATCTTTTGCCCTTTAGCTTCTCCCCTGTTGGGGGTTTGGGGTGTGTTTATTATACTGTTGTTAGAATTGTATTAGTAGTTCTGGTCCCCTGACTTGAGTCTTGGGTGTTGGGACCAGCAATGGTTGTTAGTATTTAGGTAGCCATTTGGCTAGTGTAGGTTACAGCTTCCACACAGACCTTGGTGAGTTTTTGCTCGTAAACATCTGACAGTTCAGGTTTGAAATTACACAGATAGAGCTGCTTCTTAGAGCTCGTGCTCAAAGTTCTATTTTGGAATGGTATTAACCATTTCACCTCCGGAGCAGTTCTAGAGCTGGATCAAACTGCTACTGTCATAATATAGCAAGACTCAATTAGAAGAAACAACATTACTAAGGTGAGTAATTTTTTCATCTGCCCACTCCCCAGTAATCTGGAAAGGTGTCTGGCCAGAAATCAGTATGACGACCCCCCCGCCCCCTCCTTCTGCCGCCACGAAATGAGGATGAAAGAACCTGCGTGAAACCCCTTGAAGCTAATTTTTTATGTTATGTGTCTGTCGTGCATTTCCTGTATATTAACAATTCCTGCTTGACTCTTCTTTAACATTGTAAGCGTTCTTGTATGTTTGATGGGGTTTCCCAACCCATTAACATTCAGGGACAGAATTTATAATGGTTGATTAGCCATTCATATTTTCCCTGGGTTTATAGGAGTTAAGCCAAGTCTCATGATAGCACCTTCACCTAGAAATCTACCTGCAACTGTATTTGCCACATTAGAAGGTGACTGCCTGTGAACTGGTGAGGGGAATATATCACCCTCCAACAATAACTTCTTGAACAATATAAAGATAGGAAATGAACTAACTTTCAAAGGGGTCATGGGGAACAAACTAATGCAGTTCCATTCCAACTGGGATTGGACTGCCAAACTATTAGTGGCTTCCATAGTTCTGGGGGCTGCTAGGCTCCCAGTACTTAGAGTGCCAATTTGGCTTAGTCCATCTCGGAGGACCCGACGAAACGCCTCGGGGTAGTCATGCCCAAGTCCCCATCCAGGCATGTGATTTCACTAGTCCATGTCTTGTATAGATTTCAACTAGTAGTTTCATTTATATCATTCTGTAACTGGGAGGTGAACCCTGGGTGCCAGGCTTCAGGGAGGGTTTAATTCAATCCACTTGCTGCACATATTCACAGTAATGTATGAGGCTGTACGAGCCCTGCAGCCCCTATCCACTCAGCGCCTCCGTCACAGCATTGAAGGCGCATGAGGGTGGGCCCCAGCCCAGCCCTCACCTAAACCATGGCTTTTAGTTTTCCCCTCCCCCTCCAGCATCTAATTCCATTACTTGATCCAAAAAGAGAGGGGAAGGGGGAACCGATAAATAAGTCACCCTCCCACCCGTGAAGCACCACAAAGTACGTCAGCCTGACTTCCTTTTATTGATTCATCTCTATAAGAGATGAACTATGGAGTATTCACCCCAAGGTCCTCTTAAGGGCCTAATATCTCAGATCAAAGCTCCCTCTCCTCTCCCACCCCATACTCTGGAAAGACAGGTGAGAAGGAGAACAAATAAAGGGCAAACAGGCAGAAATGGGAGCCTCAAGGGGCTCCGAGGCCAGGATCGCCACCTCAATGACTCACCGCACCTGCCCCCTCACTGAGTGGGCCCCCAAAAGACATCACCCATCCCCAAACACCCACCTCTCACCTGGCAATATATTATCCAACAGGAAATATAGGTCCACTCCATGACCTTATCCAGCTGGACCAGTTCTTTATGGGTGTCCCGATATCACGTCGCTAGACATGTGGACAGTCCATTTTGCTCTGGCCCGAGGCCAAGGCAGCCCAACGGGGGAGGGAGAGGGAAGGGGGGCAGGAGGAGGACACAGGGGAAGAGCAGAGGGCCGCGAGCCACAGGGCAGTACAGTTTAAGGGGATCAGCTTATCCGGCCTACCTGATCAATTCTTATTTGGCATCACAGTCCATTTACATCAGGAAGCCAGTTCATTTCACCACTGGTGGTGTGGAGTCTGCGTTGCACTCGGTTGAGGCCTGCCTTCGGAGTCCGGCCACAATCTGCTTTAGGGCTGAGGTGCCCTCCCTCCGACGACATTCCTTCTACGGCACTCGGTTCCAGGCCCTCATTGCCAATTTAGTGGCCAATGTTTTATTCAGAGGTTTCTGTTAGTTACCTTGATGCCCTCTTTAGCGAGTCCCAGAGCTGCCTCCTCTGCACTGTTGAATACTTTGGGGCCATCCTTGAGCTGCACAAGTTTCGCCGGGTAGGGGGTCCGGAACTTGATTTCTAGGGATGTGGATATGTTGTTCAATCCACACTTAATGGCAGGTTCCTTGCCACTTTAAATCTTGCTGGAAGGTCTTCAAGCTGGCTCCTCCCACCCACCCGGGTGGTAAAACTCTTGGCTCCGCCCCATGACGCCAGATCTTCCTTACCGCTTGGAAGCTCGGGTTCCCTCCTTAGTGCTCTGCGTTTTAGGCCTGGATCCACACTCTTCGGTCAAATCGAAACTCATTCTTAAGTTTTAAAGACTTCGGTCTTCCTTTTCCTTCGCAGCTGCGATGGACAAATAGAGTCCCGGATTTCATCGGTGCCCTTGTGGGATGAAGGTGTCCCGGACCGATCCGCACTCCACGTGTTTATTGCCTTGGACTCGGCCATGACTCACAGGCCTGTGAGTTGTGCAAATCCTTTCCGGCTTCGGTCTTGGAGGACCGCGCTGCCCGATTGTTGTTGGGGCGACCCGTGAAACGCTATCCTTGGCTCAAGTCAAGGAGGGCCCTGGTGGTGTCCAAGGCTGTGTGGCCCGGCTGAACAACTACAGCAGATGATCACCTCAGGAGGAGGCGGCCCAGGCTGCATCATCATCATCCTTGGTCGCAGCATTTATCCTACTCTCCTTGGGCTCCTCCTACACAGCTTCTTTTAAGGAGCTTTGCCAATCCCTCTCCACCAAGGGAGAAGGGCCTTCGGGACATTCCTCTTGGTCCAAAAAGGACTCCTCCAAAGGTAAGTCCCACCGTCGACGATCGTGGGAGTGGGAGAGGTCCCCTTCCCCGGACAGTCGACACACTACTTCAGTCGAGGTTGCGGCTAAGGCTACTGGCTTCATGGTGTCCCAGTCAGGTCAGCCGTCTGAGACACCTGTCGACGTGGTCGAGATTTTTCTCGCCTCGTCGGACCGTCTGTCGACTGGAAAAGCAGACAACCCTTCTTCACTGGTTCCCCTGGTGGAAACCGAGGATTTGCCTGTGCCTCCTGTGCCGGAGTTCCCGGTTAAGGTCCCTGAACCGAGGGAGGAGCGTGTTTCCCCCGCACCCTCTCAGACCCACCCTCGGAATCCCCGAAGGTCTCGGTCACAGACCTCTTCCAGGTCCAGCCGATCCCGCTGTCGTCTGCGGTCTCAGTCTCGGCACCATGGAAAGTGGCGGCGCCGCTCATCCTCGTCCTCTTCGGAGGATAGGCTCCGGCGCAAGTTGCTTCAGCGCTACGAGGATTTAATGTGGCAGCAGCTCTTATTGTCGGGGAATAAGCAGACTCCATCGCCTTCTCCGGCCATTAAGTGGCTGTCACCGGAGAGGCTGAAACAACCCAACCAAGGATTTTCGGTCAGGTCAGGGTTTGCCCCATAGGTTGTCGGTCACCCTCACTCCCGATTGACCTCGGCAGGTGGAGGGTGGCTCAGGTGCTCAGCAGCTGTTTGCAGACTCCTCGGAATCTGACTATGACGACGACTCTTTGTTCTCCAGGCCTCTTCACCTGGAGTCCACCAGGGGGCAGTCGATGGATGAGAGCCCATCCTGGTTCCTTGGAATGCTTCAGCTCACCTGAGTCCACTGGGATGAAGCTTGAACCCATTTCAAAACAGGCCAAGTATCCCCTCAAGGAGACACTGGACCGAGGGGATTCCCCTACGGAGGCCTTCCCGGTGGTGGAAGCCATTGCCGGCCCGGCCCTGGAGCTATGGCAGCAGCCAGCTTCTTGTCCAGCACCTTCGGCCAGGATGGCTTGGAAGTATGCTGTCCCCACCGGTTCACCCTCTGGTTTCTCGGAGCACCCCTCAGCGGAGGGGTTGGTCACCGATAGCGTTTTCTGGCGCTCCGGGAACGCTAGGGATGTGGATAAGCCCCCCCAACAAGGAGTCCAAAAAGCTGGACTATGCCGGGTGCAAGGTGTACGCTGCATCCTCCCTCAGCCTCCGTCAGGCCAGCTCGGCCGTGCTGATGGCGCACTTATCCCACGCCTCCATGGGCTCCCTGGATGAGGTGATCCCTCATCTCCTGGCTGACCTGCAGACTACGGTCAAGCAGGTGCGGGATCAGGGAAGGGCAGTGGTGAAACAGCAGCTCCAAATGGCTCTAGACATTGGAGACTCCTGTGTCCGATCAGTAGCGGCCACAGTGGCCATGCGCCGCAGAGCCTGGTTGAGGATGTCCACCTTCACGGGAGATACCCAGCACAAATTGGCGGACGTCCCTTTCTTGGGGACTGACCTGTTCGGCCCTGGAGTGCAAGGCCACCTCCAGAGGATCGAAAAGTCCAACGCTACACTGGACTCTGTCACCTCCGCTCAGAAGGACAAAGGCCATCGTTAGCAACATAAGTCCTTTCGACCTTCTGCTCCTGCGGCACGTCCGGCCCAGCAACACCAGCATCAGGGCCAGCAGGCTCACGCTTGGCACCCCAAAGCCAAGCCTGGGGCTTCCTCCAACAGGAAGCAAGGAGGAAAAGGCCCAGGAGGTCCCTCGGCCGGTCCTTCCTCCAAGCCTGCCCAGTGATGGGTTGAGGGGTGTCGCCCCCAGCCTCGTCTCTCCCCCCGGGTTCCCCCTTGTGGGAGGATGGCTCTGCCACTTCCTTTCCGCCTGGTCCGCTATCACCACGGACCGCTGGGTGTTGGAGGTGGTAGGAAAGGGCCTGCCTCTGGAGTTGAGCAGGCCCTGCCCTTCCGAGCAAATCGCCTCACGGAGAGGGGCTTCTGAGAGTCCACAGCCTCCCTGTCAGCTCGTTGAGCCATTGCCTGCTCCTCATAAAGGAGGTGATCAGGAAGGTGGCGGATCCTCTACCAAGCCTGGGGTTTGTTTCCAGGTATTTTCTGGTCCCAAAACGGATGGGGGGCTGGCGTCCCTTTCTAGACCTGCATGACCTGAACAGGTTCCTAAGGTCTCGAACCTTCAGGATGGTCACTCTGGCTCAAATCATTCCATCCTTGGAACGAGGCATGTGGTTCTGTTCTCTGGACCTCCAGGACGCGTTCTTTCACGTCCCAATCCATCCGTACCACCAGAGATTCCTCCGCTTCAGGGCAGAGGGGTCTCTCTACGAGTTCCGCGCCATGCCCTTCGGCCTTTCTCTAGCTCCCAGGGTCTTCACCAAATGCATGGCAGTGGTGACAGCATTCCTGCGGCACCGAAGGGTCCGGGTGTACCCCTACCCGGATGATTGGCTGATTGCGATCTCCTTTAGAATGAAGGTGGAGCGGTCCAGGGATCTGGCCCTCCAGGTTTGCTGTCAAGTTGGCCTCCTTATCAACGAGGCCAAGTCGGAACTCGTGCCAAAGCAGGTGATACAATTCATCAGGGCAGAGCTAAACTCTCTGCGAGCCAGAGCATGGCTCCCGGTGGACAGGGCCGAGGTTCTTTCCTCCTTTGCCCAATCATTTCAGGTTGGGCAGTTGCACCTTGCCCAGGACTTCGTGGGCCTCATGACATCCTGCACCAGCGTGGTCAGTTGGGCCCGTTGGCACATGCGTCCCCTACAATGGGGACTGGCCAGCCAATGGTCACAGCGCTCGGATCCTTTGGATCAGCTAGTGACAGTGACCTAGGAGATGTGGAACACTCTCCAGTGGTGGACCGTTCCAGCACATCTGCAGGAGGGCATCCCGAGCCAACGGTCTCTATCGACCGATGCCTCTCTGATGGGTTGGGGGGCCCATCTGGGGGAGCACAGAGCGCACGGCCTCTGGTCCCCTCGGGAGTCCTGATGTCACATCAACCTGCTGGAGCTTCGAGCGGTCCGTGTAGCCTTCGCTCTGTTTGTCCGGGGTGAAGTGGTCCAGGTCCAGACGGACAATACCACGACCATGTACTACCTAAACCATCAGGGCAGGACACGCTCCATGCCTTTGTGCAGGGAAGCTCTCCGCATTTGGTCTCTCGTGCGCAGCCTTAAGGCGGATCTCCTTGCCATCCGTGTGGCAGGAGCCTCCAATATTCTGCCCGATGCCCTAAGCCGGATAGGAGCTGCGTCCCACAAGTGGTCTCTCCTGCCAGAGGTGGTACAAGATCTGTTCTCCCACTGGGGCATGCCTCAGGTGGACCTGTTTGCCTCCAGGGAGAATGTGAAGCTGAGGCTGTTTCATGCCCCCCCCCCCAGCAGGGCTCACTGGTATCTGAGTTTCACCTTAACCAGGTGTTGACTCTGCTGGTGTTCTACCCCAATCGCACCTCGGTGGCCGAATATAGATACATAGACAGTGTCGGCAGATAAGGGCCTATGGCCCACCCAGTCTGCCCATTTAAGTTTGTAAGTTCAGTTTGTTTTCCAGGAAGTCTGTTGCCCCTTACCCCTGATCTCCAGAATTCCTTTATGTCTATCCATGCATTCTTAAATCCGTGATTGTTTCAGCCCCCACCACTTCCTCTGGCAGGGTGTTCCACTTGTCCACCACCCGTTCTGTGAAGAAATTCTTCCTCACGTTTCCTCTGAATTGTCCTCCCTCCAACTTCATCCCATGCCTTCTAGTCATGGAACATATTTTTCGCTTAAAAATAGTGCATTCCTGCACCCTGTTCCTCCCTGTAAGATACTTGTATGTCTCTATCATATCCCCTCTCTCCCTCCTCTCCTCCAGGGAGTACATATAGGCTCCACACTTTGGACCCTAGAAGAGCGCTCGCTTATTATAAGGAGTGGACGGCTGAAGTTCAGGGAGAGGTTCGCCAGCTGTTTGTCACCTACGCTGAAGCCGCACCTGGCAGACCTGCAGCCAATCGGACGATAGGCAGGTGGGTCACCTCCTGCATAGATATCTGCTATAGGTTGGCGGGCATGGAGCCTCCCAAAGGGATAAGAGCTCATTCTACCCGCCATACCGCTGCTTCCAGGGACGTCCCTATCCAGGAAATCTGCAGGGCTGCTACCTGGAAGTCAGCACATACCTTCATTACCCACTACCACATAGACCTTGAGTCATGCCGGGATGCTGGTTTTGGGACCTCGGTTCTCCAGTCTTTATTTCCCAAGTAGGGGGTGTGCGCCTACCTCCCTCCTCCCGGAGAACTGCTAGGAGTCTGCCAAGAAGTGTGGATTGAACAACATATCCATGTCCCTAGAAATACAGGTTACTTACCTGTAACAGGAGTTCTAGGAATGGTATATGATGTTCATCCACACAACACACCTGGCCTCCCCGGCTTCAACGCACAACCTGGCTTCCAGTGGGCTAGATCTGGTGTCGTGGGGCGGAGCCGAGAGTTTTACCACCCAGGTGGGAGGGAGGAGCTAGCTTGAAGACCTTCCGGCAACATTTAATGCGGCACGGTACCTGCCAAGAAGTGTGGATAAACATATACCATTCCTAGAACTCCTGTTACAGGTGAGTAACCTGTATATTCTTTACTCCGCCTAACAGTGAAGTCACTCCAGAGATTTCCTCTGCTTGGTTTGATAAAAGTAAAGCGTTCAGTTGAAACCGCATATTTTTGGATTTCCAGCCTCTGTCTACGGTACAGGTAGTGTGTAGATAGGTAGTGACTGTTTTATTTTGGTGAAAAAGTGGAAATTGTTCTTTTCCTCTTTCTTTCTGGTCGGTCTGGTTTGGAACCGACCTTGTCACATTCTGTTTTATTTTTAATTTTATTCTGGGATTATAGTGGTGTTCCGGTACCGATCGGTTCCAAAAGAGCCAGATCTTTTGCCGGTTCTTTTAAAGAGCCCGTGACACTGTTTGTTTGTAACCGATCGGTTATTGTATTACCTGGCTTGAAAGCTGCAATAGGTTAATTTGTTGGGTTGGCCATGTCTGAGAAACCCAAGAAGATAACCGGTCCCACTGGGTTTCAACACTGTACTGAGTGTGGGGAGGCCTTTGCTAAGGCCGACCCCCACCTCATCTGTGTTTGTCTGGGGTTTGACCACCTCAAGTCAGACTACCAAATCTGTAAAAAAAAAAAAAAAAAAAAAAAAAAAAAAAATTTCCTTAATCCACTGAAGATGAAAGGCTGAGTAGGCTGAAGGAAAGGGAGACAGAGAAGTCCGTAGATCCGGATGGCCAGCCCGGTTCGGTTGCGGCCGAACCTGAGGAGGTGCCTACTGACCTAGGCGATACCTCCTCGGGCAAAAGAAGGTCGGTTCCATCAAAAAAGCACAAGTCTGCCGGTTCGGATCCGGTATCGCACTCCCCAACGGCGGACGAAATAGCCAAAGTGATTAGCATTGTTCAATCGCTTAGACCGGTTCCGTCCAAACAGGTACCGCCGGTTAGGCGGTCGGATCAGTCTGCTCCAGATTATGATCCAGACGCTTATTATGAGGAGTGGGAGGGAGACGAAGACTATCCCGGTGATGATGACCGGAGTCTGGATGTGCCCATTGAACGGACATCTCCCCAGACAGGCCCTCGGGTGTCTCTCCTCCCAGGCTCTCTGAGTCCCCTTCACATTTTTTGTTCTACAAAAAGGTGTCAGAAACCCTGCAGCTTCCCTTGGTTGAGGAGGATGAAAAGCCTGATTTTGTGGAAATGATGGATATCCCAGGGTCCAAAATTCTGTCTATCCCTCTTCATAAATCCTTGGGGAAACAGACACACAAAATTTTACAAACCCCTAATTCAATACCTCATGTGGATAAGAGAATGGACAGGAGGTATTTATCAGGCTCGGCTGCGGAGTTCCTTTATAGTCATTGCAACCATATTGGGGTAGTGCAGGCTACAGCCTGTGACAGGGCTAACATTCCTTTGGCTTCACACCTCCTGGATAAGGACTCCAGGAAAGTAGATGCCATGGCCAAAAAACAGTATTTGGCATCCTCTTTGGGACTCAGGCAGGCTACCTATATGGCCTACACAGCCAGGTACCAGAAATCCAGATGGGATATGGTTCTGGAACTGGCTAAACAGGCCTCTCCCCAGCTAGCCAAGGAGCTGGAGGAGGTGGCTGCTGATGGAATTGAGGCATCCACAATACAGTTTCATGCTGCTGTGGACTCCAGTGATGTGGCATCTAGAGTCATGGCTACATCTGTGTCTCTCAGACGTGCTTGGCTCAGATGTACTAGCCTTTCACAGGATACCCAGACTAAGGCTATGGATTTTCCTGTAGTAGGTAACTCTCTGTTTGGGGAGCAGACAGAGGCTTACATGAAGAAAATGGACCACATACAGGAGTGCACAGGCCAAAGAAAGGCAAGCCACTCCGCAGAAGCAGCAGTCTAGGGGCAGGCCCTTTCAAAGGCCTTTTTACCAAGCCCAGGCCGCCTCTCCCCTCCCACAGAGGGGGCTCTTCAGAGGGAGGGGCAGGAGGAGGATGAGCAGAGCTGCTCCCTCCTCCTCTCAGTCTAAGGCTCCTGCCAAGCAGACACCCTGATGTGTCAGCCCGGGTCGACTCCCCATTTCTAGTAGGAGGCAGACTGGCTTGCCACTTCCAGGTTTCCTGGAAGTAGTAAACCAGGGACTGGCACTTAGCTTCAAGAAATTTCCAAACAAGAGGGCCAAGTCTTTTCCACCTGCATCACTCTCGGAAACCATTGCCCTAGAGGCAGAGGTTTCTTCTCTTCTAGCTCTCAGAGCTATAGAGAAAGTTCCTACTCGGCACAAGGGAAAAGGACTGTACTCCAGGTACTTCCTTACCCCGAGAAAACAGAAGAGTGGTGACCCATCCTAGACCTAAGGTATTTGAACAAACACATTTCAAAGCCCAAATTCAAAATGGTAACTCTGGGATAATCCATCTCTAAGGCCAGGGGATTGGCTAGCATCTCTGGACCTCAAGGATGCCTACTTCCATATTCCTATCAGGTGCTCCCACAAAAAAAATACCTCAGGTTCGAGTTGCCTTCAGGCCATTACCAATTCAGAGCTATGCCATTCAGCCTAACATCAGCTCCAAAGGTGTTCACAAAGTGCCTTGCAGTAGTAGTGGCTTACCTCAGAAGACAGGGTATCTCCATCTTCCCATATCTGAATGACTGGCTCTTAGTGGGTCAGTCACCTTTTACAGGTCAAGTCCGCTCTTCAAACTACCTAGGACCTACCCAGCTCCTTGGGATTTCTTCTCAGTCTTCCAAAGCCTGTCCTTGAACCAGTTCAACTTCTCATCTTTATAGGCATAGAGTTGGACACTGTACAAGCAAAAGCTTTCCTTCCCCTGGCAAGGGTGAAGGCCCTGGTGGATCTCGCTTCCTCCTTTCGACCTTGGGTCCCCCACCCAGCAAGACAGTTCCTCCAGCTCCTGGACCACATGGCGGCTTCCGCGGCAGTGGTGCAGGGAGCAAGGTTCCAGATGAGGGATATTCAGTTTCATCTAAGGTCTTTTTGGTCTCAAAAGGATGATTCACTTACCAAACTGATTCCAGTGACTCAGACTCTGGTCCAAGCTCTCCAGTGGTGGCTGGACCAGGACAACCTCAGACAAGGGGTTCCATTTCTCCCTCAAGTCCCATCAGTAGTTCTAACTACGGATGCTTCTCTCCTAGGGTGGGGAGCCCACCTGGGAGCCTTGACAGCTCAAGGGGTCTGGTCTCCACAAGAGTCTCTCCTTCATATCAAGTCTCCTGGAACTCGGGGCAGTCTTTCTAGCCCTGCAGAGCTTCTCGGATTCAGTCAAGGGCAAGGTGGTCCAAGTGAGAACAGACAACACCACAACATTGTGGTACATCAACAAACAGGGAGGCACTTGGTCCTCGGCCTTGTGCATAGAAGCCATGAAGCTGTGGTCTCTGGCCTATTCTCTTCAGACTTCTCTGGTAGCAGTCCACCTTTCAGGGAAGGACAACGTACTAGCAGATGCTCTGAGCAGAATTTCACAGGGACATCACGAATGGTCCCTGGATCCTCACATCCTGAAGGTCATCTTCTCCAGGTGGGGCACTTCAGAGATGGATCTCTTTGCAGCACCGGACAGTCATCAACTTCCTCTGTTTTGTTGCAGACCTCCAGTCCTGGGGACGATTCCCCAGGATGCTCTCATTTTGGACTGGAAGGGCAGGTTTCTCTATGCCTTCCCTTTGCTGTTCAGAGTTCTGATCAAGATCAGGACTCGACCCTGCACAGTGATACTGGTGGCTCCAGATTGGGCCAGACAGCCTTGATGTCCTCTATGCTGTCCTTGTCAGTGTCACGTCCCCTGTCTCTGCTCAGGACATACAATCTCCTGTCCTCCTCCTGGGACGGATCTGGTACCCCAATCTCCAGTCTCTCAATCTCAAGGTCTGGCTCTTGAAGAGTTAGAATATGCAGCACTACATCTCTCTCAGGGAGTTATGGATATTCTGAAGGTCTCTAGGAAACCTTCCACTAGAAAAACTTACAACTCAAAATGGAAAAGGTTCAGTACTTGGTGCTCTCAGAAAGGTATCCTGCCTGATTCTGCAGGCATTTCCCCAACCTTAGGCTATCTAGTTCATCTGAATGGTCTAGGCCTTAGGCCTGCCACTCTGAGGGTTCATCTAGCAGCTGTCTCTGCATTCCTCTCAGCAAGGAAGGGCTCTTCCCTGGCATCTCATCCTGTTTACAGAAAGTTTTTCAAGGGTCTGGGTCACATTAACCCTCCCTTTAGGGAGCCCTCTCCGCCTTGGGATCATAATGTCTGCGTAGCTCTACTTGTGCAGCCACCCTTTGAACCTCTGACTTTGGCCGAATTGAAGTACTTGACCTGGAAAACTGTGTTCCTGGTAGCTATTACTTCTGCCAGGCAGATTAGTGAGTTACAGGCTCTGTCAGTTGAACCTGACTTCATCATCTTCCATAGGGGCAAAGTGGTCCTAAGAACCAATAGGAGATTCTTGCCCAAAGTGGTATTGGATTTTCATCTGAACCAGTCTATATCTCTCCCTGTGTTTTTCACTGATCATTCTTCTTCAGGTGAAAGAAGGTTACACAGTCTGGATGTTAAGAGGGCCCTTAGCTACTACATTGAGCATACTAAGGCACATAGAAATGACTGTCTTCAATTGTTTCTCACTTATGGTGAAGTGGGGAAAGGTAAGCCTGCCACTAAAAGAACTATTGCCAGGTGGATTGTTTCTTGTATACAATTCTGTTATGACAAGTTGGGTAGAACATCCACCTTCAGGCCTGAGGGCTCACTCAACTAGGGGGTACAACTGCTTCTCTAGCTACGGCCAGAGATATGTTTGTTAGAGATCTGTAAAGCAGCCACCTGGAAAACAGTACATACTTTTACCAAGCATTACTCCCTGGACATCCAGGCTAGGAGTGATGCTAGGTTTGGCACAGCAGTACTGCAGAGCCTCTTCCCAAAGTAGGTTCTGCATTCCCTCCTCCATAGGGAACTGCTTGGTAGTCTGCATTATGTCTGAATATAGCAAGACTTCATGTTGTTCGAAGAAAAAACTACTCACCATATTAATGTTGTTTCTTCTAATGGAGTCTTGCTGTATTCAGACCTCCTCCCCACCTCCCCTCTCAGAACCTGGTTTTTGGGACGTGGGCTGGCAGGTACAGTGTTGCACCTCAGGGGTGTACCTTGTACCCTCCCTCTTGGGTGGCGTGGATGTTGTTGTTTTTCTGGTGTTTTATACTTAAATATTGTCACTACGTTTCCTTCTTGGGTTTTCGACTTGAATCGTTTGGGCCCAACAAGAATCTTTTGCCCTTTGGCTATATGTTGAACAATTTCCATACTATAGTATGTTAGTGTGCTTTTTAAGAATCTGACTGTTACACTGGGAGGTACCACAGACAGAGGTTTGAAAACCGAGCTCGAGCTCAACGTTCTATGCTTCTGCATAGAGTTAACACTTTCCTCTCCGGGGCAGTTAAGTGCTGGGGCTAACTGCGCTATGTCTGAATACAGCAAGACTTCATTAGAAGAAACATTACTATGGTGAGTAATTTTTTCTTCCATTTGGTGCTCTGACAGGAGTGTAGTGCCAGGGTTGCTGGACGACCTAGTCAATCTACACTCAGGTTTACAGCCTGCTACACTGAAGGTTCATTTAGCATCAGTTTCTGCTTCGGCAGGTAAGCCTGTTTCCTTAGCATCAAATCCAATTTTTAAAAAGTGTTTCAAAGGCCTCTCACACATGTACCCACCGGTGAGAGAACCGGTGCCAGCTTGGGACCTTAATATTTGCATTGCTCAGCTCATGGCTCCCCCTTTTGATCCTGTGTTCTCAGCACCTTTGAAGTATGTCACTTGGAAAACAGTGTTTCTAGTGGCCATTACTTCGGCTAGAAGAATTAGTGAGCTTCAGGCCTTGTATATTGAAAAGAACAGGGATAAGGTAGTCCTTCAAACAAATAGGAAATTCCTTCCCAAAGTGGTTTCAGACTTCCATTTGAATTAGTCTGTTACTTTGCCAGTGTTTTTCACTGACCACTCTTCTTCTGGTGAGCGTAGGCTACGTAGCCTGGATGTCAAGAGAGCATTAAGCTACTACATGGCAGCCATTAAGCCCCATAGGCAGGACAGAACTCAGCTTTTCCTTACTTATGGGGATGTGGAAAAGGGTAACCCAGCATCTAAAAGGTCCATTTCTCGCTGGATTGTTCAGTGCATCCAGTTTTGTTATTCTAAAGTAGGCAAGGAAGCCCCAGCGGGGCTTAGAGCCCATTCCACAAGGGGTACAGCTGCAACATTGGCAGTTGCAAGGGAAGTACCCTTGGTGGATATTTGTAAAGCAGCAACCTGGCGAACAGTACACACATTTGTCAAGCATTACAGCTTGGATATGCAGGCAAGGGCTGATGCCAGGTTTGGTACAGCTGTACTGCAGAGCCTGTTTCCAAAATAGGTTCTTCCCGCCTCCAACGGTACTGCTTTTTAGTCTGCAAAGAGTTAGGAATAATGGAGTATTCCTGGGGTGATAAGAAAGTTACTTACCATAGTAACCTTGTTTCTCCCAGGGGATACTCCAATATTCATAACTCTCCCTCCTCCGCGTTTTAAGAACCAGTGGCCTCTGTATTCCATGCCGTACCATAGTGTTTGCATGCCACACTTACACTTTTATTAAAACTTGATTGCCTTTGTGAGGTGATTCTGATATAAGGAGTGTGTGGGGAATTTTTTCTTAAGTTTTACTTTTCATGTTGTCTTCCAGTTGGAGGTTTTTTTAGGTAGGGAATTTTAAAATTAAAATTTGCTATAGTTAAATTTTGGGCCCTGTCTTGCAGGCGTCCACGAAATCTGAGGGTTGGAATGTAAGGCAGTTGATAGGTGGCAGCATTTGAAAAGTGGCTCATGCCAGTGATTGCATCATTTGCATAGCATTCCATCTCCGGGCATTCTGACCTTAAAGGCACACTGCAAAGAGTTATGAATATTCCAGTATCCCCTGGGAGAAACAAGGTTACTATGGTAAGTAACTTTTTATTTTGGTTGCTATTACTTCTGCTCAAAGGATTTTCAAGCTTCATGCTCTCTGGTGTGAAGAACCTTATTTGATTTTTCACAAAAATGGGGTGTGTCTATGCATGAATCCTGTATTTCTCCCCAAGTGGTGTCTGAGTTTACCCTGAACCAGTATAGCCACCTGTGAGTTTATTTTCCAGAGCGTGCCAGTCTGGGTGAAGCGCTGCTCCATACATTAGACGTGTGCAGAATTTTAAAATATGTGCTCCGTACCAAGGACTGCAGAAAGTGTGAACACCTTTTTGTTTTGCTCCAGGAAGAGAGGGTGTTCAGGTTTCCAAACAGTGTTTCCAAATGGTTGCCAAGTTGTATTGTGTTCTGTTACAGCAAGCATGGCAGAGTTGCCAGGGGCAGTGAAAGCCCAGTCCAACGGGCATGGCTACCTCTGTGGCCTCTTTCGAAGGGGTCTCAGCTTCCGACATTTGAGCCGCTGCCACCTGGAGTACCGTCCATACTTTCTTCAGGCACTGCAGTTTGGACATTGTTTCTAGTGCCTGTGCAGGTTTTGGCAGGGTTGCTCTGCAGGTCCTCTTGTCCTAAGGTTTGGTTGGCCTTCCTCCCAGACTGTTCTGTTGCACCTGTAACTGCTTGGAACTCATTCCTGCAGTGTGACCTGATGACTCAGATGCCCTTGAAGAAGACAGAACAGTTACAAAAGAACTTACTATAACAGTAGATCTTCATTGAGGAAATCTCTTGCAGCAGGTCATTACATACAGGAGTATTCCAGTTGCAGGCATGATTCCATCTGGATGATTTATCAGCAGTCTACCTGGGACTGCCCTCAGCGATACCACGTGTTGTCCTGACTGGTATAAAAAGGGGCAATCTGAGATGCTCTTCGGTTCTTTTCCTACCGCGACCTGCATGCTTCACGTTCTCCGTCTGGAGTCCAGCTTCAGTCGATGACGAAAAGTTGTCTACTTTCAACTGCGGTGTTTCCGGTATCGTCACATCCCTATTACAGATCTGTGTCATCTTCGGATTCTCTCTTCAGAAATTGTTCCTGATCACTGGACTGAAACGTCCACATTCACCTTTAATATTCATTCTAGGTTTTTTTTTCTGAATGTACTGAGATGAACAAGTTACAAAAAGTTTGGATATGTCGCGCTTCCAGACTAATTTTAAGATACTGGAAAGATATTGAAGTCCCTTTGTTACAAGAATGGTACAATAAGGTGGAATTTATTTCTAGCAATGAAATGGTGCACTATCATTTACGGGATGCATTAGAAGTATATAATAGCAACTGGTCACCTTTTATTGCCCTAGAAAATTCATAATGCACTGGGGTCCTAGTTAGAATTTAGAATTTGGGAGTCTAAGTATATGCATTCTTCTTAAAATCTTGAAGTTCTCATACATTTTAGTATATCTTATGTTGAATGAGTTTACACTAGAAAACCAGTTATGTTAAAAACTGTCTATTCTGATTTATCCTGAAGGCTAGTATAAGTAATGCATGATGGCATGATTTAATGTGTAAAGTTACTTTATTTTAAGAAATGTTACTATATGCTGTTACATTTGGAAACATTTTAATACAAATTATGGTAAAAAAAGAAATTTGTTGCTGTGGCCAGAAAATCATGACAGAAGACCTGCACAAATTCTGGGTGAGGTACCTGGGTTCAGCGCATGGTACCTATGCTAGTGTCCTGTCTGCAGTTTATCAAAGCCACCAAGCGTCTGTGATTCCAAATGCTTCGAGAGCACATCATGGAGCAGAAATTTGCCCTCCTGGAATGGGAACACTGCTCTAAGTCTGAGTCCTTGCCCTTCTCCTCTGGACCCAGTCATTCTGGTAAGGATACCTGGTCGACAGGGATGGTTGACACTCTGGAGAAGCCCAAGAAACACTAAGAGTAAACATACTACTCCTGTCTCCCATCCATGAGCCAGCCTACCACCTTCTTCCCCTGCTCTGAGGAGCAGGGAATACTTAAAACTAAAATGGTTTTAGCTGCCCTTTCTGAAGCAGTTACCAAGTCATCTTCCACACTGTCGATGACCTCTGGCCATTCTACCCATTCGTTGATGGCTCCTCAGTCGACAACTTTGGCTCGTTTCCCCTCAGCTGCAGCTTCCTATGCTGCCGCCTCTGTATCTGGGATCTCATTATTGTCCACTGATGACTCTGTCGGTGTTGTTGATGACTGTGCTTGGACGGCTTGGTCAGGACATTTTGAGTTTTTCTTTATTATCGACTGCTCTTCTGTCGACGGCACTGGGTGCTTTTATCCACCTTTTTTCAATGGCTAAATTGGTTCCACAACCCAACCTCTTTAGTTGTGCCCATACAGTCGGTGTATTCTGCACAGAGTTCTGTCTCTTTTCCTCAGTTGGCCATGGTGGATGTCCAAGCCCTTGTGCAGACTATTCTGGGCCTCATGAAGTCCATTCCTTTTTTTAAAACTTTAATCGTTTTTTGAAGATTGATGCAACAGACATCTTCACACAACATATATTCATACATTTACAATTTGAAAAAGACAAACAATGGGCACTTACAATTGATCAGTTTTTAAATTTATAACTCCATGGGGAGGAGACAAGGGAGGATACCAGTGGGTTTTGGGAGCAGGACGGACAGGCTTAGAGCCAGAGGATGACACAATGAAACAGTGGAAGGAGGGACCCACCAAGGTTTGCCCTAACACATATCACTTTGTTATATTCTGGACCCATGCTGGAATCTAGGGGATAAAGTTTGGTTGCACTGATGTCGTATATAGTATCCACCTTCTCCAAATGAGCTCGACCTGTGTTTGCCTTTTATTTATCAGTGCTGTAAGTGCTTCCATTCTATAGGCCAAGACCATAATCTCCTGCCATTGGGAAAGACCTGGGGGCTACCCTGAAAGCTATTTTTTCAGTAATTGCCTTTTGGGCTGCTGGAAGAATTATCTTTAAAAGCTCTTCTGAATCTGGGTCTTTCTATCCCACGAGAATATCCAAGAAGAAATGCATAGTGGGATTCAGTTCTAGCTCTGGGCCAAAAATAATGTTTGCCTGCTGTAATTCACTTTGAAATTTATCTAGAACTGGGCAGTTCCACATTATGTGGCTTAATGCAGCTGGGGAGTAACCACAGCCTCTCCAGCACTGTGTGATCCTATGTGCTTGGAACTTGGCTTGTATCACTGGGGTCCTAAAAAAGCGGATCAGCATCTTCCAGGAGAATTCTCGCCATGTTGTTGCCGATAATCCCCTATATGTCTTCATTTGTGCTCTATGCCATATTGCATCTTCTACCATTATCCCCAGGTCCTTGATCCAGGACTCTTTAACTGATTGTGTGGAAGTTCCCTTCCAGGACAGTAAGGTCATATACATATAAGAGATGTGTTCCGTAGGGGCCATATTTTCTACAATGGCTTTGCATAAGGTTAGAATCTGGGGGGGCGGGGGCTACATTCTCTACCTTAGGACATAGATTTTTAATATAGTCCCGAATCTGGAAGTACCTCAGTTTATCTTTCCATGTGAGACCATATTGTGTGATTAAGTCCTGAAGGGATACTATCTCCTCTTCCCCTATAAAATGCCAAAGCAAATGGAGTTCTTCCCTTTCCCACTGTTTGATTCCCCCGTCCCATTTTGCGGGCCCAAAATCCTCTAGGTATGGGACCGAAAGTAACAGGTGCCTCCAGCTTCTTGGGCTCTTATCATCCAAAACTGTGTACCAGTTATCTAGGGTGTGGGCTGTGTATGGGTTTGGGTCTTCTCTAGCTCCCGACTTTTTTTTCCTGCCAGAAGGGTTTGATTCAAGTTAATAAGGTACCCCTCCTCTAAATCCAAGGACTTCTTTTAGCTATATAGCTGCTATTGGACCAGTAAGAGACTGTTCTGAGTTGTGCTGCCATGTGGTATAGCTTGAAATTAGGGAGGTATAGTCCCCCTTCCCCTTTTGGTAGCTGGAGGGTTGACAGTCGTTCTCTTGGGTTTTGGGGGCCCCATATAAATCTAGAAATCCTCCTGGTAAGCGAGTTAATAGAAAGACTATGGGACTTCAATAGGTAGCATTTGTGCTATGTATCAAAACCTGGGAAGTACTACCATCTTCACTGCTTGTACCCTCTGCATTAGTGAAATAGAGATAGTCGTCCACCGCTCCAGGTCCCTGTTTATTTGCTTTAAGATGGGGGAATAATTAAGTGTGACCATATGTTCATGTGTCGGGCTTATTTGGGCTCCCAAATATTTTAAATGACTTAAGTCCCATTTAAATGGGAATAATTGCCCGATATTTTCAGAGGGAATATAGTAGATCTGAAGTACTTTGGTTTTTGCTGTGTTGATTCTGTACCCTAACTGACCAAAGTTCTCCAAACAATGCCATAGCTGTGGAAGCATCCATCCGGATCATTTAAGTAGATGAGGTCATCTGTGTATAGTGCCAGCTGCTGTTTCTCTTCCCCAGTCTCCCCGTATCCATCTTCTCCTCTCAGTGCTCGGGCCAGTGGTTCCAAATATAGAGCAAATAGGAGGGGATAGAGGACATCCCTGTCTTGTGCCTCTATATAATGGGATCGTCTGACACTTGGCAGTTGATCTTAATGTAAGCCTTAGGTTTAGAGTAGATGGATGTTAATAATTTTGATATAGGAATCGGAAAAGCCAAAATGAGCTAGGGTCAAGCGGAGGAAGTTCCATGCTACTCGGTCGAATGCCTTCTCTGCATCTAGACTTAATAAGAAAGGGGACCTTGACCAGGCAGCATGGTGCAATATGTGCAGGGTCCGTTTGATATTATCTTGGGCGTGTCTACCGAGTACGAATCCCGTTTGATCAAAGTCAGGGTGGGAAGAATGGATTCTAGGCTCCTAGCTGTTATATTAGCATATAATTTGTAGTGCACATTAAGGACTGAGATTGGATGGTATGACTTGCATTGGGAAGCGTCTTTACCTGGTTTTAATATGCTAGAGATCACTGCACAGTTCCATGTATCAGGAATTTGTTCCACTGTTTCTCTGCATGCCCCTAGCAGAGGACCCTTCACCTCCGACCTAAAAAAATTAAAAAAAAAACCAAAAAACTCAGGGGTATAATCGTCTGGACCCGGGGATTTATGTTTTTAATTTTTTAAAAGCTTGGGTTAGTTCTGCCTGAGAGATATGCCTATCTAGCTGGCGTTGAGCCTCTAAATTCAGTTTTGGGAGTTTTAGTTTGGATAAGTAAGCATTAATTTGGGAGTATTCAGAATTGTGTTCAGGGGTATAGAGGTTTTGATAGCATCTCTTGAAATCCTCTGGTATTTGTGGATGGGTGTGCAATAGCCTCCCTGATTGTGGGTCCCTGATCTGAGTGATCATTGATTGGGTTGTCTGTTTCAGACAATGGGTCAGTAACCTAGTAGCTCTGGGGCTCACCTCACCATACCTCTGCCAGAGACACTGCAGCACCTGTTCTGTGTTTTAATAGCTAGTTGTTTTTGTATTTGCTGTTTAAGGGTTTGTATCCTATCTAAGTCGGACTTCTTCTCCTCCGCATGTTGTCTAGGCTTCCTTTAGCTGTTGATATAGTTTTTCTGTTATTGCAGATTGTTGTCTCTTACATTTGGCTGCAAATTTGATAACTTTTCCTCTTAAAACAGTTTTCAGAATATCCCAAAGAGTGGTCCTTTAAATCTCCGGAGAGTCATTCTCCCTTATAATTTGTGCAATTTTCAATTTAGTCTGGTCTGTAAAGTCTTTTAGGTTTAAAAAATGATTGACTTTCCATAGTCTGTTTTTTCTGTTATCCCCAATCTAATTGTAACAGAAGCTGAGAGTGATCAGACAAAACTGATGGGGTATGTTCACAGTGAACTGTCTGGTGATGTTCACCACACATTAAAAAAATAATCAATTCTAGCATATGTTCCATGCGGTGGAGAGAAGTGTCTATACTCCCAGTCCCTAGGGTGCATTGGTCGCCATGCGTCTATCCAGAAGGCCCCTGTCATGTGTCTTGGTCGATTTAGTGGCAGTTATTTCTAAATGCTGCTGACCTTGAGGTGCCCATGTATTCTAAGGTCTGGTTCAGGTCCTCCACAACACCCCCGTGGTATTCTGTTATTTTATGTAGGAGTCCCTGACCACCATAACAGGGAGCCCGGTGGTATATAGAAGGATGCCAGTGTGATGGTAGACTCCTCCCAACCCCCCATTCCCTGATACTATAGCCAATCTGCCCTTAGGATCTATGTAGCTAGAGGTTTTTGTAAAGAGATTAATACAGCCATTCCTCGTCTCTTGCCCCACCATATGAAGAAGCAATCACCTCCGCAAAGCCGAGCTTTTCCAGCTTCTTGTGCTCAGCCTGCAGAGGTGTCTCTCCTGGAGTAATACAAAGTTCGGGGCTTGCCTCTTCAAATTTGCAAGGACCTCAATTCTTTTAACTGGGTTGTTTAACCCATTCACGTTATGTGATATGATTTTAATCTTGCCCTTGTAAGCCATCTGTAATTGGGGAATCTGAATCTGCTGGGTTGTTATACTTGGTCACTGAGGAAAGGACATTCATTTCCATTTTCAAATCCCCTTCATCCCGCCTCCCCCCACGTCCCCCCCCCCTCCAAACCAGAGTACAAAACAATTAGAGTGCCCTTACACAGTTAAACCAAACACCAGCAGTACCAACTAACAAAAGACGGTAGAAATAGAAATCTAGTAACCCCCTCAGGAAGAGGTGCCAACTGAGCAAGCCTCGCCCCTAAGGTTGAATTTTGTACACAGTGACCTCCAAGGCAGGGGAACCAATAACTTTGTTCCCTAAAGCCCCCAAACAATGTTTCTGGGGGTAGAGGACATAAACCCATATTTGAGTTTGGTCCTCTAAGGCCCTAGTAGAAGTGGGCCTGGGCCTGGTAATATGGCCCGGATACGTCAGCAACCTCGGCTGAGTGATCGGGAGGAATACTGGGGCGCCCCCAAGGACAAATGGAGAGAAGCCTCCGTCCACCTCCTTCCCAGCCGAGAGCAAGGCAGTAGCAGACCAGCAGCTAAACACTCCACTGGAAAATAAAGCGAGCGGTCAAATAAATCCAGTCACCCCCCCCCCCCCAGCAATCATGATTAATGAATTTAAATATCTCTCTTCACATCTCTTATTATAGGGCTACGTAGCCAAAAAAAAACTATTTAGTTTTCCTTGAATATTCAGTGTTAATGTTGGCTATAGTCTCCTTATAAGTATCAATGACCCAATTGTCCTATTATCGATTACTACTGGTCGCGCCACGTAACTGAGAAGCTGCTCACAGTTTAACATACTGAGCTATTCAGGTAGACCTCCTTTAACATCGAGATGGTGGCTTTTAAGGTCATATACCATTTATGCGTCTATGTCCTACTCATCTAGCCATTCAACTCTCAGACCTCCAGTATCGAGTTGGAAGTAGTGAAACATCCCCTTCATGTCTCTGTAGCTAGGTTGTACTCCACGCGGTATTATGTAGGAAGGTCTCCCTCCTCTCCTCCTTGCTGCAGGCCCGATTGAGTGGCAGGGAGAGGGGGTAATGGAAAATTTCAAGTAAACACACTCACTGTTGTATGTCCCTTAGTCAGGTACCCTCGTCTTCTGATTCTTCTTGTGGTCTCCAGTGTAGTCGAGCGAGCCTCTGCAGTAGCACCTTAATATCCTGCATCGTACTAGGGGCCGATTGTTTTGTTTTATTTTTTTCTTGATCTCCGGGCGTTGTGCTGTGCGGAGTTGTGCCATGATCCCTGCTGGTTAGGTCGTCTGCTCGAGCGTGAGGACGCTTCGGGGAGATCGTGGCCTTTGGATTTCAGCGCCTGGTAGGCTTACTCTACTGTATGGTACAGTTCAGTGCCCGATTCCCATCTCACCCATAGGCGGGCAGGGTAAGGTGTCTGAAATTTAATCCCTAGCATTCTTAGTTTACGAAAGATAGGGTTGTATGCCAGTCGGTGCTGCTGTATTTGTGAGGGGTAATCTTGGCCGAAATACAATCGCGACCCATTGTACTCCACCTTTTGTTGTCATGCTGTTTTTAAAATAGTTTCCTTGTCATGGAAGCTTGAAACTTTTGCTATAATAGATCTAGGTGTGGCGGTTGACAGTGGCTTAGGGATCAAAGCCCTATAGGTGTACTCTATTTTAAATGTGAAAGTCTGGTTTAAGTCCAGGACATGCTTTAAGAGGTCAGTTATAAAATCAGCCATTTCTCCCACTTCTGCTTCCTCTGGGAGACCATAAATTTGCAAGTTCTGTCCTGGCCCGTGCTTCGAGGTCCAGACATTTGGCTGCTGTTTGTTCCTGTTGCTGCGAGAGTAACTCAACTGCTCGGGATATATGCTGGATATCCACTTTCATGGTCGATATTCGTTCCGTCTCCTGCACTCTGGTCTCCAGCTTGTTAGGTCAGTGTGTAGTTTAACAAACTCTGACTTATTTTCCTATCTAAATTGTTTAATTTCTGCTAATAAAATCTTGAATTGGGAGCGTGACAAGGTTTCTAATTCTGACTCTGTATCTCAACCCGCCATACTTGTCGGTGAGTCTCCGCCACAAGACTCTGGATTCATCTGCTGCAATCCAGTTGTTTTCTGGGTCTGTTTTTTAAACTTTTTAAGCGAGATCTCTTTCCTGCTTTATTCCCACCTTGGATTTTGCTCATATTTTGCTTCGATGTAACTGTTTTTTGCTTTTGGGAGTATTAGTTTTGCTTGTAGGGTGAGGAGCTGTGCCGCTACGCTGCCATTATTGCGGTGACATCACCGGAAGTCCACGAAGCCCATTCCTGTATCCCAAGGGACTGTTCCTTCAGTTCTGGTCACACTGCCTTCTAGACACTCCTCTGTTTCTAGAACTGCCAGTTCATCTCCAGCTTCTCAAGGTCCACTTCATCAGAACGCTGACATGGAAGACACTGATTTACAAGACTGGGAATTGGAAGATCAGGAGGATGCTTTGGAACAAGAGTCCATGGGCCAAAGACCCATTTTCATGGTCGACCAACGTGCAATATTAACGTACATATAAAACATACATTAAAAATCATGCGTACAGATCCACTATAATCAGTTTACTGATTTCTCCCATTTTGATTGCGATCATGGAGACTCTAAACCCAAATTCAACTAAACTTCACTCTAGATCACTACCCCACACCCCGTCCGTATACAGAACTGGATCTGGAGGGATTCAACCCAAATTCCTAACTAAGCTGTTAAGAGACACCAGGTGTCCTACGCCAAAAAATCTGTTCTAGCTATAGTAATCTAGCCCAGTCGATCCTCTCATTAAGGACATATTTTTCATTTAATGTGTCCAGTCAGTAGATCTACTGTGCCACTCTGATTTGCCTTTCCCAGTCTCCCCCTCTGGCTGGTTTTTCTACCTTTTCTAAACCCCAAATCTGTTGGAGGATGGTATGTCTACACTGTTTAAAATGCCTTGCCAGAGGTGAGGTCATATCTTCACGCCTAATTGCATTCTTATGTTCCAATATCCTTTATGTTAAAGCTCTTGTGGTCATACCCACATATGAGGTCACAGGGGCATTTCACCATATAAACTAAATGTGTAGATTGACAAGTTATAAAATCTATGAGTATTACTCTTACTACATTCCTAAACTCCTTTAGCTCATATGTATGTGAACACTGTATACATTTCCCACATGGAAAACTAATCCGAGCCATTCTGTTTTTTCTTGGATTTTGTGTGTCTCTCAACCAGTCACTTAAATGTCATACCTTCCTACTTATCACTAAAGGTCTCTCTACAGATGTTTTGATCTCTTGTGGATAGGACCATAAAATATCCCAATTTTATTATCCTTTTGATTTTAGAATGGAAGTTTGAATACTTTGTTCACCGATATCTTTGTATTTCTCCATCCTACAGCCCCTTTGAGATAATTTGTCTAGACAGTGTTTCCACTTCTGATATTGTTGGTTTAATAAAGATCATTTATAACCTCTCTTGAAATCTTTTAGTCGGATCATCCCTCGACTCTTCATAATCCTCTTCTGAACTATTTTTCCTCCGTATTCTCATATTATTCCTTGGGGAAATTCTCAGTAATATGTGGAGGATGGAAACTTATTGCTTCCAAAGTATTTCAGTATGTTTACAAAAAAAATAACTCCAAATTTATTCTCTTTTGTATATGTTTAGAATCTCATATTTGTCCCACTCTACTGTGAATTTAAAAAAAAATCACAATTTTGTAAAGATTCTATAAACTGTTTCCACCTATTTTCTATGCCCTGCCATATGAAAAATATATCAATAAATCTCTTCCACACTGATAGTTCCATGCGGAAGAGGTTTTTACTGTCAACTCATCAAAAATGTATGTTTCTTCAAACATGGGCAGTACCTCTTTTTTTGCATGTAAAGTTTATTCTTGAAAATTTTTTTTAAAGGTGAGAGGCAAAGGTTTTTAGTACAGGGCTGTCCCTGTAATATATACCTTGCCAGCTGCTATCTTCATGTGGCTAATTGTTGCAATTTATTTTTAAGTGTGTAATTTGTAATTGTACTTTGCAGAGTCTCGTCGAATGCGGAAGTGGAGGGGGGCTTCCTGAGAAGCCTGATCGAGCAGCACTAGGACTTATGGGAAAACTTCCCATTTTAGTGACTCAGATGATGGACGGTATTGCTGTGCTGAACACAGCACAGAGCAGGCATTAGTTAAGTTTTCATAGCATCTGCGTGAGAGTTCATGTTTAAAAGTATACTTGCAGGTAGTTTTAGACCTAGACTACCTATAAGTATACTTTTAAACATGAACCCTCATGCAGACGCTATTAAAACTTAAAACTAATGCCCATTCTGTGCTGTGCTCGGCACAGCAATACCGTCATCTGTCACCAAAATGGGAAGTTTTCCCATAGTTCCAAGTGCTGATTGATCGGGCTTCTCAGGGAGCCCCCTCCGCTTCCACGTTTGCCGAAACTCTGCAAAGTAAAATTACAGAATTAAAAACAAATTGCAACAATCAGCAATATGAGGACCGCAGCTGCAAGGTATGTGATATTATAGGGACAGCCCTGTACTTAAAAACCTTGGCTGGTCACCTTTAAAATTAATTTTGCTAATCCAAGTAATAAAGGATTTGGAGGTCTCAAATCTACTCTCTTCTCAGAAATATGACAGGGATTCAAGTCCTACCTAATGAAGGATCGAGGTATACAAGTCCTTTACGTCTGCTGTTCACAAATATCTACCTCTGACCCATCTTGTATTTCCACATTTTCCACTAAATTAATGACATTAAACTAATCATTTAAGAAAGTTAGTATCTTTCTTTTATATGGTAGTCAACATATGTAGAGATGGGCTCCACAGTAGAGCCCATTCCTGCCACTGTTGGCCTACCAGGGAGTTTCTTGTCCCCTTTGTGCACCTTAGGCAGTGTATAAAATACAGGCATTAAGGGATTTTGCCTACTCTTGCTTTTCTCTCCCATTAGTAATTAACATAGCAGCATAGAATGTTTCAGCAGATGGGATCCATGTGGACCATCTAGTCTGCACATATATACTAACCCCCCAAATCAGGCTGCTGTGTTAAGTTTTCCACACTGTCTGCCCTATGCCAGCTTGAATTCTCTGATCGTCTTTGACCCCACCGCCCATGGGGGGAGGCCATTCCAAAGCTGCACCACCCTTTCTGAAAAGAACTTCCTTGTGTTGTTCCTGAACCTGCCCCCCTTTAGGTGCATGTCATGACCTCTGGTCCGGGTGTAGTTTACCTGAAGGAGATCCCATGCCTGTACCTTATTGAATACCTTTCAGGTATTTAAACATCTCTATCATGTCCTTCTATCCATTCTTTGTTCTAGTGAGTACATGTTGAGCTGTTTTAGCCTTACATCATATGGCTCGTGATGCAGACCTTGCACCATCTTTGTTGCCCTTCTTTGTGTAGTTTCTAGTCTTTCTATGTCTTTCCTAAGGTAAGGCCTCCAGAATTGGACACAGTACTCCAGGTGAGGCCTCACCAGGGGGACCTGTACAGTGGCATAATCACCTCCCTTTTTCTACTGGTTATGCAACCCAAGATGCCGCTGGTCTTTTGTGCCGCATTTTCACATTGCTTGCCAACCTTCACGTAGTCTGCGATGATCACCCTAAGATCAAGCTCGCGTTTTGTTACTGCTGGCTGCACCCCATTTAAAAAGTAATTTCTCCCTGGGTTGTGTCTTCCTAGGTGCATAACCTTACATTTTTGGCGCTTAACTTCAACTGCCAATTCCCTGCCCATTCTTCCAATTTCCTAAGGTCTGACTCCATCTTTTGAGTCCCTTCAGCTGAGTCCACCCTATTGCAGAGCTTTAAGTTGTCCGCAGATAGACACACCTTCCCATTTAAGTCATTAGCTATGTGTCTGATGAATGCATTGAAAAGCATTGGTCCCAGCACTGAACCCTGTGGAACACCACTTGTAACTCTGCCCTACTCTGATAGCGTACCAATTACCAATACCTTCTGGGTCCTCCCATTGAGCCAGTTTTGGATCCAGTTTAGAATTTTTGGCCTAATCCCCGTGTGCTCCAGCTTGTTTATTAGCATCCTGTGTGGAACGGAGTCGAAAGCCTTGCTGAAGTCTAGGTACACCACGTCTACTGCACCCCCATTGTCCAACGTTTTTGTGACCCAATCAAAGTATTTGATTAGGTTAGTCTGCCAGGACCTACCTGCCATAAAGCCATGTTGCTTTAGGTCCAGCTGAGATGCCTAACTTAAACCTAATCTCCTGAATTTAGGTGTGTCTGTCTCCATTGTAATGTGTTTGATCAAAGAGTGCATTATGTACCTGTCACCATTGTAATGTGTCCTTCCCATTCCATAGGGCCCGACTCTTTGCCTGGTTAATTACTAAATATTTGTCCCGGACAGTCCCTAACACCACAAGAAGGGTTCTGGGTGTAATTTGATTAGTGACACTGCGGCTTCTCACACCGTGAGGAGTGATTCTGTGAGCTTTTAGCACTGTAATGTCATCTTGTTTCTTTAAAGAATGTGGTCAGAAAGCCCATGTAATCCTCTCTCTCTGCGCCTTCGGGTATCCACAAGATCCTCTCATGAGTTGCTCTAGATATGTTTTCTAAGTTCTTTAAGCGCCTCCGAAGTATCAAGTTTTCTTTCATCAGGCCTGTTGTGACCATCATAGCTGTTGTTGCAGATTTGTTGCAGTTTTCTTCTTCAAACAGGCTCATTTTGGTATCTGGGACCTTGAATTGTGCTACAAAGCCCTCCATTTTTTTTGTCCAACTTCTGGATTGCTTTTAAAAGCGCTACATTTGATGGTTGGGGAGATGATTCGTCAACTGCTCCCACACTCCCACACTCGCATCCTCGCTGGTGCCCGGCTTCAGATCTTTTGCTTGGGCTCCCTCTCCTCCAGCTGCTGCTTTACTTCTGCCCATTTCTTTGAAATGCCAGCTGATATCGATTGCAAACGTAACTCATTAGAATCAACAAGAGTTCAGCTCTCAAATTATGTCTATTGCTTAGTCCGTTCTGAAGTTTATTTTTATTTCACTTGCAGATTAGGCTGTTTTCAGCGGAGCTCGGCTGCTGGCCACGCCCCCCATCCTTCAGTATATTCTATCCTGTTTCTGGCGTTTGTTGCTTGGTTCTCAGCTTTCACAGGGCTCATGGCATCTGCTTTACTCTCTGGGTTCCCTGTTGCCATTGTTGGTTTGTCGTGGGGCTATGCCTTGTCAACATCCATTTTACTGACTGGTCTCTATATACATGACCCTTTGTGTGGTTCTGCTGTCCACCTTTCTTGTCGTCTCATCGTGGTTGCAGGGTTTTTCTTTTATCTGATGTGCACTATGCTGTTGCTGTGCCACCCTTTTATGACTCTGTGCTTCATCTGTCTATGGAACATTTGGCCTGCTTGGTTACAGACTGCTCTGCCTTTCTGTTGGCCTTCCCCTCCATTTTTCTGGCATACTGCTTGGGTATCATCCCATAGGTGTGGCTCACTGGAGGAAGATCTCGGGATAGGGCAGTTACTGACCAGTAATAATAGATCTTTGACTGGATCTCCTCCAGTGGGCCACAGCTCACCCTTTCGACTGGCCCATTGTTTTTGGGTGGCATAGTGGGAGTTTCTTGCGTTCTGTATGACTTACCTTGGATTCCCTGTATTGGGTTTTTATATGGTGCTGTCTTGCTGTCTCACTGTTTTGGGCTGTCGACGTGGTTGTGTTTGCCGTCCATCAGTCTACAGCAGCATTGTTGTGTCTGGCAGATGGACAGAAATAGAAAGGTATGGGGCCATCTATTTTATATGGGCACCAATGATAAGAGTCCTCTTTGTAGGCCTTCACTAGGTAAGTTTCCAGAGGAGTTCAATACCAGTGGAATATATGCTCCATATGTGTGGGTCACTGGAGGAGATTGCTTAGATCTACTGTTACTGGTAAGTAACTTTCCTCCTCCTAAAGATGATGGTCCCCCCCAACCCCCAACGCATTTTCTTTTTAACCACTGGCTTAGCTTCTCCTTATCTTTGTGTCTCTGTACCAGCTAAAGGTCCCAGCAGAAGTGGACAGAGCTCTGGACCCCAGCCTTCGACATCACAGCGCCCTGTAAAATCAGGACTGAATCAGCCAGAGAGATATGGATCCACAAGGAGGAACTCCATCCTGCCACCGAAAAGAGCTAGGATCGGTAGGGGTTTTACCTTTTATTGATGATGGGAAGGGATGACCTTGGATGCCAGTGGAGAAGGCAGGGAGTTCTTTATGATTCTGAAGGCAGGGAGAGGAACAAATTCATACATGGGGCGGGGGAAAGTGCATGACTGGACAACTTCTCCATTTCAGTTTTTGTTTGCTTTTACTGTGGCACACTCTTGAAAGCACTGATCATTGTGGCTTCTACCATCTCCTGGGGTAGGCTGTTCCATGCATCCACCACCCTCTCTGTGAAGACCAACCTCCTCCTTGCTACCATTTTTATAAAGTGGGACTATATCCACCCTTATCCAGTCTTCAGGGACCACACCGATCTCCAGTGAACTGTTAAACAAGTCTGTCAAGGGTGCATCCAACACCTCCCCGAGTTCCTTTAACACTCTTGGATGCACCCTGTCTGGCCCCATGGCTTTGTCCACCCATTTTCTTCCCTCACAAACTCTTGGTGCTTATTTGTAGCGCGTCCCCCCCTTTTTTTTTTCTTCAACTGTGAATACTGAGCAGCTTGGGAGGATCATTCTCTGATTTCAGAGAGATGTGTATGGTCCTTCAGTCCTTCCGGGAGAGCCCTGCTCACCGCAGCAAAAAGCATAAAAAGCAGCGCCGTTGTGGGACTGGGAAAGATCACGCTTATCTTACTTCAAGGGTATCTATTGCAGCAGGCCATACCTATGGAACTATAGCTGCCAGGCACTAGGAACACACGGAAACATTTCTAGCTAGCAGTCTACAAGGGTTCCGCCCACTGTCATGCCAACATCACCCTGTCCTGTAAGAATGGGAGGCCCCCACACCCTCCTCAGTTCTTTTCCCACTGTCAACCATTGCATGTTGTACTTCAGAGATCCACCAGCTTCAGTCGACCTCCATTTTGTCAACTTCTACATCCTTTTTCCTTCTCTCCTAGTTTGTATCACTTTGATTTTTTTCACTTAGTTTATCCTGAACTCTGTCTCTGGAAAACTCGTTAAGAAGTGTGCCTGCAGGAAGATCCCACAGAGGATGACCATGAGGCCTGCGTCTGCTGCCTAGGCCCAGAACATGACACCCAGGCTTGCGTGATCTGCTGTGTCTTCAACCAGGCTTCCAGGCGGCACTGAGAGCATACCTTGGAAACTTTTCTGCTTAAGCAGAAGGTGGGCCAGATGGAGCCTCAGGCCAGGCATTCCTTCACTTCCCCCGTGACATCCTCTGGCTTGCAGCCCTTCATGGCCTGGGACAAGTTGGCAGGGAAGCATAAGCACCAAGACAAGGACGGTTCCAAGGAGAAAACCCAGCCCTCCTCATCTTGCTCATGGTTGTCGTCTGGAGCGGCCTCCTCTGCTTTGCATACCTTTTCTCTTGCAGGGCTACCGTTGGGAGCTCCTTCCACCAATATTTCAGTGGCGGGTGTCAGTTCCAGGGGCTCCAGTGCCCCACTGACTTCCCAGCCCCTGCTGTTCGTGCCCTTGCTTTCAGCAGGCACTCCGTCGGGTGGCGCTACTAGCTCTTCATTGAAGGGCTTTGCATCAACAATCTCTGGAGTGCAGCCTACTCCTCCGCTGCCAGCTTCAGACGTTTCTTGGGCCTGGGCCTTTTACCCTTTCCAGAGTCACCCCAGCCTGAGCCCTGGTCTCCATTGCCTTCTCAGACGCCAGCCCCCTATAGGCCACGAACTGTTTGGCTGCACTTCCCGGTGCTGGCCCCTGTCCTCCCTCAGCCAGCGCCAGTGGGCCTGTCAGCTGTAGTGGTGGATTTTCACACTATGCTTCACACCTTGTGGGACTTCATGCAAGCTAAGCTTACCCCTCCCCAAGGTCTGTCCCTGCAGTGGCTTCCTGTGCCAGGCCCTATGTCCCCCCTCCCTCCAGTGGGGCTGCAGCCTGCATGTCAGGACCCAGGGCCCTCGATTCCCTCTCAGGACTCTGGTGACAAGGATGGGTACTGTTCAGACCAGATTCCTCCAGATGACCTGGATGACTGAGGGGAAGACGGGGGAGCCACTCCCTCCCACTCCTCCTCCACAGTCTCGTCCTGCAATGAGACCGAGGTACATCCAGCGGTCTCCCCCGGATGGATCTTTCTTGTCTCTGTTATGAGACTGTTAGTGTCTGCCATGGGCTTCGACACCAAGGAGCAAGATCCTGCTAGCCATCAGCTGGCTACTTATTTGTGACTACTGGACACTCCTCCTCTGTCATCCCTCCCTTAATTGAGCCGTTTGAGGATGCCACCATGGCTGCCTGGCACCGGCCCAATTTGATTTTTTCCCCCATGCCTAGGAAGGCAAACAAATTATACCAGGCTCCAGCAGGAAGGCCTTTCTTCACTGATAAGCCTCAGGCGGATTCGGTGGTTATCAATGCAGCCCACAACTGTACCAAGTGTCCTAAGCGTCTCAGTTCCCTGCCTCCGGATAAGGAGTCCTGGAGGCTGGATCACATTAGCAAGAGAACCTTCGCCTCTGCCACATTGACCATCAGGGTGTTGAACTACATTGCCCATATGGTCCTATACCAGATCCAGTCTAGCACCAGGCCCTCAAAACTACCCGGGCCTTCCTGGAGGACCCTCAAACACAGTAGAGGCTGCAGTCTCTCAAAGCGGTTTCCGACGTCTGCAGTCACTTCCTTAGGGCTGCTTATGATGCCGTAGATGCCTCGGCCAGGTTGGCCATGGTAGGCATCTGCCTACGAAGACGCTCTTAGCTGAGGGTGTTAGGCTTCGTCCAGGATGTTCAATTGTCCATCCTGAATGCCCCTTTTAGAGGGTGCAGATATGCATGACATACTGTCTCAACTGCCTGCCTCTGGCTGCACCCTGCGATCAGTCCACTTCATGTACCACACCAACCAGCCCAAAGTGGTCAGCGAGTGCCCTTTCAGGATCTACCTAAGAGACCCAAGCCCCTAGTAGTTTCTGAGTAAGCGCCAGGCTGCCCCTGCCATGCCTACTCCCCTCCTCCCCCACGGGGGGACCCAGAGGAGGAGGTATGGCTCGAGCTGCCCCTACCAGTTCAGCCTGACTCCTTGCCTCTCTCCCTGTCCCCCACAGGGCAGAAGGTGGTGGTGTGGGGTCACTTCTCCCTGTGTTTGGACAAGTGGAGGGAAATCATCAGAGATGCCTGGGTGTTGCAGCTCATAGAAAGTGGCCACACTTTGGAACTTCTGGAGTGACCTCCAGTTTGGTCCTCTTATCCTCCAGACCACATTCCAGTGCTCTGGAAGGAAATCTACTCTTTGTTGCAAAACAAAGGGCCATAGAACATGTCCCAGAGACTCAACAGGGCAGAGGGTTCTATTCTCACTTTTTCCTGGTCCCCAAATACACAGGAGATCTCGGGCCCATTCTAGATCTCTGGGAGCTAAATCTGTTTATTCAGCAGAAAAAATTCAAACATGAAATCTTGCTGTATTCTGACATCTGCAGTTAGGTCCTGCCTTTCAACTGCCCCGGAGAACAAAGAGTTAAACTTTCCATGGCCAGCATGGAATGTTCACCATGAGGTCGGTTGAAGCCCCTGTCTGCTGTTGTTTAAACTGCAACCGTCAGATTCTTTACTCTGCCTCACTGAGCAGTCGCTCCAGAGATTTCTCCTGCTGCTCGGTTCAAAAAGTCGATGTGTCGGATTTCGGTCGGTTTCTACCGAAATGCTGTTACCGCTTAGTCGGTTCAAGTCTCTGTCTGTGGTACCGTGAGTATTAGATAGGTTTTTTGTTTTGTTTCTGTGTGGAACTTGTAAATTGTGGATCAGTTCAGCTGAACCAATCAGTTTGAGGTAAAAAGCTTGTGCTTACTTTAGTGTGTGGTAACCGGTCCGTATCGGTTCTAAAAAAAAAACTGATTTAATTATGTTTTTTTCCAAGACCCGTGACACAGTCAGGAACCGATAGGGGAGTCTTGCCTGGCAGATTGCCGAAAAAAGGGTAAGTTTTTGGATAGGATTGGCCATGTCTGAGAAACCAAAGGAAAAACACGGGCCCACTGGGTTTCAACACTGCAGAGTGTGTGGGGAAGTCTTTGCCAAGGCTGATCCCCACACCACCTGTGTTTATTGTGTGGGGTTTGATATCCCTCGATTCAGACTGCCAAGTTTGCAAGAATTTTCCCAAATCTACTCTGGAAAAGAGATTAGGTAGATTGAGGGAAAGGGAGGCCGAGAAGTCCGCTGACCCGGATGGCCAGCCTGGTTCAGTTCCGACTGAACCAGGAGGAGTGCCCTCTGACCAGGGCGATACTTCTCTGGGCAAAAGGAGAGACAATTCTGAGTCGGTTCCGGTGAAAAGATAAATCGTCCGGTTCGGACCCAGAAATTCATACTCCAACCGCCGATGAGATAGCCAAGGCAATACGGATTGTGCAATCGCTTACTTCGGTTCCAATCGAACCAGCACCATCTGGTAGGGGCTCGGTTCGGTCGGTTCTGGATTATGCTTTGGAGGAATTTTATGAACCGGAGGGGAGAGAGTATGAGGATGATTATGATGACTATGAAAGTCTGAATGTGCCTATTGACCCAGACAGACCTTCGGGCGTTTCTCCTCTTAGGCTTTCTGAGTCTCCTTCACACTATATGTTTTACAAAAAAGTGGCTGAGACCCTCCAGCTTCCTGTGGAGGAAGCAGTAGAGGATCAGGAAGAGCCTGATTTATGTTGAGATGGACATCCCAGAGTCCAGGAGACTGTCTGTTCCCCTCCACAAATCCTTTGGGAAACAGACACATAAAATTCTTAAGTCTCCTAATTCTATACCTCCTGTGGACAGACGAATGGACAAGAGGTACACTCTCTCAGGCTCAGACACAGAGTTCATTTTCCAGCAATGCAGCCATGTTGGGGTCGTGCAGGCTGCTGCCTGTGATAAGGCAAATATTCCCTTGGCCATCACACCCCCCAGACAAGGACTCCAGGAAGATTGATGCCATGGCTAAGAAACAATACATGACAGCATCTTTGGAACTCAGGCAGGCTAACTATATGGCCTATACAGCCAGATACCAGAAGTCCAGGTGGGACACTGCTGGCTCTGACTAAACAGGCCCCTGACCAGCTTGCCAAGGAGCTGGAGCAGGTGGCTGCAGATGGGATTGAGGCATCGAAAGTACTTTCATTCTGCTGTGGACTCAATGATGTATCAAGAGTCATGGCTACATCTGTGGCTCTTCGGAGGATGGCTTGGCTCAGATGTACTAGCCCCTCACAGGATACCCAGGCTAAGGCCATGGATTTCCCTGTAATTGGTAATTCTCTGTTTGGGGAGAAGACAGAGAACTACATGAAAAAGATGGATGAGTACAGGACCACTTACAGGTGTGCTCAGGCCAAAGAAAGGCAAGCAACTCCTCAAAGGCAGCAGTCCAGGGGCAGGGGCAGGCTTTTTCAAAGGCCTTTTTACCAAGCTCAGGCCTCCTCCTCTTCCTTTTCGCAGAGGGGGTTCTTTAGAGGGAGAGGCAGAAGGGGGATGAGCAGGCCTCCATCCACCCCTCAGCCTAAAGCCCCTGCCAAGCAGACACCCTGATGGGTCTGCCCGGGCCAATTCTCCCATACCAGTAGGGGGCAGGCTGGCTTACTTTGTCCAGGACTGGAAGTCTCTTACATCAGACAAGTGGGTACTGGAAGTAGTAAGCCAGGGACTTGTTCTCAGCTTCAAAAAATTCCCCAAGATGAGAACCAGATCCTTTCCACCTGCAAATCTCTGAGACCCTTGCCCTAGAGGCAGAGGTTTCTTCTCTCCTAGCTCTCAGAGCTACAGAGAGGGTTCCTACCCTACACAAGGGCACAGGATTGTACTCCAGGTACTTCCTAACCCCCCAAAAGACAGGAGAATGGCGGCCCATCCTGGATCCAAGATATCTGAACAAACACCATTTGAAGCCAAAGTTCAAAATGGTAACTCTGGGAATTATTCTTCCCTCTCTAAGGCCAGGGGACTGGCTAGCCTTCCAGGACCTGAGAGGCCTACTTTCACTTTCCCATCAGGTGCTCCCACAGAAAGTACCTCAGGTTCGAGTTGCCCTCAGGCCACTATCTGTTCAGAGCAATGCCCTTTGGCCTAACATCAGCCCCAAGGGTTTTCACAAAGTGCCTGGCAGTAGTAGTTGCTTTTTTAAGAAGAAAAAAGATCTCCATCTTCCCATACTTGGACGACTGGCTCATAGTGGGTCAGTCTCCAGACCAAGTCAAGTTACATCTGCAAGTGACCCAACAAGTGCTCACTTCCTTAGGATTTCTTCTCAACCTTCCGAAGTCTGTTCTCAAACCAGTACAGCTCCTCACCTTCATAGATGCAGAACTGGATACAGTAAAGGCAAGAGCCTTCCTTCCGCTGGAAAGGGCAAGGAACCTTATGGAACTGGCCTCTTCACCCTTCAGGTGTCTCAACCAGCAAGGCATTTCCTTCAGCTTCTGGGCCACATGGCAGCTTCCACAGCAGTGGTCCAAGGAGCAAGATTCCAGATGAGGGACATTCAGTTCCACTTAAGAGCCTACTGGTCCCAAAGAAAGGATTCTCTTACCAATTGAATCCCAGTGACTCGAACCCTGATCCAAGACTTGCAATGGTGGCAGGATCAGGACAATTTAAGACAAGGAGTTCCATTTGTCACTCAGTCTCATTCAGTGATACTCACCACAGATGCTTCCCTGCTGGGCTGGGGAGCCCATTTGGGGGATCTTACCACCCAAGGACTGTGGTCACCTCAGGAATCTCTGCTTCACATCAATCTCTTGGAACTCAGGGCAGTGTTTCTGGCACTGCAGGCTTTTTCCAAATCTGTATAGAACAAGGTGGTTCAGGTCAGAACAGACACCACCACCACCATGTGGTACATCAGCAAGCAAGGAGGCACTCGGTCTACGGCCTTGTGCACAGAAGCAATGAAGTTGTGGTCCCTGGCCTATTCCCTACAAACCTCTCTGATAGCAGTTCACCTCCCAGGGAAGGACAATGTCCTAGCAGATGCACTGAGCAGAATATCCCAGGGCCATCACGAATGGGCCCTAGATCCTCTAGTTTAGAAAGTTATTTTTCTCGAGATGGGGCACACCAGAGACGGATCTTTTGCAGCCCCAGACAATCCCCAACTTCCTCTCTTTTGTTGCAGACCTCCAGTCTTGGGCTCAGCCCCCCTGGATGCTCTGATTTTGAATTGGGAAGTGAAATTTTTGTATGCTTTCCCCTCTTCCCTCTCCTATTCAAAGTGCTAGTCAAGATAAGGTCACAACCATGCAAAGTGATTCTGATTGCTCCAGACTGGGGCAGGCAGCCATGGTATCCCTTGTTGCAGTCCCTATCAGTCCACCTTCCCCCGTCTCTTCCCAGGAATTACAACCTGTTAACATCCTCTCAGGGGAGGATTTGGTACCCGAATCTTCAGTCTCTCAATCTCGGGGCATGGCTCTTGAAGAGTTAGTTTGCAGACCTGCATCTTTCCCAAGGGGTCCTGGATATCCTTAAGGCTTCTTGAAAGCCTTCCACCAGGAAGACTTACAACTCCAAATGGAAAAGATTCAGCATTTGGTGTTCTAAGATGCATATATCTCCAGACTCTGCTGAATTGCCTACGGTTGTGGACTATATGGTCCATCTTAATAGCCTAGGCCTCAGACCAGCTACCCTTAAAGTACACTTCTCAGCTGTTTCTGCTTTTTTGTCGGTAGGCAAGCCTTCCTCTCTATCATCCCATCCTGTATTTTGTAAGTTTTTCAAGGGATTGCTTCATACCAGTCCCCCCTTTAGAGATCCTGCTCCTGCTTGGGACCTTAATGTTTGCATTGCCCAGCTTATGCAACCCCCTTTTGAGCCTTTGTCCTCAGCAGAGCTTAAGTACTTGACTTGGAAAACTGTGTTTTTGGTAGCCATTACTTCTGCCGGGCATATCGATGGATTGCAAGCCCTGTCAGTGGAATCTGGTTTCATCTCTTTCCATAGAGATAAAGTGGTCCTTAGAACTAACAGAACGTTCTTGCCTTCAGATTTCCACCTCAACCAGTCTATATCTTTCCCTGTTTTCTTCACTGACCATTCCTCCTTTGGAGAGAGGAGGTTACAAAGCTTGGACGTTAAAAGAGCCCTTAGCTACTACATAGAGCATACCAAGGGTCACAGGTTTGAATCCCTCCAGTTGTTCCTGACCTATGGAGAAGTTGGGGAAGGGCAAACCTGCTACTAAGATCTATTGCCAGGTGGATTGTTTCCTGTATGCAACTCTGCTATGAAAAACTGGGTATAACTCCACCCTCAGGTCTGAGGGCTCATTCCACTAGAGGCACAACTGCTTCCCTGGCTGCTGCCAGGGATATTCGTCTTAGAAATTTGTCAAGCAGCCACCTGGAAAACAATCCATACTTTCACCAAGCATTACTCTCTGGATATCCAGGCTAGGAGTGATGCTCTGTTTGGCACAGCAGTACTTCAGAGCCTGTTTCCAAAGTAGGTTCTGTCCTTCCTCCATGGAGGTACTGCTTGGTAGTCTGCATATGTCAGAATACAACAAGACTTCATGTTGTTTGAAGAAAAAATTACTCACCTTAGTAATGTTGTTTCTTCTAATGGAGTCTTGCTGTATTCTGACCTCCCCTCTCGGAACCTAGATTTTTGGATGTGGGTGGGCAGGAGCAGTGTTGGCACCCTAGGAGGGGTCCTTTTTTTTTTTTTATTACCCTCTTTTGGTTTGGGTGAGAGGTTGTGTTTTGTTTTTGGGTTTCCTGACTTGAGTCTTCCTTTTGAAACCAAAAACCTTTTTATATAGATATATTTGCCAGTTGGCTAGTAAGAATTTTACAGTTTCCCCACACATCTAGTGAGTCTTTGCTCAAAGATCTGACGGTTGCAGTTTAAACAGCAGCAGACGGGGGCTTCAGCCGAGCTCGTGGTGAGCATTCCATGCTGGCCATGGAAAGTTTAACTTTGTTCTCTGGGGCAGTTGAAAGGCAGGACCTAACTGCAGGTGTCGGAATACAGCAAGACTCCATTAGAAGAAACAAGATTACTAAGGCGAGTAATTTTTTCTTCTGGAAGGTGATAGTTGAGGGTCTGCTGCCCCTTCTGCACCAGGGAGATTGGATTTGCTCCCTCGACATGAAGGATGCCTACCTGCATATCCAGGTACATGCCTCCCATGGACACTACCTAAGGTTTCATTTCTAGGGAGCACACTTCCAGCTCCGGGCCTTGCCCTTTGGCTTGTCTTCTGCCCCTTGGGGATTCACCAAATGCTTGGCAGTGGTAGCAGCTGCTCTCAGGTGGGAGAGTCTTCGCCTACCTGGATGACTAGCTTAGAAATATAGAAAGCGATGGTAGATGGGGACCGAATGATCCATCTAGTTTACCCAAAGTCCAGACGACCCCGGTGTACTGTGTTGTGATATTATACCCTGTGATTATTCCACACACATTTAAAGGCCTTTACTGTCTTTGTCCCCACCACTTTCTTGGGGAGGCCATTCCATGGCTCCACCATCCTCTCCATGAAAGTACCTTCTCATATTGCTTCTGAGCTTGCCCCCTCTCAATTTCATTTCATGCCCCCTAGTTTTAGAGTAGCTGTTGAACTGAAACAGGTTTTGTGCCTGCACTTTATTAATACTCTTGCGGTACTCATGTCCCCTCGCTTCTTTGCTCGAGGGTGTACAAGTTGAGCTCACTCAGTATTTCCTCATATGACTTTGTATGCAGCCCCTGTATCATTTTGGTAGCCCTTCTCTGGACCGTCTCCAACCTATCGATGTCCCTCTTGAGGTGTGGTCTCCTGAACTGCACACCGTACTCCATGTGAGGTCTCACCAGTGACCTGCATAGCTGCAGTATCACTTCCTTCCTTCTGCTAGATATCCCCCTTCGTCTGCAATCCACAATTCTGTTTGCCTTCAGGGCTGCCTCCTTGCACTGCTTTGCCACTTTTAAGTCATCCGTTATGATTACCCCCAAGTCCCTTTCCTGTTTGGAGGCAGTTTTTCGCCATCCATGAAGTACTCCCTCCCAGCGTTATGTTTACCCAGATGCATGACCTTGCAATTTTTTTGTGCTGAATTTCAACTGCCAAGCATTAGACCATCCCTCTAGTTTGGCGAGGTCTGACTTCTTCCTGACTACCCCCTTTGGTTTGTCCACTCTATTGCAGATCTTGGTGTCATCCTCAAACAGGCAAATCTTCCCTTCCAGTCCCTTTGCTATATCACTAATGAATATATTGAAAAGTCTAGGCTCCGGTACAGACCCCTCCGGCACCCCGCTCATCCCCTTTTGTTCGTTTGATAGGGAGCCATTTACCATGATCCCCTGCGTCCTGTCCCTCAACCAATTTCCAATTCACTGAACCATCTTTGGACCTACACCTAGGCTATCCAACTTGTTTAACAGTCTTCTGTGAGGTATCGAGTCAGAAGCCTTGCTAAAGTCCAGGCACACCACGTCCACCCAACCCCCATCCACTCTTTTGGTCATGGAAGTCGAACTGAAATCAAGTTTGTTTGGCAGGATCTGCCAGCCTTGAAGCCATGCTGCCTAGGATCTGGAGTCCTGCTTGACTCCATGAATGCCAACAACCTCTCCTTGAGTAACTTCTCCATCAGCTTACCCACCACTAAGTTGAAACTGACTGGACGGTAGTTCCCCGCCTCTTCCCAACTCCCACTTTTGTGCAGCGGGGACTACATTTGCTCATCTCCACTCCTCTGGGACCTCCCCCTGTTTCAAGTGACAAGGTGAACAGTTAAGCCAGCGGCTCTGCCCGTTCGTTACCAAGTTCCTGCAGGATCCTAGGATGGATCCATCCGGCACCATAGCCTTGATTATCTTCAGCTTACATAACTCTTCCAAAACCCTTTTTTCTGTGAATAAGCGTACGTCGATCCCTTCTTCCTTGCTTAGGGGTGGACCATTGCTGTCTGCTTCCTTTAAGAAGACAGAGCAGTAGTTGTTGGGGAGGATCTCTGCTTTATCCTGCCCATTCCCAAGAACACCTGTTACAGACTCTGCAATATACCACCCACCTATTCCAGGACCTGAGGAACACAGTCAACCTGCCCACGTCCATTCTGACCACCCGTCAGCACCTTCACTACATAAGGGCAGTCCTGGATAATTCTCAGGGCATGGCCTTTCTGCCCCAGGACCAGGCAGATCGCCTTTTAGCTCAAACCCGCCTGCTGTACAACAGCTGCTATGTCTGCCAGATCCTGCCTCCTGCTCTTGATCCTGATCCTGATGGCTGCAGCTATAGTCACAGTGCTTGTATCCAGACTGCACATGAGGATTCCTCAATGGACACTGGGGGTCCAGTGGGACCAGCATACCAATGACCTGGAACAGCCGGTCCTGGTCTCCCGTCTGGTGAGGGTGGATGGAACCTAGCAACATGTTAAGAGGGGTTCCTTTCCTCATTCCTTCCCCTCAACAGATGCTTCGGGTCTTGGATGAGGAGCTCCTCTAGGGCCCCACCAAACACAATGGACATGGTCTAAGCTGGATTCCTCTCTCCACATCAGTGTCCTGGAGATGCGGGTCGTTCTTAGCCTTGCAGGCCTTCCAGACTCTGCTATTCCCAGGTCTTTTGCTAGTGCAGACTAACATCATCAGTGTAGTCTACTACATCAACAAGCAGAGGGTCTCTCACTGCTACCCTTTCTGATGGGAAGCAATGAGAGTCTGGTATTGGTCTCCGGATCATGGTCTCGAACTGTCGGCCGTCCATGTTCCAGGTGTCCAAAATATTCTGGCGGACATCCTAAGCCAGTTGCAGTCAAAGGCGCACAAGTGGGAGCTGCTGACCTCAGTAGACCTGTTCGATAGGTGGGATCGTCCAGAGTTGGACCTTTTTGCATCCCCACTCAGCGAAAAACTGACACTTTTTTGCTTGCTCAACCTAGGGCCTGGAGTTTTCTGGCAAGATGCTGTATCCCTCTTGGAAAGTGAGGTTTCTGTATGCATTTTCTCCTTTCCCCCTGCTTCAGAAGGTTCTGATCAAGCTCCAGATGGAAGGGTCCATGATGATCATCCGAGCCCCCTTCTGGCCTCATCAGATCTGGTTCTCTTCACTGCAGTAGCTGACAGTGGAACCTCCAGTACCCCTTCCTCTGTGCACGGGCTTGCTTTCCCAGAATCGGGGCACTCTGGTCCATCCGGACCTCAAATCCGTGCATCTTCACATGTGGCTCTGGAGAACATAGCCTTGGTTTGGGGTGTCACCTCAGGTGGCTGATGTCCTGGTGGCAGCTAGGAAGCCTTCCACTAGGGCCACTTATTCTATGAAGTGGAAATGCATTTTGCTGTGGGCTGCTTCACGTCAGCTGGATCTCTTCACTTGTCCAGTGAACCAGATTCTGGAGTACTTGCTGTCCTTTTCAGACTCTGGCCTCAAAGTTCTCCTCTCTTAAAGTGCACATGTATAGGAGGGCAGTATAGCACTGTGGTTTACGGCTCTGAGCTGCAAACCTGGAGACCAAGGTTTGAATCCCACAGTCCCCACTTGCATACTGTGTGACCCTGAGCAAGTTGCTTAACTTCCTTGTGCTCCCAGGTCACACCTGGAAACAAGCTTTGGCTTAGTGTGCCTTTCATGGTTAAGCTCCCCCCCCATGTCTGCCATCTCTGCCTTCCATGTGCCTGTTGATGGCCGTATGGTGGCACAACTGGAGATGTCCCGTACATTTCTCAGAGGCATTCTTTACCTGAAGCGCCCTATCCTCACTCCAGTGCCGCCTTGGAAATTGAATTTTGTGTTGGAAAAACTTATTTTGGCTCCTTTTGAGACATTCATGACTTGCGAGCTATGCTTTCTTTCGTGGAAAGAGTTGTTTTTAGTTGATATTACTGTACTTCTGCTTGAAGAATTTCAGAGCTGCAGGCACTCGTGCAAGCAGCCTTATTTGATTTTTCACAAAGAGAGGGTGCCTTTGCATACTAACCCTAAGTGTCTTCCTGTGGCGGTGTTTGAGTTTATTTTAAATCAATCCATCCACCTTCCTGTTTATTACCCAGAGCATGCCAATCCAGGGAAGCATTGCTCAGTGCTTTATATGTGCATAGAATTCTGCGTTGCTACACCCCACCATACCCGAAGGCCTGTAGGAGGTCCTCTCAGTTGGTTGTTTCTTTTGCCCCTGGGAAAGGGTGTCCCTGTTCAAAACAGTGCTTGTCCAAATGGTTGGCCAGCTGTATTACTTACTGCTACAGGAAGTATGGCAAGGCTGTTCTGGCAGCATTCGTTAGGCCATTCCACCAAAGGCATGGCCACTTCTGTTGCTTATTTAAGGAATGTGTGGGCTGCAGAGATTGTGCTGCTGTTACTTGAGTGTACTGTCCACCCCTTTACCAAGCACTACAGTCTGGACATTGTCTCTAGGCATAGGGCCAACTTTGGCCTGGCTGTCCTCCAGGGCCTACTTTCTTAGGTTCAAGGTTTCCTCCATCCAGACTGTGATGTCTGATGGAACTGCTTGGGACTCGTTCTGTAGGTGTGGCCTCCTGCAAGAGACACTCCCGAAGTAAGATACTACAGTTACATGAGAACTTGCTGTAACAGTAGATCTTCGAGAGGAACTCTTGCAGCAGGCCATTCCATCCCTTCCTCCCTCACTCCTTCTTCCTGGGCCTGGGAGGCCCTTCTGTGATATGTACCTCCTTCTTTATCATCTTTACTTTGGTGGAACCTGTTCCCTCAGCTGGTGCTAGGTGGCTTATGTTCTCCGGGAGAACTGAGGCCGGCATGGGGGTCACCCACTCTTATAGGATAGAGCGACATTGGCATGGGCAGCCCCGTGGTAGACTGCTAGCTAGAAAAGTTTCCGTGTGGTCCTAGTGCCTGGCAGCTATAGTTCCAAAGGTGTGGCCTGCTGCAGGAGATCCTCTCTAAGATCTACTGATCTTACTTCGAGAAACAGCTCTTGCAACAGGTTACACCATTAGGACTGAAGCCGGAAGGTGCCAGGACCCCAAGAAAAAATTCTAGCTAGCAGTATCCAGCAGGGGACCTCCCTCTAAGTGTGCCTGCGGCAAGCAGATCCCCTTTGCAGACCATCATTCTGCCTGTGTCTGGGCCTGAAGCACAACACCCAGGCCTGCTCAATTTGCCCCATCCGGATCTTCGGTCTCTGAACCTGCATGCCTGGCTCCTAAGGACATAGTAGTCCTGAGATACGGGGTCTCTCAGGAAGTTGCGGACGTTCTGGTGGCAGCCAGAAAACCCTCTACTCATGCTACTTACGCCATGAAGTGGTGTAGATTTTGTATTTGGGCTCAGGCTCGAGCACTGACCCCACTGGAGTGTTCTGTAAGGTCTGTTTTAGACTACCTCCTATCCCGCTATGAGGCAGGACTTGCCTATTACTCCATTTAGGTCCATCTATGCGCTATTTCAGTGTACCATTCTCCGATAGATCACAGGTCTCTAGCTCAACTAGAGGCTTCTCGCGCCTTTTTGCGCAGCATCCTGCACTTGAGACCTCCCATCAAAGACCCAGTTCAACCTTGGGATCTTCCTTTTGTTCTAGAGCAGCTTACACTGCCTCCTTTTGAACCAGCCGCGTATTGCAAGCTGCGTCTCCTCGCTTGGAAGACTCTCCTTTTAGTTGTTGTTACTTCTGCCAGAAGAATTTCTGAGTTTCATGCACTCATGTGCAAGGATCCTTATTTGGTTTTTCACAAGGACAGGATGTCCTTAATAACAAATCCTAAGTTCCTTCCCAGGGTGGTCTCAGCTGTCGCACTCAACTAGGATATAGACCTACCGGTGTATTACCCGAATCACTGTAACAGGGGGGAAGCCCTGTTGCACACTTTGGATGTGCATAGGTGCCTCAGATATTATCTAACCAGAACCAAAGCCCATTGCAAATCAGACCAGCTCTTTGTTTCTTATGCTCAGAGGATGATGGGTGCTCCTGTTTCTAAACAGTCGCTTTCTAGATGGCTGGTAAAGTGCATCATGTTATGTTATCAGAAGTGCAATAAACCCTTACCGGGGCCGGTGAAGGGTCATTCTACTAGGGGGGTGGCTACCTCCTTCGCTGCGCTTAAAAATGTCTCCACTTCAGCCATCTGTGCAGCAGTGACCTGGAGCACTGTACACACCTTCATCAGGCACCACAGTTTGGATATTGCCTCTAGGCGCAGAGCTGGTTTTGTCCTGAAGCTTGGAGCATTCCTCCTATCCTCCTCCCGATAACAACTTTGTCCCTTACTGCTTGGAAATCAGTCCTAATGGTGTAACCTGCTGCAAGAGCTGTTTCTCGAAGTAAGATAGTACAGTTATGTAAGAACTTACCGTAACAGTAGATCTTCGAGAACAGCTCTTGCAGCAGGTAGTTTTCCTCCACCCTCCTCTGGAGGTGGAGTCTTCTGACCTCATTCTTGGCTACAGCAGCTTCTTTTTAGCGCCTTCTCACAGAACCTTCCTTTGGAAGCGGATCCTCGGTCTTCCCTTCAGATGTCACACTTGAGCGGGAGTCTCCAGCGGAGAACTGGGGATGCTGGGGACCTCCCTTTATGTGATGCCTGACATCGGGAGGCCGACGTCAGCGGTCTCGCTGGATACTGCTAGCTAAAATTTTTCCATGGGGTCCTGGCGCCTGCTGGCTTCAGTCCTAATAGTGTAACCTGCTGCAAGAGCTGTTCTCTAAGATCTACTGTTACGGTAAGTTCTTATGTAACTGTACTTTATGGTAAGTTCTTACACAACAGTACTTTCCCACATCTTTGACTCCCCCAGTGGCTCGGCCTTGGTCGAGCTTCCAACTGTCGAGGGCTTCATGGTAACCCCATTGGGCTTGTCAGCCTTGACTGCAGTCAGTCAGGAAGTCAAGATTGTTCCCGAGCCTGTTGACTGGTTGTTGAAGGAGATAGAGATGTCTCTCTCCTGGACCCTGCTGCTCTTGGTCCTCACTTGGGACGAGGCCCAGTTGGCACCAGTAGCTGAGCTGCCTTGAGTGACCTCCACCAGTGGTCATGCCTCCAAAGCCAATAGTGGTTACCCTGCAGAAGCAGGTTGTTTACTCCAACCCACCAGAAGCAGACACCTGTTGATGTCTGCCTTGAGGTTAATGGTAGAGGCTGCAGTGACACTTTCACTGCCAACCTTAAATCAACTGGGAGGCATTGCCACCAGCTCTCTTCTTGCTTGTGTTTCCACAAAGAGAAGCAGCAACACAAAATGCGTAAATGCTATGAGGACCTGATTTGACAGCTGTGGACCATTGCTGGGAGGGATAGGGCTCTGCCCCCTGTACCTTCTGTCTCTTGGCCTTCAGCAGTTCCTGTGCTGATTCATGCTACTCAGCTGCCCCCTGTTTCTGCTTCTCCATTTCATTGGAACCACCTCTGCCTCTGTTTGGGGCCCTGACCAAGGAGTCTTGCTCCACTGCTAGCTAGGGTGGCTTTCGGAGAAGATCACTCAGGATGAGGATACCAAAGTGTGTGTATGTGTTCCATAAATATGCACACCACACTCCTGTGTGATTGTTACAAGTAAATACTTGTGTTGCCATTGGGTTGTGCATTTGAGAAAGAGTAATGTGCTCGGGACAGCACAGGTTCCAGTTGTCTGTGGCGCAGCTAGTTAGTGCAGTCGGAACAGTATTCCGGCGGCCTGGATTAAAGTCCCAGCTGAGGCACTTACTACCTTCTCACCTCTGTTTGTCTGTGTTTAATAAGCAGCTTCCAGTGAAATATCAGAGACCAGGGTCAATCACTGGCTCAACACCAATTCCAGATGACCTTGGACATGGGAGACTCCTTCAGCATAGCTATGGCTGTCACCATGTGTCACAGGAACTGTCTGAGGCTCTCCACCTTTACGGTGGACACTCAGCATAGCCTGGCCGGTGTCCCTTTCTTGGGCACTGACTTGTTTGGCCCAGGTGTGAAAGGACATCTCGCACATATTGTGAAATCCAGTGCCACCCTTGATTCTGTCTTCATCTCAGAATGCCCAAAAGCCTAAAAAGGCCCTTCAGTTCTGGTCCTTTTCAGCCACAACAGCCTCCATAACAGCTCCTGCAGTGCCAGTTTCAGTACTGGTGTCTCAAATGTAATGGCCAGGGGCAAATAAAAAGGAGGGGGGTCAGAGGTGATGGTGCCTCACTGGCCGGAGCCCCTCCAATGTTGCGCAGTGATGGTTGTGAGGTGTCATTCTCACTCCCATCCAGTCCCTGTCCCACCTCCCAGGTCTGGGGTCAGTTGCACCGCTTCTTGAAACAGTAGTTCGCCATTACCTTGGACAAGCGAGTCCTAGAAGTGGTGGATAGAGGGTTGCCTCTGCATTTCAATGTGGTACCAACTCTGAGCTCCTTGGCAGTCCAGGGTGTCGATGGACATGTCACTGCTAAGAGCTGACATTGCTTAGCTCCTAGTGTGTGGGACAACAGCCCGTGTTCCAGACACCCTGGCCTTCCTGGTTCCTAAATGGATGGAGAGCTGGTGCCCATTACTGAACTTTCATGATCTGAACCAGTTCATGCAGAACAAGTTCAAACAACATGAAGTCTTGCTGTATTCTGACACATCACCCAAGCTTAACTCTACATTTATTGCTGCATACTGGTTACGTGACATGCCACATGACCACATCCTCTGCACTGTGTCCACGTTCCCATTTGCAGCTTATATTTTCTGACCACTAGGAGTCGCTGCAGTACCCTTCCTAGCCCCTCTTTTTGCCTTCCTCACACCACTCTGTTTACCCTCCTAATATCCACTCCTCCTCACTTTCATACTACTTTAGCCCTTTTCTCCTTATTTTTGTTGCTGTCCCCTTGTAGGTCTCGAACCCTGGACCCTTGACACCAAAGTCGGCAGCCGTACCACTAAGCTAGCGGGTCAGGCTAATTTCTTTGTTTTGCCATGTGGCTTGCACTGCTAACACTAGCCCCACTCATTTTGCTAGGGGATGTTCCACATGTCTCCCAACATGGTGAGCCAGACCCGCCTCTTATCAGGCTTCTCACCTTAGCGCCCCCCCCCGCCTCTACCACTCACTGTACTGACGGACCATGCTCCTCCCCACCCACATCTCCCCCTATTGGTGCTGCCATGGTATGGCGGTGGATGCTACTCTGCCTTGCCTCTCCTCTCTATGGGACCTACCCATCCCCATCTCCGTGCTCTGCTCTTCCCCTTCCCTACTGGTGCCTAAGCTGGTAAAGAAGCGACTAAAATTAGCATCCTTGCGTATCCTCCTGATCCTGCTCCTCCTCTCTGGAGATGTCCACCCCAACCCGGGAGTCGGGACCCGCTCAACTCCCCAGGTTACTGCTCCTAAGGATCTAATAGTTGCCTCCCTTAGTATATGTAGCCTCCTCAACAAACTTGACTCTCTTCAGGGCTAGGTTGCCCAGAATAGCCCTGATGTCATCTCGGTAGTTGAAACTTGGCTCAATCGACGCACCCCAGAACTCCAGTCTCACTCTCCACCATTTTACTCCGGCCGACAGAACCTCTTAAAAAAAAAAAAAAAAAAAAAAAAGGTGTGCACTTGTACGTCCAGGACTCATTACAGTGTCTCGCCCTCCCATCCCCAACCCTCGAACATGGGGCCCAGGCTCTCACTCTGAAAATCACTCTTGCACCTAACGGAGACCCCCCCAATTCCTCTCCTCTGTTTACATTCCTCCCTGAAATCAGAAGAGTGCCTTCCACTCTGTCTTCCAGGCACTACCCGACAGGACTGAAATCATTACCCTTGGGGATTTAAATGTAAATTGGCTAGCTGACGCATCGGCTCCCATTAGGGATGCTGCAGCCTCTCAAAACCTGTCCCAACTAGTTACCACTGCCACTAGAATCAACCAAAAGACTGGCACTGCCACCCTCCTTGAACTTGTGCTCACCAATGCACCCCACAAAGCAACCCAGGTCAGGGTACTACCCAGTGCCCTGAGTGACCACTCCCTGGTGCTTTGTCACTGGTCATAATATTGTTAGAAAGCCCCCCTTTCCCCCCCTAAAAAAATTATCCTCTAACGCCACTTCAATCCCGGCAAACTTCGGTCCCTTGGAGAGCGTCTCTTAGCTAGTGACTGGTCCCCCATCAAAACCACATTGAACATTGACTCTGCCCTCGACCACTTTGATACCTTCAACTCTGCCTGGGACCGGTATGCACCCCTAACTAAAAAGAAAAAGGGGTTGACACACTTAGGATGTCACAAGTCCTGCTGGACCAGATGCGCAAACGTGACAATCTGTGGCACATTGCTCTGAATACTGGTAAACCCGCTGATAGGCAGCGCTACCAAAAGCGCATAATAAATGTACTTGGAATATTCGTAAGGCAAAAGCTGAGTATTACCAAACCTCACTCACTGCCACATGGGGCTCGGGGTGCAAGTTCTGGGACTCAAAGAGCTCAGTGGCAAAGCCTCCACTGCACCTCCCTCCCAACTCTGGGCCAATGGGTCTATCACCACAGACCCTGCCCTAATTGCAACTACGTTTAATGCCTCCTTCTCTGAACTTAGTAGTGTTCTCTTCCCCCCCAGCACCACCTTGCTCCCTCTCCACCCCCCCCCATTTGCTTTAAAGCAATATCTCAGTGCGAAGCTGGCCCCCTTCTACTCAAGGACCTCAGCAAATCGCATTTCAGCAGCGACACTCTAATTATTAAACTGCTTAGGCTCACCTTTAACTAAGTTCTCCCCCTTTCACCATGCTTATGAACCGCTCCCTGTCGCTGGGCCAGTTTCCCTCTAAATGGAAATCTGCCCTCATCACACCCATCCTTAAAAGCGGTGACTGCACTCTACCTGGGAACTACCGCCCCATTTCAATCCTGCCTCCCGTCTCCAAAACCTTGGAGAAGATTGTGGCCACCCAGCTTACGGACTACCTTTCCAAATATAGCCTCATGTGTCCTGAGCAGCATGGCTTCCGCCATAACCACAGTACCACCACAGCCCCTTTGGAGTTTACAAATGCCCTCCACACATCTCTTGACACTGGCCACACTGCTGGTGCTGTTTTCATAGACCTTTCCAAGGCGTTTAATACAGTGCACCCCACACTTCTCCTGGATTCCCTCACACAAATTGGCCTGTCTCCAGAGATCACCGGCTGGTTTGCTAGCTAACTGAGAGAACACAGACAGTCAGGCTTGCCCAAACCCTGTCCTCCCCCCTCCAAGTCAGGTCGGGGTCCCGCAGGGCTCTATTCTTGGCCCTCTACTTTTCTCCCTGTTCCTCAACTCCCTGCCCAAGGATTGCTCTGGGAAACTACTCCTGTATGCAGACGATGCCATCCTCTACCGCTCCCACACCGATCCCACAGCCCTCTGTTCTGTACTCCAAAAATCTTTCACGGAAGCTGAATCCTGTTTTGTTCGACATAGGCTAGTCTTAAATTACCAAAAAAAAAAAACCATGCTGTTTGCACACTCCCAAAACAAGAACATAGGACAACCCCTGCTCATACTAAACTCTCTAAATGACCCCCTTGAGCAGGTTACCTCGTTCAAATACCTTGGTATTACCCTAGACTCTGGGCTCACTGACCACATCCGAATACTGAGCACCGCTGTCAATGTGCGTACTGGCCTACTTCATCTGTACAAGCACTGCCTCCCACCAGATGCTCTCTACCTAGCTGTCTCGGTATTAGTACTATCACTCATAGACTACGGAATCATTATCTATGGGACAGCAGACAACACGCACCTAAACAAAATTAGGCTGGCCCTTAATAAAGCCTGTAGACTAGCTACTGGCTGCACCAGACTCGCATATACCTGCACCCTTTACACCTCAACCAGCTGGCTAAACTTTGGGAGGCTCAAATATCAGACCTGCCTCTTTGCTAAAAAAAAAAACAAAAAAAACAGGGCTACTCCCACCTGCTCTCACCCCCCTACTCCAGGCACCATTGTCCACCCGCCTCACTCGGCAAACGGCGACAACCCACTTCAGGATACCTCGCTACAAGACCACCTCGGATCAAAGAACTTTTAGGTACTTGGCCCCTAACTGGCTTAACTCACTCCCAAACTCCCTCCTCACAGAACCCAAACGTGGTCAGTTCAAGTCCCAGCTAAGAGACCTTGTCTCTCATGACTCAGTCTGTGACTGTCCTTAATTTCTAGCCCTACCCACTCTCCTCCCCCCCCACCCACTATGGACTTAACTCTGGTCCAGCCGCCCCAGGGCATGCCTATATTTGACAATGGACACCTCAGCCCAGCCTAGGCCTGCAAATAACCACCAGGGCATCACTGGCGCCACTGCCTTGCAGTGTGTTTCTGTTACCTGCTACCATCTGTGCTATGTACCTATGCTTGCAACACTCTTTGTATCACCAGCTGCTTTACTGTGTTATCTGTAACCATTTTGTAACCATTTCTGTAACTATTGTCTAATTGTTGCCATTATCCCTGATGTCTCTGTTCTCAATGACGTGGAACCTTTGTAAAGGAGTCTTAGACTCAAAGATATGTTATCTGATAACTTCAATAAATAAATATGCTGTATTCAAACAACATGAAGTCTTGCTATATTATGACATATGCAGTTTGTCCCAGCCTTAGAACTGCTCTGGAGGTGAAAGAGTTAAAGTCCATGCCAGGCATGGAACTTAGAGCTCGATTTCGGTTGAAAATTCTATCTGTTGTTCTTCAAACTAAAACTGTCAGATTCTTTACTCCGCCTCACTAAACAGTCGCTCCGAGATTCCTCCTTCTGCTCAGGTTCATTTTGTTGGTTAAAGTATAAAAGTTTAGTTTTTTTTTAACGAAATTAAACGCAACTCGGTCAGTTCAAGTTCTATCTGTGGTATTGTAAGTACTAGATAGGTTTTGACATTTAATTCTGTGTGGAACTTGTAAACATTTTCATCGGTTCGGTTTGAACCGATCAAGTTACTTCTATTACATTACAGTCTTTTAGAAGTGCGGTTCCCGGTTCTTATCGGTTCTAAAAAAAAAAACGGATTTAATTACGTTTTTTTCCACGACCCGTGACACGGTTGGGAACTGATAAGGGAGTCTTGCTTGGCAGATGGCTGTAAACGAGCAAGTTTTTGGTTAGGCTGGCACTATGTCTGAGAAACCCAAAAGAAAAACCGGGCCCACTGGGTTTCAGCACTGTGTTGTTTGTGGGGAAGCCTTTGCCAAGGCTGACCCCAACACCCCATGTGTTTATTGTCTGGGGTTTGACCACCTCATTTCAGACTGCCAGATTTGTAAGGGTTTTCCTGCAGCTACCCTGGATAAGAGAGTTGGTAGACTTAGGGACGGGAGGCCAAAAGTCCGCTGACCCGGATGTCATCAGGCCTGTTCGGTTCCAACTGGACGGAGGGAGTGCCTCTGACCAGGCGACGTACTTCTCGGGCAAGGGAGAGTCGACTCTGAGGAGTCGGTTCCAACAAAGAAATCTAGAAAATCAGCAAATAGCTAAAGCAATAAAAATTGTTCAGTCACTCTCCCCGGTTCCGACCGAACTGGCATCATCAGGTAAGCGCCGGGTTCGGTCGGTTCCTCAGGTTCAAGAGTATTAGAGGAATTTTATGAACCAGAGGAGGGGGAAGAGGAGTATGAGGAGAGTGAATGTGGTTTTGAAAGTCTGGATGTGCCCATTGAACCGGACATCTCTCCAGACAGATCTTCAAGGTGTTAGCCCCCGGCTTTCAGAGTCCCTTCTCATTTCATGTTTAAAAAAAAAAAGTGGCTGAAACCTCCAGCTCCCTGGAGGAAGCTGTGGATGATCAAGAGGAGCCTAATTTTGTAGAAATGATGGATATCCCAGAGTCTAGGAGACTGTCTATTCCTCTGCATAACTCTTTGGAAACAGACAGTAAAGTTTTTAAAAGCTCTCACCATACCTCCTGTTGATAAGAGTGGACAAAGGTATGCTTTATCAGGCTCTGATACAGAGTTCCATCACAACAATGCAGCCATGTGGGGGTGGTGCAGGCTGCAGCCTGTGACAAGGCAAATGTTCCCTAGCCTCTCACCTCCCTGCCAGGACTCAGAAAGATAGATGCCATGGCAAAGAAACAGTACATGGCAGCTTCCTTAGGACTCAGACAGGCTAATTATATGCTTATGTTGCTAGATATCAAAAATTCAGATGGGATACTGTTTTAGCTCTAGCAAAGGGTTCCTGGCCAGCTGACAAAGAGCTGGACCAGGTGGCGCTGATGGTATTAAGGCATCCAAGGTGCAATTCCATGCTGCAGTGGACTCTAATGATGTTTCATCCAGAGTCATGGCTACATCTGTGGGTCCCGTAGAATGGCTTGGCTCAGATGTACTAGCCTGTCAGCGGATACCCAGACTAAGGCCATGGATTTCCCTGTTGTGGACAACTCTCTGTTTGGGAGCAAACAGAGAATTACATGAATAAAATGGATGAATATAGGACCACCTATAGGAGTGCACAGGCCAAGGAAGAGGCAAGTCACTCCCCAAAGGCAGCCCCAGGGGCAGGGTAGCCTTTTCATAGGCCTTTTACCAAGCCCAGGCTTCCTCTTCAGCTTTGCAGAAGGGGTTCTTTAGAGGGAGAGGCAGACGGTGCAGGCAGGCCTGCTTCCACCCCTCAGCCTAAAGCCCCTGCCAAACAGGCACCCTGAAGGGGCGCCCAGGGCCGATTCTCCACTTCCTGTAGGGGGCAGGCTGGCTTACTTTGTCCAGGACTGGGAGTCTCTAACGTCAGACAAGTGGGTCCTGGAAGTAGTAAGCAAGGGACTGCTTCTCAGCTTCAAAAAATTTCTAAAGAGGAGAATCAGATCTTTTCCACCTGCAAATTCTTCGGAGGCTCTTGCCCTGGAGGCAGAACTCCCTACCCTCCTAGCTCTCAGAGCTGTGGAAAGGGTTTCACCCCTACACCAAGGCAAAGGGTTGTACTTCAGGTACTTCCTTATCCCAAAAAAGACAGGAGAATGGTGGCCCATCCTGGATCTCAGGTATCTAAACAAGCACCTTTTAAAACCAAAATTCAAAATGGTGAGACTGGGAATTATTTTATCCTCTTTAAGGCCAGGGGACTGGCTAGTGTCCCTGGACCTCAAGGATGCCTATTTTCATGTTCTCATCAGAGCTCCCATCGAAGTACCTCAGATTGAACTGCCCTCAGGTCATTACCAGTTCAGAGCAATGTCCTTCGGCCTTATATCTGCCCCAAGGGTATTCACAAAATGCCTGGCAGTAGCAGTTGCCCACTTAAGAAGGCAAAAATTGCCATCTTTCCTTACTTGGATGACTGGCTCATAGTAGGCCAGTCCCTAGACCAAGTCAGGTTACACCTTCAAGTAACTCAGCAACTGCTAACTTCTCTAGGATTTCTTCTGAATCTTCCAAAATCAGTTCTAGAGCCTGTCCAGCTTCTCACCTTCATAGCTGCAGAACTGAACACAAAAGAAGCCAGAGCCTTCCTTCACCTGGAAAGGGCAAGTACCCTGATTTCTCTGGCTTCCTCCTTCACCCTGCAGGTCTCTCGACCAGCAAGGCACTTTCTACAGCTCCTGGGACATATGGCTGCTTCGACAGCAGTAGTGCAGGGAGCCAGATTTCAGATGAGGACATCCAGTTACATTTGAGAGCCTTTTTGGTCTCAAAGAAAGGACCCTCTAACCAAATTAATTCCAGTGACTCGAACCCTGATCCAGGCCCTTCAATGGTGGCAGAACCAGGGCAATTTGAGACAGGGGGTCCCCTTTTCTCCTCAGTCTCACTCCTTAATCCTTACTATAGATGCATCCCTATTGGGGTGGGGAGCTCACATGGGCAACCTCACCACCCAGGGATTGTGGTCCCCTCAGGAATCTCTGCTCCACATCAATCTGTTGGAACTCAGAGCAGTTTTTCTAGCACTTCAAGCTTTTTCCAAATCTGTTCAGAACAAGGTTTATTCAAGTCAGAACAGACAATACCACCACAATGTGGTACTAACAAGCAAGGGGCACCGGGTTCACGGCCTTGTGCACCCAAGCAATTAAGTTATGGTCTCTGGCTTACTCCCTGAACACCTCCCTTGTAGCAGTTCACCTCCCAGGCAAGGGCAATGTCCTGGCAGATGCTCTCAGCAGGATTTCCCAAGGCCATCACGAATGGGCTCTGGACCCCCTTGTTCTGGAGGTGGTATTTGCCAGATGGGGCACAAACCAGATAGATCTTTTTGCAGTCCCAGACAATCACCAACTTCCCCCTTTTTTGTTGCAGGCCCCCAGTGTTGGACTCTGTCCCCCTGGATGCCTTCCTTTTCAGTTGGGAAGGGAAGTTTCTCTATGCCTTTCCACCCTTCCCTCTCTGTTTAAAGTGCTAGTCAAAATCAGGTCTCAATCCTGCAAGATGATTCTGATTGCTCCAGACTGGGCCAGACAGCCCTGGTACCCACTCCTTATGTCCTTAGCAGTCCACCGTCCCCTGTGTCTTCCCAGGAATCACAATCTGTTATCCTGTGCTCAGTGGAGGGTTTGGTACCCGAACCTGAAATCTCTCAATCTCAAGGCCTGGCTCTTGAAGAGTTAAAGTTTGCTGACCTACACCTTTCCCAAGGTGTATTGGATATTCTGAAGGTTTCTAGGAAGCCTTCCACCAGGGCTACTTATAATTCCAAATGGAAGAGATTTTCCATATGGTGCTCTGGGAAGAATATTTCCCCAGAATCTGCTGACTTACCCACAGTCCTAGATTATATGGTTCATTTAAATACTTTAGGGCTGAGACCAGCTACCCTAAAATGGCACTTGGCAGCAATGTCTGCCTTCTTGTCAGCAGGTAGCCCTCTTCTCTTTCAGCTCATCCTGTATTCTCCAAGTTTTCAAAGGGTTGCTTCAACCAACCCCCATTCAGGGATCCTCCCTGCCTGGGATCTTACATTGCATTGCCCAGCTTATGCAACCCCTTTGAGCCCCTTGTCTTCAGCAGAGCTCAGTAATTTGACTTGGAAAACTGTGTGTTTTGGTAGCCATCACTGCTGCAGGCGCATAAGTGAGTTACAAGCATTGTCAGTGGAGCCTGATTTTATCTCCTTTCACAGAGATAAGGTAGTCTTCAGGACTAACCGAAAGTTCTTGCCTAAGGTGGTTTCAGATTTCACTTAATCAATCTATATCTCTCCTTGTACTTCACTGACCATTCCTCCTCTGGTGAGAGGAGACTGCACAGTTTAGATGTCAAAAGATCACTTAGCTCTACACAGATCGTACCAAAGGTCACAGGTTTCACTCCTCCAACTGTTCCTCACTTATGGTGAGGTTGGCAAAGGAAACCTGCCACTAAGATCCATTGCCAGGTGGATGCGTCTCTTGTATCCAGTTCTGCTATGAAAACTGGGTAAAGTTCCTCCTCAGGCCTGAGGGCTCACTCCACCAGAGGTACAGCTGCGTCTCTGGCTGCTGCCAGGGACATCCCTATCCTAGAGATATGTCACAGCTACCTGGAAAACGGTGCACACTTTTACTAAGCATTACTCCTTGGACATCCAGGCCAGAGTGATGCTCGCTTTAACAGCTGCGCTCAGAGCCTATTTCCAAGTAGGTTCTGTCCCTCCTCCATGGAGGTACTGCTGTGTAAGTCTGTATATGTCATAATATAGCAAGACTTCATGTTTGAAGAAAAATTACTCACCTTAGTAATGTTGTTTCTTCTAATGGAGTCTTGCTATATTATGACCTCCCCTGCCTGCCCCTCTCAGAACCTTACCTTGGGGATGTGGGTGGGCAGGCAGCTGGCACTTTTTAGATGCCCACCTTGTTTTCACCCCTCTTTGGGGTGATCTTTGTTGTGTTGTCATTTTTGGGTCTCTGACTTGAGTCTTCATTGTGGCACCAAAAATGTGTTTATTTAATTAAGTAGCCAGTTGGCTAGTGTAGGTTTACAGCTTCCACGTAGAGTCTTAGTGAGTTTTTGCTCATAAATATCTGACAGTTTTAGTTTGAAGAACAACAGATAGAATTTTCAACCGAGCTCGAGCTCTAAGTTCCATGCCTGGCATGGACTTTAACTCTTTCACCTCCGGAGCAGTTCTAAGGCTGGGACAAACTGCATATTTCATAATATAGCAAGACTCCATTAGAAGAAACAACATTACTAAGGTGAGTAATTTTTTCTTCTGACATACGCAGTTAGCCCCAGCACTTGAACTGCTCCAGAGAGGAAAGAAACATAGAAATATAGAATTTGACGGCAGATAAGGACCGCTTGGCCCACCTAGTCTGCCCATTTTCCTACCTAACAGATAAGCTGCAGATCCTAGTTAACCAACAGCTTATTCCTCCTACCCCCCCACTAGGACTGCCTTATGTCTGTCCCATGCATTCTTGAATTCCCCCACTGTTCTTGACTCCACGACCTCCTCAGGGAGGCTGTTCCATGCATCCACAACCCTCTCTGTGAAAAAATACTTCCTCACATTACCTCTGAGCCATCCCCCCTCTATCTTCAAATTGTACCCCCTTGTTCTTGCACATCTTTTTCTGAAAGATACTACCCTCTTGGACTTTGTTGATTCCCTGTAGTGCTTGAAAGTTTCTATCATGTCCCCTCTCTTCCTTCTTTCATCAAGGGTATACATATTAAGCTCCTTTGGTCTTTCTTTGTGTGTCTTCTGGTGCAGACCCTGCACCACTTTGCTTGCCCTCCTCTGGACAGCCTCCACTCTCTGTCTTTGTGGAGATGGGGTCTCCAGAACTGCACGCAGTACTCCAGATGGGGTCTCACCAACTGTCTGTACAGAGGGATAACAACTTCCTGTTATCTACTATTGATGCCTCTCCCTATGCATCCCAGTATTACCCCAGCCTTCCTTACTGCCTTCTCACATTGCTTTCCCACCTTTAGGTCATCTAATATAATTACCCCCAGGTACCTTTCCATTTTTACTGTTGTCAGTCTCTCACACCCCCCCCCCCAAATTGTGTACTCTTCCCGTTTTGTTTCCAGGTGCATTACCTTGCACTTCTTTGAATTGAATCTGAGCTGGCATACATTTGACCATTCCTCCAACCTTGCCAAGTCCCTTCTCATCCTTTCCACTCCATCTTGTATATCAACCCTGTTGCAGATCTTTGTGTCGTCTGCAGAGACACATACTTTTCCTTTCAGTTCCTCTGCAATGTCACTTATAAAGACATTAAAAAGGACTGGTCCCAGTACTGAACCCTGCAGTACCCCGCTAGTAACCCTCCTTTCTTCACTGTGGACTCTGTTTACTACTACCCTTTGCATCCTGTTATCTAGCCAATTTTTTTTATCCAGGCTACCACCTTGGGGACCCACTCCAAGGCTGGCTAACTTGTGTATTAATCTTTTGTGTGGGGCTGTATCAAATGCCTTGCTAAAATCTAGGTGGGGTATGTCCACAGCCCCTCCCTGGTCTACTACTTTGGTCACCCAGTCAAAGAAATCTTAGATTCGTCTGACATGACCGTCCTATCGTGAATCCATGCTGCCTTGGGTCCTGTGCCCCACTGGCCTCTAGGTACTCAACAGTTCTTTCCTTCAGAAGTGATTCCATCATTTTCCCTACCACTGAGGTCAAACTAACTGGTCTGTAGTTTCCTGCCTCTGTCCTGCTCCCGCTTTTGTGAAGAGGAATCACATCTGCCCTCCTCCAGTACTCTGGTACCACCCCATCCTCCCATGAGTTGTTAAAGAGAGTAGTCTGCGGTGTCACTACTTCTACCCTTAGTTCTTTTAGAATTCTTGGGTTAATCCCATCAGGCCCCATTGCTTTGTCTACCTGCAATTTTATTAGTTCTTTCAGAGCCCTTTCTTCTGTAAATGGACTGGCATCGACCCCCATCTTCAAAGTGTTTTTCTTGTTTGGTTTAGGTACCTCCCCCTCTTCTTCCTTTGTGAATACAGAGCAGAAATATTAGTTCAATATCCCTGCTTTTTCACTGTCACCCTCTGCCCACACTCCCTCCCCTTTATTAAGCTTAAGTATCCCTCCTTTGGTATTTCTTCCTTCCCTAATGTACCTATAAAAGGTCTTATCCCCCTTAACAGAGTTGGCTATCCTTTCCTCGGTTTGGGCCTTTGCTATTCTGACTGCTTTCCCTGCCTCTTTCTGCTTTAACTGATAAAGTTCTCTGTCCTGCTCCTTCTGTTTCCTTATATTTCCTGAATGCTATCCTTTTCTCCTTTAACCTTTCCTGCCACCTCTTTTGAGAACCATAGCGTTTTTTTCCTTCGTTGTGTTGATTTGCTTTACACAAAGGCTTGTTGCCTCTGTGATGGCTGTTTTGATTACTCCCCATTGTTCCTCCACCTCTCCTTCTTGCCTGTTTGCTAGTGCTTTTCTGAGGCACTCTCTCATTTTCCCAAAGTCAGCCCTCCTAAAGTCCAGTACTCTTGCTTTTATATGGCTGTGTTTATCGTGAACCACAGTGTTTGGTGGTCGCTTGTTCCAAGATAGCTACCCACTTCTAAATCTGAGATTCTTTCTCCATCCCCATTTGAGAGTACTGGGTCTAAAATTGCTCCCTCCCGAGTGGGTTCCAATACTAGCTGTCTGAGGCATGCCCCTTGTAGGGCATCAAGAATGACCTTGCTCTTGGATGTGCCTGCAGCAAAGGTGCTCCAGTTAACATCTGGCATATTCAGGTCCCCAACCAACATCATCTCCCCTTTTTCTGCCATTCTGAGGATGCCTTCTATCATTTCCTTGTCCATTCCCCCCTCCCCTGAGATGGGGTTTGTATACAACCCCATGCGGATTGTGGTGCCATTTCCTGTCTCCAGGGTGACCCAGAGTGCCTCATCTGCTCCCTGTTTACTCTTTAGTTCTGTTGCTTTGATCCTTCCTTATAAAGAGAGCTACCCTCCTCCTTTACCCCCCTGTCCCTCCTGTAGATTGTGTATCCTGGTATGTTGACATCCCAGTCATGGTTCTCTGTGTACCGTGTTTCTGTGACTGCCACACTATCCAGGCATCCCTCTTCCATCAAGGCCACTAGTTCAGGGAGCTTGTTACAGACTACGGACATTGGTACTCATCACCCTCCACTTTTTGATGGCCTTACCCCTTTTAGCCCCATCCATGTCCTTACTGCCTTTGCCTTTTTTACATTTACCTCAGTCCTGCTCCCTAATGACTTCTCTACCTTGGTGTTTACCTCACTAATTACAGTGTTTTGTGGGGAAAGGCTGGGATTTCCCTGCTCCTTTTCAGTGCCTGCCCCTTGGCTGGTTTAAATGCTTGCCTATAAAGCATTTAAACCTCTCGCCCTAGGATCCTGGTCTCCCCACGGACAGATGCAGATCATCGCGCCAGTATAGGCCTGCATCCTCCAGGTGGCTCCCAGTCTCAATGAAGCCAAAACCCTGAGCTCCACCGGGTTTTCAACCATTCATTGAATTCCCGGTGAGAGTACCCTAGCATCACCCTTGCCATAGACGGGCGGCACCTCCAAGAAGGTTACCGTATGCGCTACTTGTCTAAGGCCCCTCCCCAGCTCTACAAACTCCTCTTGCACTGCTCTGATCCCATTCCTAGCCAGGTCATTTGTCCCTAGGTGGACAACGACATCCAGCTCCCTCTCTCTTGCAGCTGCTCCCGTGATCACGAGGATTCGCTTCCTGTCCCTCCAAGCCATGGCACCAGGCAGGCACCTTACCTCCCTCTCCCCTTCCTCACCCATTTCTACCCCCCTAATGATTGAGTCCCCCACCAGGTGGTGTTTCCTTCCCCTGTGGGGTCCCATGCCACCCTCCTGTGGGTCTCCTTTGTGAAGGTTCCCAGCATCCTCCTTGGTCTCCACTGCATGTGCCTCCGTAGAGGAACCACAATCCACCAGAACAGCATATGAATTGTGGAGAGGTACAGCTGGAGGGATGCAACTCTGTTCCATCACTCTCCCTCCATGAGCCCACCCTGGTCCAGCCGCTCCTCTTTCTTGGCAACCTCTGAGGTAGTGGCATTGGCCCTGGTGGTCCCTGGGTGGGGGGAGGAGGTTTCACAAATCCTAGCCAGGTCAGCCTGGAGACAGGCAACCTCCTCCCTCAGACCAGAGAGGTGCCTGCAAATAAGGCAGCATCGCAGCCTCCAGAATGTCTCCTGGAACACTGCTGCCCCACGGCCATTGCACTGCACCACTCCTATCATGTCTTATTTTGTGTCCCCTCTCCTGTTTCTCTGTATGCTTATTCTCTCCTCTCCTTACAAATCTCACCCTTCCTGTTCTGTGACAGCAACTTCCTATATTCTTGAGTAGCCTCCTTTTTCCTTGCTCAGTGTCAGACCACCAGCAGCTGGGGGGGGGAGAGCAAGCTACTTTTTTCCTTTAGGGTTGACAAAACTGTTTCTATGATCCTTCCCTTCATACTGCCAAACAGGAAGTTCCTGTTGTCAGTCAAATCCAGTGGCTATAAAAGTAGAACTGGCTTAGGTTGGGTGGGATGGAGGGCAATTAGTAAGAAAAAAGGTAGCTTCTTTTAGCTGGCTGCTTTCTGCTCTACACGCAAGATTTATGTCTTCCAAAGGCTAGCAACAGGAAGTTGTAATTGGAGTCACCTGCTTTTATATTGTCTAAGCCACACCCAAATGAAGCTCTCTTCTCCTACTGATTTAGCAAAGTAAGTTGATACAGTACCCTTCCCAGCACAGAACACCCACTGACTTTTTTTTAACCCTAAATAAGACCCCTTCTACTTCTAATAAAGTATCTGTCTGCTTAATCTCAACACACAGACTTCTGCTGAGGTAGAAGTGTTAAATTAGTAAGAAAATGGTAGCTTCTTTTAGTTAGCTGCTTTCTGTTCTACAAGCAACATTTCTGTCTTCCAAAGGCTAGCAACAGGCTAAGAGTTAATTTCTATGCCAGGCATAGAACGTTGAGCTCTAGCTCGGTTTTCAGACCTCTGTCTGTGGTGCCTCAGTGTGTAACCGTCAGATTCTTTACTCCGCCTAACTGTGAAGTCACTCCGGAGATTGCTCCTTCGCCTCGGTTCTGTAAAGTTTCAAAATGCGTCTGTTTTTCAACCGATTTATTTTCGGTTTCGAGCGCCTCTTTGGTGTACAGTAAGTAGTGTAGATAGGTAGTGAACTGTGATTTTGTGTTTCTTCTGTGGAAATTGTAAACCTCGATTCCTTCTCGGTCGGTCCGGTTGGGAACCAACCTTTTGTGTTTAAATTTATTTTCTGGGATTTTAGTAGTAGTGTGTGGGTTCCTATCGGTTTAAAAAAAAACAAAAAAACTTTTTTCGGTTTCTTTACACAACCTGTGATATGGTTGGTACCCTTTACAGCTTTTAGCCAGGTAATATATCCCTATTGGTTAATTTTTTTCTAGTCTGGCCATGTCTGAGAAACCCAAGGAAACAAATGGTCCCACTGGGTTTCAACACTGTACAGTGTGTGGGGAGGCCTTTACTAAGGCCGACCCCCACCTCGTCTGTGTTTGTCTGGGGTTTGAGCACCTTAAAACAGACTGCTAAATCTGCAAACATTTTCCTACGGCCACTCTGGAAAAAAGATTGGGTAGGCTAAAGGAAAAGGTAACAGAGAAGTCCGCTGACCCGGATGGCCAGCCCGGTTTGGTTCCGACCGAACCTGAGGAGGTGCCCACTGACCTGGGTGAGGTGTCCTCAAGCAAAAGGAGAGCCGATCCTGAGGGGTTGGTTCCGTCAAAATGACGAAAAAAGTTAGCCAGTTCGAATCCAGCATCCCTTACTCCAATCGCTGAAGAAATAGCCAGAGCGATCTGTATTGTGCAGTCGCTTCACCCAGTTCCGTCTGAACCGGCGCCATCGGTTAGGAGCTCGGTTCAGTCTAATCCAACTCCATTGGATTATGATCCGGATGCTTATTACGAATTGGAGGAGGAGCCACCATTGAACCAGACAGACCCTCCAATGTCTCCCTTCCAAGGCTTTGAGTCCCCATCTCACTTTTTGTTTTACAAAAAGGTGTCCGAAACCCTTCAGCTCCCTATGGTTGAAGCTGTTGAGGAGGAAGAGCAGCCTGATTTTGTGGAGATGATGGACATCCCAGAGACCAAGAGGTTGTCTATTCTCCATAAATTCCTGAGGACAGACACACGAGATTTTACAGACACCAAATTCTTTACCTTTTGTGGATAAGAGAATGAACAGGAAGGAGGTATATGCTATCAGGCTCAGATATGGAGTTTTTGTTCAATCATTGCAGCCATATTGGGGTAGTGCAGGCTGCAGCCTGTGACAGGGCTAATATAGGTTTGGCTTCACACCCCCAGATAAAGACTCCAGGAAGGTGGATGCCATGGCCAAGAAACAATACTTGGAATCCTCCTTGGAACTCAGGCAGGCTAATTACATGGCCTACACAGCCAGATACCAGAAGTCCAGGTGGGATACAGCTCTGGAACTGGCTAAATAGGCTTCCCCTCCAACTAGCCAAAGAGCTGGAGGAAGTGGCTGCTGATGGGATTGAGGCATCCAAAGTGCAATTCCATGCTGCTGTAGACTGTATGTGGCATCGGGAGTCATGGCTACATCTGCTTCTCTCAGGAGATTTGCTTGGCTCAGATGCACTAGCCTTTCTCAGGACACCCAGGCTAAGGCCATGGATTTCCCTGTGGTGGGTAACTCTCTGTTTGGGGAGCAGACAGGCTTACATGAAGAAGATGGATGAGTACAGGACCACCTACAAGAGTGTACAGGCCAAGGAACAGGAAAGTCACTCCTCAAAAGCAGCAGTCTAGGGGAAGGGGCAGGCCCTTTCACAGGCCTTTGTACCAAGCCCAGGCCTCCTCTCCCTTCCCACAGAGGGAGGGGTGCTTTCGAGGGAGAGGCAGGAGGTGGATGAGCAGGGCTGCATCCTCTTCCTAGTCCAAGGCTTCTGCCAAGCAGACACCCTGATGTGTCAGCCTGGGTCGACTAACCAACTCCAGTAGGAGGCAGACTAGCTTACTAATTTCAGGCCTGGAAGTCTGTTACCTCAGAAAAGTGGGTCCTGGAGGTAGTAAGCCAGGGACTGGCCCTCAGTTTCAAGAAGTTTCCAAAAATGAGGGTCAGGTCTTTTCCACCTGCAAACATCTTTGAAACCATTGCCCTAGAAGCAGAGGTTTCCTCTCTGCTGGCTCTGAGCTGTGGAGAGAGAGTTCCTACTCTACACATGGGCAAGGGTCAATACTCCAGATATATCCTTACCCCAAAAAAGACAGGGGATCGGCGACCCATCCTAGACTTAAGGTATTTGAACAAACACATCTTAAAACCAAAGTTCAAAATGGTGACTTGGGGAGTAATTCTTCCCTCTCTGAGGCCAGGAGATTGGTTAGTATCCGTGGACCTCAAGGATGCATATTTCCACATTCCTATCAGGTGCTCCCATAGAAAGTACCTCCGGTTTGAGCTGCCTTCAGGCCATTATCAGTTCAGAGCAATGCCTTTCGGCCTATCATTGGCTCCAAGAGTGTTTACAAAGTGCCTTACAGTAGTAGTGACCTTCCTTGGAAGGCAGGGAATCTCTCTATTCCCATACCTGGACGACTGACTCATTGTAGGACAGTCTCCCGACCAGGTCAGCTGTTCAAGTCACTCAAGATTTGCTCAGTTCTCTGGGATTTCTTCTTAATCTGCCAAAGTCTGTTCTCGAACCAGTACAACTCCTCACTTTCATAGGGATAGAGTTGGGTACTGTTCAAGCAAAGGCCTTCCTCCCACTAGCAAGGGTAAAGGGCCTTACAGATCTTGCTTCCTCTTTTCATCCTCTGCTTTCTCGCCCAGCAAGACATTTTCTTCAGCTCCTAGGCCACATGGCAGCTTCCACTGCAGTGGTACAAGGAGCCAGGTTCTAAATGAGGTACTTTCAGTTTCACCCAAAGTCTTTTTGGTCTCAGAAAAAAAGATTCTCTCACCAGATTGGTCCCAGTGCTTCAGATTCTGGTCCAAGCTCTACAGTGGTTGGTTGGATCAGGACAATCTCAGACAAGGTATCCCATTCCTTAATCAATCTCATTCAATGGCACTAACCACAGTCGCTTCTCTCCTAGGCTGGGGAGCCCACCTAGGAGCCCTCGCAGCACAGGGTGGTTTGATCTCCACAAGTCTCTCCTTCATATTAATCTTCTGGAACTCGGGCCAGTATTCCTAGCCCTTCAGGCTTTCTCGGACTTGGTAAGGTACAAGGTGGTTCAGGTCAGGACAGACACCACCACCACCATGTGATACATCAACAAGCAAGGGGGGCACTCGGTCTACGGCCTTGTGCATGGAGGCCATGAAAGTATGGTCTGGCTTACTCCTTGCAAACCTCCCTAATAGCAGTCCACCTCCCAGGGAAGGACAATGTGTTGGCAGATGCTTTGAGCAGAATCTCCCAGGGCCATCACTAATGGACCTTGGATCCCCTCATGCTGAAAGTAATCTTCACCAGGTGGAGCACTCCAGAGAAAGATCTCTTTGCAGCCCCAGAAAATCACCAACTTCCCCTCTTCTGCTGCAGACCCCCAGTTCTAGGGACTGTTCCCCTGATATTGGACTGAGAAGGCAAGTTCCTTTATGCCTTTCCTCCCTTTCACCTGTTGTTCAGGGTTCTAGTCAAGATCCAGTCACAACCCTGCACAGTGATTCTACTGGCTCCAGACTGGGCCAGACAGCCTGGGTATCCTCTGTTGTTGTTCCTAGCAGTCTCTCTCTCTCTCTGTCTCTTCCCAAAAGAGACAATCTCCTAACCTCCTTTCAGGGGAGGATCTGGTACCCCAATCTCCAGTCTCTCAATCTCAAGGCCTGGTTCTTGAAGAGTTAGAATATGCCGGCCTGCATCTTTCTCGGGGAGTTTTGGACATCCTTAAGGTTTCTCGGAAACCCTCTACCAGGAAAACTTGTATTTCCAAATGGAAAAGACTCAGCATTTGGTGTTCCCATAAGGATATTCTACCAGATGCTGCTGGCATTGCTACACTTTTGGATTACCTGGTTCACCTTAATGTCTTAGGCCTTAGGCCATCCACTTTAAAGGTTCATTTAGCAGCCATGTCTGCATTCTTCTCAGCAGGGAAGGGCTGTTCCCTTTCGTCTCACCCTGTTTTTGGTAAGTTCTTTAAAGGTCTGGTTCATATCAACCCTCCTTTTAGAGAGCCTACTCCGGCTTGGGATCTCAATATCTGCATTGCTCAGCTTATGCAGCCATCCTTTGAACCTCTGGCTTCGGCCGAGCTTAAGTACCTCACCTAGAAAACTGTTTCTGGTAGCTATCACTTCTGCCAGGCGAATTAGTGAATTACAGGCCCTGTCAGTTGAACCTGATTTTCTCATTCCATAGTGATAAGGTGGTCCTCAGAACCAATAGGAGGTTCTTACCCAAAGTGGTCTCAGATTTCCATCTGAACCAGTCCATGTCTCTTCCTTTGTTTTTCACTGATCATTCTTCTTCAGGAGGAAGAAGATTACATAGTTTGAATGTTGAGGGCACTTGGCTACTATATTGAGCATACTGAGGCACATAGGAATGACTGTCTTCATTTGTTTCTCACTTATGGTGAAGTGGGGAAAGGTAGGCCTGCTATTAAGAGAACTATTTCCAGGTGGATTGTCTCTTGTATACAATTCTGCTATGCCAAGCTAGGTAACACCTCCCTCAGGCCTGAGGGCTCACTCGACTAGGGGTACAGCTGCTTCTCTGGCTGCTGCCAGAGATGTACCCTTGTTAGAGATCTGCAAAGCAGCCACCTGGAAAACAGTCCATACTTCCACCAAGCATTACTCTCAGGATATCCAGGTTATGAGTGATGCTAGGTTTGGTACAGCAGTACTGCAGAGCCTATTACCAAAATAGGTTCGGTAACCTCCTCCATGGAGGTACTGCTTGGTAGTCTGCATATGTCAGAATACAGCAAGACTTCATGTTGGGAAGAAAAAATTACTCACCTTAGTAATTGTGTTTCTTCTAATTGTCTTGCTGTATTCTGACCTCCCCCTGCCTCCCCTCTCAGAACCTAGTTTTGGGATGTGGACTGGCAGGTACAGTGTTGCACCTCAGGGGTGTATTTTGTACCGCTCCCCTTCAGTGTGGGGTGGTTGTTAGGTTTTAACTTAGATTTATAAATCTTGTTCACTACATGTTTTTTCTCTTGGGTTCTTGACTTGACTCTTGTGGACCCAAGTTATTGCCTGTTTGCTTATGTTTTACAGTTTCCACACTGGAAGTGTAATTTGCTTGTAAGAATCTGACGGTTATACTCTGAGGCACCACAGAGGCTTGACAACCAAGCTTGAGTGCAACGTTCTATGCCTGGCATAGAAATTAACTCTTTCTAGGGACGTAGATATGTTCAATCCACACTTACTGGCAGGTTCCTTGCTGCTTTGAATCTTGCCGGAAGGTCTTCAAGCTGGCTCCTCCCACCCACCCAGGTGGTAGAACTCTCGGCTCCGCCCCATGACGCCAGATCTTCCTTACCGCTTGGAAGCTCAGGTTCCCTCCTTAGCACTCTGCGTTTTAGGCCTGGATCCACACTCTTCAGTCAAACCAAAACTCATTCTTAAGTTTAAAAGACTTCAGTCTTCCTTTTCCCTCGCAGCTGCGATGGACAAATCGACTACCGGATTTCGTCGGTACCCTTGTGGGCAGATGATGTCCCAGACCGATCCGCACTCCACGTGCGTTTACTGCCTTGGACTCTGCCATTACTGACAGGCTTGTGAGTTATGCAAATCCTTTTCAGCTTCGGTCTTGGAGGACCGCGCTGCCCGATTGCTGTTGGGGCAACCCGAGAAACGTTATCCTCCGGTCAAGTCGAAGGAGGCCCATTGGACGGTGTCCGCGGCTGCGGGCTCGGCTGAACAGCTGTAGCAGATGATCGCCCTCGAGGAGGCGGCCCAGGACGCATCACCATCATCCTCGGTCACAGCATTTATCCTGTTCTCCTTGGGCTCCTCCTACACAGCTTCTTTTAAGGAGCTTTGCCAACCCCTTTCCACCAAGAGAGAAGGGCCTTCAGGACATTCCTCTCAGTCCAAAAAGGAGGACTCCAAAGGTAAGTCCCACCGTCGACGTTTGTGGGAGCGGGAGAGATCCCCTTCCCCAGATAGTCCACACTCTACTTCGATCGAGGTTGCAGCTAAGGCCGCTGGCCTCACGGTGTCCCTGTCAGGTCAGCCGGCCGAGACACCCATCGACGCAATCGAGAATTTTCTCGACCCATCGGACGGTCTGTTGACTGGAGAAGCTGACAACCCTTCTTCACCGGTTCCCCCGGTGGAAACTGAGGACTTGTCTGTCCCTCCTGTGCCAGAGTCCCCGGTTAAGGTCCCTGAACCGAGGGAGGAGCGGGTTTCCCCGCCCCCTCTCAGACCCACCCTTGGAATCCCTGAAGGTCTCAGTCTCAGACCTCTTCCAGGTCCAGCCGGTGCTGCCGACGTCAGCGGTCTTTGCACCATGGAAAGCGGCGTCACTGCTCATCCTCGTCGTCCTCTTCGGAGGATAGGCTCCAGCGCAAGGTGCGTCAGTGCTATGAGGATTTAATGTGGTAGCAGCTCTTATTGTCCGGGAATAAGCAGACTCAGTCGCCTTCTCCGGCCAAGTGGCTGTCACCGGAGCGGCCGAAACAACCCCTCGTAGTAGTCGAGCCGAAGCCGGCACTGGTTGTTCGGCCGAAATCTGCTGCGCCACCCATTGTGGTGGAACCTCCGCCTCCACAACCGAAAACTGGGGCCCCGACCAAGGATTCTCAGTCGGGTCAGGGTTTGCCCCATAGGTTGTCTGTCACCCTCACTCCCGATCGACCTCGGCAGGTGAAGGGTAGCTCAGGTGCTCGGCAGCTGTTTGCAGACGCCTCGGAGTCTGACGATTGCTCCTTGTTCTTCAGGCCGCTTGACTTGGAGTCCACTGGGGGTCAGTCGGTGGACGAGAGCCCATCCTTGTTCCTTGGAATGCTTCGACTCATCTCAGAGTCCACTGGGATGAAGCTCGAACCCATTTCAAAACGGGCCAAGTATCCCCTCACGGAGATACTGGACTGAGGGGGGATTCCCCTACAGAGGCCTTCCTGGTGGCCGAAGCCATTGTTGACGTGACCCTGGAGCTATGGCAGCAGTCGGCTTCTTGTCCAGCACCTTCGGCCAGGATGGCTCGGAAGTGTGCTGTCCCTACCGGTTCACTCTCTGGTTTCTCGGAGCACCCCTCTGCGGAGGGGTTAGTGACCGACAGTGTTTTCCGGCGTTCCAGGAACGCTCGGGATGTGGACAAGCCACCCGATAAGGAGTCCAAGAAATTGGACTACTCCGGGTGGAAAGTCTATGCTGCTTCCTCCCTAGGCCTTCATCAGGCTAGCTCGGCCGTCCTGATGGCGCACTTTTCACACGCCCTTTTGGGCTCCCTGGATGAGGTGATTCCTCATCTCCCAGCTGACCTTCAAACGACAGTATCACTATGCACAGTATGATTTTCACAAATTCTGTACACTGCTCTAACTGGCAAGATAGCCCATCTGCGTTGGCATTGGCTGATCTGGCCCTGTGGGTAATGGTCATATTATCATAGCCCTATAAGGCAGTACTCCACCTTAAGAGATGACCATTAATTTTACCCATCTGCATTGGCCACATCAGGGGGTTATGATCGGCCTGTACTTCGAAGTGTCTTCCGGTAGAGGTACGGCTCTAATTTCTTCAGGGCCCATACCAGCCCAAGACATTCCTTTTCAACTGTGGAATAGGTCTGCTCCTGGGGAAGTAACTTTTTGCTAAGGTGCACTATGGGGTGATCTTTCCTCTTGGTTAGAGGTCTGACTGAGGACTGCTCCAATCCCCACATCTGAGGCATCTGTCTAGACTACAAATGGCTTACTGTAATCTGGACTGATGTTTGATTTTCATCTTAACCAGGTAATATCTTGGTGTACTTTACCAACCACACCTCTGAGGCTGAGCAAAGGTGCCATACTTTGGACCTGCGGCGAGCTCTCACATATTACAAGGAGCATGTGGTTGGAGTTCTGTTTGTCATCTACACTGAAGCTGCACCTGGCAGACCAGTAGCTAATCGAATGATTGGCAGGTGGATTGTTTCCTGCATCAACCTCTGCTATAGATTGTCGGGTAGGGAGCCTCTTGTAGGGCTTAGGACTCATTCCACTCGCCATACCACTGCTTCAGTGGCTGATTCCAGGGATGTCCCTATCCAAGAAATCTGCAGGTCTGCTACCTGGAGGTCAGCACACACCCTTCATCTCCCATACCACATCGACCTTGAGTCACGCTGAGATGCTGTTTTTGGGGCCTTGGTTCTCCAATCTCTGTTCCCTAAATAGGGGGTGTGCACCTTGCCCCTCCTCCCAGAGAACTGCTAGGAGTCTGCCAACAAGTATGGGTAGAACATCATATCCATGTCCTGAGAAACTGTTACCCACCTGTAACAGTAGATCTTCCACAGAATGGTCTCTTGCAGTAGGTAATTACTTGTGGGAGTTTCCAGCAGAGGGCGCTGTGACACGGCAGCTCTTCTAGCAGTTTTGTACCAAGGACTGCCTACACATGACATCTTCCTGCTTCCTGTAGAAGTGTGGGAGGTCCCCGGTATGCTCAGTTCATTTTCCCGCCGTCTTCAATCAATCAATCAAAATCTTTATTTAATCAGGCGAACATCATTGAGCATAGCTCATTTACAAGATGGACCTGAGTGGTCAAGAAGTGCAAGTATTTATACATAGACAAGAATAACATAAACAGTAGTACAATGACATAAAGTGATAATATATAACAATTTACATTTATACAAGGCACAGTAAAACCATTTAACCTGTAAGAAAAGGAGGCAATGGGTATAGCAGGCATAATATATAAATTATAGGTCCTAAATGGCTTTTATGAGAGTATATCGGGTGGCTGGAAAAAGAAGTAGAACTAGCATAATGGAACACGGAAAAGGGGGTGGGGGTAGGTAGGGTCGGGGATTAGGCCTTGTGAAAGCAATTTCAGAGTTCTGGGAATAGGGTGGAGAATAATCTTTTGAAGGATGTTAAAGGTAAGAGGCTATTTAGCTTCATGGTTTTTTGGAGTGAGTTCCATACAACTGCTAGTGAGTAGCTGATAGCGGCCCTCCCAAACCGGGTGCAGGCATTTGGAACCTTTAGAATGATAAGTTTGCTGATCCTTAAGTTGTATGGTCTAGAAGTAATTTGGGTAAAAGTCTGTGATATAGGTGGGTAGTTTGCCTGATAAAGCTTTGAATATCCAGATTGCAGCATTCCTATTTCTTCTGTGTTGTAATGATGTCCAGTTAACTGCCTTATAAAGGGAGCAGTGATGGGTGCTGGAGGGAAGGTCAGTAATAAATCTGATGGACCTGTGATATAGGGTGTCCAGCTTATTTAAGAGGGGGAGTGAACAATGGCCATAGAGAAAGTCAGCATAGTCAATGAGGGATAGGAATGATGCCTGGATTAATCTTTTTTTGGAGTCTCTGTTGAGGTAGTGCTTTATTCTAAAAAATAGGCCAAGCCTTTGTCTCAGTTTTTTTAGTAGCTCTTCAATATGGACAGAATAGTCAAGCTTATCAATCCAGACTCCAAGGTATTTGAAGTTATCAACAAATTCCAGCCCCTCTCCAAGTAAGGTGGATAGTTGTAGGGTGGTGGGTGATGGGGTAGTGGCAGAGCAACTCTTTGTGGCAAAGAACATAGCTTTTGTTTTTTTGGCATTTAGAAGTAGTTTTTTATCCAGTAGATTGTGTTGCAGGATGGAGAATTCAGATTGTAACAGTTCACAGGCTTTAGGTAATGAAGGGTTGCTGACATATAATACAGTATCATCAGCAAACAGATGAATGTTGGATTGAGTGAGGTTGGCATCAATATTAATAATAAATGGCAAAGAGGATGGGGCCAAGAATAGAGCCTTGCACCTCTTAGCAGTGGTTTTAAGGTGGATAGGTAATTTCCATTTTTACCAGTTGTGACCTATCTGATAGGTAGCACTTGAACCAGTTGAGTGAGGAGAATCCAGCCCTAGTGAGCCAAGGAGGTGATTAATGATTCATGATCCACTGTGTCAAATGCTTTACTCAAATCCAGGAACACAGCACAGGTACTGTTCTTCTTATCCATGGCAATCTGCCAATCGTTGGTTACTTTGGCTAGAGCCGAATAGTGCTATGCTTGATCTAAATCCTGATTGTGCTGAGTTTAAGAGGTTATTGTTATCCAGGTAGTCCCTTAATTGTGAGTTTACTAACTTTTGAGCATCTTGGATAGTACTGATAGGATGGAAATGGGCCTGTAATTATTGAGGTCCATGGGATCACCAGATTTAAGTAATGGAACTACTTGAGCTGTTTTCAAGTGGAGGGAATGGATCCAGTGGTGAGGAAAGATTGAAGAGATGAGTGAGGGCAGATAAGACGTGTGATGCAATTTTAAGGAAGTAGGGATCCAGGAGTCTGTACCTGCACTCTTAGAAGTATCTAAATTAGAGAGGAGGTCTTCCACTTCTTTCAAGGATATTGGGTTGAAGGAAAAGTTGATGTAGCCTTTATCCCACAGTGGATTGAAGGTTCAAGGAAGATCTCAGGAGATTTTCAGGTGATGAGTCAAATGCTAGGCCAGCTGTGGTGAAGTGGTCATTGAAGGTATTTAGGATTTCTTGTTTGCCCGTAATTTCTGTATCATTTAGTAGCAGTTTGGAGGTTAAGGCAGGAGTAGAGTTTTGGCCCAGAATTCCTTTTATAGTTCCCCAGAGTCTGGTTGGGTTATTATAGGAGGCATCCAATTCAGCTCTATAATAGGCAGTTTTGGCAGTTCTTATTTGTTTTGTACATGAATTTCTTGATTTTCTGAAATTTAGCCAGTCTCTGGTATCCTTTGTTTTTCTTGCCTTTTTCCACAGTTTGTCTCTGGTTAACAAGGCTGCTTTAAGATCAGTGGTGAACCAAGGGCAGGATCTTGCTTTAGTTCTGATATTGGTGATTGGTGCATGAATATTGAGAGCATTATTGATAATGTCCTTTAAGGTCTGGAGAGCTGTTTCAACTGAGGTTGTAAGGTAGAAATCTTGCCAATATATTGTATTACTCAAGTCATGGAGGTATCCTGGGATGTTGAACTCTTTTTGACCTTTTGAGGACAAATTCTGCAGGGTTGGTGGTTTGAGTGTAGATCTTATGCCAGCTATAGGACAATGATCACTTACATCATTCGGTAGTACTCCTGCATGCGAATATAAGTGAGGCTTGTTTACCAACATAATATCCAGGAGTGAGCTGTTGCTAGAGTTTTTTAGGTTAACCCTGGTTGGGTCTTTAATTAGTTGTGTAAATCCATAGGTATCACAAAAGGTTACCAGTGGTGCAGATACATTAGATAGCCAGTTTAAATTCAAATCACCAATGATGATGGTATCTTCAGGGCCTAGATTGAGTATTGACCCCAGGTGAGATAGTAGTTTGAGGCCTGCAGAGGGAGGCCTATAGCAGCCAATCAATTTAAATGAAGACAAGTTAGGAAGGGATATTTTGATTGACAAACATTCAAATTAATTTGGTTCGGATGTGTTGATGAGGCAGGTAGCAGAGATGGTGTCCTTAATGTATATGGCCACCCACCACCCCTGGAGGGGCGATCTGCTCTGAAGAGCTGATAGTTGGGAAAATTTACAACACTGTCCTTTGTTGAAGGTCTGAGCCAAGATTCAGAGATGACCAGAAAGTCAGACAGAGTATGTACCACCCAAGCCTGTATTAGGAGAATTTTTTAAGAGGCTGCAGGCATTGAAATGTAGGAAGCTTAGGCCATTTATGGAGGATGGATCAGCAGGAAAAGAAACTTCAATGGGGCCAGGATTTATTTCAATAGTACCAATGCAGATCAGAAGGAAGAAGATTAATTTGAGGAGGGCACCAAGGACAGGGACAGGAGTGGTCAGGCGCTTCCTCTTATTCCTGGGTGCCTGCTGTGTGATGGGAGACGGTCCTGATATATAGGTGCGAATTTTATCATAGCATAATAATCTGATGGACAGGCATAGTGGGTTAATATAAAGCCAGGATATGTAAGGTGCTAGGGGAGTGTTGAATTGTTAGAGAGGCTTTATGTGGATACCCTAGGGTTGCAGGTAAAAGTGTCTGAGGTGAATATAAATCGTGGGTTATCCATTGTGGATGGCAGGAGGGCAGATCGTATTCACTAACTTATTCATCATGACAAGGTATATCATAAATATCATAAAGGATTGGGGAGATGAGAGGCTCAGGAGCAAAGGAAGCAAAAGTAGCATTGTGGAGGTTAGGTATGGGTTAAGGAGAAGGAAATAGATGTGGGCGTGGATTAAGAAATGGCGGAGAAAGTGTAAAAGAATCAACCGAAAGGGGAGAGGCGGGCAAAATTTTTGGCTTTGCCCGTACCTTTCTGCCTGCTTCTCCGGCCTCCTGGAACCCTGGTCATTATGCAGCGCCGCCGATCTGCTGGCGGTTTGGAGCCCTCCGCCTCCCCTGAACTTGAGGGCTGCGCCGGCTACAAGGTGGGGGACAGAGGAGAAGGCAGTCAGCAAGGTACCTTTATTGCAGTAATCTGCAATAAGGTGCTAAAACTTAGGATTTACACAATAAAAGACTGGGAGGGTATGGGGGGGGGTTAGGCGCCTAAGCGTCTAGCCCACACAAAATTTCAAGACTGTAAACACTTAATTTAAGTACAGCAAAACAACCCTTAAGTCGGGCGCAATACAAGAGAAAACAGCTCTTTTTAGGTGGAATTAAAGAAATTAAAAATAGCAGAAATCCCGGCCAGAATAGTGTATGGCGAAGCCCAGTTTAAGTCTATGGGGAAGGCGCACCAATCGGAAGCAAGGCACAGCTGCGGTGCGCTTTCGATTGGTTTGCGGCTTTGCCTGTACCTTCTGCCTGCTTCTCCGGCCTCCTGGGACGATGCATTGCTCTGAGGCACCGCCGACCGCTGGCGGCTCGAGCCCCTCCGCTCCCCGGAACTCCCGAGGCTCGCGCCCGGCTTTCTGCCTGCTTCTCGGCCTCCTGGAACCCCGGTCGGCTATGCAGGCACCGCCGACCGCTGGCGGCTCGGAGCCCCTCCGCTCCCTGGAACTCGAGGGCTGCGCCGGCTTTCTGCCTGCTTCTCCCGGCCTCCTGGAACCCCGGTCGGCTATGCAGGCGCCGCCGACCCGCTGGCGGCTCGGAGCCCCTCCGCTCCTGGAACTCGAGAGCTGCGCCCCGGCTCACTGCTTCTCCGGCCTCCTGGAACCTGGTCGGCTATGCAGGCGCCACCGACCTGGCTCTGAGCCCCTCCGCTCCCTGGAACTCGAGGGCTGCGCCGGCTACAAGGCCACTTCAGCTCGCACAGTAGCTAGTTCAACTTCTGTGTAGCAGTCATAGATGAGAATTGGATTACAAAGAAACGAGTGTTTAAAGATTCTTCAACCAAACAAGCTCTATTTCATTCCAGTCGCTGTGGTAGGAAGATATACTGCTTTGATAACCACACAGCTTGTGTCAGGTGTCTGGGACCCACACACGACACCAAATCCTGCAACTCCTGTCAGGAGTTTAATAGGACAACCCGTGTCTGACGATTGCTCGAAATTCGGCATTTACTTACGAAGCAGAAAATGCCTCTGTTGGAGTACCAGGGCAAGGGCTCCCCCAGCTCTGGTTCTCATTCTTGGCAGCGTAAAGAGAGGGAAAAACCCTCCTCTCACTCCCGGCTGTGTCACCCTTCGATTGCCAGTTTCTGTGGCTCCTCCATCAACTGAGCATCTTCCTCCAGCTTCCTGTCGATGGGGACTCGTACCGTCTCATTGACGGTGCTTTCCAGCGCTTTAAGTGCTGTGCAGGTTCTGCCTGCTTCATCGATGGGGGCTTGTACCCTCTCGTCGACAACACTATCTAGCATCTTAAATTCAGCCAAATACACTGCTGCTTCGTTGAAGGGGGCTCCTCTCCCACCGACGGCATCTGACATATTCAGTGAACATAATTCTACGGGATCGTCTATGAAATCCCATGTTCCACAAGGCAAACCAATGGCTTTTGCCTTACATAATGCCGCTCCACCCTCACAGGTGGCATCGTACAGGGGGCAAATGGACAGAGACCGTGACTCTGGTTTATACTTCCCGGGGCAAGACCTGCTCACACTGCCTGTCCCATCCCTTCTATCACCCCCATTGTCTCAACACCCCACCCCACTGCTTACCCCCTTCTTCCCAAGAACGGGACATCACCAAGGTGATGAAGCACGTCTTGCATGCCATGCGCTATTCCCAGCCCTCCAACCCAGGAGAACTAGGGGATCCCTTCCAGTCTCAATCTCCGCCTAAAAGATTTCACGGTGACGGGGATATACTGTCGCCTTGGTGGTCTTCTAATATGGAAGACTGTCAGAGGAACCTGAACTACTGGTGGATCTCCCCGGTGATATTGATGAAGAGTTCCAAGAGCTGGATTTCCCGAACGCAGAGTCCCTCTACTCAGAAATCTCTTCCCTGGATGAGGACCTGCTTATGCCAGTCGCCACCTCTCCTCCAGATGACCCATCCTTTAGTGAGATGATGGTTCAAATCCAAAAAGTCATGGGATTCTCCACCTCAGAACATGACAAACAACATAAGGATATAGCAGAATATCTTGAACTGCCAGAGGAGCCGGCCTTAGTGGTGCCCCCACTGATTCTGACCTACCAGAATGCCTGGCATCAGCCGTCCGCTATTATGGCAGATAAAAATTCCAGATCACATTTGTACAGAAAATATCTGGTACTGTTGAAATGTATGTATTTATAATTTGAGATGACTGTAAAAAGCTAGAGGTTACTTGGGTGCAAATTCCTGAGCCTTTTGCAGTTGCTGTGGGGACCTCAGGAAGTTCTCAATGATCTAACAGCTCCTGAAATTTACAAAGGAGAGGATGCTTGCAAAGGATGGGGGTTGAAAAGGATTTATAAAAACAGCTAAGCTGAGCTGCAAAGGAGATATTTTTACAAGAAAGATTTTATTTTACTTCTGTACATAGTTATTCTGAACAGGTTTATTTTATTTTTAATACAAGTTGAGCCACAGCGTGGACGTGCATATGAGAAGTCCAGAAAGAGTTTTTTAAAGAGGGCTATCTACCTGTTTTCTAAAACTGTGATGTGCAGAACACACAAAAGGCTGAATAAGAAACAACATTGACCGCAATATGTCTAAGTGAACAAAACTGGCCTGTATATAGGAATAGAAGAATGTTTAAGAGGCATCTCCTGAGGAAGCCAATGACATATTGGTGAACCGTAGAGGATATGCGCCTATATTCATAATAAAGGAAATATACATAAATGTTCAAGAGGATCTGTCTAGGTGTGAATTCTTCTGATCTACGCCCTTCATCTTTCCTTTCCCCTGAAGCTGTGGGGGAACCACTGATAGTTGATCATACAACACATCGGAAGAGGCAGCAACTTTAAGAACTTAAGGTTTTATATTAATATAATTACATTTCCCATGTTTTTTTTCCAGAATAAGTTTCTGGAAAATGTTCTCAGATTATTTTATTTTACCTCAGCTACAAATACAGTTTTGTGGAATTTTACTGCTGCTCCTGGGTTTTCCCTATGCCTCCTGACCTGTGCCTCGACGACATGTGTCTTTGAAGGATTTTTTCTGTTAGGGGTCTCAGTGTCATAGTTAACAGTGCCAGTACATCTAAGAACCTCATATGGCCCTTGCCACTTCGTTAACTTATTTTCTGTTGTGGGCAACAGTAGCAAAACCTTTTCACCTGGCTCGAAAACTCTTACCCCATGATCATAACATACCTTCTGCTGGTTTTGAGCCTCTTCCTGATTACTATGGGCAATTTCAACATATTTTGCCAGCTTCTTTCTTAGGCCACACATATAAGAAGACTGATTCTGAGTGGGGTTATCGTCTCATGTTTCTTTTATCACATCCAGTGGCCCTCTTGGCTGCCTACCATACAGCATTTCAAGTGCCAAAAACCCTGTTGATGCCTGTGGCACTTCTCTGTAAGCAAAAAGTAGGTAAGGCAAGTATTGGTCCTAATCTTTACCTTCCCCTTTTACAAACCTTTTTAACATGCATTTTAGGGTTTGATTAAAATGCTCAACAAGACAATCTGTCTGAGGGTGATAGGGGGAGGTTCTTATGGCAGTGATACCCAGCAGTCAGTGCAGCACCAAAATTACTACTCTGATCAGTAATAATTTCTTTAGGTGTGCCCACTCTGCTTAAAATTTTGGCTAGCTCTGCTGCAACTTTTGGGGCTGTAACAGTACGCATTGGGAACTGCTTCTGGGTATCGAGTAGCATAGTCGCATACTACCAGGATAAATCTATTACCCTTTTTACTTTTTTCTAAAGAACCAACCACATCCATTGCAATTCTCTCAAAAGGCCCATCTATTAAGGGTAGGGGTGCCAGGGTCACCTTGTCTTTTCTAGTGACAGGGGCTACTTTCTGACACACTGCACAGGAATTACAATAGGTAGCAACATCTTCATGCATTCCTGGCCAGTAAAATCTATACAGCAGTCTGGCAAGGGTGCGATCCCTCCCTGAGTGGCCAGCCATAGGACTATCATGTGCTATCTGTAAAAGTTCTGTTCTATATTTCTGTGGTATAAAAAATTGTTCTGTCTGGTCCTGTGTCTGAGGTTTAACCCAGCTCTGTACAGTAGTCCATTCAATTTTTTAAACATTGGTCCACCTGTTTTGATTTTACCCCAACTGCTTAAAATAACGCTGGAGAGAAACATCGTTGGCTTGTTCTGAAAGAAAATCACAATCCGTTATCAATTTAGTTTCAGCATTTTCATATTTTAACCCTTCATGTCCATCAGTCATTTGTTGCCACAGTTTCTTCAGGCTTTGCCTTTTTCCTGGATTTCCGGATCTTAGAGCTGTGCTCAAACAAGTCTGAATCAAAACCACTGAAAGGAAACGTGTCCCCACTGTTTGAAATATTCTTTGCCTGAGCTCTTGTCACCACAGCTGCTGAAACGTCAGGATTTATTCCCTTTGTTCAATTCAGTAAATCCTGGAAAGTAATTTCCACTAATCACAGGTATAGGTAATTTTGATACTACCCCCACTTTTATTTGGTGTGACACACCCTTAACGGTCAGAGTCACTTGGGTGGTGGGATAGTATCGAGTGTCCCCATGGATGCAGATGACACCAGTACCTGGTCCTTTTGCAGTGTTTTCCCAGCATTTTAACATGCACTAGGGTCTGTCTGCTTCTCGAATCAATGAGTCCCTTTACAGTCTTATTCCCCACCTTCACATCTGTGAGGTACTTGCCCCAGTTTGCCAAGGACAAATCTGCTGCAGTGCCACACTCTTTATTACGGCAGTTTCTTGCAAAATGGCCTGGCTTATTTCAGTTATAGCAGATAATGGCTTTTGGCACATGTTTGTTACCCCCACCAGAGTTCTTAGCAGGCTTGGAATTTAAATGGTAAAAAGTTGCCGGTGATTGGCTGTTACCTCGCTGCTGTGGCATCTGTCTGGCCATTTGGTTGTCCTCAGCCAAAGAAACTGCTTTTTCCCCATTCTCTGGTCAGTGTTCCTTTACCCACAGCTGCACATCTGTAGGCAAGGTGTTGATGAATTGCTCCATGGCAAATGTGTCGATCTGTGGGACTGTTTTGCTCTCTGGTTGGATCCACTTCATCGGGAGTTTTCGGAGTCAGGTGAAGGCTTCTTGAGGATTGTCAACAGAGTTGTACCCCAGAGATCGAAATCTTTGCCTGTAGGTCTCTGGAGATGTACCCTTTCAGGATTTCGCTTTTCACCAGGTCATAGTTTTCTCATTGTGCAATGTCCATACTGCTGTAGGCAAGCAGGGCTTTCCCTGTCAGGTAGGGTACCAGTCTGATTGTCCATTGCTGCTGTGGCAACTGTTTCAAAGGTTGTCAGGTATGCCTCTATCATCTGAGAGACACAACTTTGTAAGTTTAGTGGTCTTTGGGTTGCTTGCATTTTGTTGCTAGTCTGGATCTGTGCTGGATCCTCTGCCTTCGATGGCTTGTAAGGCATCCAGCCATCACTGCTCTTGTCATTGCATCTCCTCTCATCTGCTGCTCCTGTTGCTGCATCTCTTCTCTCCTCAATGCTTCTAACCGTTGAATTTCTTTTTCTCTGTGCGTCTCCATCTCTCTTTGTTGTATAGACCACCATTTCAAAAAGTCAGTCAGGCTTTTCAGGTTCTGTCATTGCCTGTTCTTTTTCCATAACTTGTGCAGGCCGTACAATCTGACTGGACCTCATCTGCAGAATCCATACCTTCCTCTGTGCTTCCCTGGTACTAGGTCCAGTACCCACGCACAAATCTCCTGTTTTAGGGTATGCATGGCTGAAATCCCCCTTGGTCTGACACAATCTGTCGTCGAGGCACAGGTCAGGAAGCATAGAGAAAACCCAGGAGCAATTGTAAAATTCCACAAAACTGTTAATTTGTAGTTGCAGTAACATAAAATAAACCTGTTCAAAATAACTATATACAGAAGCAAAATAACATCTGTTGTAAAAAATCTTCCTTGCAGCTCAGCTTAGCTGTTTTTATAACTTTTTCAACCCCCATCCTTTACAAACATCCTGTCCTTTGTAAATTTCAGGAGCTGCTAGAACATTGAGAACTTACTGAGGTCTCCACAGCAACTGCAAAAGGCTCAGGCATTTGCACCCAAGTAACCTCTAGCTTTTTACAGTTATCTCAAATTATAAATATATACATTTTAACAGTAACACAATTTTCTAAACAGAAGTGATCCCAATATCTGCTACATTCCCATATATTCATTCTAATATTCTTATATTACCAGATGTAGATATGCAAGGGAGGAAAACTCACAGCAAGAGAAAAGACAGTGAGAGGCAAAGGATTGCGAGACTGGGTTGATGGTCTGAAGTCTCACAGGAAAAAATGGCTGCTCAACGAGACAGAGGACAGAGAAAAGGAAAAAATACAGATACTTGCATTTACGCACTTTCTCCAACAAAAGGGACAGGGTTCTATTCTGCCCGGTCACACTAATAAACAACATAAAGTAACCAATGCACCCTTTAACAGGTCCAAACTGTTCGGGCCAGGTGCTAAAACATTGTTAGAAAACCTGCAGCCATCAGGCAGAACCCTTCATATGGTACAGGGCATGTACCATACTCCACAGCCACCCTTTCGTACACAATATTCCTCCTTTCCAAAAGAGGTGGAAAATATGAGACCTCTAACAGAGGTGGCTTTCGAGGTCGTGCCCAAACCACAAGAGGAAACTCCTGCCACCCACTGTTCCCATGCCCGTCCCTCGGGCCAGGCAACCCAGATTCTGTGACCTATCAGGGCTTTCCCCTCGCTTCCTCGACCAGGCCTCTGAGGCTGTAGGGGGTCATTTTGCTCTCCATCTGGAGGCCTGGAAAGTGATCACTTCAGACAAATGAGTACTTCAGATCATCCAGAAGGGACACACTCAGTAATTGAAGGCACTTCTCGCCAAACAGACTGTCCTACCAGTGCCCCTTCCAGAACATCAGACAGGATTTACTCCCACTTTTTTTCTGGTACCCAAGCAAACCGGAGATCTTAGACCAATACTAGACCTGAGATATCTGAATCGATGCATTAGTTCAAATATTTTTGTATAACTCAGCCATTATGCCTATCCTAAAACAAGGAGACTGGCTCTGTGCCCTGGCTAGGAAGGATGCCTATTTACATGTCCCCATACATCCTGCCCAGCAAAAATTTCTGCGCTTCCACCTCCTGCGTCAAAAATCAGTTCAAACAACATGAAGCCTTGCTCTAGTCTGACACATGCAGTTAGGTCCTGCATTTCAACTGCCCCAGAGAACAGAGTTAAAACTTTCCATGGCCAGCATGGAATGTTCACCGCAAGCTCGATTGAAGCCTCTGTCTGCTGCTGTTTAAACTCCAACCGTCAGATTCTTTACTCCGCCTCACTGAACAGTCGCTCCGGATATTTCTCCTTTGCTCGGTTTAAAAGTCTGTTAAAGTGTCATTTATTGGCTCGGTTTCTACCGCATTGCTGCTTCCAATCTAAGTCTCTGTCTGTGGTACCGTGAGTACTAGATAGATAGGTTTTCTGTGTGGAACTTGTAAATTGTGGATCGGTTTGGCTGATCTGATAAGTTTTCTGGTAAGAAAGCTTGTGATTTACTTAGAGTGTGGTAACCGGTCCGTATTGGTTCAAAAAAAAAAACTGATTTTATTACGTTTTTTTTCCAAGACCTGTGACATGGTCAGGAACAGATAGGGGAGTCTTGCCTGGCGGATTGCCGAAAAAAGGGTAAGTTTTGGTTAGGATTGGCCATGTCTGAGAAACCCAAGAAAAAAACTGGGCCCACTGGGTTTCAGCACTGCAGTGTGTGTGGGGAAGTCTTTGCCAAGGCTGATCCCCACACCACCTGTGTTTGTCTGGGATTTGACCACCTTGATTCAGACTGCCAAATTTGTAAGAATTTTCCCAAATCTACCCTGGAAAAGAGATTAGGTAGACTGAGGGAAAGGGAGGCCGAGAAGTCTGCTGACCTGGATGGCCAGCCCAGTTCGGTTCTGACCAAACCAGGAGGAGTGCCCTCTGACCAGGGCGATACTTCGGGGGAAAAAGGAGAGCCAATTCTGAGGAGTCTGTTCCGGAAAAAGAAAAGATAAATTGTCTGGTTTGGACCCAGAAATTCATACTCCGACCGCCGATGAGATAGCCAAGGCGATAAGGCTAGTGCAATCGCTTACTTCTGTTCTGACCGAACTGGCAGCATCTGGCAGGGGTTCGGTTCAGTCGGTTCCCCGGGTTCCGGATTACACCTTGGAAGAATTTTATGAACTGGATGACGAGGAAGGAGAGTATGAGGATGATGATGTTGGTGATTAGGAAAGTCTGGATGTGCCTATTGACCCGGACATCTCCCCAGACAGACCTTCAGGTGTTTCTCCTCCTAGGCTTTCTGAGTCCCCTTCTCACTGTTTTACAAAAAAGTGGCTGAGATCCTTCAGCTTCCTATGGAGGAAGCAGTAGAGGATGAGAAGGAGCCTGATTTTGTTGAAATGATGGACCAGGAGACTGTCTATTCCCCTCCACAAATCCTTTGAGAAACAGACACATAAAATTCTTAAGACTCCTAATTCCATACCTCCTGTGGACAGACGAATGGACAAGAGGTATACTCTTTCAGGCTCAGACACTGAGTTCCTTTCCCAGCAATGCAGCTAGATACCAGAAGTCCAGGTGGGACACTGTGCTGGCTCTGGCTAAACAGGCCCCTGACCAGCTTGCCAAGGAGCTGGAACAGGTGGCTGCAAATGGGATTGAGGCATCTAAGGTGCAATTTCATGCTGCTGTGGACTCCAATGATGTTTCATCAAGAGTCATGGCTACATCTGTGGCTCTTCAGAGGATGGCTTGGCTCAGATGTACTAGCCTATCACAGGATACCCAGGCTAAGGCCATTGATTTCCCTGTTATTGGTAATTCTCTGTTTGGGGAGCAGACAGAGAACTACATGAAAGAGATGGATGAGTACAGGACAGCTTACAGAAGTGCTCAGGCCAAAGAAAGGCAAGCTACTCCTCAAAGGCAGCAGTCCAGGAGCAGGCCTTTCCAAATGCCTTTTTACCAAGCTCCGGCCTCCTCCTCTTACTCTCAGAGGGGGTTCTTTAGAGGGAGAGGCAGACGGGGGATGAGCAGGCCTGCATCCACCTCTCAGCCTAAAGCCCCTGCCAAGCAGACACCCTGATGGGTCTGCCCGGGCTGATTCTCCAATACCAGTAGGGGGCAGGCTGGCTTACTTTGTCCAGGACTGGAAGTCTCTGACATCAGACAAGTGGGTCCTGGAAGTAGTAAGCCAAGGACTGGTTCTCAGCTTCAAAAAATTTCTCAAGATGAGAACCAGATCCTTTCCACCTGCAAATCCATCAGAGACCTTTGCGGCAGAGGTTTCTTCTCTCCTAGCTCTGAGCTATAGAGAGGGTTCCTACCCTACACAAGGGCAAAGGATTGTACTCCAGGTACTTCATAACTCCCAAAAAGACAAGAGAATGGCGGCCCATCCTGGACCTAAGATACCTGAACAAACACCTTTTAAAACCAAAGTTCAAAATGGTGACTCTGGGAATAATCCTTCCTTCTCTAAGGCCAGGGGACTGGCTAGCCTCCCTGGACCTCAAAGATGCCTATTTTCACATTCCTATCAGGTGCTCCCACAGAAAGTACCTCAGGTTCGAGTTGCCCTCAGGCCACTATCAATTCAGAGCAATGCCCTTTGGCCTAACATCAGCCCTAAGGGTTTTCACAAAGTGCCTGGAAGTAGTGGTTGCTTTCCTAAGGAGAAAAAAGATCTCCATCTTCCCATACTTGGACGACTGGCTCATAGTAGGTCAGTCTCCAGATCAAGTCAAGACACATGTGCAAATAACTCAGCAAGTGCTCACTTCCTTAGGATTCCTTCTCAACCTTCCAGAGTCGGTTCTCGAACCAGTACAGCTCCTCACCTTCAGAGGGGCGGAGCTGGATACAATAAAGGCAAGAGCCTTCCTTCCCCTGGACAGGGCAAGGACCCTTATGGAACTGGCCTCTTCATTCACCCTGCAGGTGTCTCTACCAACAAGGCATTTCCTACAGCTGCTGGGCCACATGGCAGCTTCCACAGCAGTGGTCCAAGGAGCAAGATTCCAGATGAGGGACATCCAGTTCCACTTAAGAGCCTTCTGGTCCCAAAGAAAGTATTCCCTTACCAAACTAGTCCCAGTGACTCAAACCCTGATCCAGGCCTTGCAATGGTGGCAGGATCAGGACAATTTGAGACAAGGGGTTCCTTTTGTCACTCGGTCTCATTCGATGATAATCACCACAGATGCTTCCCTGCTGGGCTGGGGAGCCCATCTGGGGGATCTTACCACCCAAGGACTGTGGTCACCTCAGGAATCTCTGCTTCACATCAATCTCTTGGAACTCAGAGCAGTGTTTTTGGCAGTGCAAGCCTTTTCCAAATCTGTGCAGAACAAGGTGGTCCAGGTCAGAACAGACAACACCACCACCATGTGGTACATCAGCAAGCAGGGAGGCACTCGGTCTATGGCCTTGTGCACAGAAGCAATGAAGTTGTGGTCCCTGGTCTATTCCCTGCAAACCTCTTTGATAGCAGTTCACCTCTCAGGAATGGACTATGTCCTAGCAGATGGTCTGAGCAGAATGTCCCAGGGCCATCACGAATGGACCCTAGATCCCCTAGTTTTGAAAGTGATTTTCTCGAGATGGGGCACTCCACAGATAGATCTTTTTGCAGCCCCAGAAAATCACCAACTTCCTCTTTTGTTGCAGACCCCCAGTCTTGGGCTCAGTCCCCCTGGATGCGCTGATTCTGAATTGGGAAGGGAAATTTCTGTATGCTTCCCCCTTCCCTCTCCTGTTCAAAGTGTTAGTCAAGATAAGGTCACAACCATGCAAAGTGATTCTGATTGCTCCAGACTGGGCCAGACAGCCCTGGTATCCCCTGTTGCTGTCCCTAGCAGTCCACCTTCACCTGTCTCTTCCCAGGAATTACAACCTGTTGACATCCTCTCGGGGGAGGATTTGGTACCCGAACCTTCGGTCTCTCAATCTCAAGGCATGGCTCTTGAAGAGTTGGAGTTTGCTGACGTGCATCTTTCCCGAGGGGTTCTGGATATCCTTAAGGCTTCTCAAAAGCCTTCCACCAGAAAGACTTACAACTCCAAATGGAAAAGATTCACTACTTGGTGTTCTAAGAAGATTATTTCTCCAGATTCTACTGGGTTGCCTATGGTTCTGGACTATATGGTCCATCTCAATGGCCTAGGCCTTAGGCCAGCTACACTTAAGTTGCATTTGGCAGCTGTTTCTGCTTTCCTGTCAGTAGGCAAACCATCGTCTCTGTCAGCCCATCCTGTGTTTTGCAAGTTCTTCAAGGGATTGCTGCACACCAACCCCCCCTTTAGGGCTCCTGTTCGGGACCTTAATGTTTGCATTGCTCAGCTTATGCAACCCCCCTTGAGCCTTTGTCCTCTGCAGAGCTTAAGTACTTGACTTGGAAAACTGTGTTTGGTGGCCATTACCTGTGCCAGGCGTATCAGTGAATTGCAAGCCCTGTCAGTGGAACCTGATTCTATCTCTTTCCATAGAGATAAAGTTGTCCTAAGAACTAACAAAGTGTTTGCCTAAAGTGGTTTCAGATTTCCACTTCAATCAATCTCTCTCCCGGTTTTCTTCACTGACCATTCCTCCTCTGGAAAGAGGAGGCTACTCAGCTTAGATGTTAAATGGGCCCTCAGCTACTACATAGAGCGCACCAAGGGTCACAGGTTTGAATCCCTCCCGTTGTTCCTCACGTATGGAGAGGTTGGTAAGGGCAAACCTGCGACTAAGAGATATATTGCCAGGTGGATTGTTTGTTGTATACAATTCTGCTATGAGAAACTGGGTAGAACTCCACCCTCAGACCTGAGGGCTCACTCCACTAGAGGTACAGCTGTTTCCCTGGCTGCTCCCAGGGATATTCCTATCTTAGAAATTTGTCAAGCAGCCACCTGGAAAACAGTCCATACATTCACCAAGCATTACTGTCTGGATATCCAGGCTAGGAGTGATGCTCGGTTTGGCACAGCAGTACTTCAGAGCCTGTTTCCAAAGTAGGTTCTGTCCCTCCTCCATGGAGGCACTGCTTGGTAGTCCGCAATAGTCAGAATACAGCAAGACTTCATTGTTTTGTGAAAAAAAAAAAAAAAAAATTTCTCACCTAAGTAATGTTGTTGCTTCTAATGGAATCTTGCTGTATTCTGACCTCTCCCCCTGCCTCCCCTCTCAGAACCTAGTTTTTGGGATGTGGGTGGGCAGGAGCAGTGTTGGCACCCTAGGGGTGTCCCTTTTTCACCCTCCTTTTTTGTGGGTGAGTATTGTATGTTGGGATGTGTTTTTTTGTGTTTTAGGTTTCCTCACTTGAGTCTTTTCTTTAACCAAAAAACCCTTTTATATAGATATAGTTGCCAGTTGGCTGGTTTTGAGTTTTACAGTTTCCACACAGAACTTCTAGTGAGTATTGCTCGTAAATATCTGACGGTTGGAGTTTAAACAGCAGCAGACAGGGGCTTCAACCGAGCTCACGGTAAACATTCCATGCTGGCCGTGGAAGGTTTAACTCTTTGTTCTAGGGATATGGATATGTTGTTCATCCACACTTCTTGGCAGGTTCCTTGCCGCTTTAAATCTTGCCAGAAGGTCTTCAAGCTGGCTCCTCCCACCCACCTGGGTGGTAAAACTCTCGGCTCCACCCCATGACGCCCGATCTTCCTTACCGCTTGGAAGCTCAGGTTCCCTCCTTGGCGCTCTGCGCTCGACTGGTTCCTGGAAATTTCGGTCTTCGAAATCTTTTAGAAGATTTTTTTTATATCATCTTCCTCGCTGCGGCGATGGCTCAATCCCTTCCCGGCCCCGGGAGGCGCCTGTTTTTTTCCTCCAGGAGAGACCCGCACTCCACGTGCGTTTACTGCATTGACCTGGATCATGATCCTCAGCTTTGCGAGTTTTGTTGTGCTCTTTCGGCCAGCTCTCGGGAGGACCACGCGGCCCGTTCGGGGCTCGGACAACTGGCAGTTTTTCCCACTCCGGAAAACCCCTCGGATTGTCGGGCGTCCGCTTCGGCTGTTTCTGAGCAGTTCGATTCTGCCGGGCGGGGGGTGGCTCCACCTCCCTCTTCCTCGGTTGCGGCGTTTTCCCCGCTGTCCTTGGGTTCTACTCATTCAGCTTCGTTCAAGGAGCTTCGTCAGTCTCTCTCTCCTTGCAGGGAGAGGGACCCTTGGGACCTTCCCCTCGGCCCAATTCCAAGGGGCCGCAGGCGGGGTCCCTTCAGCCCCGGCGGGAGTGGGAAAGTCCCCCTCCCGTGGGCGGCAGCTGACTTCGGTAGAGCATGGGGCTTCAGCCTCTGGCCTCACGGTGTCCCAGTCAGGTCAGCCGGCCAGGACCCCCGTCGATGTGGCTGAGCCCCTCGGCACGTTATCTGGGCTGTCTCCTGCTAGTGCCGCATTTCCTTCGCCGGTTCCCCGGTGGAGGCTGAGGTTCTGCCGGTACCCTTGGGTCGACAGTCCTCGGCCAAATTCTCCGAGCTGAAGGAGGAGCGGGCACGCTCCGCTCCCTCTCCAGCCCGCCCTTGGTTTCCCCGAGGATTCGAATCTCGGTCTAGTCACTCACGCCGACCTCGGCGTTCTTGGTCGGGGCACAGAGTCAAGTGGCTTTGCCGTTCTTCCTCGTCCGAGTGACTTCGATGCCGTTGGCGTCGATGTTACGAGGAACTTATGTGGCGGCAGATGCTGTTGTCCGGAAGTCAATCGACCCCGATTCATTCTCCAGCTAGTAAGCAGCCTCCCGGTCGGCCGACGCAGCCGCTCGAGGCAATCGAGGAGCCCTCTTCAGGGCCGGTTGCTCGCCCGATCCTTGCAGCCCCTCCGCCATCGCCGGAACCCAGGCCGGACCATGACCTGTTTCGCAGGTCATTCAGTCCCCTCACTCCCGCCCGCCCTCGGCGGAAGAAGAGTGACTCAGGCCTGCGGCAGCTTTTTGCAGACTCTGAGCCTGACGTTGGCTCAGTTATTTTTCCTTGCAGGGAGGATCCATGGTCTTCCCCGGAACATTCTGTGGACGACAGCCCATCGTCCTCTTTGGGTCTGCTCCCGCTCATCTCGGAATTCACCGGAATGCAGCTCGAGCCCGTTTCCAAATGGGCACCTTACCCCCTTACAGAGATTCTGGACCGAAGTGGCTCTCCCTCGGAGGCCTTCCCGGTGGCTGAGGCTGTCGTGGGCCCAGCACTGGAGCTCTGGCGGCGGCCTACTTCCTGCCCTGCGCCTTCGGCCAGGGTGGCCAGGAAGTACCCTGTCCCTGTTGGTTCTCTGCCCTGTTTCTCGGAGCACCCCTCGGCTGAAGGGGTAGTCACTGACAATGTTTTCCAACGTTTTGGAAACAGTAGGGATGTGGATAGGCCCCCTGACAGAGTCTAGAAGGATGGACTACGTCGGGCGCAAGGTTTACGCTGCGTCCTCCCTTGGCCAGCTCGGCAGCACTGATGGCACACTGTTCCCACGCCCTTTTGGGCTCCCTGGACGAGGTCCCTCCTCATCTTCCAGCCGACCTGCGGACCACGGTCCGGTGGTTTCGGGACCAGGGTAAGGCGATGGCGAAACAGCAGCGTCAGTCGGCTCTGGATCTGGGCGACTCTGTGCCAAGATCGATGGCGGCCGTAGTGGCCATCGCCTGCAGGGCGTGGCTGAGGTTATCCTCCTTTCCTGGAAACCCAGCATGAGTTGGCGGACATCCCCTTCTTGGGGGCTGACCTCTTCGGCCCTGGAGTGGAGGGACATATCCAGAGGCCCGAGAAGTCCAATGCAACTCCGGACTCTGTCAATCCCGCCCGGAGGGACAAGGGCAGCCCTCAGCCTTTGCGTAAGTCCCTTGGCCCCCCTACCCCTGCGGCTCGACCGGCCCAGCAGGCATGCGCTGGGAGGCCTGTTGCCAGACCAGCGTCTTCCTCCAAAAGGAAGCAGGGAAGTAGGGGTCCGAGAGCCCCCTCGGCCTCTTCCTCTGCCAAGCCTGCTCAGTGACGGGCTAAAGGGGCTGTCCCCAGCCCGTTGCCCTGCCTGGGTATTCCAGTGGGGCGGCTCCGCACCTCTTCCTCTTGGGTGGTGCTAGGAAAGCCCTATACTTGGGTTGTGAACAGGTTTCCCCTTTGAGCCGGTTACCCACACCGGGATCTTGGGTCCACAGACTCCTCGTCGGACTGCTGAGCCGACTTGCCTGGCCCCCAATTAGAGGTGGTCAGGAAAGTGGTGGGCCTCCTCTGAGCCGGGTTCGAGTCCAGGTATTCCTGGCCTCAAACGGACTGGGCGGCCCATCTCCTGACGAGGATGGTCCCTCTGCTGATCTCCATCCTCAGATCGAGGCGTGGCTTCCTCCTGAGCCTCCAGGATGTACTTCCTCCTCATTCCGTCCGTTCTTGAGAGACCCTTCCCTTTCCTAGGCGAGAGGTCTCCTTACGAGTTCCTGGTCAGGCCCTTCGTTCTCTGCTCCGCAGTTTCTGCGGCTTCGAAGGGTCCGGGCGTAACCCCACCCGGATGGCGGCCTGATTAATACCTTCCAGGCTTACACTGGTCTCCCTTACCGGAACCACATTGGAACTCGTGCCTTAGCGGGTGAGGTTTCTCCGGGACTAGGCTCGACTCTTGAGTCCGAGCTCGGCTCTGGGCGGACAGGGCTGAAGTTCTTCCTCCCTTACCCAGTCAGGTTGGCTGGGTAATTGTGCCCTTCCGGGACCTCCTGCACCTCTCGGGCTCTTGGCGGCTGAGTTCCCCTAGTGGGACGGGCCTGCCAGTGGTCACAGTGCTGCGTTCCTCGGACCAGTTCGTGACTACAGCCCAGGAGTTAGTGGAACGCTCCCCTCCGGACCGTTCCAGCTCCTGCAGGAGAACATCCTGTTCGTCCGTCCCCCCTGGTCGACGGTCTTCTCTGACCGATGCTTCTCAGATGGATGGGGGTGTCCATCTAGGGGAATACAAAGTGCTTCGCCTCTGGTCCTTTCGGAAGTCCCGATGTCCTCTCTACCTGCTGGAGCTCCAGGCGGTCCGCTTAGCTTGCACCACTCGCTCCGTTTGTGCGGAGTCTAGTGGTTTTAGTCCATCCGGAGAGCACCACAACCATGTGCTACCTGCCCCGCCAGGTTCGGTCGAACCCCTTGCCTCGGCATAAGGAGGTTCTCCGCATTGGGTTTTTTTTGCGCAGTTGGAGGCGGGTTCCCAGCCTTCTGATGGCGGGAGCCTCCAGTTCTCCGGCTACTGCCCTAAGCCGGACATAGGCTGCGCCTCATGAGTGTTTTTTCCTGCCGGAGGTAGCACAGGATCTTCTCCCTCCTCCCTCCAGGGAGAATACGAGGCCAAGACTGCTTTATGCCCGCCCCCTCAGCAAGGTCTGCTGTAGTGGATGCTGTCGGGGCCACGGACCCCGGGCCCTTCCGCGCCTCTCCCCCCATTTCCCTTGACCTACGGGTAAGGCAAGGAGGGACTGGGCGCAGGTGATGCTGGTAGCCCCAGACTGGATTGCCAGCTCTGGTATCCAGCTCTCCTCAGTCTCGGCCGCAGGCTCCCGAGGTGGCTTCTAGTCCGCCCGGTCCTGATTTCCTTTTCAGGGGAAGGTTTTCCTTCTGGACCTTCAATCTCTACACCTGTAGGCCCGGTCTCTCTGCGGCTAGGGGCCAGGCCTAGGGTCCTTCGGCAGGGTCCTCGACTTTTCGAGGCATCCTGCTAGGAGTCGGCCAAAAAAATGCTCGTCCTCTTTGGAAAAGTTCTCCATTTGATGATGGGATAGGGCCTGGCCCTCTCCGTCCTAGCGGCGTTCGGACCATCTCGTCTGCTCTTTGAATTAGGGCCTAGGCCGGCGACCCTCTAGGTGCTTCTATGGTCACCCCTGTCTTCTGGGCGCGGGCCGGAAGGCAGTCGGTGGCGCAGAATAGGTGGTCTGGCACTTCTAGGCCTCGATCACGCCTCCCCTTTGGGGGAGAGTATCCCCATTCTGTGGGATCCTTGCTGGTATGGGCTTAGCTCACGAGCAAGCCATCCGAACCTTTGCACAGGTGTGAGTTTCCCCCACCTGTTGTGGAAGAACACCTTCTTGGGGCTACTCTGCCATCTAGAAGGTGGGGAGAGTTCCAGGCGCTCCTTTAAATCTCCCTATCTGGTCTTCCACAGGGACTAGGTTGTCCTGCGCCCCACCCGAAGTCCATCTGAAGGCGGTGGCGGAGTCTTCCCTTCGGGGGTATTGCCTCTGCAGGGGTTCATCCCCATTCACACCTCGGAGGCCGTATATAGGTTCCATAGGATCCTGTTTAACGCTCACCTACCTAGGGAGCGTAAAGCTGAAGTTCGGGAGAGGTTCGCCAGCTGTTTGTCATCTACGCTGAAGCCGCATCTGGCAGACCTGCAGCCAAGTGGACGACGAGCGGGTGGGTCACCCCTGCATAGGTCTCCACTATAGGCGGGCGGGCATGGAGCCTCCCAGAGGGATAAGTGCTCATTTTTACCTGTCCTTCCGCTGTATCGGTGGCTGCTTCCGAGGATACTCCGGTCTGGATATCCGCAGGGCTTCCGCCCGGAAGCAGGCTCTACCGTTCCCCTTCCACATCATAGAAACATAGAAACATAGAAGTTGATGGCAGATAAGGACCGCAAGGCCCATCCAGTCTGCCCATCGACCTTGAGTCTCGCCGGGGTGCTGGTTGGGGCCTCGGTTCTCCAGTCTTTCTACCTAAGTAAGGGGTGTGCGCCTTGCCTCCCTCCTCCCGGAGAACTGCTAGGAGTCTGCCAATAAGTGTGGATGAACAACATATCCATGTCCGTAGAAATAGGTTACTCACCTGTAACAGGAGTTCTAGGAATGGTATATGTTGTTCATCCACACGACCAACCCGGCCTCGACGCACAACCTGGCTTCCAGCGGGCTAGATCTGGCGTCATGGGGCGGAGCCGAGAGTTTTACCACCCGGGTGGGTGGGAGGAGCCAGCTTGAAGACCTTCCAGCAAGATTTAAAGCGGCAAGGAACCTGCCAATAAGTGTGGATGAACAACATATACCATTCCTAGAACTTCCGTTACAGGTGAGTAACCTGTATTTCTCAGGGGCAGTTGAAAGGCAGGACCTAATTACATATGTCAATACAGCAAGACTCCATTAGAAGAAACGACATTACTAAGGTGAGTAATTTTTTTCTTATAAGTCAAAAGACTGACTTTAAAGGTGATCCGCCACTGTATTGGCAGCCAGTGCAGTTCGTGCAGCACTGGACAAGAATGACAGGTACGGGGTGTACCCGTCAATAACCGGGTCGCAGCGTTCTGCACAAAGCTGCAAGTGGTGGATATCAACCCCTGGAAGCCCTAGATACAGGGAGTTGTAGTAATCAAGGCTTGAGGTCACAAAGGCGTGGATCAGTGTAGGCAGGTCACCAGACAGAACTAGGTGCTTAATCCTGGAGATGTTCCTCAGATGGTAAAAGGATGATTTGACGACTGTCGACACCTGCGAATGCGGTGTCAGCCAGTCAAAAATCACCCCCAGGTTCCACACCCATTCAGAGGTAGGGAGCTGGGAGCCACCTAGAAAAAGTCCTGAGGGCAAACAAGCTCCCATCCCCTCTATCCGGCGACCCGGGTCCACAACCATCACCTCTGTCTTCTCAGAGTTCAACCTCAGCCAGCTTAAATTCATCCAGTTCTGGATTTCGGTGAGGCAGTTGTTAAATACCGAGAGAGCTCTATCCTGGTCGGGAGCAAAAGATCGGCAGACCTGGATATCAGCATAGCTGTGAAACCTCAGCCCATACCTGCTTACAATGTCTCCAAGGGGCAGCATGTATACTATGAACATGGGGGACAGCACTGAACCCTGAGGAACCCCCACATGACAGAGACTGGTTCAGAGGTATTAATCCCAGACACCACCCTCCGAGTTCTGCCAGTGAGAAAAGATCTAAACCACTTGAGGACTGTACTACACAGGCCACAGATGAACCTCAGGCGTTCGATAAGTACCCCATGGTCCACAGTGTCAAATGCTGAGGAGAGATCAAAAAGGACCAACATGGAATGGCTCTTTTGATCCCTTGCCATCAAGAGATCATTGAGCACCTGAACCAGCGCAGTCTCGGTATTATGCCTCAGAAACCTGACTGAAATGGTTCATAGATGTCATGGATGGTCAAATGGTTCTCCAGTTGTATGGCCACTACTTTCTCAATCACCTTCCCCACAAAGGAAAGGTTAGAGATTGGTCTGTAGTTAGCATGGCAGTCTGGGTCCAAAGAAGTTTTCTTCAGGAGGGGTGTCACCACCACCTCCTTCAGGGAGCAAGGAGACTCGTCCGTGTCCAAGGGGCACCAAACTATCCGTGCTAGGACTGGGCCGATAGTATCACAACAACCCTTTATCAGGGAAGTTGGGCCCGGATCCAAACTACAGCATGTGGGGCGCATACCCTGGACAATCCGCATGACATCATTGAGCTCCGGCTGGTCAAAGGAACTTCAGGAGAGCCTAGGGACAGTGACCGGGCGCCAATCCACAGCTTCTCCCATAGAGGATGCAGGATGGAGTGCTGCCCTGATGTCAGCCACCTTAGCCACAAAGAAGCGAGCAAGCTCTTCACACTCTACTTGTGAAAAGGCTCTTTGAGACTGCAGGCAGGCTGGGTTGCACAGTCTGTCTGCAGTTCGAAAGAGTTGAGCTTGGCGGTTCTGAGCAGCCGCAATCTCCCTGGACAGGAACTCTGCCTTCGTATGGGAGACTGCGGAGTGATAGACATGATAATGTTCCATCAATTTAAGATGGTCGGCATCAAGGGCAGATCTCCGCCAGCAACGCTCTAATCTTTGTCCTTGTCACCACATTTCCCTCAAAATCCCATCAAACCATTGGGACCGAGGACGAACACGGACAGGAGCAATGATATCCAGAGCCGAGGAGATGGCTTTATTATAGGCCAAGACCAAGGCTTCTGGGTCATTGCGCACTCCAGAGAGCTCCGATAGGTCAAGCACCACTGCCAGGCCCTCAGAGCTAATATCTCGCAAAGGGCAGTACTTGACCATCTCCATAGGGGTAGACCTATGAAGAGGGTCGCAAAAACTGAACCCCATGGTGTAATGATCGGACCGTCTGACAGGTTCCACCCCCAAATCGAAGGCTTCGATCCCTAGGAGGAAGACCATGTCAAGGGAGTGACAAGCTTTGTGAGTAGCAGAAGTAACAACTTGTGTAAGGCCCAAAGATGTCATCAATTGGAGGAAGTCTTGACCAAATTGCAAGAGTTTGTAATCGACCCAGGCGTTGATGTCGCCCAGGAGCATCAGCCTGAGCGACTCGAATGCCGTGTCGATCACGAAGTCCGCTACTTCCTGCAGGAACAGCTTCTCATCACCTGATGGACGGTAGATAATGGCGATCCTACAACCCACACCTGCCACTACAGTACACTCAAATGACTCACCCTCCTCAACTGGTACATTCGTGAGGCCCAGTTCGGTCTTGAAACAGACCGCAACCCCAACCCCCCTGCAGTCCAACCTCGAGCGGTGAAACAGAGTACTTCGTCGTAATAGCAGCCTCCTATATGGGGCCTGCATTGTCTCTAGCCAGGTCTCGCTAATGCACGCCAGATCCACCGACCCAACAAGTTCTGCAATGATTGCAGTCTTATTCCTGATAGATCTGGCGTTGCAAAACACCGCTCGGGTAGGACGGGCCTCTGGAGCTGCTCAGGCTATTTGCCCACCGAAATTGGTGGTGCCCCATGGGTACGCAAACCAGACAGGAAGGACCACATTCCAGATTCCATTTCGCTCCAGGGCTGCTTCTGGATCCCACTACTCCACTCTGATGAGCCCGCTCATTCGTCCTCCACTGTTCACACCCCCCAACTCCCATCCTCCCCCTACGAACAATACCCAGAGCTTTACAGCGCTGGTATGTTAATAGCTGTAATGGGGGGGGAACGTGAAGGGCAGAGGACAAATAGTGCACGACTGTGGAAACGGGCCTCCTACACATACTAAGACCTAATGACACTAAACCATCCCGAATAAATCCCCAATTAAATAACTAAGCTCCCCCCCAAAAAAAGTTTCTGAAACGCCTCGCTCGCTCTCACCAGGAGGAGAGATTCAGGCAAAGTAATCAAATTAACAACCCTCCCCACCCAAACAAATCTATACTTCAAAAAGAAAAAAATTACAATAAATTAAAAAATATAAATCAATCCAAACTCAGTCGCTAAATAAACATAGTGATTTAAGACTACTATAGCATTAAATTAAGTCCTTTATTATTGTCCAATATAAGTTCATTATCCAGTGTCTTCTTGTATGAAACTGTTTCAACGAGTTTACCAAAACCTTTAAAAAGTAAAGCAACAAAGGGTAGCTCTCATCAAACCCTTATCCAAGTAGTATGTCCAAAGGCGTGGCCCTCTCACTTCCACAAGAGCTAGATCAAAGTAACTATTCAATTCATGACGAGACTCTCACTGTCTCCAAAATGAAAAGATAGATGAACAGTACCTGCCAGAAGTTTGATCAACAACCGAAATATAAAAGCAGCAAACTTTTAAGAGGTCAAATAATTAGCCATTTCAAACGGAGAAACGTCCTGGATGCAGATATCACTGGCCCCTGCTCAGTTCGGAGATGGGGCCCCTAGAAGGGAGACACTCCACTTAGCCCACCAGTGCCACCCAGTTAAACTAGGAGGCCACAGTGTAGCACTGGAAAATGTTTACCACCAGCCCTCCAGCTAACTGCATCCTGAAATATCCTTTAATCATCGCTGGATGCAAAAATAAAGTACAACAAATGTTTTAAATCCATCTTGTATATTAAAATCACTCTCCATATCACTGATTAAACCTACGCTAATTTATATACATATATATCTATATATAAATTCCATGATAAACTATACTAACTTTATGTAAAGTAAATACAAGTTCAGTATGAAATTTGTGTGTGTATATAAATGTGTGTGTGTGTGTGTGTGTGTATATGTGTATATATATATATATATATGTGTGTATATGTATTATTATATATATATATATGTATATGTTATGGTAGCATGGTAGTGCTACCATAGTTAAAGATTGAGGAGCCTTTTAAGGTTAAAGGTTCAAACTTTACACCTTAATAACTTTGCGACCATTCAACAGATTTGCCTGAAATTTGGAGTGCACGATCAATAACTGCACACCTTGGGATCTGCCAAGTTTCGTACCGGTCGGATATACGGCTGAGGAGTTGAGCGTGATCTGTGCGCGCGTTGATGGTATATGGTGAATTCTTTGCTCTGGCCTATAGGTTGCATGGTTTGCGCGAACGGTCCAAAAACTTCAGGGAACGTGTGGCCGGGGTGCTCGATGTGCCTTTTGAAGATTTTGTGAACAAATATTGAACGGTTCAAAAGTTATTCAAAAAACAAGTTCCCATTATAAGTCAATGGGAAAAGTTAAAACGTTTGAGACTTTAGCAAATGCACTTTTTACTGTCACAAATGGCCCTAGTACTTTCGCAAATCCACCATTTTGTTTTCAGTTAGTGATCAGAAAAATGTTTGGCATGTAAAATTGGGACCATCTAGGGACACAATTCTTTTTGTGTTCACCTAGTCGGAGCCTGAGGATGCTAGCCATGTCTATTTTGGGGTTAAACACCCCAGAAATATGTTTTTCAAAGTTCTGGAAAAAGTACTTTAGCAAAGTACTGTCGTGCTCACGACACTTTAGCAAATCTGTGTGAAAGCTTTCACAAATCACAAAAGTACTTTGCAACACTATGGCCAAAATGACAGGAGTTCTTTGCCACCTTGCTGCAAAAAAAAATAGTTGGGTCTTTTGGCCTGAAATTTGGAGGGAACGCAGCTGACATCTCACAGATGTGCCTTTTGGTGGTTTGGTGAAAAAATGTTGCATGGCTGCAAAGTTACGGTACTCCAAAGTTGGTGTTTTTTCCCATACACTAACATGGTGGCGTATGCTGCGCCTTTCGGGCTTCGTATCTCAAGCGATGCAAGATACAGATTTTTGTTCTTGAGTTGCATATCCTATGGGCTATGTAACAGCAAAATCCTAGCCAGGAAAATCATGATTTTTGTGAAATTTAAATTTTTTTCTACGATGTGCGGTTGCTGAGATATGAGCAATCAAGTACTTCAGATGCTCGTTTTCGGCTTCGATGCCCATTACAATGCATACATTCTTTGTACACAGTTTCTCTATGCACCTGTTCAGCAAAAACGGGGTGTGCACTTCCGTTACTGTTTCAACTTGCATTTCTAGGGACATGGATATTTTGTTCATCCACACTGTCTGGCAGGTCCCTTGCCGCTTTAAATCTTGCCGGAAGGTCTTCAAGCTGGCTCCTCCCACCCACCCAGGTGGTAAAACTCTGCTCCGCCCCATGACGCCAGATCTTCCTTACCGCTTGGAAGCTCAGGTTCCCTCCTTAACGCTCTGCGATTAAGATTTGGTGCCTAACTCTTCAAAGCTTTGAAACTCGTTTCAATTTTACCAAAACACTTTGGTCTTCTTCTCCTCGCGGCTGCGATGGATAAATCGACTCCCGGATTTCGGAGATGCCCCTGCGGGCAGAAAATGTCTCGGACAGACCCGCACTCCACGTGCGTCTACTGCCTAGGCCTTGGGCACAAACCGCAGGCTTGCGACCTGTGCTCTTCCTTTTCGGTCTATGTCCTCGAAGATCATGCTGCCCATTTGCAGTTGGGGCATCCCGAGAAGAGATTTCCTCCGGTCAAGTCGAAGGAGGCCTGACTGGCGGTGTCCGCGGCTGCGGGCTCTGCGGAACAGCTCGAGCAGATGATGCCCTCGAAGAGGAGGACAGCGGCGAGGTCACCGCCTTCGCCGCGCATTCGGCCTGGCTTCTCTCGGCGCCTATTCGGCTTCTTTAAGGAGCTTTGCCTGACCTTCGACTACAGGGCGAGGGTCCAACCTCTTCTGGACCGTTTTCTCGGTCAAAAAAGAGTAGGAGTAAGTCCCATTGTCTATGCTCTTGGGAGCGGGAAAGATCTTCCTCCCCTAGTCAACAGTCGACTTCGGTCGACCCTTCAGCTTCGGCTACTGGCTTCACGGTGTCCCCGTCAGGCCAGTTGACCAGAGACACACGACAGCAGTCGAGATTTTTCTCGACCCGTTAGACGGGTTGTTGGCTGGTGAAGCTGATATTCCCCTCTCCCCGGTTCTCCCGGTGAGAGTTGAGGATCCCGTCGGCTCGACTGTGCCTCCGGTTCGGGCCGTCTGTGCAATCTTCCGAGCCAAAGTAGTCGATCCTCGGTACCCGCGCGCCCGACCTCGGCCTAGCAAGTCTCTCGGTCTCCGGACCTCCTCGCGGTCCAGCCGATCCCGCCGTCATAGGCGGTCTCGGCACCGCGGTAAGCGGCGCCGCCGCTCTTCCTCTTCTTCCTCCTCCTCGGACGAGGGGAGGCTTCGACGCAAGTTGTGTCGGAAATATGAAGAGCTTATGTGGCAACAGCTTCTGTTGGCCGGGAATAAGCCGACCCAGTCGTCTTCACCGGCCATTAAGTGGCTGTCACCGGCGCGGCTGAAACAACCCCTCGTGGTGGTCGAGGAGCCCGTTCCCAGGCCGGTTGTTCGGCCTATTACTGCTGCCCCACCGATTTTGGTGGAACCGCCGCCTCCTCAGCCATTAGTTGGGGCTCCGACCAACAGTTCTCGGTCGGCTCAGGGGCTGCCCCATAGGCTGTCAGTCACTCTCTCTCTCCCGATAAACCTCGGCAGGTGGAGGGTGTCTCAGGCTCGAGGCAGCTCTTCGAAGACTTGTCGGAGTCTGAAGATGATGACTCCTTGTTCTCCAGGCGGATGGACTTGGAGTCCTCAGGGGGCCAGTCAGTGGACGATAGCCCTTCGTCCTTCCTTGGCCTACTTCGACTCATCTCTGAGTCCACCGGGATGAAGCTCGAACCCTTTTCCAAGCGGGCCAGATATCCCTCACGGAGATTCTGGACGAGGATGTCTCGACCGAGGCCTTTCCGGTGGCGAAGCCATCGTTGGTCCGGCCTTGGAACTATGGCAGCGTCCTGCTTCCTGCCCTGCGCCTTCGGCCAGGATGGCTAGGAAGTACGCGGTCCCTACTGGTTCCCTGTCTGGTTTCTCGGAACACCCCTCGGCCGAGGGGCTGGTTACCGACAGCGTTTTCCGGCGCGCTGGGAACGCCAGGGACGTAGACAAACCATCCAACAAGGAATCCATGAAATTGGATTACGCTGGGCGGAAAGTCTATGCTGCTTCATCTCTCGGCCTTCGTCAGGCCAGTTCAGCTGTCCTGATGGCACACTTCTCCCATGCCCTGTTGGGCTCCCTGGATGAGGTCGTTCCCCATCTTCCCGCGGACCTGCAGACCACGGTCAAGCAGGTGCGGGATCAGGGCAGTGGCAAAGCAGCAGCTCCAGACTGCTCTCGACATCGGAGACTCTTGTGCTAGATCAGTGGCGACTGCAGTGGCCATGCGTCGGAGGGCTTGGCTGAGGATATCCACCTTCACCTCGGATACCCAGCACAAATTGGCGGATGTTCCCTTTCTGGGGACTGACCTCTTGACCCTGGGTGGAAGGTCACCTCCAGAGGATCGAAAGGTCTCTTCCGCGCAGAAGGACAAAGGCCGTAAGCCTCAGCCTAAGCCCTTTTAGCCCTTCAGCCTGCCTGCGAGCCCGGCCCAGCAACGTCGGGGCCAGCAGGCTCGACCTTGGTACCCCAAACCCAAGCCGTCATCTTCCTCCAATAGGAAGCAAGGAGGAAAAGGCCCAGGAGGTCCCTCGGCCGGTCTCTCTTCCAAGCCTGCTCAGTGACGGGCTGAGGGGTGTCGCCCCATCCCGTCCTCACCTAGTTCCCCGTAGAGGCAGCTCCGCACTTCCTTTCCACCTGGTCCACTGTTACCACGGACAGGTGGGTCTTGGAGGTGGTGGGAAGAGGCCTGCCTCTAGAATTCGAGCAGGCACCGCCCTACAGAGTTGTCACCCCTCAGGGGGCTTCAGGGTCCCCAGCCTCACTGGCGGCTCGTCGAGCCGACATCGCTCTCCTCCTCCAGAAGGAGGTGATAAGAGAGGTGGAGGACCCTCCTTCAGACCCAGGGTTTGTGTCCAGGTATTTCTTGGTCCCGAAACGGACGGGGGGCTGGCGCCCCATTCTCGACCTACACGACCTAAACAAGTTCCTAAGGTCTCGAACCTTCAGAATGGTCACTCTGGCTCAGATAATACCATCTCTGGAACACGGCGTGTGGTTCTGCTCTCTGGACTTTCAGGACGCGTTCTTTCACGTCCCTATCCGTCCGTCTCACCAGAGATTCCTCCGCTTCAGAGCGGAGGGATCCCTATTCGAGTTCCAGGCCATGCCCTTCGGCCTTTCTCTAGCTCCCAGGGTCTTCACCAAATGCATGGCAGTGGTGACAGCATTCCTGCGGCGCAGAGGGGTCCGGGTGTACCCTTACCTGGACGATTGGCTGTAGCAGCCCCCTCCAGACAGGAGGTGGAGCGGTCCAGAGATCTGGCCCTCCGGGTTTGCTCTCAGGTCGGCCTCCTTATCAACGAGGCCAAATCGGAACTCGAGCCGAAGCAGGTGATACTGTTCATCGGGGCAGAGCTCGACTCTCTACGAGCCACAGCACGGCTCCCGGCGGACAGGGCCGAGGTTCTTACCTCCTTTGCCCAATCATTTCTGGTTGGGCAATCGCGCCCTGCCTGGGACTTCCTGCGCCTCCTGGGTCTCATGGCGGCCTGTACCAGCGTAGTCCGTTGAGCACGTTGGCACATGCGCCCTCTTCAGTGGGGGCTAGCCAGCCAGTGGTCACAACGCTGCGATCCCTTGGACCAGCTTGTGGTGACGACCCAGGAGATGTGGAACGCTCTCCAGTGGTGGACCGTTCCATCCCATCTGCAGGAGGGCATCCCGTTTGTCCACCCCGAGCCGACTGTCTTTCTATCGACCGACGCATCTTTGATGGGTTGGGGTGCCCATCTGGGGGAACACCGAGTGCACGGCCTCTGGTCCCCGAGGGAGTCCCGATGTCACATCAACCTGCTGGAGCTCCGAGCGGTCCGCCTAGCTCTCACCGCCTTTGCTCCGTTTCTCCGGGGTCAAGTGGTCCGAGTCCAGACGGACAATACCACGACCATGTACTACCTAAACCGCCAGGGCGGGACGCGCTCCATGCTTCTATGCAAGGAAGCTCTCCGCATCTGGTCACTTGTGCGCAGCCTGGAGGCGGATCTCCTAGCCATTCATGTGGCAGGAGCCTCCAACACCCTGGCCGATGCCCTGAGCCGGATAGGGGCTGCATCGCACGAGTGGTCTCTCCTGCTGGAGGTAGTACAAGATCTGTTCTCCCACTGGGGCACACCTCTGGTGGATCTGTTTGCCTCCAGGGAGAACGCGAAGCTGAGGCTGTTTCATGCCCGCCCCCCTCAGTAGGGCTCGCTGCAGGGGGATGCCTTCTCGAGGCCGTGGACCCCGGGCCTCTTTTACGCCTTCCCCCCCTTTCCCCTGATTCACAGGGTCCTGCTAAAAGCGAGGAGGGGACAAGGCGCAGGTGATTCTGATAGCCCCAGACTGGCCACGCCAGTTCTGGTACCCAGATCTCCTCAGCCTCAGCTCCAGGCTCCCGAGGCAGCTTCCAGCTCGCCCGGACCTGCTCTCATTCAATCAGGGGAAGGTGTTCCATCCGGACCTTCAATCCCTGCACCTGACGGCCTGGTTCCTGAGCGGCTAGAGTTCCAGGCCTTGGGTCTTCCGGCGAGGGTCCTCAACGTCGTTGAGGCGTCCCACGTGAGAGTCGACCAGAAAATGCTCGCCTTCAAATGGAAGAGATTTTCCATTTGGTGTCGAGGAAAGGCTTGGACCCTTCCTCTTGTTCTGTGGCCAGCATTTTGGACTATCTATGGTCCCTATCTAGTCAAGGGCTTAGGTCGATGACCCTAAAGGTGCACCTGGCAGCCATCTCTGCTTACTGGGAGCGGGCCCGTGAGCAGTCAGTGGCGCAGGAGAAAGTGGTCGGGCGCTTCTTCAAAGGCCTTGATCACATTTCCCCTCCAGTGTGGGAACCCCCACCTCCGTGGGATTTACTGCTGGTACTGGCAAAGCTCATGGGCAAGCCATTTGAACCAATGCACGGTGTGGTCTCCCCACCTGTCGTGAAGACCGCCTTCTTGGTGGCTATCACGTCAGCCAGAAGGATGGGAGAACTCCAGGCGCTTAGCATCGAGTCTCTTACCTGGTCTTCCACAGGGACAAGGTTGTCCTCGCCCCCACCGAATTCCTTCTGAAGGTGGTGTCGGAGTTTCACCTTAATCAGGTGTTGACTCTGCCGGTGTTCTACCCCAATCACACTGGAGGCCGAATATAGGCTCCATACTTTGACCCTATAAGGCGCCGCTTATTGCTAAAGGAGCGCACGGCTGGGATTCGGGAGGTTCGCCAGCTGTTTGTCACCTACGCTGAAGCCCCACCTGGCAGACCTGCAGCCAAGCGGACGATAAGCAGATGGGTCACCTCCTGCATAGATCTCTGCTATGAGTTGGCGGGCATGGAGCCTCCCAGAGGGATAAGAGCTTATTCTACCCGCCATACTGCTGCATCAGTTGCTGCTTCCAGGGATGTCCCTATCCAGAAAATCTGCAGGGCTGCTACCTGGAAGTCAGCAAACACCTTCATTACCCACTACCACATCGACCTTGAGTCACGCCGGGATGCTGGTTTTGGGGCCTCGGTTCTCCAGTCCTTATTTCCCAAGTAAGTATTAAGGGATGTGCGCCTTGCCTCCCTCCTCCCGGAGAATTGCTAAGTGCTGCCAGACGGTGTGGATGAACAACATATCCATGTCCTAAATACAGGTTACTCACCTGTAACAGGAGTTCTAGGAATGGTATATGTTGTTCATCCACACCACCCACCAATTTCGGCTCGACGCACAACCTGAGCTTTCCAGCTGGCCAGATCTGGCGTCATGGGGCGGAGCCAAGAGTTTTACCACCCGGGTGGGTGGGAGGAGCCAGCTTGAAGACCTTCCGGCAAGATTTAAAGCAGCAAGGGACCTGCCAGACAGTGTGGATGAACAACATATACCATTCCTAGAACTCCTGTTACAGGTGAGTAACCTGTATTTCTGTCCCCGTTTGAGTTTACGTTCCCGTGTACGGTACCCTTTGCGTTGTCATTTGCGCTTGCGTTTTCGTTACTGTTACCATTTGCATTTACACTACTGTTTCTCTTTGTGTTTTTTGTTTGCGTCACCATGCGCATTGCCATTTCTGTTTACTGCAGCCCTTTCATTTACGTTTCCGTTTCTCTTTCGTTTTGCATCTTCCTTGCTGTTACAGTTAACCATTTGTATTTGCAGTTCCTTTACTTTGCCAGTGCACATTACAGTTTGCGTTTCCATATGTGCTTGCGTTTTCTTTAGCGTTTGTTTGCTTTGGTGGTGTTGCTGTTACCGTTACCATTTGCATTTATAATTGCGGTACTGTGCCCGTGCGCGTTTCCGTATGCACTTCTGTTTCCTTTGGCGTTATTCTTCCTGTTCTCTTTACCATTTGCATTTACAATTGTGGTACCGTGCCTGTGCACGTTACGGTTTGCGTTTATGTGTGCACTTGCATTTGCATTTCCGTTTCTGTTACTGTTTGCGTTCTTTTTGCTGTGACACTTAACATTTCCATTTTAAATACCGCTGCAATCACTGTTAGCATTACCAGTTGTGTTTTCATACGCGCTTCAATGTCCGTTTGCGTCACTGTTCGCTTCGGCGTCACTTTGCGCTTGCGTTTCTATTAACGTTTCCTTTACCATTACCATGTGCGGCATTGCTGTTCCTGTTACTATGTCACAAGACATCACATGCGCTCCTGCCACCGCATTACATTCATTTCTCGTCAGCATTCTAAAAAAGAATGGAAATTAGAGCCAAAAAAATCCATTTAATGCATCAGTTAGGATTGTTCCACAGAGACAAAAACGAGGAAATTCGGTGTTAGGGTTGAAAACCCCCCTTGGACCCCCACAGCCCTCCCCAAGCCAGCATTGTGGTGCGCCTTGGGGTCGTCGGTCCTAACTCTCACCCCATTTTCCTACACCTCAGATTCTTTACATATGTTATGGGGTGTGAGTTAGGGCCGACGACCCCATGGCACACCACGATGCCGGTGTTGGGGAAGGGGGGTCCAAGGGGGGTTTTCAACCCTAACACCTAATTTCCTTGATTTTTGTCACTGTGGAACAACCCTAACTGATGACTTAAACAGAGTTTTTTGCCTCTGATATATATACGTGTGTGTGTGTGTGTGTGTGTATATGTATATATATATATGTGTGTGTGTGTGTGTGTGTGTGTATGTGTATATATATATGTGTGTGTGTGTGTGTGTGTGTGTATATATATATATATATGTGTGTGTGTATAAATTAGTGTAGGTTTAATCAGTGATATTATGGAGAGTGATTTTAATATACAAGATGGATTTAAAACATTAATTGTGGTACTTTGTTTTTGCATCCAGCAATGATTGAAGGATATTTCTGGATGTAATTAAATATAAATAAGAAATGAGTATTGCATGATGTGCATTATATATGTTTAGGGATTTTATTGGTCTTGTAATGCACTTTAGTATTAATATATAAACTGTTTTATAGTGTGATTATATTGATAAATATGGTAGGGAAGAGAAATTCTTCCTTTTAAAGGAAATGTGGTATCTGCACTATATAAGTCCACTAGAGGGTGCTATTGTCTTGAAAGAGTTGGATTACTTGAAACATTGATGCAGATGTTGTGAGGTGCTACCACAATTTTTAACAAAACCTTTGTTTTAAACGTGCCCTAGCGAGTGGGATATTTTTTGTACTCTCCTTCACTGCAAGTAGCCACCAGTTTGTGTTCCTGCCACCTCTCCTGTCAGCCTGGTCGGATCTGGTCTCATTCCTGTCTGCATGACACAGCTCCGAGCTGGGCTTCTGCAGGAGACTGAGATATGGGGCTGCTTATGTTACATAGGTGGGGTCGACGGTAGTGACCTGCATCAGCATTGGTGGCCCCAGCTAGGCAACAGTTTGAATGGCCCTAATGCTGATAGTTGCAGTTTTTTTTTTTTTTTTTTTAACTCACATTTTTAACAATAAATAGGTACGTACATAAGTTAATACAAAAGAAAGAAAGGGCACGGATCCATTTAACATACAATTCATCATTTGGTTCAGGAGCAATTAATTATATCCATTATACATATTTCGGTAGCAGCATGTTTCCTCGTTGAGGTAAACCTCTTGCTATTCACTGTTCAGGGTTACGGGGCCTCGGGTCCTTATGATCTGAACTTGTGCGTGCATCTAACCAAATCTGCCACCTTGTCCATCTACGTGTGTAGATGTGGGTTTGCTGATTGATTTTTAAATGTTAGCTCTTCCAAATTGGAAACTTCTTGCACAGTTTGGATCTAGGATTCAAGAGTAAGCGGCTCTAGTTTCAGCCAGGTTCGGGTAATGGACTTGTGGGCTGCAACCACTAGTATGGCCCAGAGGTACAGGGAGTCCCCGCCATTAACAGACTGGGGTGGGATACTAATTACAGCCTCCGGCCACTCCAATGGTCGGTCCAATATAAAAAGGTCGGACAGGACCTCCGTCACCCCATCCCAAAAAGGCCTCGTCTTGTGGCACGTCCAGAAAATATGTAAGTGGTGTGCGTTCTCTCCACAAAGCCTCCAGCACAGGTGTGAACGGGCAGGGTCTCTTATGGAGGAGGACCGGTGTAAAGAAGTAGCGCACCTTTATTCTGCAGCTGAATTCCTGCCAGAGTGGGGATCTAGTTGTTTTGGCGGTGATATGGAATGCTCTATCCCAGTCTACCTCCCTCTGTTCGATATCTGACTCCCGTTGCCAGCTTAATTTGATTTTACTCAGAGGGTCCTTTTTTCAGTGCTGCCAGCAATTTATATATTGTTGATATATGGCCTTTCTGCATGTGCCCACCCATCACCGCCCTCATATATTCCAGAAGGGGTTGTGCCCGAATGGGATCTGGATCTGCTTCCTGATATTTGTGTATATGTGCCCTAACCTGCAGGAACCTAAAATGATCCACCTGTTGGAGGCCATATGTGTTTTTAAGTGTTTCAAAATCCAGAACCAGGTCCCCATTATGAACTGTCCAAAATGTATTCAACCCTGTACTACCCCAGGTCTTAAAAGTATGATCAAGTCGGGCCGGTGCGAAACTCTGAGTCCATGCAAGTCCACTTAAAGGCCAGATGGATCTCCCCATCCCATATTTCTGCCATAATCTATGTGTGGCGGTTAGTGTGTTGTTTACCACCATAAGTGAGGGAAGGGGTTCCAGTGTGTTTCCACGGGTGGCCATGACCCTAGTCTCCAATGGAGGGCCACGTCTATCCTCCTCTCCCTGTTCCATTAGTTTCCAATTTGAAACATAAGTTGTGGTGGACCAGTGCAGGGCCATTTTCAAGTGTGCTGCTAAGTAGTAATCTTCCAGATCAGGGATAGATCGGCCTCCTTTTTTGCGGTGTGTTTGTAGGATGCGCAAGTTAATTCTTGGCCTTTTATTGTTCCAGATGAACTTCACAATCTTTCTATGCCAGGCCTGGAATTGTGCTCTGGATATAGGGAGGGGAAGATACTGGAACAGATACAGGAATCTAGGGAGAATGTTCATGGTGATTGACTGTATCCTAGCATGCATGGGGAGATTTATTAAGGCCCACCTTTTAACATTTTTTGTCATTTGGTTTATGAGAGGGTTGTAATTTGCTTTAAATAGCTGGGAGAAGTGCTTGGTGATGTAAGTGCCCAGATATTTCATCTTGTTCGCTTCCCAGTCTAGGGGAAGCATTTTCCTAATCTTGTCTGTGGGAGTATAGTAAAAACTAAGGACCTCTGTCTTTGTTTTGTTAAGCATGTAACCCGCATGTCTGCCGAATCCCTCCAGAACCAACCACACTTTTGGGATAGATTCATCAGGGTTCGACAGGGAAAGTAAAATATCTGCATATAGTGATATTTTCCTAATCAGTCCCCCCACTTCCACCCCACTAATCTCCTCTGATTGGCATATAGCCACCGCCAAAGGCTGTATGTAAAGGGCGAACAAGAGGGGGCATCCCTGTCTGGTGCCAGCCTAAACCGGGAAGAAATGCCACCATTTACCCCGACATATGCCTGTGGGTCAGTGTACAGCACTCTAATACTGTCTATAAAAGACTGCGGAAAGGCCATGATCTCAAGGATTAAGAATAGAAAACTCCAAGATACCTTATCAGAGGCCTTCTCGGAGTCTAAGCTCATCAGGCATGAAGGTATGTGTCGTCGATGTATGGTATCCAGGACATGTAAGGTCGCCCGGACACTATCTGGGGCCTGCCTGCCATAGACAAAACTTGTTTGGTCCAGGGCCACCAAGTCCGGTAGAAGGGAGTTAAGTCTGGAGGCTATAATGGAAGTGAAGACTTTATAGTCGATAGTTGCAGTTCCAAACATGTTGCTGTATGCAAAAACTACGTGCATGTTGACATGTAGTCACCATCTGTTGGCTGCCCCCCCCTTACTCTCTCTCTTTGCTCAAAAAGAGACTGAGGCAGTTGAGCCTACTGATGGCATCTTAACAGCGCTGGTGCCAGCAGTCAAAGTTCTCATCTCCTGCAGGATCCTGCTGCCGCCTGACACCACTACTTAGAGAGCGGACACCTTTGGAAAACACCATATTTAGACACAATTCAGCTTGTATTTCATATACTGTACTTGTATGTGTGTTACAGATTTCTCCCCCCTCCATTATTTATTTATTTATTTATTTATTTTTACTTTATTTCCCTCCGGTTGCGGCCCTGTGGAACCTCTCTGGCATCCGAGTCCTGCCCACCTAAGGCCCTCCCGATCTGTGCCTCCTTTCTCCCGCCCTCCCTGCAGCCAGTACCCCCGGTTTAACCTGCCCGGGGTGGGTCGCCCCTCCTTTTGGGCACTCTTACAAGTCAGACTCTGGCTGCAGGGCTCGGCTGGAGGGCCTGAAAGGCCAGTCGGGGATGGCCTGGTGAAGGGCATGGGGGAACAGGTGCTGTCGCCTGTCCATAGCGCCAGGTTTTTCTGTTTTACTGTGCGTTACCCCCAACCCCCCTCCCTTGCATGGTGCACGTCAACGCACTGGCGCACGGCTACCTGCCGGTGTCGGCCACGCTAGTTACGTGCTTGCTTGGCGTATTGCAGTGCTCCCAGTCTCCACCAGGGGCCGCTGGTATGCCGGAGCAACCCACCCTTCCTTGCCAGGGAGGAGAGCACCACGAGGGCACTCAACCTCAACCCTTCCCCTGCCGATCCCCAGCGCCCGAGCTTGCTCCTGAACCCAGGTCAGTGGCGTAGCGCGAGGTGTGGTGTCCAGCGCCTCAACCCTCAGCTCCATCGGGCCGGCTCCTCCATTAGTTATTACTGAACAGATTTCCACAAAAAACGCTTTATCTGCTTCTGTAGCTTATTCCATACTTGAACTTATAATGCTCCATTGTGACATCATAGTCTGTGGTCGTAGGAATAACTATGATGTCACATGCAGAGTATTATGACATCAGGTTGGGACTATACAAAAGGAGCTGATGAACCCTCAAGGAACTACTTTCCTGTTTTCATGCATATGACCTTAGTAATGAATAATGGGGATAAGAAATGCAGAGCTAATGAGTAAAACAAGCCACTTTGTGTCTAAATATTATATTTTTCAAAGTTTTTCTTGAGGCGTTGGTGACTCTTTAAGAGTGTAGCTGTATTAAGATAGTACTCCAGATAGATCAAGGGTTACCAGTAAGTAATTTATCTTATTTATATTTTTGGTAACCGGGTAGGCAGACTGATCCAAAGGACCATTTTCAGTTGTGACCGGGCCGTGTAGTGGCAGATAATACAGAGGCAGAACAATAGATGCAAGTTGCAGACAACAGGTAAAAGTTACAATACAGTGGGTGTATAGAATCCATTGAGTACAATGGAAATCAGAAACAGTGATACATAAATGTATCTAAAAGAGAAAAAGAATGAGTTCATAAATTCAATAGTGCATCTCTGATTACAGATAACTCTATTTACACGTATAGCGAGTCAGACAAGCCAGTCAAGGGTATACAGTACGGTGCGTAATGGATTTCATTACAGCAATAAATATTTTTACAAAGCCCAAAAAGTGTCAAATAGTTTATTTAGTAGCCAGTGCATGGGAAGTAAGGCATGTGATAGTTTTGCCTCTAAGGCGGATTTCTGGCGAAGGCGTTTCCTAGGGAGCATGTACATGTGGCCTGAGACTTGAGCCAATCTGTTCACTTCGATTTGAAGGACTGATGAGAGAGGGTAACATTCTGATGGCAGGTGGTAGTCTGTCCCAGAGGGAAGGGGCAGAGAAGGCCTTGCTCCCCACGACAGTAGGCACACAGGGGACTACCGGAGGAGGGGGGGAATGGAAGAGACCCTGAGAGAACGAGTTATGACCCTGGCGGGGAGTATGGGGACTTCTGCGAGTTGCTGAGAGAGGTGTCGACTAGACAGCCCATGGCATATTCAGAACGGCCCTGCAGAGAGAGCCAGCCTAAGGACTGATATAGAGAGTAGTGATGAGTGGAGGAAGGGACTCGAAGGGCAAAGCGACATAGTTATATGGGATACTTAAACAAGAGAGAAGTGAGGTGGATTTAGAGGAGAAAACAGGACAGCAATAGTGAAGAAGGGGCAGGAGATTTCCCTGGGCAATTGCAAGCCAAACCTCAGGGGTCAGGAGGTGGTTTACACAGTAGGCTGCCCCCAGCTTCTGGTGGACCCTCTCTATAATGTTAGCAATGTGGATGTTGTAGGTAAGGGAGGGATCAAGAGTTACTGCTAGGTATTTGAAGTAGGATGCAATGTCAAGAGAGGGGCCTGCAGGGGTTACTATGTGTAATGCAGCGTCCGTTTTGGCAATCTTTGCAAGGTACGGCTTGGAACCAAAAAGCATGGCCTTCGTTTTTTCTCATTTACCAGAAGTAACTTTCCATTTTAAAGGTCCGTCATAAACAACATTCGTAACGTTTTCTGTTTCAGAAACATCCACTTCTCCAGTGCTACAGAAGACCCCTCTGGGAAGCTCTTCTGGATCCAGAGCAGAACCTGACGTGTCGGCAGCACAGACGACTGTGGAAGAGGTAAGTCACAAACAGCGGAACTCTTCCCATGGAGCGCACTACATGCTTCCACATGGAACCAGAACTAGCAGCTATGCTGGCAACAGTAGGAGTGGAGGCCCATGCTAAGCTTGAACCCTTTCTTGGAGCTCCCTGCAAAGTCCACAGTACAACCAGATGGAGTAATGTCCCATGTGGCTGTGGGGGAGGACAGGGTCATATAAAGCAGAAATCCTTCCTGGACAACCCTGAAGAGCTGCAAGGAGGACTAGACACAACAGGGCAAGTGTTACGACAAGGAGACAGTGAGCTACCCCTGTAGATCCAGCTCTTTGGGGTGGGGTACTGCCTCCATATTTTGGACAAGAATAGATCATGTTCAGTAGTTACTTAACAACATAACCAAGTTAGTTATTTTTCTTTAACCATTTCTTACCTAGACTAGGTGGTGATTACATCTGCACTGCAGGTTTGACTGCCTGCACAATATCACCAAGCTAGCTGCTGGCCCAACTGTCTGCCCCAACATTACCATGCTAGTGACTGAACTGACTACCAATCCAGAAATCACCAAGCAGACTGCAGGTTCTACTGCCCACCCTGACATAACCAGGCTCGCTGCTGGTCCAACTGTCCACTCTTGACATCACCAGGCTCACTGCTGGCTTGATTGCCTGCCCCAGCATCACTAGGCTCACCACTGGTCTGACTTCCCAGCATCACCAAGGCCACCACTGGTCCAACTGCCTGCCCAGGCATCACTAGTCTAGTTGCAGGCCCAACTGCCCAGACATTACCAGTCTCACCGTTGGTCTGAGTACCCACCCCAGCATCACCACGGTTGCTTGTGGTTAGACTTCCCTGACATCAGCAGGCTCACTGTTGGTCAGACTGTCTGCCCTGTCATCACCATACTCACTGAGGCTCCAACTGCTTGCCCCTACATCACCAGGCTCACTGCTGGTCCAACTGCCTGCCCAGGACATGACCAGGCTTACTGATTGTCTGACTGCCAACCCTGACTCGCTGCTGCTCCGATTGCCCACCCTGAAGACATCAGACTCCCTGCTGGTCTGACTGCCAGCCCTGACATCACCAGGCTCACTGCTGGTCAGACTGCCCCCCCAGGACATTACCAGGCTGACTGCTGGCTTGATTGCCTGCCCTGACGTCACCATGGTCAGTGCTGGCCTGACTGCCCTGACATCAATAGGCTGACTGCTGGCCTGACTGCCTGCCCCAAATTCACCAGGCTGCCTGCTGGCCCAGTTGCCTTCCCCAACGTCACCAGGCTGCCTGCTGGCCCGATTGTCTGCCCCATCACCAGGCTGCCTACTGGTCTGACTGCCAACCCCGACGACAGCAGGCTCACTGCTGGTCCGACTGCCCTGACATCAGCAGGCTCACTGCTGGTCCGACTGCGTGCCTCGACGTCAGCAGGCTGCCTGCTGGTCCGACTGCGTGCCTCGACGTCAGCAGGCTGCCTGCTGGTCCGACTGCGTGCCTCGACGTCAGCAGGCTGCCTGCTGGCCCGACTGCGTGCCTCGACGTCAGCAGGCTGCCTGCTGGCCCGACTGCGTGCCTCGACGTCAGCAGGCTGCCTGCTGGCCCGACTGCGTGCCTCGACGTCAGCAGGCTGCCTGCTGGCCCGACTGCGTGCCTCGGCGTCAGCAGGCTGCCTGCTGCCCGACCGCGTGCCTCGGCGTCAGCAGGCTGCCTGCTGGCCGACTGCGTGCCTCGGCGTCAGCAGGCTGCCTGCTGGCCCGACTGCGTGCCTCGACGTCAGCAGGCTGCCTGCTGGCCCGACTGCCCACCCTGACATCACCAGCCTTAGTGCTGACCCCACTGCCCACCCCAACGTCACCAAGTTAGCTGCAGGCATGACTCTCCACACATAACTAGACTCATTGCTGGTCCAACTGCATGTGTCAACATCACCAGACTAGCTGCCGGCCTGACTGCCCCGATATCACCCGGCTTGCTACTGGTCCAACTGCCTGCCCTGACGTCCCCAGGCTCACTGCAGGTCCTTCTGCCTGCCCTGATGTCCCCAGGCTCACTGCTGGTCTGACTGCCTGCCCCGACGTTGCGAGGCTCACTGCTGGTCTGATTGTCTGCCGCTGCATGACCAGGCTCACTACTTGTCTGACTGCCCACCCCGACGTCACCAGGCACACTGTTGGCCCCATCACCAAGTTAGCTGCAGGTACGATTATCCAGACATCATTAGGCTCACTGCTGGTCCTTTTGCCTGCCCTGACGTCCCCAGGCTCACTACTGGTCTGACTGCCCGCCCCGACATCACCAGGCACACTGTTGGCCCAGACATCACCAAGTTAGCTGCAGGTACGATTACCCAGACATCATTAGGCTCACTGCAGGTCCTTGTGCCTGCCCTGACGTCCCCAAGCTCACTACTGGTCTGAATGCCTGCCCCGACATCGCAAGGCTCACTGCTGGTCTTATTGCCTGCCCTGACATCACAGTGCTCCCTGCTGGTTTGGACTTCCCACCCCTGCATCACCAGGCTCACTGCTTGTCCAACTGCCCACCTCGATGTCACCAGGCTGACCGCTGGTCCGACTGCCTGCCCAATCACCACCAGGCTCACTGCCCGTCTGAGTGCCCTGACATGACCAGGATGACTGCTGGCCCCACTGCCCGCCCCAAAATCACCAGGCTGATGGCTGGCCTGACTGCCCGCCCCAAAGTCACCAGGCTGACTGATGGCCCCACTGCCTGCCCCAAAGTCACCAGGCTGACTGATGGCCCCACTGCCTGCCCCAAAGTCACCAGGCTGACTGATGGCCCCACTGCCTGCCCCAAAGTCACCAAGTTAGCTGCAAGGGTGACTATCCAGACATCACTAGGCTCCCTGCCGGTGCCAACGTCACCAGACTAGCTGCAGGCCTGACTGCTTTCCCCTGCATCATCAGGCTCACTGCTAGCCTGACTGACCTCAGATGTCACCAGGCTCACTGCTAGCCCGACTGTCCCTTTTGACATCTACAACTTAGCAAGGGCTCGGGGATCACAGCAGAAATTCATGCCTGGGTCCTGCATTACACCTGAAAAGTAAAGTGTGGGGGAGCGGGGGGCTCCAGCATTTCACTGTCGGAGGAAATGTGCGGTAATTATCAGCTGTTTATAAAGTTCCTTTTTCAGACATGATCATCGTAACCGTTGCTCTGTTTTGTATTTTCTGTTGATGGCCAGCATTCTGTACCATTTGTCTCATGGAACCAAGAATTTGAGTCTCAGCTTATGTACAGAATACTAATCATGAGTTGCTCTCTTATCAGTGCAGCGCTCTTAAGTTCTGTACACAAACAATTACCTAGTCAAAACTCCAAATTCGTGGTTCCATGCAGAGAACACTATGGAACGCTGCCCATAAAAACAAAACAAACATTTATTCAGATTCTGTTACATGTGAATCTTTTTTATATGGGAAAACACAGGACAGTGTGTGCATTTATAAGAGAATACTGCACATCTTGGGTGGTGGTTAGGCACGAGGTATAGCCCAGTGTTAAAGCCACTCAAGAGGTGAATTATTCCTTTCTAGGGACATGGATATGTTGTTCATCCACCCTCTCTGGCAGGCTCCTTGCTGCTTTAATTCTTGCCGGAAGGTCTTTAAGCTGGCTCCTCCAACCCACCCAGGTGGTAAAACTCTCGGCTCTGCCCCATGACGCCAGATCTTCCTTACCACTTGGAAGCTCAGGTTCCCTCCTTAGTGCTCTGCATTTAGACTGGATCCTAATTCTTTGGTTCGTCCGAAATTAGTTTTGAAGTTTCCTAAACCGGTCTTCATCTTTCCTAGCGGCTCGTGGACAAATCTGTTCCGGCTTCGGAGGTGCCCTTGCGGGCAGAAAATGTCCAGGGCGGATCCGCACTCCACGTCGTCTACTGTAGGCCTAGATCCGCGACCCGCAGACTTGCGAGTTGTACGCTCTTTCTCGGTCAGCGTTCTAGACATATCGCTCTGCCCTTTGAAGCTCGGGCACCCGGAAGCGTTCCGCCAGTAAAATCAAAGAGGCTCGTTGGGCGGTGTCCGGCTGGCTCGTGAGCAACTCGAGCAGATGATCGCCCCTCGAGGAGGCGGCCCAGGCGCATCTTCCTCCCTCCTCATCCGCGCCATTTATTCCGCTCTCTCTGAGTTTCTAATCGTACAGCTTCGTTCAAGGGCTTTGCCAGTCCCTTTCCACGAAGGAGAGGGGCCTGGGACATTCTTCTCAGCCCAAGAAAAGTCGAAAGGTAAGTCCCACCGTCGGGCGTTCGTGGGAGGCGGAGGTCCCTTCCGGAGCAGCCAACCGCCGACCCGGTCGTGGTTGCTGACTGAGGCCGCTGCTTCACTGTGCCCCGTCAGGCCAGCCTGCCGAGACTCCCATCAGCGAAGTCGAGATTTTTCTCGATCCGTTAGGCAGGGCTGTCGACTGGAGAAGCCGACAACCCTCCTTCACCGGTTCCCCAGTGGATCCGAGGATCTGCCTGCTCGCCGGGACTGCGGTCCGTTAAAGTTCGAGCGAGGGGAAGGCGGGTATCCGCCCTTCCCAGACCCACCCTCTGTCCCCGAGGGTCTCTGTCTCGGACCTCTTCTCAGTCCAGCCGTTCCCGCCGACATCGGCGGTCTGTCTTGTGACCGAAGTAAGCGGCCACGCCGTTCTTCCTCGTCCTCCTCCTCTGTTGAGGAGAGGCTGCGGCGCATGTTGCGCTGGCGCTATGAGGATCTCATGTGGCAGCAGTTGCTGTTATCTGGGCCTAAGCCTACCCCGGCCATCAAGTGGCTGTTGCCTGAACGCCTGAAGCAACCACTCGTTCCAGTCGAGTTGCCCGCTCCAGGGCCGGTTGCTAAGCCGAAACCAGCTGGTTCACCAATTGTGGTGGAACCTCTGCCTCCACAACCGAAGTCGGGGGCACCGACCAAGAATTCTCGGTCAGGTCATGGCCTGCCCCACAGGTTGTCGGTCACCCTCACTCCCGACCGTCTTCAGCAGGTGGAGGGTGGCTCAGGGCCGAGGCAGCTCTTCGCAGACTCTTCGGAATCCGACGACGATTCCTCCCTGTTCTCCAGGCAGTGCGATCTGGAGTCCTTCGGGGGCCAGTCATTGGACAATAGCCCATCGTCCTTCTTGGGTCTGCTACGACTCATCTCGGAGTCCACCGGGATGCAGCTTGAGCCTATGTCCAAACGGGCCAAGTATCCCCTGACAGAGATTCTGGACCGAGGGGATTCTCCCACGGAGGCCTTTCCGGTGGCTGAGGCCATTGTCGGCACAGCCTTGGAGCTTTGGCAGCGGCCTGCTTCCTGTCCTGCACCCTCGGCCAGGATGGCCAGGAAGTATGCGGTCCCTACAGGCTCTTTGCCCGGTTTCTCGGAACACTCCTCTGCCGAGGGGTTAGTCACCGACAGCGTTTTCTGGCGTTCCGGTAACGCTCGGGATGTGGACAAGCCCCCCACAAAGAGTCCAAAAAGCTGGACTTTGCCGGGCGCAAGGTGTACGCTGCATCCTCCCTCGGCCTCCGACAGGCCAGCTCGGCCGTGCTGATGGCACACTTCTCCCACGCCCTCATGGGCTCCCTGGATGAGGTTGTTCCTCATCTCCCGCCTGACCTGCAGACCACGGTCCGCCAGGTGCGGGACCAGGGTAGGGCGGTGGCGAAGCAGCAGCTCTGGACATAGGTGATTCCTGTGCCAGGTCAGTAGCGGCCGCAGTGGCCATGCGACGCAGGGCGTGGCTGAGGATATCCACCTTCACGGCGGATACCCAGCACAAGTTGGCAGATGTCCCCTTCCTGGGGACTGACCTCTTCAGCCCTGGAGTGGAGGGACACCTCCAGCGGATCGAGAAGTCCAATGTCACTCTGGACTCTGTCACCTCCGCCCAGAGGGACAAAAGCCGCCCGTCAGCACAGTCCTCGTCCTCGGTCCTGCTTCTCGACCGGCCCAGCAGCACCAGCAACAGGGCGAAGCAGGCTCACGCTTGGCGTCCCAAACCCAAGCCGGCGGCTTCCTCCAATAGGAAGCAAGGAGGTAAAAGCCCGGGAGGTCCCTCAGCCAGTTCTTCCTCCAACCCTGCCCAGTGACTGGTTGAGGGGTGCCGCCCCCAACCTTGTCACTCCCCCCATGGGGGGACGGCTCCGCCACTTCCTTTCCACCTGGTCCGCTATCACCACGGACCGCTGGGTGTTGGAGGTGGTAGGAAAAGGCCTGCCTCTGGAGTTCGAGTAGGTTCCGCCTTTTCGAGCCATCGCCCCTCGGGGGGCCACGGGGTCCACAGCCTCGCAATTGGCCTGCTGGGCCGATATTGCCCTTCTCCTCGAAAAAGAGGTAATCAGGAAGGTGGCGGATCCTTCTCCAGACCCAGGGTTTGTGTCCAGGTACTTCCTGGTCCCAAAACGGACGGGGGGCTGGTGCCCCATCCTCGACCTGCATGACCTGAACAAGTTCCTAAGGTCTCGGACCTTCAGGATGGTCACTCTGGCTCAGATAATCCCATCCTTGGAGCAGGCGTGTGGTTTCTGCTCCCTGGACCTCCAGGCCAGCGTTCTTCACGTCCCAATCCGTCCATCCCATCAGAGTTCCTCCGCTTCAGGGCGGAGGGATCCCTATGAGTTCAGGACCATGCCCGGCCTCTCCCTAGCTCCCAGGGTCTTCACCAAATGCATGGCAGTGGTGACAGCATTCCTCGGCGCCGAGGGGTCTGGGTGTACCCTTACCTGGGCGATTGGCTGATAGCAGCCCCTCCAGACTGGAGGTGGGTGGTCAGAGATCTGGCCCTCCAGGTTTGCTTTCAGGTTGGCCTCCTCATCAACGAGGCCAAGTTGGAACTCGTGCCGAAGTAGATGATGCTCTTCATCGAGCCAGAGCTCGGCTCCCGGCGGACAGGGCCGAGGTTCTTTCCTCCTTTGCCCAGTCATTTCTGGTTGGGCAATTGCGCCCTGCCCGGGACTTCCTGCACCTCCTGGGCCTCATGGTGGCCTGCACCAGCGTGGTCCATTGGGCCCATTGGTACATGCGTCCCCTTCAATGGGGACTGGCCAGCCAGTGGTCACAACGCTGCGATCTGTTGGACCAGCCCGTGACAGTGACCCAGTAGATGTGGACCGTTCTGGCACATCTGCAGGAGGGCATCCCGTTCGTCCGCCCCGAGCCAACGGTCTCTCTATCAACTGATTCATCTCTGATGGGTTGGGGTGCCCATCTGGGGGAGCACAGAGCGCACGGCCTCTGGTCCCCTCATGAGTCCCGATGCCATATCAACCTGTTGGAGCTCCGAGCGGTCCGCCTAGCTCTCACCACCTTCGCTCCGTTTCTACGGGGTCAAGTGGTTCAGGCCCAGATGGACAATACCATGATCATGTACTATCTAAATCGCCAGGGCGGGACACGCTCCATGCTGTTATGCAAGGAAGCTCTCCGCATATGGTCATTCGTGTGCAGCCTGGAGGCAGATCTCCTAGCCTTTCACGTGGCAGGAGCCTTCAACACCCTGGCCGATGCCCTAAGCCGGATTGGAGCTGCGTCTCACAAGTGGTCTCTCCTGACAGAGGTAGTACAAGATCTCTTCTCCCATTGGGGCATGCCTCAGGCGGACCTGTTTGCCTCCAGGGAGAATGCGCAGCTGAGACTGTTCCATGCCCGCCCCCCTCAGCAGGGCTCGCTGTAGGGGGATGCCTTCTCAAGGCCGTGGACCCCGGGCCTCTTCTACACCTTCCCCCCATTTCCCTTGATCTACAAGGTGCTTCTCAAGGCAAGGAGGGACAAGGTGCAGGTGATTCTGGTAGCCCCAGACTGGCCCCGCCAGTTCTGGTATCCAGATCTCCTCAGTCTCCGCTCCAGCCTCCCGAGGCTTCCAGCCCACCCGGACCCGATCTCAGTCAATCAGGGGAAGTATTCCATCCAGACCCTCAATCCCTGCACCTGACGGCCTGGTTCCTGAGTGGCTAGAGTTCCAGGCCTTGGGTCTATCCGACGAGGTCCTCAACGTCATTGAGGCGTCCCGTAATGAGTCGACCAGGAAATGCTATGCCTTCAAATGGAAGAGATTCTCCATTTGGTGTTGGGGGAAGGGCTTGGACCCTTCCGCCTGTCCCTTGGCAAGCATTCTGGACTACCTGTGGTCCCTTTCTCAGCAAGGGCTTCGATCGACGACCCTTAAGGTGCACCTGGCAGCCATCTCTGCTTACCGGACGCGGGCCAGGAAGCAGTTGGTGGCGCAGGAGAAGGTGGTCGGGTGCTTTTTCAAAGGCCTTGATCACATTTCCCCTCCAGTGCAAGAACCACCACCTCCGTGAGATCTACTGCTGGTATTGGCCAAGCTCATGGGCAAGCTATTCGAACCAATGCACAGGTGTGATATCTCCCACCTGTCGTGGAAGACCGCCTTCTTGGTGGGTATCGCGTCAGCCAGAAGGATGGGAGAGCTCCAGGCGCTTTCCATAGTCTCCTTATCTGGTCTTCCACAGGGACAAGGTTGTCCTGCGCCCCACCTGAAGTTCCTTCCGAAGGTGGTGTCGGAGTTTCACCTTAACCAGGTGTTGACTTTGCTGGTGTTCTACCCCAGTCACATCTCGGTGGCCGAATATAGGCTCCATACTTTGGACCCTAGAAGAGCGCTCGCTTATTATAAGGAGCGGATGGCTGAAGTTTGGGGAGAGGTTTGCCAGCTGTTTGTCACCTACGCTGAAGCTGCACCTGGCAGACCTGCAGCCAAGCGGACGATAGGCAGGTGGGTCACCTCCTGCATAGATCTCTGCTATAGGTTAGCAGGCATGGAGCCTCCCAGAGGGATAAGAGCTCATTCTACCCGCCATACTGCTGCATCGGTGGCTGCTTCCAGGGATGTCCCAATGCAGGGTATCTGCAGGGATGCTACCTGGAAGTCTGCACATACCTTCATTACCCACTACCACATCGACCTTGAGTCACGCTGGGATGCTGGTTTTGGGGCCTCTGTTCTCCAGTCTCTCTTCCCTAAGTAGGGGGTGTGCGCCTTGCCTCCCTCCTCCCGGAGAACTGCTAGGAGTCTGCCAATAAGTGTGGATGAACATATCCATGTCCTTAGAAATACAGGTTACTCACCTATAACAGGAGTTCTAGGAATGGTATATGTTGTTCATCCACACGACTCACCCGACCCCTGGCTTCGACGCACAACCTGGCTTCCAGCGGGCTAGATCTGGCGTCATGGGGCAGGGCTGAGAGTTTTACCACCCGGGTGGGTGGGAGGAGCCAGCTTGAAGACCTTCCAGCAAGATTTAAAGCGGCAAGGAACCTGCCAATAAGTGTGGATGAACAACATATACCATTCCTAGAACTCCTGTTACAGGTGAGTAACCTGTATTTAGGGAACTATCAAAGATAAAAGTATGTACAAGCATATGAATTTGCCAGCAGAAATAGGCCACCTGGTCTATCAAGTCTGCTAGAGTGTGCAGCTAGCACCCTCACCTTGCAGCTGCCCTGCCCCTCCCTCCCAGCAATGGGGCCAGACTGTGTGCAGCCCAGGATACTGAAGAACTGAAAGAGGAGCTAGTTGTACCTCTTGACAGTGCTTTTCAATATGTCATTAAAGACAGGGGAGGTACTGGGGGACTGGAGGAGGGCAGATGTAGTCCCACTCCACAAAAGTGGAAAGAGGGAGGAGGCAAGTACAGGCCAGTCAGCCTGACGTCTGTGGTAAACAAGGTAATGGAAACACTATTAAAAGAAAAGAACTGGAGAACACCTTGTTACCAATAACCTGCAGGATCAGAGGCAGCGTGGGTTGATGGGTGAGGTCCTGCCAGACAAACCTGATTGAGTTCTTTGAGTGACGAGGGAAGTGGATCAAGGGGGAGCGGTGGACATGGCCTACCTGGATTTCAGCAAGGCCTTTGACACTGTTCCACATAGAAAGCTGTTAAACAAGCTGGGACGCCTAGAAGTAGGTCCTAAGGTAGTAAAATGGGTGGAAAACTGACTGGGCAATAGGAGTCAAAGGGTGGTGGTAAACAGCAGTCACTCTGGAGTAGGCAAAGTGACCAGTGGAGTACCACAGGAATCAGTACAAGGGCCAGTCCTCTTCATTGTCTTAATCTGTGACATTGCAGAAGGGCTGGAAGGGAAAGTATGCCAGTTCTTAGATGACACAAAACTCTGCAACAGACTAGATACACGAAGAGGAGTGGAAAAATAAAAAGTGATCTAGAAAAGTTGGAAGAATGTTCAAGGACTTGGCAGCTGGGTTTTAACACACAGAAGTGCAAAATAATGAATTTGGGGCATAAGAACCCGGGGGCAGCAAATCAACAGGAGAGGTATTAACAGTTGCAAAGCAGGAAAGGGACCTGGGGTGATAATTTCTTATGACCTGAAGTTAGTGAAGCAGTGTGACAAAACAGTAGGGGATACTGGGTTGCAGAGGAAGGGGAATCACCAGCAGAAGGAGGGACGTAATGCCCCTGTACAGATCACTGGTTAGGCCGCACCTTGAGTACTGTGTCCAGTTCTGGAGGCCCCACCTCTTTAAAGACATAGAGGGTGGAGGGCAACCAGAATGGTGCATGGCCTACATCAAAAGACGTATGGGGTAAGGCTCAAGGAACTTAATATGTACTCCTTGGAGGAAAGGGGGGGGTTATGATAGACATTCAAATACCTCAAGGCAAAAACAAGGTACAGGAGGGAAGCATTTTCCACAGAAAAAGGTGCTAAGGACAAGGGGTCATGCTACAACGTTAGAAGGGGGAAGGCTCTGGAGAAATGTGAGGAAGTACTTCTTCATGGAGAGAGTGGTGGACACATAGAACAGCTTACCAGTGGAGGTGGAAATGGTGACAGGGTTCGAGAATGCATGGGACAGACACAGAGGGATCTGAGCTGCATGGGGGGGGAAGAGGCAGAGTAGGGTCTGTGACACTATAGGTAGGGAAAATAGGGCAGACTAGGTGGGCAATCTGCTCCTTCTCTGCTGACAGATCCTGTGATCTTACTTCGAGAGGGCTCTTGCAGTAGGTAACTACACATAGGACTGAAGCCAGCAGGTGTCAGGACCCCACGGAAAAATTTCTAGCTAGCAGTCTCTTGGGGGGACTGCCCCCACGTAAGGTGACCGACATCGAGTGACGTCAGTATAAAGGGGCGGTCCCCAACGCCCGCCTTCCAGTTCTTTCCCACTGTTAGCTTGTGAAAGCACCTCGCGGTTAAGTTCACTGCCTCGTCAGTCAACCGGTATTATTACCGCTCTTTTTTCGATATTTCGATTTTTCTCATCCAAATCTGCCGTATGTCGTCCCCTACTCCATCCGAGCATAAAAATAAGTGTGATTCCTGCGGCGCCCAGCTCCCGCACAAGGATGGACACTCCCAGTGTCTCTTCTGTCTAGGCCCGGATCACCCCGTGGAGAAGTGCCAGCACTGCCAACAGTTTAACGCCACCACCCGCAAATGGAGGCAGAAGCCCCTGGAGGCCCACATTTTGAAAAAGATGTCCTCCATGGAGAAGAGCTGAAGAAGCTTCGGCAGGCTTCTACTTCCTCTGAGGGTCACCACAAAAAGAAGCACTGGGACTTCTCTTCCACGGTCACTGTGACTCCGGATGGAGTTGCCGTGCTGAAGGTAATGTCCCCCCCTGGGGGATCGCTCTTCGACTGCAATCTTGGAGGTTTCTGTAGTGGTGTTGTCCCTCCCATCGGGCTCGTGCTTGGGCCCATCAGGAGCCTCCGGGCCTTCTGGGTCGAGCAGCTCTGGTAAGCCGGACGTCGGTGCTTCCGACTCTCGCACAGATAAGGCTGCTAAGATGCCTGACCCAGTGGGGCAGCGCATGGCCTCCACTCCTCCCTCCTGGCCTTCGTCTGGCATCTGTTCCGATAAGTCATACACCGGCTCCTCTGACACCTGCCGGTAAGGCAGACGTCTGCTCTTCCGATGGACGCACAGCGTTGGAGCAGACACTGGACCCGACTGATCAGTCTGTCGTCCACGGCTCACCGCAACGCTTGCCGCTGCTTTCTGAGGCTCCAGCGTCTCCCCTGTTGAACTCTGGGGATTTTAGTCCTCCTTCCCTGGGCGACATTGAGGGCGCAGGTATGCTAACATCAGGTCTCCCTCCCGCTGAGCCAGACGACCTGACGTTGGACCCCCGGTCGCCGGATGACGTTCTCTTGCTGGACGCTGTCCCTACGCCAGACCCAATGGCCACCGGGCCTCCTATACCTGGCCCGCCTGCTGGCCCCCTCCCAGGGCCGTCTACTCAGTCAGAGCCCCTGGTACCCAACTCCGTCTTATCCGATGTCGTCCTACCCCAGACTGCAGTATTCTGTGCCGCAGTACTCTACGCTGGCCTACCCAACGCCGCAGAACCCGTTGCCTCAGTACCAGACGCCAGGCTTCCTGCCATTGGAATATGGATACTTGCCATATGGATATCCCCAATATCAGTAACTGCCACCTCCTCCACCTCCCCCTCAGCCGCTGGTGGACCTGAAGGAGACTATGGCCTCCTGGTGGGCTGAGGTCAAGGCTCAGCTCACCAGGGAGGTGGAGAGCCGTTTACAGACGCTGGACCCGGTTCCAGACTCCCGACGTCTGAGTCGAGACTCCCTCCCCTGTTCCCGACACTAGAGGTGAGCCCTCTGGTGCCAGGGCAGGGGAGGACACGCTTCCCCGAGGGTAGCTCAAGGAGTCCATTCCTCCCTCGTGTCGGGAAGAGTCTTCTTCTTCTTCCACTTAGGAGACCTCTGACGAATCCGATGGGTGCTCCGATTCAGACGACGAGCCATGCACTCCTGACCGTCCCAGGCCTAGGACTTCTCCGAAGTCACCTCCGGAAGATCCCTCTTTTCTGGAGTTGCTGAGAAAGATCCAGGAGGTTCACCAGTGGCAATCTTGGGAGCCGGATCCACAGTGGAAGAAACTCGCTGCTTGTTTGGATCTGCCCGAAACTGCTTCAACATTGATTCCACCCTGGATTGAGCCTCATACAGACCTTGTTTCCACTATTTTGAAGCAACCGTCGGCATTAGCCCCCCTATCGAGGAAGGCGGATAGGCTATACCAGGCTCCGGAGGGTGTGGATTCTCTGAGCACACACCCCAAAGCTGACTCGGTCGTGATTAGTGCCGCTCACGGCCATACGGCTAATCCTAAGCATCTCAGCTAGTCTTCACCTGACAAGGAATCTCACCTCCTGGACCAGTATGGGAAGAAGGTGTACACTTCTTCTACTCTGGGTATAAGGGCCCTGAATTATGTCGCACATATGGGGGATTACCAGAAGGTGATCCTGAGTGAGGTGGAAGCCAAGCTGGACTCCCTTTCTGAGTCTCAGACTAAGCAGGAAGCAGCAGATCTAGTCCATTCAGCTCATTTGGCCAGTCGGCACATGGCCCATGCCACGTACGATGCAGTGGACGCTGCTGGTCGGAGCTCGGCTTTCACCATTAGTCTGTGGCGTCATGCCTGGCTCTGGGTGTCAGGTTTGGTCCCTGATGTGCAGTCTGCTATCCGGGACGCACCCTTCAGGAGTTCAGTGCTGTTCGGTGGGGATGTCAAGGACATCACCACCAATCTGCAAGAGACGGGTACTGCACTAAAGTCCGTGGACTCTATGTACAAGTCCCCTCAGGCGCAGCGTCGCCCTTTTTGCAGACGTTCTCAGCCCAAAGCAAAACCTCGGGGCAAGCGGGCCAACAAACGTCGGGCCCCTCCAGCTGCCAAGCCCACCCCACCCAAAAAAGCGTCGGGAGCTTCAGCCGTGACGCTGCCCCACACCTCCTGACTCCCTTCCTCTCCCACAGCCTCTGGGCCTTCCAGAGGAACCAATAGGAGGGAGGTTGGGAGAGGATCACTTCAGATGCTTGGGTGCTCCAACTGATAGCAGCCAGACACTCAGTAGAGTTTCTTCTGAAACCACCCAGAACCCCCCCAAGGTTGTCTTACTCCCCAGAACATCATCTTCTGGTTCAAGAAGAAATGTCCTCCCTTCTGCTGAAGGGCGGCGATAGAGCCTGTCCCAACACTTTCAGGGCACAGGTTACTACTATTCCCATTTCTTCCTGGTTCCGAAGAAATCTGGAGACGTGAGGCCTATCCTAGACCTCAGCTTCCTGAACTTGCTCATGGAGTACAAACGGTTCAAAATGCTCTCCCTGCAGAGCCTTCTGCCCTTACTTCGGCAGTGGCTGTGCAGACTGGACATGCAGGATGTTTACCTGCATATCCCTATTCGCCCTTCCCACCGCAAATACCTACGGTTTTCTTTTCAGGGGGACCACTACCAGTTCAAGGCCCTCCCATTTGGTCTTTCCTCGGCGCCCCGAGTGTTCACCAAATGCCTTTCCATGGTAGCGGCTCACCTGCATACCCAGGGAGTGCAGGTTTTCCTGTACCTGAACGACTGGCTCCTGGCAGCCCCATCCAGGAAGGAACTCCTGCGCTCCCTTTCCCTTACCCTGCAGGTTTTTACCAGCCTGGGTAGTACCATCAACCAGGCCAAGTCCCATTTGATTCCATCCCAGAGGCTCCAGTTCATCGAGGCAATCCTGGACACGGCCTCCGGCATGGCATTCCTGCCGCTGGACAGGGTGGACACCCTTCAGACTCATGCAAGCCTGCTGTCCAGTCGCAGGCAGGTCAGTGCCAGGTCAGTCCTTTGCCTCCGCAGGTTCATGGCGGCTGCTATTCAGACAATCCCTCATGCTTGGCTCCACATGAGGATCTCTCAGTGGATGCTTCGGTCTCAGTGGGATCAGTTGGACAACCTAGACCAAGAAGTCCTGGTCTTCAACCCTGTGGTTCGGGACTTACAGTGGTGGATGGTTCAGGAGAATCTTTGCCAGGGAGTTCCCTTCTGCCTTGGACCTCCCTCCCAGACATTAACAGACTCCTCGGGAGAAGGTTGGGGAGACCACCTAGGGTCTCACTGGACTCGAGGCTCCTAGTCCAGGCTCAAGCAGACTCTTCATGTAAACGTGCTGTAGCTTGGGGTTGTGCTGTATGCTCTACAAGCTATGCATCTGTATGTGTTTCCCGGTCATCCGGCTGTCCAGATGGACATCGTGCATAGTCCAGTACATCAACAAACTGGGAGGAACTCGTTCCTACCCTCTTTGCAGGGAGGCAATGCGAGTTTGGGAGTGGGCAGTGCAACACGACCTTCACCTCACGGCAGTTCATGTTCCGGGGGTCAAACACCCTGGCAGACCACCTCAGTCATTCGTCTGCCCAGGCTCACGAGTGGGAACTGGATCAGGGGGTGGTAGACGATATCTTCCTGCGCTAGGAGACACCTCCAGTAGACCTGTTTTACGTCTTCTCTCAACACAAAACTTCCCGCCTTCTGCTCTCTCGCTCCAGGGCTAGGCATTATTTGGAGAGACGCTCTATCTCTAGATTGGAAGGGCAGATTCATCTATGCCTTCCCCCCGACTCCCTTAATTCCAAGGGTCTTACATAAACTCGGCTCAGAAGGAGCTCACATGATCCTAATCCCTCCTTTCTGGCCCAGGCAGGTTTGGTTCTCTCTTCTGCAACAGTATTCAGAGGAACCTCCCCTTCCTCTGTTGCAGCTTTTGCTGAACCAGGATGAGGGGACCCTGGTTCATCCAGGTCTCAAATCCCTTCAGTTGCACGCGTGGCTCCTGCAGACATAGCTCAAGCCCATTGGACTGCTGTCCGCAGGTGAGCGGCGGTGCCTGGTGTTATGCGGATAACTAGCAGAGGCTAAATGTAAGGCTGCCAGAGACCACAAGACTTTGTCGAAGGTATAGCAGATGGCACACCGTGCATTGCAGCACATGCAGCAGCACCTGGACGTCACTGCACGTCTTCCCCTCTTGGGGGAGGGGAGGACCAAGTGGAAAAACCCCTATAGCTCGAGTGGCATAAAGTCAGGAGTCTCCCCTGAACCATGCCCAAGTGACACCCAGAACTGCCTGCTGGGGTAGTTGATCTTAGTTACTCCCCGAGCCCCAGGGAGGGAGCCCTGCTCACGAGGTTTAAGCCACAGTCTGGTAGCCTGTGCATGGGAGTCTGGTGATGCTGGGTTGGGATGGAGAGGACACTGTAGATGATCTGATATGGGGTACATCCTTGCAGAGCAGTGGAGCACAAATAGTTACCCAAAAAAAATGCCATCAGCCTTGAACAACTTTTCAGCTTTCGTGACTGGGAGATAACAGGATAGCAGTGATCTGAAACAGCAACATCATGACTGAGAGCGGCTTGGGAACCTTGTCAAATGTATCCGTGTTATCTGAGAGATGACGCCAACTGTCAGATTTGTACTTTCTGCTCTCTTAGCGTGAGAAAGTGAGCCATGTCTGGTTGGCACCTTTCTCAAAACATGCTGCCGTCCCTGCACCGCTGCTGTTTGTATTGGGCCAAGGCAGATGGCCCTCTGTGCAGGCATGTGTTTTTGTTGCAACCTACTACACACTGTCCTGCTGTGACAGTAATTTTGGATCTAAAATCTGCTGTCCAGTCTCTCTCCCCCCCCCCCGGAAGATTTTTAAATACATGTACATACTGAGGGATGATAGAGAGAGATGGAGATAAGGAGAAATGGATGGGGAAGGGGGGGGGGAGATAGAGATGGATATAGTCTGTCTGGATGGATGAATGGATGGATACTGTTGAGCGATGGATACATAGATTACATATTTGGTTTATACACCATCCGATTACTTGTCATGGATTTTAAAACTTCTGTTTGTGAAGGCTGTAATGAAGGTTATGTACTTACTCTAACTGATCTTCCAGAATATCTTCACCATTGATTACCACCTATAGGTCTGGGCCGGAGGCACTAGGACCCTGCTGAAGCTAAGCTTTTGACCAGGAGTCCAGAAATAGCTACTGGGCAACCTGCGCATCCCCATGTGGTGCCACGCACTAGGCATCCCCTGTTGCCAGCTCCCTCACCAACCTCAGTTTACTAGGAGAGAAACAGTGGTGAAGGAAACGGAGGACTATGAAATTCCCTAGCCCAAGGGGATAGGGAAAGAATACAAGAAAAATAAAAACACAACTCCCAACCTCTGGACAGAGAGCCCTAAGGACAGCCCTAGATCATCGAGCAGTGTCCATCTTCCCAGTCACATCTAACGAGTAGTGCGCTAATAGCCCAGCTGGCGTAGGAGAGAAAATGGGGCATACCAACCAGAGGAATAGTCTGACATAGCCAGAAGAGTAAAACCATCAGAGAAAATGAACTGCTGCTCCTGCAGCAGGGATGTACTCTGTGTAGGAGCTAGTGTAATTTGATCAGTCCAGTGCACAGTACTTCACCACAGACAGTGCTGCTGTCAAGTAGAGTTAAATTGGATAATGACTGCACTTAGATGTAACCATAGGTGAAATAAGTCGTCTTATTGCCTGGTGTGCAGAAATGCACATGCAGAGGAAAAAGCCTTCCTTCCAAGAGCATCCCTCTGGGTGAAATCTGCCTCTGGAGGTTGGTCACACATGAGGTGCCGGAGCCCTGACAGGGTCAGCAGCACTTCAGACCCCAAGTAGGGGTGAGGCACATCACCAGTAGTAAACACTGTGTGTGCGCGCTACAGCTTTGAGGTGCCTGCGGATTGCTGGGTCGGAGATGGGATGCCTCTACACAGCCCTGGATGTTTCCTCACAGGCTCTTTGCCATGGAGGAACAACCATAGTGTCGACATAGCAAACCCCAAGGAGTCACAGTGGCAGGGCTGCCAAATCGCTGCTTGTAAAAGCACATGGGTGAAGCGCCTGGAGTATCTCCGCCAAGAATCGCTGAAACAAAACATACGCAGCAGCTGAAAGAAGGTGCACAGATGACTCGTCCTCTGAGGGCAACAGTGGAGACGAGACGCCACCTCTGGGTATCATTAGTGCAAGAGGAAAGGGCCTGTACTGGGCCCCATCAGACTCCCTATGCCAGCTCTCTAAGGCACTAGCAAAAATTTGGAGTTCCCACGTTAACTGCCCTTCAGGGCCTGTAAATGAGGGCATCCTGTCTAGGAATTGGACAGGCCCATCTGGTAAGGATTGAGACTCCTGATCTGTTTCAACTCAGCCTGCGATGTTCATGCTCTGTTCAAGAAGCGTAAGATCAAGGGTGTCAATAACCCATGGATGACACTAGGCCTCCTTACACAATTGAAGTCTCGAGACCAGCTCTGGTATCGTGCTAAGGCTACTGGCACCCAGACTGATATCCAGGCCTACAAAACAGCAAGGAATTTGTGCACCAGAGCAATCCGCCATGAGAAGGCTAACTATTACAGGAACACCTTAGCCAGCACCTGGAATGACGGGAGTAAATTCTGGCGTAACCTTGCTGAAGTGACTGGAAAGGATCCCGAAACAACACCCACAATGTTGAACATAGTTGGTACCATCACTCTTGACCATGTAATCATTGCCAACGTGTTTACCACTTTTGCTGACCTTAGTCATGTGCTACCCCTAACTTTTTTGATCCCACCACGGTCAACTCCACTTCTGTTAGTTCAGGTTTGCCACCAATGCACCCTCCTTTCCATTTCAAAGCAATCCCAAAAAGCCTAGCTAAAAAACACGTTCTTAAAGTGCTTGGAAAGTCTAGGGTCAGTGGCGATTCACTGGATATGAAACTTCTTGCCCTCACCATTGACGAAGTCCTGCTCCCACTAACCAAAATCCTCAACCATTCCCTCATGCTCTCCCAGTTCCCCCAAAAGTGGAAACTGGCAGTGGTGACTCCAATCCATAAAAGTGGTGACAAGACTCTCACTAACAGCTACAGGCCTATATCCATCGTCCCTCCTCTATCCAAAGCATTGGAACAGATAGTGACTGATCAGCTCATGGAGTACCTTGTAAAATACATTGTGCAATGTTCCCAGCAGCATGTCTTCCACAAAGGGCACAGCACTACCATGGCACTCCTCGAATTCACCACACACATACATCGTGTACTTGATTAGGGCCAAGAACAATTAGCCCTCCTTGGTCTTTCAAGTGAAAGTACCCTCTGGTTTCAAAGCTACCTCAGTAACCGGACCCAACAGGTCAGGATTGGTGAATTCCTCTAGTCATCCCTACCAAGCCACTGTGGAGTACCCCAATGTTCTATCTTGGGTCCCTTGTTATTCAGCACATTCCTGAATAATCTCCCTGTCTCCTGCCATGACAGAGTGTTACTGTATGCAGATAATGCAGTATTCTAGGGACATGGATATGTTGTTCAAGCCACACTTACTGGCAGGTTCCTTACCACTTTAAATCTTGCCGGAAGGTCTTCAAGCTGGCTCCTCCCACCCACCCGGGTGGTAAAACTCTCGGCTTCACCCCATGATGCCAGATCTTCCTTACCGCTTGGAAGCTCAGGATCTTGCCGAGAGACAGCTCTTGCAGCAGGTTACACTATTAGGACTGAAGCCGGCGGGCATCAGGACCCGCGGAAAAATTCTAGCTAGCTATCTTCAGAGGACACGCCCGGCGATCGATTCGCCTCCGTCAGATGAAGTACATAAAGGCGAGTCCGCCCGATTCCAGTTCTTTCTGCATCGACTTGCTCCATGGGATTTGCTCTTTGTCCTGGAACAACTCACGCTCCCCCCCTTTGAACCTGCCGCGGATTGCGAACTGCCTTTTCTATCATGGAAAACGCTATTTTTGATTGCTGTTACTTCAGCGAGAAGAATTTCTGAGCTTCACGCTCTCATGTGCAAAGAGCCTTATTTAGTTTTCCACCGGGACAGAGTATCCCTGAGGACGAATCCAAAATTTTTGCCTAAGGTGGTCTCTACACTCACTCTCAATCAGGATATTGACCTGCCGGTCTACTTCCCGAACTACTCTAATAGAGGAGAGGCTCTGCTCCACACCCTGGATGTTCACCGCAGCTTGAGGTGTTACCTCAACAGAACTAAACTACTTCGTAGTTCTGAGCAACTTTTCATTTCGTTTTCTGAAAGGATGATGGGCCAACTTGTATCCAAACAGTCCCTGTCTCGCTGGCTTGTCCAGTGTATTTCATTCTGTTATGATATCAAACAAAAGCCCCTCCCGGGTACAGTCCGGGGTCATTCTACTAGGGGTGTGGCCACCTCCTTTGCAGCACTCCAAAACGTCTCCACTTCTGCCATATGTGCTGCAGCTACTTGGAGCTCTGTGCATACATTTATCAGGCATTATAGCCAGGACATCGCCTCCCAGCGAAGAGCCGGCTTCGACCTGGCGGTACTACAGGGTCTCCTGTCCTAGATTCAGGACCTGGAATGTATTTCCTAGTTTCCTCCTCCCAGAATTTTGGCCGCGTTACTGCTTGGGAATCAGTCTTAATGGTGTAACCTGCTGCAAGAGCTGTGTCTCGAGTAAAGATAGTACAGTTCGTAGAGAACTACCGTAACAGTAGATCTTCGAGAACAGCTCTTACAGCTAATCTATCCCTCCCACCTTCCCCTTGGAGGAGGCATGGCTTTCGTTCCTTTACTATCAGGATTTGTTCCTTTGACTTCTGACGGTGGATCCTCGGTCTCCCATTTCGATGTCAGCCTGCGGCTGGAAGTCTCCGGCGGAGAACTGGGGAATCGGGCAGGACCGCCCCCTTATATACTACGTCTGACGTCGGAGGCAGGACCGACGTCGGGGGCGGTCCCCGCTGAAGATAGCTAGCTAGAATTTTTCCGTGGGGTCCTGACGCCTGCCGGCTTCAGTCCTAATGGTGTAACCTGCTGCAAGAGCTGTTCTCGAAGATCTACTGTTACGGTAAGTTCTTACATAACTGTACTTTCCCTCCTTAGCGCTCTGCGTTTTAGGCCTGGATCATACCATTCCTAGAACTCCTGTTACATGTGAGTAACCTGTATATCTTCACTTGCCACACCAACCCCACCTCCCTTCAGTGTCAACTACAGAAAAGTTTCACAGAAGTGGAAGACTGGTTTTGTTCACATAAACTCATCCTTAACCATAAAAAAACTAAAACTATGTTGTTCCATGGAATCTACAAGGACCATGAGCTCATAATTAACCACGAAGGCGTCGCCCTTGAGCAGGTGGATATGTTTAAATATCTGTTCCTGACCCTTGACTGCTCCCCCTCGTATACCAAACACATTAACAGTATCGCTAAAACTGTGAACTTCCGCATAGGGCTACTATACAAGCATAAACTTTGCCTAATGGCTGAAGCCTTGAACCTCGCTATCCAGAGCTGTTATCTCAACTATTGACTACGTGCTCGTTATCTATGGATCCGCTACTGATACTGCACTCCGGTGCATAGCTGTAGTCCTTAATAAGTCATGTAGACTCCTTATAGATGGAGGGGGGTCGGCTCAGAGGTAATTTAAGGAAGTATTTTTTCACAGAGGGTTGTGGATGCATGGAACGGCCTTCCGGAGGAGGTTGTGGAGTCAAAAACAGTGGTGGAATTCAAGCATGCTTGGGACAGTCATGAGGCAATTCTAGGGGGTGGGGGCACAAAGAAGTAGGCTGCTGGTTAACTAGGATCTGCAGCTTATCCATTAGGTAGGGAAATGGGCAGACTGGGTGGGCCAAGCAGTCCTTATCTGCTGTCAAATTCTATGTTTCTATGTTTCTTATTTCAGCTGCCCGCCTTTCTCACACATGTGACATTTACGAGCAGGCTAACTGGCCCCAGCTGTCTGGCAGGCTAAAGTACCAGACCTGCATCCTAGCTAAGACATCACTGGGCCTTATGCCTCCTGGAGTCCAATCAGTATTGATCCCTCAGCGTTTCTGCCGCCTATCTAAAAGATTGGACAGTCTAACTTTTACAATACCTCGCTGCCAGACCTCTCAAGCTCAGTGTTCTTACCTTGTCAGAGCCTCCACCTGGTTCAACTTGCTACCTACAGAAATCTCCAACATTGCCACGATTGGTGCATTTAAGTGTAAACTACATCAACACCTCATGGCTAGTGCTTTCAGTGATTGCTTCTTATAATCCCCTCCAGGCATACTACCCTCAAGCATCCCTCTTCACTGCCTCAGCTCCTCCTCTCCTACCCCCCATTACTGGGTATAGGATGAATCTGTCTCCTCTTCCTTTTCATCTCCCCATTCCAACCCCCCTTGCTGTTTCCTCATCTACCACATACCCAACGAAATGCCCTCCCTCTCTCTCTCTGTCCCATACCACCCCCTCACCACCACCACTCTTCTGTTTCTTTTCCCACTAACCCACTCCTAACAAAGTTTCACTGAGCCGCCTATGACTTGTACTGTATTATTAACTCGCAACACAATTCCTTGACAATGCCTTTGGCTGCTGCTATTGTAACCTTACTTGTCTTTTTTTTTTTTTTTTTAAGTTCCATTGTAATGATCATGTTATGTTTAGTACCTTATTGTCCTTACTGCCTTGACGTGGAACCTTTGTAAAAGAGCCCTTGGATCAAAGGTGTAATCCAAAATACAGAGAGGGCCTCGTCCTGGGCTGGGGTAACTGTGTAGGGGGCCTTGCTCGAGGGGAGAGCCTAGCAGAGTTGCCCGAAGGGTGCTGCGTCCTCCAGCGGTGGCCCAGTCAGTGCCCTGAGAACCCCAGGTGAGAGCAGACCATACAAGTCCTACAGGCGACCCCAGTCCTCACCGATGACTGACATCCAGTGGCTTGAGAAAGAATCCCATCAGAAGGTCAACATTCTGCCCTGAGTCAGCACCAGGCTCAGGATCAATAATGGCCTGAGATGGGGGTTTCCAGTCACCATTGCCAGCACCATCCTTGACACCTGGCTTGGTGCAGATCTAGACGTCGAGGTCAGAGCCATCACCTTCTTCAGTGTAGTGAGTAATTCCGGAATCGGGGATGACTTCTGCAACTACATCATTGGCACCATATTCATAGCTGGTCCCAGGATCAGCACCATTGCTGTTGCTGCCTCGGTGACATGTCTGGAGCAGTCCCCCTCCTCGGCGTCATGAATTACGCCATGGATGGTGACACCTGAACAAGTGAATGCATGGACAATATCCTCAGTGCAGGTCCCTCTCCCGACACCACGGTGTCAGTAAGGGGCCCGGCGTAGTCTCCGGTTCAACCCACTGCATCATCAGTGTAAATGGTGACAAAGTGTGGGTGACACCAGAGCACAATATTGGTGTCCACCAGTGCAGACTAAGTGAATAGGCAAGGCAAACTTATTTATAAAGCACCCTTTCTAGAGCCAATGAGTTTCCATTTTCAAAAATGGTAAATTCCATTTGGCAAAATCTTAATAATTTTTTTCCGTTTTTAACCCAAAATTAAGGGCAATCAAAAATGTGGTTCAGAATGGAGGAATTTGTCCAAAAAGTTGGTGCAAAGTGGGGTTCTTCATGAAAAATTAACTCAAAAATGTTCATTAAATGCTCATTTTAAAAATGGCAGATTTTCTTTTTTTTTCTAGTGTTTCCTGTTGAAAACTTGTAATCGTTGGCCCTACCTCTGCTGAAGGCTCAGGACGCTGTACATAATTTAACAGATTCACAAAACATTAACAAAGCACAAGCAAATACGACATAGCAAGAATAAATAAATAGCGGCTAATAAAATGTATAAAATATTGATCAACTAATATTCGCTAGCTGGGGAATGCCTGCTCAAATAAATTTGTTTTTAGTGATGTTTTAAAGGCCTTCACCATGCGGGCAGAATACATTCTCCTCGGAGGTTCCATAATGTTGGAGCTGCCACTCTAAAGGCTGTCTCCAAGATTCTTTCAGGTGGGAAGAGAAGACAGCAAGCAAGCCTGCATTGGTGGAGTGGAGCAGTTGGGAGGTAAGGAACCAGCAGAATTTGCATATAGCTGCAGCGTCACCTTAGAGGAAGTCTGCTGCTCAAGCAGGCAGACTGTGGAGGATTCGCACTCTACTTCCCAGGAGTAGTAGACTGTCCACCAGAGTCTTCGCCTCAGGGCAGTGAGAACACAGTACTTCCACGGAACCACAAGTTCCAGGAAGAGGTCCGGGGAAAGGTCTGGAGACTTAGTCTTGGATGCACACGTGCTAGGCTTGCTTCCAAAGGTGCGGAACAGATGACTCCACCTCAACCTGGGGATCTTCAAGGACATCTCCTCCATTACAGCATGTGACAGGGAGCTCCTGCCACTCTTGAGGACCGACCTTTTCTTAAATCTGTTGACAGTTTTTCTATCTCTTAGCCTAATCTATTATTTACAATTTGTAGTCCATAAGTTTGGCCACCTATGCCCCCCCCCCCAAACTTTCTTGACTATGCTATAGTGTCCTCTCTTAATTTTTATTTTCCCTCTCAGGTCCTCGTACAGGGAGGTTGTTATTGTGACCTCCGAGCTGATATAAAACAGGCTGTGTTCCTCATTGTTGGATTTAGTATGCAGTGGCACTGTCATAAAATACTTTAATGTATATTTGTGTGTATAAAACCTGTAAATGTTGAAAATTCCATAGCACTAGGTGTTTTTGATAAAGGTAAACAGTACTAGGTGACTGTATTATAGAAATTGTTAGTTGTGCTATTTAAAATGCATGTAAATTGCTGTAAGTTGAACAACTCTGAAAAGTCATGGTGATTTAAATATATCCTATGACACTTTGCATTATGGAAGTATGTGTGATGTGTTTCTTTGAAACTTGGCTTATTGTCAATGCCCTTTGGGGTGACCCATGATCTTATTTCGAGAGGGCTCTTGCAGTAGGTAATTACATATAGGACTGACGTCGGCAGGCGGCAGGACCCCATGGAAAAATTTCTAGCTAGCAGTCCCTGGCGAGGGACCGCCCCCACGTCAGGTGACCGGCGTCAGAATACGTCGGTATAAAGGGGCTGTCCGGACGCCTACCTTCCAGTTCTTTCAGGCGTTAGCTTTCGTTACAGCGCTCGCGGTAAAGTTCGTGCTTAGCAAAGCCCTGTTCTTTCGTCAGTTTTTACCGAAAATTTTTCAGTATTTTTCTTCACATCGTCAGGTTAACGTCGGTGTATGTCGTCCCCTTCCAAAAATAAGTGCGACTTGTGCGGCGCCCAACTGCCACACAAGGATGGCCACTCTCTCTGCCTTTTTTGTCTAGGCCCCGACCAGACTGTCTACAAGTGCCCACACTGCCTGCACTTCAACGCGGCTACCCGCAGACTACGCCAACAGTCCCTGGAAGCCCATCTGCTCAAAAAGATGTCTTAAATGGAGAAGGAATTGAAGAAGCTCAGGCAGGCGTCGACCTCTCCTGAAGGACACCACAAGAAGCGGGACAAAGAAAGACACAGGGAGAAGGCCTCCTCGTCCACGACTCTGGACAGAGTCGCGGTTCAGGTAACGTCCCCTCCGGGGGATCGTCCGGCAGCCTCCAAGGTTTTGGAGGCGGCCTCGGGCTCACGCTCGGGTCCTGCGGGCACCTCCGGGCTAAAGGAGGCCTCTGCCCCCAGTACCGCCGCAGGCTTGCGGTCTACTGCTGCGGGCACCTCCCATAAGCCGGACGTCAGTTCCTCCGCCGCCACGGAGAAGACCGATAAGACGCCCGACCCTTGGGGCGGCGCGCGTCGCGTCCCCTCTGGCCGGGCCACTTCCCACCTTTGGCCCGCCTCTGACGAGGGACCCCATAAGCCGGGACACGGCTCCTCTGGTGCCCGCCGATCCAGCCCTAGTCGCACGCCGGCTCCTCTGAGGCGTGCGCCGGAACCTTGAACAGACCCTCCATCTTCAGTCGTCCCAGGTTCCCACTGACCTTCGCTGCCGTCCTGGGGAGCCAGTCATCCCAGCCTGACCCGGGGACTTTTCTCCTCCATCCCAGGCGAGGCGGAGATATTCCTCCACCGTCGGACCTCCTCCTTCAGAACGGATCTGACACGGCCCCACTGATGCCAGTGAGATTCCCAATCAGGCCCGACCCTCCACAGGCCTCTCAATGTCGACCCACCGGAGGCTTCTCTGGGCTGTCTGCTCCGGCAGCTCCTCCGGTACCAGGTATCCGCCCGTCCTATCCGGCGTCTTACCCAGGTTCGCGGTATCAGCGCGCGCAGTACCTGGCGCTGGCTCCACTGGCCGCCTGCACACCGGCACGGTTTCCTGCAGCCAAGGTTCACGGATACGCCTTACAGATATAATCCGTATAGTTATCCCCTCCTCCTCCTCTTCACACGCCCCCAGGCTGCGGTGGATCTGCAGAGACTCTGTGGCTTCCTGGTGGGCTGAGGCCAAGCTCAGCTCTCCAAGAAGTTGAGGAAACCCAACTCTCCGACTGGTGCCTCCCGGCCCCGTACGCCCAAGATGGCACACTCCCTCTCCGCCTCCGGTTCCAGAGCTCTTCCCTCGGGATCCAGAGGGGCAGGACACTCATCCAGGATCCCCCAAGGAACCGTTCCTCCCCTAGGCAGGTCAGGGAGTCTTACTCTGCTTCTAGTTCTTCTTCCTCGCTCTCTGATTCATCGGATTCCTCTGACGGATGCTTAGAGAGGGACGACGAGCCTCGCTCTCCATCCAAGCCCCGGCCGAGGACTCCTCCGAAGTCTCCTCCGGAGGATCCATCCTTCACGGAGTTGCTCAGGAAGATCCAGGAAGTACATCAGTGGCGTTCTCTGGAACCAGATCCTCAGCGGGTCAAACTCACTGAACATCTGGACCTGCCCCTTACAGCTCCTACTTTAGTGCCACCCTGGATCGAGCCTCACGCCCACCTTGTTTCCACTATTTGGAAACAACCGTAGGCTTTAGCCCCACTTCCTCGGAAGTCCAACAGGCTATACCAGGCTCCAGAGGGTGTAGAGTTTTTGGATTCTCACACCATGCAGACTCTGTCGTGATTAGCGCTGCTCACGGCCGGTCAGCACACTCCAAACATTTAAGTTCGTCTCCTCCGGATAAGGAATCTCGCCTTCTGGACCAGTACGGAAGAAAAATATACGCTTCTTCCACACTGGGAATTCGGGCCCTGAATTATGTAGCGCATATGGGGGATTACCAGAAGGCTATCCTTACCCAGGCGGAATCTAAGATTGACTCCTACATGACTCCCAAGTCAAGCAGGAGTTAGCTGACCTAGTCCGTTCTGCTCGTTCGGCCAGTCGTCACATCCTGAGGACGAATTACGATGCAGTGGACACTGCCGGACGGAGCTCCGCGTTCGCCGTAAGTCTTCAGCGTCACGCCTGGCTCCGCGTGTCAGGTTTGGTCCCGGAGCTGCAGTCAGCAATCCAGGAAGCACCTTTCAGGGGTTTAGTGCTTTTCAGCGGTGATGTCAAGGACATCATCACCAATTTGCAGGAGAAGGGGACGGCTCTGAAATCTGTGGATTCCGTGTACTGTCCCCATCCCCTGCAGCGCCGTCCTTTTCGCAGACGCAGCCGGTCTCAAGCGAAACCCCAGGAGGCGGGCCACTAAGGCGGGCCCCGCAGCTGCCAGGCCCCGCCGCCCAAAAAGCAGCAGGTGCCCCAGCTGCGGCGCTGCCACACCACCTGACTCCTCCCTCCACCACCTCCGGACTCCCGGAGGAACCGGTGGGAGGAGATTCTCCCTCCACCTTCCGGGTTGGGAGAGGATAACTACGGATTCATGGGTGCTTCAGATTATTGCGGAGGGGCACTCCATAGAGTTTCTACAGAAACCTCCACACCACCCCCCTCTGAAGTCCTCTTACGCAAGGGACCATCTTCGTTTGGTCAGGGAAGAAATATCTGCCCTTCTCGTGAAGCAGGCCATAGAACCCGTTCCTCCTCACCTTCAGGGGACGGGTTACTATTCCCATTTCTTTCTGGTCCCAAAGAAGACGGGAAATCTCAGACCCATTCTCTATCTCGGCTCCCTGAACCTCTACGTGGAATACAAGAAGTTCAGGATGCTCTGCCTTCAAACCCTTCTGCCCCTTCTTCGGCCGGGTCAATGGCTTTGTGCGCTGGATATGCAGGACTCATATCTGCACATCCCCATTCGTCCCTCACATCGCAAGTGCCTCCGGTTTGCTTTCCAGGGGGACCATTACCAATTCCGGGCACTTCCGTTTGGTCTTTCCTCGGCTCCCCGAGTTTTTACCAAATGCCTGGTGGTGGTAGCGGCCCACCTGTGTACTATGGGAGTTCAGGTGTTTCCCTACCTGGACGACTGGCTCCTGTCGGCCTCGTCAAGGGAGGAGCTCCTGCATTTTCTCTCCCTCACCCAGCAGGTTTTCACTTGCCTGGGTATTACTATCAACCATTCCAAGTCTCATCTGGACCCCTCCCAGAGACTTCAGTTCATCGGGGCTATCCTCGATACGACGGTGAGCAAGGCCTTCCTTCCTCCGGACAGGGCGGCCTCCCTCCAGTCACAGATTTCCCTGCTATCAGAATGCAGGAAGCTTCCGGCGAGGTTGGTTCTCCGTCTCTTGGGGCTCATGGCAGCCGCCATCCCGACAGTTTCCCCGCGCGCGGCTCCACATGAGGATTTCTCAGTGGACTCTCCGCTCCCAGTGGGATCAACTCGTAGACCTAGATCATCTGGTTCTGATCTCCTCGCTGATGGCAAGAGACTTGCAATGGTGGATGGTTCGAGAGAACCTGTTTCGGGGGGTCCCCTTCTGTCATTCTGCCCCCACCAGACTCTGACCCCGGACGCTTCAGGCGAAGGCTGGTGAGCCCATCTGGGTCCTCACCGAACCCAGGGTTTATGGTCCAGATTGGAGTTAGCTGTCCACATCAATGTGCTCGAGCTACGAGCAGTGCTTTATGCTCTCCAAGCCCTTCACCAATACATCCTTCCCGGTCACTTAGCTGTCCAGACGGACAACATGTGCGTGGTGTGGTACATCAACAAGCAGGGAGGGACTCGATCCTACCCATTGTGCAGGGAAGCAATGAAGGTTTGGGACTGGGCAACACTTCACAATCTTCACCTCACGGCGATCCATGTTCCAGGAGTCGACAATACCCTGGCAGACAAGCTAAGTCGCTCCTCTGCTCTGCCACATGAGTGGGAGTTGGACCAAAAGGTTCTAGACGACATCTTCCAGCTTTGGGGGACTCCACAGGTAGACCTGTTCGCCTCTTCCCAAAACGCAAAACTTCCCACCTTTTGCTCGCTCGCTGCAGAGTGAGGTGCTTTTTGGAGTGACGCTCTGTCTCTAAACTGGAAGGGCAGATTCGTCTATGCTTTTCCCCCAATTCCTCTGGTCCCTCGTGTACTGCAGAAACTAACAACGGAAGGAGCGAGAATGATCCTGATCGCTCCTTTCTGGCCCAGGCAAATCTGGTTCTCTCTTCTACAACAATACTCAGAGGTTCCTCCTCTTCCTCTTCTTCCATCTCGAGGATTGCTGACCCAGGATCAGGGGACCCTGGTCCATCCGGGACTCAAGTCCCTGCAACTTCATGCATGGCTCCTGCAGACCTAGCTCAATCCCGCTTTGGCGTCTCTCCAAAGGTGGCGGAGATTTTGGTGGAGGCTAGGAAACCCTCCATGAGGTCCACTTACGCCATGAAATGGAAGAGATTTTCTATTTGGGCCGCCTCTAGGAACGTGGAGCCTTTCTCCTGTTCAGTGGCCGTTCTGGAATATTTATGTCATCTCTTCGACTTGGGTCTCAGTCATTCCTCCTTGAAAGTACACATGGCCGCTATCTCAGCGTACCATGTTCCTTTCGCAGATAAAGCCTTTGCCCAATTAGAAGTATCCAAGACTTTTCTTAGAGGGGTACTTCATCTCAGGCCCCCTGTCCAGACTCCTGCTCCCCCTTGGGAGTTGAACTTTGTTCTCGAGAAACTTACCCTTCCTCCCTTCGAGCCTGCGGCCTCTGCAGACCTGAAGTTTCTATCGTGGAAGACTCTCTTCTTGGTGGCCATTACTTCCGCCCAAAGAAATTCCGAGCTCCAGGCCCTTATGTGTAAAATTCCTTATTTGATTTTTCACAAAGAACGAGTAGCTTTTTGCACGAACCCTAAGTTTCTACCTAAAGTGGTAGCAGAGTCTACCTTAAATCGGTCTATAGAGTTACCTGCCTTTTTCACGCAGTACTCCAACCAAGGGGAATATTTACTCCATACCATGGATGTTGACCGGATTCTGAGATACTGCACCGATAAGACTAAGGATCTCAGAAAAACTGACCAGCTGTTCATCTCTTTTGCTCACAAAAGAGAAGGCAATGCTGTTTCTAAGCAATGCCTGTCGAAATGGTTGGCTCATTGCATCACTTTCTGTTATGCCAAGTACAACAAGACCCTTTCGGGTCAAGTCAGAGGTCACTCCACTCCGGGAGTTGCAGCCTCTGCGGCTTGTTTCAAGAATGTGTCTGCAGCAGATATCTGTGCTGCCGCCACCTGGACTTCCGTCCATACTTTTACGAAACATTACAGTTTGGACATTGCCTCTCGCCATAGAGCAGGCTTCGGGTTAGCGGTCTTGCAGGGCCTCCTGTCTTGAGGTTTGCAAGGTTTTTGCTGCTTCTCGGAGTAGTTCCTCCTCCCAGTGCCTTTCTTTTGTTCCAGACTGCTTGGGATTCTGTCCTATATGTAATCACCTACTGCAAGAGCCCTCTCGAAGTAAGATAGTACAGTTACGTAAGAACTTACCGTAACAGTAGATCTTCGAGAGAGGCTCTTGCAGTAGGTAATACCTTCCTGCCCTCCATCCCCCTAGGCTTTTTCAGCTCCTTTTCCATTGAGGGAAATATCTGCTTCTCTCTTGTCCGGGTCTTCCGGGCCTGTGGCAGGAAAGAACTGGGAGGCGGGCGTCCGGGACTGCCTCTTTATACCGACGTCGTCTCTGATGCCGGTCACCTGACGTGGGGGCGGTCCCTCGCCAGGGACTGCTAGCTAGAAATTTTTCCGTGGGGTCCTGCTGACGTCAGTCCTATATGTAATTACCTACTGCAAGAGCACCTCTTGAAGATCTACTGTTACGGTAAGTTCTTATGTAGCTGTACTTTTCAGTGCTTCTGCACTGAGGTTCTTTGTCCTTTTTTTTTTTATTATTATTTGAGCCCCCACCACACAAGCAAACGAGGCCCGCATAGGGTTGGAGGCTGAATCACAATTGCTAAGTTATATCAGAGATCAGTGAGTCAGTAGGTGCTGGCTAAGTGCAGAGAAAGGACATACATATAGTCTGTTGCTGCAGACTGATGTTCTGAAAAAGGGATATGCCATTGCTTAAGGTTATCTCCTGCATTTTAAATTAACATCACGCAGAGATTGTGTGTTGAACTTGAAGTTCGGTGTCTGGTCCATCTGTTATCCCACAACCCCTCCACATGCCACACCTTTGGAAATATAAGCCGTAAGCATGAGGACCACTCAAACTTTTTGTTAGCTAATGACCACCCACAGTGACCTGCAGAGTCTACGCATATATAACATGGGCGGCACCATCACTCCTCCTTTTTTTCTCCTGCCATCAGTCATCGTCATCAAACCAGCTGAAGGAAACACTGTCAACTTAGCAGTTGCCATTTATTTTACTTATTGTTGTCATCTTTGTATGCCGCTGAAGTTGAAAGAGCTTTTGTTTCGATTTTGCAGGTGCCATAGATCTGGTTCCTCCTCAGGAAAGAAACAAAGGGTTCTATTCCAGACACATCCTAGTCCAAATGGTTCTCAGAGACAGAGGCGGACATAAGGGGGCTAAGGGGCTGAAGCCCCCTCTCTGACCACCTGATGTCCACTACACAGTCAGGTATTGCAGCAGCAGAACAACCTGGTAATCCCAACCTCCGACACGATCTTGATTGCAATGGTCAGTTTGCTAGGGGGTCTGAAAAGGTGGCCAGGGAGCCATGCTCCCAACAGTCCTGCTGCTGCTACGGTGGCTGGCACAGAAACTACTGAGTCTGGGACACTTGTTTTGCCCGGACTGAAATCACCACTGCACACAACGTCGCTCCGTCCCTGAACAACTGTCTCCATGGGCCACTACCACTGGGGAGCCACTCACATCGGGAAGCCACTGTTCCTACCCAAATGCTACTGACCCTGCCATGGATGTGGATAACCCCCCATCCCCCGCAGCTCTCGGCACCGATCCACCATTTAAGAAGTGTGCTGCCGCCTAAAGCAACCTGGGGATGGTGTGGGAGTCAATAGTAGACACTGAGGTCTCAGACTCCTGTAAGTGGGGATTTTTGTGTCTGAAACAACATCCGCCAGAGGTCCTGTGGCAGAGTTTCTTTTAGTAGGAGCCAGAGGCTTTTTCCAAGGATAGCATAGTCGGGGAGCGGAGTCTGAATCAAGTGTGCAGCAGTACATCACAGAATTGTAAGGGAGCAGCGGTTATTTTAAGTTAAGTAATGCAGGGCTATATTTGTTTTTTCTGTTTCTGTCTGTGCTCACGTTTTGGTACAAGGCTCAGGGCAGTGAGAAAGAGAGGCGCCACAGTAACAGCACTGGGGAGTTTAAATCCAGTAGCTCAGTGCTGCGTTCTGTACATTTACTACTCCACTTAAGTGTTTGATATTTGGACCTTGTTCTTTGGGGTGTTACTGCTTTTGGTTACAAACGCAGGCTGGGAAGCTGGGGAATGGCATGGAGGAGGTTTCGAGTGGGCGATTGTTTTTCTTCTACAGATCAGCACCGGATGATGGTTGGGGAGGGGTGCACTTCACATTCCCCTGTGCAGGGGATTACCAGAGTGCAGTAGAGTTAAAATAAATAAATAAATAAAATAAAACCCCACTGGCGCTGACAATTGATAAATGATCCGCAATGGCTGTGGAATTTGCTTCAGCTTCACTTCATGAAACTACCGCCCTTGAATGCAGAGAACCAGTGGGTGGGAAGGAATCTTCATTGACCATCTGCACTACTGCTTTTCACTGCTGCTGTGGCAAGCCAAGCATAATTGAGTTGTGTTCCTCTCTTACTATGCTAATGAAAACCTTTGGTGGAGGGTCTATTTTACATCAATAATTGAGAGAGTCTAAAATTAAAAATTAAAGCCGACCCGGTGGTGCAGGAGGTTGAGGTGCTGTGCCTCTAACCACACGACGATTTGGGAGCAGGACTCGGTGGGCAGGGAGAGGAGAGTGGCGTCCGATGGACGGCTCTCCTCTCCTGGGGTGGGGGGAGTGGGAGGCTTTGCTCAGCAGCAGCCCCTAGTGGAGAGTGGGGGCACAGCCGAAGTGTCGTGATGCTGAAACCACGAAAAACCAGATAAACAGCTCAGGTGTCCGCCGGATGACAGCTCTCAGACTCCCAACGCCTCCGGAACCTCTAGGGAGCCTCCTCATCCTCGGCAGCATCCCTGGGCCCTAGTATGAGTGCACTGGGGAATTCCCCTGCCCCCGGTGCCTTCCCCCTCAGAGGAGAGGGACCCGCCCAGCGAAGGGTTGCATCCGGGATATCCCGGGGACCGGCTACGATATGAGGCTGACTGAGAAGCTCGGAGAGAGGTAGGTAGAAGTAGTTGGGGGGCTTGTAGAACCTGACGGACTGGGGTTCACCAGAGCTAGGGAAGGGGAGTAAAAAAGATAATGCAAAAAAAGTAAATAATTGCAAACCTGCAAGAAAACATAACCCCTGCTCGTACCTTATTGCTTAAATCTATGGGTAGTCAAGCTTCCCTACTCAGTATAAATATTAGGGCAAATACCCTGTAGTGTCATTCTTTATGCATGTACCAGAGAGTTCACTTATTGTCTCTACTTGGACTTAAACACCGCTACCTCCCTCTGTACTAGTATACTTTTGTGTCCGATCTACTACCCCCATTATCTCTCTCACTTAAATTCACCACTCTACACCGTTTCCTCTTCCCTTAACTCTCCTGCTAATCTGGGGTTACTGATGTTTATTAAGTTGTTGTTTTATTTGCTCTGTGAAGGACAAGAACCTGTGGTGTTTTCGTTTGCTTTTTGGTGGATGACACAAATTATTTAATATGTTCGCTATCATTTGTTGTCCAATGTATTTGCCTAATTTTAATATTACATTTCACTTGTTTGTATTTCTTTCATTGCTGTTAATCACGTTTTTGTTGCACTTGACGTGGAACATTTGTAAATGAGCCAGTGGCTCAAAGGTGTTTGTAATCCGAGATTTAATAAACTGGTCCTGAAACGGTTTCTGGATTTATATTTGGAGTCTAAGGGGCCTGGCATCAACAGTGTTTTGTTAAATCTTTCTGGCTGAGGAGCACCTTGAGTGTTATAATGGGTGGTCCTGGACTTACATATCCCACACAGGGATCATTTAGGGTTGCCACCTTTGGATGAGGCAAAAACGGGATCCTAAGCTCCGCCCCTAGTCCTACCCCTTTTCATGACTCATCAAGCACTGTTCCTCCAATAAGACAACACTTAAAGCAGCAGTGAAATACAAATGCTAAGATACTGTACTGTGCCTGTTAAAGTTACTTTCCTAGGTTCTTCCTGTTTATTTATTGACGTTCGTTAACCAGATAAACATACAGAGATGAAAGAAATCTCCTTTACAGATATGATCTGGGGGAGACATGGGAAATGCTGTAAATAGCATACAACAGTATCCATACTTTATATATTTTTTCTGCCTCCATTTCCTGTTCTTGTCCACAGTACTATTTTAAAGCCAAAGTGACCATACTTTTTTCTTGTTTGGGGGGGGGGGATAATTTACAACATTTAAAAATGCCCAAATTCTGTTAGAGATGAAAATGTTTACTGGCAAATGAAAGTGGAGGATAGCTGGCTCTGTTACTGTTACAAAAGGTGGGGACAGCTGTGCTGCTATGTCACTTCAAGATGCAGTGGAAAGATTAGGTTAAGTACTAATGTTGTTAATGGCCATACTTTACACCTCCCAGGGTGACTGCATTCACAAACAAAAGGCTACACTGACAACAGAACTTTTTTGTAACCTGGACGTGTAGCTGAAACAATGAGTGATATGACAAAATGTGTTTCAAAAGTATGTGAGCACTCAAAATGGCTCAGAAGCCTGACCAGCACAGAGCAAAACCAGACTGCCTGATAGGGACCCTGAAAACCTGATCACCAGGTTAAAAAAAAAAAAAAAAAAACTGACAGGTGACAACCCTAGGATAATTCCTGAACAGTTCTGCTCTTGAAATCTTGACCTGATTGGAGTAGATCCAGTCTTTGCCAATCTGAAGTGAACAATAAAGCTTTTTATAAGGACCCTGGAGACTACCTTTTGATCTTTGGCCACGTAAGCTTCTATGTGTCTTGAGAAATGGTCTGTTGACACCAATATATTGGCAATGTTGCAAGTGTCAGGCTCGAGACTTGGGAAATCAATACATACAGTTCCACTGGGACAATGGTAAAAATATTTATTATGAGTCATTAGAATGGCAGCCCTATTTGACAATGTCTTGCGCTGCACACACCTACTTAACAAACCCCACCCAGTAGTTATAAGTAAAAAAAATAAAAGTACTTGTCTAGGCCTGGCCTGTGTGGTAGTATACAGCACACAAGCATTCTCTAAGTACTTCATAATCTGGTACTCAGTTTAGGCGCATTGGTAGTCATTACTGTACCTATGATGCATGTGGCGTGGCCTAAAACAAAAATACTTTTTTTTTTTTTTTTTGTACTTGTGCATTTGTCTTGCTAAACATAAGGATGAGTGGCAGCTTGCTACTCATGATATTTTGCTAGAAAAAAGGCTCAGATTGCATCTCGGAGCTTTAAAAATCAACATTTTATATGGGGGACTAAGCGGCCCCCAGACCCTCAGCATATTAAGTTAGATATTTCACAGTCTCAAGCCCCCTTTGCTACATACCCAAATATCCACCACTGCTCAGAGATTTGAACCTGTACATCTAATTCAAAATATTTCAAATGGTGTCCATGAAGGCTCTGATTCCCCTGCTACAGAAGGGGGACTGGTTCTGTTCTCATGACATGAAGGATGCATACCTTCATATAAAGATCTAGAAATCCCACGGGCAGTATCTCTGTTTTATGCTGTTGGGCAAACACTATCAGTTCAAGGTATTACCCTTTGCCTTATTCGCTGTGCCACGGGGTCTTTACCAAGTACGTGGCATTAGTTGCAGCAGCCATTATCAAGGAATGCCTGCATGTTTTCCCTTATCTAGGCGACTGGCTTCCGAAGGCCAGCTTCAGGGAAGTTGAACTGAATACCCTGTCTTGAACACGCTGGCTTTTCGACTTGGGGACCACAGTAAATGTGCCAATGTCTGACTGCCAAGATTATACGAAATGGGGGTGGTCTTGGTCACACAGAAGGGATGTGCTTTCTTGCTACAGGGTAGGGCAGGTACTTTGATTGCCCGGGCATAGTTGGTATACAGGAGTCGCTTTGTTTCTGCACGAACAATGTTGAGTCTCCTGGGCCACATGGCTACAACCATAGTGACTGTACCACTGGCACATCCTCGTAGCAGAATACCTCCGTGGACACTCGGGGTCCACTAGGATCAATTGATGGATGAGCCGTTATAAAAAATCTAGACATGTCTGAGAATTCACCAAATTCTAGTGTATCTGAGCATTCCCGTAGAGAGGAAGCTGTGTGGGGCAAAGATGAGGAACGGGGCATTGTTACCAAAAACGGGCACACAAAAAAGGGAGGAGAGCTGTATCCAACCCTGAGATTCCACTTGCTCTTTCAAATAAATATAGCCCTTGACAGAGGAATCCGAAATACCTATAACACTGTCACACAGTCACATGTTTACGAATCACAATAAGCCAGAGTTTCCTCTTGCTTCATCAGGTGGCCCACAGCATGGAGGGAGGCGGTACAAAAGAGGGCTATCGGAATGGTGCTGGGCCTGCATCAAAAGCCCTATGAGGAAAGACTCACGGAACTGAATGTGTACTCTCTAGAGGAAAGAAGGGGCATAGAAACATTCAAATACCTCACAGGGATTAATAAGGTACAGGAAGATGGCATTTTACATAGAAAAAGATGCTCCAGGAGAAGAGGTCACACTATGAAGCTGGGTGGTGGGGGAGACTTGGAGGAGATGTGAGGAAGTAATTCGTCCTGGAGAGGGTGGTGGACGCCTGCAACAGCCTCTCACCAGAGGTGGTGGATGCTAAAATTGTAACCGGATTCAGCATGCATGGGATACACACAATAATTTTTTGTCAGAAATTAGTAATTTATCAGTAGGAGATTACATTCTCATGGGCAACTTCAATTTCCCAACAATTAACTGGGACTCATTAGAAGGATCGGGAACATGTGAAAATAACTAAGTATTACTATCTCAAATAATTTAGAACAAATGGTCAGATGTCATACCAGAGGTAATAACATTTTAGATCTAATTTTAACTAACATACAAGCTGGTATTTCTGAACCCAAAATCCTGCCACCCTTAGGAGCCAGTGACCATAATATGGTTGAAATATAGATGACACTAAAGGCTGTAGTACTAAAAACGCAACAATAGTTAATCATTTTTATAAAGCTAACTATCACAAAATCAGTGAATACTTACAGGACTGGAACTGGGAAACGGACTTAAGTGGTCTAACTTTAGAAACAACATGGGAAAAGATAAATGACATAAACAAGTATTGCATAGTACACTGGGTGCCAGAAAGAACAAAATATGTTAATAAAAGACTTCCGTCATGGTGGAATAAAACAATAAAGCGTCTCATCAATAGACTAAACAAACTATATAACAAACGCACTGAAACTCCACCTGATGCATCTTGGACTAAATATAAAAAAGTGCAAATAAAGTGAAAAACCTCATTAGGAAAACTAAACAAGAATACAAGCATAAACTAGCAAGTATTAGTAAAGATAAAAAAAAACAATTCTTTAGTTATATAGGTTCACTAAAGGGACAACAAAAAGGGGGATAGGTCCATTAGTAACATCAAAAGGAACAGAATTGAGATGGCAGATGAACTCAATGACTGCTTTCTGAGTGTATTCCAACCAAGACAGCTACCAACTGAAATACCCATTTCCCATCCGCTAGTTATAAATGAATTTACAATTACTGAAGTAGTAGAAGCCATTACAAAAATTAGACCTAATGGCTCAGCTGGCTCTGATGGAATCACACCTAAATTTAAGGAACTGTCCTCCGTGTTGGCTGGTCCACTAACTAGACTATTTAATGTATCACTAGCAGAGGGTAAATCTTTATCAGTCTGGCAAACTGCAATCTGACACCCATATTTAACAAGCATTTGTCAATGCCGAATGTTGATTGCGTTGGTCCGTTGAGCTCGCTCAGTGGCCCTCTGTCAGTTGCCCGTTGTGTTTCTCCCGGTGCTACAGGCTGCTGTTTAGTACTGGGCTCCTGCCTGCGTTGGCACCCTTTTCTGTCCACAAAGAAATCCGCAGCTGTCCCAATAGAGCTTCGTTGAGGTGGTTCACTGCCCCTCTCTAACTCGCTTATTCTGTTTCTCCTGGCGCTGCAGGATGGGCTTTTGTACTGGGCTCCTGCCTCTGTTGGTGACTTTTTCTGCCCACAAAGAAGTCTGCAGTAGTCCTGACACAGGTCCGTTAAGCTTGCTCACTCCCCCTCTGTGTCTCACTTGTTCCGTTTCTGCTGGCACTGCAGGCTAGCCTTTTGTACTGGGCTCCTGCCTGCGTTGCCACCTTTTTCTGCTCACAAAGAAATCCACAGCAGTCACTATAGAGCTCCATTGAGCTCACTCACTCCCCCTCTCACTCGCTCGTTATGTTTCTCCCGCCGCTGCAGGCTGCCATTTTGTACTGGGCTCCTGCCTGCATTGGCGGCTTTTCAAACAACATGAAGTCTTGCTATATTATGACATATGCAGTTTGTCCCAGCCTTTAGAACTTCTCTGAGGTGAAAGAGTTAACTTCCATGCAGGGCATGGAATCTTGAGCGCGACCTCTGATGAACACTCTGTCTGTTGAAGCTCAAACTTAAACTGTCAGATTCTTTACTCCGCCTCACTGAACAGTTGCTCCGGAGATTCCTCCTGCTGCTCTGTTTGTTCATCGGTTTTAAAGTGTAATTCTCGGTTTATTTTATCGAAATTTTACCGCATTCGTCGGTTCAAGCTCTGTCTGTGGTATTGTAAGTAATAGATAGGCTTACTTTTTTATTTTTCTTCTGTGTGGAACTTGTAAACGTCTTTTCAGTTCAGTTTGAACCGATCAAAGGGGTTTAAAAAAATTACTTTCTAGCCCTTTAGAGTGCAGTTCCCGGTTCTTATCGGTTCTAAAAAAAAAAAAACAGATTTTATTACGTTTTTTTCCACGACCCGTGACACGGTTGGGAACCGATAAGAGTCTTGCTTGGTGGATTGCAGTTAACGGGCAAGTTTTGGTTAGGCTGGCACTATGAGAAACCCAAAAGAAAAACCGGACCCACTGGGTTTCAGCACTGTGGCCTCTGTGGGGAAGCCTTTGCCAAGGCTGACCCACACACCATATGTGTATATTGTCTGGGGTTTGACCACCTCAATGCAGACTGCCAGATTTGTAAAAATTTTCCTGCTGCCACCGTGGAATAAAGAGTTGGTAGGCTCAGGGAAAGGGAGGCCAAAAAGTCCGCTGACCCGGATGGCCAGCCTGGTTTGGTTCCAACCGAACCTGAGGGAGTGCCCTCTGACCAGGGCGATGCTTCCTCGGGCAAACGAAGAGCCAGCTCTGAGGAGCCGGTTCCAACTAAAAGGGTTAGAAGGTCAGCTAGTTTGGGGCCAAAGTTCTTTCTCCAACACTGAGGAAATAGCCAAAGCTATTCAGATTGTCAGTCTCTTTCCCCAGTCCGTCCGAACCGGCACCATTGGGTAAGCGCCCGGTTCGATCCGGTCTCAGTTCAAGGTTATGATTTTGAAGATTTTTATGAACCAGGGAAGGGAGGAGGAGTACGAGGAGAGTGAGTGTGATTTTGACAGTCTGGATGTGCCCATTGAACTGGACATCTCTCAGACAGACCTTCAGGAGTATCCCTCCCAGGCTATCCGAGTCCCCTCTCATTTTGTTTTACAAGAAAGTTGCTGACACTCTGCAACTCCCTGTTGAGAAGCTGTTGATGATCAAGAAGAGCCTGATTTTGTGGAAATGATGGATATTCCAGAGTCTAGGAGACTGTCTATTCCCTTGCATAAATCTTTTAGGAAACAGACAGTAAAATTCTGAAAACTCCTCATTCTATCCTCCCTGTGGATAAAGAATGGACAAGAGGTATGCTTTATCAGGCTCTGATACGGAGTTTCTATCTCAGCAGTGCAGCCATGTGGGGTAGTGCAGGCTGCAGCCTGTGACAAGGCTAATATTCCTCTAGCCTCTCACCTCCTGAAAAGGATTCCAGGAGGATGGATGCCATGGAAAAAAGCAGTACATGGCAGCACCTTTGGGACTCAGACAGGCAAATTATGGCTACGCGGCTGGTACCAGAAATCCAGGTGGGATGCTGTCCTGGCCCTAGCAAAACAGGCCCTGAACAGCTTGCCAGGGAGCTGGAGCAGGTGGCTGCGGATGGTATTGAGGCATCCAGGTGCAATTTCATGTTGCAGTAGACTCTAATGATGTTTCATCTAGAATTATGGCTACATCTGTGTCTCTTAGCAGAATGGCCTGGCTCAGATGTACTGCCCTGTCTGGGATACCCAGTCTAAGGCTATGGATTTTCCTGTTGTGGGAAATTCTCTGTTTGGGGAGCAGACAGAGAATTATATGAAGAAAATGGATGAGTATAGGACCACCTATAGGAGTGCACAGGCCAAAGAAAGGCAAGTCACTCCTCAAAGGCAGCATGGCAGGGGCAGGCCTTTTCATAGGTCATTTTACCAAGCCCAGGCCTCCTCTTCTGCTTATGCCCAGAGGGGGTTCTTTAGAGGAAGGGGCAGAAGGGGTTCTAGTAAGCCTGCTTCTACCCCTCAACCCAAAGCCCCTGCAAAACAGGCTCCCTGATGGGGTAGCCAGGGCCGATTCTCCACTACCGTGAGGGCAGGCTGGCTTACTTTGTCCAGGACTAAGTCTTTAACATCAGACAAGTGGGTCCTGGAGGTAGTAAGCCAGGGACTGGTTCTCAGCTTCAAAAATTTCCGAATGAGAGCCAGGTCTTTTCCACCTGCAAACCCATCAGAGGCACTTGCCCTGGAAGCAGAAGTTTCTGCTCTCCTGGCTCTCAGAGCCGTGGAAGGGTTCTACCCATACACCAGGGCAAGGGTTGTACTCCAGGTACTTCCTTACCCCAAAAGACAGGAGAATGGCGGCCCATTCTGGATCTCAGGTATCTAAACAAGCACCTTTTAAAACCAAAGTTCAAAATGGTGACCTAGAATTATTTTACCCTCTCTAAGGCCAGGGGACTGGCTAGCCTCCCTGGACCTCAAGGATGCCTACTTCCATGTTCTCGTCAAAGCTGCCATCGAAAGTACCTCAGATTCAAACTGCCCTCAGGCCATTACCAGTTCAAAGCAATGCCCTCGGCCTCTCCTCGGCTCCAAGGGTGTTCACAAAATGCCTGGCAGTAGCAGTTGCTCATTTAAGAAGGCAAAGATTGCCATCTTCCCTTATCTAGACGACTGGCTCATTGTAGGCCAGTCTCCAGAACTCGAATCAAACTTCAATTTACAAGTAACCCAGCAGCTGCTTACATCTCTAGGTTTCCTTCTCAGTCTTCCAAAGTCAGTTCTGGAGCCTGTCCAGCTTCTCACCTTCATAGGCAGAACTGAACACAAAGAAGCCAGAGCCTTCCTTCCTCTGGAGAGAGCAAGGACCCTGGTGTCTCTGGCCTCCTCTTTCACCCTGCAGGTCTCTCGACCAGCAAGGCATTTCCTACAGCTCCTGGGGCACATGGCTGCTTCTACAGCAGTAGTGCAGGGAGCGAGATTTCAGATGAAGGACATTCAGTTCCATTTGAGAGCCTTTTGCTCTCAAAGGACGGATCCCTAACCAAATTGATTCCAGTGACTGAACCTGATCCAGGCCCTTCAGTGGTGGCAGGATCAGAACAATCTGAGACAGGGGTTCCTTTCATCCCCCAGTCTCATTCCTTGACCCTTACTACAGATGCATCCCTCCTGGGTGGGAGCTCACATGGGTGACCTTTCCACCCAAGGGCTGTGGTCCCCTCAGGAATCCCTGCTCCACATCAATTTGCTGGAGCTCAGAGCAGTTTTCTAGCACTCCGGTTTTCTCCACATCCGTCCAGAACAAGGTAGTTCAGGTCAGAACAGACAATACCACTACAATGTGGTACATCAACAAGCAAGGGCACTCGGTCCTTCGCCTTGTGCACCAAAGCAATGAAGTTGTGGTCTCTGGCTTACTCTCTGAATGCCTCCTTACGGCAGTTCACCTCCCAGGCAAGGACAATGTCCTAGCGGATGCTCTCAGCAGGATTTCCCAGGGCCATCACGAATGGGCACTGGATCCCCTGATACTGGAGGTAATATTTGCCAGATGGGGCATTCCGCATATAGATCTCTTTGCAGCCCCAGACAATCACCAACTTCCCCTTTTTTTGCTGCAGGCCCCCAGTGTTGGGCTCAGTCCTTCTGGATGCCTTCCTTCTCAGTTGGGAAGGGAAGTTTCTCTATGCTTTTCCCCCCTTCCCTCTTCTTTTCAAAGTGCTAGTCAGAATTAGATCTCAATCCTGCAAGATGTTCCTGATTGCTCCAGATTGGGCCAGGCAGCCCTGGTACCCACTCCTCATGTCCTTAGCAGTCCACCTTCCCCTATGCCTTCCCAGGAATCACAACCTGTTAACCTGTGCCCAGGGAGGCTTGGTATCGAACCTCAAATCTCTCAATCTCAAGGCTTGGCTCTTGAAGAGTTAGTTGCTGACCTACACCTTTCTCAAGGTGTATTGGATATCTTGAATGCCTCTAGGAAGCCTTCCACCAGGGCTACCTATAATTCAAAATGGAAAAGATTTTCCATATGGTGTGCTGGTAAACATATTTCCCAGAATCTGCTGGTGTGCCCAATCCTGGATTATTTGGTGCATTTGAATTCCTTGGGGCTGAGACCAGCTACCCTAAAAGTGCACTTGGCAGCTGTGTCTGTCTTCTTGTCAGCAGATAAGCCCTCTTCTTCATCAGCTCACCCTGTGTTCTCCAAGTGTTTTAAAGGGTTGCTTCACACCAATCCCCCGTTCAGGGATCCTGCCCCTGCTTGGGATCTTAATATTTGCATCGCTCAGCTTATGCAACCCTCTTTTGAGCCATTGTCTTCAGCAGAGCTGAAGTACTTGACTTGGAAAATTGTGTTTCTGGTAGCCATCACCTCTGCCAGGCGCATAAGTGAGCTACAAGCCTTGTCAGTGGAGCCTGATTTCATCTCCTTTCATAGAGATAAGGTAGTCCTCAGGACTAACGGGAAGTTTTTGCCTAAGGTGGTTTCAGACTTTCACCTTAATCAATTCATGTCTCTCCTTGTGTACTTCGCTGACCATTCCTCCTCTGGTGAGAGGAGATTGCACAGTTTAGATGTCAAAAGAGCCCTTAGTTACTATATAGAACGTACCAAGGGTCACAGGTTCGAATCCCTCAATTGTTCCTCACCTATGGTGAGGTTGGTAAGAAACCTGCCACTAAAAGATCCATTGCCAGGTGGATTGTCTCTTGTATCCAATTCTGTTCTGAAAAACTGGGTAAGGTTCCTCCCTCAGGCCTGAGGGCTCACTCTCAGAGGTACAGCTGCATCTCTGGCTGCTGCCAGGGACATTCCTATCCTGAGATATGTCAAGCAGCTACCTGGAAAACAGTTCACTTTTACTAAGCATTACTCCTTGGATATCCAGGCTAGGAGTGATGCTCGATTTGGCACAGCCGTGCTTCAGAGCCTATTTCCCAAGTAGGTTCAGTCCCTCCTCCATGGAGGTACTGCTGTGAGTCTGCATATGTCATAATATAGCAAGACTTCATGTTGTTTGAAGAAAAAATTACTCACCTTAGTAATGTTGTTTCTTCTAATGAGTCTTGCTATATATGACCTACACCAACCTGCCCCTCTCATAACCTCTGTTTTGCGGATGTGGGTGGGCAGTGCAATGTTGGCACTTCTTTGATGCCCACTTCATTTCACCCTTCTAGGGTGCTTAAGTGTTATGCTTAAGTTTCTTCTTGAATCCCCCGACTTGAGTCTTTGTTTTTGGGATCAAGATCAAAAAGGTGTTTTTGTAGTTAGTAGCCAGTGGCTAGTGTAGGTTTACGGCTTCCACACAGAACCTTAGTGAGTTTCTGCTCGTAAAGATCTGACAGTTTAAGTTTGAGCTTCAACAGACAGAGTGTTCATCCGAGCTCGCGCTCAAGATTCCATGCCCTGCATGGAAGTTAACTCTTTCACCTCCGGAGCAGTTCTAAGGCTGGGACAAACTGCATATGTCATAATATAGCAAGACTCCATTAGAAGAAACAACATTACTAAGGTGAGTAATTTTTTCTTTCTGCCCACAAAAATCTGCAGCAGTCGACCCAGCTCCATTAAGCTCATTCACTCCCCACCCAACTTCAGCTCATTCTGTTTCTGCCGGTACTGCTGGCTGGCCTTTCGTACTGGGCTCCTGCCTGTGTTGCCGCCTTCTTCTGCCCACAAAGAAATCTGCAGCAGTCATGATAGAGCTCCGTTGAGCTCGCTCACCCACTCCCTCTCTCTCGCTCATTCTTTCTGTTTCTCCCGCTGCTGCAGACTGCCCTTTTGTACTGGGCTTCTGCCTCTGGTGCCTTTTTCTGCCCACAAACAAATCTGCAGCAGTCCCGACACAGCTTCTTTGAGCTTGCTCATTCCTCGCTCTCGCTCGTCCTGTTTCTGCCGCTGCTCCAGGCTGCCCTTTTGTACTGGGCTCCTGCCTGCGTTGTGCTGCCTTCTGCCCACAAAGAAATCTGCAGCAGTCATGATAGAGCTCCGCTGAGCTTGCTCACTCCCCCTCTCTCACTCATTTGTTCTGTTTCTCCCGCTGCTGCAGGCTGCCCTTTTGTACTGGGACCGTGCGTGCATTGCTGCCTTTCTCTGCCCAGAAAGAAAACTGCAGCAGTCCCGACACAACTCTGTTGAGCTCACTCACTCCCCCTCTCTCTCGCTCGTTCTGTTTCTTCTCCCACTGCAGGCTGCCCTTTTGTGCTGGGCTCTTGCGTGCATTGCTGCCCACAAAGAAATCTGCAGCAGTACCGACACAGCTCCGTTGAGGTTGCTCACTCCCCCTCTCTCACTCGCTCGATTTTCTCCCAGCGCTGCAGGCTGCCCTTTTGTACTGGGCTCCTGCCTGCGTTGGCACATTTTTCTGCCCACAAAGAAATCCGCAGCTGTCCTGACAGAGCTCAGTTGAGGTCGCTCACTCCCCCGCCCCCACTCGCTTTATCCTAATCTGTCCCAAACACTGATTTAGAAACATAGAAGTTGCGGCAGATAAGGACAGCAAAACCCATCAGTCTGCCCATTTCTTTTCTACCTTATAAATGTGCCATCGGCCTTTACTCTCAGTGGCCTTTCTATTCGTACTCATTTGTATTGCTCCCTTATGCCTATCCCATACCTGTTTGAAGCCCTGCACTGTATTTATAGCCACCACTTCTTGAGGTAAGCCATTCCATGCATCCACCACCCTTTCTGTGAAAGAATTTCCTCACATTCCCCTTAATTGGCCCCCCTCTAATCTCATGCTGTGTCCTCTTGTCCTGCTATTTTCTTATATTTAAACATGTTGGACTCTTTCACCTTGTTTATGCCCTTAAGGTGTTTAAATGTCTCGATCATATCACCTCTCTCCCTCCTTTGCTCAAGGGTATACATATTGAGCTCTGTTAATCTGTCCTCATATGTCTTCTGATGCAGTCCCTGCACCATTTTGGTTGCCCTTCTCTGGACTGCCTCAATTTGGTTAATGTCCTTGTGAAGGTGTGGCCTCCAATACTATACACAGTACTCCAGATGGGGCCAAACCAGTGTCTTGTAAAGAGGGATTATTACCTCCCTCTTACAAAATCATGCAAGCAGACCTCTAAAGCAGTAGATAAGGCAAGGGGGGTGTTAGGATGTATTAGTAGGGGTATCACAAGTCGTAAGATTTCCGACAGCGACTACGGTATTCTGCGCCGGAAGTGCGAAAACACATTCGGCCAGGATGGGAAAAATGACAGCTGTACTGTTCATAAGGAGGTGTGGAAAAATGCCAGTGTTGAAAATGTGGCGTGAAAATATTACTAATTTGCGAAGGTACGAGCGTGCGTGGAAACTGCACAACACACGCTCGTAGCACACACATTTTATGGACTTTCGTCACCAAATTTTCAACATAGGCATTTTAGGACCTCTGCTAAAGAACAGTCACTGTCATTTTCATAATGTGTCTTGAACATGGATTTCCCACAGCGACCGCGCTATTCTGCACCGGAATTGTAAAAACATTTTTCGTCCAGGATCCGAAAAATGACAGCAGTACTTTTCACAGGGAGGTATGGAAAAATGCCAGTGTTGAAAATCTGGCGTGAAAATATTGCAAATTTGCGAAGTTATGAGCCTGCATAGCAACTGCGCAACACTCGCTCGTAAAACAATAATTTTTGATTTTTTCCACAAATTTTCAGCGTAGGTATTTTGAGCCCACCTCATGAGCGCTGGCACTGTCGTTCGTTAATTGGTCACGAAGGTGATTCTGCGCGGTGACCGCAAAATCACCTTCGGGACGATTAACGCCATGACAGTGGCAGAATTCATGAGGAGGTCCCAAAACCCCATGTTGAAAATCTGGTGCCAAAATTCAAAAAATGACTGAAATATGCATCAAAGTTGAAAAATCCTATTTATTCCATTATACAGCTTACTAGCATTTCCTCAGTTCGTGGTCAGTTTAAGAGTGTGCTGGACTCCAGAGGTAAGTATGGGGTAAGGGGGGGGTGTGGGGAGGCAGGGTTTGCAGTAGGTGGGCGGGGGGCAGGGAGACTGCCAAGGGACAGTTCCTTTTCCACAGGTCAAAAAGACATCGCAGGACACTTTTTTTTTTTTTTTTCCCAGGGACATGTGGCATGCTGGGGTGGGCTCCCAGCATGCCAACAGACTATTTTGCAGGGAGGCCAGCTGTTGCTGTCTGCTGATTGGGCACCCCTTGGCACACAACAAAAGCGGGGGGACATTATGCCAGCGGAATTCTGCACCCCATTGCCACATACTGGTATGGGGGGTCTCATGAGCTGAGGGATTTGACACCTCGGCATACAAGAACTTGCGGGGAGAACATGCGGGGATTGGGCACCCCGTTGGCAAAAACAGGGAGGGACATGATGCTGAGGGGATTGGCACCTCGGCAAACAGGCGGGAATGCAAGGAGCCCTAGCAGTGAGAGTCACTCCCTCATTGCAGCGAATAACGCTGCAATGACGAGGTGGCCCCTGATTGCAGCAGCTAAAACCTCTCAAGGTTGTGGCTCGCTGGCTGAACTAGTGTCAGCAGCAGCATGTCATGCCATTGGAGAAAGCGGGCCAAGTCTTTAAAGGCTGTGGGGGCATTGGCCACAACAGTGCCATGCCTCCACAACCTGCTTCTGGCAACGTGCTGCAATATGTTTCTTTCGCATACGCGCAATCAACATAAAAAGGATATAGCATTTTGGGATGTATATTTAGGTGTATCAAAAGCCAGGATCCAGAAGTTATCGTACCCTTATACACAAGTTTGGTTAGGCCACACTTGGAAATTGGAATATTGCACACAGTTCAGTGCACCACAAACATCTGTGGGCTCTTATTAGAGAAACGGTTCAATGAAAGGCAACAAAGAAAATCAAAAATATAAATATGAACAGTCTAACATATACTGATAGACTAAATAGACTTGGCCTTTACTCTCTACAGTATAGAAGCACAAGAGGAGATCTTTGTCTTGCATTCAGAGCAAACAGTGATCCATTTCTAGGAGCAATAGGCATTGTCAATCAAACCAAAATTAAACATACAAGATCACACAACCGCCAAATGAAAGGGGAAAACAATAGAATGGCGAAAAGATGTAAATGGTACCCTCAAAGAACCCTATCTAAATGGAATATTTTACCACAGGACATAATAGATAGTGAGACAGTCACTTCATTCAAAAGCAGTCTAGATAAATTCATGGGAAGCAAAAAATACAAATTTCACCCATAAATGATGGGTGCAAGTTCATAATGGGCATAAGCCTGATGAACTTGAAGCAAACTATGAATAAGGGGACCTTAGAAGTAAGGCAAGGGGGGGAGACCAGAGATCAGTAAGGTCTGCGGTGGCACAGGAGGTAAGGGTTATAGGGCAGATTAGGTGGGCCAAGTGGTCCTTATCTGTTGACAACTTATATATTTCTATGTTTAAAGTTACTACAAGCTGGTTATTGGTGACTCCATTGTATGCTACACAGGCAGTCATATTTGTAAATCTGATGAGATCTTTCCAGTGTCAGTCTTCACCATTCATCACTGATGGGGGTGTATGCCGTGAACGCAGCACCCTGCAGGAGTTTTTTTTTTTCTCTTCTCAAGAGGGAGGAGCCAGTGCTGATGGCTCAGCCCATGAGGCCGACTCACTACATGGTGCTCATGGGTTGGCCAATAACGTCCGCCAGCCTCTCTTCCGCCTCAGTTCTACTTCTCCCGCTGTTCAAGACAGCACCTCACAACAGCTCGAAGTTTCTTCTGCATCAGTGGCCTAGTGTTAGGTGCAACACTGCATCTAGAGTTTCGGGGCTGTTTCATTAACTCCATCGACGCCGTTCCTGTCCGCTTCGGCTCGGTTCTGCTGTCCAGTTACTCTCTGCCATTTTTTCTGGAAATTCCTGTAAGACCTTTCCTTCTTATCAAAACAGCGTTGAGTCTTTCAGTGATTTTAGTTTTCCGTTCGCATCATGCCCAGTTCAGGGAACAAAAAGTACGCTTCTAAGGCGTGCCGGCCTCCTATGCATCGGTGTCCCTGTGGCCGGCAGTTTTCCATGATGGACCAGCATGATGTTTGCCTTACCTGCCTTGGTCCTCAGCATGACATGGACAACTGCAATGCCTGCTTCTCGATGGATCGTGAGAGTTCTGCAGTACGTGTTCAAAGTCTGCAGGACTCCTGGCACACAGGTAATGGGGGCGGCGGCGTTTTTGTCTGTCCAAGCATAAGTTTCTTGGCCCTTCCAGGTCCCCTCCTGGACCTATACAGTCTGCTGAGGAGGGGGGCCTCCTCCTCTTCCAGCCTTGCCACTGAGGAGGCCTCTACAGCAGTGCCAGAGGGCCGGCCTGGTCCTACCCTGGGCTGGAAGCATCACCCTGGCAGTTACTTCCTCAGAGGTGCAGGCTCCCCCAGTGTCAGGGCCCACGGTCGCTGGGTCTGTCGCGGGGCGTTTCTCGGCACCACCCACCAGTGCACTCTCTGTTCCTGAAGCTGTTCGCGGCTCCGGTGATCAAGACAGCACCGTGAGGGATGCTGGGCCCACCAGCTGCGCCGTAGGCGGGAGAGCTTCTGGGTCGCCAGTCTGGAGGTCTTTTTGATCTCCTCTCTGGAGCCGGATGATCAAGAGGCCAATCTAGACTGGCAACCTGACTCCTTGGAGTTTGTGGGCTCTCTGGGGCCCAGGACCCTTGCACCTTCCCAGGTGCCCCCTCCCACAGCCCTGGTGACTACAGTAGGTGCAGACTCCCGCACCGACGGTGCCAGGGGTATGGCGCAGGATAGCAGTCCCGGGGCTGAGGGAAAGGTGGTCCAGGTGTTAGAGGAGGGGTCAGCTGTATCCCCGGTGCTGTCCCCCCTCCTGATGCTGGGACTGGAACCCTCTCCTCTGCGGCTCTCCTTGGAGAGTTTGTGGAATTGGGTGGATCCATGGCACAGGGTGCAAGGAAGAGGTCTTCCTTGGAGTCGGCAGTGTTAAAAGGGTGGGGCAAGGGACTGTGACACACTCCTCTGTAGCCCTTCGGGGCTCGGGGAGGAGCTGCAGCACTGAGCCCAAGTTCTATCGCTCGTCCCCTTCAGGGGAGTCCTTGTTGGGTGGGGTTGGGGTCTGCCCTTTTGGACACATGCGGGCCCAGGTCCTATCATAAGGATGCTTCCCCTACAGGGCCCAGTCTGGACCGCTTTGGGCCGGCTGAGCAGTTGTTGACAGAGCGGACCTGCGGATCCCCTGGTCATCCGGGATTGCCAGCTATGTCTCCTAGCCCTGGCAGAGGCACTTCACTGGCTGTGAAGAGTTTTTCTCTCTTGCCTCCGTATCCAGCCCCTTTTCTCCCAGGCCATGAGGGTCCTTTGGGGCCTTTGATCTGGGAATAGTTCAGATCCCAGGCTGCAGATTTCTCTTGCTGTTAGTACTATGGATGAGCAGGTCTTTCACCTGTCTCCTCTGCAGACAGAGTCTGAATCATCCGGTTCCTCAGCCTCCTTGTCTTCCTCCATCGAGGAAGAGGAGACCTCCATCCTCCTGTCCTCTGACGCTGATCAGAGTATCAGCGCTTCCTCATGAGGCTGGTCAAGGACCTGCATATTTCCTATATCGCTAGACGCAATACCGAGCGTATGACGCGAGTCTTAGGCAAGTACAGTGCGGATCACTTGGTGGTCCTATCCTGGCCTATTCCTTTTCAGGAGGCATTGTGCAGCTCCCAGCAGTTTCCATCTGTCCCAGTCCCTTTGGACTGCCAGCATCGGTACTGTGCGCACTAGGGGTTTTCAGGTGCATTGCTGCATCCATCTACATGTCTGCATGCGATTGGACACCCTTACAGAGTGTAGGTGCCTGGTCTGCAACAGGCCCCCGGTTCCGGACCCTGTGGAGTTCGACCACCGGGGGTGGAGAGTCTCCTCCTCGGTGCGGATGGTTCTTTGCATTGTATCTCATCAGGCACACCACGCTGCCTATAACAGGCACCTGTGGGCGATGCTGGGCCAGGTACTGGCATCGCTGCCTGAATCTGAGGCAACCAGGGAGGCCACAGCCTGGAGTTAGCAAGGGACCAAGCAAGGGCATCTTATGACTCCAGTGAGGTCGCTTCAAGGCTAGTGGGGACAGGGATCTGCATTAGGCAGAAGGCGTGGCTTCGCCCATCTTATTTATCACCCCTGTCCACACATAGGGTGATTGCCTCCACGTTCAAGGGGACCTGTCTTTTCTCCCGCAAGGCGAGATGGGAACTGCAGGGATGCCTTCCTTCCCCCTGACCAGTCTCAGACCTAACTGGTCTGCAGTGGGTCTCCCCCTCCTCCTGTGCCCCCCCATGGGAGGCTGAGGGACGTCTGTTCTTCAGGGAAGTGCTGAACCCCCTTCTGGGTGCTCGGTACTAGCCCATCAGCAATGAATGGTGAAGACTGACACTGAGAAGATGAGAAAATTACGTATCTACCGTAATTCATGATCTTCCTGTGTATCTTAACTGTTCATCACTGAATCCGCCCACCTTCCCCTCTGAAGGCCTCAGTCGCTGGGCATTCCTGCACCCTGCTATTTCTCCTCTCCAGGTCCAATGGGACTTCTTGCCTACCTGCGGCATTAGGACCCCTTTTCCCTCCCAAGAAATAAGTGAGGGGTCGTCTTTGGGAGGAGCGCCAGTAGAGCCTTTTCATTACGAGATCTTGAAATGGGACTCCTTATGGACCCCCTTCCTTCTACCCTGGGAGGAGCCTCCGGCACTGGACCACCTCCCTCGCAGTGCGCCAGCCACTGAGGAGGTCCCTTGGATTGGGGACAGGGCTGGAGGTCTGGCAGGGACCCCCCCCAAAGACACACACACAATCTTACACTTTCCTCTCTACCTCTTACTTCTATCCTTTCAATTTCCCTTCACCTCGGGGGAGGGAGGTGTTGAACGGGTGGAGACCTCACTCTCTTCTCTCCCCTCCCCCCCGGAACCCTGTGGGCTCTCCCCTGAGAGCTTTGCTGGGGGGAGTGTGGTCTCCCAACCAAAGGCAATTTCTGCCTGATTTAAAGGGGGAGGGACCTTCTCGATGGCCCTTTTTTCTAGCCTGAAGAGGAGTTGTAGCAGCTAGTTGTATTCTGGGCAACTATTTGGTTAAGCTAGCTGTTTACCTCTGGAAGCACTCCCACTCTTCCTTCATGGGCTGATCGAACATGTCTTGACGGGTTCCTCCTCCCATCCTCTTTACCCTTTCTTTCTCTCTCCTCTCTACTCGTCTCCTTTCCTGTTTTCTCTGGCCATCCAGGGATTGGGGCCCTATGGTCCATGTCCTCCAGATCTCCTCCTCTGTCCTTAGGTCGGCCTATTCATTTTTCTGTCACCTGGGCTCCCTTGCCCCGCCCTCATTTTTCTCTATCCCCTTTTTCCTGTATCTCCGGTGTGCAGAACTGAGGCAGAGGAGGAGCCGGCAGCTGTTATTGCCCAACCTGTGAGCACCATGCAGTGTGGCGTTGCCGTCGGCTCCTCCCCGTTGAAGGAAAAAGCTCCTGCAGGGTGCTGCATTCGTGGCATACACCTAGTGATAAATGGTGAAGATGCACGAGAAGATCAAGAATTATGGTAGGTATGTAATTTTCATTTGTTTACCATGATGTCATGTTGTTTTGTTTTAAATAAAACTTTATTGTGATTTTATAAACAGTTTTACACAGGACATAAAATGGAGGGGAGTGAAGACAAGTTCTGCTTATTCCTCATGTAAATCATCTCTATGCATTGCCCCATCCCTTCCACAGTCAATTAATTTGCGTGTTACATGTAATTCAGGCAATTAGAAATTGTATAACATCCAAAATATGACAAACTCTCATACATAGAACACACCTAAAGGGGAAAATACAAGGGAGGTAGTGTTGTAAGGATTAGGGTACATGAATTATGGAAAAGGAAAGTAACAAGAAGAAAAAGGGGGAAGGGTATTGGATCTACTTATTGCTGCTATATAAATAGTTTAAGAAAAAATTTTCAGATAAATAAACCTTTGTTACCTTTCTCGGGTAAGATTGGCAATCAGCCTGCCACTTTAGTATCACTTGGAAAACTCTGCTAGTATAGTCTCACCTTTAAGCCTTGCCAGCTTTTAGGGTTGGGAGGCAGGACATTACTCGTACTCTGCCAAAATATCCAGTATATCTTTCCCTGCCACCCTTGCCATATAGCGAAAAAAGGGTAACCACCTGCCTTTATAGTTGTCCTGACTAAGTCTCAACTTGGCAGTAAGCCTCTCCATCAGCATTATTTTCCGGCAAATAGAGTACCAATCCTCCACCCCAGGTATAATAGTGGTTAACCATTTACATGTAACTGCCTTCATAGCTGCCGCTACTAGGATATAGAACTGGTATTTCTGGGCTGAGGAGCCCAATTGAGGCGGTGGCAAGCCAAAAATCCAGATGAGGGGGGTTGATGAAAGGGTCACCTCAAAAATTTTCCCCAACACTTCCTCAAGTTGTTTCCAATATGGGGCCAAGAGTGGACAATCCCAAATGACATGTTCCAAAGTACCTTTCCCCGTACACCTCCAACATCTGTTTGAGGCTTAGTTACTCAAGTGCTGAGAGACTACTGGGGACCGAAGAAATCTGATGACAATTTGCCATCAAAACTCCCTCCAAAATAAGGATGCCGATGTACGGTGTATCCCCTCCCACACCTTGGTCCATTGGGCCTCAGAAAGGGAAATTGCCAATTCCTCCTCCCACTTTTACTTAACATGACCAACCTAATTTACATCCATGAGATTCAATACCTTCACTATCTGGGTAACTATTTTAAGAGGTTTGTTCTCCCAAGCCAGGTCAAACAAACAGGTTTGAATGGGGTTAGGGGATCCTCCTATCAGGGATATTGCCTTTTCTTGAATTAAATGATTCCTTAGTTGCAAAAATCTGAAGAAATCTCATTGAGGCACCCCATATTCTGTTTTCAATTGGTGAAAAGACGTGAGACTGCCCTCTGTGTAGAACTGGCCTACTGAGGACAGTCCCAGTCTGGCCCAGTTTTTAAAAGCCCCATCCCATTTATAAGGAATAAAGTCTGAGCAACTTCTTAGAGGTGTCTGAACATGTAAGGCCAAGGTAAACTTATATGCTTTGCATACCTCCACCCAAATTTGTTTCAGATTAGACCACCAGGGATTATCAAAAGTCACCTTGGACAACCTGTTACCATCTAGAAGGAGGAAGTCATCAGCTTTACCTGATACAGTTTTGAAAGATTCTATTTCCGCTCAAATTGGGGACACATTTTTCTTCAACAATGGGATCAGAGCCTGGAGTGCTGCCCAGTAAGTTACGAAAATTAGGGACTCCCAGGCCTCATTGGTTTTTTGGGAGTCAACACCCTCCACCTAACTCTGGGAGCTTTTCTAGTCCAGACAAATCTGGATATGATATTCTTTAATTCTGCCCAGAATTTCCTTGGTGGATGGACTGGCAGTGTGGTGAACAGAAATAGGAAGCTTGGGAGAATATTCGTCTTCACCGTTTCAATTCTGCCTGAGAGGGATAATGGAAGTTCTGCCATGTGGTTACAGTCTGTACCTTCTGCAGAAGTCGTTGGTAATTCATTAAAAATAGCTTACTCGACTCCTTTGGTACCCAGACTTCTAATTACCTGAACCCTGCTTTTGCCCATCTCACCCTACCCAGATCTGGCAAAGGGGAACCAGGTGGTACTCCTATCGGTAATATTTCAGTTTTAGAGACATTAACCGTATATCCGGAAAACACCCCAATCTCCCCCAAGAATTTAAAGATTTCTGCTAATGACTTAGCAGGATCAGTAACCTAGAGGAGCATATCATCCGCATAAAGTGAAACTTTTAACTCCATATCACCTAATCTAATTCCTTGAAAAAGATCTGACTGCCGTAAGGCTGCAGCCAGGTACTCCATACTTGGAGCAAATAGAAGGGGAGAGAGCGAGCAACCCTGCCTGGTCCCTCTACCTATAGCAAAGGCCGATGAGAGGACTCCATTAACCCTGACCTAAGCCCTGAGGTTCCTGTACAGATTTTTGACCCATCCCTGAAATTTTTGTCCTAAACCGCATTTGTTGAGGGTACAATCCAAATATTGCCATTCTAAACGATCAAAGGCCTCTTCGGCATCTGAGACCACCCTTCTCAGGGATTTAATAAAGAGGGGAGAAGGGAGCTGAGAGGGAATTAAGGAGTAACCGAATATTGTCCTGAATTTGTCTTCCCGGCATGAATCCTGTCTGATCAGGATGAACTAAATCACAAATAATATTTTGAAGATGTGATCCAATAGTTTTAGAAACAAATTTTACGTCCAGATTTAATAGTGAGATAGGCCCATAATTAGCACATAGTGAGGAGTCCTTCCCAGGTTTAGGAATAACAGATATCGCGCCCCCCCCCCCAAAGAATTCAGGGAAAACCCCCATATGTGGGCTTCATTAAATACTTTAACCAAGACAAGCGCCAGATCACCCCAAAACACTTATAAAATTCCGCCGTAAACCCATCAGGGCCTGGGGCTTTACCTGATTTGAGACCTTTAATTGTAAGACATATTTCTTTTTCTGAAAATAGTCTTTTTAAACCTGCTCTTTGGTTAGCTGATACGCTCAGTAACTCCACGGACTCCAAAAAAAATCCGTTATTTTTGTAGATGATCTGGGCCCCTCTCTTCCCCATATAGCTCTTTATAACAAGCATTTGTCAATGCCGAATGTTGCTTGCTTCTATGTGCTGTTTAGGTATTTGGAAGTCATTGGAGTGCAAATATTGAAAATTTGTGAACTTACGAGCGTGCGTAGGAACTATAGCATAGCTAAATAAAGTCATTTTTAGGAATTTTTTCGCAAATTTTCCAACATAGCTATTTAAGACCTCTGCTCATGAACAGTGTCACTGTGATTTTCTTAATTTGTCCGATACATTGATTTCGCTTTACCGACTGCGCCCGTCACTACATTGTCATGGGCAGCTCCAAAATGCATTGGCTTACAGGGGCCCCGCCTGCCAGCTCACTGACTGAATTGGAGGAGGAGGTGACACACCCCCGAAATCTCCAATGATGGCACTATGTTTCTTGCACATGTGTGCAAGCAACATAAAAATTACAAAATTCTCCTGCAGTCATCTCCGGGTGTGTAATCATAGGTCTGGTCAGATGACTTGAGGGCTGGAACATATCTATAGGCCTGTTGCTTCCTAAGGCAGAGAGCCAGGAGTCTACCAGCCCTCTTTTCCCCCATTCATAATATTTCTGTGTTGAGGATCTCATTGAATTTTCTGTCCTCCTCAGCATTAAGCTGTTTTAGAAAATGGGTAAAATAAATCTCTTAATTTGATTGGCTGAAAGGACCTTCGCGTCGTGTCCTAATCAGCATGTATCCATGCCAGCCGGCACTTTTCTCACCTAAGCAACCTCACAACAAAGAGCAATCACTAACCTACCCAAGCTACAAACTCGTTCAACAACTAGGCACACAACGCGTGGCACCAACCTGAAACGCTGCAGCCCTGTAACAGCACATACAAACCAACACATAGCCTGTCTGTGCCTCTCTAAGCACAAAAATAATTTTAAAAATGCATCTGTTTTCCCCCTCATAGTAGAAAAAAACGGAAATACTTTGCTAACACTGGTAAAATAGGAACCGAACCACTCGCTGCACACGTCTTTTACTTTCAAAATATGCTGACTCGTTACCCATCCCCTTCACACACTGCTTGCCAAGATCAACAGAAACTCCAGGAATAACATTTCCATTCAGCAGTAACTCCTTCAGTTTGTATAGATTATAAAGCGTACCACATGCAAAAGAAAGCGGAAACTGACCAAATGAATATATCGTGACCACTACAGAACGCTCACCCATGACAACCAAGCCGCAGCCATCTATATATCCAATCAAATACTGAATTACAACAAAATAAATAAAAACCAACAAACACATTTAGCCTTGGAGAACAAATCGCTTCCTGAGAGCGCACATAAGCAGCCGTCTATACGGTGTCAAAGCAGTCTCTTCGCTCCGACAGTGCCACATTAACACTGAAATGGGAAAAAGGTACAGAAATTAACACTATCTACAGAATGGTACACAATGCAGAGTTAAAACTCGTACAGAAACCACAACCTGACCACTATCTCTGAGTAATGGGGGCGCAGACATACAGTAGACATCACATAGAAACATAGAATTTGGCGGCAGATAAGGACAGCTTGGCCCACCCAGTCTGCCATTTCCTACCTACTGGATAAGCTGCAGATCCTAGTTAACCAGCAGACTACTACTTCCTACCCCCACCCCCAGAATTGTCTTATGACTATCCATGCATGCTTGAATTCCACCACTGATTTTGACTCCACAACCTCCTCCGAAGGCCGTTCCATGCATCCACAACCCTCTCTGTGAAAAATACTTCCTTAAAATTACCTCAGAGCCGCCCCATCTTCAAATTGTGCCCTCTTGTTCTTGCACACTTTTTTGAAACATACTACCCTCTTGGACTTTGTTGATTTCCTTGAGGTGCTTGAAAGTTTCTATCATGTCCCCTCTCCCTCCTTTCCTCGAGGCTATACATATTAAGCTCCTTAAGTCTCTCTTCATATGTCTTCCGGTGCAGACCCTGCACCATTTTAGTTGCCCTCCTCTGGACAGCTTCCATCCTGTCCATGTCTTTGCGGAGATTGGGTCTCCAGAACTGCACACAGTACTCCAGATGGGGTCTCACCAGCTGTCTGTACAGAGGGATAATAACTTCCTGTTTTCTACTGGTGATGCCTCTCCCTATGCATCCCAGTATCCCCCAGCCCTCCTTGCTGCCCTCTCACATTGCTTGCCCACCTTTAGGTCATCTGATATGACTACCCCCAGGTCCCTTTCCATTTTTGTTGTTGTTAGTATCTCACCCTCCATTGTGTACTCTTCCCTGGGTTTTGTTTCCCAGGTGCATTACCTGCACTTCTTAGCACTGAATCTAAGCTGCCATACATTTGACCATTCCTCTAACCTTGCCAAGTCCTTCTCATCCTTTCCACCCCACCCTGTGCATCAACTCTGTTGCAGATCTTAGTGTCATCTGCAAAGAGACATACTTTTCCTTCCAGTCCTTCTGCAATGTCTCTTATAAAGACATTGAAGAGGGACGGATCCTAATACTGAACCCTCGGGGTACCCTGGTAACCTCCTTTTTCTGAGTGGACTCCATTTACTATTACTCTCTGTCCTATTCTCCAGCCAATTCTTTACCCAGTCTGTCATCTTGGGACCCACTCCCAGGCTGGCTAACTTGTAAATTAATCTTTTGTGTGGGACTGTGTCAAATGCCTTGTTAAAGTCTAGGTAGGCCATGTCCACAGCCCCTCCCTGATCTACTACTTTGGTCACCCAGTCAAAGAAATCTATCGGATTCGTCTGGCATGACCTTCCCACTGTGAATCCATGCTGCCTAGGGTCCTGTGCCCCTCTGGCCTCTAGATACTCGACAGTTCTTTCCTTTAAAAGTGATTCCATCATTTTCCCTATCACTGAGGTTAAACTAACAGGTCTATAGTTTCCTGCTTCTGCCTTGCTCCCACTTTTGTGAAGGGAATCACATGCCCTCCTCCAGTCCTCGGGTACCACCCCATCCTCCCATGATTTGTTAAAAAGGGTAGTCAGTGGTGTCACTAGTTCTACCCTTAGTTCTTTTAGAATTCTGGGATGAATCCCATCAGGCCCCATTGCTTTGTCCACCTTCAGTTTTAAGAGTTCTTTCAGAACCCTTTCTTCTGTAAATGGGCTGGTATCAACTTCTGTATCCAGAGTGTTAGTACTGTTTGTTTTATGTACCTCCCCCTCATCCTTTGTAAATACTGAGCAAAATATTTGTTTAGTATCTCTGTCTTTCACAGTCTCCTCTGCCCACCCTCCCTCCCTTTATTCAGCCTCACTATCCTCCCTTGGTCTTCCTTCGTTCCCTGATGTACCTATAAAGGTTTTATCCCCTTCTTAACTGAGTTGGCTATCTTTTCCGGTTTGGGCCTTTGCTGTTCTGACTGCCTTCCCAGCCTCCTTTTGCTTTAACCGATACAGTCTCTGTTCTGCTCCTTCTGTGATTCCTTGTACTTCCTGAATGCTTTCTTTTTCTCTTGAACCTTCACTGCCACTTCCTTTGAGAACCATAGTGGTTTCTTACATCGTCTTGTTTTGTTTATTTGCTTCACACAAAGGCTCGTTACCTCTGTGATGGCAGTTTTTATTCCCCATTGTTCTTCCACCCCTCCTTCCCATTTGCTAGTGCATTTCTTAGGCACTCACCCATTTTGGCAAAGTCAGCCCTCCTAAAGTCCAGTACTTTTGTCTTTGTATGGCTTGACTCTATTGCTGTGTTTATTGTGAACCATACTGTTCGATGGTCGCTAGTTCCCAGATGGCTACCCACTTCTACATCTGTGATCCTCTCTCCATCTCCATTTGAGAGTATCAAGTCTAATATTGCTCCCTCTCGAGTGGGCTCCAGTACTAGTTGTCTAAGGCATGCCCCCTGTAGGGCATCTAGAATAACTGCACTCTTCGAAGTGGCAGCTGCAACTGCACTCCAGTTAACATCTGGCATATTCAGATCACCCATCAGCAATATCTCCCCTTTTTCTGCCATTCTAAGTATACTTTCTATCATTTCCTTGTCCATTTCCTCCCCTGAGAAGGGTCTGTACACAACCCTGTGGATTGTGGTGCCATTGCCTGTCTCCAAATTTACCCACAGTGCTTCTTCTCTCCTGTTTACCCTTTTGTTCTGTTGCTTTTATTCCTTCCCTTATGTAAAGAACTACTCCTCCTCCTCTTTTTACCCTCCCTGTCCCTCTGTAGATAGTGTCCTGGTATGTTTCCGTCCCAGTCATGGTTTTTGTGTACCATGTTTCTGTGACTGCCACGATATCAGATGTTCCTCCTCCATCAAAGCCACTAATTCAGGAAGCTTGTTACCTAGACTACGGGCATTGGTACTCATTGCTCTCCATTTTTTGATGGCTTTACCTTCTGTTGCAGCATCCCCCACTGACCGTTCTACCTTGGTCTTTTTCTCATTTAGTACCCTGTTTTGTAGGGAGAGTCTGGGATTTTTCTGCTCATCAGTGCCTCCTCCTTTGACTAGTTTAAAAGCTTGCCAATGAAGCATTTAAACCGATTGCTCAAAAGACTTGTTCCCTTCCTGGACAGATGCAGACCATCCTGCCAGTATAGGCTGGTGTCCCTCCAGGTGGAACCCCAGTCCCCAATGAAGCCAACCCCCTGTGCGCCGCACCATTTTTTCAACCATTCATTAAACTGCATGGTGCCAATTACCCTCGCCTGCCCCATGCCTTTGACAGATCACATATTACAGAAAGCAGTTAAATAAAGGGACTATTTTACTACATGTTTTAAAACCTCAAATTGTTAAAATAATTTCCCTCTTTTTTTTCCATAAATACTTAATTCAAAAACCCATTTTATAAGCACAATGACACACTCAGAGGTGTGGGTTACGTGCTAAGAGCACGCCTGGGGCATAAGGCACTCTGCGCAAGCGCCTCGTGCCTTAGTACACCCCTGGGCGTGCTCTTATCACATAACACACACCTCGTCGTGTGTTGCTTGCATATTTGGCTCTGGCCTCCTTAAGTTGTGGCAACAAATCTGGATTTTTGGTTCTTTTGTGAACAGCCTCTAGATCAGCAACCTTCACCTCAGCCGCTCTTAAGGCACCCTGATGTATTTTATTTTTCTAGGGACATGGATATGTTGTTCATCCACACTTTCTGGCAGGTATCCTTGCCGCTTTAAATCTTGCCGGAAGGTCTTCAAGCTGGCTCTTCCCACCCACCCGGTTGGTAAAACTCTCGGCTCCGCCCCATGGCGTAGATCTTCCTTACCTTGGAAGCTCAGGTTCCCTCCTAACGCTCTAGGCTAAGACTGATTCCTATTTCTTCGGTTTACCTGAAATAACTTTTAAGGTTTTCAAGACTTGGTCACTTATTTCCCTCGCGGCTGCGATGGACCGTCGACTCCTGGTTTTGGTGCCCATGCGGGTAGAAGATGTCTCGGACGGATCCGCACTCCACGTGCGTCTACTGCTTAGGCCTTGAGCACGACCCGCAGGCCTGCAATCTGTGCTCTTCCTTCTTGGTCTACGTCCTGGAAGACCGCGCCGCCCGTTTGCAACTTGGGCGCCCTGAGAAACGTTACCCGCCGGTAAAGTCGAAGGAGACCCATTTGGTGGTTTCCTCGGTGGCTGGCTCGGCCGAACAGCTCAAGCAGATGATCACCCTTGAGGAGGCGCCGCAGGCCGCATCTTCGTCTTTCTCGGCCGCGGCCTTTATCCCGCTCTCCTTGGGATCCTCCTATTCAGCTTCTAAGGAGCTCTCAGTCCCTTTCCACCAAGGGAGAGGGACCAACAACTTCAGGACTTTCCTCTCTGTCCAAAAAGAAGGACTCTAAAGGCAAGTCCCTCTGACGCTCTTGGGAGCGGAAGAGGTCCCCTTCCCCGAGTAGTCGACAGTCGACTTCAGTCGACCCTTCGGCTTCAGCCACTGGCCTCATGGTGTCCCAGTCAGGTCAGTTGACCAAGACACCTGTCGATGCAGTCAAGATTTTTCTCGAGCCGTCGGACGGGTTGTTGATCAGTGAAGCTGAAAACCCTCACTCCCTGGTTCCCCCGGCAGAGATCGAGGTTACCGTGGGCTTGTCTCTGCCTCCGGTTCCTGAGTCCACAGTTGAAACTTCCGAGCCGAGGGGAGAGCGGGTTTCCCCTGCCCTGCCCCAGAACCCTCCTCGGAAACGCTGAGGGTCTCTGTCTCGGACATCTTCTCGGTCCAGCCGATCCTGCCGACATTCTGGTACCGTGGTAAGCGGCGTCGCGCTCACCTGTCTTCCTCCTCGGGGCGGGGGAGATTGACGCCAGGTTGCGTCGGCGCTTCTGAGACCTTATGTGGCAACAGCTCCTTCTGTCCGGAGTAAGCCGACGTCGCCGCCTTCCCGGCCATCAATGGCTGTCACCGAGCCAGCGAAGCAACCCCTCACCCTAGCTGGAGGACGCCTGCCCCCGGGCCTGTTGCTTGACCGAGACTGGCTGCCTCACCGATTCTGGTGGATCCTCCGCCTCCACAGCCGAAAATTGGGGCCCCGACCAAGAATTCTCGGTAGGCCCAGGGCCTACCCCATAGGCTGTCGGTCACCCTCATTCCTGACCGCCCTCGGCAGGTGGAGGGTGGCTCAGGCCCAAGGCAGCTCTTTGCGGACTCATCAGAGTCAGACGATTCCTCCCTGTTCTCCAGGCAGGTCGACTTGGAGTCCTCCGGAGGTCAGTCGCTGGACGATAGCCCATCGTCCTTCATGGGTTTGCTTAGGCTCATCTCTGAGTCCACCGGGATGCAGCTCGAGCCCTATTCAAGCGGGCCAAGTATCCCCTAACGGAGATATTGGACCGAGGGGATTCTCCCACGGAGGCCTTTCCGGTGGCCGAGGCCATTGTCGGCCTGGCCTTGGAGCTCTGGCAGCGTCCTGCCCTGCGCCTTCGGCCAGGATGGCGAGGAAGTACGCCTCCCTACCGGTTCCCTGTCTGGGTTTTCGGAACACCCCTCAACCGAGGGGTTGGTTACCGACCAGCGTCTTCGGCGTGCGGAAGCTTCGAGGACGTGGACAAGCCTCCCGACAAGGAGTCCAAGAAGTTGGACTACGCTGGGCGCACAAGTCTCACGCTTCGTCCTCCCTTGGCCTTAACGCCAGCCCGCCGCGGGCTGATGGCACACTCTTCTCATGCCCTGTTGGGCTCCCTGGACGAGGTAGTCACTCATCTCCCAGCTGCACCTGCAGACCACGGTCAAGCAGGTGTGGGACCAGGGCAGGGCAGTGGCAGCAGCAACTTCAGACTGCTCTGGACATGGTGACTCATTGCCAGGTCAGTCACGGCTGCAGTGGCTGTGGCGAGTCGGGCATGGCTGAGGATATCCACCTTCAGGCGGATACCCAGCACAAGTTGGCGGATGTCCCTTCTTGGGGACCGACGTCTTCGGCCCTGGAGTGGAAGGTCACCTCCAGAGGATTGAAAAGTCCAATGCCACTCTGGACTCTGTCTCCTCCGCCCAGAGGGACAAGGGCCGCAGACTGCAACCCAAGCCCTTTCGTCCATCTGCGCCCAGGGAACATCCGGCCCAGCAGCATCAGGGCCAGCAGGCTCGCACTTGGCATCCCAAACCCAAGCCTTCGGCTTCCTCTTCCAGGAAGCAGGGAGGTAAAGGCCCAGGAGGTCCCTTGGCCGGTCCCTCCTCCAAGCCTGCCCAGTGACTGGTTGAGGGGTGTTGCCCCCAACCTTGTCACTCCACCCCAGGTTCCCCCTGTGGGGGCACGGCTCCGCCACTTCCTTTCCACCTGGTCCGCTATCACCACAGACGGTGGGTGCTGGAAGTGGTAGGAAAGGGCCTGCCTCTGGAGTTTGAGCAGGCCCCGCCCTTCCGAGCCGTCACCCCCCGGGGGCCTCAGGGTCCGCAGCCTCGCTGTCGGCTAGCCGAGCCGACATCGCTCTGCTCCTCGAAAAAGAGGTGATCAGAGAGGTGGCGGACCCTTTCTCAGACCCAGGGTTTGTGTCCAGGTACTTCCTTGTCCCGAGACGGACGGGGGGCTGGGGCCCATTCTCTACCTGCATGACCTAAACAAGTTCCTAAGGTCTCGGATCTTCAGGATGGTCACTCTGGCTCAGGTAATACCATCCCTGGAATGAGGCATGTGGTTCTGTTCTCTGGACCTACAGGACGCGTTCTTTCATGTCCCTATCCATCCGTCTCACCAGAGATTCCTTTGCTTTCGAGTGGAGGAATCCCTATACGAGTTCCGAGCCATGCCCTTTGGCCTTTCTCTTGCTCCCAGGGTCTTCACCAAATGCATGGCAGTGGTGACAGCATTCCTGAGGCACCGAGGGGTCCGGGTGTACCCTTACCTGGACGATTGGCTGATAGCAGCCCCCTCCAGACAGGAGGTGGAGCGGTCCAGAGATCTGGCCCTCCAGGTTTGCTCTCAGATCGGCCTTCTCATCAACGAGGCCAAGTCAGAACTCTGACCGAAGCAGGTGATTCTTTTCATCGGGGCAGAGCTCAATTCTCTTGGAGCCAGAGCACGGCTCCTGGCGGACAGGGCCGAGGTTCTTTCCTCCTTTGCCCAATCATTTCTGGTTGGGCAATCACGCCCTGCCCGGGACTTCCTGCACCAGCGTGGTTCATTGGGCCCGCTGGCACATGCGTCCCCTTCAGTGGGGATTGGCCAGCCAGTGGTCACAACGCAGCGATCCATTGGACCAGCTAGTGACAGTGACCCAGGGGATGTGGAACGCTCTCTAGTGGTGGGCCGTTCCAGATCATTTGCAGGAGGGCATCCCATTTGTCCGCCCCGCGGCAACGGTCTCTCTAACGACCGTCTCTCTAACGACCGATGCCTCTCTGATAGGTTGGGGTGCCCATCTGGGGGAGCACAGAGCGCACGGCCTCTGGTCCCCTCGGGAGTCCCGATGCCATATCAACCTGCTGGAGCTTGGGCAGTTTGTCTAGCCCTCACCGCCTTTGCTCCGTTTCTACGGGGTCAAGTGGTTCAGGTCCAGATGGACAATACCACGACCATGTACTACCTAAACCGCCAGGGCGGGATGCGCTCCATGCCTCTCTGCAAGGAAGCTCTCAGCGTTTGGTCACTCGTGCGCAGCCTGGAGGCGGATCTCCTAGCCATCCATGTGGCAGGAGCCTCCGACACCCTGGCCGATGCCCTAAGCCGGATAGGGGCTGTGTCCCATGAGTGGTCTCTCCTGCCGGAGGTAGTACAAGATCTGTTCTCCCACTGGGGCACACCTCAGGTGGACCTGTTTGCCTCCAGGGAGAATGCGAAGCTGAGGCTGTTTCAAGCCCACTCCCCTCAGCAGGGCTCACTGCAAGGGGATGCCTTCTCGAGGCCGTGGACCCCAGGCCTCTTCTGCGTCTTTCCCCCATTTCCCTTGATCCACAAGGTGCTTCTCAAGGCGAGGAGGGACAAGGCGCAGGTGATTCTGGTAGCCCCAGACTGGCCCCGCCAATGCTGGTATCCAGATCTCCTCAGCCTCAGCTCCAGGCTCCCGAGGCAGCTCCCAACTCGCCCGGACCTGTTATCAGTCAGGGGAAGGTGTTCCATCCAGACCTTCAGTCCCTGCACCTGACGGCCTGGTTCCTGAGCGGCTAGAGTTCCAGGCCTTGGGTCTTTCCGACGAGGTCCTCAACGTAGTTAAGGTGTCCCGTAAGGAGTCGACCAGAAAATGCTATGCCTTCAAATGGAAGAGATTCTCCATTTGGTGTCAGGGCGAGGGCCTGGACCCTTCCTCCTGTCCCTTGGCAAGCATCTTGGACTAGCTATGGTCCCTTTCTCAGCAAGGGCTTAGGTCGACGACCCTAAAGGTGCATCTGGCAGCCATCTCTGCTTACCGGGCGCGGGCCGGGAAGCAGTCGGCGAAGGAGAAGGTGGTCTGGTGCTTTTTCAGAGGCCTTGATCACATTTCCCCTCCGGTGCGAGAACCTCCACCTCCGTGGGATCTACTGCTGGTATTGGCAAAGCTCATGGGCAAGCCATTCGAACCAATGCACAGGTGTGACATCTCTCACCTGTCATGGAAGACCGCCTTCTTGGTGGCTATCGCGTCAGCCAGAAGGATGGGAGAGCTCCAGGTGCTTTCCATCGAGTCTCCTTACTTGGTCTTCCACAGGGACAAGGTTGTCCTGCGCCCCCACCCGAAGTTCCTTCTGAAGATGGTGTTGGAGTTTCACCCTAACCAGGTGTTGACTCTGCCGGTGTTCTACTCTAATCACACCTCGGATGCCGAATATAGACTCCATACTCTGGACCCTAGAAGGGCGCTCTCTTACTATAAGGAGCGCACGGCTGAAGTTCGGGGAGAGGTTCGCCAGCTGTTTGTCACCTACGCTGAAGCCGCACCTGGCAGACCTGCAGCCAAGCGGACGATAAGCAGGTGGGTCACCTCCTGCATAGATCTCTGCTATATGTTGGCGGGCATGGAGCCTCCCAGAGGGATGAGAGCTCATTCTACCTGCCATACCGCTGCATCGGTAACTGCTTCCAGGGATGTCCCTATCCAGGATATCTGCAGGGCTGTTACCTGGAAGTCGGCACATACCTTTATAACCCACTACCACAGGCCGGGATGCTGGTTTTGGGGCCTCGGTTCTCCAGTCTCTCTTTCCTAAGTGTGGGGGGGTGTGCCTTGCCTCCCTCCTCCCGGAGAACTGCTAGGAGTCTGCCAGAAAGTGTGGATGAACATATACAGGTTACTCTCCTGTAACAGGAGTTATAGGAATGGTATATGTTCATCCACCCGACCTCCACGGCTTCGACGCACAACCTGAGCTTCCAGTGGGCCAGATCTGGCGTCATGGGGCGGAGCCGAGAGTTTTACCACCCGGGTGGGTGGGAGGAGCCAGCTTGAAGACCTTCCAGCAAGATTTAAAGCGGCAAGGATACCTGCCAGAAAGTGTGGATGAACAACATATACCATTCCTAGAACTCCTGTTACAGGCGAGTAACCTGTATTTATAGGTCGCATGTGAGATTGCGTGTCCTCTGACCACCGCCTTCAAGCCATCCCAGATAACTTTTATTGCGGTGTCCTGTCCCGATTATCCGATATGTAGTTTTTATAAGTGTTTTAGTGGTCTCAACAAAGGTTTTGTCATTTACCAGACCGGGGTCAAATGCTATTGACCCCCAAAAAAAAAATCATGGTGTCATGTTTACCTGGATTAAAAATATCTATTGGAATAAGAGTAGACATAGAGGATAATGGATGGGCAACAGTGAACAACACTGTTCACTTCGAGAGGTTTACAGTTGTCATACAACCTCGAGAAGTGGACAGCAGGGTTGTTGTTTACTGTTGCCCATCCATTGTCTTGTATAGTGTGTGGACAACACTAAACAACTTGTCACTTCTTCTGTGGTCATGCCATGATGTCAGGGATCTCCGCTCAAAATCGGTGAAAACATTCCTCTTTACATTCAAAAAGAAATACTGGTGTGCTTCTGTGTGCTGGGTAAGATTAAAAACAGCGAAATCATCACTTACCGATTTGATTTAAACTTCCTGTTCCATCAGTAAACTGCCATGGATGTTTTCCAACGCACTAAGTACCGCCACTTGTGCATGCGCAAAGACAGTCAATGCTGATGTACCATTGTTGTGACATACCAATGATAGTACAACAGCTTACTGACGTCACATCGATGGTACAAGACGACTAGTAAATGATGGATTTTTAGGGAATACAGCATTCTACCATGCACTATAAACTTGTTCGTAAACTCATATGTGACTTTGCATGTCTGCACTAATGGTGTAGGCAGACAGGATGAAAAGAGCATTTGCTACGATCTGATTTTGCTCAGTAAAAAGTGAAAAATGAAGGGGTTTAAGGTAGCTATTTTTAGACATCTTTCCAGTTCCACATGCATGTGTGGAGAAAAAATGACACCATTTCACAGATCAATGCAAGATTGTCAGATTGGTGCAGGAGTGAAGGAATCCTTTTATAGACCACTGGGCATGTTTTTTTTTTTTTTTGCAATGTAAAGGTGCTATTAACAAAGCTAAAGGCAATATGGAGCAGAATTTGGCAACACAGGCAACAAACCTTAATAGCAAAGTCTTCAGCTGTATAAATTCACTAAAACTGCATGTAAGGTGGGCCCACTAGTTAAAAACAATACAGATGTTAATATGCCTTAGAGGATATGGCAAACATTTTAATGGACATTTCTAGGGATGTGGATATGTTCAACCACACTATCTGGCAGAGTCCTTTCCCCTTTACAGTAAGAAGTGCTGGAAAATCTTCAAGCTGGCTCCTCCCATCCCCCCCCTGGTGGCATGTCCTTCTGCTCCACCCCATGACTCCAGATCTTTCTTTCCGCTGAAAGAAGCCAGTTCCCTCCATCGCACTTCCACACTGTAGGCCTAATCACTTTCTAATCCTTTTGTAGTGCTTCAAAACTTTCACAACCTTTTCGTTTTGTCTTTGAGCTACCCGACCGCGATGGACGACAAGTCTGCGCCCGGATTTCACTGGTGCCCGTGCAGGTAGAAGATGTTGCGTACTGATACTCGCACCATGTGTGAGTACTGCCTAGGCCACGAACATGATGCCCAGACCTGCGATTTCTGTCGGTCGTTTCACACGACGGTCCTAGAGGAATATCTGCCTGCCTTAATTTGGGCCACCCGGAGAAACTGTATCTGCCGATCAAATCTAAGGATGCCCGATGGGTGGTCTCTGTGGCTGTGGGGTCTGCCAAACAGCTCAAACATCTTGCAGCATTCGAAGAGGAGGCGGCTCCAGCCACCGCTCACTTCTCTTCAGCTTCTGCTTTCATGCCGCTCCAATTGGGCTCCTTCAAGGAGCTGTGCCAGTCTCTCCCAATGAAGGGTCGAGGTCCTTCTGAAACGCACAGCTCTAGACCTCGAAAGGAGAAGAAGTCGAAAAAGAACACTTCATCAGCATTCCTGGGACCGGGAGTGCTCTCTCTCACGACTCTCAGGTTTTGACTAAGGTTGAAACTGTGGCCTTGGCCACTGGCTTCATGGAGACCCTGTCGGGCTAGTCTGTCTGTGGCCAAGATCTTTCTCTACCCAATTGACCAGTTGTTATCAGAAGAGGCTGATAACTCTGTCTTCAGGACTGTGGTCCTGCCTGTGACCATAGAAGGGGCTGCTCAGTCTTCTGACCAGAACCCTTCGATCACCAACCCGGACCAGGAGGAGCCCCTGCATTCCCTGGCTCCCTCCAAGATCCCCCAGCGGTCAAGATAGAGGTCTCTGTCTTCATCCAGTGGGTCAAACAATTCTCGCCATCATCAGTGCTCCTGCTCTCTGCACCATGGGAAGCGGCACTGCTGCTATTCCTCATCTTCGTCAGCCTCTGGTGAGGACAGGCTTCAGTGCAAGTTGCGTCGGCGCTACGAAGATCTTGAGTGGCAACAGTTGGTGTTAGCTGGTACTAAACCGGCCCCGGTTTCTACACAAGCCATCTCTTGGCTGTTGCCAAGCAAGCCAACACAGAATCTCCCTGTGGGGTAGGTAGAGATCATCCCTCTACCAGTGGAGATGGCCAAAACCTTTCTGGTTTGGCCAAAGCCGGCCTTTCCACCAACTGTAGTGGAGTCTCTGCCCAAGCAGCCATCGACCAGCGTGCAGACCAAGGAGTCTTGGCCAGCCAAGGAGTTTCCCCATTGGCTGTCTGTCGTCATCACACCCTTCTGCCCATGGAGGGTTGAAGGTGACTTGGGCAGTCAGCCCCTTTATGCAGACTCCAAAGATTCCTCACTGCACTCCCGTCCGGTAGTCTGAGTCTGTGGGGACCTATCAACAGAGGAATGGCCCTCTTTCTTCATGGGCATCCTCTGCCTCATCTCAGTCAATGGGGATGAAAATGGAGCCTATTCAGAAGCGGGCTCACTATCCCCTTACAGAGATTCTGGACAAAGGGGACTCTACAACAGAGGCCTTTCCAGTGGCCAAATCTATTGTCAGCCCAGCCCTGGGGCTTTGGCAGCCCTCTGCCCAGATGGCCCGCAAGTATGCTGTGCCCATCGGTACCCTTTCTGGTTTCATGGAGCACCTGTCAGCCGAGGGATTGGTGGCTGACTCTGTTTCGGCGCTTGGGCAATATTGGGGACATCTATGAACCGCTGGACAAGGAAGGAGTCCAAGAAATTGGACTCTACTGCTTCCTCACTCAGCCTCCGACAGGCGAGCCCGGCTGTTTTGATGGCACACTTCTCCCATGCCCTCTTGGACATTGGATGATGCGATTCCTCACCTGCTTGCGGACCTCCAGACTGCGGTCAAACAGGTCTGAGATCAGGGCCAGGCTATGGCCAAGCAGCAGCTTCAGTCTGCTCTAGATCTGGGAGAGTCCTGTGCCCGCTCAGTGGCAGCCGCAGTAGCCATGCACCGTAGGGCTTGGCTGCGGATTTCGACCTTCATGGCAAATGCTCAGCACACGCTGGTGGATGTTCCTTTCTTGGGCACTGACCTGTTTGGGCCTGGTGCAGAGGGTCATCTCCAGTTGAGAAGTCCAATGCCACCTTGGACTCTAACATCTGCACAGAAGGGTCCCAAGGGCTCTAGGCAACAGAAGCGAAAGCCCTTTCGGTCCTCCTCTCCTGCAGCAATACCAGCCCAGCATCAGGCTGGCCAGCAGGCTCAGTCCTAGCAACCCCGGCCCAAGTCAGTGGCCTTGGTGACCCATAAGCCCGGATGGAAGGGGCCTAGTGGTGCCTCAGCCGGACGCCCCTCCAAGCCTGCCCAGTAATTGGATGGGGGGGTGACACCCTCATGCTAGTCTCCCCTCTCGGCTCCTCCTTTGTAGGGCCAGCTCCGCCACTTCCTTTCCGCCTGATCCACTGTCACCACGGACAGGTGAGTTCTAGAAGTGGTCAGTCAGGGTCTGCCTCTGGAATTTGTACATTATCCTCCCTGCTGAGCCTGTGCCCCACAGGAGGACTTAGTATCCGCAGACATTTGTTTTGGCTCTTTGAGATGTCATAGCTCAGCTTCTCCACAAAGAGGTCGTGGTCACAGTAGCAGATCCTCCGCAATACCCAGGGTATGTCTCCAGGTACTTCTGGTGCCAAACCGGACCAGGAAGGGGGCCTGGCACCCCATTCTAATTTTTTTTTTTTTACATTTTTATTGTTTTCATAGTAAACAGTTTACAGAATTAGAGAATAAGATACAACATATACAACAAGGGATATGGTACATCATGCTGTTTTTAGTTATTTAACGTACATGTTTCACTTTTTGCTTGTTTTAACAGTCATGGGCTATCTTTTCATGTGGGGCTTTTAATATGTGTGCAGGGAGCAGACAGTGGACTGCCTATCTCAAACCTGTTTGAAGTCAAAGCATGTAGCATTACCATTTCGAAATTTCGGAACATCAGTGTTCCCTCCAGGATACAGGCTTATACCCTGGGAGGAGCAGAAAAAACACCCCTCCCTTCCAGCCAGTATGGTGATTTTAGTCCCCTCGTTCAAACAATATTTCATTTTTAACTACATGTGTTTTATTTAACATTGTTTTTAATGTTTGAATATAACAATACAATTCTAACCAACCCATAGTGTCCCGGGGGCACTATGATCTTTTCAGTCAGGTAGCTATGAGGTTTGTAGTACATGCGTTGTAAACATGTGACCTGGAAGTTTTTCTTATCTTTTCTCATTCTGAGGAGGACTGAGATGAAAGATTACATACCTCTCTTGGGCCTGAATGGTGGCTTTCAGAAGGTAATGTGGGGTGCATACTTGTTTGGTTCTGGCTAGTCAAATAGTTAGGGGGTATAGGTAGCAGTGTTGGCGGAAAACCTACAAGGTAAGTGAATAGAGGGTCATCTTATGTATCAATGCAGTTGTCCTCTCCTGCACATCCAAACGGGTATATCTATAGTGCATTTGTTTGCCGTTTTTTAAACCCCCCCCCCCTTTTTTTGGTCCCCCAACCATATCTGTTGCAACAAGCTTTACATATTGCTTAGATATCCTACTGTTATGTACTACAAGATAGTGTGCAGAGAAATGGCAAGAAATATAGTCCAAAACTATTTACAGAGAAAGCTTCTCTCCCTTAGGTAGGTAGTTCTTTGGTCTATAATTCAGTGCATTCTGCTAATAAAGGAAGTGGGGAGGGGTTCGGTCTATGGAACAAAGTCTGTGTAGTGTCCCATCTAGAACATGACCCGCTTGCACCATCTGATTTCAAAGGGGAGCCCCATTTTGTAATTTTGCTAATATTTGTTCCGAATTGTAAATTTCTGAGCGTTCCCTCCAGCCTTCCTTAGTTGGGGATCTTTATAGTGTGCCACAGCCTCGTGATAGCTGTTCTGGCCGCCAGTATCATTAAGGCAATTAGTTTATATTGGGCAGTGGACATTCTCATACCCTCTGGGGAAATGGCCATCAGCACCAGTGTGGGAGTGATCATGTCTGGACAGTTCAATATGGCTTCCTGCTCACAGATTACTGCTTGCCAGTACTGTGATAGAGTCGGGCAGTTCCAAAGGATGTGTGTTAGATCCGTTTGTTGATGCCTGCATCCCCGCCAGCAGTGTCAGTCTGGTGCCAGCATATTTGGCTACTATTGCTGGCATTTAAAAAAAAAAAAATCTAGTCCAATATTTCCAGGAGTACTCCCTCCAGTAGTATGTGGATGTTATCTTTTGCATGAGGGAAGTGCGTATTTATGCCAAATGTCTATAGGGGAGGGCTGTATCTAACTCAGTGTTCTATTTCTTAATTACCATTGCTGTGAGGAGTGTAAGGGGTGAGCTCGAAGCGCTTTATGTAGCTGGCTGATTAAGTGTGGCTGAGTTTGCCCCTGAATATGAGGGGTCAGGATACAGACCAGCTGGGACGGATTCCCCAGTATCTGGGCCAACTCCTCTTCCTTAGGCTGCAAATAAGAGCGCAGCTGGAGATATTTGTAAAACCCCTTTTGAGGGAGTCGGTAAGATGTCTGGAGTGAAATAAATGGTAGCATTCCTGTAGAGCCTACCAGCTGGTATGTGTGCCGGATCCCACAGTCCCGCCATCTTCTAAGTGTTCCATCAGTTTTGTTTGGGAGGAAGGCCTGGTCATGGGCAGTGTCCTGTAAGTATAACTTTTCTGTTGGTGTGAGATACTTTTTTTTTTTTTTTTGTATATGTAACCACTGGCGGTATGTTTCCGCAGTATACTGGGTACATTTCTTTAATGGGGAGCTACCAAACAGATACGGTCTAGTGACTTGTGGGGGGGCAGTTTTTGTTCTATGTGTTTCCAGTGTAACTGGTATGGCGCCGCTATCCACTGGCAGACAGTACGTAGGTGAAATGCGAGAGCATATTGTTCTAGGTTGGGGAGGTTTACTCCTTATCTCTGGGGAGCTGGAGAATTGTACATCTGATCCTAGGTGGTTTACCCTGCCTTATGAACCTCTGTACGAGTTTGTCCCAGCCCTGGAAATAGTTTACTCGGTTGGATTGGCAGGGTTTGAAGAAAGTAAAGGATACATGGGGCATACATTTTGTTGGACAGCTTCTGTTCTATTGAATAGTCCTATGGCAAGTTGTACCCATCTTGTCATGTCATCGGTTAATTGCAGGATTAATGGTTCATAGTTCAAAAGTTCTAGAAGTGTGAGATTCTTGGTTATTTTTATACCCAAGTATCTGATAGCATTCCTTTGCCACTTAAATTTATAGGTGTTTTCCAGCTGTGGAGAAGGGGTATAGTGATATAACAGGACTTCTGTTTTTTGATCATTTAATTTATAGCCTGATAGTTTGCCAAAGTCATATAATAGATTCTAGATTTCTGGGATGGATTTTCTGGGGAGGTTAGGGTCAGTAGTATGTCATCAGCGAAGAGAGATCTTGAACTGTTTACTGCCAATGGATAGTCCCTCTCTCGTTGGGTTGGATTTTATTGTGGCTGCCAGTGGCTCAAGGTAGAAAGCAAATAAGAGTGGGGATAGTGGGCATCCCTGTCGGGTGCCTCTGGTTAAGTAGAATTCTTCAGATAGGGAGCCATCTAATCGAAGTTACACCCTAAATGGGTCATATATATTTTGGAGCATCTGAACAAATTTGGTAGGAAATCCAAAATGTGTTGGCGTGGCCCACAGGTATGACCAGGTGACCCTGTCAAAGGCCTTTTCAGTGTTGAGGCTCAGCAGTGCCAGGGCTATTTGTCTCTGTGTTGCATAATCTATCAGGATTGAGTTACGCTGAACACTGTCATGAGACGGGTACTGCCTGACAAATCCCACCTGATCCTGGTCTACAAGGAGCAGCAATAGTTGATCTTACTTTGAGTGGGAGCTCTTGCAGCAAGCTATAACCATTAGGACCAACGCCACAGGCATTAGGACCCACCAGAAAACTTCTCAGCCAGCAGTACCCAGCAGGGACCGCCCCCGACGTCGGCTCCACCCCGTCAGCCACGGTATAAAAGGGTGCGGACCCAGCTCCACTCCAGTTCTTTTCCCGCTGTGACCCACTCATGTTGGGGAAGATCTTAGCTAGCCAGTTGCCAGCAAAAAAAACTTTGATTTTTCACTTTTTTCTTCAACTGTTCGACGCATGTTGTCCCCGGCCTCATCTTCTGGACCTCATCGGAACAAGCCAGTTGCGGCCGTCAGATACCATCGAAGGACGGCCACACTAAGTGTCTTATGTCTGGGGTCTAACCACGACACCGCAGCCTGTTCCATCTGTCAGGCTTTCACAAGCAGGACCAGGATCCGCTGTTTAAAGGCTCTCAAGGCATTCCTTTTGGAACAGAAGATGGACCTGCACACCACCTGGGAGAAGGCCAAGCACAAGGACAAGTCCAAGACGTCCCGGGACAAGGACCGTAGTCGGTCTCACCACTGGTCCAGGTCCCGATCTCGTTCTCTGTCCTCCCCCAAGAAGCCCCGCTGTTCCTCGGGCTCTGGAGAGCATCACTCCAAAAAGGATTCTGCTCCTGCCAAAAATGCCCAGGCTAAAGCAGGTACGTGTGTGCAGAAACCTGGTAGGCCCAAAGTGATGCCGCTCGGGGTCACCCCTAAGACCATAGGGGCACAAGCTATGGCCCTGCCCGCCAAGGACCCGGTTTCGCCCGATAGGGGTAAGCCTCTGGAGTTAGAGGACACTCCAGCGCACCCACCCACCCCCCGGCGAGAAAGTCATCGGTCCCGGTATCAATGCTGGTAGAAGGGGTGAAGGAAACTGATGCTACTGAAGAAGGGGCAGTATCTGCATCTCCCAAGTCCTCCTCCCTTCAGGGCTGCCGGACACTTCAGATCCCATAGTCCCCTTTCCGGGGACGGCGGCCTCTGTGTTTTCCAAGGAGGAGCTCCAGGAACTTTTTTCTTTTTGGTGGGGTCAAGTCCAAAACAAAACAGACCTCCCAGCTGGCCCCATCACAGGTACCAGACCCATGTGGAAAATCACAACTGGAGGGTGTTCCTTCACCCAAGAAGACCCCCGAGAGGCCGCTGCCTTGCTCATCCTCCAGGGTCTGTTCCCGATCTCGGTCCGTAGACCAACACCAGCGCTCACCGAGGTCAGATAGCAGACGCCGGTTCAGGTCTCACTGTAGGAGCCATTCCCGTTCCGATGGGCAGGTCGCTTCCGACGTCGGTCCCTAGACCGCCCGTCATCATCGTCGGTCTCGTGACTGACGTCAGTCCTCGGACCGACGTCGGTCAGAGAGCCACCAACATTTGAGCGGGCCAGTCATAAGGGCATGTCCAGCTACTCCTCACCTGGTAGCCGGTCATCCTCTTCCCTCTCGGGGATCAGGGGTTCCTCAGCAGAAAAGGATCAGCCCTGCTCGCCTCCTGATGATCCAGCCTTTATGGACGTCATGAGGCACATCCAGGCCTCTAATGAATGGGATACGGAGGACTTGGATCCAGAACGCCATTGACTTGCCAAGTACCTGAGGCAAAAAGAAGCCCAAGCCTCTCGTGGTGCCTCCTTTAGTGGATACCTTCCTGGATCTTACCAGAATTACCTGGAAGCATCCAGCTTCGGTCTCGGCAGTTCCCAAAAAATCAGGCTGTACAGAGCCCTGAGGGATGAGCCTTTTCTGGCAGAGCACCCTCAGGCGGACTCATCTGTGATCACGGTTGCTCATAAGTCTAAGCAGCCGAAACATCTTGGCTCCTAGCCTTCTGACCCAGAGTCTCGCTGTTTGGACCAGTTGGGCAAAAAGGTCTATTCTGCCTCCACCTGCTCCATTAGGTCCCTTAATTTCCTGACGCATATGGTTGAGTACCAGAATCCACTCTGGGAAAGGGGACAGGAGCTTGTTAATGCCTTGCCAGACTCCGCACAGAAGACGGAGATTCTGGATGTGCTTAAGATGGGCTCGGATGTAGGCACACATGTTCTCCGTGCCTCGTATGACAATGCAGACACGGCGGCTAGAGCGTCAACATCAGGGGTCTATCTCCAGTGCCACACTTGGTTGAGAGTCTCTGGCTTTCACCAAGATCTGCAGCCCGGAATCCGGGACCTTCCGTTCCAAGGTTCCATCTTGTTTGGGCAGGAGATGGAGTCACTTATCTCTCATCTCCAGGAGTCAGGGAAATCCATCTGGTCTGTCCATCAGATGTACAGAGGAGACCAGAGGAAGCCCTCAGGTGCCCAAGCCCATGGCAACCAACAAGGCCAGAGAGGTGGCTTTAAAAGAAGAGCCAGCAACCAGCAGCCTGGAGGCGCCCCTTTTCATGGTCCCAAGTCCTCCCAGGCCTCTCTTCCCACTCCCAGCTCCTCCCAATGACTCCCTCCCGACCTGACCCCCCCTCCTCCGGAGGAGGTTCCAGGGGAGACAGTAGGGGGTCACTTCTTCCTTCATATGAAGGGCTGGAGCTCTATCACTGTGGACCAGTATGTCCTCTATATCGTAAGGAGGGGACATAAGCTGGAGTTCACCGAGATCCCTCCAGACACTCCACCAAGGTCCTCGATATCTTCCTTCTCACGTTCCACTCATAGGAGGAGAGATTCAGGCCCTCTTGTGGAAAAGGGCAGTAGAGCCAGTCCCTCTGCAGCAGCGGGGAAAAGGCTGTGGCCTGGCCGGACCTAAAACACAGGCATTATGAGTTGCCTATGAGGATGCCTCTGCCACAAAGATTTAATCCAGTGGGAGTTTCATCACGATGATCTTGATCTCAGGAAGCCAGATCTCAGCAGGCAGCCTTGAACTCCATCAAGCAAGTTCTTAGACAATTTGCGAGGGGCAATTCATAAATAGACAGACTGGAAGGTTAACTAAATGCCCTGATGTTGAAAGGTAGGACTCGGGGGTCTGTCTGTTGGGAGAGAAAGGCTTTGCAGTGGCTCTGAATGCTTTGGGAGGGGTGGCCAGACTCTGGGCTCCGCCCGGAGTGGGGAACCCTCATTCTGGTCCTCAGGAGCTCTAATATTCTATCTCAGGATGCTGGGACGAGCAGAGTTACCTGGACGGGGAGATTGCCTGGTAAATAAGCACTAAATGTTGGCTGCAGGGCTTATATAGGCTGAAGGGCATAAAGTTGCATGGCTGGTCTCCTATGGGGTGCTGGTTTACTGATTGGCAGTGCGGAAGGAAGGCTGCTGTCACGAGGGGTGCAGGGGGTCCACAGACCGGGGGGGGTAGTAGTCCCTCTTGGCAGGAGCCCTCACAACCCCTAGTGCATATAAGGATCTGGCCCAGTCCTAGGCCCAATAAGCTGCATGAATAGACCATAAAGTCAAATAAAAACTAGAGGCCAGTCCAGGACCAATAATGCTTTGATCTAGGGGGGCGGTTACCCAGTCTCTACTGGGAGCTCGTTCCTCACCAGTCACTGTCAGGCCTGGAATTGGATAACAGGCTTTTCTCCCTTGTGTTGGGTGACTGGCTTTGAATCCTGGGTGCTCTGGCAAATTGTGACTCTTAGAGAGGTGGGATGGAGCTCCTGGATGGGCTGTGGGCTCGGGTACCTGGGCTCTAGGTGGGGATCGGGGTCAGCTCCTACTCCTTTTGCCTGTGGGCGCAATGGCCTCCCCTGCGTGGACTTCCTCTGGGATCTCTGCCAGATAAGCACCTTAGCTCAGTTTTCTATTTACCTGCCCTCCGTGCATTGGAGGCGGTGTTTTCCGGACCTGGGCCATTCTTGTGGCTCCATCTGGCGACAGCAAAGGAAGGAGAGGCACATAGATATTAAAAACTGTGGACTTTTGGCTAATGGATCTGGCGAATTGAGCCCGTTAAAGTTACAGGATATGCAGGCCCCATGGTTCTGTTAGCAGGCAGGCCGGGAGGGCGCCAAGGACATAAATGAACTGAACTCGAAGTGCACCATTCAGTTTGTTTTGAGATCTACTGTTTTTTTCTTAATCATGTGTTTTTTTTTTTTTTTCTTATTGTTTCTTTTGAGTTTTTCCTGCAGACTCTCAGTATTTCGGGGTGCTTTATACCCCAGGTAGCAACTTGTTTCACAAGCTGCAATCCCCTCCACACCTCCTAAGGAAGGGGCGCTCATCAGGGTGGTTAACTCGGATGTTGGAAGTCACTTTGATGCTGTACATAGTTGCTGGTTCCAGTTGTTTTCCCTCACGAAGGTTTAGTGTGGAAAATTGTAGATAGTTGCTTATTCTCAGAAAATAAGGTCCGCTTGGGAACACATTGGAGAGAGGAACAAATATTGTTAGTAGTAGTAAAAACTTTTATTTTTATACAGGATACATGTCGTTTGGGTTGATAACAGGTCTGCCTTGTCAACTGGGTTATTAACGTTCCTACTAACATATACACATAGACATCTATCAACACATAGTCGAGTCCGAGGATATGAGGCAAAATACATTTGTGATGAAATGACCAGGACAAATAGAGAGCAGTCAGGTAACCGTGGATCTTACTTCGACAGGGCTCTTGCAGTAGGTAATTACATATAGGATTGATGCAGGCCGGCAGCAGGACCCGCAGGAAAAATTTCTAGCTAGCAGTCCCTGGCGAGTTGCTTCGTCAGGTGACCGGCGTCATACAACATCGGTATAAAGGCGGTCCCAGGCGCCCACCTTCCAGTTCTGTACCGCTGGCTCGCAGCGCCTCGCGGAAAGTTTGTGCTTCGACAGCCCCTAACCTTTCGTCGGTTTTACCAAAAATTAAAGTTATTCTTTTCTTCTATCGTCAGGTCATCGTCAGTGTTTGTCGTCCCCTACACCCTCCGAGCACAAAAACAAGTGTGACTCGTGCGGCACCCAACTGCCACGCAAGGACGGTCATTCCCTCTGCCTTTTCTGCCTAGGCCCCGACCACCCGGTCGACAAATGCCAGCATTGCCTCAACTTCAACGTGGCTACCCACAAACGGCGCCAACAGCCCCTGGAAGCCCATCTTCTCAAGAAAAAAATGTCTTAGATGGAGAAAGAGTTGAAGAAGCTGAGGCAGGCGTCCACTTCTCCAGAAGGACATCACAAAAAGCGGGACAAGGAAAGGCACCAGAAGAAGGCCTCCTCTTCTGCGACTCCAGCCGAAGTTGCGGCCCAGGTAACATCCCTCCGGGGACTGTCCGGCAACCTCAAGGGTTTGGAGGGCGTTAGCCTGCCCATCTGGCGCCCGGCGATTTGGGCCCTTGCGGGCTCCTCCAGGCAAAGGAGGCCTCCGCCCCGGTTTGGCCACAGGCTTGCGGCCTACTGGCGTGGGCGACTCCCATAAAGTAGGACGTCGCTCCTCCGACATCCGCCGGGAAAGGGTCGAGAAGACGCCCGACCCTTGAGCGGGCGTGCGATCATCACGCCCTTCGGACCGAGCCGCTTCCTCCTCGGCCCGCCTCCAGTGAGGACCCGTAAGATGGACGCTGGCTCCTTCGGTGCCCGCGGAAACTAGCCTAAGCCACCACGTCGGCTCCCGATATGCGCCGGCGACGGAACCTACGATGGACCCCCCCACGTCTGTCGTACCCGGGTCCCCGCAGCCTTCGCTGCCATCTGGGGAGCCCGAGTCACCTCAGCCGACCCCGGGGATTTTTCTCCTCCTTCCCTGGGCGACGCGGGGCATCTTCCACCGCTGCCAAACCCTCCCCTGATGGAACCAGATCTGACGTCGGCCCCCCGGACACCGGTACTGACGCTGGCACCTCCGCCAGCAGAGGATGTTCCCCTTCCGTCAGGCCCCCAGACCCATTAGCGTGGATCCACCCGTGGGGTTGCCAACCGGGCCGGCAGCTCTCCTGGCTCCTGGGTACCCGCCATCTTATCCGACGCCACCGTACCCGGGACCGCAGTATCCAGCGCCACAGTACCCGACGCCGGTCCCTCCGCCGCAGTACCGGACGCCACATTACCTGGCGCCGGTTTTCGGATACTCTCCTTACGGGTACAACCCGTATGCCTTTCCCCCTTCTCCTCCTCCACCTCCACCGCCCCCACGGCCGCCGGTGGATCTGCAGGAGAGACTGGCTTCCTGGTGGCTGAGGCCAAGGCTCAGCTCACCAAGGAGGTAGAGAGCCACCTTACGGCGACTGTGCCGCTTCCGGCTCCCGTACGTCAGAGACGGCACACTCCCTCACCGCCTCCAGACTCCAGAGCCCTTCCCTCTGGATCTTGAGAGGGGCAGGACATGCGTCCACAGGTACCCCCTAAGGAACCCGTTCGTACCCCCAGCCATTTTAGGGAGTCTTATTCTGCTTCTGATTCTTCTTCCCTCTCGGATTCTTCCGAAGGATGCTCCGAGAGAGACGACTAGCCTCGCTCTCCGTCTAAGCCCCGGCCGAGGACCCCTCCGAAGTCTCCTGCGGAGGATCCTTCCTTCACGGAGTTGCTCAGAAAAATCCAGGAAGTTAATCAGTGGCACTCCTTGGAACCAGATCCTCAGCGACTCAAACTCGCCGAACATCTGGACCTGCCCCTGACAGCTCCAACTTTAGTGCCACCCTGGATCGAGCCTCACGCCCACCTTGTTTCCACTATTTGGAAACAACCGTATCGTTAGCCCCACTTCCTAGGAAGTCTAACAGGCTATACCAGGCTCCCGAGGGTGTAGACTATCTGGACTCCCACCCTCGTGCAGATTTGGTCGTGATTAGCGCTGCTCACAGCCGGTCAGCGCACCCCAAACATCTAAGCTCGTCTCCTCCGGATATGGAATCTCGCCTCCTGGACCAGTATGGAAGAAAGATTTACGCCTCTTCCACACTGGGAATTTGGGCCCTGAATTACGTCGCCCATATGGGGGATTACCAGAAGGCCATCCTTACCCATGCGGAATCTAAGATGGACTCCTTACCTGACTCTCAAGACAAGCAGGAGTTAGCCAATCTAGTCCATTCTGCTCGTTCGGCCAGTCGCCACATTCTGCGGACGACATACGATGCAGTGGATACTGCCGGGTGGAGCTCTGCTTTCGCCGTAAGTCTACGGCGTCATGCCTGGCTCCACGTGTCAGGTTTGGTCCCGGAGGTGCAATCCGCGATCCAGGAAGCACCTTTCAGGGGGTCAGTGCTTTTCGGTGGTGATGTCAAGGACATCATCACAGACTTGCAGGAGAAGGGGACTGCTCTGAAATCCGTGGATTCCATGTACCGTCCCCATCCCCCACAGCGCCGTCCTTTTCGCAGACGCAGTCTGCCACAAGCGAAACCCCAAGGAAGGCAGGCCACTAAACGTCGGGCCCCCGCAGCTGCCAGGCCCCCCCGCCCAAAAAAGCAGCGGGTGCCCCAGCTGCAGCGCTGCCTCACACCACCCGATTCCTCCCCTCTCCCACCGCCTCCGGACACACCGGAGGAACCGGTAGGAGGGAGGTTCTCCCTCCACCTTCCAAGTTGGGAGAGGATAACGGATTCTTGGGTGCTCCAGCTTATAGCAGAAGGGCACTCCATAGAGTTTCTACAGAAACCACCCCGCCACCCACCTCTGAAGTTGTCCTACGCAAGGGATCATCTTCCTTTGGTCCAGGAAGAAATCTCTGCCCTCCTCGCGAAGAGGGCCATAGAACCCGTTACCCTTCACCTTCCAGGGACGGGTTACTATTCACATTTCTTTCTGGTCCCAAAGAAGACAGGAGATGTCAGACCCATTCTCAATCTAAGCTCCTTGAACCTTTATGTGGAATACAAAAGGTTCAGGATGTTCTCTCTGCAGACCCTTCTGCCCCTCCTTCGGCTGGGCCAATGGCTTTGTGCACTGGACTTGCAGGATGCATATCTGCACATCCCCATTCGCCCTTCTCACAGCAACTATCTTCGGTTTGCATTTCAGGGGGACCATTACCAATTCCAGGCGCTCCCGTTTGGTCTTTCCTCGGCACCCCGAGTGTTTACCAAATGCCTGGCTGTGGTAGCGGCCCACCTGCGTACGATGGGAGTACAGGTGTTCCCTTACCTGGACGACTGGTTCCTGGTGGCCTCGTCCAGGGAGGAGCTCCTGAATTTTCTCTCACTCACCCAGCAGGTTTTTACTTGCCTGGGTATTACCATCAACCATTCCAAGTCTCATCTGGATCCCTCCCAGAGACTACAGTTTATCGGGGCTATCCTCGATACGACGGTGAGCAAGGCCTTCCTGCCTCGGGACAGGGCGGCCTCTCTTCAGTCCCAAATCTCCCTGCTATCGGAACGCAGGAGGATTCCGGCGAGGTCGGTTCTCCGTCTGCTGGGGCTCATGGCGGCCAGTATTCCGACGGTCCCCCAAGCTCGACTCCACATGAGGATCTCTTAGTGGACTCTTCGCTCCCAGTGGGATCAACTTGTAGACAACCTAGATCATCTAGTTCTGATCTCCTCGCAGATGGCACGAGACTTGCAATGGTGGATGGTTCTAGAGAACCTGTTTTGGGGGTGTCCCCTTCTGTCATCCTCCCCCTTCCCAGACTCTGACCACAGACACATCAGGCGAAGGTTGGGAAGCCCATCTGGGTCCTCACCAGACACAGGGCTTATGGTCCAGATTGGAACTAGCTCTCCACATCAATGTGCTCGAGCTTCGAGCAGTACTATATGCTCTCCAAGCCCTTCACCAATACATTCTTCCCGGTCACCTAGCTGTCCAGTCAGACAACATGTGCATTGTGTGGTACATCAACAAGCAGGGAGGGACTCGATCCTACCCTCTGTGCAGGGAAGCAATGAGGGTTTGGGACTGGGCAACTCAACACAACCTTCACCTCACTGCGATTCATGTTCCAGGAGTTGACAATACCCTGGCAGACAAGCTAAGCTGCTCCGCTGCCCTACCACATGAGTAGGAATTGGCCCAAAAGGTGCTAGACAATATCTTTCAGCTGTGGGGGACTCCGCAGGTAGACCTGTTCACCTCTCCCCAAAACGCAAAACTTCCCACCTTTTGCTTGCTTGTTCCAGAGTGAGGTGCTTTCTGGAGAGACACTTTGTCTCTAGACTGGAAGGGCAGATTAATCTGTGCTTTTCCCCCAATTCTTCTGGTCCCTCGTGTATTGCAGAAACTAACCACAGAAGGAGCGAGAATGATTCTGATCACTCATTTCTGGCCCAGGCAAATCTGGTTCTCTCTTCTACAACAATACTCTGAGGTTCCTCCTCTTCCTTTATCTCGAGGTTTGCTGACCCAGGATCAGGGGACCCTGGTCCATCCGGGCCTCAAGTCCCTGCATCTTCATGCATGGCTCCTGCAGACCTAGCTCAATCTCGTTTTGGTGTCTCTCCAAAAGTGACAGATTCTGGTGGAGGCTAGAAAACCCTCCACTAGGTCCACTTATGCCATGAAATGGAAGAGATTTTCTATTTGGGCCACCTCTAGGAACGTGGAGCCTTTCTCCTGTTCAGTGGCCGTTCTGCTGGAATATTTACGTCATCTCTTCAACCTGGGTCTATCATTCCTCCTTGAAAGTGCACATGGCTGCTCTCTCAGCCTACCATGTTCCTTTCGCAGGTAAAGCATTTGCCCAATTAGAGGTCTCTAAGACCTTTCTTAGAGGGGTCCTTCATCTGAGGCCCCCCATCCGAACTCCTGCTCCCCCTTGGGACTTGAACTTTGTTCTCGAGAAACTTACCCTTCCTCCCTTCGAACCTGCGGTAACCACAGATCTGAAGTTTCTTTTGTGGAAGACGCTCTTCTTGTTGGCCATTACTTCCGCTCGAAGAATTTCCGAGCTCCAGGCCCTAATGTGTAAAATCCCCTATTTGATTTTTCACAAAGAACGAGTGGCTCTTCGCACAAACCCTAAGTTTCTACCTAAAGTGGTAGCAGAGTCTACCTTAAATCAGTCCATAGAGCTACCTGCCTTTTTCATGCAGTACTCCAACCAAGGGGAATATTTACTCCATACTATGGATGTTCACCGGATTCTGAGATACTACACCAATAGGACAAAGGATCTCAGAAAGACTGATCAGTTGTTCATCTCTCTTGCTCACAAAAGGGAAGGCAATGCTGTTTCCAAGCAATGCCTGTCGAAGTGGTTGGCTCATTGCATCACTTTCTGTTATGACAAGTACAAGAAGACCCTTGCGGGTCAAGTCCGAGGTCACTCCACTCGTGGAGTAGCGGCCTCTGCGGCTTGTTTCAAGAATGTGTCTGTGGCAGACATCTGTGCTGCCGCCACCTGGACTTCCGTCCATACCTTTTCGAAACACTACAGTTTGGACATTGCCTCTCACCGTAGAGCAGGCTTCGGGCTAGCTGTTTTGCAAGGCCTCCTGTCTTGAGGCTTGCAAGGCTACTGCTACTTTCTGGAGTAGTTTCCTCCTCCCGATGTGTGCCTTTTGTTTGTTCCAGACTGCTTGGGATTCAGTTCTATATGTAAATATCTACTGCAAGAGCCCTCTCGAAGTAAAATAGTACAGTTACGTAAGAACTTACCGTAACAGTAGATCTTCGAGAGAGGCTCTTGCAGTAGGTAATACCTTCCCACCCTCCATCCCCTCTAGGCTTTTTCAGCTCTTTTTCCAGGAATGGAAACATCTGCTTCTCTCTTGTCAGGGCCTTCCGGGCCTGTGGCGGGAAAGAACTAGAAGGCGGCAGGACGCCCCTTTATACCGGCGTCGTATGGCGCGGTCACCTAACAGGCGGTCCCGCCAGGGACTGCTAGCTAGAAAATTTTCTGGAGTCAAGCGCCAGCCGGCGGCTGTCGTATATGTAATTACCTACTGCAAGAGCCTCTCTAGAAGTTCTACTGTTACGGTAAGTGCTTACGTGACTGTACTTTATCTCTTGGTCATGGCACATTATCAGGATATAAGGTTAATCTCTCAGAATGTAAATGGCTTGAGTGGCCCAATTAAGAGGGAAAATAATATCTTTCACCCCCAAATGATACTATTACAGGAGACCTATATGAACTCCGCTGAACACCAAAAACTGGCAAAATTTGGCATGGCAATGGTAGTTGCAAGCTCCCAACGATCTAGTAGAAGGAGGGGTACAGCCATCTTAATACCAAAGTATTCAGCCTTTCAGTTGCAGGATTCTTTCCATAATAGGGAAGGTACTTTAGCTATGGTAAGAGGAACATGGCGGGGGATACCATACACAGTGGCCAGCATATATATTCCACCGGGAGCAGAGCCTGTACAGGTGCAGAGTTTATTTGAGAAACTGATACAATTTAAACAAGGGGCCCTATTGGTGGGCAGGGATTTGGATCGATTGATGGACCCGGGTAGAGAGTCCCAACCCAACCCCTCCCTCCCCCAACCCCCTCCCCAAGGTCCACAAGTGGGCAGAAACATGGTAGGAAATTACTACGAGATCTGGGCTTTATAGATGTCTGGAGACATCAGCATGAGAGAGTTAGGCACTGTGCTCACTATTCGGCTGCACACAGTTCCTATTCAAGAATTTTTAATTTTTTTTATTTATTGTATAATCAGATTTACAACCTTTGAGCCAGAGGATCATTTACAAAGTTACCTCGTCACAGAGAGGACATAGAGTCAACATACTTACAGAATACAATCATACAGAATAACATAGTTTTACATAATTGCTTGAACACAAAGAGTAGTTAAAAAATAATTTCAGAATTGATAGGTTTAGTACCAGCAGGTACTGCAGTGGAAAGGGAGGCCATGGTGAGGGGGAGTTCGTCCCGGAGAGCTACGTCAAATTGATTACTTTTTGATCTCGGCAGAGTATAGAGATTGGGTAAAACAGATACTACCAATTATTCTATCTGACCGAGCCCCAATGCTAATTGATATTCGAACAAAGTAGACAAAGGCTCAGGTCAGTGGTGCTTTAATACTTCTCTCCTTAGAAACAAAGATTACATTAAACTAATAAAGCAGCAGATAACAGAAATAATTAATCAGAATAGGGCATCCGAGGTGTCCCTGGGTATTCTATGGGACACTTTGACGGCGGTGGTACGGGGAGACACCGTTAAGTTTGCGCCTTGGGCCAAGAAAAAGCGGGAACAGCAGCAGGTGGAGTTAGAGGCAGAACTAAAATTCTGGCAAGCTGCCCATATGCAGAGACAAGGCAGCCCAGCCCTAGGTAAACTCCATTAAAGCTAAACTCCAGGAATTTTTACAATATGAAACAGAACAGGCAACACTTTATCTAAAACAGATATTTTGAAGGGGGAGCCAAAGCCTCTAAACTATTAGCTTATCGACTTTGGGCCAAGAGGAATAAGGGAATTATTAAACCGCTAAGACACCCACAGAGTAGACAGATCTTATCTAATACTAAAGATATTTTGGAGGGCTTTAAGAGTTTTTGAGTCCCCATACGAATAGGAGGCTGAGCCAGAAGGAGAGATGTACTGTATAAATTTCTTTCAAGCTATAACTCTTCCCCCACCTCTCTACTGAGTAGAGGGACTGGTTATTATGCTCTATTGTCTCCCAGGAAATAAAGGCAGTTATTAAGAAGGCCAATGCTGGTAAGAGTCCAGGCATGGACGGACTGCTTTCCGAATTTGAAGGATCTTGTACCTTCCCTGGGCTTAGTATTTCGAGCATTACAGACAGATGACATCCCCCCCACCCCTTGGCAATATGCAAATATTTCCACAATTTTAAAACCTGGCAAAGACCCCCTTAATTATGAGTCCTACAGACCCATCTCAGTACTCAAACAAGACTACAAATTATTTGCAGGTATATTGGCCCAACAATTGGAAACTATATATTGTCAGCACTAATTAACATGGACCAGACCGGTTTTATTTCTAACCGTAGAACGGATAACATTAAGAACTTTGCATCTCTTGGAAAGAGTAGCTGACTCCCCTTCCCCTTTCATTCTGTTAAGTATGGATGCTCAGAAAGCTTTTGATCGTGTTTCCTGGAGATTTCTACATCATATTACAAGTAAATTTAATTTTCCCCCCAGAATTCAATAAATTAAGACCTTGTATACCTCCCCTCAGGAGGTAGTGAAGGCCAATGGTTCTTTCTCTGATCGTTTCTATTTGGCCAGAGGCACAAGGCAGGGGTGCCCGCTCTCCCCCCTGCTATTCGCTCTGTATGTAGAGCCGATAGCGCAGTTAATAAGGGAGGATGAGAAAATAGCTGGCTTAGAAGCAGACTGGGTAGTCCACAAGACAGTGTTTTATTTATGCTGGTGATTTGCTAATTTACTTAACAAACCCCACTACCTCTTTACCGAGATTGTTCGATAGGTTAGCCGAAGTAGAAGCCCTGTCAGGTTATAAGCTGAATACTTTCAAGACAGAAGCCCTTCACTGGCAGTTCGAACCCTCTGAGGATTTGCAAGATGGTCTCCCCCTTAGGTGGAACACCAAAAAATGTAGATATCTGGGTGTCCAGGTTCCTAGGAACCTAAGGGACTTGTATGAGGTGAATTTCCACCCTATAACTGAACAACTGAAAACTGAATTATAGAGGTGGAAGGACCTTCCCATTCCATTGTCCCAGAGGGGTGGATTCTATAAAAATGACAATCTTACCACATTCTTTATATTTATTTCTAAATCTCCCAATCACTGCTATAGATCTTAAAAAATAGGATAACATGATCTCCGGATATTTGTAGTGGGGTGAAAGGCCTTAGGACTGTTACAATTATCCAGAATCAAAGGAGGCTTCGCCTTACCACATATAAAATTATACTACCATGCAGCCCACCTCGCCCATGCTTTACAGTGGTGGGACTCGAACACAGATGTACACTGGAAGAGGTTAGAACTGCAGCAGAATGAACAGGGAATTGAATTCATACGTGGGTCCCCTCCACCTAGACGGAGCTTGATAAAAGAAAAAGTACAGTCTCGATTCACGGCCCAGATCTTACAGATCTGTTGCCTAAAGCTAGAGGAAATTCCAATGAGTAATTCAGCAGTGACATTGATAATTCTGGCTCTGGATAGATCTTTCTCTCCAGCACAAGGTGACACATTTGAGAGCTGGAGGAGAAAAGGCCTGAGCTATATAGTTCAGTGGAGAGAAGTGCTTGCCCCCTTCTATCCGATCCAGCAATCATACTCTCTGGGTAGGACTGATTTTTATTGGTTCCTTCAGATTAGACACTATATGTGGCAGAAGTGTGGCTTGAATTGGCAGGTAGCCGGAGAACATCCCTTGGTCCAAATAATGATAGAAACCAAAACTAGGCAAATGCCAGAACATATTATCTCTGTTTTATATAAAGCCATCCAACGGGGTAAAAAAAAAAAAATCTTTAGCAAAGATTCAAAATTTATGGGAGGTGGATTTGGGGGAGGAGGAGGTGACAGAGTCTGAATGGCATGGGATATTCACTAATCTTAATAAATCTACGACTTCATACGTATGGAGGGAATATGGTTGGAAATGTATGGTGAAAGTTTTTAGAACCCTGCATATCTCGGCAAAACATAATTGACTGGGAGGGGGACGATGCTGGAGGGTATGTGGGGAGAACTTGGTCACACATTGCCATATATTTTGGACTTATCCAGTGCGGAGGGACTTTTGGGACATGGTGGGGAGATCAGTGCAGGAGCGGTTTTCTGAGGTGACTCAACACTCGATTGGCTTAGCACTTTTTCACAAGTTGGCACTCTGACTGTTGACAATACTTCTTCTGGCAGCTAAAAAGACTATATCCAGGAGATGGCTCACATCTGATCCTCTATGGAGAGGGGAGTGGGAGGGCCTGATATCCCAGATATATGAGATGGAAAATATTACAGCTAAAGTTAACTCTAGGGAAGAGAACTGGAAACTTCTGGAACGGACGGCTATTGTGGGTAATGAATCCTAGACAGGATATTATACCCTAGGGAGCTGCTGTACCCCTGCATTGTCATTCACTCCAACTGGATGTGTGGGGGGATTTCCAGGTTTTTCTATGCTTTCCCACAATTTATAATGCTCCTGTAAGAAACTAATATTCAGTTATATCTCCTCTCTACTCATGCTGATTGGACTGTCATGACTGAGAGAATGTACCCTCTGTACTAATGATTTAAGGTGTAACTTGGACCTCTGAATAAATACGAAAATAAAAAGAGAGAGAATCATGAAGACTGCTTACTTATTCTTGCATAAATTATTCCATACACAGACTTTCTCTGTTTTAGCAGAATATCTGCAATGTACAAATTCAGTTAGTGCTCAGGGAATCATCGACAAAACTACTCGTAGAATGAATACTAAAATTGTTGAGTATTCTTTGATTAACTGTGGCCCAAAATTATTAAACAAGTTATCTTTATTTAATTTAGATATACAAAAAAAAGAGGTGTATTTAAAGGGACACTGTAAACCTTTTTTGCATCATATTTTCTAGGTAAAAACCCACTTTTTATGATTGCTTACCTTCTGTAAAATTCTTTGATGTTGCTGATTCTTTAATCTGCCTTCTTGCTTATTAGGACTTAAATGTATGGAAATGTATAGTTATACTCAGCTTTGTTTTTGCCCAAATTGTTTACCTAAGCTTACTGCATACTTCCTGAACATTAGAAACACCCTCAAACAGTGCCACCACTCATGACACAATAATCTACTCTACTCCTAATCAGGGGCCCACCGCTCACTGCCCTCCACTTCAGTCTTGACAGCTACCTCTCCCCGCCTTGCCCCCTTCTACCTGCCTCACCTGCCCACCCTTGCCCCTCGGTATTTCCTGACTCTTATCCCTCCCTCCCTCCCTCCCTTTAGAGCTCTTACCCTCACCTCTACCCTCCAACAGTGGCCTTCCTGCCTGCATACCCCCAACCACCACCTGCAGCGCTTATTTCTAAGATTGCCCTTGGCTGGTATGTCATGCTACCTAACATTTGGCACATTTTGAATTACTGGAATTTCCTAATCCTCAGTCTCTTGCTTTTATTGTGTAACTATGTACAGTATTATTATGTCGACCTTTGTATGTATGTATACCCCCCTTTCCTTTGACGTGGAACCTTTGTAAATGAGCAGTTCCTGCTCAAATGTATTTGTAATCCTAGATTAAAAAAAAACAAAAAACTCCTGCTGCGTAATGAGCAGCTAGATAGTGTTAGGGGTGTTCCTGAGTCCAGCAAAGATGCAGTTGTAGTTATTCAAGAAATGTAAACAAACATGTTTTGGTGTGGTAACACCAGTTTGGTTGACACTGTTTTTTCACTTTTTAAAAGGAAAAGGGAGTCTGAATCAACCAACCAGCTACATCAGCAGTCTCTATAGAATGAGAAGAATCATAAAATGTGTTTTTTAAGCTAGAGACACTGAGGCCAAAGGGGGTTGACCGTGTCGCTTTAAAAGAACCTTGGAAAATTACTCTGATATTGTTTCTGGTTGCAGATGTGTTGGGGTTATATGATGTTGTTTGCACTTTGAGGTATTGTGGATAGTGTTTTAGACACTGTATGATTTTTATAACTTTAATTATTTTATGATTGATTGATGTTTAAACAATTGTCAACTTATTGTATCTATTGTGTTTTTGTATCCTTTGTAATACTCCCTTCCCCAGGTGTGGTTGAAAAAGGGTCCCTTTGGGCCCAATACACTTTCCTGGTTAAATTAATGAATGAAATGAAAACTCCTTACAAGTATGTGCCTGTAGACCCACTGATAGAAATGAACATAAAAACGAGGGGTAGAGCTGACTGTGCTCCTTTAAATGGGGCCCATCCTGCACGTGGCCTGTTTTTAATGCTGTGGGCGTAGCCTACAGCCATCTTGCTGTCTGCAGCTGGGAAAATGTAAGATCATGAAACACATTTTTGGAGTTTTCAATGTATCCTTCAACAACTATAAATCACTATGCCAGTTGAAATAAAATACTCCATTTTTTTCTGTTTTTAATGTTGGAGACAGAACTCCAAGCTGCTTATTAGATGGCCATAAGGAAACTGAAACAGCTTGTTAAATATTGGTTGCCTATTACACTGGAGATTTGTTTACCCCCTTTGAAATGCAACAGCATACACATTTAAATACTTAGCATTTAAACATGTTCTTGTTACTAGCTTCAGTTGGGCAGGTATTGTCTTTCAAGAAACATTCATACCTCATAAATGTCACCCTTTCCCAGCAATCTTATAGGTTCACATGTTCATAGTCGAGTACAGGCTCAGGAGGCAAAGCCTATTAGTGAGCTCGCCACCCTAGTGTGGGATATTTTTATATATAATCAAATTTTGAATTACCCATGAATTGATCCAACTGATATTTGAACATATCAATGGTCTTACTGTCTACAACTATGGCTGGTAATGTATTCCATAGGTTGACTATTCTTTGAGAAAACCACTGACTTCTCATTGTAGTTCTGCAATTATGACATCTTGTTTGTGAAATGTGAAAATTTGTTTCTATCCCCAAGGTTTCTGAAAGGCCTGGTTCTCTTATGGCTTTGTAAGCTAAACAAAGATCACCTCGAAGTTGTCTGTATTGGATAGAGTATAGGTCCAATATTTTTAATCTTTCTCCGTAGTTTTTATCTCCCATTCTCTTGATTCTTTTTGTCATTTTTCTTTGGACCCCTTCTATTTGTTTCTTACCCCGAATTGTAGAAGGCGCACAAAAAGGTGCACAATAATCCAGATGTGATCTTACTAGACTAGTATAAAGTGGTAAAATGACCCAAGATTGTCTGCTTTTAATATTTTTCCGTATGCATCCCAGAATTCTTTGGCATTTCTTAACTTTTAGTATTGTGTTATTCTCAAAGTTAAGCTTATCTATATTAACCCCCAGATCTTTTCCGAATTCTGTTACTTGCAATTTTATGGTAATAATGAAAACTATTTTTCATATTATCGTGACCCAAATGCATTATTTTACACTAATTCATGAAACATCATTTTATTTCTTTGTACCCATCCTTATAATTCCTTTTGAAAAAGTTTTAATTGCCACGCTAGAGTTAACCATACAGCCTATCTTACAATCGTCTGCATATTTTGATATCCAGACGTTATCAGTTGTTTGCATTGATTTGACCAAAACATTAAATAGTACAGGGCCCAGCACAGAACCCTGTGGCACTCCACTAGACACCTCAGCCCATGTCGACACCTTTTATCGATGTACATTGACGACGATTATTCAGCCATCATTCAGTCCATTTTATTAAGGTATACGGAAACTTTAAATTACTCAGTTATTCTAATAATATTTTGTGAGAAACTTTGTCGAATGCTTTTGCTAAGTCTAGGAATACTATATCAACTGGAAGACCTGCATCAAGGGCTGCACTAACATGCTCAAAGAAATGTAGTTGGTTTGTTAAACAGGGTAATAGTAAACTGAGTCAACTCTGAAGAAAGGGGGGTTACTAATGGGGTACCGCAGGGTTCAGTACTAGGATCAGTCCTCTTCGATGTCTTTATAAGCGACATTGCAGAGGGACTGGAAGGAAGAGTATGTCTTTGCAGACGACACAAAGATCTACAACAGAGTTGATACACAAAGTGGGGGTGGAAAGGATGAGAAGGGACTTGGCAAGACTGGAGGAATGGTCAAATGTATGGCAGCTTAGATTCAGTGCTAAGAAGTGCAAGATAATGCACCTGGGAAACAAAAACCCAGGGGAAGAGTACACAATGGGGGTGAGATACTGACAACAAAAATGGAAAGGGACCTGGGGGTAGTTGTATCAGATGACCTAAAGGTGGGCAAGCAATGTGAGAGGGTAGTAAGGAGGGATGGGGGATACTGGGATGCATAGGGAGAGACATCACCAGTAGAAAACAGGAAGTTATCCTTCTGTACAGACAGCTAGTGAGACCCCATCTGGAGTACTGCGTGCAGTTCTGGAGACCAAATCTCTGCAAAGACGTAAACAGGATGGAGGCAGTCCAGAGGAGGGCAACTAAAATGGTGCAGGGTCTGCACTGGAAGACATATGAAGAGTCTTAAGGAGCTTAATATGTAAACCCTCTAGGAAAGGAGGTGGGGGGAGACATGATAGAAACTTTCAAGTACCTCAAGGGAGTCAATGTCCAAGAGGGTAGCACCTTTCTGAAAAAGATGTGCAAGAACAAGGGGGCACAATCTGAAGATAGAGGGAGGATGGCTCAGAGGTAATACTAACATACTAAAATGGCAGTGGAATCGCCTATGGTCTTTAAATGTGCTCGTTGGTCAGCCTCCACCCTGGGAGCTAACCTTGCTGACCCCCGCTTCTCCCTGCAGTCCCGGATATTCTCGCTGCACAGGTTTTTACTTTCAGAACCCTGTATCTGTCCCACCCCCTCTTGAACCCCTCCACCGTTTCTGCCTCTACCAGCCCCTTGGGTAGCGCATTCCATGGCTCCACCACCCTCTCAGTGAAGCAGCACCTCCTCCTTTCTCCCTTGAATCTTCCCCTCCAGCTTCCACTCATGCCCACTTAGTTGTGCCCCCTCTTCCTTTGGAGCACCCTGACTGCTGCTCCCCTATTTATCCCCTTCATGTACCTGAAGACCTCTATCATCTCCCCCTGGTCCCTTCTCTCTTCCAGTGTGTACATATTTAGCTATTCGTGCCTCTCCCCATAGGTCCTATCCCCCAAGCCCCAAATCATTTTAGTTGCCCTCCTGTGGACCCTCTCCAGGAGTTCAGTGTCTCTTTAAATGTGGCCTCCAAAACTGCATGCAGTACTCAAGGTGCAGCCTCACCAAGCATTTATACAGTGGGAGTATCACTTCCCTCCTTCTGGAGGTGAGCCCTCTAGCGATGCATCCAAGCATCCTGTTGGCCTTTGCTGCTGCCCTCCTACAAGTCTGAGTTGTTCATCTTGACATCCACCCCGGTCCCTCTCAGCCATCAAGACTTGTAGCATACCCCCCAGGGTGTACACTTGGCCGGGTTTCTGGCTCCCAGGTGCAGTACCTTGCATTTTCCTGCATTGAACCTCAGCTTCCACTTTCTAGACCACCTTTCCAGAGCCTCCAGGTCCCCCTGTAGGGCCACCCTCCCCTCCTCCCCATCCACCACCGCCCCCAGTTTTGAGTCATCCGCAAAGAGACTCCTCTCACTCATGATACCCTTCCTTATGTCAGAAACGTAGGCGTTGAACAGGAGGGGCCCCAAGGACCAATCCCTGAGGGACTCTGCTAATGACTTTCCTTGGGGACGAGACTACCCCTCCAACCACGACCCTCTGGGTCCGGTTCTGGAGCCAGTTTCCTATCCATCTGATCCCCAACCCCCATTTCTCCCAGATTATGGAACAGAGTCAAACGCCTTGCTGAAGTCAAGAAAGAGGACGTCCACTGGTCTACCCAGGTCCAATGTGAGGAAGTACTTTTTCACAGAGAGAGTGGTGGATGCATGGAACAGCCTTCTTGAGGAGGTTGTGGAGTCAAAAACGGGGGCATTCAAGAATGCATGGAACAGACATAAGGCAATTCTAGGGGGTGGGGGTAGGAGGAAGTAGGCTGTTGGCTAACTAGGATCTGCAGCTTATCCATTAGATAGGGAACTGGGCAGACTAGGTGGGCCAAACGGTCCTTATCTGCCATAAAATGTCATGTTTCAAAAGCTTTCCACAGCCATATCTGCTCTGACCAGAACTTGTCCCAGGAAGCGCTGTGCTTGCTGGCCTGTCTTGTGCTGACCATCTTTCAATGTTTGTCGGTTTTTCCTTGTCATAGTAAGTGACCCAACTATGCTCACAACTATAGCTGCCTTGGTTCTGTACTGTAGCTAGCAGCAGGTATGGATCGAGCAGATCTACACAAGCATGCATGTGTACATCCTCTCATTAATCATGAACCAGAAACTCTAATGCTGAGGTTTCTGTGGTTTCTCCACAGCAAAATGCTACGATTCTGGAGCTGAGAGAGGAGCTTAAGAAAACGAAGAGTGATCTAGGTGAGTCTTAAAGTATCTGGCCATTCACATCTCCCAATCTATAAACACTTTAATTGTTCACAGTGTTTGAGGGCACAGAATGTTGCCCTTCTGATAGCAAACGAGATCTACACACACAGCAAGGTTTTAAAGAGCTGCCGTTTGCACAATGATGGTTATTTGAGCCCAGGATGTTGTGACTGGCTGGCAGAAAGAGGATTGATCATCCCAAAGGATACTGACCAGGATGGGTGGAATCTGCCTCCTCAGCTATGCGGTCACCTATGGTGCCACACGGAGAAGGCTTCACAGGAGAAAGGGAAAAATGTCTCAGGTTTTGTGTGTGTGTGTGTGTGTATGTGTGTATGTATATGTGTGTGTGTGCATGCGTGTGTGTCTGTGTGTGTGTATATATATATATATATATATATATATAATATGTGTGTGTGTGTATATGTATGATATATGTGTGTGTGTGTGTGCTCTGCTTCATGTACATGGAGGGCTGTTTTTCTCCACCCTTGGGGATGGCTCTGGGTGCCTCTAACCCTCACCACCACTGAACAAATGGCATGGTCCTGCCCCACGGTGGGCAGTAAAGTGGCCATGGGTTATGGCATGGCATCCAGATTGAAGCAAAACTCCTAATGGGCAGATAAAATTTGCTGCATTCACAGGAGGTCCGCCTTCGGATGGACAGTGAGGAGAAAAACGAAATGAAAAAGTACAAAAGCTGCCATTTGCAACTAGCCAAGTTTATGTAGCATAAATGGCTGTAAACATTACTGGCATCAGACCTTAAAGAGCTAGCGGAACCAACACAGACAGGAAAATAATACATTTTAAGGAGTCAGTTGTAACTTTTCTGAAGTTTTTTTTTTTCCTTTTGCTCATTAGAAAGTTTTCTGTGTAATTTTATTGCTATAGATGTGTGGAACAGTTCTTAGCCTGGCAACTGACCTACTATCTGTATCTCCCCCCACACACACACACTCATCATCAGCATTGTGGTCTCACTGACACAGTGACATCATAGGCAACTGACCTGGCAGCTACTGAGTGGCTGTTCCTGAGCAGCAGTTAGGTCACAATGTTAAATTGGGAAGGGGGGGGGGGGGCAGAACAGAGCTAGATATGTCAGCTGCCAGGCAGAGTGCTGTTCCACACTTCACACCTACTGACATCAGGTACACAATCGTCTAATTAACTGAAGGGAAAAGTACCTCAGATATAAAAGGTAATAAACTATTTTTAAAAAGTAATATTAGATCTTCCACAGAGTGGTCTCTTGCAGCAGGTAATACACTTGGGCCGTCATCAGAGGCACACAGCAGCTCTTCTGGCAGTCTTTTTCCAGGGGTCTCTCACACGTCAGCTTCCTGTTTCCTGTATGTGTAGGCGGTCCCTGGTATCCTCAGTTCATTTTCCTGCCATCTTCAGCTCACACACAGCAGCTAGAGCAACTTCAAACAGCAGTCATCGATGAGCAACGAAACAAATGTCCAAAGAATCTTCAAGCAAGAAAGCGCTATTTCGTTCCTGCCATTATGGTAGGAAAATTTACTGCTTTGACAACCATACTACATGTGTAAGATGTCTGGAACCTGCACACACCACTAGTTCCTGCATTCATTCTCGGGGTTTCAACCCAGCGCAACCTGTCGTCGATGGTTGCTTGAAATTAAACATTTAATGGAGCAGAAATTCTGTCATGGAGAATTGGGGGGGGGTCTTCCCAAGAGACCCCCCACTGATTGTCATCGATGGCACAAAAAGAATCCCTCCTCTCACTACATGTCTAAGTGCTAGTCGATTGACTGTCACTGGTGCCCCACCGTTGACGGCGCGTTCTCAGCCTGCCTCTTCATCGACGAGATGTTATACCTCTAATTGGTGCTATCTAGCATGTTGACGGCGGTTTATAATGAGCCCTTTATGGGTTCAGTCGACGGGGACTTAAAACAACATGAAGTCTTGCTGTATTCTGACAATTGCAGTGATTCCCAACCTTTGAACTGCCCCGGAGAACAAAGAGTTAACTTTCTATGCAGAGCATAGAATGCTGAGCTCGAGCTCGGTTGAAGTCTCTGTCTGGAGTGTTTCAAACTTAAACCGTCAGATTCTTTATTCCGCCTCACTGAACGGTTGCTCCGGAGATTTCTCCTTCAGCTCAGTTCGAAAGTATGTCAAAGTTTCAGTTTTCGTCGTTTTTTTAAACCGAAAAAGTTATCCGCATAGTCGGTTCAGTCTCTGTCTGTGGTGCTGTGAGTACTAGATAGGAATTATTCTGTTTTTTCTGTGTGGAACTTGTAAAAGTGTGGATCGGTTCGGCTGAACCGGCCATTTGATAGTGAAATACTGTATTTTGTGTTTTACTTAGTGTGTGGTTACCGTTTTTTTTCGGTTCTAAAAAAAAAAAACGTGTTTTAGTGCGTTTTTTTTCCCCAATACCTGTGACATGGTTAGGAACTGATAAGGGAGTCTTGTCTGGCGGTTGCCATAAAAAGATAAGTTTGTTAGGTTGGCCATGTCTGAGAAACCCAAGAAAAAAGCAGACCCCGCACTGGTTTTCAACACTGCAGTGAGTGTGGGGAGGTCTTTGCTAAGACCGATCCCCACACCACCTGTGTTTATTGTCTGGGGTTTGACCACCTCGATTCAGACTGCCAAATATGTAAAAACTTTCCCAAATCTACCCTTGAGAAGAGATTAGGTAGACTGAGGGAAAAGGAGGCTGAGAAGTCCGCTGACCCAGATGGCCAGCCTGGTTCAGTTTCGACCGAACCAGAAGAAGTGCCCTCTGACCAGGGCGATACTTCTTCGGGCAAAAGGAGAGCCGATTCCGAGGTATCTGTTCTGACAAAAAGAAAACGCAAAGACAAATCGACCGGTTCGGATCCAGAGGTTCATGTTCCGACTGCCGAAGAAATAGCCAGAGCGATTCAGATTGTAGAATCGCTCCGTCCAGTTCCTACCGATCCGGCTCCTTCTGGCAGGGGTTCAGTTCGGTTGGTTCACCCGGTTCAAGATTATACCCTCGAAGATTTTTATGAACTGGAATTTGAAGAGGAAGGGGAATTTGAGGATGATGATGATGGAAGTGAGGGTCTGGATGTGCCTGTGGAACCGGGCATCTCCGCAGACAGACCTTCAGGTGTTCCCCTCCTAGGCTTTGAGTCCCCTTCTCACTTTATGTTCTACAGAAAGGTGTCTGAAACCCTCCAGCTTCCTATGGAGGAGGCTGTGGAAGATCAAGAGGAGCCTGATTTATGTAGAGATGATGGACATCCCAGAGTCCAGGAGACTGTCTATTCCCCTCCACAAATCTTTTGGGAAACGGACACAAAAAAATCCTAAAGTCTCCTGACGCTATACCTCCTGTTTATAGAAGAATGGACAAGAGGTATACACTTTCAGGCTCAGACACAGTTCTTATATCAGCAATGCAGCCATGTTGGGGTAGTGCAGGCTGCTGCCTGTGACAAGGCAAATATACCCTTGGCTTCACTCCCCCCAGACAAGGACTCCAGGAAGATTGATGCCATGGCAAAGAAGCAGTACATGGCATCTTCTTTGGGACTCAGGCAGGTGAATTACATGGCCTATACAGCCAGGTACCAGAAGTCCAGGTGGGACACTGTACTGGCACTGGCTAAACAGCCCTCCCCCCAGCTAGCCAAGGAGCTGGAGGCGGTGGCTGCAGATGGGATTGAGGCATCTAAGGTTCAGTTTCATGCTGCTATGGACTCCAATGATGTGTCATCAAGAGTCATGGCTACATCTGTGGCTCTTCGGAGGATGGCTTGGCTCAGATGTACTAGCCTCTCGCAGGATACCCAGGCTAAGGCCATGGATTTCCCTGTGGTGGGTAATTCTCTGTTTGGGGAGCAGACAGAGAATTACATGAAGAAAATGGATGAGTACAGGACCACTTACAGGAGTGCTCAGACCAAGGAGAGGCAGGCAACTCCTCAAAGGCAGCAGTCTAGGGGCAGGCCTTTTCAAAGGCCTTTTTACCAAGCACAGGCCTCTTCTTCCTTTTCTCAGAGGAGGTTCTTCAGAGGGAGAAGCAGAAGGGGGATGAGCAGGGCTGCATCCACTCCTCAGCCTAAAGCCCCTGCCAAGCAGACACCCTGATGGGCCTGCCCGGGGTCGACTCTCCTATTCCAGTAGAGGACAGCCTGGCTTACTTTGTCCAGGACTGGATGTCTATTGCATCAGACAAGTGGATCGTGGAAGTAGCCAAGGACTGGTTCTCGGCTTCAGAAAATTTCCAAAGATGAGAGCCAGATCTTTTCCACCTGCAAATCTCTCTGAAACCCTTGTTCTAGAGGCAGAGGTTTCTTCTCTCCTAGCTTTAAGAGCCATAGAGAGACTACCTACCCTACACAGGGGCAAAGGACTGTACTCCAGGTACTTCCTGACCCCCAAAAAGACAGGGGCGTGGCGACCCATCCTAGATCTAAGATATCTAAACAAACATCTCTTAAAACCAAAGTTCAAGATGGTAACTCTGGGAATAATCCTTCCCTCTCTTAGGCCAGGGGACTGGCTAGCCTTCCTGGACCTCAAAGATGCTTACTTTCACATTCCCATCAGGTGCTCCCCAAGAAAGTACCTCAGGTTCAAGTTGCCCTCATGCCACTATCAGTTCAGAGCAATGCCCTTTGGTCTAACCTCAGCTCCAAGGGTTTTCACAAAGTGCCTGGCAGTAGTAGTTGCCTTTCTAAGAAGGCAAAAGATTTCCATTTTTCCATATCTGGACGATTGGCTAATAGTGGGTCACACTCCAGACCAAGTCAAGTCTCACCTGCAAGTGACCCAGCAAGTGCTCGCTTCCCTAGGATTTCTTCTCAACCTTCCCAAGTCAGTTCTTGAACCAGTCCAGCTTCTTACTTTTATAGGGGCAGAGCTGGATACTGTCAAAGCAAGAGCCTTTCTTCCCCTGGAAAGGGCAAGAGTTCTTATAGAACTGGCTTCTCCCTTCAGCCTTCAGGTGTGTCGACCAGCAAGGCATTTCCTCCAGCTCTTGGGCAACTTGGCAGCTTCAACAGCAGTGGTCCAAGGGGCAAGATTCCAGACGAGGGATATTCAGTTCCACCTGAGAGCTTTTTGGTCTCAGAGGAAGGATTCCTTTACTAAACTGATCCCAGTGACTCTGACCTTGATCCAAGCGCTCCAATGGTGGCAGGATCAGGACAATTTAAGACAAGGTGTTCCTTTTGTTACTCAGCCTTGTACAGTGGTTCTTACAACGGATGCTTCTCTTCTGGGCTGGGGAGCCCATCTGGGGTCCCTCACTACCCAGGGGCTGTGGTCCCCCCAAGAATCCCTTCTCCACATCAATCTCCTAGAGCTCAGGGCAGTTTTTTTGGCCCTAAAAGCTTTCTCTGTCAGTACAGAACAAGGTGGTTCAAGTCAGAACGGACAACACCACCACCATGTGGTACATCAACAAGCAGGGAGGCACTTGGTCCATGGCCTTGTGCACAGAAGCCATGAAGTTGTGGTCCCTGGCTTATTTCCTGCAAACCTCTGTTGTAGCAGTTCACCTTCCAGGCAAGGACAATGTGCTAGCAGATGCACTAAGCAGGATCTCTCAGGCCATCACGAATGGTCCCTGGACCCTCAGGTGTTGAAAGTGATTTTTTTCAAGGTGGGGCACTCCAAGATGGATCTCTTTGCAGCCCCAGACAATCACCAATTCCCTCTCTTTTGTTGCAGACCTCCAGTCTTGGGCTCAGTCCCTCTGAACGCCCTGATTCTGAATTGGGAAGGGAAGATCTTCCTGGACATAAGTCTCCACCACTCATTCACACTATTGGGATCTGCGCCGGAGGCACTAGGACCCATCGGGAGCAAACTTTTTTGCTGGAGGGTCGGCGCCAGAGATGGAGCCTTCGAGGAATGGCACTACGGAGGCCTCAGCTCGCCTTGGTAATAACTATCTCATTATCGACCTCCAACCGCTTCAGTGACGACGTCGCTCGCCGCCGGGAGTCAAACTTCAAACTAGCAGCATAGTTTTCAGTTTTGTTATTTTGTAGTAATATCTCTAAGTATCGCTTAAGTTTATTATTTTAAAAATAAAAGAAGTCTCAGCCTACTTTGACTGAGTCGACCATGAGCAGGTCAGGTGACGGTAGGGAGACTTCGTATGAAAGCTGTTCAGTCAGTCGGGCTGGGTCCGGTCCGCCGCCTTCTCCGGAAGGGAGGGTCTGACAATGGTCAGTCCAATGCCCGGGGGGATGGGCGGTCCCCGCGAGCGTAAAAATAAGCGATGCATTCGGCACCGTTGACCTCGAAGCTTTTCTTCAGCCCACAGGTCAAAAGAGAAGGCATCACTCGAGGTCGCCTCTGATATGTCTGCGGCGTAGACGTTCAGTTAATGGGGCTAGTTGCGGTCTCCTTGGAGTCGCTAACCTCTGCTTCTAGTAGCCAACGACTTCGACATCGGAGCCCTACCCCACCCTGGTGAGTAGGTCTTCAGATGAGCAGTTTCATCAGTGGGCGCTCTTATGGAGCAATGGGCTCGGAGGGTTGGTTCAGCTACCTGGCTCGGTCACTTTCGTGGGCCTTGGGCTTGTGGGAGACCAGGTAGGGCGAGTTGGACTTCCTGGTCAGCGCGGCACCTTGATTGCCGTCGACTCAACAACAGTGTTCCCCTCATGGCTCCGGTGCAGGGGGAGCCACACCGATGCCCTTATCTCCTGCTCTTCTTCCTTCAAAACCTGTTTTTCGGAGTCTGGGGGTGTTTTCGGCATCGATGGTGCACTCAGCGCCGCGTGGTCCCTCGGCGTCATTTTCGGCACCGCGTGGTCCCTCGGCGTCGTTCTCGGTGCCATGCGCCTGCTCTGCGCCGGGGGCTCTCTGGGCTTCCTCTGCATTTCAGGACTCCTCCTTTCACTCTTTTCCTTCTTCCCTCTCCTGATTTTCGCACCTTTCCTGTCCATACAGTCCCTCCTGGACTGTCAGGAATGACATTGAGCCCTGACCCAGACCTTGATTGGGTGATGAAGTGGAGCGAAGCAGGATCTATTACTGCTACAGAGCCTGTGGTGGGGACCTGTCCTTTAGTCTCTGCTGAAAAATTTGAGTTCCACTCTTTCTCTCAGACTACAGACGCCGATCCTGGGAAATTAAGACTCCAGTACCTTCATGCCCCGGAGATCCCTACGGATTTGACTCCTCCGGTTCAGCCTTCCTTCGAGACACTGTCTCAAATGGTATGGAATAATCCTGCTCTCACCCCTTCGGTGGCTAAATCCATAGATAGGAAATATTCAGCCCCCAAGGATCGTCCCATTTTGGCATCTCAGGCCTTTGCGGATCCTATTGTAGTCCTGGCAGAGAATAAGATTGTTCTTCCTCAAACTACTACAGCTCGACCTATTAACAAAGAATCTAAATAAGATAGACACCTTGGGTAAGAGTCTTTGCTGCTTCTACCTAAGTATGCATATTGCCAGTTACCAGGCTATTTCTCCCAATGCAGATACATCCTGTGGCATTCTATCAAGCAAATGGTTGAAGCTCTACGGAATCGGATACAAAGCCAGAGCTTCTTCAAACCATTACCAGAGGTATCGAATCTAACAACCAACAGGTTAAAGCAGCCATGGATGCTTTCGACACTGCTTCCTGTTCAGCGGCTGCTGGTATTTGTACCGCCGTCATTCCTGGCTGCGCTGCCGGACTTCCGCAGATGCGCGGCAACAGGTAATGGCGTTACCGCTGATGGTGCATATCTTTTTTTGGTCCTCAGGTAGAGCAAGCTCAGAAGCTACACAAAAGACTAGGTCAGCCATTAAATTGGCTCGACCCCCTCCTGTCCCCTCTCGAGGGAGTGTCAATAAATGTCAGTTTCATAATCGTCAGTCCTTTCGAGGCAGAGAAGGTTTCCATAAAAACCAACCTGCCCAACCTCAAAAGAAGACACAACAGAAAGCGCAAGGGCCCAAAGTGCCCAGCGCCACCTTATGAGTTGCTGGCCCAAGTCCCATCTCAGCTGCCCGAGGTGGACTTTTCCTCTCCGGTGGGAGGTCATCTGCTGCACTTCTACAACCAGTGGAAGTCCATAACCTCAGACAAATGGGTCCTTCGAATAGTTCACGAGGGGTATTCACTCAATCTTGTGGAGACCCCTCGGGATAATCCTCCCAAGCGACAGCCCAAGCTATCAACCCTTCAGTCAGGCCTCGCCACGAGATTCTAGCGCCTTTGGAGCAACAGGGCAGTAGAGTGGGTGCCGCTGCATCCAGCAGACACACGGGGTTCCTACTCCCATTGCTTTCCTAGAGTTCCAAAAGTCCCAGGGCATCACGCCCCCATTCTAGATCTCGAGAGCTTAAACAAATTTCTCCATGAGGAGAAATTCAAAATAATTTTGGGAACCCTGTTACCTTTGCTTCATCAACACAACTGGCTAGCCTCCCTAGACATGCAGGATACTTACCAGCACGAGTTCTATTCACCGAGGCATCACAAATTCCTGAGGTTTGTGGCTCTAGGGACATTATCAGTTCAGAGTCCTGCCTTGGGCTATCCACCTCGGCGCCCGTAAATTTTACAAAGTGTTATGCAGTTCTGCATAGCGCACCTCAGAAAGGTCGGAATACAGGTGTTCCCTTATCTGGACAATTGACTTCTAGCAAGCCCTTCAGGCAAGGGGACTCCTGGATGCCGTGAGAGCTGACCTCTAAGCCTCCATACGTCCATGGGAATTCTGCTGAACCTCAGAAATGCGCTGCAGCCTCCCAGAGGCTCCTTTTTATAAGGACTCTTCTGGACACCTCCGACCAATAAGGCTTTTCTTCCAGAAGAAACAATATCCTTCAAATGGCCCATCACATTGGGAAAACCAGCTCAGTTACAGCTCTTACAATTACAGCGGATGCTAGAAGCCTCATGGCATCCTCAGTGTTCACTGTACCCCTAGCACGTCTGCACGTAGAACCACTCAGTGGATGCTCAGTACTCAGTGGTCCCCAACCACTCACCCGCAGTCCTATCTCATCAAGGTGACCAAACCTTTAAAGAGGTCACTCACCTGGTGGTCTCAAGAGAGCAATCCCCTGGAAGGATATCCTTTTGCTCGTCTGGACCATCAAATCTCCATTACCACAGACGCGTCCCTAATGGGGTGGGGAGCTCACTGTCAGGCTCTCCACACTCGAGGTGCGTGGACTCAAGTAGAGTCCCAGCTTCAAATAAAAGTCCTAGAAATGAGAGCCGTCCTTTATGCGGTCCGAGCGTTGAAGGACATTCTCATCACAAGAACATTCTCGCTTCAAGCGGACAACAAAGCAGTGATATTACATGCGACAAACAGGCGGTGCTCATTTCACCCACCTTATGCAGGGAAGCAATGAGGGTATGGGAATGGTGCTTGGAGCACAAGGCTCTAATTCAAGCAGTCTACCTGCAGGAATACGAACGAACTGGCAGACCGTCTCAGCAGAACAGAGACAGATCCTCACGAGTGGTCTCTCGACTGAACCATAGTTCAGTTATTATTCGAAGAGTGGGGAACTCCAGACCTGGACCTTTATACGTCCCTACTCAACGCAAAACTGCCTTTCTTCTGCTCCAGAAATCCAGGGCCTGGCATCTTCTGTCAGGATGCGTTCAGGCTCTGGTGGACAAAAGCGCTTTCTTTAAGCCTTTCCACCTCTTCCTCTAATTCAAAGGGGTACTCCCTCAAAGTTGAATCCCAGGGACAAGATGATTCTCATTGCTCCCTTTTGGCCTCGACAGCTGTGGTTTCCACTACTCAACAATATGTTGGCAGTTTCTCCGAGACCACTTCCCCTACAGATGAACCTTTTGACTCAGGGGCCGGTGGTCCATCCCAACCTGAGATCACTTCACCTTCACGCTTGGCTCCTGAAGAGGTAGAAGTAAACCAGTTCAATGTCTCTCGTAGGGTTTCAGATATTCTTCTGGCTGCACGGAAGCCAGCCACTCGGAAAACTTCCACTTAGCTGTGTAAGTGTTTTTCGCTCTGGTGTGCAAAGTCCTCTTTGAATCCCTTTTCCTGCCCACCAGATAAGGTTCTGGAGTACCTCTTGGACCTCTCAAATTCAGGTCTGCAGTACTCTACAGTCAAAGTTCACCTTAGTGCCATTTCAGCGTATCATGAGCCCGTTTTTCCTTAACACCTAAGCTCAATTACCTGTAAGTTAAGAGATTTCTAACGAATTCTGCATACCAGACCTCCACAAGACGCCCAGTTGCAGCCTGGGACATTAATCTTGTGCTAGACATATGCTTTCACCAGAAACCTTTGAACCTCTAGCTACCTGTGAGCAAAAAATTTCTCACCTGGAGACTGCCTTCCAGTGGCCATTTACCTCAGCCGCAGAGGTCTCTCAGAATGCATGCTCTGGTCACAGATCCTTCGATATACTGTGTTCCATAAGGACAAAGTAGTCCTTAGGACCTATCTGAGAATTTCTTCCTAAGGTTGTGTCAGAGTTTCATCTAAACCAACCTTTGGTCCTTCCCTCTTACTTTAGGGACTTCCAAAATGAAGGAGAGACGATCTCTTCATTCTTTGGATGTTAAAGAGCTTTGCATTTCTATCTAGATAGAACCAAGGATTCATAAAGCCCAGCAACTGTTTGTCTCCTTCCAGCGAGACCACTGCAAATCAACCTGTAAGCTACCAGATGTATCTCAGCATGGTTGGTGGCATGCCTTAAGCCACTGCTATTCCATGGTGCAGGTTAAGTTGGAGGGTAGGGGTTCGCTCACTCTACTAGAGCAGTCCACGGCATCCCTAAGCGGAAATCGTAGCAACGTGCCCATACAGATATTACAATCGCAGCCACCTGGACCTCAGTGCATACTTCGTTAAACATTATGCACTGGATGTCCATGCCAGACAACATTCTTCCTTTGGCAGAACCATCCTTAATGGACTTCTGTCCGAGAAATATGAGCTCTTGGTCTCTCTGCAGCCCTCTTGGGGGATTATTAGCTTCGGTACTCTCCCAATGAGTGTGAATGAGTGGTGGAGACTTATGTCCAGGAAGATATGGAAGTACATACCTACCGTAATTCTTGATCTTCTTGGGAACAAGTCTCCACTGCTCATTCACCGCCCACCCTCCGTCCCCGAGCTCCACCTCTATTGATGGTCTTCACTACCTCAAATCTTTGGGCTGAGAAGACTGCTGTGAGACCTGCTTGCCCATGGGTCGCTCGGACTATCTTATGTCCAGTTTTGGGTTAGGCTACCCTTCTAGGTTAGTTAAGCTGCACTCCTTGGTAAAAAGGTACTGAGGCGGTTGGAGGTGCGGACTGAGACAGTCATTACTGCGCGAGCTGAGGCTGTGAGTGCCGACTCTCACCGGCTCCATCTCTGGCCGCCGACCACTCCAGCAAAAAGTTTGCTCCCGATGGAGTCCTAGTACCTCGAGCAGATCCCAATAATGTGAATGAGTGGTGGAGACTCGTCAAGAAGGATACAAGAATTACAGTAGATATAATTTTCATTTTCTAGGGACAGGGATGTGTTGTTCATCCCACACTTATTGGCAGGTTCCTTGCGGCTTTAAATCTTGCCTGAAGGGTCTTTAAGCTGAGCTCCTCCCACCCACCGGGTGGTAAACTCCGACTCTGCCCCATGGACGCCAGATCTTAAACATTGCAGCAAGCTCAGGTTTCCTCCTTAGCAGCTCTCATTATGACTGGTTCCCTAATTCTTGAATTTTTGAGAAATCAAAAGTTTTGCTAAAAGACTTGGTCTTCTCTCCCTGGCGGCTGCGATGGACAATCGACTCGGTTTCGGAGATGCCCTTGCGGGCAGAAGATGTCTCGGGCGGACCCGCACTCACGTGCGTTTACTGCTTGGGCCTTGGCACGCACCCACGACCCTGAGAACTTGTGCTCTTCCTTTTCAGCCTACATCCCTCGAAGACCGTGCTGCCAGTTTACAACTGGGCGTCCAGAAGAGATTTCCTCTGAATTAAGTCAAAGAGGCCCGGTGGTGTCCATGGCTTCGGGCTCGGCAGATCGCTCGAGCAATTGATAAGCCCTCGAAGAGCGAGGCGGTACGGGCAGCTTCTACCTCGACTCGCAGCATTTGTCCTCGCTATCTCTCGGTTCCCTCTTATTGACTTCTTTTAAGGAGCTTTGGCCAAACCTCTCGACAAAGGTGAGGGTCCAACTTCTTCTGGACCATTTTCTCGGTCCAAAGAGACAAATTATCTCACCGTCGGCGCTCTTGGGGCGGGGAGATCCTCTCCCTAGTTGTCGGCGTCACCGACTTAGATCGACCCACCGCGCCACTGGTTTCACGCGGTGTCCCAGCCAGGCCACGTTGTCGAGACTCCCGATGCGGCAGCGATTGAGAGATTTTTCGACCGTTGGATCGGGTTGTCGGCTGGAGAAGCTGAGAATCCCTCTCCCTGGTTCCCCAGTGAGGAGTTGAGGATCCGTCGGCTCGTCTGTGCCTCCCGGTTCGGAGCCTTGATGGTTAACGTCCAAACCGAGGGAGTGCGCTTCTCGCGACACCTCCCGCACACGTCCTCTGCCTAGCAGCGAGGTTCCAGCGTCGGCCACCGGGTCCAACCCGATCCCGTCCACTTAGTGTAGGCAGTCTTGGCACTACGGCAAGTGGCGCGCCGCTCATCCTCTTCCTCCTCCTTGGACGAGGAGGCTTCCAGCGCCAAGTTGCGTCGAAGATATGAGGAACTCTTGGCAACAACTCCTTCTGACCGGGAATAAGCCGACACCGTCATCTTCCCTGGCCATTAAGTAGCTGTCACCGGGCAGCCAAAACAACCCCTCATTTTACCCGAAGAGCCTGTACCCAGGCGGTTGTTTGCAAAACCAGCTGCCCCACCGATTCCGTGGGACCTCCGCCTCCACAGCCGTTGAAGTTGGGACTCGACCAAAATTCTCGGTCGGCTCAGGGACTGCCCCATAGGCTGTCTGTCACCCTCACTCGATCAGACCTCCGGCAGGTGGAGGGTGGCTCAGGAACCAGGCAGCTCTTTGGGGACTCTTCGGAGTCGAGGATGGTCCCTCCCTTTCTCCCAGCGAATGGACTTGGAGTCCTCCAGGAGGACAGTAAATGGGCGATAGCCCTACGTCCTTCCTAGGATTGCTTCGGCTCAGCTCGGAGTCACAGGATGGCTTCGAACCACGTTTCTAAGCAGACCCAGGTATCCCCTCGCGGAGATCTCTGGAACAAGGGATTACTCCCGAGGCTTTCCCGGTGGCGAGGCCATAGTGGGTCCCGACCTTGGAGCTCTGGCAGTGCTCTGCTTCCTGTCCCTGCGCTCTGGCCAGGAAGTATAATGGTCCTACGGTTCCCCTGTCCGGTTTTTTGGAACACCCCGGCTGAGGGGTTGGTTACCGACAGCGTTTTCCGGCGTGCCGGGAACGCTAGGGATGTGGACAAACCTCCCAACAAGGAGTCCAAGAAATTGGACTATGCCAGGCGAAAAGTCTATGCTGCATCCTCTCTCGGCCTCCGCCAGGCCAGTTCGGCCGTCCTCATGGCACATTTTTCTCATGCCCTGTTGGGCTCCCTGGATGAGGTCATCTCTCATCTTCCCGCGGATCTGCAGACTACGGTCAGGCAGGTGCGGGACCAGGGCAGTGGCCAAACAGCAGCTCCAGACTGCTTTAGACATTGGGTACTCATGTGCCAGGTCTGTAGCGGCCCGCAATACAGCTATACGTCGTCGAGACTAGCTGAGGATATCCTCCTTTGCCGGATGCCGCTGCAGGTTGGCGGATGTTTCACCTTTGAGGACTGACCTCTTGACCCTGGGGTGGAAGGTCACCTGCAGAGGATCGAGAGGTCCAATGCTACCTTGGACTTGGGTCTCTTCCGCTCAGAGGTTGAACCCGCAAACCTCAGCCTGACCCTTTCGTCCTTCTAAGCCCCGGTAGCGATCCCGGCCCAGCAGCGTCGGGCCAGCAGGCTCGAGCCTTGGCATCCCAAACCCAAGCCCAGACTTCCTCCAACAGAAACAGGGAAGTGCCAAGGCCAGAGGGTCCCTGCGGCGGTCCCTCCTCTGTCTGCCCAGTGGCGGGCTGAGGGGTGTAGCCCCCAACCCCGTCCCACCTCACCCAGGTTCCCCATGGGGGCGGCTCCAGCACTGCTTCCCGCCTGGTCCCGTTATTACCACGGACAGGTGGGTACCGGAGGTGGTGGGAAAGGCCTGCCTCTAGAGTCAGAGCAGGCTCCACCCTTCAGAGCCCACGCACCTAGGGGCCTCGGGGCCTGCCAGCCTCACTATCAGAGCTCCGTCGGGCCGACATCGCTCGCCTCCTCCAAAGGAGGTGATCAGGAGGTAGCGGACCCTCCCTCAGACTCGGGGTTTGTGTCCAGGTACTTCCTGGTTCCAGAAGCGGACGGGGCTGGCGCCCATTCTCTACCTACAACCAGAACAAAGTTCACTAAGGTCTAAGAACCTTCAAGGATCGTCCTCTGGCTCAGATAACCACCATCCCTGGAACACGGCGTGTGGTTCTGCTCTCTGGACCTGCAGGGCCAGCGTTCTTTCACGTCCCTATCCGTCACATCATCGGAGATTCCTTTGCTTTTGAGTGGAGGGATCCCTCTTCGAGTTCCGAGCTATGCCCTTTGGCCTGTCTCCAGCTCCCAGGGTCTTCACCAAATGCATTGCAGTGGTGACAGCTTTCCTGCGTCGCCGAGGGTTCCGGTTGTACCCTTATCTGGACGATTGGCTGATAGCAGCCCCCTCCAGACAGGAGGTGGAGCGGTCCAGAGATCTGGCCCTCCGGGTTTGCTCTCAAGTCGGAACTCGAGCTGAAGCAGGTGATTCTGTTTATCGGGGCAGAGCTCGTCTCTTTGAGCAAACCGCGGCTCACGGCGGACAGGGCCAGGTTCTTGCCTCCTTTGCCCAGCCACATCAGATTTGGAGCAATCGCCCTACCCACCAGGACTTCCTGCGCCTCCCTGGGTCTCATGGCGGCCTGTACCAGCGTGGTCCGTTGGGCACGCGCTGGCACATCGCGCTCCCTTCAGTGAGGGACTACAGCCAGCCAGTGGTCACAATGCTGCGATCCATTGGACCAGCTAGTGATGGTGACCCAGAGGATGTGGGAACGCTCTCGGTGGTGGATCGTTCCATCTCATCTGCAGGAGGGCATCCCGTTTGTCCGCCCAGAGCAAACGGTCTCATCGACCGATGCCTTTCTGATGGGTTAAGGTGCCCATCTGGGGAACACCGAGCGCCGCGACCTCTGGTCCCTCAAGCGAGAGTCCTGATGCCACATCAACCTGCAGGAGCTCCGAAGGCGGTCGCTAGCTCTCACGCCTTTGCTCCCGTTCTCTGGGGTCCAGTGGTCCAGGAGTCCCAGGCGGACAATACCCACGACCATTTACTACCTAAACTGCCAGGCGGGACAGCGTTCCATGCTTCTTTGCAAGGAAGCTCTACCGCATTTGGTCACTGGGTACGGCACCAGATGGGATTCGCCTAGCATTCATGTGGCAGGAGCCTCCAACACCCTGGCCAATGCCCTGAGCCGGATAGGGCTGCATCTCACAGGCTGGTCTCTCCCTGCCGGGTGGCTGCAAGATCTGCTCTCCCACTGGGCTATACCTCCCAGGTGGACCGGTTTGCCTCCAGGAGAGAACGCGAGCTGAGGCTGTTCATGCCCGCCCCTCAGCAGGACTCGCTGCAGGGTTGCCTTCTCGAGGCTGTGGACCCCGGACCTCTTCTCGCCTTTCCCCATTTCCCTTGATTCACAGGTGCTTCTCAAAGCAAAGGAGGGACAAGGGCAGGTATTCTGATAGCCCAGACTGGCCCCACCAGTTCCTGGTACCAGATCTCCTCAGCTCAGCTTCAGGCTCCAGAGGCAGCTCCACTCCGCCAGACCTGCTCCAGTACAATCAGGAAGGTGTTCCATCCAGACCTTCAATCCCTGCACCTGGATGACCCTGGTTCCTGAGCGGCTAGAGTTCCAGGCCTTGGGTCTTTCAGCGAGGAGGTCCCCAATGTTGTTGGCGTCCCGTAGGAGTCGACCAAGAAGTACTATGCACTTCAAATGGGAGAGATTCTCCATCCGGTGTCAGGGCAGAGCCTGGACCCTTCCTCCTGTCCTTTGGCAAACATCTTGGACTGTTATAGGTCCCTTTCTAGTCAAGGGCTTAGAGTCGGCGACCCTAAGGGTGCACCCTAGCAGCCATCTCTGCCCACGAGGCGGGCAGGAGAGCAGTCGGTGGCGCAGGAGAAGGTGGTCAAGCGCGCTTTCAAAGGCCTTGATCACATTTCCCCTCCGATGCGAGAACCTCCACCTCCATGAGGATTTACTGCTGATACTGGCAAAGCTCATGGGCAAGCCATTCGAACCAATGCACAGGTGAACTCTCTCACCTGTCGTGGAAGACACCGCCTTCTTGGTGGCTATCCGTCAACCAGAAGGATGGGAGAACTCCAGAAGCTCTGCATTGAGTCTCCTTACCTGGTCTTCCACAGGGACAAAGGATTGTCCTCCACGCCCCACCGAAATTCCTTCCGGTGGTGCCAGTTTCACCTTAACCAGGTGTTGACTCTGCCGATGTTCTACCCCAATCACACCTGGAGGCGAATACAGGCTCCATACTTTGGATCCTAGAAGGCTCGCTTATTATAAGGCATTACGGCAGAAACCGGGAGAGGTTCGCCAGCTGTTTGTCACCTAAGCTGAAGCCGCCTGGCAGACTGCAGCCAAGCAGGCGATAGGCAGGTGGGTCACCTCCTGCAGATCTCTCTTCAGGTGGCTAGCATGGAGCCTCCCAAAGGGATAAGAGCTCACTCCACCGCCATACACGCTGCATTGGTGGCTGCTTCCAGGATGTCTATCAAATCTACGGGCTGCTACCTGAAGTCAGCACACACCTTACTACCATTACCACATAGACCCAGGTCACGAGATGCTGGTTTGGGGCCTCGGTTCTCAGCCTCTATTCCCTAAGTGGGGTGTGTGCCTCCTCCGGAGAACTGCTAGAGTCTGCCAATAAGTGTGGATAACAACATATCCATGTCCTAGAAATGCAGTTACTCACCTGTAACAGGAGTTCTAGGAATGGTATATATTGTTCATCACCACGATCCCTACGACCTCCAGCCGACGCGCAACCCTGAGCTTCCAGCGGAGCTAGATCTGGCGTCATGGGAGTGGACCGAGTTTACCACCGGGTGGGTGGGAGGAGCCAACGAAGACCTTCCGGCAAGATTTAAGCGGCAAGGAACCTGCCAATAGTGTGGATGAACACATATACCATTCCTAGAACTCCAGTTACAGGTGGTAACCTATATTACTTCCCATCGTCTGTCCCTCTTCGACTCCTGTTCAAGTTTTGGTCAAAATAAGGTCTCAACCTTGCAAGGTGATTCTGATTGCTCAGACTGGGAACCAGCCCTGGTACCCCCCTACATATGTCCTAGCAGTCAATTTCCCCATCTCTTCCAGAATTACAACCTGTTAACATCCTCTGAGGATTTGGTACACCAGTCTTCAGTCTCTCAATCTCAAGGCATGGCTCTTGAAGAGTTGGAGTATGCAGGTGCATCTGCCCCAGGGTTCTGGATATCCTCAAGACTACAGAAGCCCTCCACCAGAAAGACTTGTAACTCCAAATGGAAGAGATTCAGCATTGGTGTTTAAAACATAATATCACGTACTCCATCTGCAGCACCCCCCACTCTTGAGTCTGGGTCCCCGGTGGCTAGAAAGGTGCCAGGCCCGAGAGCGGGCCCCTCCTCTATCCCCCGTCGCCTCCTGGGGGTTTCCGGCTGGGGTGGCCGGAGCCTGGGGGGCTAAATGCTTGAGATGACGCGTGGGGCTCCCCTCTCTGGAGGCCCGGTGACAGCTACCTTCACGAGTGCTGTCACTCTCTCTAGGGACAGGGGCAGCTGTGGTCGGGAGGAGGCCCTCTCTGAGTCCAAGGGTCGAGGGGCAGGGGTCTGCTGCTCGGTCTTCCTGACACCTCAGGGGTGGCCAGGAGCAGTGCAGAGCCTGCCCTCCCCTCAAGGTTCTAAGGTGTCCTTGACGTTTGTCTGGACTGCCCTCTGGATCCATACGAGTCCGGAATGCGTCACAGGAGGTTCTCCCCAGGGCTCTTCCAGGCTCCGCTTCCCAGAGTTCCGTTCTGCGGCCTGGTCTGATTTCGGGATCCCCTCTCAGGGCTCCTTTCCCCGGTTCCAGAGCCCATGAGCAGGCAGTTGCCTCAGCCGGAGGTGCCCCTCTCCCATCTCTGCCTTCACCACCCCACTCCCAGGCCATGTCGGCCCTACAGGGTCCGTTATCCTGGGAGCAGTTCAGGGTTTATAGTGGCCTTCCCCTCATCACGTTAGGGTACATGCATGAGCGGGTCTTTCGGCTCTCCACCTTGCAGGAATCCTCTGGGCATTCCAGTTCCCCATCATCCTCGTCTCCCTCCTCCGAGGGAAGAACCCTAACTCATCTGTCCTCCGATGCTGATTTCACAGAATATCAGCGTTTCCTCTCGAGGATGGTGAGGGATCTCCAGTTCCCTACGTTCGGAAGAGACAATACGAGCAGGAGGCAGCGTGAATTCCTTGGTGAGTTCAGTGCCCAGCATCTGGTGGTACCTTCCTGGCCTATCCCCTTCCAGGAGCCTCCTATCCGGTCATGGCAGTCCCCTGCCGCTTCTTCACGCCCCGGACTGCCAGCGTAGGTATTGTACCCCTCTGAGTCTCTAGGTTCCTTCCCAACCCGTCCTCAGGTTTGGTATACCTGGATACTCCTTCTGGGCGCCGTTGCCTGGCGCGACCATCCACCGGTTCGGACTCTCTCAGTTCGACCGTTGAGCTGAGAGTTCTCTTCTGCTCGTCGCGAGGTGCTTGTATTGCATCACATCAGGCTCTAGCAGCTGCCTACAACCGGCATCTGTGGTCGATGATGTCCCAGCTGCTGGCATCTATGCCTGATGCTGAACAAACCAGACAAGCCGTTGCCTCTCATGCCATGAGCCTGGAGCTGGCAGACACACCAAGCAAGGGCATCTTCTGGCGCCAATGAGGTGGCTTCCAGGCTTGCGAGGACAGCGATCTGCATCAGAAGCGGACGGCATGGCTAATCTTTCCAGGTTGTCACCCCTGGCCCGGCGTAGGGTGATTAGCTCCACACCTTCCGGGGACCCGTCTTTTCTCTTCCAGAGCTAGGAGACTTTACAGGGGGCTCCCTCCGTCTCCTCGTCCTCGGGAGCACCTACAACTCTTCTCCCTCTTAGGCTTTCTGAATAAGCCAGGGTCTTCTCCTTCTGTTTCTCACCAGCAGAAGGCTGGGGGTCTTGTTCCCTCAGGGTATGGCCTCTTCCCCCTCCAGGGGAAGAGGAGCTTGGTACTCACCCAGGAAGTAATGAATGGTGAAGATTGACAAGGGAAGATAGGAAAATTACGTACCTACCGTAATTCTTGATCCTTCTCTTATCTTCGCCATTCAATACTACCAACCCACCATCCCCTCAGTGCCTCTTCCTGTGGCTTCTCCACCTCCCGTCTCCTTCCTCTCTCTGCATTTATATGAAATATAGGAAAATTTCCTTAAATTTTCCAAAAAAAAAAAAAAAAAATATCTTTTTGAGGGGGGTTCTAAAATCCAGAAAAATTACTTACTCTAAGATTCATGGGCCATCTCGTGGATTGCATTGGCGATCAGACTGCACAACTATCTCTTGCTATTCTTATGGCAAGATACCTCTGGGGTTTTTTGGCCTGGCTCAGGCTATTCAGTTTTGATCCTGCAATCCCGTGTTCAGATAGTTGCCCTGAAATCTGTTTCCCCCCTCTATTCTTATCTTGCAGAGCAGAGGAACGAGTACGTCTGTTCCTTTCTCTTTAAAAAAAAAAAAAAAAACTGAGGGAACTCTCCGACTGCTGTAGGCATCTTGGTATCTGGGTCATGCATCTACTAAAAAAAAAAAAAAAAGGAGAAATCAAACAAGAAAGCAAATGAGAAGGTAGGCTATCCCTCTCCGCTGTTTTGCTAGTGGTTTCTCCTTTAAGTGTCCTCCTGGACAATTTTACAGTAAAGCTCTGCTGACCATATCCAATTTTAGCCAGCCTAAGCTCTTTGCCCGGCCTTTAGCCAGTCAGTCTGAGTCCCATTTCTATCTTGAAACGCCTGAAAGGCTTACATTTTCTATTTCTAAACCTGAGCAGCGCCTCATGCTGCTAGGGTTTTATTCTTCCCACCTCGGCTGTCCTCCACTTAAAGGCCCTCCGCGGCCAGGAGCCGAGGTGGGTGTCAAGAACAATGGCATGTTGAAGATGAGGACTATGCCCTCCTGAGTCTGTCCTAGCGGGTTCGGTGAACCTTCTCTTCAGCTCTATCTCCGGGGATTCTTGCTTCCTTTAGCAAGCCTTCAGCTACAAGCTAACTATGCTAGATTGGGCCTTCTGGTCCCTTCAACATCCATCTCTCTCTCTCTTTCTTCTTCTTCTTCTATTTTCTCATTTCCTTACTCATCTCTCCTCCTAAAGTCGCCCAGGTAAGGAGGCCCTGCACTCCCTAGGCTGGGATGTTCTTATCTCCTCTGTCCTTCCTCCATCGGCTTATTCCTTTTTCAGTTCATTCTTCCTTGCTTTTGCTATCCCTAAGCTATCTTGCCTCGCTATCTATATTTTTCTGCTTTCACTTTTTGCCTCTCGGCTCACAGAACTGAGTTGGAGGAGGAGTGATCGCTGACTGGCCGCCCCTGCCTTGACATGGCGTCGCTCTGGGGGCGGGGCCGTTGAAACAATTTCAAAAAAAAAAAAAAAGCTCCCGTGTGCTGGCGCCTCCGACTTACACCCAGTAAGTAATGAATGGTGAAGATACAAGAAGATCAAAATTTACGGTAGGTACGTAATTTTCCTTTTTTTGGTGTTCCCAGATACCTGTTCAGCCAGAATTAGCTGGCATTGCTACTGTATTGGACTATTTGGTGCATCTTAATAGTTTAGGCCTTCGGCCGACTACGCTGAAGGTGCATTTGGCAGCTGTCTGCCTTCCTTTCAACTGGGAAGGCCTCTTCCTTAGCCTCTCACCCAGTTTTCCAGAAATTCTTCAAAGGTCTGATGCATGTTAATCCTCCCTTTCGGGTCCCTACCCCTTCTTGGGATCTGAATATCTGTATAGCACAGCTTATGCAGCCCCCTCTTGAGCCTCAGTTTTCAGCAGAGCTGAAATATTTGACATGGAAAACTGTATTCCTGGTAGCCATTACCTCTGCCAGGAGGATCAGTGAGTTACAGGCTTTATCAGTGGAACCTGATTTTATTTCTTTTCACAGGGATAAAGTGGTCCTTTGAACTAACAGAAAGTTTCTTCGCAAAGTGGTCTCGGACATCTTACTTCGAGATACAGCTCTTGCAGCAGGTTACACCATTAGGACTGAAGCCGGCAGGCACCAGGACCCCACAGAAATTTTCTAGCTAGCAGTCTTCAGCGGGGACCGCCTCTGACGTCAGTCCCGCCCCTGACGTCAGGTGTAGTACATAAGGAGGCGGTCCCCCCATAATCCCCAGTTCTTTTCCCTCCGTCGACTCACCAGTATCTGCCTCTCGGTCTCGTTTCTAGCGTGCGACGACTACAGAACTACGACAAATTTAGTTTATTTTTGGCTCTGCTCAACTGATGTCCTCTCCAGCTCCATCTTTAGAGGGTCACCACTCGAAGTGCACCTCCGGCAAACAGATCCCCTTCAAGGATCCCCATTCATCCTGCGTGCGCTGCCTAGGCCCAGACCACAACACCAAGACCTGCTCCTTTTGCCAGGGTTTTAACAGCCGCACCAGGATCCGCCCGTCAGAAGGCACTTCAAACATTTCTTCTAGAAGAGAAACTGAAAAGCATGGACCAGGAACCTTCCTCGTGGGGAGAACCTTCAAGCAAATCCCATAAACACCGGGACAAGCACCGGGAAAAGGCGAGGTCCAGATCTCCTGCATGGGCCTCGGACTCCCAAAGCTCCGGCTCCAAATCGGACCGCTCTCCCTCCAGGGCTCTGTCGCAACCTCCCCCGGTCCAGTTCAGGTTCTCCAGTGGTTCTTCTTCGCTCCAGCCTCTGAAGACTTCGAGGCCCTCGGCTTCCTCAACTCCTTCCAAGGCCTCTTCGAAATCGGGTGAGCGCCACAAATCTTCCTCCCGTCGCTGGGATACCGACTCCAGGTCAGTCTCCCAGCCGCCCCGAGGTTCCGATCCGGCGCCTGGCAAAAAGTAGGACCTGGCGTCCCTCAAGCGGACGTCGGACCTTGTCGACCCACCACCCGGCGTCGAGCAGGCATCTAAACGCTCCAGGAGCCGGCGGCACCCAGACACCGTCGCCAGCCAGGCGTTCGCCTCCGAAGAGCGTCGGCCAGGGACCGACGCCGGCTACCCTGGGCGGAAGAAGACCACCTCCGTGGCGGTGGGCGCGGTCGGAGGGGACTCTACGAGAGGACACCACACAGCCCGAAGACCAGGCGGGCGACATCGAGGATGCCAGGCTCCCACGGGGAACCCTCCCGGAGCAGGGAGACCCCGGGGACCCGACCCGGCAACGGAGCCACCCGGTGCCAGGTCTGCGTTGGGTATGAACCTTGCCGGAGGGAGTAAAGGCTCTTTACCTTTTGGTGGGACACCATCAAGAAGGATGTGGTTCCACCGTCCTCCTCCTACTCCTTCATCGCCTACGCCCCCTCCTCCACCTAAGGGGCCCGTAGGTCGACCTCCATCCCCCAAGGAGCAAATACCACCTCCTAGGGGTAGATCTTCCGACAGGAGAAGGCCTCCCTCTAGATCCCACTCAGGGTCACCCAGCTCCAAAAGACCCAGATGACGCCGGTACACTCAGTCGGGGGAGGATTCCAGGTCAGATACGTCAGGGTATTCCAGATCACCTTCTCCTCTCAGCATTCCCTCTCCTGACCCACACGACCTTCCCAGGTCCCCTCCGGATGATCCCTCCTTCGCTGAGATCATGAGGCACATCCAGGAGAACATGGGGTGGGATGCTGAGGAACTTGACCCCGGGCGACAACGCCTTGCCCGCTACCTTCGGCAAAAAGACCCGAAGCCTGTGGTAGTGGCACCCTTGGTAGATACCTTCGCGGACGTCACCAAGGCTGCGTGGAAATGTCTGCATTCCACTCCCGCAGTGCCGATGAAGGCTGACCGCCTATACAAGGCCCCTAGGGAGGACCAGTATTTGGCGAACCACCCTCTGGCTGATTCCCTGGTCATTACTGCTTCACATGACCGGTCTCAGAGACCACAGCATATGAGCACCCAGCCACCAGACCAGGAATCCAAGCAATTAGATGCCCTGGGAAGGCGCACGTATGCGGCTGCTACTTGCACCGTCAGGTCACTGAACTATCTAACCCATATGGTTAAGTTCCAGAACACCCTGTGGGAGCAGGGTCAGGACCTGATTGAGAAGCTGCCCAATGGCAACCAGAAAGCGGAGCTCTTAAACCTCCTCCGCAGGGGTTCAGATGTGGGGATCCAAGTGCTCAGAGCCGCATATGATTCTGCGGACTCTTCAGCCAGAGCTGCAGCCTCAGGTGTTTGTCTCCAGAGACACTCTTGGCTCCGTGTCTCCGGATTTACCCCGGACGTCCAGAAAAACATTCTAGACGTCCATATAACGACGAGGTCCTGTTTGGCAAAGCTCTGAGAGAGTGATCACCAAATTCCAGGACGCAGGGAAGGTAGTCCAAGCTATGTACAGGTCTAGGCCCAGTTCCTTTCGTAGGAACCAGAGCAGATCTTATCTGTGTCAGTCTTCACCATTCATCACAGATGGGTACTGGCCGGAGATCAGGACCCTGCGGGAGTTTTTTTTTGTTTTTTTTAAAGATAGGCGGAGCCGACACAGCATCGGCACCGCCCTCGAGGCCGACGTACTGCGTGGCACTCGAGGGTTGGCGGTTAGGCTGCGTCGACTCCGCCTACCTACCAGTTCTTCGTCTCCCGCCGTCAAGGTCGCCTCATGGGAAGCTTTCAACCGTAATTTAGGCCTGCAGCCTGCGCAAGCTAATCGACGTCAGTCCGTCGGTCATCTACCGGTTCTGGGTTCAGCCTCCACTCGACGTCGCCGGTAAGATCTTTCCTTTTATTTCAAATTCTGCGACGTCGAGTCTGTTTTGTGGTGTTTTTTTTCTCCGTAGGTTATGTCTCGGTCGGAGGGCAAAAAGTCTTCTAAGGCGGGTCGGCCCCCCATGCGTCGGTGCCCGTGCGGTCGAAAATATTCCATTACTGACCAGCATGACCGGTGTCTCGCGTGTCTTGGCCTGCTTCACAACATGGATTCGTGCGATGCCTGCTTCTCCATGGACCGCTGCATCCTCGAACAGCGTGCGTTGAAAGTGGGGCGAGCTCCGCCGACTTTCGGGGGTAGGGTTCGCACTCGGGCCAAGCCGCGCTCTCTCAGCCCTTCCTCTGGGTCCCCTCCCGGTTCTATACGGACTGAGGAGGAGGGAGCCTCGGCTACTGTAGCCTGGCCATTCCGAGCTCCTCCTGCGGTGCTGGAGGCCTGTCCGCTTCCTCCTGGGAAGCGGGCGGGAAGTGCCTGCAGCAATCGCCCTCCGGGTGAAGGCTCCCCTGGTGTCTCTTCAGCGGCTCGAGAAGGCCGGGTCGGCGCCATCCTCGATGCCGTCGGTCGGTGCCGTCAGACCGCCCGGCACTATTCGCGGCGCCGTGGGCCCTGTCGGCGCCGTTCGCGGTGCTGTGGGGCAGAATCCGGTGTCTTCTTTACGCCATGTATCGCCTCAAGCGCCGTCCTCGGTGCAAAGTTGAAACACCAGCGCCGTGCCTCCTTGGCCTTCGGCGTCGTGGGACCTTGCTTCAGTGGTCGGTGCCGTCGCCGGCGCCCGTCGGTGCTCTCGGTGGCGCTTCGCTGGCGCCGAGGCGACCGATACCGTGTTCGGCGCTGAGTCCGCCCTCGAGGCCATCGCGCCCGCTTGGTCCTCGTGCTGCTACCGAGCGCCCGAGAACCTAACGCGGTACATCTGTGCGAGGTTGTTGCTAGGGCTGCTGTCGGCGTTGTCTCTGTCCCTGGTACCGCCCCCGGTGCTAGTGGACTTAACGGTGCTGCGGCTGGCCCTGGCTCTGGACCTTTGGCCCGAGCTGCCCTGGCGCCTTCTGTGAGCCCCACCCTCGGGGTTGCGGAGGGCACGGGTGACGCCTCGGGCACTGCTCTGGCTGCCGGGCCCTCTGGCAAAGTCGGTTTCACCCACCCTCCTACTGTTTGGCTCAGAGCCTCGGACTCTACCTCTTCGGAGTCGGGCTCGGAGTCAGACGGACAGTCACACCCTTCGGGGTTGTCTGCGGAGGAGAGCAATCCAGTGGTCTCGTCGACGAGTCGTAGCCAGCCCCCTACTGAGGAGCGTCAGGTAGTCCCCGAGGTTAGGGTCAGTGGTGCTGACCAGCAGGCAGTGGTGCGTGCCACCATTGCTCTGCAACCTGGCCTTGAGGGTTTCTTCGACCCCTCGGTGGCGGTACCCCCTCCAGTAGTGTGTCTTGATCGCCCAACTTTGGGGCCCATCGGGAAGCCTGCAGGAGGGGAGGGTGCTGTTCCCTGGGTCTCCCCTTTGGGGGCAGCCCAGAGCTGCCAGCTACCTAGGCTGGCCCTCTCGAGGAGGAGGAGGACTCTCTTGGACTCTGAGGGGTCGAGGGGTGTGGGGTCAGCGCGTCGGCCTTTCTCTAGGGTCCACCCGGGCCCTGGGCGAAGCCGAATTGCGGATTTCCACCCTTCCCCTTCCGGTTCCTTGAGGGGGTCCCATTCTTTTGGGGCAGGGGACTGTCCTTATGGACTTTTACAGCCCCGGTCACCTCACTGGGGGGATTCTTCTGGGCGCAGCCAAGGCAGTACCAACGTGGTTGTACAGCTGTCTGCTGTGGAGTCTTCCGGGGCAGCCTCCTCAGGTGCTCATGGTCCGCTCCCTAGCCCTGGCGGAGGTCAGCCGACTTACTTTCTTGGCTCTGCCCCTATCCCTCTGCCGCATTCTCCAGCGCTCCCAGGCATTCTTGGTCGTAGCAGCCCTCTCACCTGGGAGCAGTTCAGGGCGGTGGCTGCTCGGTTCCTGCCTCCGTTGGGGCTGTGGACAGCCAGGTTTTCAACCTCCCCGTGCAGCCACCCTCGGGAGCGTGAGGTGACCTCCAGCTTCTCATCCCCCTCTTCTGGGGGAGAGGAACTCTCTGTCCACGTCTCTCCGGCCACTGATCTCTCAGAGTACCAGCGCTTCCTCGTGAGGATGCTGGAGGACCTGCACGTTTCTCCCTTTTCTGTTAGCAATCCTGAGCATGCAGCGCACGCCTTTCTAGGCGATTTTGGCGGGGCCACGCTTGTGGTGCCACCCTGGCCTGCTCCCTTTCGGGAGGCATCCTTGCGTTTTTGGCAGAGGCCCTTCTCCGGAGTTCCTGCCCCTAGGGACCTCAGCCAGAGGTATTGCGCTCCCCTGGAGTCTCCAGGTTCTATGCCTCATCCGCAGTCCGGCTTGACACACCTGGACACCCCTGATTGGCTTCGCGCCCTCCACGTGACCGGCCCCCGGATCAAGACTCCTCGGATTTTGAATTTTGGGGGAGGCGGACCTTCTACTCGGCATGGTTGCTCCTTTCTATTTCCACACATCAGGCCCACTATGCAGCCTACAACAGGTTCTTTTGGTCCGCGCTAGGTCAGATCCTAGCTGCTTTGCCTGACTCGGAGCAAACCAGACAAGCCATCGCGCTCTCTGCATGGGGCCTGGAGCTAGCAAGGCACCAAGCGAGGGCATTTTATGACGCCAGCGAGGTAGCTACCAGGGTCGTAGGGACAGCGATCTGCACTGGGAGATCGGCGTGGCTTCGTCTTTCCCGGTAGTCACCCTTGGCCCGACGTAGGGTGTTCAAACAACATGAAGTCTTGCTATATTATAGACATTAGCAGTTTGATCCAGCTCTAGAACTGCCCCGGAGTGAAATGGTTAAAACCATTCCAAAATAGAATTTTGGCACGAGAGTAGCTCTATCTATGTCATTTCAAACTTGAACTGTCAGATTCTTTACTTCGCCTCAGTGAACAGTCGCTCCGGAGATTTCTCCTTCTACTAGAGTTCATTTCTCAGTTTAAAAGTGTTTTCTGGGTTGGATTTAACCGAGAATAGTTTTATTTTAACACTAAAACCGTTAGGTTCCAAGCTCTATCTGTGGTAACCGTAAGTAAATGAAGGTTTTGTCTGTAGGAACTTGTAAGTTATCGGTTCGGTTTGAACCGATCAGTGGGTTAAAACTCATTTAAAACTAAAGTTACTATTTTAGAGTGCGGTTCCGGTTCTTATCGGTTCTAAAAAACGGATTTATTACGTGTTTTTCCAATACCGTGACACGGTTAGGAACCGATAGAGGGTGTCTTGCCTGGCACTGCCGTTAAAAGGGCAAGTTTTTGGTTAGGCTGCATTATGTCTGAGAAACCAAAAAGCAAAACAGGCTGGGTTTCAACACTGTGATGTTTGTGGGAAAGTCTTTGCCAAGGCTGACCCACACACCACATGTGTTTATTGTCTGGGGTTTGACCACCTCCAGTCAGACTGCCAGGTATGTAAAATTTCCTGCAGCCACCCGGAAAAAAGATTGGGCAGGCTCAGGGCAGAGAAGCCAAAAGTCCAGCTGACCGGATGGCCAGCCGGTTCGGTGCCAACCTAACCAGAGGAGTGCCCTCTGACCAGGGCCAGACTTCCTCGGGCAAAAGAAAAGCTGGTTCTGAGGAACCAATTCCAGTAAAGAAAACAAGAAAATCAGCAGGTCTGGAGTCCAAAATTCCTTCTCCAACTGCTGCAGAGATAGGAAAAGCCATACAAATTGTCCAGTCACTGTCTCAGGGTCCGTCCGACCACCACTATCTGGTAAAAGGTCGGTTCGTCCGGTCCCAGTGGTTCAGGATTATGATATTGAGGAATTTTATGAACCAGAGGAGGGAGGAGGATTATGAACAGTATGAATGTGGCTGGGAAGGTCTGGGTGTGCCCATTGAACCGGACATCTCCCCAGACAGACCTTTAGAATCTCCCCCTATGCTGTCTGAGTCCCCATCTCATTTTATGTTTTATAAAAAAGTTGCTGAAACCCTCCAGCTTCCTTTAGAAGAGGCTGTGGATAAGCAAGAGGAGCCTGATTTTGTAGAAATTATGGATATTCCAGAGTCTAAGAGATTGTCTATTCCTTTACATAAGTCTTTTAGGAAACAAACAATTAAAATTTTAAAAGCTCCTAATTCTGTGCCTCCTGTAGATAAAAGATGGACAGAAGGTATACATTGTCAGGCCTGATACAGAATTCCTTTCTCAGCAATGCAGTCATGTTGGGGTAGTTCAGGCTGCTGCCTGTGATAAAGCTAATATTCCTTGGCTTCACATCCTCCTGACAAAGGATTCCAGGAAGATTGATGCCATGGCAAGAAAACAGTATATGGCAGCCTCTCTGGGACTCAGGCAAGCAAATTTATGGCTTATGTAGCTAGGGTATCAGAAATCTAGATGGGATACTGTTATGCAATTGGCCAAGCAGGCCCATGGCCAGCTGGCTAGTGAACTAGAACAGGTGGCTGCTGATGGCATTGAAGCCTCTAAGGTTCAGTTCCATGCTGCTGTGGATGTTAATGATGTTTCCTCTAGGGTCGTGGCCTCATCTGTAGCTTTTCGTAGGTTGGCCTGGCTCAGGTGTACTAGTTTGTCACAGGATACCCAGACTAAGGCTATGGATTTTCCTGTGGTGGGAAATTCTCTGTTTGGAGAGCAGACAGAGAATTACATGAAGAAGATGGATGAATATGGGACTACTTACAAGAGTGCCCAGGCTAAGGACGGCAAGCCACTCCTCAAAGGCATGCCCCAGGGGTAGGGTGTAGCCTTTTCACAGGCCTTTCTACCAGACTCGGGCCTCCTCTGCCTATGCTCAGAGGGCTATCAGAGGCAGGGGCAGATGAGGGGTGGGCAGACCTGCTCCCACCCCCAGCCTAAAGCTCCTGCGAAACAGGCACCCTGATGGGGTGCCCAGGGCGGTCTCCTGTACCAGTGGGGGCAGGCTGGCTTACTTCAGTCAAATTGGGCTTCTTTAACCTCAGACAAGTGGGTTCTGGAAGTAGTAAGCCAGGGTCTGGTTCTCAGCTTCAAAAGTTTCCCAAGTTGAGAAGCAGACTTTTCTACCTACAAGTGCTTCAGAGACCCTCGCTGCTGAAACAGAGGTCTCATCCTGTTAGCTCTCAGAGCAGTAGAAAGGTTCCTCCCTGCATCAGGGCAGGGGTCTGTATTCAGATACTTCCTTACCCCAAAAAGACAGGAGAATGGCGTCCCATTTAGATCTCAGATATCTGAACAAGCATCTTTTGAAACCAAAGTTCAAAATGGTAACTCTGGCATTGATTTTACCTTCCCTAAGGCCAGGGGACTGGCTAGCCTCCTGGACCTCAAGGATGCCTATTTCCATGTCCTAATCAGAAATCCCACCAAGTACCTCAGATTCGAACTGCCCTCAGGTCATTACCAGTTCAGAGCAATGCCCTTGGCCTTACCTCTGCTCCAAGGGTATTCACAAAGTGTCTAGCAGTGGCAGTGGCCCACTTAAGGAGGCAGAGGATTGCTGTTTTCCCTATCTAGACAACTGGCTCATTGTAGGCCAGTCCCCAGAACAGGTAAAATCTCACCTGCAGGTTACCCAGCAGCTTCTCACCTCCCTGGGTTTCTGCTAAACCTACAAAGTCGGTTCTGGAACCAGTCCAGGTACTCACCTTTATAGGGGCAGAATTGGACACAAAGCTAGCCAGAGCCTTTCTTCCCCAGAAAGGTAAGGAATTTAGTGACTCTGGCCTCTTCCTTCACTCTGCAGGTCTCTCGACCAGCAAGACACTTTCTGCAGCTCCTGGGGCACATGGCTGCATCCACAGCTGTTGTGCAGGGCCAGATTTCAGATGAGAGACATTCAGTTTCACTTGAGAACCTTTTGGTCTCAGAGAAGAGACCCCTTTCCAAGTTGGTCCCAGTGACTCGAACCTTGATCCTAGCTCTCCAGTGGTGGCAGGATCAGAGCAATTTAGAGCGGGGTCCCTTCATTTCCCCTTCTCACGACTTGACTCTCACTACAGATGCTTCCCTTCTGGGTTGGGAGCCCATGGGCGACCTTTCCACTCAGGGAGTTTGGTCCCCAGGAATCTCTGCTCCACATCAATTTGCTGGAACTCAGAGCTGTCTTTTTAGCTCTTCAAGCTTTTTCTGCATCTGTCCACTACAAGGTGATACAAGTGAGAGCAGACAACACCACAACAATGTGGTACATCAACAAACAGGGGCACTCGGTCTTTGGCCTTGTGCACCAAGGCAATGAAGTTGTGGTCTCTGGCCTATTCCCTGAACACTTCCCTCATAGCAGTTCATCTTCCAGGAAGGACAATGTCTAGCGGATGCCCTCAGAGGATTTCCCAGGGCCATCAGAATGGTCCCTGGATCCTCAAGTGCTGGGGATAGTTTTTGCCAGGTGGGGCATCCCTCAGATAGATCTTTTGCAGCCCCAGACAATCACAAGACTTCCTCTGTTCTGTTGCAGGCCTCCAGTGCGGGCTCAGTTCCCCTGGATGCCCTTCTTCTGGATTGGGAGGGAAGTTCCTCTATGCTTTCCCCCCCTTTCCTCTCCTATTCAAAGTACTAGTCAAAATCAGATCTCAGCCTTGCAGGGTGATTCTGGTTGCCCCGGATTGGGCCAGACAGCCCTGGTACCCACTCCTTCTGTCTCTGACAGTCCATCTTCCCTGTGCCTCCCAGGAATCACAATCTGTTGACTTGTGCCCAGGGAAGGTTTGGTATCCGGACCTCAAATCCCTCAACCTCAAGGCCTGGCTCTTGAGGAGTTAGGATTTGCTGATTTACCCCTCTCAGGGTGTTCTTGAGATCCTAAAGGCTTCCAGAAAGCCTTCCACTAGGGCTACTTATAGTTCTAAATGGAAAAGGTTTTCCATTTGGTGTGCTGGGAAAAATATTTCCCCAGAATCTGCTGAATTGCCCATTTTGTTAGATTACATGGTACATCTTAATTCCTTGGGTCTCAGACCAGCTACCCTGAGAGTTCATTTGGCAGCTGTGTCTGCTTTTGTGTCAGCAGGAAAGTCATCCCCTCTTTCCTCTCATCCTGTGTTTTCCAAGTTTTTTAAGGGATTACTCATACTAATCCTCCTTTGGAACCGGCCCCTGCTTGGGACCTTAATGTTTGCATTGCCCAGTTAATGCAACCCCTTTGAACCTCTGTCTTCTGCAGAGCTTAAGTACCTAACTTGGAAAACTGTTTTCTAGTGGCTATCACTTCTGCCAGGCGCATAAGTGAATTGCAAGCCTTGTCAGTGGAGACTGACTTTATTTCTTTCCACAGGGATAAGGTAGTCCTTAGGACTAATAGGAAGTTTTGCCTAAGGTGGTTTCAGATTTCCATCTTAATCAATCTATCTCCCTTCCAGTATTTTCACTGATCACTCCTCTTGGGTGAGAGGAGATTGCACAGCCTGGATGTTAAGAGAGCTCTTAGTTATTATATAGAGCGTACCAAAGGTCACAGGTTGAATCCTCCAACTTTTCCTTACCTATGGTGAAGTTGGGAAAGGCAAACCTGCCACTAAGAGATCAATAGCCAGGTGGATTGTCTCTTGTATCCAATTTTGTTATCGAAAGTGGGCAGAGCCCCCGGTTTGAGGGCTCATTCTACCAGGGGTACAGCTGCGTCTCTAGCTGCTGCCAGAGATATCCCTTTATTAGAGATTTGCCAGGCTGCTACTTGGAAAACAGTACACACTTTTACCAAGCATTACTCCCTGGATGTCCAGGCCAGGAGAGATGCTCTGTTTGGCACAGCTGTTCTTCAGAGCCTATTCCTAAGTAGGTTCTGCCCTCCTCCATGGAGGTACTGCTTGTGTTCTGCTAATGTCTATAATATAGCAAGACTTCATGTTGTTTGAAGAAAAATTACTCACCTTAGTAATGTTGTTTCTTCTAATGGAGTCTTGCTATATTATAAACCTCCCAAACCTGCCCCTCTCAGAACCTCTACTTGGTGGGGTGCGGGCAACTTAGTGTGGCACTACTTATGTCCTGTTAGCATTTTGTCCCTTTGGGACTTTGGGGTGTGTATGTGTACGCGTGTGTGTGTTTTATTATACTTATGTTCCATTTTCATATTATTGAATGGTGTTAGTATTTCTGGTCCCCTGACTTGAGTCTTGGGTGTTGGGACCATCAATGGTTATTATTATTTAGGTAACCATTTGGCTAGTGTAGGTTACAGCTTCCACACAGACTTTAGTGAGTTTGGCTCGTAAAGATCTGACAGTTCAAGTTTGAAATGACACAGATAGAGCTGCTCTCGTGCCAAAATTCTATTTTGGAATGGTTTAACCATTTCACTCCGGGGCAGTTCTAGAGCTGGATCAAACTGCTAATGTCTATAATATAGCAAGACTCCATTAGAAGAAACAACATTACTAAGGTGAGTAATTTTTCATTGCTCCGCCCACCAGGAACTACCTCTTTTCCCCTAAGACGGACATGTTTGTTGAGGCAACTTCATCCCCCTCCGGGGGACCCGTCTCGCTCTCCCACTCTCCCGGGCCTCTTCAGGCCCAGAAGGTTCCCCTTAGTGTGTCACCCACTGAGGGCTAGGGACTCTGTCCCTTAGGGTGCAATGAATCAACCCCTTCGGGGGCTTGGTACTCACCATCTGTGATGAATGGTGAAGACTGACACAGATAAGATATGAAAATTACGCACCTACCGTAATTCTGATCTTTCTGTGTATCTTCACCATTCATCCAATCCATCCGCCACCATCCCCTGGGGCCTCAGTCTCTGGGTTCCCTCCTCTGTGGCTCCCCTCTCCTCTTTTGGAGGCGGGTAAAATAGGACACATAGGGGGTATTTTCCTTGAAGGTACAGCTCGACGGCACTCCTTCTCTACTACATGTCTCCACCGATGGGGTGGGTTTAGTAGTTGCCCTCCTCCTGTTCTCCTTCTCGTTTCCATCCAACTGTTTTCAAAAAAAAAAAAAAATCTCTTTTCACCAAATATCTTCCTGAGAGAGGCTTAAATCCCTGTACCCTGTCCTTCTCCAGAATAGCAAACTCTGCTTCACAAGGATTGTGCGGTTATTCTGTGCCTTAAATTCTGGCAGAGGCTTTTGCTACTCCTTGCAGTTCCTATACAGTCTGGTGACGGACAAGGTTCTCGGATCCTTGTTACCTCTCCTCTCTCCTAAATTTTCTCCCTCCCTTCCCTCCCTTCTTCCGCTTCCAGAGATTGGGGCCCCTACCCAATCCCCTTAGTCTCATCTCTTCTCTGCTGTCCTCTCAGTCGTTATTTCTCCTTTTAGTTCAGTTTTTCCTCTTCCTTTTCTGTCCCTTGGACTTTCTTGTCCCACCCTCCACCCATTCCTCTTACCTCTCCGGGACTCAGAACTGGCAGGCAGGCAGAGTCGGCGCGCAGCCTAACAGCCAACCCCTCGGCGCCACGTAGTCGTCGGCCTCGAGGGCGCCCAATGCTGTGTCAGTCCGCCTACCCTTTAAAAAAAAAAGCTCCCGAGGTCCTGATCTCGGCCAGTACCCATCTGTGATGAATGGTGAAGATACACAGAAGATCAGAATTATGGTAGATGCGTAATTTTTCATTTTGACTGACTACAAAGACAACAGCAATGTTCGGCCAGCAGCAGAGGGGCACTTTCTCACGCCAAGGCCCAGGCCAAGTGCGTCCCATGCAGGGGCCAGCGATTCTCAAAGTCGGCCCAGCCCGCAGGGACAAGCGCTGCCACAGCATGACTCCTTCCTGGCCCTGCCCTCCTCAGGATCAACAGGCAAAGAAAGTCGGGGGTCACATCACACGCCACTTTCCAGGGTGGCAATTGATCACCACCGACAGGTGGGTTCTGCAGCTGGTCAAAAATGGCCATTACATAGAGTTTGTAGGCAGCCCACCTACAAGACCTCCCCTGCTTTCCCATTATTCGGGTCAGCATGCCCTGCTCATACAGCAGGAAGTGCTCGCGCTTCTGGGAAAGGAAGCCTTAGAGCGCGTACCAGGGAACCAGAGAGGACTAGGGTGCTATTCTCACTTCTTCCAGGTTCCAAAGAAAACAGGGGACCTCCGTCCAATACTGGACCTCAGCGACCTCAACCTTTCGGTCGCTTACAAGCACTTCCGCATCGTGACCCTCCCGGGCCTAATTCCCATGCCGAAGCAAGGCGCCTTTCTGGCATCCCTGGACATGCAGGACGCCTACCTGCACATTCCCATTGCTCAGGCGCACTGGAGGTTCCTGCGCTTCGAGTTTCGGAGCCGCCATTAGCCGTTCCAAGCTCTTCCCTTCGGGCTGTCATCGGCACTTCGGGTGTTCACGAAGTGCATGCCGGTCGTAGCGGCGTCTCTGAGGAGACAGGGCCACTACGTGTTCCCATACCTGGATGACTGGCTTGTCATGGCACCCTCCTGGGAGGCCTTGATGGCTGCCATCCACTGCACCCAGTCTCTGTTCAAGAGTCTGGGCATTCTCATCAATTACAAGAAGTCATGCCTGGTTCTGTCCCAGAAGCTGCAGTTTATCGGAGCAGTTCTGGACACCGTCAGCGGGAAAGCTGTCCTCCCCACAGACAGAGCGGAACACATCAGATCCCTTCTCAGGAGTTGTCGGCGAAGAAGACCGTCCTGCCAGACTGGTCCTTTGCCTGCTCGGACACATGGCTGCGACCATTGCAACAATCCCGCTAGCCCGTCTCCACATGCGGGTAACCCAGTGGATGTTACAGGTACAATGGGACCAAAGGCAAGACCATCTGCAGCATCCAGTCCGAATCACGAAGACCGTAAGTCGAGATTGGCAATGGTGGCTACATCCTTTGAACCTCTTGGCGGGAGTCCCTTCCTAGCCGGTCCCAGACTGTGACATTCTCTCCACAAAGCCCTCGGGACTCGGGTGGGAGCACACCTCGATGGTGTTGGACTCAGGGCCTGTGGACAGCCCAGAGTCTCATCTCCACATAAATATACTGGAAATGAGGGCAGTTCTTTACACTCTGCTGGCCTTCCTGTCAGAGATTCCACCAGGTACACTTCTGTTACAAACAGACAATTCCGTGGTGATGTATTACCTCAACAAACAAGGCACCACTCCTACCCGCTTTGCAGGGAGGCCATGGGAGTGTGGGATTGGGTCTTGCAACACGGCGCAAACCTTATTGCAGTTCATGTTCCCGGAGGGGACATCATCATCGCAGACAGCCTGAGCCGCTCTCAGGCCAGAGTCCATGAATGGGAACTACTGCAGGAGGTGGCAGAGGATCTGTTTCACAGATGGGGTACTCAGAACTAGACCTTTTTGCGTCCCCATCTAATGCAAAACTGCCCAATTTTTGCTCATTAGATCCAGGGCCTGGTGTTTTCTGGCGAGATGCGTTGTCCCTCTCCTGGGTGGGCAGATTCCTCTATGCCTTTCCTCCTTTCCCGTTGATCCAGAGAGTTCTTTTAAAACTTTGCAGGGAGCAAGCAGCACTCATCCTGATCGCACCCTTCTGGCCCAGACAGATCTGGTTCCCTCTTGCACCAGCTATCCTAGGAACCTCCAGTGCCTTTGCCAATCAGCACCCATCTACTGTCTCAGGAGGCAGGTTCCTTAGTCCATCCAGACCTACGTTCATTGAACCTGCACGCTTGGCTCCTAGAGACATAGCCATGATGTAATCTGAGGGTCTAGCAAGTGGCAGATGTGCTTTGTGCCTGAAAACTGGCTGCTTCTGCAACCTCACGCCATGAAATGGCGCAGGTTCTGCTTAATGGGCTCAAGCGTGCAGCTTTCCGCCTTTGGACTGTCCAGAAAAGCTGGTACTGGACTACCTACTTTCCCTTTTCCACTCTGGACTGGCTTACTCCTCGATTAAAGTGCACCTTTGTGCCATTCAAACAACATGAAGTCTTGCTATATTATGACAATTGCAGTTTGTCCCACCATTAGAACTGCTCCGGAGGTGAAAGAGTTAACTCCATTCCATGAATGGAACTTGAAACTAAGCTCTAAAGAGAAGCTCTGTCTGTGTAATTTCAAACCTGAACTGTCAGATTCTTTACTCCGCCTCACTGAACAGTCGCTCGGAGATTTCTCCTACTGCTCGGTTCATTTCGGTTTTAACAGTGTTTTCTCGGTTCGATTCAACCGAGAATAGTTTTATTTAACATCAAAACCGATCGGTTCAAGCTCTGTCTGTAGCATCGTAAGTAATTCATATTTTAATTCTGTGTGGAACTTGTAAGTTTTATCGGTTCGGTTTTGAACCGATCAGCTAGATTAAAACTTAAAGTTTTAAATTTGAGATTTTAGAGTCGGTTCCCGGTTCTTATCGGTTCTAAAAAAAACGGATTTCATTACAGTTTTTCAATACCCGTGACACGGTTAGGAACCGATAAGGGTGTCTTGCCTGGCACTGCGTTTAAAGGGCAAGTTTTTCTGGTTAGGCTGGCATTATGTCTGAGAAACCCAAAGAAAAACCAGGCCCACTGGGTTTCAACACTGTGATGTCTGGGGAAGTCTTTGCCAAGGCTGACCCACACACATGTGTTTTTGTCTGGGTTTGACCACCTCCAGTCAGACTGCCAGATTTGTAGAATTTCCCTGCAGCCACCCTGGAAAAGAGATTGGGCAGGCTCAGGGAATGAGAGGCCAAAAGTCTGCTGACCGGATGACCAGCCGGTTCGGTGCCAACCGAACCGGAGGAATTCCCTCTGACCAGGGCGAGACTTCCTCGGGCAAACGAAAAGCTGGCTCGGATGAACCAGTTCCAGTAAAGAGAACAAGAAAGTCAGCAGGTTTGGAGCCCAAATTCTTACTGCAAGAGCTATTCAGATTGTCCAGTCACTTTCTCCGGTTCCGTCCGAACCACCACTATCTGGTAAAAGGTTGGTTCGGTCGGTTCCATCGGTTCAGGAATATGATGTTGAGGAGTTTTATGAACCAGAGGAGGGGGAGGATGATTATGAACAGTATGAATGTGACTTAGAGGGTCTGGGTGTGCCCATTGAACCGGACATCTCCCCAGACAGACCTTTTGAATCTCCCCCCATGCTTTCTGAGTTCCCCTCTCATTTTATGTTTTACAAAAGTTGCTGAAACCCTCCAGCTTCCTTTGGAGGAAGCTGTGGATGACGAAGAGAGCCTGATTTTGTAGAAATGATGGATATACCAGAGTCTAGGAGATTGTCTATTCCTTTGCATAAGTCATTTAGAAACAAACAATAAAATCTTAAAACTCCTAATTCTGTGCCTCCTGTAGATAAAAGATGGACAGGGATACACACTGTCGAGTCCTGATACAAATTCCTTTCTCAGCAATGCAGTCATGTTAGGGTAGTTCAGGCTGCAGCCTGTGATAAAGCTAATATTCCTGGCTACATCCTCCTGACAAGAGTCCATGAAGATTGATGCCATGGCAAGAAAACAGTACATGGCAGCGTCCTGGGACTCAGGCAAGCAAATTATATGGCTTATGTAGCAAGGTATCAGAAATCTAGATGGGATACTGTTATGGATTTAGCCAAACAAGCCCTGGCCAGCTTGCTAGTGAGCTGGAGCAGGTGGCTCCGATGGCATTGAGGCTTCTAGAGTGCAATTTCATGCTGCTGTGGATTTTAATGATGTTTCCTCTAGAGTCATGGCCACATCTGTAGCTTTTCGTAGGTTGGCCTGGCTCAGGTGTACTAGCTTGTCACGGGATACCCAGTCTAAGGCTATGGATTTTCCTGTGGTGGGAAATTCTCTGTTTGGGGAGCAGACAGAGAATTATGAAAAGATGGATGAATATAGGACTACCTATAAAGTGCCCAAACCAAGGCAGCAAGCCACTCCTCAGAGGCACACCCCAGGGGTAGGGGGAAGCCTTTCCACAGAGCCTTTTACCAAACCCAGGCCTCCTCTGCTTATGCTCAGAGGAGGTTCTTCAGAGAGCAGAGGCAGGCAGGCGCGGGCAGGCCTGCCCCCCTCAGCCTAAAGCACCTGCCAAGCAGGCACCCTGATGGGGTGCCCAGGGCCATTCTCCTTACCAGTAGGGGGCAGGTTGGCTTACTTCAGTCAGAACTGGGTGTCTTTAACTTCAGACAAGTGGGTTCTGGAAGTAGTAAGCCAGGGTCTGGTTCTCAGTTCAAAAGTTCCCAAAGATGAGAATCAGGTCTTTTCCACCTGCAAGCTCTTTAGAGACCTTTACTCTAGAAGCAGAGGTCTCAACCCCGTTAGCTCTCAGAGAGTAGAAAGGTTCCTCCTACACCAGGGCAAGGGTCTGTACTCCAGATACTTCCTTACCCCAAAAGACGGAGAATGGCGGCCCATTTAGACCTCAGATATCTGAACAAGCATCTTTTGAAACCAAAGTTCAGAATGGTAACTCTGGCAATGATTTTACCCTCTCTAAGGCCAGGGGACTGGCTAGCTTCCCTGGACCTCAAGGATGCCTATTTTCACGTCCTAATCAGAAGCTCCCACGAAAGTACCTCAGATTCGAACTGCCCTCAGGTCACTACCAGTTCAGAGCAATGCCCTTGACCTTACCTCTGCCCCAAGGTATTCACAAAATGTCTGACAGTAGCAGTGGCTCACTTAAGGAGGCAAAGGATTGCTGTTTTCCCTATCTGAGACTGGCTCATTGTAGGCCAGTCCCCAGAACAGTAAATCTCACCTGCAGTCACCCAGCAGCTTCTCACCTCCCTGGGCTTCCTGCTAAATATACAAAGTCGGTTCTGGAACCAGTTCAGGTACTCACCTTCATAGGTGCAGAATTGGACACAAATCTGGCCAGAGCTTTTCTTCCCTTAGAAAGGGTAAGGAACTTGGTGGCTCTGGTGGTCTCCTTCACTCTGCAGGTCTCTCGACCAGCAAGACACTTTTTGCAGCTCCTGGGGCACATGGCTGCGTCCACAGCTGTAGTGCAGGGAGCAAGATTTCAGATGAGAGACATTCAGTTTCACTTGAGAGCCTATTGGTCTCAGAGAAGAGACCCCCTTTCCAAGTTGGTCCCAGTGACCTGAACCTTGATCCAGGCCCTCCAGTGGTGGTAGGATCAGAGCAATTTAAGACTGGGGGTTCCCTTCATTCCCCTTTCTCACACTTTGACCCTCACTACGGATGCTTCCCTCCTGGGGTGGGGAGCCCACATGAGCGATCTCTCCACTCAGAGTGTGGTCCCCAGGAATCTCTGCTCCCACATCAGTTTGCTGGAACTCAGAGCTGTCTTTTTAGCACTTCAAGCTTTTCTGCTTCTGTCCAGAACAAAGTGGTACAAGTCAGAACAGACAATACCACAACAATGTGGTACATCAACAAGCAGGGGCACTCGGTCTTGACCTTGTGCTTGAGGCAATGAAGTTGTGGTCTCTGGCCTATTCCCTGAACACTTCACTCACAGCAGTTCACCTTCCAGGAAAGGACAATGTCCTAGCAGATGCTCTCAGCAGGATTTCTCAGGACCATCACGAATGGTCTCTGGATCCTCAAGTACTGGGGATAGTCTTTGCCAGATGGGGCACCCCTCAGATAGATCTTTTTGCAGCCCCAGACAATCACCAACTTCCACTGTTCTGTTGCAGGCCCCCAGTGTTGGGCTCAGTCCCCCTGGACGCCCTTCTCCTGGATTGGGAAGGGAAGTTTCTTTATGCTTTTCCCCCTTCCCTCTCCTATTCAAGGTGTTAGTAAAAATCAGATCCCAGCCTTGCAGGGTGATTCTGATTGCCCCAGATTGGCCAGGCAGCCCTGGTACCCCTCCTTCTGTCCCAGACAGTCCATCTCCCCTGTGTCTCCCAGGAATCACAACCTATTAACCTGTGCCCAGGGAGAGTTTGGTATCGAACCTCAAATCCCTCAACCTCAGGCCTGGCTCTTGGGAGTTAGAATTGCTACCTACACTCCTCTCAAGGTGTTCTTGAAATCCTAAAGGCTTCTGGAAGCCTTCCACTATGAGACTACTTATAATTCTAAATGGAAAAGGTTGTCCATTTGGTGTTCTGGAAACACATTTCCCAGAATCTGCTGATTTGCCATTGTGTTAGATTACATGGTCCATCTTAATTCTTTGGGCCTGAGACCAGCTACCCTGAGAGTTCATTTGGCAGCTGTCTCTGCTTTTGTTTCAGCAGGAAAGCCATCCTCTCTTTCCGCTCACTCTGTATTTTCCAAGTTTTTTAAGGATTACTTCATACTAATCCACCTTTTACCGGATCGGCCCTGCCTGGCACTTATATTTGCACTGCCCAGTTAATGCAACCCCTTTTGAACCTCTGTTTTCTGCAGAGCTTAAGGTATCTAACTTGGAAAACTGTTTTCCTAATGGCTATCACTTCTGCTAGGCGCATAAGTGAGTTGCAAACCTTGTCATTAGAAACTGATTTTATTTCTTTCCACAAGGATAAGGTAGTCCTCAGGACTAACAGGAATTTTTGCCTAAGGTGGTTTCAGATTTCCATCTTAACCAATCTATCTCCCTCCCAGTGTTTTTCACTGAACATTCCTCTTCTGGTGAGAGGAGATTGCACAGTTGGACGTTAAGGGCCCTTAGTTACTATATAGAGCGTACCAAAGGTCACAGGTTGAATTCCTCCAACTTTTTCTCACTTATGGTGAGGTTGGGAAGGAAACCTGCCACTAAGAGATCAATTGCCAGGTGGATTGTCTCTTGTATCCAATTTTGTTATCAGAAACTGGGCAGAGATCCCCTCTGGCTGAGGGCTCATTCTACCAGAGGTACAGCGCGTCTCTAGCTGCTGCCAGAGACATCCCTATATTGGAGATATGTCAAGCTGATACTTGGAAAGCGGTACACACTTTCACCAAGCATTACTCCCTGGATGTCCAGGCTAGGAGATGCTCCGGTTTGGCACAGCTGTGCTTCAGAGCCTATTCCTAAGTAGGTTCTGTCCCTCCTCCATGGAGGTACTGCTGTGTAGTCTGCAGTTGTCATAATATAGCAAGACTTCATTTGTTTGAAGAAAAAATTACTCACCTTAGTAATGTTGTTTCTTCTAATGGAGTCTTGCTATATTATACCTCCCCAACCTGCCCTCTCAGAACTTCTACTTGGGTATGGGGTGGGCAGCCTAGTGTGGCACTATTTTATGCCCTTTTTATGTGTTTTCACCCTTCTTGGGGTTTGGAGGGTGTGGTGTTTTCATTTTTCCTTATATTTCTCTCATATTGTTAAATTATACTATTAGTTCTGGTCCCCTGACTTGAGTCTTTTGTGTTGGGACCAGCAGTAGGTGTTAATATTTAGGTAGCCAGTTGGCTGAGTGAGGTTACAGCTTCCACACAGACCTTAGTGAGTTTTGCTCGTAAAGATCTGACAGTTCAGGTTTGAAATTACACAGACAGAGCTTCTCTTTAGAGCTCGTGCTGCAAGTTCCATTCATGGAATGGAGTTAACTCTTTCACCTCCGGAGCAGTTCTAATGGTGGGACAAACTGCAGTTGTCATAATATAGCAAGACTCCATTAGAAGAAACAACATTACTAAGGTGAGTAATTTTTTCTTTCGGCCTACCATGCCCCCCCGTAGGCCATCGGATTGTGGCCCAGCTGAACACTACTCATGCCTTTTTGAGAGGTGTCTCCCATCTTAGGCCTCCAATTAAGGATCCAATCCCTCCATGGGATTTACCCTTTGTCCTCGAGCAGCTCGCGCTGCCACCTTTTGAACCAGCCGCGGATTGCGAGCTATGTTTTCTGTCTTGGAAAACGTTATTTTTAGTTGCAGTTACTTGTGCTATAAGAATTTCGGAAATGCATGCTCTTATGTGCAAAGAACCTTATTTCGTTTTCCACCAGGACAGGGTATTCCTAAGGACAAACCCAAAATTTTTGCCTAAGGTGGTCTCAGCTCTCACCCTTAATCAGGACATCGATCTACCAGTGTATTTTCCAAATACTCTAATCGAGGAGAAACCCTTCTGCACACCTTAGATGTGCACAGGTGCCTCAAATACTGCCTGACCAGAACCAAACAGCACCGAACGTCGGACCAACTTTTCGTCTCCTTTGCCCACAGGATGAAGGGAGCTTCTGTCTCTAAGCAGTCACTATCCAGGTGACTCATCCAGTGCATTACTTTCTGTTATGAGAAGCACAATAAACCCTTACCGGGTGCGGTCAAGGGTCATTCCACTAGAGGGGTGGCTACTTCCTTTGCGGCGTTGAAGAACGTCTCCACCTCAGCTATTTGTGCTGCAGCTACTTAGAACTCTGTGCATACATTTATCAGGCATTACAGTCTGGACATTGCATCGAGGCGAAGAGCGGGGTTCGGTCTAGCTGTCCTTCAGGGACTTCTGTCCTAGGCTCGAGTTATCTCGAGGTCTCTACCTTTCCTCCTCCCGATGGTGCCTGATTGCCATTACTGCTTGGAAATCAGTCCTAATGGTGTAACCTGCTGCAAGAGCTGTATCTCGAAGTAAGATAGTACAGTTATGTAAGAACTTACTGTAACAGTAGATCTTGAGAACAGCTCTTGCAATCTTCCACCATCCCGATGGGTAGGTCGTAGTCAAGCACCCATCTCATAAGATTGGAAATTCCTATTGCCTTGTTTTGCTATCTGATGGCGGATCCTCGGTCTCCCCTTCTGATGTCCTTATGTACTACGCCCGACGTCGGGGGGTGGGACCGACGTCGGAGGTGGTCCCTGCTGAAGACTGCTAGCTAGAAAATTTCTGTGGGGTCCTGGCACCTGCCGGCTTCAGCCCTAATGGTGTAACCTGCTGCAAGAGCTGTTCTCGAAGATCTACTATTACGGTAAGTTCTTACGTAACTGTACTTTCCATCTAAACCAATTTATGACATTGCCTGTGTTTTTTTTTTTTAACTGACCGTTCTTCCTCTGGGAAAAGATTACACAGTCTCGATGTGAAAAGGGCCCTTAGTTACTATGTGGAGCATACTAAGGCCTATAGGAATGAATGTTCTCAGTTATTTCTCACCTATGGTGAGGTGGGAAAGGGCAAACCAGCCACCAAGAGAACTATTGCCAGGTGGATTGTCTCCTGTATCCAATTCTGCTATTCAAAACTTGGGAAGGAACCTCCGTCAGGCCTGAGGGCACATTCTACCAGGGGTATAGCTGCTTCGCTCTCAGCAGCTAGAGATATACCTTTAGTGGAAATTTGTAAAGTAGCCACCTGGGAAACTGTTCACACATTTACCAAGCATTATTCTCTGGACATTCAGTCTAGAAGTGATGCTAGGTTTGGCACAGCTGTGCTGCAGAGCTTGTTCCCAAAATAGGCTCTGTGACTCCATCCTCCAAAGGGGTACTGCTTGGTAGTCTGCATATAGTCAGAATACAGCAAGACTTCATGTTTGAAGAAAAAATTACTTACCATAGTAATGTTGTTTCTTCTAACGTGGTCTTGCTGTATTCAGACCTCCCTTCCTGCCTCCCCTCCTAGAACTCAGTAGTTTTGGGATGTGGGTGGGCAGGCACAGTGCTGCACCCCAGAGGTGTACTTAGCTTGCCCTGTCTTATGGGTTTTAGTTATGTTTTAGCTCTCTACCTACTTTGGTTTTATATTTAGCTTTCTTTTTGGGGTTCTCGACTTGAGTCTTTTGACCCTAAAAACAATTTGTGCAGCCATTTGGCTTGCAAGAGTTGAAATAATTTCCACCTATTACTTTTATTAGTTAGTGCTCGTAATAATCTGACTGTTACACTTCAGAGTGCTAGAGACAGAGGTCTGAAAACCAAGCTCGAGCTCAACGTTCTATGCTTCTGCATAGTTTTAACTCTTTACTCTCCAGGGCAGTTCAAGTGCTGGGGCTAACTGCATTTAGTCAGAATACAGCAAGACTCCATCAGAAGAAACATTACTATGGTAAGTAATTTTCTTCTTTCACAGGGTTTAAAAATGAAAAAAAAACCTCGCGGGACAGTTTTTATTTTTCAGGGCGATTTGGCATGCTGGGGTGGACTCCCAGCGTGCCACCTAAGTGTTTTGGGGTGGGGGATGCTGCAGCCGATGGGGATTGGGCACCCCATCGCAGACAACGAAGCGGGTGGGGCGTGAGGAGCAGAGGGTATTAACACACCCTCTGCACATAACAAATGGGTGGGTGCATAATGCCGACGGGAGTGGCTCCCCATTGGTACATACGTTGTAACAGGGCATGCTGACAGGGGGATTGTGCACCCCCAAGTCGGCATTATGGCAGGCAGTGTGCCGCCATGTTTATTTTTGTTTTACACCAGGGCAAGCACGTCTGGAGGTCCGCTGTATGCGAAGCTTTTGCTCGCATTGTAGAGGACCTTCCTTGATGATCGCCACATTAGTATGCATGGTGTGGCGTCAAGGCAGCGCTGATTGGGGAATGAGGCGACCTCCTGATGCATGCCTGCATTCACCCAACAGTGGCCACACCTCCAAATCTGCTACTAGCTCAAAATGTTGGCTGCACAAGCGCCAACATAAAAAATTAAAATGGAAAAAATAAAGCTTTTCTTCTAGGAGGAGGGGCGACAGGGATGGTGCTGCCCTCAAGGCTGACTCATTACGTGGCGCTCACGGGTTGGCCAGTAACCATCGTCATCCCCTCCACTACCTCAGTTCTGTTTTTCCCGCCATTGAGGCTGCAGCTTGGACTACATGGAACAGCAAGAAGTCTGCACAACACTCAGCTACCGTTTTTTGCTTCTCTACCAAATACTCAACACCGCATTTGTTGCCACAGTGTTTGGCATCGTTTTATTATTTTGTAGTGGTTGTTCGGCGTCGAGTCTTCTTTTCTGCTACGGTAGAGTCCTAAGGCTCGTCCCCCTGGCCTCCTCCCACTGCTATATGCACTGGGGAAAGCAAGTGTCCATCGGCTCAGGACTGTCTGAGTCTGGACACCTGGTTGGAGTTGAGGCAGTCGGCCTCTAGGGGGCTGGCTGGATTGCTCAAGGCCCGATTCCCTTGGGACACCAGCCGACCCTGGTGTCAAGGTCTCAGCTACATGCGGGGCCTGCATTTTATTTATTTTTGAAAGTCGAATTTACAACCTTTGAGTCAGGGACTCATTTACAAGAACACCTCGTCGTGGGGAGGGTAGACATGGTTACAGTGTGAGATAAAACAGTGGTAACATACAGGTGCAATACAGATAACAAAAAGAACACAATATAACAGTGGTTTACAGGATAAAGTTACATGCAAGTTACATACATTCGAGGGCTTTGGGGGGTGCGGCCTTGGCACCTGACACTGGTCGGTGTCAGTGGCGGGTATGGCCTTCTGGTGCATGGCCTCCCTCCGACACCGCTTTTAGTACGAGAGCGGGTAGAGTGCCGTGGTTGCCTCTCTCGAGATCACTGTTCTGTCCTCCTCAGAGTATGATCGGGCTTGTCTGGATTGGCAACCGAGCTCTCCGGAGCAACGGTCGCTCCCCAGGATCTGCTTGAGATCTGGATTTCAGCCTTGGGTCTGACGACGTTTGCAATGACACCCTTCCTCTGCAGGTGCTGGGCTCAGCACCACAGGGGACTCCGGTGCCGCCAGTGATACCGTCGAGGGTGCCATGGAACGGTACCGCAGTCGACAGTGCTGCAGTCGCTGCTGCTTCTGACAGTGGTGCTGCGGTCGGCGCCTCACCATCGGTCGGTACTGTTCGGGGGCGGCGCTGTCCTCGAGATCAGTGCTGCCTCTGGGGTCAACACTGATGGTGATGGCGGTGCAGTTTCTAGGGATGGCGTCGGTGCCGTGGCTGGCTCCAGTGCTGCTTTTGATGGTGCCGCTTTGAGTGCCATTTCCATAGAGGAGGCGATTTCAGTGCGAGTCGCTCTTCAGTTCTGGCATGGAGTTGAGGCCGACCCTGGTGCCATTTTCTCTCCTCCTTTCTTAAGGGCAGTAGCCATAGTAGGACCTCGCTCTAGGGCAGGTCTCTGTCCTCTCCAGGAGGTCAGGGGCCTGGTCTGTCTCCTGCTCTGCTCAAGTGACCTTGGTCACTCCGTGCTGGAGTCTGAGTGCTAGGCCAGCCACCCCCTCCTCCTCTGGGGACGGAGTCCTGCTACTGGTGGGGGACAGGGGCCTTATCCCCATGGGCTTCACCCTGCAGGCTCAGGGAGGTTTGAGCAGCAGATGGGGGCAGGGCAGTGCATCCCCCTTGCTTCAGAGGGGTCTCCCACTGGTTCCCACAGCCCTGGCAGAGGGGGCCAGGTCTCCCAGGACCATTCAGCCCATCCTTCTTCCTCTCTTGCCGCCTCCTCTCCCAGGTCTTTCCGGTCCTTTATGATCTCTCACCTGGGAGCAGTATAGGGCCATGGCGAGTGCTTTCCCCATGTTTTACGGCCATGGATGAGATGGTGTCCGCATCTCCTCTTCTTGCACCATTGCTCCTATACAGAGCCCTACCATTTCGTCAGCTTCCTTCTCCGAGGAAGAGGACTCCTATTGACAGTGTTGAAACAGCTCAGTCTTACTTCAGGTCTCAACATAATTCTGCGTGTGGCTATGGTGTTTCTTGGGAAGTGCAGCCAGGAATCCTTGACCTCCATGGCCTTGGCCCTTTATGGAGGAGTCGTGCAATGTCTGGCAGTCTCCCGCTTCTGCTTCTCCAGCCCCTGGGGACTGCCAGCACAGGTATTGCTCCCCGGTCCCCAGGAACTTTGCCCACCCTACATCAGGCTTGGAGGGCTGCACACCTTCTGGGCGTCGGCACCTGACAAAAGACCGTCCTCCAGATGTGGATTCTGCGGAGTTCGACCACTGAGGCAGGAGAGTTTTCACCTCGGCACATCTCTTGTTGTCCAGTGCTGCTCATCAGGCACACATGGTAGCCGACGAGAGGCTCCTGTGGGCCACATTGGGGGAAATCCCAGCGGCCTTGCCTGATTGTGAGGCAACCAAGCGAGTCATTGCCATTTCCTCAAGAGTCTCCAGGCGCGGGCATCTTATGACACCAACGTGGTAGCCTCCAGGGTTATGGGATCTGCGGTGTGCATCAGGCAGACAGCATGTCTTCACATCTCCTGGTTGTCACCCTTGGCCTGGTGTAGGGCGACTGCCTCGCCATTCCGGGGAGGGTCCATTTTTCTCCTGAAGAGCCAGGCGGGAAATATCGGGGCACCCAACCTCTCCCTCATGAGTTCCCACAGGGGGTTGAAGGCTATCCAGCCTTCAGGGAGGTTCAGTACCACTTTGTGAGCTTGGTACTCACTCACCAGTGATGAATGGTGAAGACCGATATAGTTATGAAAATTCTGTACCTACCGTAATTCTTGATCTTACTGTATGTTTTCACCATTCATCACTGCTTCCTGCCCTACCATCCCCTCTTGGGCACTGTCTTCAGGACAGTGCCTCCTCCCAGCCTCCTCCCCTCCTCCCAAATTGAGGTCAATTGTGTTCAGAGTCCCACTGGTATCTTGGGCTCCTGCCACTTCTTTGAAGCATCAGAGTCCCACTGGGGGCAAGAGCTCTTGCCCTCTTTTCCTTGGCTCCCTGGGCCCCTCTTTTCGTAGGAGATGTTCAGGCCTCCTGTCTGTGAGTTCTGTCTTGGGCTACCCTTGGGTCCGCCTTCATCTGAACCTCTCTTCTGAGATTAGGATGCCTGGGATCCTCTGTTTTGTTTTTCTTCTTTCTCCAAATTGCGAGAGACCCTCTCCTGGGTCCCTTGTTCACTGAAAGTCACTTCAGACATCAAGGCTCAGGAACCTCCTTGAGGTCTTCTTTTACCCTCTTACACTCTGGGACTTTCCCCTTGGGCGCTGAGGTGAACTCCAATGGGAAGACTGGCTTTCTCCCATCTTCCAGCTTAGGAAAAGGGGAAGAAGGAGCATCTATCACCAAATGTTCCTTTCCTAGTGGACCTGGGGGTTAGCTTGACCTGTCGAGCATTTCTCCTGTCGGATCCCTCTTGCTGGTGGGAGTTTAGATTTCCCGCCCCTCTTGGAAAAGTCCTGATCTTCCTTTGTCATACTTCACCATTCATTACTGCTGGGTAAGTGCTGGAGGTGCGTAGCCGCTGGGAATTTTTTTTTTTTTTGGGGTTGCACCGCCCTGTGCCGTCGTGTGCATGGCGTTAGGGTTGGCCGTTGGGCGCCACAGACTCCTCCTCCATCCCAGTTCTGTTTCTCCCGCCATCAAGGTCACACCTGCGCGAGTGTCAGTAGTTTTCGACTGCGTCATCTGACCTACCCCCTGTTTTTTGATGGCATTCTTCTCCATCGCAGTTCTGGTTCACCCAGCACCATTGAATACTGGTAAGACCATTTCATTTATTCTTCTAGACGGTGTCTGGTCTTTTCCCTGTAAGTTTGCTGTTAATTTCGTTTCATGTCTGGTTCGGGGGCTAAGAAGAAATCCAAGGCGGGCCATGCCCTCATGCGTCGGTGCCCCTGTGGCTCGCATTTTTCCGTTTTGGACCGATATGGCGTCTGCCTGCGATGTCTGGGTCCCAGTCTCAACATGGACAGCTGCGATGCCAGCTTCTCCATGGACCGCCGTGTCTTGGAAATCCGTTCGTTCAAGGTTGGCAGGGCTCCGCCAGCTTTTGGAGATCGGCATCGCTCGCGAGATGCCAGGGCCAGATCACTTTGACCCCGGCTCCGGGTCCCCTCCTGGGTCTATACGGCCCGTTGAGGAGGAAGTCTCCTCGGTTCTAGCCATGCCGTCGAGAGGTTTCTTTGCAGTGCAGGAGGAACAGCTCAGTTCCCTCTGGAACCGGGTTGTTAGCACCGCCACGGCAGTCACCTCCATGGAGGTGCAGGCTCCCCAGTGTTGCAGCCCATGGCTGCTGGGCTCAACACCAGCAGACCCTCGGCACCGCCTGCCAGCATTGCCCTGGATCCGGTGCCCAGCGAGTGATTGGGATGGCTCCGTGGGCAGTGCCATGTCCTTGGCCGGCACCCTTGCATCGTCTGGAACTCCTGGGGTCGCTTCTGCCTGGTTTCTTCCTCTTTGGAGAGGATGACCCGCTGGCCAACTTGGACTGGCACCCGACTCCTTGGAGTTGAGAGCCCTCTGGGGCATGGCATCAGTCGGCCTAGCATTCATCTCCCAGGAGCCCATAGTCCAGGCCCCTCAAGCCGATGTTGGCATTGGGGGTCCTGCTCTGGACAGCGGCCTGGAGTGCAGTGGCCTCTCTTGCAGAGAGCACGGCTGCCATCTCTGGTGCTCCCATGGTCTCCTGGGTGGGGATGAAACCTCCTCTGTGGCCTCCTGGGGGCCTGTGAGATTGGGGGCCCATATCACTGGGTACTTGGAAGAGGGCAGCTTCGAGTCCGAGGAGTTGAGAGGCAGGGGTGAGGCATGAGGCCCCTGCCACTACCCTGAGGGGTGGGAGGTCAGAGCACTGAACCCTGCCTCTCCTCCGAGGTTTGTGGGGTGCCCTTAGTTGGCAGTGCAGAGGGTTGGCCTTCTGGAACCATGCAACCTCAGTTGCACCACAGGGTTAACAGCAACCGCTGCCGGATCGACTCCGGTCCCCACGCAGCAGGACCAGTGGCTGGGTCCTAGCCCTGGCAGAGGCTGGGCACTTTCAGTCAGGTGCTCTTCCCCAGTCCCTCTGCAGACACCTCCCCCTCTCCCAGGCCATGTGGGTCCTCTGGGTCACTTAACCTAGGAGACATTCAGGGCCACTGCGGCTGTCTTCTCTACATATGTAGGAGCCATAGATGAGCAGGTCTTCCGCCTCTCTTCCCTCACTGCAGGAGCACTCAGAACACTCAAGCTCCTTTACGTCCTTGTCTTTCTCCTCTGAGGAAGAGGAACATTCTGTCCACCTTTCCTCCGATGCTGATTTCACTGAATGTCAGCAGTTCCTCTCGAGGCTAGTTCAGGAGCGACATATCTCTCATGTCATAAGGAGCAATACCGAGCGGGAGATATGCTCATTTTTGAGCGAATTCGCTGCTCACCACCTGGTGGTGCCTTTCTGGCCTCTCCCCTTTCAAGAAGCATCTATCCGCACCTGGCAGTCTCCAGCCGCCTCACTACCAGCCTTAGCGGACTACAGGAGGAGGTATTGCGCTCCCCAGGAGTATCTAGGTTCTCTACTTCACCCACCTTCGAGGCTGGCGTCCTTAGATGCTCCCTTCAGGCTCCAGCGCCCGGCTGCGACCGGCCCCGGATCAGATTCCACAAGTTTGACCAGTGGGGTAGAAGGTTTTCTCTTCAGCTCGTGCTTTGCTTTGCATCGGATCTAATCAGGATCACCACCTACCTACAACCGATATCTATAGTGCGATGCTAGTGCAGGTGTTAGCATCCCTACCTGATTCGGAGGAATCTAGACAGGCCATTGCCCTCTCTGCACAGGGTGGTGGAGCTTGCGAAGCACCAAGCAAGAGCATCTTATGATGCCAGTGAGGTGACATCAGGCTTGCAGGGACCGATCTGCATCAGGCAGGCGGCTTGCCCGTCTATCAGGTTGTCACCCATTGCCCAGTGTAGGGTAATTTCCTCTGCTTTCCGGGGCCCGCCTTTTCTCCCGCTGGGCAAGGAGGACCTTACAGGGGCGCCTCGCGTTCCCCCGGCCACGGGGGACAACTCCTCGTCCTGACCAGCCTTAGACCACGCTTGGTCTAGTAGGGCTATGGGGTCTCCACCTCCTGTGTCTCACCCACAGGAGGTTGAGGGAATCTGTTCCCTCAGGGCTGTGCCAGGTTCCCTTTAGGGGGCTTGGTATTCACCCAGCAGTAATGAATGGTGAAGACTGACAAGGGAAGATATGAAAATTACCTTCCTAATGTAATTCTTGATCTTCTCTTGTGTCGTCACCATTCATTACTGATTCCCTTCCACCTGCCCCTCATGGGCCTCAGTTCTTGGGCAAACCTCCACCCTGCTCGCTTTCCCCCTCCTCAAGGCCTGTTGGGGGCTGAGCCCCTCTGGTACCTCAGAGCTCTCAGTTTCCTTCTATAAAGTCACAGAGTGTTCAACCTGGAGGACGGCGAGTAGGGTCTTTGCCCTGATCTTGGAGGGGCTCCCTGGGATTCTCTTCACGATGCACTGGAATGTGCCCCCTTTGGCCTGGGTACTCCTCTTGGTTATTTCATCTTCTTGCAGTTTGGACTGCATCAGTACATGCCTAGGGTGTCTGTGGGATTTTTCTTCCCCTTGTCTCTTTTCCCTCATTGCATGGATGTCCTGTGGTTCTCTTCTCCTGAATTGGGCACTCGTCATTATTGTTGTGGGAAAACCCATACTTATTTTCCACTTCCTTTCTCCTCCATTTCCAAGATCAATCTGGACAGACTCTCTCTTCTTTTAGGGCTGTTCCCCTTACCCAGTGGACAGCCTGTTGAGGTCCATGCTTCAAGATTTTCAAAACTTATGCAGAAAAGGGTTGGAAAGAGAGATCGGTCTCCGCCAGTGCTTTCCAGGACCATCCCAGATTTCCCTCCGGGCCTTGATACAGTGGCCTCTGAAACTGGCGGGATCCTTGCTTGCTTGGTTTCATTAACTTGGGGCTTGTTTGAAGCTATTGCAAGTCACTGATCTTCCAAATTAACGTGGCGGAGAACCCTCCTCCCCCCACCCTTTTGTCCCTTACGTATATCCCTTTCTTTTCTTTTTTCTCTTTCTCTCTCCTTTCCTGTGAGACTACCCAAGGATTGGGGCCCTATGACCTCTTAGGGTAAGAAACTCAATCCCTCTGTCCCCTGGTCAGCTTATACCTTTTCAGTTTATATCCTTTCCTTTTCCTATCCCTCATCTCTCCTGTCTTACCTTATTTTTCTCGATCTCCTGTTTCATCCTCTCCAGCTAAACAGAACTGGGATGGAGGAGGAGTCTGCGGTGCCTAATGATCAACCCTCATGCACCGTGCAATGCGTCGGCCACATGGGTGGCGCCAACTCTCTCCCCTCCCCACAAAAAAAAGCTCCCATGTGGGTGCGCGCCTCCGGCACTTACCCAGCAGTAATGAATTGTGAAGATAGAAGAGAAGATCAAGAATTACGGTAGGTACATAATGTTCATTTTTCTGGACTGTCGCCTTGTCTCTGGGCCCTCCCCCGAGAAATTTTTCCACCTTAACAAGAGGATGTAGACAGAAGAGTTTGTCTCCCTTGGTCCACAGGAACTTCTGGAATATGGGGGCATGCAGTCTCATCCTCCCACCTCTTCTCTTCTTTCTTCTTCTCCTCCTTAGCCTGCCCAGAGGTTGGGACCCTTCCAGAACAAACTAGACTCCAACCTCTTTTTCTTATCAGGTTGGCTTATTCCTTTTTCAGCTTTTATCCTTTCCTTTTGCTGTCCCTTGGGCTCTCTTGTCCCACCCTCCACCCTTCTTTTTCTCTATGCCTGTTTCCTCTCCGGCAAGGAGATCTGAGGTAGTGGAGGGGATGACGATGGTTAATTGCCAACCCGCGTTTAATGCAGGCGTCAGGTTTTGAGGGTGGTGCTGTCCATGACATCACCCTCCTCCTAAGAGAATATCTTTTTAAGGTAAAAAGCTTCCCGCGGGGTCCTAGCACCTCCGGCGTAGTACCCACCAGTGATGAATGGTAAAGATATACTGTAAGATCAAGAATTACGGTAGGTACGTAATTTTCATTTCTAGAAGGGTATATGATGCACATCCACACAACCCACCTGACCTCCCCGTGCAAGTGGCACAAGGATCCCTGCTTCCAACATGCAAAATCTGATGTCACGAGGTGGAGCTGATGTGTACCAACCAGGCATGTGGGAGGAGCTTAGCTTAAAGGCATCTTGCAAGAATAAACAGGAAAGGAAGACTGCTAGAGTGTGGATGTGCACCATATACAACTCCTAGAACTACAGTTACAGGTGAGTAACCCTCATTTTCTTTTCTTTTTCCTTGCCACTCCTTTACACATTTCCTTGTGGCCTTCTCTGCCTGGCAGCTAGCCGCCCTTCCCCGCCCTTTAAAAAAAAAAAGGGGGGGGGAGGGGAATGACCCCATTTGGGGGTTTCTGTCCCCCTCAAAATAAATTTACAAAAAAAAAAGAGGAACGTTTTTTTCTGAGGGAATGTTTTTTTCCCCTCCCTCTTTCTGTTGTCCTCCCCTTCCTTTATTAGCCTTTCTTTTTAGGCTGTTGCTGCCTTATGTAGACTCTCACAGCTGCTGCTTTCCAGCTCTCTGGGCATACACACACACATCCTGTCTAACATCGTCTTTGCCGCTGCCAGGGATAATCAACCCTCTTTTGTTCTAACAGCCTTGCCTAGGTAGGGAGGACATACCAAGCTGTTATTTGTTTCCTCCTCTTTTCCAGCAGGAGTGACAAGGGGGTATCTCTATTTCTATTCTGTCTTCCTTTTTCCCCACTCTTGTACTGTTGTACAGATTTCTTTTTCTGATTTATTTTCCAAAAAGAGATTCCTTTGGTCTTTTCTGCCTAGCCAGAGCCACTGCCCGTGGCTGCTGCCCTTTCCGCCTTTTTTGCCCTTTTGCCTCTGGTTCCCCTTAACCTGCTACCCTTGGACCCATTCTTGGTCTCTTTCTCTAAATTGGTTGTTGAGTTCTATTATTTGTATGACTTTTATATACCATATCCTTTTCCTATCCCTTTGGGCTAGTTTTCTTGGTCCCACTGTCTGTCTTTGTTTCTCTCCCCATGTTTCTCTCCTGGCAAACAGAACTGAAGAAGGTAGGGTGCTGGCATCAGTTGCTAGCCAGTCAAGCGCCACTGCATTGCATCCACCTCATGGATGGCGCCAGCAGCAACTGGCCCCTAGGCTGTAGGCTGCAGAATGACTTGGCTCCTGTAGGGTCCTAGTGCTGCTGGCACAGACCTGTTGGTGGTAATAAATGGTGAAGATGTTCTGGAAGATCAAGAATTACACTGAGTACATAATTTTCATTTAAGCCTCGAACCACGAGGTGAGAAAGTTGGTATCTCTGCTCTGGCTTTCAGTTGTCCTCACATAAAATCAAGGTGATGGTATGAATTATAGAAATAGTGAGGTGCAAATTGTGAGAATAATGAGGTGTGTACATTTCAAGAAGCATAAGGGAGCGGTATCCATTTTGCGACTTTTGAGAAGGGTAAAGGGCAACAGTTGAGGAGGAGGTGACATTTAAAGGGACACTGTCAACCCTCTTAGGCCTCAATGTGTCCCTAGTTTAAAACACATATTATGATTGTTCATCTTCTGTGGAGACTGCTGATGTACCCGATGCTTTGCTTCTGGTTATTTTTTTTCTTTTTTAAAAAGTGAAAACTGACTGACCACCATACTGGTGTTACCACACACAACCAACATGTTTGTTTACATTCCTTGATCAGCTCATACTGCATCTTTCCTGGATTGGGAAATTCCAACTGCAGTATTGCCACTCATTATGCAGTGAGAGGAGAGGAGACTGTTGCATCATGAGTGACTGTACTGTTTGGGGGTGATTCTAATGTTCAAGAAGAATGCAGTGCGAGCAGGGTTGATACAGAAGGTGAGGTGGAGAGGATGCAAAGGGACTTGGCAAGGCTGGAGGAATGGTCAAATATATGGCAGCTTAGATTCAGTGCAAAGAAGTGCAGAGTAATACACATGGGAAACAAAAATCCAGGGGAAGAGTACACAATGGGGGGGTGAGATAATAACTACAGAAATGGAAAGGGACCTGGGGGTAGTCATATCAGATGACCTTAAGGTGGGCAAGCATTGTGAGAAGCAGTAAGAAGAGCTGGTGGGATACCAGGATGCATAGGGAGAGGCATCACCAGTAGAAAACAGGAAGTTGTTATCCCTTTGTACAGTCAGTTGGTGAGACCCCATCTGGAGTTCTGCATCCAGTTCTGGAGACCCCATTTCCGCAAGGACAGAGACAGGATGAGGCCGTCAGAGGAGGGCAGCTAAAATGGTGCAGCGTCTGCACCAGAAGACATCTGAAGAAGCAATATGTATACACGCTGGGGGACATGATAGAAACTTTCAAGACATCAAGGGACTCAACAGAGTCCAAGATGGTAACATCTTCAGAAAAGAGATGTGCAAGAACAAGGGGCACAATTTGAAGATGGAGAAGCGGCTCAAAGGTTATGTGAGAATTTTTTTTTTTTGTCATAGAGGGTTGTGGATACATGTAACAGCCTTCCTGAGGAGGTTGTGGACTCAAAAACAGTGGAGGAATTCAAGAATGCATGGGACAGACATAAGGCAATTCTGGTGGGGGATAGGAGGAAGTAGGCTGTTGGTTAACTAGAATCTGCAGCCTATGCATTTAGTAGAAATGAGCAGACTAGGTGGGCTAAGCGGTCCTTATCTGTCACAAATTCTATGTTTCTAGTCTATCAAGGATTTGAAACAAAACAAGGTTGGGCATAACTATACCATTACTATGCATTTCAGTTCTAGTAAGAAAGGAGGCAGAGAACAACCAGCAACATAAATGAATTTTAGAGTGGGTAAACAATCAAAAAATAAAGAAATAATGCATGACAGGATGTGTGTTGTGCTGGGATTACATGCATCAGGTGGTTGGGAACGAGGCCGCAGGCAGAGTGCAGTCAGCACCCAAAAAGTGTTATCCCAGCATGACACATACCCTGGAGTGCATTATTCCTATTATACAATGGCTCAAATTGAAAAAAAAAAACATTTTAAATGTTTATTAAAACTACATTTCTTACACCAGGAATTCTCCAATATTCCAAACTCTTGCAGTCAGCCTTTAAGATAAAAATCCCTGAAGATAGAATGTATGCTAATGATGGAATCATTATTGGCTCGTGCCACTTTTCAAATGCTGCCCTTATCAACTGCCTGTGTTCTAACACTTAAGATTTCATTCTCTGCCTGGCAGAGCAGACACCTCGGAGACCTCTCCTCATCAGTCGTTGTCTAAACTTCAAAATAATTATAAGTATTTACTTATTTTTTCTTTTGCTGCCTTTATCTCCTGTGTTTCTGTAGTAAACCGAGAGACCTAGTGAACCGGCTGACTCTCTGGTTCCAGCAAAAAAGACCAGAAAGGTCAAACACACTGAACCCCTTGCTGAACAGCATTTGGGGACTTCTGCTGTGCCTGCTGCTATGCCTTCACCACACGAAATTGTCCAGGCATTTAGGGTGATTCAGGCCCTGCAGGGGCTGTTACCTGCCCCTGGCCATCAGGCTTCAGTGCAGACCCCTCTTAAGCAAGCAGCAACCTCTGCCCAGCCCCCACTCCAACAGCAGATGGGTGGGTCGTACCTGAAAATAGGCATTCATTGTCTAGTGTGCTTACCCGGTAAACAAAAGCTAATAAACATGTAACCCCTAGGTGGCACTATCCCATGGGCTACTACCCCTGCCTGCTTGGCTAGTAGCAGGTTAAGGGGCCTAGGTTCTACAACGGGTGCCTCCACCCAGAGGTTAGGGTTGGTAGTGGTCAAACTAACCTGGGCACTGCCCTCCAGGACACTGTAGCCCCTCTCTTTCCCTTCTAGTGGCCTAAGCAATATACAGTAATTACTTTCACAGTACCCCTTCATACAGCATGAAGTCTTGCTGTATTCTGACAAATGCAGTTAGCCCCAACCTTTAAACTGCCCCGGAGAACAAGGGTTAACTTTCTATGCAGAGCATAGAATGTTGAGCTCGAGCTCGGTTGATGTCTCTGTCTGGAGCCCTTTGAAATCCAACTGTCAGATTCTTTACTCTGCCTCACTGAACAGTCGCTTCGGAGATTTCTCCTACAGCTCTGTTCAAAAGTCTGTTAAAGTGTGGTTAAGTGTCTGTTTTAACCAAAATTTATTTCTGCATAGTCAGTTCAGTCTCTGTCTGTGGTACCGTGAGTACTAGATAGGTTTTGTGCTGATTTTCTGTGTGGAACCTGTAAAAGTGTAGATCGAGTCAGCTGAACCGATCATTTGTGGTGAATACTTGTATCTTTCTTTAGTGTGTGGTTACGGTCCTTATCGGTTCTAAAAAATCGTGTTTGGTGCGTTTTTTCAATACCTGTGACACGGTTAGGAACCGATAAGAGAGTCTTGTTGGCAGTTGCCATAAAAGGGTAAATTGGTTAGGTTGGTCATCTCTGAGAAACCCAAAAAAAAACAGGCCCACTGGGTTTCAGCACTGCAGTTAGTGTGGGGAAGTCTTTGCTGAGGCCGATCCCACACCACCTGTGTTTGTCTGGGGTTTGAACACCTGATTCATACTGCCAAATATGTAAACATTTTACCAAATCTACCCTTGAAAAGAGATTAGGTAGACTGAGGAAAAGGAGGCCAAGAAGTCCGTCTGACCTGGATGGTCAGCCTGGTTCAGTTCTGGCCAACCAGGATGAGTGCCCTCTGACCAGGGCAATACTTCTTCAGGCAAAAGGAGAGCCGGTCCCGAGGGATCGGTTCCAACAAAAAGAAAACGCAAAGAGAAGTCGACCGGTTCAGATCCAGAAGTTCATATTCCGACCGCCGAGGAAATAACCAGAGCGATTCGGATTGTGGAATTGCTTTGCCCGGTTCTGACCGATCCAACACCTTTTAGCAGGGGTTCAGTTAGGTCAGTTCCCCCGGTTCACGATTATACCCTGAAGAATTTTATGAACCGGAGTTTGAGGAGGAGGGGTTTAAGAAGATGATGGTGATGGTGAAAATCTGTATGTGCCTGTGGAACTGGACATCTCCCAGACGGACCTTGGTGTATCCCTCCTAGGCTTTCTGAGTCCCCTTCCCACTTTGTGTTTTACAGAAAAGTGGCTGAAACCCTCCAGCTTCCTATGGAGGAGGCAGTGGAGGATCAAGAGGAGCCTGATTATGTAGAAATGATGGACATCCCAGAGTCCAGGAGACTGTCTATTCCCCTTCACAGATCTTTTGGGAAGCAGACACAAACAATCCTAAAGTCTCCCAATTCTATACCTCCTGTTGATAGAAGAATGGACAAGAAGTATACAGTATCAGGCTCAGATATAGAGTTTTTATACCAGCAATGCAGCCATGTTGGGGTTGTGCAGGCTGCTGCCTGTGATAAGCAAATATTCCCTTGGCTTCACACCCCCCAGACAAAGACTCCAGGAAGATTGATGCCATGACAAAAAAACAGTACATGGCATCTTCAAACAACATGAAGTCTTGCTATATTATAGACATTAGCAGTTTGATCCAGCTCTAGAACTGCCCCGGAGTGAAATGGTTAAAACCATTCCAAAATAGAATTTTGGCACGAGAGCAGCTCTATCTGTGTCATTTCAAACTTGAACTGTCAGATTCTTTACTCCGCCTCAGTGAACAGTCGCTCCGGAGTTTTCTCCTTCTGCTCGGTTCATTTCTCAGTTTAAAAGTGTTTCTCGGTTGGATTTAACCGAGAATAGTTTTATTTTAACATAAAACCGTTGGTTCAAGCTCTATCTGTGGTAACCATAAGTAAATGAAGGTTTTGTCTGTGTGAACTTGTAAGTTATGGTTCGGTTTTGAACCGATCAGTGGGTTTAAAACTCATTTAAAACTAAAAGTTACTATTTTAGAGTGCAGTTCCAGTTCTTATCGGTTCTAAAAAAAGGATTTATTACGGTTTCCAATACCCAGTGACGGTTAGAACGATAAAGTGTCTTGCCTGGCACTGCCGTTAAAAGGGCAAGTTTTTGGTTAGGCTGGCATTATGTCTGAGAAACCCAAAAGAAAAACCGGGCCCACTGGGTTTCAACACTGTGATGTTTGTGGGGAAGTCTTTGCCAAGGCTGACCCACACACCATATGTGTTTATTGTCTGGGGTTTGACCACCTCCAGTCAGACTGCCAGGTATGTAAGAATTTCCCTGCAGCCACCCTGGAAAAAAGATTGGGCAGGCTCAGGGAACGAGAGGCCAAAAAGTCCGCTGACCCGGATGGCCAGCCCGGTTCGGTGCCAACCGAACCAGAGGGAGTGCCCTCTGACCAGGGCCAGACTTCCTCGGAGAAAGAAAAGCTGGTTCTGAGGAACCAATTCCAGTAAAAAAACAAGAAAATCAGCAGGTCTGGGTCCAAAATTCCTTCTCCAACTGCTGCAGAGATACAAAGCCATACAAATTGTCCAGTCACTGTCTCAGGGTCCGTCCGAACCACCACTATCTGGTAAAAGGTCGGTTCATCTGGTCCCAGTGGTTCAGGATTATGATATTGAGAATTTTATGAACCAGAGGAGGAGGAGGATTATGAACAGTATGAATGTGGCTGGGAAGGTCTAGGTGTGACCATTGAACGGACATCTCCCCAGACAGACCTTTAGAATCTCCCCTATGCTGTCAGAGTCCCCATCTCATTTTATGTTTTATCAAAAGTTGCTGAAACCCTCCAGCTTCCTTTAGAAGAGGCTGTGGATGAGCAAGAGGAGCCTGATTTTGTAGAAATGATGGATATTCCAGAGTCTAGGAGATTGTCTATTCCTTTACATAAGTCTTTTGGAAACAAACAATTAAAATTTTAAAAGCTCCTAATTCTAGGGACATGGATATGTTGTTCATCCACACTCATTGGCAGGTATCCTTGCCGCTTTAAATCTTGCCGGAAGGTCTTCAAGCTTGCTCCTCCACCCACCGACGGTGGTATAACTCAGCTCCGCCCCATGGCGCCAGATCTTCCTTACGGCTTGGAAGCTCAGGTTCCCTCCTTAACGCTCTCGCGTTTGAGACTGGTCTATTTCTCCGCTTACGGATTTAAAAATAAATTTTGCGAAAAGACTTCGTCCTGATCCCTCGCGGCCTGCGATGGACAAATCGACTCCCGGTTTGGAGATGCCCATGCGGGCAGAAGATGTCTCGGACGGATCCACACTCACGTGTCTACTGCTTAGGCCTTGAGTACGACCCGCAGGCTTGCGACTGTGCTCATCTTTCCCCTCGTCACGAAGACCGTGCTGCCCGGTGCAACTGGGTGCGTCCCGAGGCGTTCCCTCGGTGAAGTCAAGGAGGCCGGTTGGCGGTGTCTGCGGCATGGGCTCGCGGATCAGCTCGGCGGATGATCGCCCTCGAAGAGGGCGGCCAGACGTATCTTTCCTCGGCCGCGGCATTTATCCCGCCTCTCTGGGTTCTTCCTACACTGCTTCTTTTAAGGAGCTTTGTCTGTCCCTCTCCACTAAGGAGAAGAGACCTCGTCTGCTGGACCTTATTCTGGGTCCAAAAGAAGGACAGGGGGTAGAATCCCTCACGTAGTAGCTCTTGGGAATTAGGGGTCCTCTCCCGAGTCGTCGACAGTCGGCTTCGGTCGACCGCCAGGCTTCGCCACTGGCCTCACGGTGTCCCCGCCAGGTCAGTTGACGAGACTCCCACCGGCAATGTCGAGATTTTCTTGACCCGTTGGACGGGCTGTCGCCTTAGCAGCCGAGATTCACCTCTCCCTGCTCCCGGGAGGAGTTGGGGATCCGTGGGCTCGCCTGTGCCTCTGGTTCTGGAGCCCTCGGATGGACCATCGAGCGAAGGGAGTGCGGTTCGGCCGACACCTCCCGCACCCGACTAAATTCCGGGCTCTCGGTCTGTCTCCGGACCTCTTCGCGGTCCAGCCGATCCCACCGTCATAAGCGGTCTCTGTCACCGGCTTTCCAGCGATAGCCCAGCGTTGCCGCCTCTCCTCGGACGAGGGAGGCTTCGTGTAAAACACAACGTCACGAGGACCTTGTGTTGCAAAAGCTCCTCCTGGCCGGGAGTAAGCCGACCCGCCGCCTTCCCGGCCATTAAGTGGCTGTCACCGGAGCGGCCGACACAACCCCTCGACTTATCCGAGGAGCCTATACCCAGGCCGGTTGTTCGGCCAAAACAAGCTGCTCCACCGATTCCGGTGGAACCTCCGCCTCCACAGCCACCAATTGGGGCTCCGACCAAGGATTCTCGGTGACTGAGGTCTACCCATCGGCTGTCAGTTACCCTCACTCCCGACCGACCTCGGCAGGTGAAGGGTGGCTCAGGCCAGAGGCAGCTCTTCGAGGACTCTTCGAGTCCGAAGATGATTCCTCCTTTTTTCCAAGCGACTGGACTTGGGTCTTCAGGAGGTCAGTCAATGGACGATAGCCCGTCGTCCTTCCTAGGACTGCTTGGCTCATCTCGAGTCCACGGGATGGAGCTCGAACCCGTTCCAAATGGGCCAGGTATCCTCAAGGAGATTCTGGACGAGGGATTCTCCGGCGGAGGCCTTTCCGGTGGCCGAGGCCATGAGTGGGTCCGGCACTGGAGCTTTGGCAGTGCCCTGCTTCCTGCCCCTCGCCCGGCCAGGATGGCCAGGAAGTATCAGATTTCTACCAGTTCCTTGTCGGTTTTGAACACCCCTCTGCTGGAGGGTTGGTTACAACAGCGTTTTCGGCGCGCCCGGCTGCGCCAAGGGATGTGGACAAACCTCCTGACAAGGAGTCCAAGAAGTGGACTATGTCGGGCGAAAAGTCTCGCTGCGTCCTCTCTCGTGCCTTCGTCCAGGCCAGTTCGGCCGTCTATGGCACACTTTTCTCATGCCCTGTTGGGCTCCCTGGATGAGGTCATCCTCATCTTCCGCCGATCTGCAGACTACGGTTAAGCAGGTGCGGGACCAGGGCAGGGCAGTGGCCAAACAGCAGCTCCAGACTGCTTTGGATATGGGGACTCATGTGCCAGATCGGGTGGCTGCGCGAGTGGCTATCATCGTCAGGGCTTGGCTGAGGATATCCACCTTTACTCGGATACCCAGCACAAGTTGGCGGATGTTCCTTTTTGGGACTGACCTCTTGACCCCGGGGTGGAAGGTCACCTGCAGAGGATCGAGAAGTCCAATGCTACATGGACTGCCTCGGTCTCTTCCGCTCAGAAGGACAAAGGCGGCGCAAACCGCCCAGCCTAAGCCCTTTAGTCCTTCTGTGCCCCAGGCGCGCCCGGCCAACAACGTCAGGGCCCAGCAGGCTCGGCCTTGGCATCCCAAACCCAAGCCGCCCGGCTTCCTCTAACAGGAGGCAGGGAGGAAAAAGGCCCAGGAGGTCCTCGGCCGGTCCCTCCTCCAAGCCTGCCCGGTGGCGGGCTGAGGGTGGCCAGCCCCCCATCCCGTCACCTTGCACAAGGGTGCACGTGAGAGGACAGCTCAAGCTTCCGTTCCAGCCTGGTCGCTGTTACCACGGACAGGTGGATCTTGAAGGTAGGTGGGAAGAAAGCCTGCCTCTGGAATTCGAGCAGGCACCACCCTTCCAGGCAATACTCGCCTACCGAGGGGCTTCGGGGTCCCCAGCCTCACTGGCGGCCTGCCGAGCCGACATCGCTCTCCTCTCAGAAGGGAGGTGATAAGAGGAGGCGGACCCTCCTGACCCAGGGTTTGTTTCAGGTACTTCCTGGTTCCGAGCGGACGGGGGCTGGTGCCCCCATTTCTCGACCTACACGACCTAAACAAGTTCCCAAGGTCTCGAACCTTCAAGATGGTCACTCTGGCTCAGATAATACCATCCTTGGAGCAGGCGTGTGGTTCTGCTCTCTGGACTTGCAGGGACGCGTTTTCACGTCCCTATCCGGTCCGTCTCACCAGAGATTCCTTCAGCTTCGAGCGGAAGGATCCCTTTCGAGTTCAAGCCATGCCCTTGGCTTGTCTCCAGCTCCCAGGGTCTTCACCAAATGCATGGCAGTGGTGACAGCATTCCTTGCGGCGCGAGGGTCGGGTGTACCCTTACCTGGGCCGACTGGCTGATAGCAGCTCCACTCAGGAAGGAGGCGGAGTGGTCCAGAGATCTGGCCCTCCAGGTCTGCTCTCAACTGGGCCTCCTTATCACCAGGCCAAGTCGGAACTCGAGCCAAAGCAGGTGATTCTATTCATCGAGCAGCTCGAGCTCTCTTGACCAGGCGCGCGCTCAGCGGACAGGGCGGGGTTCTTTCCTCCTTTGCCCGATCATTTCTGGTTGGGCAATTAAGCCTAGCCGGGACTTCCTGCGCCTCCTGGGTCTCATGGCGGCCTGCACCAGCGTGGTTCGTTGGGCCCAGCTGGAACATCAAATCCCTTCAATGAGGACTGGCCAGCCAGTGGTCCTGGCGCTGCGATCCTTTGGACCAGCTTGTGTCGGTGACACAGGGGATGTGGGCAGCTCTCCCAGTGGTGGACCGTTCCAGATCATTTGCAGGAGGAGCATCCGTTGCGTCCGCCCGAGCAACGCGCTCTCTGTATAAAACCGATGCCTCTCTGATGGGTTGTGGGTGCCCCATCTGAGGGGAACACCGGGAGCTCCATGGCCTCCTGGTCCCCTGGAGGTCGATGCCATCAGCCTGCTGGAGCTCCGGCCAGTCCGCCTGGCTCTCACCGCCTTTGCTCGTTTCCTCCGGGGTCAAGTGGTCCGAGTCAGGCGGGACAATACCACGACCATGTTCTGTCTAAACCGCCAGGGCGGAGCACGGCGCTCATGCTTCTATGCAAGGCTCTCCGCATTTAGTCGCTGCGTCTCTGCGCAGCCTGGAGGCGAGATCTCCTAGCCATTCATGTGGCAGGAGCCTCCAACACCCTGGCCGATGCCACAGGCCGGATAGGGGCTGCATCCCAGTGGTCTCCTCCCGGAGGTAGTACAGCATCTGTTCTCCCATTGGGGCACACCTCAGGTGGACCTGTTGTTAAGCCTCCAGGGAGAGCAGCAGGCTGAGATTGTTCCATGCCGCCCCCCTCAGCAGGGCTCGCTGCAGGGGGATGCCTTCTCGAGGCAATGGACCCCGGGCCTCTTTTACGCCTTTCCCCCATTTCCCTTGATCCACAAGGTGCTACTCAAGGCGAGGAGGGACAAGGCGAAGGTGATTCTGATAGCCCCAGACTGGCCTCGCCAGTTCTGGTACCCAGATCTCCTCAGTCTCAGCTCCAGGACTCACGACGCTTCCAGCTCGCCCGGACCTGCTCTCAGTCAGTCAGGGAAGGTATTCCATCCGGACCTTCAATCCCTGCACCTGACAGCCTGGTTCCTGAGCGGCTAGAGTTCCAGGCCTTGGGTCTTTCCAGAGGTCCTCAATGTAGTTGAGCGTCCCGTAAGGAGTCGACCAGAAAATGCTATGCCTTCAAATGGAAAGGTTTTCCATTTGGTGTCCAGAACAAGGGCTTGGACCCTTCCTCCTGTTCCTTGGCAAGCATCTTGGACTATTTATGGTCCCTTTCTAATCAAGGGCTTAGGTCGTCGACCCTAAGGGTTGCACAGCAGCCATCTCTGCTTACGGGCGCGGGCCGGGGAAGCAGTCGATGGCGCAGGAGAAGGTGGTCTGGCGCTTTTTCAAGGCCTTGATCACATTCCCTCCAGTCGCGGGAACCCCCACCTCCGTGGGATCTACTGCTGGTACTGGCAAAGCTCATGGGCAAGCCATTACTGAACCTATGCACAGGTGTGCTCTCTCTCACCTGTCGTGGAGACCGCCCCTTCTTGGTGGCTATCCGTCAGCCAGAAGGATGGGAGAGCTCCAGGCGCTCCATCGAGTCTCCTTACCTGGTCTTCCACAGGGACAAGGTTGTCCTGCCCCCACCGAAATTCCTTCCGAAGGTGGTGGGAGTTTCACCTTAACCAGGTGTTGACTCTGCCGTGTTCTACCCCAATCACACCTCGGAGGCGAATAGGCTCCATACTTTGGACCCTAGAGGGGCTAAGCCTATTACAAAGAGCTCGGCTGAGGTGGGAGAGGTTCGCCAGCTGTTTGTCACCTACGCCTGAAGCCGCATCTGGCAGACCTGCAGCCCAAGCGGACGATAAGCAGGTGGGTCACTTCCTGCATAGATCTCTGCTATAAGTTGGCGGGCATGGAGCCTCCCAGAGGGATAAGAGCTCATTCTACCGCCATACTGCTGCAGCGGTGGCTGCTTCCAGGGGCGTCCCTATCCAGGAAATCTGCAGGGCTGCTACCTGGAAGTCAGCAAACACCTTCATTACCCATTACCACATCGACCTTGAGTCACGCGGGATGCTGGTTTTGGGGCCTCGGTTCTCCAGTCTCTCTTTCCCAAGTAAGTATTGGGGTGTCGTCTTGCCTCCTCCTCCCGGAGAACTGCTGGAGTCTGCCAATGAGTGTGGATGAACAACATATCCATGTCCTAGAAATACAGGTTGCTCACCTGTAACAGGAGTTCTCTGAATGGTATATATTGTTCATCCACCCGACCATTCGACCCCGGCTCGACGCACAACCTGAGCTTCCAGCGGCCAGATCTGGCCATGGGACGGAGTCGAGGTTATACCACCGGGTGGGTGGAGGAGCAAGCTTGAAGACCTTCCGCAAGATTTAAAGCGGCAAGGATACCTGCCAATGAGTGTGGATGAACAACATATACCATTCCTAGAACTCCTGTTACAGGTGAGTAACCTGTATTTCTGTCCTCCTGTAGATAAAAAGATGGACAGAAGGTATACATTGTCAGGCCCTGATACAGAATTCCTTTCTCAACAATGCAGTCATGTTAGGGTAGTTCAGGCTGCTGCCTGTGATAAAGCTAATATTCCTTGGCTTCACATCCTCCTGACAAGGATTCCAGGAAGATTGATGCCATGGCAAAAACAGTATATGGCAGCTCTCTGGGACTCAGGCAAGCAAATTATATGGCTTATGGGCTGGGTATCAGAAATCTAGATGGGATACTGTTATGCAATTGGCCAAGCAGGCCCATGGCCAGCTGGCTAGTGAACTAGAACAGGTGGCTGCTGATGGCATTGAAGCCTCTAAGGTTCAGTTTCATGCTGCTGTGGATGTTAATGATGTTTCCTTTAGGGTCATGGCCACATCTGTAGCTTTAGTCGGTTGGCCTGGCTCAGGTGTACTAGTTTGTCACAGGATACCCAGACTAAGGCTATGGATTTTCCTGTGTGGGAAATTCTCTGTTTGGAGAGCAGACAGAGATTACATGAAGAAGATGGATGAATATAGGACTACTTACAAGAGTGCCCAGGCTAAGGAGCGGCAAGCCACTCCTCAAAGGCATGCCCCACGGGGTAGGGGTAGGCCTTTTCATGAGGCCTTTCTACCAGACTCAGGCCTCCTCTGCCTATGCTCAGAGGGGCTTCTTCAGAGGCAGGGGCAGACGAGGGGTGGGCAGACCTGCTCCACCCCCAGCCTAAAGCTCCTGCGAAACAGGCACCCTGATGGGGTGCCCAGGGCCGATTCTTCTGTACCAGTGGGGGGCAGGCTGGCTTACTTCAGTCAGAATTGGGCTTCTTTAACCTCAGACAAGTGGGTTCTGGAAGTAGTAAGCCAGGGTCTGGTTCTCAGCTTCAAAAAGTTTCCCAAGTTGAGAAGCAGACTTTTTCTACCTGCAAGTGCTTCAGAGACCCTTGATCTGGAAACAGAGGTCTCATCCCTGTTAGCTCTCAGAGCAGTAGAAAGGGTTCCTCCTGCATCAGGGCAGGGGTCTGTATTCAGATACTTCCTTACATCCAAAGACAGGAGAATGGTGGCCATTTTAGATCTCAGAATCTGAACAAGCATCTTTTGAAACCAAAGTTCAAAATGGTAACTCTGGCAATGATTTTATCTTCCCTAAGGCCAGGGACTGGCTAGCCTCCCTGGACCTCAGGGCGCCTATTTCCATGTCCTAATCAGAAGATCCCATGAAAGTACCTCAGATTCGAACTGCCCTCAGGTCATTACCAGTTCAGAGCAATGCCCTTGGCCCTTACCTGTGCTCCAAGGGTATTCACAAAGTGTCTAGCAGTGGCAGTGGCCCACTTGAGGCAGAGAGATTGCTGTTTTTCCTATCTAGACGACTGGCTCATTGTAGGCCAGTCCCCAGAACAGGTAAAATCTCACCTGCAGGTCACCCAGCAGCTTCTCACCTCCCTGGTTTTCTGCTAAACCTACCAAAGTCAGTTCTGGAACCAGTCCAGGTACTCACCTTTATAGGGCAGAATTGGACACAAAGCTAGCCAGAGCCTTTCTTCCCCAGAAAGGGTAAGGAATTTAGTGGCTCTGGCCTCCTCCTTCACTCTGCAGGTCTCTTGACCAGCAAGACACTTTCTGCAGCTCCTGGGGCACATGGCTGCATCCACAGCTGTTGTGCAGGGAGCCAGATTTCAGATGAGAGACATTCAGTTTCACTTGAGAACCTTTTGGTCTCAGAGAAGAGACCCCTTTCCAAGTTGGTCCCAGTGACTCGAACCTTGATCCTAGCTCTCCAGTGGTGGCAGGATCAGAGCAATTTAAAGTGGGGTCCCCTTCATTTCCCTTCTCACGACTTGACTCTCACTACAGATGCTTCCCTTCTGGGTTGGGAGCCCACATGGGCGACCTTTCACCTCAGGAGTCTGGTACCCCCAGGAATCTCTGCTCCACATCAATTTGCTGGAACTCAGAGCTGTCTTTTAGCTCTTCAAGCTTTTCTGCATCTGTCCACGACAAGGTGATACAAGTCAGAACAGACAACACCACAACAATGTGGTACATCAACAAACAGGGGGCACTGGTCTTCGGCCTTGTGCACGAGGCAATGAAGTTGTGGTCTCTGGCCTATTCCCTGAACACTTCCTCATAGCAGTTCATCTTCCAGGGAAGGACAATGTCCTAGCGGATGCCCTCAGCAGGATTTCCCAGGGCCATCACGAATGGTCCCTGGATCCTCAAGTGCTGGGGATAGTTTTTGCCAGGTGGGGCATCCCTCAGATAGATCATTTGCAGCCCCAGACAATCACAAACTTCCTCTGTTCTGTTGCAGGCCTCCAGTGCTGGGCTCAGTTCCCTGGATGCCCTTCTTCTGGATTGGGAGGAAGTTCCTCTATGCTTCCCCTTCTCTCTCCGTTCAAAGTACTAGTCAAAATCAGATCTCAGCCTTGCAGGGTGATTCTGATTGCCCCGATTGGCCAGGCAGCCCTGGTACCCACTCCTTCTGTCTCTGACAGTCCATCTTCCCCTGTGCCTCCCAGGAATCACAATCTGTTGACTTGTGCCCAGGGAAGGGTTTGGTATCCAGACCTCAAATCCCTCAACCTCAAGGCCTGGCTCTTGATACTCCATACTAATCCTCCCTTTCGGGAACCGGCCCCTACTTGGGACCTTAATGTTTGCATTGCCCAGTTAATGCAACCCTCTTTTGAACCTCTGTCTTCTGCAGAGCTTGAGTTCCTAACTTGGAAAACTGTTTTTCTAGTGGCTATCACTTCTGCCAGATGCATAAGTGAAGTGCAAGCCTTGTCAGTGGAAACTGACTTTATTTCTTTCCACAGGGATAAGGTAGTCCTTAGGACTAATAGGAAGTTTTGCCTAAGGTGGTTTCAGATTTCCATCTTAATCAATCTATCTCCCTTCCAGTATTTTCACTGATCACTCCTCTTGGGTGAGAGGAGGTTGCACAACCTGGATGTTAAGAGGCTCTTAGTTATTATATAGAGCGTACCAAAGGTCAGAGTTGAATCCCTCAACTTTTCCTTACCTATGGTGAAGTTAGGAAAACGCAAACCTGCCACTAAGAGATCAATAGCCAGGTGGATTGTCTCTTGTATCCAATTTTGTTATCAGAAAGTGGGCAGAGCCCCCGGTTTGAGGGCTCATTCTACCAGGGGTACAGCTGCGTCTCTAGCTGCTGCCAGAGATATCCCTTTATTAGAGATTGCCAGGCTGCTACTTGGAAAACGTTTACACCTTACCAAGCATTACTCCCTGGATGTCCAGGCCAGGAGGGATGCTGGGTTTGGCACAGCTGTTCTTCAGAGACCTATTCACTAAGTAGGTTCTGCCCTCCTCCATGGAGGTACTGCTGTGTATTCTGCTAATGTCTATAATATAGCAAGACTTCATGTTGTTTGAAGAAAAATTTACTCACCTTAGTAATGTTGTTTCTTCTAATGGAGTCTTGCTATATTATAGACCTCCCCAACCTGCCCCTCTCAGAACCTTTACTTGGTGGGTGCAGTAACTTAGTGTGGGCACTACTTATGCCCTGTTAGCATTTTGTACCCTTTGGGACTTTGGGGGTGTGTGTGTGTGCGGCGTGTGTGTGTTTATTATACTTATGTTCCATTTTATATTATTAGAATGGTGTTAGTATTTCTGGTCCCCTAACTTGAGTCTTGGGTGTTGGGACCATCAATGGTTGTTATTATTTAGGTAGCCATTTGGCTGAGTGTAGTTACAGCTTCCACACAGACCTTAGTGAGTTTGGCTCGTAAAGATCTGACAGTTCAAGTTTGAAATGACACAGATAGAGCTGCTCTTGTGCCAAAATTCTATTTTGGAATGGTTTTAACCATTTCACTCCGGGGCAGTTCTAGAGCTGGAACAAACTGCTAATGTCTATAATATAGCAAGACTCCATTAGAAGAAACAACATTACTAAGGTGAGTAATTTTTTCTTATAGGCACTGGATTTGACTGACAACAGGAACTTCATGTTTGGCAGTAGGAAGGGAAGGATCAGTGACACACTTAGGTTTAGTCATCCTTGAAGGAAAAGAGTAGCTCTCGCTCTCCTCCTAGTTGCTGGAGGTCTGACTTTGAGCAAGGAAGAAGGAGACTACTGAAGAATACAGATAGTTCCTGTCCCAGAACAGGAAAGGTGTGAGCTGTAAGGGCACATAGGCAGTAAGAAAGTAGGTGGAAAAATAAACAGAGGGAGGAGAGAGTAAGCATACAAAGCAACAGGAGAGGAGCCACAAAATAAGACATGATAGGAGTGGTGCAGTGCAATGGCTGTGGGGTGGCAGTCTTCCGGGAGACATTCTGGAGGCTGCAATGCTGCCCTATTTGCAGGCACCTCTCTGGTCTGGGGTAGGAGGTTGCCTGTCTCCAGGCTGGCCTGGCTAGGATTCGTGAAACCTCCTCCCCCACTCAGGGACCATCAGGGCCACCGCCGCTACCTCAGAGGTTGCCAAGAAAGAGGAGCGGTTGGACCAGGGTGGGCTCAGGAAGGGAGAAGGTGGTGAAACAGAGGCGCATCCCTCTAGTTGTACCTCTCTGCAATTCATACGCTGTTCTGGTGGAGAGTGGTTCCTCTATGGAGGCACCGACAGTGGAGACCAAGGAGGATGCTGGGAACCTCCACAAAAGAGACCCACAGGAGGGTGGCACGGGACCCCACAGGTGAAAGAAACAACTCCTGGGGGACTCAGACGTTAGGGGGGTAGAACTGGGGAGGAAGTGGAGAGGGAGGTCGGCTTGGAAGGACAGGGAGCAAATCAGGATTGTGGGAGCAGCTGCATGAGGGAGGGAGCTGGATGTCATTGTCCACCTAGGGACAAATGACCTGGCTGTGAATGGATCAGAGCAGATCAAGAGGAGTTTATAGAGTTGGGAAGGGCCTTTGACAGGTAGCATGTACGGTAACCTTCTCAGAGGTGCTGTCTGTGGCAAGGGTGATGTCAGGGTACTCCTCACCATGGGATTCAATAAATGGTTGAAAAACTGGTGCGGAACTCAGGCTTTGGCTTCATTGGGGACTGGGAGTCCACCTGGAGATACAGGCCTATACTGGCGTGATGGTCTGCATCTGTCTAGGAGGAATCAGGATCTGAGGTGATAGGTTTAAATGCTTCATTGGCAAGCATTTAAACTAGCCAGAAGGGGCCTTTTAAAAAGAAAAGAGCAGAAATCCCCAAAAAACACTGTAGTTAGCGAGTAAACACTCAGTCAGTCAAAAATCAAATCTTTATTTATCCAGGCGAACATCGTTGAGCAGAGCTCATTGCAAGATGGGCCTGGTAAGGTCAAGGTTCAATTTACATAAAAGGTATAATGACGATTCAATGTATACACACAAACTGAGAAACAGAATATACAGGATATATAACAGCATCAAGGGTAATAGTACATAGATATATAACAAATTGAGCCAAAAGCTATTAACTCAATTTACATATTTACATGGATTAGGAATAGGCAGCTCATTAGTTTGGTTGAAGAGAGATTATGTGGGGATTAAGGTTTAAAGTATGAGGTATAAGGGGATTTGACAGAGGTTTGGGAATGGATGGTGCACGGTCTGGGCAGATGAGAAGGTGATTCTATTGGGAGAGGTAAGTTGGAGGGTTATTACAAGGAGGGACGGGTGGCAAGAGAGAGAGACTGTATTTATGGCCTTATCAGAGGCTACAGGCAGGGGTGAAGAGAAGGAGAGAGGGGAGGGGTGCAAGTGGGCAGTAAAGGAGGAAAGACTAAGGTAGAGAAGTCAGTAGGGAGCAGGACAGGAGTAAATGCAAAAAAAGGCAAAGTTAGTAAGGACAGGGATGGGGCTAAAAGGGGTAAGGCCAGCAAATAAATGGAGGGTGATGAGTATCAATGCCCGTAGTCTGTGTAACAAGCTCCCTGAACTTGTGACCTTGATGGAAGAAGGTCACCTGGATATCGTGTCACAGAAACATGGTACACAGAGAACCATGACTGGGATGTCAACATACCAAGGTACACAGGCTGCAGGAGGGACAGGAAGTAAAAGAGGAGGAGGAGTAGCTCTGTATGTAAGGGAAGGGATCAAAGCAATGGAACTAAAGGATAAACAGGGAGTAGAGGAGGCACTGTGGGTCACACTGGAGACAGGAAATAGCACCACAATCCACACGGTGGTTGTATACGGACCTCCATCTCGGGAAGGCAGTGGACAAGGAAATGATAGATTGTCTCCTTAGAATGGCAGAAAAAGGGGAGATGTTGTTGATGGGGGACCTGAATATGCCAGATGTTAACTGGAGCACCTTTGCTGCAACCACATCCAAGAGCAGGGTTATTCTCGATGCCCTACATGGGGGTATGCATCAGACAGTTAGTGGTGGAGCACACTCTGGAGGGAGCAATCTTAGACCTGGTACTGTCAAATGGAGAAAGGATCTCGGATTTAGAAGTGGGTAGCCATCTGGGAACAAGTGACCACTAAACAGTGTGGTTCACGATAAATACAGCCATAGAGTCAAGCCATACGAAAGCAAGAGTATTGGACTTTAGGAGGGCTGACTTTGGGGAAAATGGGAGAGCACCTCAGAAAAGCACTATCAAACGGGCAAGAAGGAAGGGTGGAGGAACAGTAGGGAACAGTTACAACAGCCATCACAGAGGCAACAAGCCTTTGGGTGAAGCAAATCAAGCAAAACAAAAGGAAGGAAAAAAACACTATGGTTCTCAAAAGAGGTGGCAGGGAAGGTTAAGGAGAAAAAGGTAGCATTCAGGAAGTATAAGGAAACACAGAAGGAGCAGGACAGAGAACTGTACCAGTTAAAGCAGAAGGAAGTGGGGAAGGCAGTCAGAATAGCAAAGGTCCAAACTGAGGAAAAGATGGCCAACTCAGTTAAGAAGAGGGAGAAACCTTTTATCGTACATTAGGGAGTGAAGAAAGACCAAGGGAGGGATATTGAGGCTTAATAAAGGGAAGGAGGGTGGGTAGAGGGTGACGGTGAAAAAGCAGGGTATACTGAACAAATACTTCTGCTCAGTATTCACAAAAGAAGGGAGGGAGGTACCTAAATCAAATAGAAGCACTCTGGATAGGGAGGTCGATACCAGTCCATTCACAGAAGAAAGGGTTCTGAAAGAACTCTTAAAACTGAAAGGACAAAGCAATGGGGACTGATGGAATTCACCCAAGAATTGTGAAAAGAACTAAGGGTAGAACTAGTGACACCTCGACTACCCTTTTAACAAATCATGGGAGGATGGTGTGGTACCTGAGCACTGGAGGAGGGCAGATGGGATTCCCTTCACAAAGTGGGAGCAAAACAGAGCGGAAACTACAGACCTGTTAGTTTGACCTCGGTGGTAGGAAAATGATGGAATCACTTCTGAAGGAAAGTTATTGAGTTCCTAGAGGCTAGTGGGGCATAGGACCCAGGGCAGCATGGATTCACAGCAGGAAGGTCTTGTCAGATGAATCTAACAGAGTTCTTTGCCTGGGTGACCAAACTAGTAGTTCAAGTTTATTGCAGGAAAAGCGCATTGAGCAAGCTCATTCACAGGGAGGTCCTGGAACACATACACAGACATAGACACTACATACAAGGTATCGTTGCAATAGAAATTCAAGTGCTTCCAAAGTTCATTAATGGCAAGTCACGAATGGATACAACCATATATGGCAGGATTCTGGAAGTAACATCTGCTTCTTTTTTCAGTTAATACAGTTGGATACATTCAAAGAAATGGTTAGTGTGCAAGGATGGCGGAGAAAGCATAAGAGGGCAGGTAGAGTTGAGGATTAAAGACAAGAAGAGGAGGCTAGGGGTTAGGAGAGTAAAGGGGGAGAATGATGTAATTAGGAATTCTAGAGGAAAAAGGCAGTATAAGCAAATCTGGGTATCAAGTCTATGGCACTTTACTTTGTTTGGCCTATATGCTGTGGTCCCCGGTTTGGGCAGCGCATGAGCAGTCAGAACACGAGTAACTAACATAAGGGTGAAGAGGGTTTAGTGGTAGCTACAGGTATCTTTTATTTTGGATGAAGCTAATGCTTTGTGAGATTAATTGAGACAGTGCTGGTTAGTTTCAGTATGGGTTGGAGTTGGTTCCATAAAGTAGGAAGGGATAATGAAATGGCTCGATGGCCACTTGTAGTATGAGTTTGTGGGACGTCAAGCAGGATGAAGTTTGATTTCCTAAGTAAGTATGCACTACTAGAGATGCGAATAAGAGACGTTATGTAGCTCGGCAGTTTGTGAAGAAGTATCTTGAGGGTCCAGATACCAGCATGGAGCAAGCATCTGGTAACAAGTGAAGTCCAGCCAACAGCTGTATACAGGTCGCAGTGATGGGTTCTATAAGGGGAACTGGTGATGAACCGTATAGCACGGTGATAGAGAACATCCAGCTTACTTAGGCTAGAGATCGCAGTGGAAGCGTAGATGAAATCACCGTAATCAAGTAGGGGAAGAAATGTGGCCAGTACAGGCCTGGTTCGGGTAGCAAGAGGGATCTTTTTCTGAAGAAAAACCCTAGCCGTGTTTTTAGCCTCCTAGATAAGTCTTCAATGTGGTCATTGAAAGAGAGTTTGTCTATCCAGAAGCCAAGATATTTAAATTTAGTAACGACTTCTAGGGGTTCTGCCAGTGAGGTAACTAAGTTCTTTGGAAGCAAGGGGGGGGTACAGATGGAGGGACTACTTGAAAAATCATTGCCTTGGTTTTCTTGGCGATTAAGAGGAGCTTAGCTTTAATAAGATTAGTTTCAAGTTTGGCAAAGTCGGACTCAAAACTTCCTAACTCGCTAGAGTTACGCGGAGGTATACAATACCGTGTCATCTGCGAAGAAGTGAAGACTGGAGTTCATTATGTGAGAATCAAGGTCATTGATGTATATAGAGAATAGAATCGGTCCTAAAATGGAGCCTTGGGGGACTCCCGTAGTAATCAGGAGGGAGGCCGAAAGGAGACCATCTGCTTTGACTTTCTGCATTCTACCAGAAAGGTAACTGGTGAACCATTGTACTGTAGATGAAGTGGCATCTAGGTTAGTAAGGCAGTTAATTAGGAGGAGATTGTCAGTAGTATCAAATGCTTTACTAAGGTCCAAGAAGACTGCACCGATGATCTTCTTGGAATCCACAGCAGTGATCTATTCATTAGCGACCTTAGCCAAAGCAGTGACAGTGCTTTATTTAGACCTGAAACCAGATTGGACAGGGTTTAGGAGAAGTGGGATTCAATATGTTGTTTCAACTGGTTATAGATTAGCTTCTTGAGAACTTTGGGAGGATAGGCAAGATGGAGATGGGCCTGTAGTTGTTTAAGTGGCAGGGGTCTCAGATTTGAAGAGGGAGAATGTGAGCGGATTCCAGCAAGTTGGAACTGTGGCAGAAGTAGTGGATAGATTGAAAATATGAAGGATAGGGTCAGAGAGAGATGAGCAGCACCTAGTCTCAGGAAGAATGGTTCAAGTCCATCATCTCCTGCACTCTTCCTATGATCTAGATTAAGGAGTGAATCTTCAACTTCTTTATAGGTAATAGTATGCAATTGAAAAGGATGGGATGGAGTGCAGGTAGCAGAGGTAGAGCTATCACAATTTTTACTTGGTTACGTGGGTGTGAGGAGTCAAAAGCAAGTCCAGCGGTAACAAAATGTGAATTAAGTTCTTCGAGGATTTGGGAGTTGTTTTCCACCACCCTCCCATTGGTAAATATCTTAGTTGGAATAGACGGAGCTGAGGGCCGGCCTTCAATCGAATTAAGTGTCCTCCAAATATTTGGGGAGTTCCCATTGGGTTGCTCCAGGGTGGAGATGTAGAAGTGTGCTTTTGCAGCACGGATACTTTTTACACATGCATTCCTAGCAGTTGTGAAGGCCTGTCAGTCAGCAGGGCTCTTAGAGTACCTAGCGTTTGCCCAAAGTTTATCTCTGTTGGTAAGCGCTGCCTTGAGGTCTGGGGTAAACCGGGGTGAAATGTTTCGCACCTGACTTTGAAAGGGGCATGTTTGTCTACCAGGGTAGTAAGGTTGTCATTAAGGACGGAGCACCGTTGGCAGTTTTAGCAAGAAATAAATCTCGGCCATCTGACCCTGCTCAAATCAAACAGAAAACTTGCCACATTGAACTGCGAAAAGACCACATAGTTCTAAGTTTGGACTGTTGGCAGGTTTTAGTTTGTGATCTTGTTAATACCACCACACCATCATCGCTCATATCGTTGTGGAACACTGCTGAATGGGAGATTTTGGTAGTGTGTGGTTAGAATAAATCTAGGATGGAGCTGTTGGCAGGGTTGGAGATATTGTTCCTTGTAGGTTCAGTAACTAACTGCACAAGTCCAAGCTCATTACAGAGGGATTTAAGGCAGTGAGATTTGTGGTTTTGGTGAGCCAATCCATGTTGAAGTCACCCAAAATTATTGTTTCTGAGTTGGCTATGGTTAGGGTTTCAGAGTGTCGAGGAATTCGGTGTTGAACAGATGGGGGCCTATAGCCACCTATAATAGTAATGCATTCAGAAGAAGGAAGGTGAAGCTTCAGTGAAACAATGTCAAAGTCTTTAGGCTTGGATTTACAAATTATTTCCTAACTGAAAACTTGGTTCTGCATAGATGACCCCGGTATCCCTATCTGCCCTAAAAGTTTGTAGTCCGGGAGATTAATTTGTTGGTCAAGATTAGTCTTTTTAAGCCATGATTTGGTAACTATGATAAGATCCGGTTAGTATAGCCCATGCTTGAAGTTCGTCAAATTTTTTTTGTCAGGCTTAGGATGTTAACTAGCATCATTTTTTGTCCAGGGGCATCTGCAAAGTCTGATGGAGAGGAAAATTGAACTAGCGGGCCAGGATTTAATTCCACATTGCCTGAGCAAAGGAGGAGCAACAGCAGCATTTTCTTTAGGGAGTTTATTAAAAATAAAAAGGCTTTTTTCCTTTGTGATCATCTTTGATATGTTGCCAGGGATGTACATTTAGGGCAGAAGAGCGTAAAACGGAATTGATGCTTAAGGGAAATGAGGGTGAGTGCACGGATGGTCATGGGTGAGGGGCAGAAGTGTGTGGGATATATACATGAGACGAGTGAGTCGGCAAGAGAGTGGAGGTGCTGTGTAGAGGGGCAACATAAGATGCAGCAAAGGAAACGACTGGATTAGCGCCTGACACTTGATGGTGCAGTAATGCATGAGGTACACTGATGCCAAGCATTAGCAAGAAGATGAGTCAGTCCATTATGCCAAATTAATGAATCCGGCAATTAGAACCGGTTGGCACATGATACTAAATGGATATCAGGATCCAATCGATCACCCTCGGATTCAAAGAGAATAGAATAGAAACGCGGTAATAAGTTACTGACAAGTGAAAGGATGTGGGATGAGGAAGTGGAAAGGGAAGGAATGAGAGCAGGCTAGGTGCAGTAAAGCGAATCCACTTAGTCTTGTTTAAATGGATACGGCCCTATTAAGTGACAGCCAATAAACCAGGGAGAAACTGTGGTCTTGGCCTACCTAGACTTTAGCAAGGCATTTGACACAGTCCCACACAAAAGATTAATATACAAGTTAGCCAGCCTAGGAGTGGGTCCCAAGGTGATAACCTGGGTAAAGAATTGGCTGGACTAGAGGATGCAGAGGGTAATAGTAAACTGAGTCAACTTTGAAGAAAGAGGGGTTACTAGCGGGGTACCGCAGGGTTCAGTACTGGAACCCGTCCTCTTTAATGTCTTTATAACTGACATTGCAGAGGGACTGGAAGGAAAAGTATGTTTCTTTATAGATAACACAAAGATCTGCAACAGGGTCGATACAGAAGGTGGGGTGGAAAGGATGAGAAGGGACTTGGCAAGATTGGAGGAATGGTCAAATGTATAGCTTAGATTCAATGCAAAGAAGTGCAAAGTAATGCACCTGGGAAACAAAACCCAGGGAAGAGTACACAGTGGGGTTGAGATACTAACGACAACAAAATGAAAAGGGACCTGGGGGGTAGTCATATCAGATGATCTAAAGGTGAGCAGGCAATGTGAGAAGGCAGTAAGGAGGGCTGATGGGATACTGGGATGCATAGGAGAGGCATCACCAGTAGAAAACAGGAAGTTGTTATCCCTCTTTACAGACAGTTGGTGTGACCACATCTAACGTGCCTGGCGTAAGTTCTGGAGACCCCATCTCCACAAAGACATAGACAGGATGGAGGCTGTCAGAAGGCGCAACTAAGATGGTGCAGGGTCTGCACCAGAAGACCCTGAAGAGAGATTAAAGGAGATTATCGTATACCCTCGAGGAGAGGAGGGAGAAGGGTCACATGATAAGAACTTTCAAGTACCTCAAGGGAATCAACAAAGTCCAAGAGGGTAGCATCTTTCAGAAAAAGGGATGTGCAAGAACAAGGGGGCACAATTTGAAGATAGAAGGGAGATGGCTCAGAGGCAATGTGAGGAAGTACTGTATTTTTCACTGAGAGGGTTGTGGATACATGGAGCGGCCTTCCTGAGGAGGTAGTGGAGTCGAAACAGTGGTAGAATTCAAGCATGCATGGGACAGACATAAGGCAATTCTAGTGGGGGTAGGAGAAAGTAGGCTGTTGGTTAACTGGTATCTGTAGCTTATCTGTTAGGAGGGAAAGCGGGCAGACTGGGTGAGCCAAGCAGTCCTTATCTGCCATCAAATTCTAAGTTTCTATGTAATGTACTACATAAACAAGCAAGGAGGAACAAGGTCAAGCCCCTGTGCAGTGAGGGAGGCAGTATAACATGATGGTTTAAGGCTCTGGCTGCAAATCTGGAGACCTGGGTTTGAATCCTACTGACCTCCACTTGCATAATATGTGACCCTGAGCAAGTCACTTAACTCCCTGTGCTCCCAGGTCACACCTGTAAAAAGCTTTCAGCTTGTGCGCTCTCCTGGTTAAACAATTGGGGGCATGAAAATATGGAGCCTGGCCAGCCCTTATGAGTTTCCCTTCAGGCCATCCATCTGCCAGGGAAGGACAACACACTGGCAGATGCAGAGTCGAATCAGCCAGGCCCATCATGAATGGTCTCTCAACAGACAGGTGCTGGAAGTAGTTTTCAGAAGGTGGGATACCCCAGAGATAGATTTCTTTGCATCCCACGAGAACCACCACCTGCCACAGTATTGTTGGAGGCCACCAGCCCAGGGAACAATCCTCCTAGATAATCTGGCCTTGGATTGGTCAGGGATGCACCTGCATGTCTTCCCTCCCTTTCCTTTGGTGTTCAGAGTTACGATCAAGCTCAGATCCCAGCCAGCATCAATGATCTTGATAGCACCAGACTGGGCCAGGCAGCCATGGTACTCTCTGCTGCTCTCCATGTCTGTAGCCAAACCAATACACCTTTCTTGGAGGCACAGCCTGTTAACCTCCAGCCAAGGGAGGATCCTGTACCTGAACTTCAGATCCCTCAGACTCGAGGCATAGCTCTTGAGGACTTAGAGTATGTAGGCTTGCATCTCTGAGAGTGTTTTGGATGTTCTCGGGGGATACAGGAAACCCTCTACTAAGAATAGATGCCTCAAAATGGAAAAGGTTTTCAATTTGGTATTCCACCAGTGACGTGGTACCAGCACAGGCAGGGATTCCAGCTTTGCTGGACTACCTTATCCATTTGCATTCTCTAGGCTTGCAGCCCACTACCTTAGAGGTCCGTCTGGCTTCAGTATCTGCTTACTTCTCAGCTGGAAAGAATGCCTGTATGGCATCAACTCCTATTTTCAAGAGGTTCTTCGGGACACGCATCTGCACACACCCCATAGGGAACTCAAAAGCAGCTTGGGACTTGAATGTCTGTATAGCTGCTCATGGGGTCCCCTTTGAGCCTATGGCCTCAGCTCATTTGAAATATGTCACCTGAAACCATTTTCCTGGTGCTATAACCTCTGCCAGAAGGATCAGTGAGCTCCAAGCTCTGTGCATTGATCAGGACTACATTCAAACAACATGAAGTCTTGCTGTATTCTGACATATGCAGTGATGTCCAACCTTTGAACTGCCCCGGAGATGAAAGAGTTAACTTTCCATGCCAGGCATGGAACGCTGAGCTCGATTGAGACTCTGTCTGTTGCTGTTTGAACTCAAGCCATCAGATTCTTTACTCCGCCTCACTGAACAGTCGCTCCGGAGATTTCTCCTTTGCTCGGTTCAAGTTTGTCGGTTAAAGTGCCATTTTCCGACCTAATTTAATCCGTTAACCTGTCAGTTCAGTCTCTGTCTGTGGTATCATGAGTACCAGATAGGTTTATTTTCTTGTTCTTCTGTGTGGAACTTCTAAACGTGGGATCGGTTCGGTTTGAACCGATCAGGTTTGTTCAAAAAAGTTTATTCTACTTTTAGAGTGTGGTAACCGGTCCTTATCAGTTCTATAAAAAAAAAAAAAAAAAGGATTTCTTTACGTTTTTTTCCATGACCCGTAACACGGTCAGGAATCGATAAGGGTGTCTTGCCTGGTGGATTGCCGAAAAAAAGGGTAAGTTTTGTTAGGACTGGCCATGCCTGAGAAACCCAAAAGAAAAACCAGGCCCACTGGGTTTCAACACTGTAGTGTGTGTGGGGAAGCCTTTGCTGAGGCTGACCCCCACACCACCTGTGTTTATTGTCTGGGGTTTGACCACCTCGATTCAGACTGCCAGATTTGCAAGAATTTTCCTGCAGCTACCCTGGAAAAGAGAGTTGCTAGGCTCAGGGAAAGGGAGGCCAAGAAGTCCGCTGACCCGGATGGCCAGCCCGGTTCGGTTCCAACCGAACCAGAAGGAGTGCCCTCTGACCAGGGCAAAACTTCTTCGGGCTAAAGGAAAACCGACTCTGAGGAGTCTGTTCCGGTTAAAAGAAAAAGAAGGGATAAATCACCAGCAGGAAAAGGGAGGTCATAATTCCGCTATACAAGACACTAGTGAGGCCCCACCTGGAGTACAGTGTACAGTTCTGGAGACCATACCTACGTAAGGACATAGACAGGGTAGAAAAGGTTCAGAGGAGGGCAACAAAAGATGGTGCATAGGTTGCATCACAAGTCCTATGAAGACAGGTTGAAGGAACTGAACATGTACTCCCTGGAGGAGAGGAGGGAGAGAAGGGATATGATAGAGACATACAAGTATCTTACAGGGAGGAACAGGGTGCAGGAAAACACTATTTTTAAGTGAAAAAGATGTTTCAGGACTAGAGGCATGGGATGAAGTTGGAGGAGGACGATTCAGAGGAAACATGAGAAAGAATTTCTTCACAGAGCGGGTGGTGGACAAGTGGAACACCCTGCCAGAGGAAGTGGTGGGGCTGAAACAATCACGGGATTTAAGAATGCATGGGATAGACATAAAGGAATTCTAGAGGTCAGGAGTAAGGGAAATAGACTTCTAGGAAAACAAACTGAACTTACAAGCTCAAATGGGCAGACTAGGTGGGCCATAGGCCCTTATCTGCACGACACTGTCTATGTATCTATGTATCTATATGTATCTATATAAATCAGCGGTCTGCGGATCCACAACTTCTTTCTCCGACCGCTGATGGAAATATAAAACGATATAAGGATTGTTGAATCGCTAACCAGTTCCGACCGAACCCGGCACCATCGAGTAGAGACTCGGTTGAATCGGTTCCCCAGTTCAGATTATAATTTAAGAATTTTTATGAACCGGAGGAGGAAGGAAGGAGAGTATAAGGATAGTGATGGTGATTACGAAAAGTCTGGATGTGCCCATTGACCGGACATCTCCCAGACAGACCTTCAGGGGTTTCTCCTCCTGGGCTTTCTGAGTCCCCTTCCCATTTATGTTCTTCAAAAAAGTGGCTGAAACTCTTCAGCTTCCTATGGAAAAGCTATAGGCGATCAGGAGGAGCCTGACTATGTTGAGATGATGGATATCCAGAGTCCAGGAGGCTGTCTATTCCCTTCATAAGTCCTTTGGAAACAGACAATAAAAATTTTAAAGACTTCTAATTCTATACCTCCTGTGGACAAGAGAATGGACAAGAGGTATACTCTCTCAGAGCTCGAATACGAGTTCCTTACCAGCAATGCAGCCATGTTGGAGTAGTGCAGGCTGCTGCCTGTGATAAAACAAATATACCCTTGCTTCCACCCCAGATAAGGACTCCAGGAGGATTGATTCCATGGCAAAAAGTACATGGCAGCATCCTTGGGACTCAGGCAGGCTAATTATATGGCCTATACAGCTAGATATCAGAAATCTAGATGGGACACTGTAATAGCTCTGGCTAAACAGGTCCTAGCCAGCTTGCCAAGAGCTGGAGCAGGTGGCTACGGATGGTATTGAGGCATCCAAGGTGCAGTTCCATGCTGCAGTGGACTCCAATGATGTTTCATCTAGAGTCATGGCTACATCTGTGTGGCCTTAAGTAGGATAGCTTAGCTCAGATGTACTAGCCTGTCTCAGGATACCCAGACTAAGGCCATGGATTTTCCTGTTGTGGTAATTCTCTGGGGAGCAAACGAGAGAATACATGAAGAAAATGGATGGATACAGGACCACCTATAGGAGTGCTCAGGCCAAGGAAAGGCAAGCCACTCCCCAGAGGCAGCATTCCAGGAGCAGGGGCAGGCCCTTTCATAGGCCTTTCTACCAAGCCCAATCCTCCTCTTCTGCTTATGCTCATAGGGGTTCTTCAGAGGGAGAGGCAGACGGGGTACAAGCAGGCCTACTTCCACCCCTCAGCCTAAAGCCCCTGCCAAACAGGCACCCTTATGGGTTTGCCAGGGCCGATTCTCCACCACCTGTAGGGGTAGGCTGGCTTACTTTGTCCAGTACTGGAAGTCTAACATCAGACAAATGGGTCCTGGAAGTAGTAAATCAGGGACTGGTTCTCAGATTCAAAAAATTTCCCAAGATGAGAACCAGATCCTTTCCACCTACAAGTTCTTCAGAGGCACTTGCCCTAGAGGCAGAGGTCTCTTCCCTCTTGGCTCTGAGAGCCATAGAGAGGGTTCCACCACTACACAAGGGAAAAGGATTGTACTCCAGGTACTTCCTAACCCCCAAAAAGACAGGAGAATGGCGGCCCATCCTGGATCTCAGATATTTAAACAAGCACCTTTTAAAGCCAAAGTTCAAAATGGTGACTCTGGGAATAATTCTACCCTTTGTTTGTTTGTTTATTCGCTTAACGGGTAAGCACACTGGAAACAAGTTCCTTTTACAGGTGCGACCCACATATATTGCATACAGACAATACATAATCAAACATACATATACAATACAGCAAATTGCAGACAAAAATGTCTTTGTGTATAAAATTCATAAAAAAAAAAATTCATAAAAAACAGTTACAATTAAATTGAGATTCAAAATACATCGGCAAACTTTTTGACAGAACACAACCACCTAATATCTTGAGGAATTTCATTCCAAATAAATGGAGCAATATAAGCAAAGGATCTTTGTCCACTTTTAGATTTCATAAAAGGAATCTCGAGAAACCTACTGTCTGACCTATGTCTAGAATAATGACCATCAGTATATGGTCTCAAAAACTTTGAAATACTATGTGGAATTCCAGAGTCCATAACTTTATATGAAGACTGCCACAGTATTGGAAATTTAATGAAACAGTAACCAGCCCATTTCTTTCAAAATCACACAATGATGAGATGACTTAGAACAATTTAAAGCAAACTTAGCTATCAAGTGAAGTAAAGTGGATTTCTTTGAAATCACTGTCGAGAAGCAGTGTCAGTAATCATAGCTGCATAGTTCACAATAGGAAGTAAGCAGCAATTTGGAATCACCAGCCTAGACTCAGGAATAAGAAATGAAGCAGTTCTGTACAAAGAACCTAATCTACAATGTATTCTTGAGGTAACCCTCAAAAAATGAGATTCATAACTTAGATGAGAATCTAGTAATACCCCAAGATATTGAAATGTATCAACATAGTCAAACAGTAATCCATCAAGAGATTTAACTTCCAAAGTACCAACCTCAGATCTCAGTCTGGTGGGGTACCAAAACCATCACCTTTGTCTTAGATTTGTTTAAGAGTAATTTACAGGCCATAAGTGAAGACTGAAATTACACATTTCCTCTGTTAAAGAAACACCTAGATCTCCAGCTGACAAACCCTGCGTATAAATTACTGCATCGTCAGCGTAAGTGTTAGAAGCATTATGAGTCACACTTACTAGTTGATCAAAAACAAAGAAAACAAAAGTGGCCCCAAAATAGAACCTTGTGGAACCCCACTTAACCATTACAGATCTGATACAGCACCTATATTTAACCCTTTGAAACCTATTTGTTAAATAATCCCTCGTCCAGTCCAAGAAAGACTCACCAACTCCAATGACTCAAGTCTAGAAATCAACAATTTGTGATCAACTGAGTGAATGCCTTGGTCAAGTCCACGAACAAGGCACCCGTCAGACACCATTTATCCATGCCATTAAGTACCACGTTAGTGAACTCGACCAAAGGCAGTCTCAGTACTCCTTCCCTTTCTAAAACCATGTTGGTTCTGAGACAATAATCCAGAAGCGATCCACATACTCAATCAACTGATTATAAACTATTCTTTCCTGAACTTTAGCTGAAGCAGACAAGATAGAAATAGGTCTGTAGTTACAAAACTCATGTTGTGAACCAGATTTAAATATAAAGTGACCAAAGTATGTTTCCATATATTAGGTATAGTACCTGTAACAAAACACAAGTTGAAAATAATACTAACTGGAAGTGCTATAACTGACGCAGCATCCGTAATAAACTAGCTAGCAGGGAAACTAGACTGGCTAGTTTCCCTGAATCTCAAGGATGCCTATTTCCATATTCTCATCAGAAGCTCCACGAAAGTACCTCAGGTTAGAGCTGCCCTCAAGCCATTATCAATTCAGAGCAATGCCCTTGACTAACTTCTGCTCAGGGTGTTCACAAAATGCCTGGCAGTAGTGGTTGCTTTCCTAAGGGAAAAAAGATCTCCATCTTTCCATACCTGGACGACTGGCTCATAGTAGGCCAGTCTCCAGACCAGAATCAAGTCACACCTACAGATAACTCAGCAACTGCTCACTTTTCTAGGTTTCCTTCTGAATCTTTCAAAGTCAGTTCTAGAGCCTGTGCAGCTCCTCACCTTCATAGGGGCAGAGCTGGATACAGTAAAGGCAAAGCCTTCCTTCCCCTGGACAGGGCAAGGACCCTTATCTCCACTGGCCTCTTCATTCACCCTCAGGTGTCTCGACCAACAAGGCATTTCTGCTGCTCCTGGGACATATGGCTGCCTCTACAGCAGTGGTTCAGGGAGCAAGATTTCAGATGAGGGACATTCAGTTCCACTTGAGAGCCTTCTGGTCTCAGAAAGGATCCTCTGACAAACTAATCCCAGTGACTCGAGACCCTGATCCAGGCGTTGCAGTGGTGGCAGGATCAGGACAGTCTAAGACGGGAGTTTCCTTTGTCACTCAGTCTCATTCTCTAATCCTTACTACAGATGCCTCCCCTCTTGGGGTGGGGGAGCCCACTTGGGTGACCTGGCACCCAAGGGTTGTGGTCTCCTCAGGAATCTCTGCTTCACATCAATCTGTTAGAACTCAGAGCAGTGTTTCTAGCACTTCAAGCTTTTTCCAAGTCTGTTCAGAACAAAGTAGTTCAGATCAGGACAGACAATACCACCACAGTGTGGTATGTCAGCAAGCAAGGGGGCATTCGGTCTACGGCCTTGTACACAGAGGCAATGAAGTTGTGGTCTCTGGCTTATTCCCTGAACGCCTCTCTTACAGCAGTGCACCTCCCAGGGAAGGACAGTGTCCTGGCAGATGCTCTCGGCCAGGATATCTCGGGGCCATCACAGATATGCCTGGATCCCCTGATTTTGAAGGTGATCTTCTCCAGATGGGGCACCCACAGATAGATCTTTTTGCAGCCCCAGACAATCACCAACTTCCTCTCTTTTGCTGCAGGCCCCAGTGTTGGGCTCAGTCCCCTGGATGCCTTGGTTCTCAATTGGGAAGGAAGATCTTACTTGAGAGGGCTCTTGCAGTAGGTAATTACATATAGGACTGACATCGACAGGCGGCAGGACCCCATGGAAAATTTCTGCTAGCAGTCCCTGGCGGTCCGTCAGGTGACGAAATCGAACGGCGTCGGTATAAAGGGGTGGTCCCAGGCGCCCGCCTTCCAGTTCTTTCCGCCCGTCCAGCTTGTGCTGCGCCTCGTGATGAAGTTCATAACGCTCAGTCCTGTTGCTTTAGTCGGTTTTCGAAAAGTATCAGTATTTTATATTTTCTGCGTCAGGTGAATGTCAGTATATGTCATCCCTTCAAAAATAAGTGCGACATGCGGCCAACTGCCTCAGAAAGGCGGTCCTGCCTCTGCCTTTTCTGTTTTAGGCCCCGACCATGTGGTCAACAAGTGTCGCACTGCCTTCATTTCAACGCGACCACCCGCCAGACAACGCCAGCAGTCTCTAGAGCCCATCTCTCAAAAGATGTCCGCGTGGAAAGGTTGAAGAAACCCGACGAAATCGACCTCCCTGAAGGACACAAGAAGCGGGACAAGGAAAGGCACCGGGAAAGGCCTCCTCCTCCAGGACTCCAGCGAGCAGCGGCCAAGAGTAATGTCCCTCGAGGATTGCCAGGCGGCAGCCTCAAGGCTTTGGAGAGGCATTGGCCCACCCATCTGGATTCAGCTTCGAGGCCGCTGGGTGCCTCTGGGCAAGAGGCTTCAGCCCCCAGTACCGCCACAGGCTTGCGGCCTGCTGGTGCGGGCGTCTCCATAAGCGGACATCTGCTCCTCCGATGTCCGCCGGGAAAAGGCCGCTAAGGCGACCCCCGAGCGGCACATAACCAGCGTCCCCTCGAACCGGGCCTCTTCCCATCTTGACCCGCCTCTGGCGAGGACCCCTGAAGTCGAGACGCACGGCTCCTCTGGCGTCCGCCGGGACTCTGCCCATAAGTACGCCGCGTCGGCTCTTGCCACGACGTCCGGCTAAACGGAGCTATGACGGACCCTGACCCGTCTGTAGTCCCAGTTCCCTGCAGCCTTACGCTGCCGTCCGAGGAGCCAGAGTCCCCCCCTGCCTGACCCTGAGGGCTTTCCCTCTGCCCGGGCAGGCTCGGGATGCTGGTCCGCCGTCTGATCCCCTTTCTACAGGCGGATCCGATGCGGCTCCCGGATCACCAGCTCCGGCGGCGGCGAGATATTCCTCTCCCATCGGGCCCCTCACCGCAGGCCTATCTCGGTCGATCCACCAGTGGAGTTCCCTACTGGGCCCGTCTGCTCCGGCAACTCCTCCGGTACCTGGTATCCGCCGTCTTATCCGGCGCCCGACACGGGTCCTCAATATCCTGCGCCGCCAGTACCAGCGCCCGACTCCACCACGCCGCCGCAATACCTGGCGCAATACCCAGCTCAGGTATTCCCTTACAGTTTCATCCGTGCAACTATCCCCTCCTTGTCCTCCACACGCCCCTAGGCGCGGTGGCTCTCTAGAGACTCTGGCCTCCTGGTGGGCTGGGAGCCAAGCTCAGCTCACTAAGGAAGTGAGAGCCATCTTACGGCGACTGTGCCACCTCCGGCCCCATCACGCCCCAGGCAGCACTCCCTCTCCGCCTCCAGTTCCGGGCTCTGCCTCGGGATCAGAGAGGGGGGCAGGACACGCGTCCAGGGATCCCCCCAAAAGACCGTTCTTTCCCTAGGCGAGCTAGGGGAGTCTTACTCTGCTTTAAATTCCTCTTCTTCTTCTCTAGGATTCTCTGAATCCTCCGATGGTTGTTCGAGAAAGGCGATGAGCCTAGCTCACCATACACAAGCCCGGCGAGGACTCTTCGGAGGATCCTTCCTTCACGGAGTTGCTCAGGAAGATCCAGGAAGTCCATCAGTGGCATTCTTTAGAGGCCAGATCCTCAGCGGGTTAAACTGCCAAACATCTGGACTTGTCCCATAGCCCCTACTAATGCCACCCTGGATCGAGCCTCATGCCCACCCTTGTTTCCCACCATTTTGGAAACAACAATCGACTGTAGCCACTTCCTCAGGAAGTCCCAACAGGCTATACCAGACTCAGGAGGTGTAGACTTTTAGACTCTCACCCCGTGCAAGCTCGGTTGTGATTAGCACCGCTCACGGCCGGTCAGCACACGAAACATTGAGCTCGTCTCCCCGGATAAGGAATCTAAGCCCTCTGGATCAGTATGGAAGGAAGATTTATGCTTCTTCCACACACTGGGGATTAGAGCCTAATTATGTAGCACATATGGGGATTACCAGAAGGCTGTCCTTACACGGGAATCAAGATTGACTCCTCCTGACTCCCAAGTCAAGCAGAAGTTAACCGACCTGGTCCCGTTCTGCTTGTTTGGCCGAATCGTCACATTCTGAGGGCGACCTCGACGTAGATGGACACCACATGGGCAGACTCTGCATTCGCCATAAGTCTTGGCGTCACGCATGGCTCCGTGTGTCAGGTCTGGTCCGGAGGTGCAGTCAGCAATCCAAAGCACCTTTCAGAGGTTCTGTGCTTTTCGGGTAGTGATGTCAAGGACATCATCACTTTGACTTACGGGAAGAAGGGCGGACCGCCGTCTATCTGATTCAATGTCGTCCATCCCCGCCATGACGTCCTTTAGCAGGCGCGGCCGGCCTCAAGCGAAACCTCACCAAACCCGGGCCGCAAGCGTTGGGCCCCACCCGCCCAAAAAGCAGCGGGTGCCCCAGCTGCGGCGCCCTGCCTCACCACCTGACTCCTTCCTCTCCCACCGCCTCCGGATGCCCCGGAGGAACAGTGGGAGGAGATTCTCCCTCCACCTTCTGGATTGGGAGAGGATAACGCCAGATTCATGGGTGCTTCAGATCATAGCAGAGGGCACTCCATAGAGTTTCTGCAGAAACCTCCGTACACCCCCTCTGAACTCCTCTTACTCAAGGGACCATCTTCCTTTGGTCAAGTAAGAAATTTCTGCTCTCCTCCGAAGCAGAGCCATCCAAACCCGTGCCCCTACGCCTTCACGGGATGGGTTACTATTCCCATTTCTTCGTTGTACCAAAGAGAGCGCGGGAGATCTCAGACCCATTCGCGATCTCAGCTCCCTGAACCTCTGTGTGAAATACAGGAGTTTAGGATGCTCTCCCTTCAAACCCTCTTGCCCCTGCTTGGCCGGGCCAATGGCTTTATTGCACTGGATATGCGGATCACGTACCTGCACATCCCCGTGCGCCGCCACACGAAAGTACCTCAGGTTTGCATTCCAGGGACCACTACCAATTCCGGGCACTCCTTTTGGTCTTTCCTCAGCTCCCGGTTTTGCAAATGCCTGGTGGTGGTAGCGGCACCTGCTTACTTTGGGAGTTCAGGTTTTCCCTACCTGGACGACTGGCTCCTAATGACCCCGTCCAGAACTCCCATTTTCTCTCCCTTACCCAGCGGTTTTCACTGGCCTGGTATCACCATCAACCATCCAAGTCTCACCTGGATCCTTCACTGAGGTTCCAGTTCATCGGGGAGCAATCCTACGACACGTCAATGTGCAGGACCTTCCTGCCTCTGGACAGGGGCCTCCCTCCAGTCCCAAATTTCTCTCCTATCAGAACACAGGAAGGTTCCAGCAGTGATGCTCAGTCTCCTGGGGCTATGGCTGCCATCCCGGCAGTTCAGCGCCTTGCGCCTCCACATGAGGATCTCTCGAGTGGGATCAACTGGTCAGGCAGAGCCTAGATCATCTGAGTACAGTCTCCTACGCAGATGATAAGAGACTTGCAATGGTGGATGGTTCAGAGAGAACCTATTCGAGGTCCTTTTCATCCTCCCCGCTCAGACTTTGACCACCCACGCTTCAGGCGAAGGTGTGGGAAGTCCATCCTGGTCCTCCACCGAACCCAAGGCTTATGGTCAAAAGTTAGATTTACTTCTCCTCATCAATGTGCTCGAGCTTGAGCAGTGCTATACTCTCAGGCCCTTCACCAATACATCCTTCCCAGTCACCTAGCTGTCCAAACAGACAACATAATGTGGTGTGGTACATCAAGCAAAGCAGGGTGGGACTCGGTCCCTACCCACTATGCAGGAAGCGATGAGGGTTTAGGAATGGGCAGCTCTTCACAACCTTCACCTCACGTGATCCATGTCCCGGAGTCGACAATCACCTGGCAGACAAGCTAAGGTCGATTCTTGGCTCTACCACCCGCAGTGGGAACTAGATCAAAAGTTCTAGAAGCATCTTCCAGATTTGGGGACTCCACAGATAGACCTGTTAGCACCTCTTCCCAAAGCATAAAACTTCAACCTTTTGCTCGCTCGCTTGGAGGCGAGAGCATTCTGGGCGGCGCTCTGTCTTTAAACTGGAAGAGACAGATTAGTCTATGCTTTTCCCCAATTCCTCTGGTCCCTTGTGTGTTGCAGAAACTACGCTTTGGAAGGGAGGCGAGAATGATTCTGATAGCTCCTTTCTGTTGGGAAAATCTGGTTCTCTCTTCTACAACAATACTCGGGAGGTTCCTCCTCTTCCTCTTCCTTTATCTAGAGGATTGCTGGCCCAGGATCAGGGACCCTGGTCCATCCGGGACTCAAGTCTCTTCAACTGAATACATGGCTCCTGCAGACCTAGCCCAATCTCGCTTTGGAGTCTCTCCTAAGGTGGCTGAGATTCTGGTGGAGGCTAGAAAACCCTCCACTAGGTCCACCTCCGCCATGAAATGGAAGAGATTTTCCATTTGGGCTGCATCCAGGAACGTGGAGCACTTCTCCTGTCCTGTAGCCGTTCTGCTTGATTACTCAGCATCATCTTTTGACTTGGGTCTCAGTCACTCCTCTTTGAAAGTCCATATGGCGGCTATTTCAGCCTACCATGTCCCTTTCTCTGATAAGGCTTTGACCAACTGGAGGTATCCAAGACTTTTCTCAGAGGGTCCTCCATCCCAAGCCCACTATTCCAGACTCCTGCTCCCCTTGGGATTTGAACTGTACCAGAAACTTACCTTCCTCCCTTTGAGCCTGCGGCTTCCATGAGCTTGAAGTTCTGTCGTGGAAGACACTCTTCTTGGTGGCCATTACTTCTGCTTGCAGAATTTCCGAGACTCAGGCCCTTATGTGTAAAATCCATATCTGAGTTTCACAAAAGAAATAAGCTCTTGCTTCACGAATCCACAGTTTCTCCCGAAAGTGGCGGAGTCTACCTTAAATCAGTCCTATTGAATTACCTGCTTTTTCACAGTTACTCCAATCTAGAAAGAATACTTGCTCCATACCATGGATGTCCACGATTCTGAGACACTACACCGATAGGGACGAAGGATCTCAGAAAGACTGATCAGTTGTTACGTCTCTTTTTGCTCACAAAGGGAAGGCAATGCTGTATCCAAGCAATGCCTATCAAAGTGGTTAGCTCATTGCATCACTTTCTGTTATGATAAGTACAACAAGACTCTTCCGGGTCAAGTCAGAAGCCTCTACTCGATGAGTAGCAGCCTCTGCAGCTATTCAAGAATGTGTCTCTGGGAGACATCTTGCCACTTGGACTGCAGTCCATACATTTACTAAACATTACAGTTTTGGACATTGCCTCTAGCAAGTAGAGCAGGCTTCAGGTTAAGCGGTCTTGAGGCCTCCCTATCTTGAGGTTTGCAAGTTTGTTTCACTACTTCTTGGGTAGTTTCTCCTCCCAGTGCCTTTCCATTTGTTCCCAGACTGCTTGGGATTCTGTCCTATATGTAATTACCTACTGCAAGAGCCCTCTCGAGTAAGATAGTACAGTTCACGTGAGAACTTACACGTAACAGTAGATCTTCGAGAGGGCTCTTACAATGATACTCCTACCCATCCTCCATCCTCTAGACTTTTCAGCTCCCTTTTCCAGCAGAAATATCTGCCTCTCTCTCGTCCAGGCCTTCCGGGCCTGTGGCGGGGAAAAGAACTGGAAGAAGCTGGCGTCTGGGACCGCCCCTTTGTTCTGGCGTGCGGTCACCTGACGGTAGAGGCGGTCCCGCCAGGGACTGCTAGCTAGAAGTACTCACGTGGGGTCCTGCTGGCGTCAGTCCCTATGTAATTACCTACTGCAAGAGCCTCTTTCTAGAAGAATCTACTTTACGGTAAGTTCTTACGTAGCTTTGTACTTTCCCTGTATCTTTCCCCCCTTTCCTCTCCTGTTCAAGGTGCTAGTCAAAATCAGGTCTCAGCCTGCAGGGTGATTCTAATTGCTCCAGACTGGGCCAGACTGCCCTGGTACCCTCTCTTGTTGTCCATAGCAGTCACCTTCCCTGTCTCTTCCAGGAATTACAACCTGTTAACATGTGCTCAGGGGAGGTTTGGTATCGAATCTCAAATCTCTCCATCTCAAGGCCTGGCTCTTGAAGGTTAGAGTTTGCTGATTTGCATCTCTCTCAGGTGTTCTGGATATCTTAAAGGCTACTCGAAAGCCTTCCACCAGAAACCGTTACAATTCCAAGTGGAAAAGATTTCTATATGGTGCTCTGGGAAGCATATTTCTCCAGAGTCTGCTGGCTTGCCACAGTCCTCAACTATGGTTCATCTCAATAGCTTGGGACCCAGACCAACTACACTAAAAGTGCATCTGGCAGCTATCTCTGCCTTCCTCTCAGCAGGCAAGCATTCTTCCCTTTCAGCTCATCCTGCATTTTGTAAAATTTTCAAGGGATTGCTGCATACCAATCCTCCCTTCAGGGACTCTGCCCCTGTTTGGGACCTTAATGTTTACATTGCTCAGCTTATGCAACCCCCTTTTGAGCCTTTGTACTCAGCAGAGCTTAAGTACTTGACGTGGAAAACTGTTTTCTTGGTGGCCATCACTTCTACCAGATGTATAAGTGAATTACATGCCCTGACAGTGGAGCCTGATTTTATCTCTTTCCATAGAAATAAGGTGGTCCTCAGGACTAATAGGAAGTTTTTGCCTAAGGTGGTTTCCAGATTTCCACATAACCAGTCTGTGTCTCTTCCTGTTTTCTTCACTGACCATTCCTCCTCTGGGAGAGGAGGCTGCACAAGTTGGATGTGAAAAGGGCCCTTAGCTACTACATAGGCGCACCAAGGGTCACAGGTTTGACTCCTCAACTGTTCCTCACTTATGGTGAAGGTTGGTAAGGAAAACCTGCCACGTAAAAGGTCGGTTCGTCCGGTCCCAGTGGTTCAGGATTATGATATTGAGGAATTTTATGAACCAGAGGAGGGGAGGAGGATTATGAACAGTATGAATGTGGCTGGGAAGGTCTGGGTGCCTATTGAACCGACATCTCCCCAGACAGACCTTTAGAATCTCCCCCTATGCTGTCTGAGTCCCCATCTCATTTTATGTTTTATAAAAAAGTTGCTGAAACCCTCCAGCTTCCTTTAGAAGAGGCTGTGGATGAGCAAGAGGAGCCTGATTTTGTAGAAATGATGGATATTCCAGAGTCTAGGAGATTGTCTATTCCTTTACATAAGTCTTTTAGGAAACAAACAATTAAAATTTTAAAAGCTCCTAATTCTGTGCCTCCTGTAGATAAAAAGATGGACAGAAGGTATACATTGTCAGGCCTGATACAGAATTCCTTTCTCAGCAATGCAGTCATGTTAGTAGTTCAGGCTGCTGCCTGTGATAAAGCTAATATTCCCTTGGCTTCACATCCTCCTGACAAGGATTCCAGGAAGATTGATGCCATGGCAAAAAAAGTATATGGCAGCCTCTCTGGGACTCAGGCAAGCAAATTATATGGCTTATGTAGCTAGGTATCAGAAATCTAGATGGGATACTGTTATGCAATTGGCCAAGCAGGCCCATGGCCAGCTGGCTAGTGAACTAGAACAGGTGGCTGCTGATGGCATTGAAGCCTCTAAGGTTCAGTTTCATGCTGCTGTGGATGTTAATGATGTTTCCTCTAGGGTCATGGCCACATCTGTAGCTTTTCAGAGGTTGGCCTGGCTCAGGTGTACTAGTTTGTCACAGGATACCCAGACTAAGGCTATGGATTTTCCTGTGGTGGGAAATTCTCTGTTTGGAGAGCAGACAGAGAATTACATGAAGAAGATGGATGAATATAGGACTACTTACAAGAGTGCCCAGGCTAAGGAGCGGCAAGCCACTCCTCAAAGGCATGCCCCAGGGGTAGGGTAGCCTTCACAGGCCTTTCTACCAGACTCAGGCCTCCTCTGCCTATGCTCAGAGGGGCTTCTTCAGAGGCAGGGCAGACGAGGGTGGGCAGACCTGCTCCCACCCCCAGCCTAAAGCTCTCATGGAACAGGCACCCTGATGGGGTGCCCAGGGCCGATTCTCCTGTACCAGTGGGGGCAGGCTGGCTTACTTCAGTCAGAATTGGGCTTCTTTAACCTCAGACAAGTGGGTTCTGGAAGTAGTAAGCCAGGGTCTGGTCTCAGCTTCAAAAGTTTCCCAGTTGAGAAGCAGACTTTTCTACCTGCAAGTGCTTCAGAGACCTCGCCTGGAAACAGAGGTCTCATCCTGTTAGCTCTCAGAGCAGTAGAAAGGGTTCTCTCCTGCATCAGGGCAGGGGTCTGTATTCCAGATACTTCCTTACCCCAAAAGACAGGAGAATGGCGCCCCATTTTAGATCTCAGATATCTGAACAAGCATCTTTTGAAACCAAAGTTCAAAATGGTAACTCTGGCAATGATTTTACCTTCCCTAAGGCCAGGGACTGGCTAGCCTCCTGGACCTCAAGGATCCTATTTCCATGTCCTAATCAGAAGATCCCATCGAAAGTACCTCAGATTCGAACTGCCCTCAGGTCATTACCAGTTCAGAGCAATGCCTTCGCCTTACCTCTGCTCCAAGGGTATTCACAAAGTGTCTAGCAGTGGCAGTGGCCCACTTAAGGAGGCAGAGGATTGCTGTTTTTCCTATCTAGACGACTGGCTCATTGTAGGCCAGTCCCCAGAACAGGTAAAATCTCACCTGCAGGTTACCCAGCAGCTTCTCACCTCCCTGGGTTTTCTGCTAAACCTACAAAGTCGGTTCTGGAACCAGTCCAGGTACTCACCTTTATAGGGGCAGAATTGGACACAAAGCTAGCCAGGGCCTTTCTTCCCCAGAAGGGTAAGGAATTTAGTGACTCTGGCCTCTTCCTTCACTCTGCAGGTCTCTCGACCAGCAAGACACTTTCTGCAGCTCCTGGGGCACATGGCTGCATCCACAGCTGTTGTGCAGGGGCCAGATTTCAGATGAGAGACATTCAGTTTCACTTGAGAACCTTTTGGTCTCAGAGAAGAGACCCCTTTCCAAGTTGGTCCCAGTGACTGAACCTTGATCCTAGCTCTCCAGTGGTGGCAGGATCAGAGCAATTTAAGAGCGGGGTCCCCTTCATTTCCCCTTCTCACGACTTGACTCTCACTACAGATGCTTCCCTTCTGGGTTGGGAGCCCATGGGCACCTTTCCACTCAGGGGTTTGGTCCCCAGGAATCTCTGCTCCACATCAATTTGCTGGAACTCAGAGCTGTCTTTTAGCTCTTCAAGCTTTTTCTGCATCTGTCCACGACAAGGTGATACAAGTCAGAACAGACAACACCACAACAATGTGGTACATCAACAAACAGGGGCACTGGTCTTGGCCTTGTGCACCGAGGCAATAAGTTGTGGTCTCTGGCCTATTCCCTGAACACTTCCTCATAGCAGTTCATCTTCCAGGAAGGACAATGTCTAGCGGATGCCCTCAGAGGATTTCCCAGGGCCATCAATGGTCCCTGGATCCTCAAGTGCTGGGATAGTTTTTGCCAGGTGGGGCATCCCTCAGATAGATCTTTTTGCAGCCCCAGACAATCACAAACTTCCTCTGTTCTGTTGCAGGCCTCCAGTGCTGGGCTCAGTTCCCCTGGATGCCCTTCTTCTGGATTGGGAGGGGAAGTTCCTCTATGCTTTCCCCCCCTTTCCTCTCCTATTCAAAGTACTAGTCAAAATCAGATCTCAGCCTTGCAGGGTGATTCTGGTTGCCCCGGATTGGGCCAGGCAGCCCTGGTACCCACTCCTTCTGTCTCTGACAGTCCATCTTCCCCTGTGCCTCCCCAGGAATCACAATCTGTTGACTTGTGCCCAGGGAAGGGTTTGGTATCCGGACCTCAAATCCCTCAACCTCAAGGCCTGGCTCTTGAGGAGTTAGATTTGCTGATTTACACCTCTCTCAGGGTGTTCTGAGATCTAAAGGCTTCCAGAAAGCCTTCCACTAGGGTTACTTATAGTTCTAAATGGAAAAGGTTTTTCCATTTGGTGTGCTGGAAAATATTTCCCAGAATCTGCTGAATTGCCCATTTTGTTAGATTACATGGTACATCTTAATTCCTTGGGTCTCAGACCAGCTACCCTGAGAGTTCATTTGGCAGCTGTGTCTGCTTTTGTGTCAGCAGGAAAGTCATCCCTCTTTCCTCTCATCCTGTGTTTTCCAAGTTTTTTAAGGGATTACTCATACTAATCCTCCTTTCGGAACCGGCCCTGCTTGGGACCTTAATGTTTGCATTGCCCAGTTAATGCAACCTCTTTGAACCTCTGTCTTCTGCAGAGCTTAAGTACCTAACTTGGAAAACTGTTTTCTAGTGGCTATCACTTCTGCCAGACGCATAAGTGAATTGCAAGCCTTGTCAGTGGAGACTGACTTTTTCTTTCCACAGGGATAAGGTAGTCCTTAGGACTAATAGGAAGTTTTGCCTAAGGTGGTTTCAGATTTCCATCTTAATCAATCTATCCCTTCCAGTATTTTCACTGATCACTCCTCTTCGGTGAGAGGAGATTGCACAGCCTGGATGTTAAGAGAGCTCTTAGTTATTATATAGAGTGTACCAAAGGTCACAGGTTCGAATCCTCCAACTTTTCCTTACCTATGGTGAAGTTGGGAAAGGCAAACCTGCCACTAAGAGATCAATAGCCAGGTGGATTGTCTTGTATCCAATTTTGTTATCAGAAAGTGGGCAGAGCCTCCCGGTTTGAGGGCTCATTCTACCAGGGGTACAGCTGCGCCTCTAGCTGCTGCCAGAGATATCCCTTTATTAGAGATTTGCCAGGCTGCTACTTGGAAAACAGTACACACTTTTGCCAAGCATTACTCCTGGATGTCCAGGCCAGGAGAGATGCTCTGTTTGCACAGCTGTTCTTCAGAGCCTATTCCTAAGTAGGTTCTGCCCTCCTCCATGGAGGTACTGCTGTGTATTCTGTTAATGTCTATAATATAGCAAGACTTCATGTTGTTTGAAGAAAAATTACTCACCTTAGTAATGTTGTTTCTTCTAATGGAGTCTTGCTATATTATAGACCTCCCCCAACCTGCCCTCTCTAACCTCTACTTGGTGGGATGCGGGCAACTTAGTGTGGGCACTACTTATGTCCTGTTAGCATTTTGTCCCCTTTGGGACTTTGGGGGTGTGTATGTGTACGCGTGTGTGTGTTTTATTATACTTATGTTCCATTTTCATATTATTAGAATGGTGTTAGTATTTCTGGTCCCCTGACTTGAGTCTTGGTGTTGGGACCATCATGGTTGTTATTATTTAGGTAGCCATTTGGCTAGTGTAGGTTACAGCTTCCACACAGACCTTAGTGAGTTTGGCTCGTAAAGATCTGACAGTTCAAGTTTGAAATGACACAGATAGAGCTGCTCTCGTGCCAAAATTCTATTTTGGAATGGTTTTAACCATTTCACTCGGGGCAGTTCTAGAGCTGGATCAAACTGCTAATGTCTATAATATAGCAAGACTCCATTAGAAGAAACAACATTACTAAGGTGAGTAATTTTTCATTTGCTCACCACCAGGGAACCTACCTCTTCTCCCTAGAGGAGATGTTGCTGTGGGGCAACTTCCTCCCCCTCCGGGGGACCCGTCTCGCTCTCCCACTCTCTGGGCCTCTTCAGGCCCAGAGGTTCCCCTTAGTGTGTCACCCACTGAGGGCTAAGGACTCTGTCCCTTAGGGTGTAATGAATCAACCCTCTTCGGGGCTTGGTATCACTATCTAGATGAATGGTGAAGATTGACACAGATAAGATATAAAATTGCACCTACCGTAATTCTGATCTTTCTGTGTATCTTCACCATTCATCACAACCCCCCACCATCCCCTGGGGCCTCAGTTCTGGGTTCCCCTCCCTCTGTGGCTCCCCCTCTCCTCTTTTGGAGCGGGGTAAAATAGGGACACATAGGGGGGTATTTTCCTTTGAAGGGTACAGCTCGAGCGGCACTCCTTCTCTACTACATGTCTCCACCCCGATGGGGTGGGAGTTGGTGGTTGCCCTCCTCCTGTTCTCCTTCTCTGCTTCCATCCAACTGTTTTCAAAAAAAAAAAAAATCTCTTTTCACCAAATATCTTCCTGAGAGAGCTTAAATCCCTGTACCCTGTCCTTCTCCAGAATGGCAAACTCTGCTTCACAAATTGTGCGGTTATTCTGTGCCTTAAATTCTGGCAGAGGCTTTTGCTACTCCTTGCAGTTCCTATACAGTCTGGTGACGGACAAGGTTCTCGGATCCTTGTTACCTCTCCTCTCTCCTAAATTTTCTCCCTCCCTTCCCTCCCTTTCTTCCGGCTTCCAGAGATTGGGGCCCCTACCCAATCCCCTTAGTCTCATTCTTCTCTGCTGTCCTCTCAGTCGTTATTTCTCCTTTTAGTTCAGTTTTCCTTCTCTTTTCTGTCCTTGACTTTCTTGTCCCACCTCCACCCATTCCTCTTACCTCTCCGGGACTCAGAACTGGTAGGCAGGCAGAGTCGGCGCAGCCTAACTGCCAACCCCCGAGCGCCACGCAGGGCCGTCCGCCCCGAGGGCGCGCCAATGCTGTGTCAGCCCGCCTACCTTTAAAAAAAAAAGCTCCTTCAAGGTCCTGATCTCCGCCAGTACCCATCTGTGATGAATGGTGAAGATACACAGAAAGATCAGAATTATGGTAGGTACGTAATTTTCATTTTCGCCGGCTACAAAGACAACAGCAATGTTCCGGCCAGCAGCAGAGGGGCACTTTCTCACGCAAGGCCCAGGCCAAGTCGTCCCCATGCAGAGGCCAACGATTCTCAAAGTCGGCCCAGCCCGCAGGGACAAACGCTGCCACAGCATGACTCCTTCCTGGCCCCGGCCCCTCCTCAGGATCAACAGGCAAAGAAAGTCAGGGGTCACATCACACGCCACTTTCCAGGGTGGCAATTGATCACCACCGACAGGTGGGTTCTGCAGCTGGTCAAAATGGCCATTACATAGAGTTTGTAGGCAGCCCACCTACAAGACCTCCCCTGCTTTCCCATTATTCGGGTCAGCATGCCCTGCTCATACAGCAGGAAGTGCTCGCGCTTCTGGGAAAGGAAGCCTTAGAGCGCGTACCAGGGAACCAGAGAGGACTAGGGTGCTATTCTCACTTCTTCCAGGTTCCAAAGAAACAGGGACCTCCGGTCCAATACTGGACCTCAGCGACCTCAACCTTTCGGTCGCTTACAAGCACTCGCATCGTGACCCTCCGGGCCTAATTCCCATGCGAAGCAAAGGCGCCTTTCTGGCGTCCCTAGACATGGGGCGCCTACCTGCACATTCCCATTGCTCAGGCGCACTGGAGGTTCCTGCGCTTGAGTGCGCCATTAGCCGTTCCAAGCTCTTTCCTTCGGCTGTCATCGGCACTCGGGTGTTCACGGCGCATGCCGGTCGTGAGCGCGCTCTGAGGAGACAGGGCCACCACGTGTTTCCATACCTGGATGACTGGCTTGTCATGGCACCTCCTGGGAGGCCTTGATGGCTGCCATCCACTGCACCCAGTCTCTGTTCAAGACTCTGGGCATTCTCATCAATTACAAGAAGTCATGCCTGGTTCTGTCCCAGAAGCTGCAGTTTATCGGAGCAGTTCTGGACACCGTCATCGGGAAAGCTGTCCTCCCCACAGACAGAGCGAACACATCAGATCCCTTCTCAGGAGTTGTCGTCGAAGAAGACCGTCCCTGCCAGACTGGTCCTTTGCCTGCTCGGACACATGGCTGCGACCATTGCAACAATCCCGCTAGCCCGTCTCCACATGCGGGTAACCCAGTGGATGTTACAGGTACAATGGGACCAAAGGCAAGACCATCTGCAGCATCCAGTCCGAATCACGAAGACCGTAATTCGAGATTGGCAATGGTGGCTACATCCTTTGAACCTCTTGGCGGGAGTCCCCTTCACAGCGCCGTCCCAGACTGTGACATTCTCTCCACAAACGCCTCAGGGCTCGGGTGGGGAGCACACCTCGATGGTGTTCGGACTCAGGGCCTGTGGGCAGCCCAGGAGTCTCATCTCCACATAAATATACTGGAAATGAGGGCAGTTCTTTACACTCTGCTGGCCTTCCTGTCAGAGATTCCACCAGGTACACTTCTGTTACAAACAGACAATTCCGTGGTGATGTATTACCTCAACAAACAAGAAGGCACCCACTCCTACCCGCTTTGCAGGGAGGCCATGGGAGTGTGGGATTGGGTCTTGCAACACGGCGCAAACCTTATTGCAGTTCATGTTCCCGAAGGGGACATCATCATCGCAGACAGCCTGAGCCGCTCTCAGGCCAGAGTCCATGAATGGGAACTACTGCAGGAGGTGGCAGAGGATCTGTTTCACAGATGGGGTACTCCAGAACTAGACCTTTTTGCGTCCCCATCTAATGCAAAACTGCCCAATTTTTGCTCATTAGATCCAGGGCCTGGTGTTTTCTGGCGAGATGCGTTGTCCCTCTCCTGGGTGAGCAGATTCCTCTATGCCTTTCCTCCTTTCCCGTTGATCCAGAGAGTTCTTTTAAAACTTTGCAGGGAGCAAGCAGCACTCATCCTGATCGCACCCTTCTGGCCCAGACAGATCTGGTTCCCTCTTGCACCAGCTATCCCAGGAACCTCCAGTGCCTTTGCCAATCAGCTCCCATCTACTGTCTCAGGAGGCAGGTTCCTTAGTCCATCCAGACCTACGTTCATTGAACCTGCACGCTTGGCTCCTAGAGACATAGCCATGATGTGATACGGGGTCTCGCAAGAAGTGGCAGATGTGCTTTGTGCCGCCAGAAAACTGGCTACTTCTGCAACCTACGCCATGAAATGGCGCAGGTTCTGCTTATGGGCTCAAGCGTGCAGCTTTCCGCCTTTGGACTGTCCAGAAAAGCTGGTACTGGACTACCTACTTTCCCTTTTCCACTCTGGACTGGCTTACTCCTCGATTAAAGTGCACCTTTGTGCCATTCAAACAACATGAAGTCTTGCTATATTATGACAATTGCAGTTTGTCCCACCATTAGAACTGCTCCGGAGGTGAAAGAGTTAACTCCATTCCATGAATGGAACTTAGAGCACAAGCTCTAAAGAGAAGCTCTGTCTGTGTAATTTCAAACCTGAACTGTCAGATTCTTTACTCCGCCTCACTGAACAGTCGCTCGGAGATTTCTCCTACTGCTCGGTTCATTTCGGTTTTAACAGTGTTTTCTCGGTTCGATTCAACCGAGAATAGTTTTATTTAACCGCAAAACCAATCGGTTCAAGCTCTGTCTGTGGCATCGTAAGTAATTCATATTTTAATTCTGTGTGGAACTTGTAAGTTTTATCGGTTCGGTTTTTGAACCGATCAGCTTGGGTTAAAACTTAAAGTTTTAAATTTGAGATTTTAGAGTGCGGTTCCCGGTTCTTATCGGTTCTAAAAAAAACGGATTTCATTACGGTTTTTTCCAATACCCGTGACACGGTTAGGAACCGATAAGGGTGTCTTGCCTGGCACTGCCGTTTAAAGGGCAAGTTTTTCTGGTTAGGCTGGCATTATGTCTGAGAAACCCAAAAGAAAAACCGGGCCCACTGGGTTTCAACACTGTGATGTCTGTGGGGAAGTCTTTGCAAGGCTGACCCACACACCATGTGTTTATTGTCTGGGGTTTGACCACCTCCAGTCAGACTGCCAGATTTGTAGAATTTCCTGCAGCCACCCTGGAAAAGAGATTGGGCAGGCTCAGGAATGAGAGCAAAAGTCTGCTGACCGGATGAGCCAGCCGTTCGGTGCCAGCGAACCGGAGGGAGTGCCCTCTGACCAGGCGAGACTTCCTCGGGCAAACGAAAAGCTGGCTCGGATGAACCAGTTCCAGTAAAGAGAACAAGAAAGTCAGCAGGTTTGGAGCCCAAAATTCTTACTGCAAGAGCTATTCAGATTGTCCAGTCACTTTCTCCGGTTCCGTCCGAACCACCACTATCTGGTAAAAGGTTGGTTCGGTCGGTTCCATCGGTTCAGGAATATGATGTTGAGGAGTTTTATGAACCAGAGTAGGGGGAGGATGATTATGAACAGTATGAATGTGACTTAGAGGGTCTGGGTGTGCCCATTGAACCGGACATCTCCCCAGACAGACCTTTTGAATCTCCCCCCATGCTTTCTGAGTCCCCCTCTCATTTTATGTTTTACAAGAAAGTTGCTGAAACCCTCCAGCTTCCTTTGGAGGAAGCTGTGGATGACAAGAGGAGCCTGATTTTGTAGAAATGATGGATATACCAGAGTCTAGGAGATTGTCTATTCCTTTGCATAAGTCATTTAGGAAACAAACAATAAAAATCTTAAAAACTCCTAATTCTGTGCCTCCTGTAGATAAAAAGATGGACAGGAGGTACACACTGTCGGGTCCTGATACAGAATTCCTTTCTCAGCAATGCAGTCATGTTGGGGTAGTTCAGGCTGCAGCCTGTGATAAAGCTAATATTCCCCTGGCTTCACATCCTCCTGACAAGGAGTCCATGAAGATTGATGCCATGGCAAGAAAACAGTACATGGCAGCGTCCTTGGGACTCAGGCAAGCAAATTATATGGCTTATGTAGCAAGGTATCAGAAATCTAGATGGGATACTGTTATGGATTTAGCCAAACAAGCCCCTGGCCAGCTTGCTAGTGAGCTGGAGCAGGTGGCTGCCGATGGCATTGAGGCTTCTAAGGTGCAATTTCATGCTGCTGTGGATTTTAATGATGTTTCCTCTAGAGTCATGGCCACATCTGTAGTTTTCGATAGGTTGGCCTGGCTCAGGTGTACTAGCTTGTCACAGGATACCCAGTCTAAGGCTATGGATTTTCCTGTGGTGGGAAATTCTCTGTTTGGGGAGCAGACAGAGAATTATATGAAGAAGATGGATGAATATAGGACTACCTATAAAGTGCCCAAGCCAAGGCAGCAAGCCACCTCAGAGGCACACCCCCAGGGGTAGGGGTAGGCCTTTCCACAGGCCTTTTTACCAAACCCAGGCCTCCTCTGCTTATGCTCAGAGGGGGTTCTTCAGAGGCAGAGGCAGACGGGGCGCGGGCAGGCCTGCCCCCACCCCTCAGCCTAAAGCACCTGCCAAGCAGGCACCCTGATGGGGTGCCCAGGGCCGATTCTCCTTTACCAGTAGGGGGCAGGTTGGCTTACTTCAGTCAGAACTGGGTGTCTTTAACTTCAGACAAGTGGGTTCTGGAAGTAGTAAGCCAGGGTCTGGTTCTCAGCTTCAAAAAGTTCCCAAAGATGAGAATCAGGTCTTTTCCACCTGCAAGCTCTTTAGAGACCTTTACTCTAGAAGCAGAGGTCTCAATCCCGTTAGCTCTCAGAGAGGTAGAAAGGGTTCCTCCCCTACACCAGGGCAAGGGTCTGTACTCCAGATACTTCCTTACCCCAAAAAAGACAGGAGAATGGCGGCCCATTTTAGACCTCAGATATCTGAACAAGCATCTTTTGAAACCAAAGTTCGGAATGGTAACTCTGGCAATGATTTTACCCTCTCTAAGGCCAGGGGACTGGCTAGCTTCCCTGGACCTCAAGGATGCCTATTTTCACGTCCTAATCAGAAGCTCCCACCGAAAGTACCTCAGATTCGAACTGCCTCAGGTCACTACCAGTTCAGAGCAATGCCCTTGACCTTACCTCTGCCCCAAGGTATTCACAAAATGTCTGACAGTAGCAGTGGCTCACTTAAGGAGGCAAAGGATTGCTGTTTTCCCTATCTGGACGACTGGCTCATTGTAGGCCAGTCCCCAGAACAGGTAAATCTCACCTGCAAGTCACCAGCAGCTTCTCACCACCCTGGGCTTCCTGCTAAATATACCAAAGTCGGTTCTGGAACCAGTTCAGGTACTCACCTTCATAGGTGCAGAATTGGACACAAATCTGGCCAGAGCTTTTCTTCCCTTAGAAAGGGTAAGGAACTTGGTGGCTCTGGTCTCCTCCTTCACTCTGCAGGTCTCTCGACCAGCAAGACACTTTTTGCAGCTCCTGGGGCACATGGCTGCATCCACAGCTGTAGTGCAGGGAGCAAGATTTCAGATGAGAGACGTTCAGTTTCACTTGAGGCCTATTGGTCTCAGAGAAGACCCCTTTCCAAGTTGGTCCCAGTGACCTGAACCTTGATCCAGGCCCTCCAGTGGTGGTAGGATCAGAGCAATTTAAGACTGGGGTCCCTTCATTCCCCTTTCTCACACTTTGACCCTCACTCACGGATGCTTCCCTCCCTGGGGTGGGAGCCCACATGGCGATCTCTCCACTCAGGAGTGTGGTCCCCCAGGAATCTCTGCTCCACATCAGTTTGCTGGAACTCAGAGCTGTCTTTTAGCACTTCAAGCATTTTCTGCTTCTGTCCAGAACAAAGTGGTACAAGTCAGAACAGACAATACCACAACAATGTGGTACATCAACAAGCAGGGGCACTCGGTCTTGACCTTGTGCGCTCGAGGCAATGAAGTTGTGGTCTCTGGCCTATTCCCTGAACACTTCCCTCACAGCAGTTCACCTTCCAGGAAAGGACAATGTCCTAGCAGATGCTCTCAGCAGGATTTCTCAGGACCATCACGAATGGTCTCTGGATCCTCAAGTACTGAGATAGTCTTTGCCAGATGGGGCACCCTCAGATAGATCTTTTGCAGCCCCAGACAATCACCAACTTCCACTGTTCTGTTGCAGGCCCCCAGTGTTGGGCTCAGTCCCCTGGGCGCCCTTCTCCTGGATTGGGAAGGGAAGTTTCTTTATGCTTTTCCCCCTTTCCCTCTCCTATTCAAGGTGTTAGTAAAAATCAGATCCCAGCCTTGCAGGGTGATTCTGATTGCCCCAGATTGGGCCAGGCAGCCCTGGTACCCACTCCTTCTGTCCCAGACAGTCTATCTCCCTCTGTGTCTCCCCAGGAATCACAACCTATTAACCTGTGCCCAGGGGAGAGTTTGGTATCCGAACCTCAAATCCCTCAACCTCAAGGCCTGGCTCTTGGGGAGTTAGAATTTGCTGACCTACACCTCTCTCAAGGTGTTCTTGAAATCCTAAAGGCTTCTAGGAAGCCTTCCACTAGGGCTACTTATAATTCTAAATGGAAAAGGTTGTCCATTTGGTGTTCTGGGAAACACATTTCCCAGAATCTGCTGATTTGCACATTGTGTTAGATTACATGGTCCATCTTAATTCTTTGGGCCTGAGACCAGCTACCCTGAGAGTTCATTTGGCAGCTGTCTCTGCTTTTGTTTCAGCAGGAAAGCCATCCTCTCTTTCCGCTCACTCTGTATTTCCAAGTTTTTTAAGGATTACTTCATACTAATCCACCTTATACCGGATCGGCCCTGCCTGGCACTTAATATTTGCACTGCCCAGTTAATGCAACCCCCTTTTGAACCTCTGTTTTCTGCAGAGCTTAGAGTATCTAACTTGGAAAACTGTTTTCCTAATGGCTATCACTCTCTAGGCGCAAGTGAGTTGCAAACTGTCATTAGAAACTGATTTTATTTCTTTCCAAAGGATAAGGTAGTCCTCAGGACTAACAGGAAGTTTTTGCCTAAGGTGGTTTCAGATTTCCATCTTAACCAATCTATCTCCCTCCCAGTGTTTTTCACTGAACATTCCTCTTCTGGTGAGAGGAGATTGCACAGTTTGGACGTTAAGAGGGCCCTTAGTTACTATATAGAACGTACCAAAGGTCACAGGTTCAATTCCCTCCCACGTTTTCTCACTTATGGTGAGGTTGGGAAAGGGAAACCTGCCACTAAGAGATCAGTTGCCAGGTGGATTGTCTCTTGTATCCAATTTTGTTATCAGAAACTGGCAGAGATCCCCTCTGGCTTGAGGGCTCATTCTACCAGAGGTACAGCCGCGCCTCTAGCTGCTGCCAGAGACATCCCTATATTGGAGATATGTCAAGCTGATACTTGGAAAGCGGTACACTTTCACCAGCATTACTCCCTGGATGTCCAGGCTAGGAGATGCTCCCGGTTTGGCACAGCTGTGCTTCAGAGCCTATTCCCTAAGTAGGTTCTGTCCCTCCTCCATGGAGGTACTGCTGTGTAGTCTGCAGTTGTCATAATATAGCAAGACTTCATTTTGTTTGAAGAAAGAATTACTCACCTTAGTAATGTTGTTTCTTCTAATGGAGTCTTGCTATATTATGACCTCCCCCCCAGCCTGCCCCTCTCAGAACTTCTACTTGGGTATGGGGTGGGCAGCCTAGTGTGGGCACTATTTTATGCCCTTTTTATGTGTTTTCACCCCTTCTTGGGGTTTGGGGGTGTGGTGTTTTTCATTTTTTCCTTATATTTCTCTCATATTGTTAAATTATACTATTAGTTCTGGTCCCCTGACTTGAGTCTTTTGTGTCGGGACCAGCAGTAGGTGTTAATATTTAGGTAGCCAGTTGGCTAGTGTAGGTTACAGCTTCCACACAGACCTTAGTGAGTTTTTGCTCGTAAAGATCTGACAGTTCAGGTTTGAGATTACACAGACAGAGCTACTCTTTAGAGCTCGTGCTCTAAGTTCCATTCATGGAATGGAGTTAACTCTTTCACCTCCGGAGCAGTTCTAATGGTGGGACAAACTGCAATTGTCATAATATAGCAAGACTCCATTAGAAGAAACAACATTACTAAGGTGAGTAATTTTTTTCTTTCGGCCTACCATGCCCCCCCGTAGGCCATCGGATTGTGGCCCAGCTGAACACTACTCATGCCTTTTTGAGAGGTGTCTCCCATCTTAGGCCTCCAATTAAGGATCCAATCCCTCCATGGGATTTACCCTTTGTCCTCGAGCAGCTCGCGCTGCCACCTTTTGAACCAGCCGCGGATTGCGAGCTATGTTTTCTGTCTTGGAAAACGTTATTTTTAGTTGCAGTTACTTGTGCTATAAGAGAATTTCGGAAATGCATGCTGTTATGTGCAAAGAACCTTATTTCGTTTTCCACCAGGACAGGGTATTCCTAAGGACAAACCCAAAATTTTTGCCTAAGGTGGTCTCAGCTCTCACCCTTAATCAAGACATCGATCTACCAGTGTATTTTCCAAAATACTCTAATCGAGGAGAAACCCTTCTGCACACCTTAGATGTGCACAGGTGCCTCAAATACTGCCTGACCAGAACCAAACAGCACCGAACGTCGGACCAACTTTTCGTCTCCTTTGCCCACAGGATGAAGGGAGCTCCTGTCTCTAAGCAGTCACTATCCAGGTGACTCATCCAGTGCATTACTTTCTGTTATGAGAAGCACAATAAACCCTTACCGGGTGCGGTCAAGGGTCATTCCACTAGAGGGGTGGCTACTTCCTTTGCGGCGTTGAAGAACGTCTCCACCTCAGCTATTTGTGCTGCAGCTACTTAGAACTCTGTGCATACATTTATCAGGCATTACAGTCTGGACATTGCATCGAGGCGAAGAGCGGGGTTCGGTCTAGCTGTCCTTCAGGGACTTCTGTCCTAGGCTCGAGTTATCTCGAGGTCTCTACCTTTCCTCCTCCCGATGGTGCCTGATTGCCATTACTGCTTGGAAATCAGTCCTAATGGTGTAACCTGCTGCAAGAGCTGTATCTCGAAGTAAGATAGTACAGTTATGTAAGAACTTACTGTAACAGTAGATCTTCGAGAACAGCTCTTGCAGCAGGTACTTTCCCTCCCACCATTCCCGATGGAGGTAGGTCGTAGTCAAGCACCCATCTCATAAGATTGGATATTCCTATTGCCTTGTTTTGCTATCTGATGGCGGATCCTCAGTCTCCCCTTCTGATGTCCTTATGTACTACGCCCGACGCCGGGGGGTGGGACCGACGTCGGAGGTGGTCCCTGCTGAAGACTGCTAGCTAGAAAATTTCTGTGGGGTCCTGGCACCTGCCGGCTTCAGCCCTAATGGTGTAACCTGCTGCAAGAGCTGTTCTCGAAGATCTACTATTACGGTAAGTTCTTACGTAACTGTACTTTCCATCTAAACCAATTTATGACATTGCCTGTGTTTTTTTTTTTTTACTGACCATTCTTCCTCTGGGAAAAGATTACACAGTCTCGATGTGAAAAGGGCCCTTAGTTACTATGTGGAGCATACTAAGGCCTATAGGAATGGATGTTCTCAGTTATTTCTCACCTATGGTGAGGTGGGAAAGGGCAAACCAGCCACCAAGAGAACTATTGCCAGGTGGATTGTCTCCTGTATCCAATTCTGCTATTCAAAACTTGGGAAGGAACCTCCCTCAGGCCTGAGGGCACATTCTACCAGGGGTACAGCTGCTTCGCTCTCAGCAGCTAGGGATATACCTTTAGTGGAAATTTGTAAAGTAGCCACCTGGGAAACTGTTCACACATTTACCAAGCATTATTCTCTGGACATTCAGTCTAGAAGTGATGCTAGGTTTGGCACAGCTGTGCTGCAGAGCTTGTCTCAAAATAGGCTCTGTGACTCCATCCTCCAAAGGGGTACTGCTTGGTAGTCAGATATAGTCAGAATACAGCAAGACTTCATGTTTGAAGAAAAAATTACTTACCATAGTAATGTTGTTTCTTCTAACGTGGTCTTGCTGTATTCAGACCTCCTGCCTGCCTCCTAGAACTCAGTAGTTTTGGGATGTGGGTGGGCAGGCACAGTGCTGCACCCCAGAGTGTACTTAGCTTGCCCTGTCTTATGGGTTTTAGTTATGTTTTAGCTCTCTACCTACTTTGGTTTTATATTTAGCTTTCTTTTGGGGTTCTCGACTTGAGTCTTTTGACCCTAAACAATTTGTGCAGCCATTTGGCTTGCAAGAGTTGAAATAATTTCCACCTATTACTTTTATTAGTTAGTGCTCGTAATAATCTGACTGTTACACTTCAGAGTGCTAGAGACAGGTCTGAAAACCAAGCTCGAGCTCAACGTTCTATGCTTCTGCATAGTTTTAACTCTTTACTCTCCAGGGCAGTTCAAGTGCTGGGGCTAACTGCATTTAGTCAGAATACAGCAAGACTCCATCAGAAGAAACATTACTATGGTAAGTAACTTTTCTTCTTTCACAGGGTTTAAAATGAAAAAAACCTCAGGACAGTTTTTATTTTTCAGGGCGATTTAGCATGCTGGGGTGGACTCTCAGCGTGCCACCTAATGTTTTGGGGTGGGGGATGCTGCAGCCGATGGGGATTGGGCACCCCATCGCAGACAACGAAGCGGGTGGGGCGTGAGGAGCAGAGGGTATTACACACCTCTGCACATAACAAATGGGTGGGTGCATAATGCCGACGGGGAGTGACTCCCCCATTGGTACATACGTTGTAACAGGGCATGCTGACAGGGGGATTGTGCACCCCGGAAGTCGGCATTATGGCAGGCAGTGTGCCGCCATGTTTATTTTTGTTTTACACCAGGGCAAGCACGTCTGGAGGTCCGCTGTATGTGAGCTTTGCTCGCATTGTAGAGGACCTTTCCTTTGATGTGATCGCCACATTAGTATGCATGGTGTGGCGCCGGCATGCAGGCTGATTGGGGAATGAGGGACGTACCTCCTGATGCATGCCCTGCATTCACCCAACAGTGGCCACACCTCCAAATCTGCTACTAGCTCAAAATGTTGGCTGCACAAGCGCCAACATAAAAAATTAAAATGAAAAAAAAAAGGCTTTTCTTCTAGGAGGAGGGGCGACAGGGATGGTGCTGCCCTCAAGGCTGACTCATTACGTGGCGCTCACGGGTTGGCCAGTAACCATCGTCATCCCCTCCACTACCTCAGTTCTGTTTTTCCCGCCATTGAGGCTGCAGCTTGGACTACATGGAACAGCAAGAAGTCTGCACAACACTCAGCTACCGTTTTTTGCTTCTCTACCAAATACTCGACACCGCATTTGTTGCCACCGTGTTTGGCATCGTTTTATTATTTTGTAGTGGTTGTTCGGCGTCGAGTCTTCTTTTCTGCTACGGTAGAGTCCTAAGGCTCGTCCCCCTGGCCTCCTCCCACTGCTATATGCACTGGGGGAGAGCAAGTGTCCATCGGCTCAGGACTGTCTGAGTCTGGACACCTGGTTGAGCGGTTGGGGGAACGGTCGGCCTTGGGGAGCCGGCTGTGGATTGCTCAAGGCCCGATTCCCCTTGGGGACACCAGCCGACCCTGGTGTCAAGGTCTCAGCTACATGCGGGGCCTGCATTTTATTTATTTTGGAAAGTCGAATTTACAACCTTTGAGTCAGGGACTCGTTTACAAGAGCACCTCGTCGTGGGGAGGGTAGACATGGTTACAGTGTGAGATAAAACAGTGGTAACATACAGGTGCAATACAGATAACAAAAAGAACACAATATAACAGTGGTTTACAGGATAAAGTTACATGCAAGTTACATACATTCGAGGGCTTTGGGGGGTGCGGCCTTGGCACCTGACACTGGTCCGGTGTCAGTGAGCGGGTATGGCCTTCTGGTGCCGCGGCCTCCCCTCCCGACACCGCTTTTGGTACGAGAACGGGTAGAGTGCCGTGGTTGCCTCTCTTGAGATCACTGTTCTGTCCTCCTCAGAGTATGATCAGGCTTGTCTGGATTGGCAACCGAGCTCTCCGGAGCAACGGTCGCTCCCCAGGATCTGCTTGAGATCTGGATTTCAGCCTTGGGTCTGACGACGTTTGCAATGACACCCTTCCTCTGCAGGTGCTGGGCTCAGCACCACAGGGGACTCCGGTGCCGCCAGTGGTACCGTCGAGGGTGCCATGAACGGTACCGCAGTCGACAGTGCTGCAGTCGCTGCTGCTTCTGACAGTGGTGCTGCGGTCGGCGCCTCACCATCGGTCGGTACTGTTCGGGGGCGGCGCTGTCCTCGAGATCAGTGCTGCCTCTGGGGTCAACACTGATGGTGATGGCGGTGCGGTTTCTAGGGATGGCGTCGGTGCCGTGGCTGGCTCCAGTGCTGCTTTTGATGGTGCCGCTTTGAGTGCCATTTCCATAGAGGAGGCCGATTTCAGTGCCGGGTCGCTCTTCAGTTCTGGCATGGAGTTGGAGGCCGACCCTGGTGCCGACTTTTCTCTCCTCCCTTTCTTAAGGGCAGTAGCCATAGTAGGACCTCGCTCTAGGGCAGGTCTCTGTCCTCTCCAGGAGGTCAGGGGCCTGGTCTGTCTCCTGCTCTGCTCAAGTGACCTTGGTCACTCCGTGCTGGAGTCTGAGTGCTAGGCCAGCCACCTCCTCCTCCTCTGGGGACGGAGTCCTGCTACTGGTGGGGACAGGGGCCTTATCCCCATGGGCTTCACCCTGCAGGCTCAGGGAGGTTTGAGCAGCAGATGGGGGCAGGGCAGCGCATCCCCATGCTTCAGAGGGGTCTCCCACTGGTTCCCACAGCCCTGGCAGAGGGGGCCAGGTCTCCCAGGACCATTCAGCCCATCCTTCTTCCTCTCTTGCCGCCTCCTCTCCCAGGTCTTTCCGGTCCTTTATGATCTCTCACCTGGGAGCAGTATAGGGCCATGGCGAGTGCTTTCCCCATGTTTTTCGGCCATGGATGAGATGGTGTCCGCATCTCCTCTTCTTTCCATTGCTCCTATACAGAGCCCTACCATTTCGTCAGCTTCCTTCTCGAGGAGAGGACTCCTATTGACAGTGTTGAAACAGCTCAGTCTTACTTCAGAGTCTCAACATAATTCTGCTCGTGTGGCTATGGTGTTTCTTGGGGAGTGCAGCCAGGAATCCTTGACCTCCATGGCCTTGGCCCTTTATGGAGGAGTCGTGCAATGTCTGGCAGTCTCCCGCTTCTGCTTCTCCAGCCCCTGGGGACTGCCAGCACAGGTATTACGCTCCCCGGTCCCCAGGAACTTTGCCCACCCTACATCAGGCTTGGAGGAGCTGTACACCCCTTCTGGGCGTCGGCACCTGACAAAAGACCGTCCTCCAGACGTGGATTCTGCGGAGTTCGACCACTGAGGCAGGAGAGTTTTCACCTCGGCACATCTCTTGTTGTCCAGTGCTGCTCATCAGGCACACATGGTAGCCCGGAGAGAGGCTCCTGTGGGCACATTGGGGAAATCCCAGCGGCCTTGCCTGATTATGAGGCAACCAAGCGAGTCATTGCTATTTCCTCAAGAGTCTCCAGGCGCGGGCATCTTATGACACCAACATGGTAGCCTCCAGGGTTATGGGATCTGCGGTGTGCATCAGGCGGACAGCATGTCTTCACATCTCCTGGTTGTCACCCTTGGCCTGGTGTAGGGCGACTGCCTCGCCATTCCGGGGAGGGTCCGTTTTTTCTCCTGAAGAGCCAGGCGGGAAATATCGGGGCACCCAACCTCTCCCCTCATGAGTTCCACATGAGGGGTTGAAGGCTATCCAGCCTTCAGGGAGGTACCGGTACCACTTTGTGAGCTTGGTACTCACTCACCAGTGATGAATGGTGAAGACCGATATAGTTATGAAAATTCTGTACCTACCGTAATTCTTGATCTTACTGTATGTTTTCACCATTCATCACTGCTTCCTGCCCACCATCCCCTCTTGGGCACTCGCCTTCAGGACAGTGCCTCCTCCCAGCTTGCTTCCCCCCTCCTCCCAAATTGAGGTCAATTGTGTTCAGAGTCCCACTGGTATCTCTGGGCTCCTGCCACTTCTTTGAAGCATCAGAGTCCCACTGGGGGCAAGAGCTCTTGCCCTTTTCCTTGGCTCCCTGGGCCCTCTTTTCGGTAGGGAGATGTTCAGGCCTCCTGTCTGTGAGTTCTGTCTTGGCTACCCTTGTGGTCCGCCTTCATCTGAACCTCTCTTCTGAGATTAGGATGCCTGGGATCCTCTGTTTTGTTTTCTTCTTTCTCCAAATTACAGAGACCTCTCCTGGGTCCCTTGTTCACTGAAAGTCACTTCAGACATCAAGGCTCAGGAACCTCCTTGAGGTCTTCTTTTACCCTCTTACACTCTGGGACTTTCCCCTTGGGCGCTGAGGTGAACTCCAATGGGAAGACTGGCTTTCTCCCATCTTCCAGCTTAGGAAAAGGGGAAGAAGGAGCATCTATCACCAAATGTTCCTTTCCTAGTGGACCTGGGGTTAGCTTGACCTGTCGAGCATTTCTCCTGTCGGATCCCTCTTGCTGGTGGGAGTTTAGATTTCCGCCCCTCTTGGAAAAGTCCTGATCTTCCTTTGTCATTCTTCACCATTCATTACTGCTGGGTAGTGCTGGAGTGCGTGCCGCTGAGGATTTTTTTTTTTTTGGGGGTGGCACCCATGTGGCTGGCGATTGGCACGGGCGACAAGGGTTGGTCACAAGGCCACAGACTCCTCCTCCATCCCAGTCTCTGTTTCTCCGCCATCAAGGTCACACCTGCGCGAGTGTCAGTAGTTTTCGACTGCGTCATCTGACCTACCCCCTGTTTTTTGACGGCATTCTTCTCCATCGCAGTTCTGGTTCACCCAGCACCATTGAATACTGGTAAGACCATTTCATTTATTCTTCTAGACGGTGTCTGGTCTTTTCCCTGTAAGTTTGCTGTTAATTTCGTTTCATGTCTGGTTCGGGGGCTAAGAAGAAATCCGAAGCGGGCCATGCCCTCATGCGTCGGTGCCCCTGTGGCTCGCATTTTCCGTTTGGACCGATAGCGTCTGCCCTGCGATGTCTGGGTCCCAGTCTCAACATGGACAGCTGCGTGCCAGCTTCTCCATGGACCGCCGTGTCTTGGAAATCCGTTCGTTCAAGGTTGGCAGGGCTCCGCCAGCTTTTGGAGATCGGCATCGCTCGCGAGATGCCAGGGCCAGATCACTTTGACCCCGGCTCCGGGTCCCCTCCTGGGTCTATACGGCCCGTTGAGGAGGAAGTCTCCTCGGATTCTAGCCATGCCGTCGAGGAGGTTTCTTTTGCAGTGCAGGAGGAACAGCTCAGTTCCCTGCGGAACCGGGTTGTTGGCACCGCCACGGCAGTCACCTCCATGGAGGTGCAGGCTCCCCCGGTGTTGCAGCCCATGGCTGCTGGGCCCAACACCAGCAGACCCTCGGCACCGCCTGCCAGCATTGCCCTGGATCCCGGCGCCAGTGATTGGGATGGCTCCGTGGGCAGTGCCATGTCCCTCGGCGGCACCACTTGCATCGCCTGGAACTCCTGGGGTCGCTTCTGCCTGGTTTCTTCCTCTTTGGAGGAGGATGACCCGCTGGCCAACTTGGACTGGCACCCCGACTCCTTGGAGTTGGAGAGCCCTCTGGGGCATGGCATCAGTCGGCCTAGCATTCATCTCCCAGGAGCCCATAGTCCCAACGGCCCCTCAAGCCGATGTTGGCATTGGGGGGGTCCTGCTCTGGACAGCGGCCTGGGTACGGTGGCCTCTCTTGCAGAGGGCACGGCAGCTGCCATCTCTGGTGCTCCCATGGTCTCCTGGGTGGGGACGGAAACCTCCTCTTCTGTGGCCTCCCTCGGGGGGCCTGTGAGATTGGGGGGCCCATATCACTGGGTACTTGGAAGAGGGCAGCTTCGGAGTCCGAGGAGTTGAGAGGCAGGGGTGAGGCATGAAGGCCCCCTGCCACTACCCTGAGGGGAGTGGGGAGGAGTCAGAGCACTGAACCCTGCCTCTCCTCCGAGGTTTGTGGGGTGCCCTTAGTTGGCAGTGCAGAGGGTTGGCCTTCTGGAACCATGCAACCTCAGTTGCACCACAGGGTTAACAGCAACCGCTGCCCGGATCGACTCCCGGGTCCCCACGCTTGGCAGGACCAGTGGCTGGGTCCTAGCCCTGGCAGAGGCTGGGCACTTTCAGTCAGGTGCTCTTCCCCAGTCCCTCTGCAGACACCTCCCCCTCTCCCAGGCCATGTGGGTCCTACGGGTCACTTAACCTAGGAGACATTCAGGGCCACTGCGGCTGTCTTCTCTACATATGTAGGATCCATAGATGAGCAGGTCTTCCGCCTCTCTTCCCTCACTGCAGGAGCACTCAGAACACTCAAGCTCCTTTACGTCCTTGTCTTTCTCCTTTGAGGAAGAGGAACATTCTGTCCACCTTTCCTCCGATGCTGATTTCACTGAATGTCAGCAGTTCCTCTCGAGGCTAGTTCAGGAGCGACATATCTCTCATGTCATAAGGAGCAATACCGACGGGAGATATGCTCATTTTTGAGCGAATTCGCTGCTCACCACCTGGTGGTGCCTTTCTGGCCTCTCCCCTTTCAAGAAGCATCTATCCACACCTGGCAGTCTCCAGCCGCCTCACTACCAGCCTTAGCGGACTACAGGAGGAGGTATTGCGCTCCCCAGGAGTATCTAGGTTCTCTACTTCACCCACCTTCGGGGCTGACGTCCTTAGATGCTCCCTTCAGGCTTCAGCGCCCGGCACACGACCGGCCCCCGGATCCAGATTCCACCAAGTTTGACCAGTGGGGTAGAAAGGTTTTCTCTTCAGCTCGTGCTTTGCTTTGCATCGGATCTAATCAGGATCACCACACTGCCTACAACCGATATCTATGGTCGATGCTAGTGCAGGTGTTAGCATCCCTACCTGATTCGGAGGAATCTAGACAGGCCATTGCCCTCTCTGCACGGGGTGTGGAGCTTGCGAAGCACCAAGCAAGGGCATCTTATGATGCCAGTGAGGTGACATCCAGGCTTGCAGGGACAGCGATCTGCATCAGGCAGACGGCTTGGCTTCGTCTATCCAGGTTGTCACCCATTGCCCAGTGTAGGGTAATTTCCTCTGCTTTCCGGGGGCCCCGCCTTTTCTCCCGCTGGGCAAGGAGGACCTTACAGGGGCGCCTCGCGTTCCCCCGGCCACGGGGGACAACTCCTCGTCCTGACCAGCCTTAGACCACGCTTGGTCTAGTAGGGCTATGGGGTCTCCACCTCCTGTGTCTCACCCACAGGAGGTTGAGGGAATCTGTTCCCTCAGGGCTGTGCCAGGTTCCCTTTAGGGGGCTTGGTATTCACCCAGCAGTAATGAATGGTGAAGACTGACAAGGGAAGATATGAAAATTACCTTCCTAATGTAATTCTTGATCTTCTCTTGTGTCGTCACCATTCATTACTGATTCCCTCCCACCTGCCCCTCATGGGCCTCAGTTCTTGGGCAAACCTCCACCCTGCTCGCTTTCCCCCTCCTCAAGGCCTGTTGGGGGCTGAGCCCCTCTGGTACCTCAGGGCTCTCCGTTTCCTTCTATAAAGTCACAGAGTGTTCAACCTGGAGGACGGCGAGTAGGGTCTTTGCCCTGATCTTGGAGGGAGCTCCCTGGGATTCTCTTCACGATGCACTGGAATGTGCCCCCTTTGGCCTGGGTACTCCTCTTGGTTATTTCATCTTCTTGCAGTTTGGACTGCATCAGTACATTGCCTAGGAGTGTCTGTGGGATTTTTCTTCCCCCTTGTCTCTTTTCCCTCATTGCATGGATGTCCTGTGGTTCTCTTCTCCTGAATTGGGCACTACGTCATTATTGTTGTGGGAAAACCCATACTTGTTTTCCCACTTCCTTTCTCCTCCATTTCAAGATCAATCTGGACAGACTCCTCTTCTTTTAGGGCTGTTCCCCTTACCCAGTGGACAGCCTGTTGAGGTCCATGCTTCAAGATTTTCAAAACTTATGCAGAAAAGGGTTGGAAAGAGAGATCGGTCTCCGCCAGTGCTTTCCAGGACCATCCCAGATTTCCCTCCGGGCCTTGATACAGTGGCCTCTGAAACTGGCGGGATCCTTGCTTGCTTGGTTTCATTAACTTGGGGCTTGTTTGAAGCTATTGCAAGTCACTGATCTTCCAAATTAACGGGCGAGAACCCTCCTCCCCACCCTTTGTCCCTTACGATATCCCTTTTCTTTTCTTTCTTTCTCTCTCCTTTCCTGTGAGACTACCCAAGGATTGGGGCCCTATGACCTCTTAGGGTAAGAAACTCAATCCCTCTGTCCCCTGGTCAGCTTATACCTTTTCAGTTTATATCCTTTCCTTTTCCTATCCCTCATCTCTCCTGTCTTACCTTATTTTTCTCGATCTCCTGTTTCATCCTCTCCAGCTAAACAGAACTGGGATGGAGGAGGAGTCTGCGGTGCCTAATGATCAACCCTCATGCACCGTGCAATGCGTCGGCCACATGGGTGGCGCCAACTCTCTCTCCCCTCCCCACAAAAAAAAGCTCCCATGTGGGTGCGCGCCTCCGGCACTTACCCAGCAGTAATGAATTGTGAAGATAGAAGAGAAGATCAAGAATTACGGTAGGTACATAATGTTCATTTTTCTGGACTGTCGCCTTGTCTCTGGGCCCTCCCCCGAGAAATTTTTCCACCTTAACAAGAGGATGTAGACAGAAGAGTTTGTCTCCCTTGGTCCACAGGAACTTCTGGAACATGGGGGCATGCAGTCTCATCCTCCCACCTCTTCTCTTCTCTTCTTTCTTCTTCTCCTCCTCCTTAGCCTGCCCAGAGGTTGGGACCCTTCCAGAACAAACTAGGCTCCAACCTCTTTTTTCTTATCAGGTTGGCTTATTCCTTTTCAGCTTTTATCCTTTCCTTGCTGTCCCTTGGGCTCTCTTGTCCCACCCTCCACCTTCTTTTCTCTATGCCTGTTTCCTCTCCGGCAAGGCTTCGAAATGATGGAGGGGATAGCGATGGTTAATTGCCAACCCGCAGCGTCACGCAGTCGTCAGCCTTGAGGGTGGTGCTGTCCATGACATCACCCCTCCTCCTAAGAGAATATCTTTTTAAGGTAAAAAGCTTCCCGCGGGGTCCTAGCACCTCCGGCGTAGTACCCACCAGTGATGAATGGTAAAGATATACTGTAAGATCAAGAATTACGGTAGGTACGTAATTTTCATTTCTAGAAGGGTATATGATGCACATCCACACAACCCACCTGACCTCCCCGTGCAAGTGGCACAAGGATCCCTGCTTCCAACATGCAAAATCTGATGTCACGAGGTGGAGCTGATGTGTACCAACCAGGCATGTGGGAGGAGCTTAGCTTAAAGGCATCTTGCAAGAATAAACAGGAAAGGAAGACTGCTAGAGTGTGGATGTGCACCATATACAACTCCTAGAACTACAGTTACAGGTGAGTAACCCTCATTTTCTTTTCTTTTCCTTGCCACTCCTTTACACATTTCCTTGTGGCCTTCTCTGCCTGGCAGCTAGCACGCCCTTCCCGCCCTTTAAAAAAAGGGGGAGGGAAACCCATTTGGGGGTTTCTGTCCCCTCAAAAAATTTACAAAAAAAGAGAGAATGTTTTTTTCTGAGGGAATGTTTTTTCTCCCTCTTTCTGTTGTCCTCCCTTCCTTTATTAGCCTTTCTTTTAGGCTGTTGCTGCCTTATGTAGACTCTCACAGCTGCTGCTTTCCAGCTCTCTGGGCATACACACACACATCCTGTCTAACATCGTCTTTGCAGCTGCCAGGATAATCAACCCTCTTTTTGTTCTAACAGCCTTGCCTAGGTAGGAGGACATACCAAGCTGTTATTTGTTTCCTCCTTTTCCAGCAGGAGTGACAAGGTATCTCTATTTCTATTCTGTCTTCCTTTTCCCACTCTTGTACTGTTGTACAGATTTCTTTTTCTGATTTATTTTCCAAAAGAGATTCCTTTGGTCTTTCTGCTATTGAGAGCCACTGCCCGTGTGCTGCCCTTTCGCCTTTTTTGTCCTTTTGCCTCTGGTTCCCCTTAACCTGCTACCCTTGGACCCATTCTTGGTCTCTTTCTCTAAATTGGTTGTTGAGTTCTATTATTTGTATGACTTTTATATACCATATCCTTTTCCTATCCCTTTGGGCTAGTTTTCTTGGTCCCACTGTCTGTCTTTTGTTTCTCTCCCACATGTTTCTCTCCTGGCAAACAGAACTGAAGAAGGTAGGGTGCTGGCATCAGTTGCTAGCCAGTCAAGCGCCACTGCATTGCATCCACCTCATGGATGGCGCCAGCAGCAACTTTGGCCCCTAGGCTGTAGGCTGCAGAATGACTTGGCTCCTGTGGGGTCCTAGTGCTGCTGGCACAGACCTGTTGGTGGTAATAAATGGTGAAGATGTTCTGGAAGATCAAGAATTACACTGAGTACATAATTTTCATTTAAGCCTCCGAACCACGAGGTGAGAAAGTTGGGTATCTCTGCTCTGGCTTTCCAGTTGTCCTCACATAAAATCAAGGTGATGGTATGAATTATAGAAATAGTGAGGTGCAAATTGTGAGAATAATGAGGTGTGTACATTTCAGAAGCATAAGGGAACGGTATCCATTTTGCGACTTTTGAGAAGGGTAAAGGGCAACAGTTGAGGAGGGAGGGTGACATTTAAAGGGACACTGTCAACCCTCTTAGGCCTCAATGTGTCCCTAGTTTAAAACACATATTATGATTGTTCATCTTCTGTGGAGACTGCTGATGTACCCGATACTTTGCTTCTGGTTATTTTTTTTCTTTTTTAAAAAGTGAAAACTGACTGACCACCATACTGGTGTTACCACACACAACCAACATGTTTGTTTACATTCCTTGATCAGCTCATACTGCATCTTTCCTGGATTGGGAAATTCCAACTGCAGTATTGCCACTCATTATGCAGTGAGAGAGGAGAGGAGACTGTTGCATCATGAGTGACTGTACTGTTTGGGGTGATTCTAATGTTCAAGAAGAATGCAGTGCGAGCAGGGTTGATACAGAAGGTGAGGTGGAGAGGATGCAAAGGGACTTGGCAAGGCTGGAGGAATGGTCAAATATATGGCAGCTTAGATTCAGTGCAAAGAAGTGCAGAGTAATACACATGGGAAACAAAAATCCAGGGGAAGAGTACACAATGGGGGGGTGAAATAATAACTACAGAAATGGAAAGGGACCTGGGGGTAGTCATATCAGATGACCTTAAGGTGGGCAAGCATTGTGAGAATGCAGTAAGAAGAGCTGGTGGGATACCAGGATGCATAGGGAGAGGCATCACCAGTAGAAAACAGGAAGTTGTTATCCCTTTGTACAGTCAGTTGGTGAGACCCCATCTGGAGTTCTGCATCCAGTTCTGGAGACCCCATTTCCGCAAGGACAGAAACAGGATGGAGGCCGTCAGAGGAGGGCAGCTAAAATGGTGCAGCGTCTGCACCAGAAGACATATCTAAGAAGCAATATGTATATACACTGGGGGGGACATGATAGAAACTTCAAGTACATCAAGGGACTCAACAGAGTCCAAGATGGTAGCATCTTCAGAAAAGAGATGTGCAAGAACAAAGGGGCACAATTTGAAGATGGAGAAGCGGCTCAAAGGTTATGTGAAAATTTTTTTTGTCATGAGAGGTTGTGGATACATGTAACAGCCTTCCTGAGGAGGTTGTGGACTCAAAAACAGTGGAGGAATTCAAGAATGCATGGGACAGACATAAGGCAATTCTGGTGGGGGGATAGGAGGAAGTAGGCTGTTGGTTAACTAGAATCTGCAGCCTATGCATTAGGTAGGGAAATGGGCAGACTAGGTGGGCCAAGCGGTCCTTATCTGCCGTCAAATTCTATGTTTCTAGTCTATCAAGGATTTGAAACAAAACAAGGTTGGGCATAACTATACCATTACTATGCATTTCAGTTCTAGTAAGAAAGGAGGCAGAGAACAACCAGCAACATAAATGAATTTTAGAGTGGGTAAACAATCAAAAAATAAAGAAATAATGCATGACAGGATGTGTGTTGTGCTGGGATTACATGCATCAGGTGGTTGGGAACGAGGTCAGAGGCAGAGTGCAGTCAGCACCCAAAAAGTGTTATCCCAGCATGACACATACCCTGGAGTGCATTATTCCTATTATACAATGGCTCAAATTGAAAAAACATTTAAATGTTTATTAAAACTACATTTCTTACACCAGGAATTCTCCAATATTCCAAACTCTTGCAGTCAGCCTTTAAGATAAAAATCCCTGAAGATAGAATGTATGCTAATGATGGAATCATTATTGGCTCGTGCCACTTTTCAAATGCTGCCCTTATCAACTGCCTGTGTTCTAACACTTAAGATTTCATTCTCTGCCTGGCAGAGCAGACACCTCGGAGACCTCTCCTCATCAGTCGTTGTCTAAACTTCAAAATAATTATAAGTATTTACTTATTTTTTCTTTTGCTGCCTTTATCTCCTGTGTTTCTGTAGTAAACCGAGAGACCTAGTGAACCGGCTGACTCTCTGGTTCCAGCAAAAAAGACCAGAAAGGTCAAACACACTGAACCCCTTGCTGAACAGCATTTGGGGACTTCTGCTGTGCCTGCTGCTATGCCTTCACCACAAGAAATTGTCCAGGCATTTAGGGTGATTCAGGCCCTGCAGGGGCTGTTACCTACCCCTGGCCATCAGGCTTCAGTGCAGACCCCTCTTAAGCAAGCAGCAACCTCTGCCCAGCCCCCACTCCAACAGCAGATGGGTGGGTCGTACCTGAAAATAGGCATTCATTGTCTAGTGTGCTTACCCGGTAAACAAAAGCTAATAAACATGTAACCCCTAGGTGGCGCTATCCCATGGGCTACTACCCCTGCCTGCTTGGCTAGTAGCAGGTTAAGGGGCCTAGGTTCTACAACGGGTGCCTCCACCCGGAGGTTAGGGTTGGTAGTGGTCAAACTAACCTGGGCACTGCCCTCCAGGACACTGTAGCCCCTCTCTTTCCCTTCTAGTGGCCTAAGCAATATACAGTAATTACTTTCACAGTACCCCTTCATACAGCATGAAGTCTTGCTGTATTCTGACAAATGCAGTTAGCCCCAACCTTTAAACTGCCCGGAGAACAAGGGTTAACTTTCTATGCAGAGCATAGAATGTTGAGCTCGAGCTCGGTTGATGTCTCTGTCTGGAGCCCTTTGAAATCCAACTGTCAGATTCTTTACTCTGCCTCACTGAACAGTTGCTTCGGAGATTTCTCCTACAGCTCTGTTCAAAAGTCTGTTAAAGTGTCGGTTAAGTGTCTGTTTTTAACCAAAATTTATTTCTGCATAGTCAGTTCAGTCTCTGTCTGTGGTACCGTGAGTACTAGATAGGTTTTGTGCTGATTTTCTGTGTGGAACCTGTAAAAGTGTAGATCGAGTCAGCTGAACCGATCATTTGTGGTGAATACTTGTATCTTTCTTTAGTGTGTGGTTACCGGTCCTTATCGGTTCTAAAAAAATCGTGTTTGGTGCGTTTTTTTTCAATACCTGTGACACGGTTAGGAACCGATAAGGGAGTCTTGCTTGGCAGTTGCCATAAAAGGGGTAAATTGGTTAGGTTGGTCATCTCTGAGAAACCCAAGAAAAAAACAGGCCCACTGGGTTTCAGCACTGCAGTTAGTGTGGGGAAGTCTTTGCTGAGGCCGATCCCCACACCACCTGTGTTTGTCTGGGGTTTGAACACCTTGATTCATACTGCCAAATATGTAAACATTTTACCAAATCTACCCTTGAAAAGAGATTAGGTAGACTGAGAGAAAAGGAGGCCAAGAAGTCCGCTGACCTGGATGGTCAGCCTGGTTCAGTTCTGACCGAACCAGGAGGAGTGCCCTCTGACCAGGGCAATACTTCTTCAGGCAAAAGGAGAGCCGGTCCCGAGGGATCGGTTCCAACAAAAAGAAAACGCAAAGAGAAGTCGACCGGTTCAGATCCAGAAGTTCATATTCCGACCGCCGAGGAAATAACCAGAGCGATTCGGATTGTGGAATTGCTTTGCCCGGTTCTGACCGATCCAACACCTTTTAGCAGGGGTTCAGTTAGGTCAGTTCCCCCGGTTCATGATTATACCCCTGAAGAATTTTATGAACCGGAGTTTGAGGAGGAGGGGGAGTTTGAAGATGATGATGGTGATGGTGAAAATCTGTATGTGCCTGTGGAACTGGACATCTCCCCAGACGGACCTTCGGGTGTATCCCCTCCTAGGCTTTCTGAGTCCCCTTCCCACTTTGTGTTTTACAGAAAAGTGGCTGAAACCCTCCAGCTTCCTATGGAGGAGGCAGTGGAGGATCAAGAGGAGCCTGATTATGTAGAAATGATGGACATCCCAGAGTCCAGGAGACTGTCTATTCCCCTTCACAGATCTTTTGGGAAGCAGACACAAACAATCCTAAAGTCTCCCAATTCTATACCTCCTGTTGATAGAAGAATGGACAAGAAGTATACAGTATCAGGCTCAGATATAGAGTTTTATACCAGCAATGCAGCCATGTTGGGGTGTGCAGGCTGCTGCCTGTGATCAGGCAAATATTCCTTGGCTTCACACCCCCCAGACAAAGACTCCAGGAAGATTGATGCCATGACAAAAAAACAGTACATGGCGTCTTCAAACAACATGAAGTATTGCTATATTATAGACATTAGCGGTTTGATCCAGCTCTAGAACTGCCCCGGAGTGAAATGGTTAAAACCATTCCAAAATAGAATTTTGGCACGAGAGCAGCTCTATCTGTGTCATTTCAAACTTGAACTGTCAGATTCTTTACTCCGCCTCAGTGAACAGTCGCTCCGGAGTTTTCTCCTTCTGATCGGTTCATTTCTCAGTTTAAAAGTGTTTCTCGGTTGGATTTAACCGAGAATAGTTTTATTTTAACCTCAAAACCGTTCGGTTCAAGCTCTATCTGTGGTAACCGTAAGTAAATGAAGGTTTTGTCTGTGTGGAACTTGTAAGTTATGGGTTCGGTTTTGAACCGATCAGTGGGTTTAAAACTCATTTAAAACTAAAAGTTACTATTTTAGAGTGCAGTTCCCGGTTCTTATCGGTTCTAAAAAAAGATTTATTACGGTTTTTTCCAATACCCGTGACACGGTTAGGAACCGATAAGGGTGTCTTGCCTGGCACTGCCGTTAAAAGGGCAAGTTTTTAGTTAGGCTGGCATTATGTCTGAGAAACCCAAAAGAAAAACCGGGCCCACTGGGTTTCAACACTGTGATGTTTGTGGGGAAGTCTTTGCCAAGGCTGACCCACACACCACATGTGTTTATTGTCTGGGGTTTGACCACCTCCAGTCAGACTGCCAGGTATGTAAGAATTTCCCTGCAGCCACCCTGGAAAAAAGATTGGGCAGGCTCAGGGAACGAGAGGCCAAAAAGTCCGCTGACCCGGATGGCCAGCCCGGTTCGGTGCCAACCGAACCAGAGGGAGTGCCCTCTGACCAGGGCCAGACTTCCTCGGGCAAAAGAAAAGCTGGTTCTGAGGAACCAATTCCAGTAAAGAAAACAAGAAAATCAGCAGGTCTGGGTCCAAATTCCTTCTCCAACTGCTGCAGAGATAACAAAGCCATACAAATTGTCCAGTCACTGTCTCAGGGTCCGTCCGAACCACCACTATCTGGTAAAAGGTCGGTTCATCTGGTCCCAGTGGTTCAGGATTATGATATTGAGGAATTTTATGAACCAGAGGAGGGGGAGGAGGATTATGAACAGTATGAATGTGGCTGGGAAGGTCTGGGTGTGACCATTGAACCGGACATCTCCCCAGACAGACCTTTAGAATCTCCCCCTATGCTGTCAGAGTCCCCATCTCATTTTATGTTTTATCAAAAAGTTGCTGAAACCCTCCAGCTTCCTTTAGAAGAGGCTGTGGATGAGCAAGAGGAGCCTGATTTTGTAGAAATGATGGATATTCCAGAGTCTAGGAGATTGTCTATTCCTTTACACAAGTCTTTTGGGAAACAAACAATTAAAATTTTAAAAGCTCCTAATTCTAGGGACATGGATATGTTGTTCATCCACACTCATTGGCAGGTATCCTTGCCGCTTTAAATCTTGCCGGAAGGTCTTCAAGCTTGCTCCTCCCACCCACCCGGGTGGTATAACTCACGGCTCCGCCCCATGACGCCAGATCTTCCTTACGCTTGGAAGCTCAGGTTCCCTCCTTAACGCTCTCGCGTTGAGACTGGTTCTATTTCTCCGTTTATGGATTTAAAAATAAATTTTGCGAAAAGACTTCAGTCTTCGATCCTCGCGCCGCGATGGACAAATCGACTCCCGGATTTGGAGATGCCCATGCGGGCAGAAGATGTCTCGGACGGATCCACCACTCACGTGTCTACTGCTTAGGCCTTGAGTACGACCCGCAGGCTTGCGACTGTGCTCATCTTTCTCGGCCTCGTCTCGCAAGACCGTGCTGCCCGATTGCAACTGGGTGCGTCCCGAGGCGTTCCCTCGGTGAAGTCAAGGAGGCGGTTGGCGGTGTCTCGCGGCCGGGCTCGGCGGATCAGCTCGAGCGGATGATCGCCCTCGAAGAGGAGGCGGCGCGGGCCGTATCTTCCTCGGCCGCGGCATTTATCCCGCTCTCTCTGGGTTCTTCCTACACTGCTTCTTTTAAGGAGCTTTGTCTGTCCTCTCCACTAAGGGAGAAGGGCTCCGTCTGCTGGACCTTATTCTCGGTCCAAAAGAAGGACAGGGGGTAGAATCCCTCACGTCGACGCCTTGGGAGTGAGGAAGGTCCCTCTCCCGAGTCGTCGACAGTCGGCTTCGGTCGACCGCTCGGCTTCGGCCACTGGCCTCACGGTGTCCCCGTCAGGTCAGTTGACCGAGACTCCCACCGACGAAGTCGAGATTTTTCTTGACCCGTTGGACGGGCTGTCGCCTTTAGCAGCCGAGATTCACCTCTCCCCGGTTCCCCCGGGAGGAGTTGGGATCCCGTGGGCTCGCCTGTGCCTCTGGTTCTGGAGCCCTCGGATGGACCATCCGAGCCGAAGGGAGTGCCGGTTCGGCCGACACCTCCCGCACCCCACTGAAATTCCGGGCCCTCGGTCTCTGTCTGACTCTTGGCGGTCCAGCCGATCCCACCGTCATAAGCGGTCTCTGCCCCGGCTTTCCGTGGTAGCTGGCGTTGCCGTCCTCCTCGGACGAGGGAGGCTCGTGTAAATTACGCCACGGTACGAGGACCTTGTGTTGCAACAGCTCCTCCTGGCCGGGAGTAAGCCGACCTGTGACCCCAGTCGCCTTCCCCGGCCATTAAGTGGCTGTCACCGGAGCGGCCGACACAACCCCTCGACTTATCCGAGGAGCCTATACCCAGGCCGGTTGTTCGGCCAAAACCAGCTGCTCCACCGATTCCGGTGGAACCTCCGCCTCCACAGCCACCAATTGGGGCTCCGACCAAGGATTCTCGGTCGGCTGAGGGTCTACTCCATCGGTTGTCAGTTACCCTCACTCCCGACCGACCTCGGCAGGTGAAGGGTGGCTCAGGCCAGAGGCAGTTCTTGAGGACTCTTCCGAGTCCGAAGATGATTCCTCCTTTTTTTCCAAGCGACTGGACTTGGAGTCTTCAGGAGGTCAGTCAATGGACGATAGCCCGTCGTCCTTCCTAGGACTGCTTCGCCTCATCTCGGGTCCACGGGATGGAGCTCGAACCCGTTCCAATGGGCCAGGTATCCTCAAGGAGATTCTGGACCGAGGGATTCTCCGCGGGAGGCCTTCCGGTGGCCGAGGCCATAGTGGGTCCGGCACTGGAGCTTTGGCAGTGCCCTGCTTCCTGCCCCTGCGCCTTGCCAGGATGGCCAGGAAGTATCTGTTTCTACCAGTTCCTTGTCGGTTTTGGAACACCCCTCTGCTGAGGGGTTGTGGTTGCAACAGCGTTTTCGGCGCGCCCGGCTGCGCCAAGGGATGTGGACAAACCTCCTGCAAGGAGTCCAGGGGTTGGACTATGTCGGGCGAAAAGTCTCGCTGCGTCCTCTCTCGTGCCTTCGTCTAGGCCAGTTCGGCCCTCATGGCACATTTTTTCCATGCCCTGTTGGGCTCCCTGGATGAGGTCATCCTCATCTTCCGCCCGATCTGCAGACTACGGTTAAGCAGGTGCGGGACCAGGGCAGGGCAGTGGCCAAACAGCAGCTCCAGACTGCTTTGGATATAGGGACTCATGTGCCAGATGGGGTGGCTGACGCGAGTGGCTATACGTCGGCTGGCTTGGCTGAGGATATCCACCTTTACTTGGATACCCAGCACAGTTGGCGGATGTTCCTTTTTGGGCGACCTCTTGACCCCCTGGGGTGGAAGGTCACCTGCAGAGGATCGAGAAGTCCAATGCTACATGGACTCGGTCTCTTCCGCTCAGAGGACAAAGGCGGCGCAAACCGCCCAGCCTAAGCCCTTTAGTCCTTCTGTGCCCCAGGCGCGCCCGGCCAACAACGTCAGGGCCCAGCAGGCTCGGCCTTGGCATCCCAAACCCAAGCCGCCCGGCTTCCTCTAACAGGAGGCAGGGAGGAAAAAGGCCCAGGAGGTCCTCGGCCGGTCCCTCCTCCAAGCCTGCCCGGTGGCGGGCTGAGGGTGGCCAGCCCCCCATCCCGTCACCTTGCACCAGTTGGTCCCCGTGAGAGGACAGCTCCAGCTTCTGTCTGCTCCTTGGTCGCTGTTACCACGGACAGGTGGGTCTTGAGGTAGTGGGAAGAAGCCTGCCTCTGGAATTCGAGCAGGCACCACCCTTCCAGGCAATACTCGCCTCCCGAGGGGCTTCGGGGTCCCCAGCTCTCACTGGCGGCCTGCCGAGCCGACATCGCCTTCCCAGAAGGGAGGTGATAAGAGGAGGCGGACCCTCCTTGACCCAGGGTTTGTTTCAGGTACTTCCTGGTTCCGAACGGACGCGGGGCTGGTGCTCATTCTCGACCTACACGACCTAAACAAGTTCCTAAGGTCTCGAACCTTCAAGATGGTCACTCTGGCTCAGATAATACCATCCTTGGAGGGGCGTGTGGTTCTGCTCTCTGGACTTGCAGGGCCGCGTTTTCACGTCCCTATCCGGTCCGTCTCACCAGAGATTCCTTCTGCTTCGAGCGGAAGGATCCCTTGAGTTCATGCCATGCCCTTGGCTTGTCTCCAGCTCCCAGGGTCTTCACCAAATGCATGGCAGTGGTGACAGCATTCCTGGCGGCCGAGGGTCGGGTGTACCCTTACCTGGGCCGACTGGCTGATAGCAGCTCCACTCAGGAAGGAGGCGGAGTGGTCCAGAGATCTGGCCCTCCAGGTCTGCTCTCAACTGGGCCTCCTTCTATCACAGGCCAAGTCGGAACTCGAGCCAAAGCAGGTGATTCTATTCATCGAGCAGCTCGAGCTCTCTTGAGCAGGCGCGGCTCCGTGACAGGGCGGGGTTCTTTCCTCCTTTGCCCGATCATTTCTGGTTGGGCAATTAAGCCTAGCCGGGACTTCCTGCGCCTCCTGGTCTCATGGCGGCCTGCACCAGCGTGGTTCGTTGGGCCCAGCTGGAACATCAGATCGCTTCAATGGGGACTGGCCAGCCAGTGGTCCTGGCGCATGCGATCCTTTGGACCAGCTTGTGTCGGTGACACAGGGGATGGGCAGCTCTCCAGTGGTGGACCGTTCCAGATCATTTGCAGGAGGGCATCCTGTGCGTCCGCCCGGGCAAGCTCGGTCTCTGTATAAGACCGATGCCTCTCTGATGGGTTGTGGGTGCCCCATCTGAGGGGAACACCGGGAGCTCCATGGCCTCTGGTCCCGGTGGGGTCGATGCCATCAGCCTGCTGGAGCTCCGGCCAGTCCGCCTGGCTCTCACCGCCTTTGCTCGTTTCCTCCGGGGTCAAGTGGTCCGAGTCAGGCGGGACAATACCACGACCATGTTCTGTCTAAACCGCCAGGGCGGGGACGGCGCTCCATGCTTCTATGCAAGGCTCTCCGCATTTGGTCGCTGCGTCTCTGCGCAGCCTGGAGGCGAGATCTCCTAGCCATTCATGTGGCAGGAGCCTCCAACACCCTGGCCGATGCCCGAGCCGGATAGGGGCTGCATCCCAGTGGTCTCTCCTCGCCGGAGGTAGTACAGCATCTGTTCTCCCATTGGGGCACACCTCAGGTGGACCTGTTGTTAAGCCTCCAGGGAGAGCAGCAGGCTGAGATTGTTCCATGCCGCCCCCCTCAGCAGGGCTCGCTGCAGGGGATGCCTTCTAGAGGCAGTGGACCCCAGCAGGCATCTTTACGCCTTTCCCCCATTTCCCTTGATCCACAAGGTGCTTCTCAAGGCGGGGAGGGACAAGGCGCAGGTGATTCTGATACACTTCAGACTGGCTCTCGCCAGTTCTGGTACCCAGATCTCCTCAGTCTCAGCTCCAGGACTCACGGCAGCTTCCAGCTCGCCCGGACCTGCTCTCAGTCAGTCAGGGAAGGTATTCCATCCGGACCTTCAATCCCTGCACCTGACAGCCTGGTTCCTGAGCGGCTAGAGTTCCAGGCCTTGGGTCTTTCCGCGAGGTCCTCAATGTAGTTGAGGCGTCCCGTAAGGAGTCGACCAGAAAATGCTATGCCTTCAAATGGAAAGGTTTTCCATTTGGTGTCCAGAACAAGGCTTGGACCCTTCCTCCTGTTCCTTGGCAAGCATCTTGGACTATTTATGGTCCCTTTCTAATCAAGGGCTTAGGTCGTGACGACCTAAGGGTGCACACTGCAGCCATCTCTGCTTACGGGCGCGGGCCGGGGAAGCAGTCGGTGGCGCAGGAGAAGGTGGTCTGGCGCTTTTTCAAGGCCTTGATCACATTCCCTCCAGTCGCGGGAACCCCCCCTCCGTGGGATCTACTGCTGGTACTGGCAAAGCTCATGGGCGTTATTGAACCTATGCACAGGTGTGTCTCTCTCACCTGTCGTGGAAGACCGCTTCTTGGTGGCTATCACGTCCAGCCAGAAGGATGGGAGAGCTCCAGGCGCTCCATCGAGTCTCTTACCTGGTCTTCCACAGGGACAAGGTTGTCCTGCGCCCCACCGAAATTCCTTCCGAAGGTGGTGTTGAGTTTCACCTTAACCAGGTGTTGACTCTGCGGTGTTCTACCCCAATCACCTCGGAGGCGAATATGCTCCATACTTTGGACCCTAGAGGGCGGCCACCTATTACAAAGCGCTCGGCTGAGGTTGGGAGAGGTTCGCCAGCTGTTTGTCACCTCAGCTGAAGCCGCATCTGGCAGACCTGCACGCCAAGCGGACGATAAGCAGGTGGGTCACTTCCTGCATAGATCTCTGCTATAAGTTGGCGGGCATGGAGCCTCCCAGAGGGATAAGAGCTCATTCTACCCACCATACTGCTGCAACGGTGGCTGCTTCCAGGGACGTCCCTATCCAGGAAATCTGCAGGGCTGCTACCTGGAAGTCAGCAAACACCTTCATTACCCATTACCACATCGACCTTGAGTTACGCCGGGATGCTGGTTTTGGGGCCTCGGTTCTCCAGTCTCTTTCCCAAGTAAGTATTGGGGTGTGCGTCTTGCCTCCTCCTCCCGGAGAACTGCTAGGAGTCTGCCAATGAGTGTGGATGAACAACATATCCATGTCCTAGAAATACAGGTTGCTCACCTGTAACAGGAGTTCTCTGAATGGTATATGTTGTTCATCCACCCGACCTATTCTCCCGGCTTCGACGCACAACCTGAGCTTCCAGCGGGCCAGATCTGGCGTCATGGGGCGGAGCCGAGAGTTATACCACCCGGGTGGGTGGGAGGAGCAAGCTTGAAGACCTTCCGGCAAGATTTAAAGCGGCAAGGATACCTGCCAATGAGTGTGGATGAACAACATATACCATTCCTAGAACTCCTGTTACAGGTGAGTAACCTGTATTTCTGTGCCTCCTGTAGATAAAAAGATGGACAGAAGGTATACATTGTCAGGCCCTGATACAGAATTCCTTTCTCAGCAATGCAGTCATGTTGGGGTAGTTCAGGCTGCTGCCTGTGATAAAGCTAATATTCCTTGGCTTCACATCCTCCTGACAAGGATTCCAGGAAGATTGATGCCATGGCAAAAACAGTATATGGCAGCCTCTCTGGGACTCAGGCAAGCAAATTATATGGCTTATGTAGCTAGGTATCAGAAATCTAGATGGGATACTGTTATGCATTGGCCAAGCAGGCCCATGGCCAGCTGGCTAGTGAACTAGAACAGGTGGCTGCTGATGGCATTGAAGCCTCTAAGGTTCAGTTTCATGCTGCTGTGGATGTTAATGATGTTTCCTTTAGGGTCATGGCCACATCTGTAGCTTTATCGTTGGCCTGGCTCAGGTGTATTAGTTTGTCACAGGATACCCAGACTAAGGCTATGGATTTTCCTGTAGGGAAATTCTCTGTTTGGAGAGCAGACAGAGAATTACATGAAGAAGATGGATGAATATAGGACTACTTACAAGAGTGCCCAGGCTAAGGAGCGGCAAGCCACTCCTCAAAGGCATGCCCCCAGGGGTAGGGGTAGGCCTTTTCATAGGCCTTTCTACCAGACTCAGGCCTCCTCTGCCTATGCTCAGAGGGGCTTCTTCAGAGGCAGGGGCAGACGAGGGGTGGGCAGACCTGCTCCCACCCCCCAGCCTAAAGCTCCTGCGAAACAGGCACCCTGATGGGGTGCCCAGGGCCGATTCTTCTGTACCAGTGGGGGGCAGGCTGGCTTACTTCAGTCAGAATTGGGCTTCTTTAACCTCAGACAAGTGGGTTCTGGAAGTAGTAAGCCAGGGTCTGGTTCTCAGCTTCAAAAAGTTTCCCAAGTTGAGAAGCAGACTTTTTCTACCTGCAAGTGCTTCAGAGACCCTTGATCTGGAAACAGAGGTCTCATCCCTGTTAGCTCTCAGAGCAGTAGAAAGGGTTCCTCCCCTGCATCAGGGCAGGGGTCTGTATTCCAGATACTTCCTTACCGCAAAAAAGACAGGAGAATGGTGGCCCATTTTAGATCTCAGAATCTGAACAAGCATCTTTTGAAACCAAAGTTCAAAATGGTAACTCTGGCAATGATTTTATCTTCCCTAAGGCCAGGGGACTGGCTAGCCTCCCTGGACCTCAAGGACGCCTATTTCCATGTCCTAATCAGAAGATCCCATCGAAAGTACCTCAGATTCGAACTGCCCTCAGGTCATTACCAGTTCAGAGCAATGCCCTTCGGCCTTACCTGTGCTCCAAGGGTATTCACAAAGTGTCTAGCAGTGGCAGTGGCCCACTTGAGGCAGAGGATTGCTGTTTTTCCCTATCTAGACGACTGGCTCATTGTAGGCCAGTCCCCAGAACAGGTAAAATCTCACCTGCAGGTCACCCAGCAGCTTCTCACCTCCCTGGGTTTTCTGCTAAACCTACCAAAGTCAGTTCTGGAACCAGTCCAGGTACTCACCTTTATAGGGCAGAATTGGACACAAAGCTAGCCAGAGCCTTTCTTCCCCAGAAAGGGTAAGGAATTTAGTGGCTCTGGCCTCCTCCTTCACTCTGCAGGTCTCTTGACCAGCAAGACACTTTCTGCAGCTCCTGGGGCACATGGCTGCATCCACAGCTGCTGTGCAGGGAGCCAGATTTCAGATGAGAGACATTCAGTTTCACTTGAGAACCTTTTGGTCTCAGAGAAGAGACCCCTTTCCAAGTTGGTCCCAGTGACTCGAACCTTGATCCTAGCTCTCCAGTGGTGGCAGGATCAGAGCAATTTAAAGTGGGGTCCCCTTCATTTCCCTTCTCACGACTTGACTCTCACTACAGATGCTTCCCTTCTGGTTGGGGAGCCCACATGGGCGACCTTTCCACTCAGGAGTCTGGTCCCCCAGAATCTCTGCTCCACATCAATTTGCTGGAACTCAGAGCTGTCTTTTTAGCTCTTCAAGCTTTTTCTGCATCTGTCCACGACAAGGTGATACAAGTCAGAACAGACAACACCACAACAATGTGGTACATCAACAAACAGGGGGCACTTCGGTCTTGGCTTGTGCAGAGCAATGAAGTTGTGGTCTCTGGCCTATTCCCTGAACACTTCCCTCATAGCAGTTCATCTTCCAGGGAAGGACAATGTCCTAGCGGATGCCCTCAGCAGGATTTCCCAGGGCCATCACGAATGGTCCCTGGATCCTCAAGTGCTGGGGATAGTTTTTGCCAGGTGGGGCATCCCTCAGATAGATCATTTTGCAGCCCCAGACAATCACAAACTTCCTCTGTTCTGTTGCAGGCCTCCAGTGCTGGGCTCAGTTCCCCTGGATGCCCTTCTTCTGGATTGGGAGGGGAAGTTCCTCTATGCTTCCCCCCCTTTCCTCTCCTGTTCAAAGTACTAGTCAAAATCAGATCTCAGCCTTGCAGGGTGATTCTGATTGCCCGGATTAGGCCAGGCAGCCCTGGTACCCACTCCTTCTGTCTCTGACAGTCCATCTTCCCTGTGCCTCCCAGGAATCACAATCTGTGACTTGTGCCCAGGGAAGGGTTTGGTATCAGACCTCAAATCCCTCAACCTCCGAGGCTCAATTGATACTCCATACTAATCACTCCCTCTGACCCTGGAACCGCCCTACTTGGGACCTTAATGTTTGCATTGCCCAGTTAATGCAACCCTCTTTTGAACCTCTGTCTTCTGCAGAGCTTGAGTTCCTAACTTGAAACTGTTTTTCTAGTGGCTATCACTTCTGCCAGATGCATAAGTGGTGCAAGCCTTGTCAGTGGAGACTGACTTTATTTCTTTCCACAGGGATAAGGTAGTCCTTAGGACTAATAGGAAGTTTTTGCCTAAGGTGGTTTCAGATTTCCATCTTAATCAATCTATCTCCTTCCAGTATTTTTCACTGATCACTCCTCTTGGTGAGAGGAGGTTGCACAACCTGGATGTTAGAGAGCTCTTAGTTATTATATAGAGTGACCAAAGGTCACAGGTTGAATCCCTCCAACTTTTCCTTACCTATGGTGAAGTTGGAAAAGGCAAACCTGCCACTAAGAGATCAATAGCCAGGTGGATTGTCTCTTGTATCCAATTTGTTATCAGAAAGTGGGCAGAGCCCCCGGTTTGAGGGCTCATTCTACCAGGGTACAGCTGCGCCTCTAGCTGCTGCCAGAGATATCCTTTATTAGAGATTTGCCAGGCTGCTACTTGGAAAACGGTACACACCTTTACCAAGCATTACTCCCTGGATGTCCAGGCCAGGAGAGCGCTTGGTTTGGCACAGCTGTTCTTCAGAGCCTATTCCCTAAGTAGGTTCTGTCCCTCCTCATGGAGTGCTGCTGTGTATTCTGCTAATGTCTATAATATAGCAAGACTTCATGTTGTTTGAAGAAAAATTTACTCACCTTAGTAATGTTGTTTCTTCTAATGGAGTCTTGCTATATTATAGACCTCCCCCCCAACCTGCCCCTCTCAGAACCTTTACTTGGTGGGGTGCAGTAACTTAGTGTGGGCACTACTTATGCCCTGTTAGCATTTTGTACCCTTTGGGACTTTGGGGGTGTGTATGTGTACGCGTGTGTGTGTTTTATTATACTTATGTTCCATTTTCATATTATTAGAATGGTGTTAGTATTTCTGGTCCCCTGACTTGAGTCTTGGGTGTTGGGACCATCAATGGTTGTTATTATTTAGGTAGCCATTTGGCTAGTGTAGTTACAGCTTCCACACAGACCTTAGTGAGTTTGGCTCGTAAAGATCTGACAGTTCAAGTTTGAAATGACACAGATAGAGCTGCTCTTGTGCCAAAATTCTATTTTGGAATGGTTTTAACCATTTCACTCCGGGGCAGTTCTAGAGCTGGAACAAACTGCTAATGTCTATAATATAGCAAGACTCCATTAGAAGAAACAACATTACTAAGGTGAGTAATTTTTTCTTATAGGCACTGGATTTGACTGACAACAGGAACTTCATGTTTGGCAGTAGGAAGGGAAGGATCAGTGACACACTTAGGTTTAGTCATCCTTGAAGGAAAAGAGTAGCTCTCGCTCTCCTCCTAGCTGCTGGAGGTCTGACTTTGAGCAAGGAAGAAGGAGACTACTGAAGAATACAGATAGTTCCTGTCCCAGAACAGGAAAGGTGTGAGCTGTAAGGGCACATAGGCAGTAAGAAAGTAGGTGGAAAAATAAACAGAGGGAGGAGAGAGTAAGCATACAAAGCAACAGGAGAGGAGCCACAAAATAAGACATGATAGGAGTGGTGCAGTGCAATGGCTGTGGGGTGGCAGTCTTCCGGGAGACATTCTGGAGGCTGCAATGCTGCCCTATTTGCAGGCACCTCTCTGGTCTGGGGTAGGAGGTTGCCTGTCTCCAGGCTGGCCTGGCTAGGATTCGTGAAACCTCCTCCCCCACTCAGGGACCATCAGGGCCACCGCCGCTACCTCAGAGGTTGCCAAGAAAGAGGAGCGGTTGGACCAGGGTGGGCTCAGGAAGGGAGAAGGTGGTGAAACAGAGGCGCATCCCTCTAGTTGTACCTCTCCGCAATTCATACGCTGTTCTGGTGGAGAGTGGTTCCTCTATGGAGGCAACCGACAGTGGAGACCAAGAGGATGCTGGGAACCTCCACAAAAGAGACCCACAGGAGGGTGGCACGGGACCCCACAGGTGAAAGAAACAACTCCTGGGGGACTCAGACGTTAGGGGGGTAGAACTGGGGAGGAAGTGGAGAGGGAGGTCGGCTTGAAGGGACAGGGAGCAAATCAGGATTGTGGGAGCAGCTGCATGAGGGAGGGAGCTGGATGTCATTGTCCACCTAGGGACAAATGACCTGGCTGTGAATGGGATCAGAGCAGATCAAGAGGAGTTTATAGAGTTGGGAAGGGGCCTTTGACAGGTAGCATGTACGGTAACCTTCTCAGAGGTGCTGTCTGTGGCAAGGGTGATGTCAGGGTACTCCTCACCATGGGATTCAATGAATGGTTGAAAAACTGGTGCGGAACTCAGGCTTTTGGCTTCATTGGGGACTGGGAGTCCACCTGGAGGGATACAGGCCTATACTGGCGTGATGGTCTGCATCTGTCTAGGAGGGGAATCAGGATCCTAGGTGATAGGTTTAAATGCTTCATTGGCAAGCATTTAAACTAGCCAAGAGGGGACGCACTGAAAAGGAGCAGGGAAATCCCCCCCAAAAAAAACACTGTAGTTAGCGAGGTAAACACTCAGTCAGTCAAAAATCAAATCTTTATTTATCCAGGCGAACATCGTTGAGCAGAGCTCATTTGCAAGATGGGCCTGGTAAGGTCAAGGTTCAATTTACATAAAAGGTATAGTACGATTCAATGTATACACACACACTGAGAAACAGAATATACAGGATATATAACAGCATCAAGGATAATAGTACATAGATATATAACAAATTGAGCCAAAAGCTATTAACTCAATTTACATATTTACATGGATTAGGGAATAGGCAGCTCATTAGTTTGGTTGAAGAGAGATTATGTGGGGATTAAGGTTTAAAGTATGAGGTATAAGGGGATTTGACAGAGGTTTGGGAATGGATGGTGCACGGTCTGGGCAGATGAGAAGGTGATTCTATTGGGAGAGGTAAGTTGGAGGGTTATTACAAGGAGGGACGGGTGGCAAGAGAGAGAGACTGTGTTATGGCCTTATCAGGGCTACAGGCAGGGGTGAAGAGAAGGAGAGAGGGAGGGTGCAAGTGGGCAGTAAAGGAGGAAAGACTAAGGTAGAGAAGTCAGTAGGGAGCAGGACAGGAGTAAATGCAAAAAAAGGCAAAGTTAGTAAGGACAGGGATGGGGCTAAAAGGGGTAAGGCCAGCAAATAAATGGAGGGTGATGAGTATCAATGCCCGTAGTCTGTGTAACAAGCTCCCTGAACTTGTGACCTTGATGGAAGAGGGTCACCTGGATATCGTGGCAGTCACAGAAACATGGTACACAGAGAACCATGACTGGGATGTCAACATACCAGGGTACACAGGCTGCAGGAGGGACAGGGAGAGTAAAAGAGGAGGAGGAGTAGCTCTGTATGTAAGGGAAGGGATCAAAGCAATGGAACTAAAGGATAAACAGGGAGTAGAGGAGGCACTGTGGGTCACACTGGAGACAGGAAATAGCACCACAATCCACACGGTGGTTGTATACGGACCTCCATCTCGGGAAGGCAGTGGACAAGGAAATGATAGATTATATCCTTAGAATGGCAGAAAAAGGGAGATGTTGTTGATGGGGACCTGAATATGCCAGATGTTAACTGGAGCACCTTTGCTGCAACCACATCCAAGAGCAGGGTTATTCTGGAGTGCCCTACATGGGGGTATGCATCAGACAGTTAGTGGTGGAGCACACTGGAGGGAGCAATCTTAGACCTGGTACTGTCAAATGGAGAAAGGATCTCGGTTTAGAAGTGGGTAGCCATCTGGGAACAAGTGACCACTAAACAGTGTGGTTCACGATAAATACAGCCATAGAAGTCAAGCCATCAAAGCAAGAGTATTGGACTTTAGGAGGGCTGACTTTGGGAAAATGGAGAGCACCTCAGAAAAGCACTATCAAACGGGCAAGAAGGAAGGGTGGAGGAACAGTAGGGAACAGTTACAACAGCCATCACAGAGGCAACAAGCCTTTGGGTGAAGCAAATCAAGCAAAACAAAATGAAGGAAAAAAACACTATGGTTCTCAAAAGAGGTGGCAGGGAAGGTTAAGGAGAAAAAGGTAGCATTCAGGAAGTATAAGGAAACACAGAAGGAGCAGGACAGAGAACTGTACCAGTTAAAGCAGAAGGAAGTGGGGAAGGCAGTCAGAATAGCAAAGGTCCAAACTGAGGAAAAGATGGCCAACTCAGTTAAGAAGAGGGAGAAAACCTTTTATACGTACATTAGGGAGTGAAGAAAGACCAAGGGAGGGATATTGAGGCTTAATAAAGGGAAGGGAGGGTGGGTAGAGGGTGACGGTGAAAAAGCAGGGTATACTGAACAAATACTTCTGCTCAGTATTCACAAAAGAAGGGAAGGGGGAGGTACCTAAATCAAATAGAAGCACTCTGGATAGGGAGGTCGATACCAGTCCATTCACAGAAGAAAGGGTTCTGAAAGAACTCTTAAAACTGAAGGCGGACAAAGCAATGGGGACTGATGGAATTCACCCAAGAATTGTGAAAGAACTAAGGGTAGAACTAGTGACACCTCTGACTACCCTTTTTAACAAATCATGGGAGGATGGTGTGGTACCTGAGCACTGGAGGAGGGCAGATGGGATTCCCCTTCACAAAAGTGGGAGCAAAACAGAGGCGGGAAACTACAGACCTGTTAGTTTGACCTCGGTGGTAGGGAAAATGATGGAATCACTTCTGAAGGAAAGTTATTGAGTTCCTAGAGGCTAGTGGGGCATAGGACCCAGGGCAGCATGGATTCACAGCAGGAAGGTCTTGTCAGATGAATCTAACAGAGTTCTTTGCCTGGGTGACCAAACTAGTAGTTCAAGTTTATTGCAGGAAAACGCCATTGAGCAAGCTCATTCACAGGGAGGTCCTGGAACACATACACAGACATAGACACTACATACAAGGTATCGTTGCAATAGAAATTCAAGTGCTTCCAAAGTTCATTAATGGCAAGTCACGAATGGATACAACCATATATGGCAGGATTCTGGAAGTAACATCTGCTTCTTTTTTCAGTTAATACAGTTGGATGCATTCAAAGAAATGGTTAGTGTGCAAGGATGGCGGAGAAAGCATAAGAGGGCAGGTAGAGTTGAGGATTAAAGACAAGAGGAGGCTAGGGGTTAGGAGAGTAAAGGGGGAGAATGATGTAATTAGGAATTCTAGAGGAAAAAGGCAGTATAAGCAAATCTGGGTATCAAGTCTATGGCACTTTACTTTGTTTGGCCTATATGCTGTGGTCCCGGTTTGGGCTGCGCATGAGCAGTCAGAACACGAGTAACTAACATAAGGGTGAAGAGGGGTTTAGTGGTAGCTACAGGTATCTTTTATTTTGGATGAAGCTAATGCTTTGTAGAGATTAATTGAGACAGTGCTGGTTAGTTTCAGTATGGGTTGGAGTTGGTTCCATAAAGTAGGAAGGGATAATGAAATGGCTCGATGGCCACTTGTAGTATGAGTTTGTGGGACGTCAAGCAGGATGAAGTTTGATTTCCTAAGTAAGTATGCACTGCGAGAGATGCGAATAAGAGACGTTATATAGCTCGGCAGTTTGTGAAGAAGTATCTTGAGGGTCCAGATACCAGCATGGAGCAAGCATCTGGTAACAAGTGAAGTCCAGCCAACAGCTGTATACAGGTCGCAGTGATGGGTTCTATAAGGGGAACTGGTGATGAACCGTATAGCACGGTGATAGAGAACATCCAGCTTACTTAGGCTAGAGATCGCAGTGGAAGCGTAGATGAAATCACCGTAATCAAGTAGGGGAAGAAATGTGGCCAGTACAGGCCTGGTTGGGTAGCAAGAGGGATCTTTTCTGAAGAAAACCCTAGCCGTGTTTTTAGCCTCCTAGATAAGTCTTCACTGTGGTCATTGAAAGAGAGTTTGTCTATCCAGAAGCCAAGATATTTAAATTTAGTAACGACTTCTAGGGGTTCTGCCAGTGAGGTAACTAAGTTCTTTGGAAGCAAGGGGGGGGGGTACAGATGGAGGGACTACTTGAAAAAATCATTGCCTTGGTTTTCTTGGCGATTAAGAGGAGCTTAGCTTTAATAAGATTAGTTTCAAGTTTGGCAAAGTCGGCTTGCAAAACTTCCCTAACTTCCGCTCGAGTTACGCCGGAGGTATACAATACCGTGTCATCTGCGAAGAAGTGAAGACTGGAGTTCATTATGTGAGAATCAAGGTCATTGATGTATATAGAGAATAGAATCGGTCCTAAAATGGAGCCTTGGGGGACTCCCGTAGTAATCAGGAGGGAGGCCGAAAGGAGACCATCTGCTTTGACTTTCTGCATCCTACCAGAAAGGTAACTGGTGAACCATTGTACTGTAGATGAAGTGGCATCTAGGTTAGTAAGGCAGTTAATTAGGAGGAGATTGTCAGTAGTATCAAATGCTTTACTAAGGTCCAAGAAGACTGCACCGATGATCTTCTTGGAATCCACAGCAGTGATCTATTCATTAGCGACCTTAGCCAAAGCAGTGACAGTGCTTTATTTAGACCTGAAACCAGATTGGACAGGGTTTAGGAGAGAGTGGGATTCAATATGTTGTTTCAACTGGTTATAGATTAGCTTCTTGAGAACTTTGGGGAGGATAGGCAAGATGGAGATGGGCCTGTAGTTGTTTAAGTGGCAGGGGTCTCCGGATTTGAAGATGGAGAATGTGAGCGGATTTCCAGCAAGTTGGAACTGTGGCAGAAGTAGTGGATAGATTGAAAATATGAAGGATAGGGTCAGAGAGAGATGAGCAGCACCTAGTCTCAGGAAGAATGGTTCAAGTCCATCATCTCCTGCACTCTTCCTATGATCTAGATTAAGGAGTGAATCTTCAACTTCTTTATAGGTAATAGTATGCAATTGAAAAGGATGGGATGGAGTGCAGGTAGCAGAGGTAGAGCTATCACAATTTTTTACTTGGTTAGCGTAGGGTGAGGAGTCAAAAGCAAGTCCAGCGGTAACAAAATGTGAATTAAGTTCTTCAAGGATTTGGGAGTTGTTTTCCACCACCCTCCCATTGGTAAATATCTTAGTTGGAATAGACGGAGCTGAGGGCCGGCCTTCAATCGATTTAAGTGTCCTCCAAATATTTGGAGAGTTCCCATTGGGTTGCTCCAGGGTGGAGATGTAGAAGTGTGCTTTTGCAGCACGGATACTTTTTACACATGCATTCCTAGCAGTTGTGAAGGCCTGTCAGTCAGCAGGGCTCTTAGAGTACCTAGCGTTTGCCCAAAGTTTATCTCTGTTGGTAAGCGCTGCCTTGAGGTCTGGGGTAAACCGGGGTGAGAAATGTTACGCACCCTGACTTTGAGAAAGGGGGCATGTTTGTCTACCAGGGTAGTAAGGTTGTCATTAAGGACGGAGACAGCTTCGTTGGCAGTTTTAGCAAGAAATAAATCTCGCCATCTGACCCTGCTCAAATCAAACAGAAAACTTGCCACATTGAACTTGCGAAAAGACCACATAGTTCTAAGTTTGGACTGTTGGCAGGTTTTAGTTTGTGATCTTGTTAATACCACCACACCATCATCGCTCATATCGTTGTGGAACACTGCTGAATGGGAGATTTTGTGGTAGTGTGTGGTTAGAATAACATCTAGGATGGAGCTGTTGGCAGGGTTGGAGATATTGTTCCTTGTAGGTTCAGTAACTAACTGCACAAGTCCAAGCTCATTACAGAGGGATTTAAGGCAGTGAGATTTTGTGGTGAGCCAATCCATGTTGAAGTCACCCAAAATTATTGTTTCTGAGTTGGCGGCTATGGTTAGGGATTTCAGAGTGTCGAGGAATTCGGTGCTGCCAGACGGGGGCCTATAGCCACCTATAATAGTAATGCATTCAGAGGAAGAAAGGTGAAGCTTCAGTGAAACAATGTCAAAGTCTTTAGGCTTGGATTTACAATTATTTCCTAACTGAAAACTTGGTTCTGGCATAGATGACCCCTGTATCCCTATCTGCCCTAAAAAGTTTGTAGTCCGGGAGATTAATTTGTTGGTCAAGATTAGTCTTTTAAGCCATGATTTGTAGCGATGATAAGATCCGGTTAGTATAGCTACTGCTTGAAGTTCGACAAATTTTTTGTCAGGCTTAGGATGTTAACTAGCATCATTTTTGTCAGGGGCATCTGCAAAGTCTGATGGAGGAAAATTGAACTAGCGGGCCAGGATTTAATTACATTGCCTGAGCAAAGGAGGAGCAACAGCAGCATTTTCTTTAGGGAGTTTATTAAAAATAAAAGGCTTTTTCCTTTGTGATCATCTTTGATATGTTGCAGGGATGTACATTTAGGGCAGAAGAGCGTAAAGGAATTGATGCTTAAGGAAATGAGGGTGAGTGCTGCGGATGGTCATGGGTGAGGGCAAGTGTGTGGGATATATACATGAGACGAGTGAGTCGGCAAGAGAGTGGAGGTGCTGTGTAGAGGGGCAACATAAGATGCAGCAAAGGAAACGACTGGATTAGCGCCTGACACTTGATGGTGCAGTAATGCATGAGGTACACTGATGCCAAGCATTAGCAAGAAGATGAGACAGTCCATTATGCCAAATTAATGAATCCGGCAATTAGAACCGGTTGGCACATGATACTAAATGGATATCAGGATCCAATCGATCACCCTCGGATTCAAAGAGAATAGAATAGAAGCAGCGGTAATAAGTTACTGACAGTGGAAAGGATGTGGGATGAGGAAGTGGAAAGGGAAGGAATGAGAGCAGGCTAGGTGCAGTAAAGCTTAACCACTTAGTCTTGTTTAAATGGATACGGCCCTATTAAGTGACAGCCAATAAACCAGGGAGAAACTGTGGTCTTGGCCTACCTAGACTTTAGCAAGGCATTTGACACAGTCCCACACAAAAGATTAATATACAAGTTAGCCAGCCTTGGAGTGGGTCCCAAGGTGATAACCTGGGTAAAGAATTGGCTGGACTAGAGGATGCAGAGGGTAATAGTAAACTGAGTCAACTTTGAAGAAAGAGGGGTTACTAGCGGGGTACCGCAGGGTTCAGTACTGGAACCCGTCCTCTTTAATGTCTTTATAACTGACATTGCAGAGGGACTGGAAGGAAAAGTATGTTTCTTTATAGATAACACAAAGATCTGCAACAGGGTCGATACAGAAGGTGGGGTGGAAAGGATGAGAAGGGACTTGGCAAGATTGGAGGAATGGTCAAATGTATGGCAGCTTAGATTCAATGCAAAGAAGTGCAAAGTAATGCACCTGGAAAACAAAAACCCAGGGGAAGAGTACACAGTGGGGGTTGAGATACTAACGACAAAAATGAAAAGGGACCTGGGGGGTAGTCATATCAGATGATCTAAAGGTGAGCAGGCAATGTGAGAAGGCAGTAAGGAGGGCTGGTGGGATACTGGGATGCATAGGGAGAGGCATCACCAGTAGAAAACAGGAAGTTGTTATCCCTCTTTACAGACAGTTGGTGTGACCACATCTAACGTACTGCGTGCAGTTCTGGAGACCCCATCTCCACAAAGACATAGACAGGATGGAGGCTGTCCAGAAGAGCGCAACTAAGATGGTGCAGGGTCTGCACCAGAAGACATACGAAGAGAGATTAAAGGAGATTAATACGTATACCCTCGAGGAGAGGAGGGAGAAGGGGTACATGATAAGAACTTTCAAGTACCTCAAGGGAATCAACAAAGTCCAAGAGGGTAGCATCTTTCAGAAAAAGGGATGTGCAAGAACAAGGGGGCACAATTTGAAGATAGAAGGGAGATGGCTCAGAGGCAATGTGAGGAAGTACTGTATTTTTTCACTGAGAGGGTTGTGGATACATGGAACGGCCTTCCTGAGGAGGTAGTGGAGTCGAAACAGTGGTAGAATTCAAGCATGCATGGGACAGACATAAGGCAATTCTAGTGGGGGGTAGGAGAAAGTAGGCTGTTGGTTAACTGGTATCTGTAGCTTATCTGTTAGGTAGGGAAACGGGCAGACTGGGTGAGCCAAGCAGTCCTTATCTGCCATCAAATTCTAAGTTTCTATGTAATGTACTACATAAACAAGCAAGGAGGAACAAGGTCAAGCCCCCTGTGCAGTGAGGAAGGCAGTATAACGCAGTGGTTTAAGGCTCTGAGCTGCAAATCTGGAGACCTGGGTTTGAATCCTACTGACCTCCACTTGCATAATATGTGACCCTGAGCAAGTCCCTTAACTTCCTGTGCTCCCAGGTCACACCTGTAAAAAGCTTTCAGCTATGCGTCTCTCCTGGTTAAACAATTGGGGGCATGAAAATATGGAGCCTGGCCAGCCTTATGAGTTTCCCTTCAGGCCATCCATCTGCCAGGGAAGGACAACACACTGGCAGATGCAGAGTTGAATCAGCCAGGCCCATCATGAATGGTCTCTCAACAGGCAGGTGCTGGAAGTAGTTTTCAGAAGGTGGGATACCCCAGAGATAGATTTCTTTGCATCCCACGAGAACCACCACCTGCCACAGTATTGTTGGAGGCCACCAGCCCAGGGAACAATCCTCCTAGATAATCTGGCCTTGGATTGGTCAGGGATGCACCTGCATGTCTTCCCTCCCTTTCCTTTGGTGTTCAGAGTTACGATCAAGCTCAGATCCCAGCCAGCATCAATGATCTTGATAGCACCAGACTGGGCCAGGCAGCCATGGTACTCTCTGCTGCTCTCCATGTCTGTAGCCAAACCAATACACCTTTCTTGGAGGCACAGCCTGTTAACCTCCAGCCAAGGGAGGATCCTGTACCTGAACTTAGATCCCTCAGACTCGAGGCATAGCTCTTGAGGACTTAGAGTATGTAGGCTTGCATCTCTGAGAGTGTTTTGGATGTTCTAGGGGATACAGGAAACCCTCTACTAAGAACACATGCCTCAAAATGGAAAAGGTTTTCAATTTGGTATTCCACCAGTGACGTGGTACCAGCACAGGCAGGGATTCCAGCTTTGCTGGACTACCTTATCCATTTGCATTCTCTAGGCTTGCAGCCCACTACCTTAGAGGTCCGTCTGGCTTCAGTATCTGCTTACATCTCAGCTGGAAAGAATGCCTGTATGGCATCAACTCCTATTTTCAAGAGGTTCTTCAAAGGGCTGGCTCATCTGCACACACCCCATAGGGAACCGGTGCCAGCTTGGGACTTGAATGTCTGTATAGCTAAGCTCATGGGGTCCCCCTTTTGAGCCTATGGCCTCAGCTCATTTGAAATATGTCACCTGGAAAACCATTTTCCTGGTGGCGATAACCTCTGCCAGAAGGATCAGTGAGCTCCAGGCTCTGTGCATTGATCAGGACTACATTCAAACAACATGAAGTCTTGCTGTATTCTGACATATGCAGTGATGTCCAACCTTTGAACTGCCCCGGAGATGAAAGAGTTAACTTTCCATGCCAGGCATGGAACGCTGAGCTCGATTGAGACTCTGTCTGTTGCTGTTTGAACTCAAGCCATCAGATTCTTCACTCCGCCTCACTGAACAGTCGCTCGGAGATTTCTCCTTTGCTCGGTTTCAAGCTTGTCGGTTAAAGTGCATTTTCCACCTAATTTAATCCGCTAACCTGTCAGTTCAGTCTCTGTCTGTGGTATCATGAGTACCAGATAGGTTTATTTTCTTGTTCTTCTGTGTGGAACTTCTAAACGTGGGATCGGTTCGGTTTGAACCGATCAGGTTTGTTCAAAAAAGTTTATTCTACTTTTAGAGTGTGGTAACCGGTCCTTATCAGTTCTTAAAAAAAAAAAAAAAAAAAAAAGGATTTCTTTACGTTTTTTTCCATGACCCGTAACACGGTCAGGAATCGATAAGGGTGTCTTGCCTGGTGGATTGCCGAAAAAAGGGTAAGTTTTGTTAGGACTGGCCATGCCTGAGAAACCCAAAAGAAAAACCAGGCCCACTGGGTTTCAACACTGTAGTGTGTGTGGGGAAGCCTTTGCTGAGGCTGACCCCCACACCACCTGTGTTTATTGTCTGGGGTTTGACCACCTCGATTCAGACTGCCAGATTTGCATGAATTTTCCTGCAGCTACCCTGGAAAAGAGAGTTGCTAGGCTCAGGGAAAGGGAGGCCAAGAAGTCCGCTGACTGGATGGCCAGCCCGGTTCGGTTCCAACCGAACCAGAAGGAGTGCCCTCTGACCGAGGCAAAACTGCTTCGGGCTAAGGAAGAAACCGACTCTGAGGTCTGTTCCGGTTAAAAGAAAAAGAAGGGATAAATCACACGAAAAAGGGAGGTCATAATTCCGCTATACAAGACACTAGTGAGGCCCCACCTGGAGTACAGTGTACAGTTCTGGAGACCATACCTACGTAAGGACATAGACAGGGTAGAAAAGGTTCAGAGGAGGGCAACAAAAGATGGTGCATGGGTTGCATCACAAGTCCTATGAAGACAGGTTGAAGGAACTGAACATGTACTCCCTGGAGGAGAGGAGGGAGAGAGGATATGATAGAGACATACAAGTATCTTACAGGGAGGAACAGGGTGCAGGAAAACACTATTTTTAGAATGAAAAAGATGTTTCAGGACTAGAGGCATGGGATGAAGTTGGAGGGAGGACGATTCAGAGGAAACATGAGAAAGAATTTCTTCACAGAACGGGTGGTGGACAAGTGGAACACCCTGCCAGAGGAAGTGGTGGGGCTGAAACAATCACGGGATTTAAGAATGCATGGGATAGACATAAAGGAATTCTAGAGGTCAGGGGTAAGGGGAAATAGACTTCTAGGAAAACAAACTGAACTTACAAGCTCAAATGGGCAGACTAGGTGGGCCATAGGCCCTTATCTGCCGACACTGTCTATGTATCTATGTATCTATATGTATCTATATAAATCAGCGGTCTGCGGATCCACAACTTCTTTCTCCGACCGCTGATGGAAATATAAAACGATATAAGGATTGTTGAATCGCTAACCACGGTTCCGACCGAACCGGCACCATCGAGTAGGGGCTCGGTTCGGTCGGTTCCCCCGGTTCCAGATTATAATTTAGAAGATTTTTATGAACCGGAGGAGGAAGGAAGGAGAGTATAAGGATAGTGATGGTGATTACGAAAGTCTGGATGTGCCCATTGACCCGGACATCTCCCCAGACAGACCTTCAGGGGTTTCTCCTCCTGGGCTTTCTGAGTCCCCTTCCCATTTTATGTTCTTCAAAAAAGTGGCTGAAACTCTTCAGCTTCCTATGGAAGAAGCTATAGACGATCAGGAGGAGCCTGACTATGTTGAGATGATGGATATCCCAGAGTCCAGGAGGCTGTCTATTCCCTTCATAAGTCCTTTGGAAACAGACAATAAAAATTTTAAAGACTTCTAATTCTATACCTCCTGTGGACAAGAGAATGGACAAGAGGTATACTCTCTCAGAGCTCAGATACGAGTTCCTTACCCAGCAATGCAGCCATGTTGGAGTAGTGCAGGCTGCTGCCTGTGATAAAACAAATATACCCTTGGCTTCCACCCCAGATAAGGACTCCAGGAGGATTGATTCCATGGCAAAGAAACAGTACATGGCAGCATCCTTGGGACTCAGGCAGGCTAATTATATGGCCTATACAGCTAGATATCAGAAATCTAGATGGGACACTGTAATAGCTCTGGCTAAACAGGTCCTAGCCAGCTTGCCAAGAGCTGGAGCAGGTGGCTACGGATGGTATTGAGGCATCCAAGGTGCAGTTCCATGCTGCAGTGGACTCCAATGATGTTTCATCTAGAGTCATGGCTACATCTGTGTGGCCTTAAGTAGGATAGCTTGGCTCAGATGTACTAGCCTGTCTCAGGATACCCAGACTAAGGCCATGGATTTTCCTGTTGTGGGTAATTCTCTGGGGAGCAAACAGAGAACTACATGAAGAAAATGGATGGATACAGGACCACCTATAGGAGTGCTCAGGCCAAGGAAAGGCAAGCCACTCCCCAGAGGCAGCATTCCAGGAGCAGGGGCAGGCCCTTTCATAGGCCTTTCTACCAAGCCCAATCCTCCTCTTCTGCTTATGCTCATAGGGGTTCTTCAGAGGGAGAGGCAGGCAGGGGTACAAGCAGGCCTACTTCCCCCTCAGCCTAAAGCCCCTGCCAAACAGGCACCCTTATGGGTTTGCCAGGGCCGATTCTCCACCACCTGTAGGGTAGGCTGGCTTACTTTGTCCAGTACTGGAAGTCTAACATCAGACAAATGGGTCCTGGAAGTAGTAAATCAGGGACTGGTTCTCAGATTCAAAAAATTTCCCAAGATGAGAACCAGATCCTTTCCACCTACAAGTTCTTCAGAGGCACTTGCCCTAGAGGCAGAGGTCTCTTCCCTCTTGGCTCTGAGAGCCATAGAGAGGGTTCCACCACTACACAAGGGAAAAGTTGTACTCCAGGTACTTCCTCCCCAAAAAGACAGGAATGGCGGCCCATCCTGGATCTCAGATATTTAAACAAGCACCTTTTAAAGCCAAAGTTCAAAATGGTGACTCTGGAATAATTCTACCCTTTGTTTGTTTGTTTATTAAACAACGGTAAGCACACTGGAAACAAGTTCCTTTTACAGGTGCGACCCACATATATTGCATACAGACAATACATAATCAAACATACATATACAATACAAGCAAATTGCAGACAAAATATGTCTTGTTATGTATAAATTCATAAAAAAAAAATTCATAAAAACAGTTACAATTAAATTGAGATTAAAATACATGGCAAACTTTTGACAGAACACAACCACCTAATATCTTGAGAATTTCATTCCAAATAAATGGAGCAATATAAGCAAAAGGATCTTTGTCCACTTTTAGATTTCATAAAAGGAATCTAGAAACCTACTGTCTGACCTATGTCTAGAATAATGACCATCAGTATATGGTCTCAAAAACTTTGAAATACTATGTGGAATTCCAGAGTCCATAACTTTATATATGAACTTGGCCACAGTATTGGAAATTTAATGAAACGGTAACCAGCCCATTTCTTTCAAAATCACACAATGATGAGATGACTTAGAACAATTTAAAGCAAACTTAGCTATCAAGTGAAGTAAAGTGGATTCTTTGAAATCACTGTCACAGAAGCAGTGTCAGTAATCATAGCTGCATAGTTCACAATAGGAAGTAAGCAGCAATTTGGAACTACCAGCCTAGACTCAGGAATAAGAAATGAACGGATTCTGTACAAAGAACCTAATCTACAATGTATTCTTGAGGTAACCCTCAAAAATGAGATTCATAACTTAGATGAGAATCTAGTAATACCCCAAGATATTGAAATGTATCAACATAGTCAAACAGTAATCCATCAAGAGATTTAACTTCCAAAGTACCAACCTCAGATCTCAGTCTGGTGGGGTACCAAAACCATCACCTTTGTCTTAGATTTGTTTAAGAGTAATTTACAGGCCATAAGTGAAGACTGAAATACACATTTCCTCTGTTAAAGAAACACCTAGATCTCCAGCTGACAAACCCTGCGTATAAATTACTGCATCGTCAGCGTAAAGTGTTAGAGAAGCATTATTAGTCACACTTACTAGTTGATCAAAAAACAAAGAAAACAAAAGTGGCCCCAAAATAGAACCTTGTGGAACCCCACACTTAACCATTACAGAGTCTGATACAGCACCCTATATTTAACCCTTTGAAACCTATTTGTTAAATAATCCCTCGTCCAGTCCAAGAAAGACTCACCAACTCCCAATGACTCAAGTCTAGAAATCAACAATTTGTGATCAACTGAGTCGAATGCCTTGGTCAAGTCCACGAACACGGCACCCGTCAGACACCATTTATCCATGCCATTAAGTACCACGTTCAGTGAACTCGACCAAAGGCAGTCTCAGTACTCCTTCCCTTTCTAAAACCATGTTGGTTCTGAGACAATAATCCAAAGCGATCCACATACTCAATCAACTGATTATAAACTATTCTTTCCTGAACTTTAGCTGAAGCAGACAAGATAGAAATAGGTCTGTAGTTACAAAACTCATGTTGTGAACCAGATTTAAATATAGGAGTGACCAAAGTATGTTTCCATATATTAGGTATAGTACCTGTAACAAAACACAAGTTGAAAATAATACTAACTGGAAGTGCTATAACTGACGCAGCATCCGTCAATAAACTAGCTAGCAGGGAAACTAGACTGGCTAGTTTCCCTGGATCTCAAGGATGCCTATTTCCATATTCTCATCAGAAGCTCCAACCGAAAGTACCTCAGGTTCGAGCTGCCCTCAGGCCATTATCAATTCAGAGCAATGCCCTTCGGCCTAACTTCTGCTCAGGGTGTTCACAAAATGCCTGGCAGTAGTGGTTGCTTTCTAAGGAAAAAAGATCTCCATCTTTCCCATACCTGGACGACTGGCTCATAGTAGGCCAGTCTCCAGACCAGAATCAAGTCACACCTACAGATAACTCAGCAACTGCTCACTTTTCTAGGTTTCCTTCTGAATCTTTCAAAGTCAGTTCTAGAGCCTGTGCAGCTCCTCACCTTCATAGGGGCAGAGCTGGATACAGTAAAGGCAAGAGCCTTCCTTCCCCTGGACAGGGCAAGGACCCTTATCTCACTGGCCTCTTCATTCACCCTCCAGGTGTCTCGACCAGCAAGGCATTTCTGCTGCTCCTGGGACATATGGCTGCCTCTACAGCAGTGGTTCAGGGAGCAAGATTTCAGATGAGGGACATTCAGTTCCACTTGAGAGCCTTCTGGTCTCAGAAAAAGGATCCTCTGACCAAACTAATCCCAGTGACTCGAACCCTGATCCAGGCGTTGCAGTGGTGGCAGGATCAGGACAGTCTAAGACAGGGAGTTTCCTTTGTCACTCAGTCTCATTCTCTAATCCTTACTACAGATGCCTCCCTCTTGGGGTGGGGAGCCCACTTGGGTGACCTGGCCACCCAAGGGTTGTGGTCTCCTCAGGAATCTCTGCTTCACATCAATCTGTTAGAACTCAGAGCAGTGTTTCTAGCACTTCAAGCTTTTTCCAAGTCTGTTCAGAACAAAGTAGTTCAGATCAGGACAGACAATACCACCACAGTGTGGTATGTCAGCAAGCAAGGGGGCATTCGGTCTACGGCCTTGTACACAGAGGCAATGAAGTTGTGGTCTCTGGCCTATTCCCTGAACGCCTCTCTTACAGCAGTGCACCTCCCGGGGAAGGACAGTGTCCTGGCAGATGCTCTCGGCAGGATATCTCGGGGCCATCACGAATGGTACCTGGATCCCCTGATTTTGAAGGTGATCTTCTCCAGATGGGGCACCCCACAGATAGATCTTTTTGCAGCCCCAGACAATCACCAACTTCCTCTCTTTTGCTGCAGGCCCCCAGTGTTGGGCTCAGTCCCCCCTGGATGCCTTAGTTCTCAATTGGGAAGGGAAGATCTTACTTCGAGAGGGCTCTTGCAGTAGGTAATTACATATAGGACTGACATCGGCAGGCGGCAGGACCCCATGGAAAAATTTCTAGCTAGCAGTCCCTGGCGGTCCGTCAGGTGACCGGCGTCAGACGACGTCGGTATAAAGGGGTGGTCCCAGACGCCCGCCTTCCAGTTCTTTCCCGCCGTCAGCTTGTGCTGCGCCTCGCGGTGAAGTTCATAACGCTCAGTCCTGTTGCTTTGTCGGTTTTTCCGAAAAGTATCAGTATTTTGTATTTTCTCGTCAGGTGAATGTCAGTATATGTCATCCCTTCAAAATAAGTGCGACATGCTGGCAACTGCCTCAGAAAGGCGGTCCTGCCTCTGCCTTTTCTGTTTTAGGCCCGACCATGTGGTCAACAAGTGTCGCACTGCCTTCATTTCAACGCGACCACCCGCCAGACAACGCCAGCAGTCTCTAGAGCCCATCTCTCAAAAGATGTCCGCAATGGAAGGTTGAAGAAACCGGCGATCGACCTCCCTGAAGGACACAAGAAGCGGGACAGGAAAGGCACCGGGAAAGGCCTCCTCCTCCACGACTCCAGCGCGGCGGCCAGAGTAATGTCCCTCCGAGGTTGCCAGGCGGCAGCCTCAAGGCTTTGGAGAGCATTGGCCCACCCATCTGGTTAGCTTCGAGCCGCTGGGTGCCTCTGGGCAAGAGGGGCTTCAGCCCCAGTACCGCCACAGGCTTGCGGCCTGCTGGTGCGGGCGTCTCCATAAGCGGACATCTGCTCCTCCGATGTCCGCCGGGAAAAGCCGCTAAGGGCACGACCCTTGAGCGGCACTAACCAGCGTCCCCTCGAACCGGGCCTCTTCCCATCTTGACCCGCCTCTGCGAGGACCCCTGAAGTCGGACGCGCCGGCTCCTCTGGCGTCCGCCGGGACTCTGCCCATAAGTCGCCGCGTCGGCTCTTGCCACGACGTCCGGCTAAACTGGAGCTATGACGGACCCTGACCCGTCTGTAGTCCCAGTTCCCTGCAGCCTTCGCTGCCCGTCCGAGGAGCCAGAGTCCCCCCTGCCTGACCCGGGGCTTTTCCCCTCTGTCCCCGGGCAAGGCTCGGGATGCTGGTCCGCCGTCTGATCCCCTTTCTACAGAGCCGGATCCGATGCCGGCTCCCCGGATGCCAGCTCCGACGCCGGCGGGGGATATTCCTCTCCCATCGGGCCCTCCACCCCACGGGCCTATCTCGGTCGATCCACCTCGTGGAGTTCCCTACTGGCCGTCTGCTCCGGCAACTCCTCCGGTACCTGAGTATCCGCCGTCTTATCCGGCGCCCGACACCGGGTCCTCGATATCCTGCGCCGCAGTACCGGCGCCCGACTCCACCGCCGCCGCAATACCTGGCGCCAAATACCCAGCTCAGGTATTCCCTTACAGTTTCATCCGTGCAACTATCCCCTCCTTGTCCTCCACACGCCCCTAGGCGCGGTGGCTCTCTAGGAGACTCTGGCCTCCTGGTGGGCTGAGGCCAAGGCTCAGCTCACTAAGGAAGTAGAGAGCCATCTTCACGGCGACTGTGCCACCTCCGGCCCCGTCCGCCCCAGGCAGCACCTCCCTCTCCGCCTCCAGTTCCGGGCTCTGCCTCGGGATCAGAGAGGGGGCAGGACACGCGTCCAGGGATCCCCCAAAGGAACCGTTCTTTCCCTAGGCAGGCTGAGAGTCTTACTCTGCTTTAAATTCCTCTTCTTCTTCTCTGGATTCTCTGTAATCCTCCGATGGTTGTTCCGAGAAAGGCGATGAGCCTAGCTCACCATACCAAGCCCGGCGAGGACTCTTCCGGAGGATCCTTCCTTCACAGAGTTGCTCAGGAAAGATCCAGGAAGTCCATCAGTGGCATTCTTTAGAGCCAGATCCTCAGCGAGTTCAGCTGCATAAACATCTGGACTTGTCGCCACGGCCCCTACTCTAATGCCACCCTGGATCGAGCCTCATGCCACCCTTGTATTTCCACCATTTGGAAACAACATCGACTTTGCCCACTTCCTCGGAAGTCAACAGGCTATACCAGACTCAGGAGGTGTAGACTTTTAGACTCTCACCCCGTGCAAGCTCGGTTGTGATTAGCACGCTCACGGCCAGTCAGCACACAGAAACATTGAGCTCGTCTCCCCGGATAAGGAATCTGCCCTCTGGATCAGTATGGAAGGAAGATTTATGCTTCTTCACACACTGGGGATTAGAGCCCTAAATTATGTAGCACATATGGGGATTACCAGAAGGCTGTCCTTGCAGGCGGAATCAAGATTGACTCCCTGAGCTCCCAAAGTCAAGCAGAAGTTAGCCGACCTGGTCCGTTCTGCTTGTTTGGCCGAATACGTCACATTCTGAGGGCGACCTACGTGACGTAGTGGACACACAGGGACAGAGCTCTGCATTACGCCATAAGTCTTGGCGTCACGCATGGCTCCGTGTGTCAGGTCTGGTCCCGGAGGTGCAGTCAGCAATCCAAAGCACCTTTCAGAGGTTCTGTGCTTTTCCCGGTAGTGATGTCAAGGACATCATCACTTTGACTTACGGGAAGAAGGGCTGACGCCGTATGTCTGATTCAATGTCGTCCATCCCCGCCATGACCTCCCTTTAGCAGGCGCCCAGCCGGCCTCAAGCGAAACCTCACGGAAAGGCGGGCCGCAAGCGTTGGGCCCCACCCGCCCAAAAAAGCAGCGGTGCCCCAGCTGTGCGCTGCCTCACACACCTGACTCCTTCCCTCTCCCACCGCCTCCGGATGCCCCGGAGGAACCGTTAGGAGGGAGATTCTCCCTCCACCTTCTGGATTGGGAGAGGATAACATCGGATTCATGGGTGCTTCAGATCATAGCAGAGGGGCACTCCATAGAGTTTCTGCAGAAACCTCCACGTCACCCCCCCTCTGAACTCCTCTTACTCAAGGGACCATCTTCCTTTGGTCAAGTAAGAAATTTCTGCTCTCCTGCCGAAGCAGGCCATAGAGCCCGTGCCCCCTCGCCTTCACGGGATGGGTTACTATTCCCATTTCTTCGTTGTACCAAAGAAGACGGGAGATCTCAGACCCATTCTCGATCTCAGCTCCCTGAACCTCTGTGTGGAATACAGGAGGTTTAGGATGCTCTCCCTTCAAACCCTCTTGCCCCTGCTTGGCCGACGCCAATGGCTTTATGCACTGGATATGCAGGATCGCGTACCTGCACATCCCCGTGCACACGGCAGCGAAAGTACCTCAGGTTTGCATTCCGAGGACCACTACCAATTCCGGGCACTCCTTTTGGTCTTTCCTCGGCTCCCAGGTTTTGCAAATGCCTGGTGGTGGTAGCGGCACCTGCTTACTTTGGGAGTTCAGGTTTTCCCTACCTGGACGACTGGCTCCTAATGACCCCGTCCAGAACTCCCATTTTCTCTCCTTACCCAGCAGGTTTTCACTGGCCTGGGTATCACCATCAACCATTCCAAGTCTCACCTGGATCCTTCACTGAGGTTCCAGTTCATCGAGTACAATCCTCGACACGTCAATGTGCAGGACCTTCCTGCCTCTCTGGACAGGGGCCTCCCTCCAGTCCAGTTTCTCTCCTATCAGAACACAGGAAGGTTCCGAGCGGTCGATGCTCAGTCTCCTGGGGCTTATGCGGCTGCCATCCCGGCAGTTCAGCGCCATGCGCCTCCACATGAGGATCTCCAGTGGGATCAACTGGTAGCGAGCCTAGATCATCTGGTACAGTCTCCCGCAGATGATAAGAGACTTGCAATGGTGGATGGTTCGAGAGAACCTATTCGAGGTCCTTTTTCATCCTCCCCGCTCAGACTTTGACCACCCACGCTTCAGGCGAAGGGTGGAAGTCATCCTGGTCCTCCACCGAACCCAAGGCTTATGGTCAAAAGTTAGATTTACTTCTCCTCATCAATGTGCTCGAGCTTGAGCAGTGCTATACTCTCAGGCCCTTCACCAATACATCCTTCCCAGTCACTAGCTGTCCAAACAGACAACATATCGTGGTGTGGTACATCAACAAGCAGGGTGGGACTCGGTCCTCCACCCACTATGCAGGAAGCGATGAGGGTTTGAGAATGGGCAGCTCTTCACAACCTTCACCTCAAGTCGATCCATGTCCCGGAGTCGACAATCATCCTGGCAGACAAGCTAAGTCGTTCTTGGCTCTACCACCGCAGTGGGAACTAGATCAAAAGTTCTAAGAAGCATCTTTGAATTTGGGGACTCCACAGATAGACCTGTTAGCCTCTTCCCAAAGCATAAAACTTCAACTTTTGCTCGCTCGCTTGGAGGCGAGGCACTCTGGGCGGCCTCTGTCTTTAAACTGGAAGGACAGATTAGTCTATGCTTTTCCCCAATTCCTCTGGTCCCTTGTGTGTTGCAGAAACTACGCTTTGGAAGGGAGGCGAGAATGATTCTGATAAGCTCCTTTCTGTCCGGAAAATCTGGTTCTCTCTTCTACAACAATACCTCGGAGGTTCCTCCTCTTCCTCTTCCTTTATCTAGAGGATTGCTGGCCCAGGATCAGGGACCCTGGTCCATCCGGGACTCAAGTCTCTTCAACTGAATACATGGCTCCTGCAGACCTAGCCCAATCTAGCTTTGGAGTCTCTCTCCTAAGGTGGCTGAGATTCTGGTGGAGGCTAGAAAACCCTCCACTAGGTCCACCTCGCCATGAAATGGAAGAGATTTTCCATTTGAGGCTGCATCCAGGGCGTGGAGCCTTCTCCTGTCCTGTAGCCGTTCTGCTTGATTACCTCTGCATCTTTTGACTTGGGTCTCAGTCCTCCTCTTTGAAAGTCCATATGGCGGCTATTTCAGCCTACCATGTCCCTTTCTCTGATAAGGCTTTTGCCCAACTGGAGGTATCCAAGACTTTTCTCAGAGGGGTCCTCCATCTGAGGCCCACTGTTCAGACTCCTGCTCCCCCTTGGGATTTGAACTTTATCGAGAAACTTACCCTTCCTCCCTTTGAGCCTGCGGCTTCCGCAGACTTGAAGTTCTTATCGTGGAAGACACTCTTCTTGGTGGCCATTACTTCTGCTTGCAGAATTTCCGAACTCAGGCCCTTATGTGTAAAATCCCATATCTGGATTTCACAAGAAATAGCTCTTGCTTACGAATCCTGAGTTCTCCCGAAAGTGGCGGAGTCTGTCTACAAATCAGTCTATTGAATTACCTCCTTTTTCACCAGTACTCAATCTAGAAGAATACTTGCTCCATACCATGGATGTCCACAGATTCTGAGACACTACACCGATGGGACGAAGGATCTCAGAAAGACTGATCAGTTGTTCGTCTCTTTTGCTCACAAAAGGGAAGGCAATGCTGTATCCAAGCAATGCCTATCAAAGTGGTTAGCTCATTGCATCACTTTCTGTTATGATAAGTACAACAAGACTCTTCCGGGTCAAGTCAGAGGCCACTCTACTCGATGAGTAGCAGCCTCTGCAGCTTGTTTCAAGAATGTGTCTGCGGTAGACATCTGCGCTGCCGCCACTTGGACTTCCGTCCATACATTTACTAAACATTACAGTTTGGACATTGCCTCTAGCATTAGAGCAGGCTTCAGGTTAAGCGGTCTTGCAAGCCTCCTATCTTGAGGTTTGCAAGTTTGTTTTACTACTTCTTGGAGTAGTTTCTCCTCCCAGTGCCTTTCCATTTGTTCAGACTGCTTGGGATTCTGTCCTATATGTAATTACCTACTGCAAGAGCCCTCTCGAGTAGATAGTACAGTTACGTAAGAACTTACCGTAACAGTAGATCTTCGAGAGGCTCTGCAGTAATAATCTATCCATCCTCCATCCCTCCTAGACTTTTTCAGCTCCTTTTCCATTGAAATATATCTGCCTCTCTCGTCCAGGCCTTCCGGGCCTGTGGCGAGAAAAAGAACTGGAAGAAGTCTGGGACCGCCCCTTTATTCTGGCGTGCGGTCACCTAGCGTGAGGCGGTCCCGCCAGGGACTACTAGCTAGAATTTTTCCTGTGGGGTCCTGCTGGCGTCAGTCTATATGTAATTACCTACTGCAAGAGCCTCTCTCGAAGATCTACTGTTACGGTAAGTTCTTACGTAACTGTACTTTCCTGTATGCTTTCCCCCCTTCCCCCTCATGTTCAAGGTGCTAGTCAAAATCAGGTCTCAACCCTGCAAGGTGATTCTAATTGCTCCAGACTGGGCCAGACTGCCCTGGTACCCTCTCTTGTTGTCCTTAGCAGTCCACCTTCCCCTGTCTCTTCCCAGGAATTACAACCTGTTAACATGTGCTCAGGGGAGGGTTTGGTATCCGAATCTCAAATCTCTCCATCTCAAGGCCTGGCTCTTGAAGAGTTAGAGTTTGCTGATTTGCATCTCTCTCAAGGTGTTCTGGATATCTTAAAGGCTTCTCGAAAGCCTTCCACCAGAAACCGTTACAATTCCAAGTGGAAAAGATTTACTATATGGTGCTCTGGGAAGCATATTTCTCCAGAGTCTGCTGGCTTGCCCACAGTCCTCAACTATATGGTTCATCTCAATAGCTTGGGACTCAGACCAGCTACACTGAGTGCATCTGGCAGCTATCTCTGCCTTCCTCTCAGCAGGCAAGCATTCTTCCCTTTCAGCTCATCCTGCATTTTGTAAAATTTTCAAGGGATTGCTGCATACCAATCCTCCCTTCAGGGACTCTGCCCCTGTTTGGGACCTTAATGTTTACATTGCTCAGCTTATGCAACCCCTTTTGAGCCTTTGTACTCAGCAGAGCTTAAGTACTTGACGTGGAAAACTGTTCTGTTTTCTTGGTGGCCATCACTTCTACCAGATGTATAAGTGAATTACATGCCCTGACAGTGGAGCCTGATTTTATCTCTTTCCATAGAGATAAGGTGGTCCTCAGGACTAATAGGAAGTTTTTGCCTAAGGTGGTTTCAGATTTCCACCTTAACCAGTCTGTGTCTCTTCCTGTTTTCTTCACTGACCATTCCTCCTCTGGGGAGAGGAGGCTTCACAGTTTGGATGTGAAAAGGGCCCTTAGCTACTACATAGAGCGCACCAAGGGTCACAGGTTTGACTCCCTCCAACTGTTCCTCACTTATGGTGAGGTTGGTAAGGGAAAACCTGCCACTAAGGGATCTATTGCCAGGTGGATTGTTTCTTGCATTCAATTTTGCTATGAAACACTAGGTAGGATCCCACCCTCAGGCCTGAGGGATCACTCTACCAGAGGTACAGCTGCTTCCCTGGCTGCTGCCAGGGATATTCCTATCTTAGAGATTTGTCAAGCAGCCACCTGGAAAACAGTACATACTTTTCTAGGGACATGGATATGTTGTTCATTCACACTATCTGGCAGGTATCCTTGCCACTTTAATTCTTGCCGGAAGGTCTTCAAGCTGACTCCTCCCACCCACCTGGGTGGTAAAACTCTCGGCTCCGCCCCATGATGCCAGATCTTCCTTACCGCTTGGAAGCTCAGGTTCCCTCCTTAGCGCTCTGCGTTTTAGACTGGATCCTAACTCTTTGGTTACGTCGAAGTGGTTTTGAAGTTTTCTAAACTTGGTCTTCATCTTCCCTCGCGGCTGCGATGGACAAATCTGTTCCGGCTTTGGAGGTGCCCTTGCAGGCAAGAAAATGTCCCAGGCGGATCCGCACTCCACGTCGTCTACTGCCCTGGCCTAGATCACGACCCGCGAGGCCTCGGTTGTGCCGCTCTTTCTCGGCCAGCGTCCTGGACGATCAGCGCTGCCAATTGAGGCTTCGGGCGCCCGAAGCGTTCCGATGGTAAAATCAAAGAGGCTCGTTGGGTGGTGTCGCGGTGGCTGGCTCGGCTGAGCAGCTCGAGCAGATGATGGCGCCCCTCGAGGAGGAAGCTGACCCAGGCCGCATCTTCCTCCTTCTCGGCCGCGACATTTATCCCACATCTCTGAGTTCCTCGTGTCGGCTTCGTTCAAAGAGACTTTGTCAGTCCCTTTCCATGAAAGGAGAGGGCCATCGGGACATTCTTCTCGGCCCAAGAAGGAGGAGTCAGTTAAGTCCCACCGTCGGCGTTACGTAGGGCCGGGAGGGTCCCTTCCCGGACAGCCGACCGTCGACTTGATCGAGGTTGCGGCTGAGGCCGCTGGCTTCCGGTGCCCTGTCAGGCCAGCCTGCCGAGACTCCGTCGGCGAAGTTGAGATTTTCTCGATCCGTTAGGCGGGCTGTCGACTGGAAGCGACAACCCTCCTTCACTGGTCCCCCCGGTGGATACCGAGGATCTGCCTGTGCCTTCTGGGCTGCAGTCCCCGATTAAAGTGCCCGAGTCAAGGGAAGAGCGGGTGTCCCGCGCTCCTTCCCATACCCACCCTCAGTCCCCCCGAGGGTCTCGGTCTCGGACCTCGTCTCGGTCCAGCTGTTCCACCGACATCGGCGGTCTCGGTCTCAATACCAAGGTAAGCGGCGACACCGTTCCTCCTTGTCCTTGGATGAGGGGAGGCTGCGGCGCAAATTACGCCGGTGCTACAAGGAGCTTATGTGGCAGCAGTTGCTGTTGTCCGGGCCTAAGCCGACCCCAGTCCACACCCCAGCCATCAAGTGGCTGTCGCCTGAACGACCGAAGCAACCATTCGCTCCAGTAGAGTTGCCCGCTCCAGGGCCAGTTGCTCGGCCAAAACCAGCTGCTCCACCGATTGTGGTGGAACCTCCACCTCCACAACCGAAGTCAGGGGCACCGACCAAGGATTCTTGGTCGGGTCACGGCCTGCCCTACAGGTTGTCGGTCACCCTCACTCCCGATCGTCGTCCTCAGGTAGAGGGTGGCTCAGGGCCGAGGCAGCTCTTCACAGACTCTTCAGAATCCGACGACTCCTCCCTGTTCTCCAGGCAGGTCGACCTGGAGTCCTCCAGGGGCTAGTCAGTGGATCGATAGCCCATCGTCCTTCTTGGGTCTGCTTCGACTCATCTGAGTCCACCGGGATGCAGCTCAAGCCCGTGTCCAAACGGGCCAAGTATCCCTTGACGGAGATACTGGACCGAGGGGATTCCCCCACGGAGGCCTTTCTGGTGGCTGATGCCATTGTCAGCCCAGCCTTGGAGCTTTGGCAGCGGCCTGCTTCCTGTCCTGCGCCCTCGGCCGGGATGGCCAGGAAGTATGCGGTCCCTACCGGCTCATTGCCCGGTTTCTCTGAGCACACCTCTGCCGAGGGGTTAGTCACCGACAGCGTTTTCCGGCGTTCTGGTAACGCTCGGGATGTGGATAAGCCCCCCGACAAAGAGTCCAAAAAGCTGGACTTTGCTGGGCGCAAGGTGTACGCTGCGTCCTCCCTCGGCCTCCGACAGGCCAGCTCGGCCGTGCTGATGGCACACTTCTCCCACGCCCTCTTGGGCTCCCTGGATGAGGTTGTTCCTCATCTCCGGCCTGACCTGCAGACCACGGTCCATCAGGTGTGGGACCAGGGTAGGGCGGTGGCGAAGCAGCAGCTCCAGACTGCTCTGGACATAGGAGATTCCTGTGCCAGGTCAGTAGCAGCCGCAGTGGCCATGCGCCACAGGGCATGGCTGGGGATATCCACCTTCACGGCGGATAACCAGCACAAGTTGGCGGACGTCACCTTCTTGGGGACTGACCTCTTCGGCCCTGGAGTGGAGGGACACCTCCAGCGGATCGAGAAGTCCAATGCCACCCTGGACTCGGTCACCTCTGCCCAGAGGGACAAAGGCCGCCATCAGCAGCAGAAGTCCTTTCGTCCTTCGGTCCCTGCATCTTGACCGGCCTAGCAGCACCAGCAACAGGGCCAGCAGGCTCGCGCTTGGCGTCCCAAACCCAAGCCGGGCTTCCTCCAACAGGAAGCAAGGAGGTAAAGGCCAGGAGGTCCCTCGGCGGTTCTTCCTCAAGCCTGCCCAGTGAGGGTTGAGGGTGCTGCCCCAGCCTCGTCCTCCCTCTGGGTTCCCCATGGAGGGAACGTCTCCGCCACTTCCTTTCCTCCTGGTCCGCTATCACCACGGACCACTGGGTGTTGGAGGTGGTAGGAAAAGGCCTGCCTCTGGAGTTCGAGCAGGCCCCACCCTTTCGAGCCGTCTCCCCTCGGGAGGCCAGGGGGTCCACCAGGCCTCGCTGTCGGCCCGCCGAGCCGATATTGCCCTGCTCCTCGAAAAAGAGGTGATCAGGAAGGTGGCGGATCCTCCTCCAGACCCAGGGTTTGTGTCCAGGTACTTCCTGGTCCCAAAATGGATGGGGGGCTGGCTCCCCATTCTCGACCTGCACGACCTGAACAAGTTCCTAAGGTCTCGGACCTTCAGGATGGTCACTCTGGCTCAGATAATCCCATCCTTGGAACGAGGCGTGTGGTTCTGTTCCCTGGACCTCCAGGATGCGTTCTTTCATGTCCCAATCCGTCCGTCTCATCAGAGATTTCTCCGCTTCAGAGCGGAGGGATCCCTTTACGAGTTCCGGGCCATGCCCTTCAGCCTCTCCCTAGCTCCCAGGGTCTTCACCAAATGCATGGCAGTGGTGACAGCGTTCCTGCGGTGCCGAAGGGTCCGGGTGTACCCCTACCTGGACGACTGGCTGATTGCAGTCCCCTCCAGAGTGGAGGCGGAGCAGTCTAGAGATCTGGCCCTCCAGGTTTGCTCTCAGGTTGGCCTCCTCATCAACGAGGCAAAGTCGGAACTCGTGCCAAAGCAGATGATACTATTCATCGGGGCAGAGCTCGACTCTCTACGAGCCAGAGCACGGCTCCCGGCAGACAGGGCCGAGGTTCTTTCCTCCTTTGCCCAATCATTTCTGCTTGGGCAATTGCGCCCTGCCCGGGACTTCCTGCGCCTCCTGGACCTCATGGCGGCCTGCATCAGCGTGGTCCATTGGGCCGGTTGGTACATGCGTCCCCTTCAATGGGGACTGGCCAGCCAATGGTCACAACACTGCGATCCGTTGGACCAGCCCGCGACAGTGACCCAGGAGATGTGGAACGCTCTCCAGTGGTGGATCGTTCCAGCACATCTGCAGGAGGGCATCCCATTTGTCTGCCCCGAGCCGACGGTCTCTCTATCGACCGATGCATCTCTGATGGGTTGGGGTGCCCATCTGGGGGAACACCGAGCGCACAGCCTCTGGTCCCCTCGGGAGTCCCAATGCCATATCAACCTGCTCGAGCTCCGAGCGGTCCGTCTAGCTCTCACCGCCTTCTCTCCGTTTCTACGGGGTCAAGTGGATCAGGTCCAGACGGACAACACCACGACCATGTACTATCTGAACCGCCAGGGCGGGACGTGCTCCATGCTGTTATGCAAGGAAGCTCTCCGCATATGGTCCCTCGTGCGCAGCTTGGAGGCGGATCTCCTAGCCATTCACGTGGCAGGAGCCTCCAACACCCTGGCTGATGCCCTAAGCCGGATAGGGGCTGTGTCTCACGAGTGGTCTAGCCTGCTGGATGTAGTACAAGACCTGTTCTCCCACTGGGGCACGCCACTGGTGGACCTGTTTGCCTCCAGGGTGAATGCGAAGCTAAGTCTGTTCCATGCCCGCCCCCCTCACCAGGGCTCGCTGCAGGGGGATGCCTTCTCGAGGCCGTGGACCCCGGGCCTCTTCTACACCTTTCCCCCATTTCCCTTGATCCACAGGGTGCTTCTCAAGGCGAGGAGGGACAAGGCGCAGGTGATTCTGGTAGCCCCAGACTGGCCCCGCCAGTTCTGGTATCCAGATCTCCTCAGTCTCCACTCCAGACTCCCGAGGCGGCTTCCAGCCTGCTCTGACCTGATCTCAGTCAAACAGGGGAAGGTATTCCATCCGGACCTTCAATCCCTGCACCAGACGGCCTGGTTCCTGAGCGGCTAGAGTTCCAGGCCTTGAGTCTTTCCGACGAGGTCCTCAACGTCGTTGAGGCGTCCCGTAAGGAGTCGACCAGAAAATGCTATGCCTTCAAATGGAAGATATTCTCCATTTGGTGTCAGGGGAAGGGGCTTGGACCCTTCCTACTGTCCCTTGGCTAGCATTCTGGACTACCTGTGTTCCCTTTCTCAGTAAGGGCTTCGGTCGACGACCCTTAAGGTGCACCTGGCAGCCATCTCTGCTTACCAGGCGCGGGCCGGGAAGCAGTCGGTGGTGCAGGAGAAGGTGGTCGGGCGCTTTTTCAAAGGCCTTGACCACATTTCCCCTCCGTTGCGAGAACCTCCACCTCCGTGGGATCTACTGCTGGTATTGGCCAAGCTCATGGGCAAGCCATTCGAACCAATGCACAGGTGCGATATTTCACACCTGTCATGGAAGACCGCCTTCTTGGTGGCTATCACATCAGCCAGAAGGATGGGAGAGCTCCAGGCGCTTTCCGTCGAGTCTCCTTATCTGGTCTTCCACAGGGACAAGGTTGTCCTGCGCCCCCACCCGAAATCCCTTCCGAAGGCGGTGTCTGAGTTTCACCTTAACCAGGTGTTGACTCTGCCGGTGTTCTACCCCAGTCACACCTCGGAGGCCGAGTATAGGCTCCATACTTTGGACCCCAGACGAGCGCTCGCTTATTATAAGGAGCGGACGGCTGAAGTTCGGGGAGAGGTTGCCAGCTGTTTGTCACCTACGCTGAAGCCGCACCTGGCAGACCTGCAGCCAAGCAGACAATAACCAGGTGGGTCACCTCCTGCATAGAGCTCTGCTACAGGTTGGCGGGCATGGAGCCTCCCAGAGGGATAAGAGCTCATTCTACCCGCCATACCGCTGCATCGGTGGCTGCTTCCAGGGATGTCCCTATCCAGGATATCTGCAGGGCTGCCACCTGGAAGTCGGCACATACCTTTATTACCCACTACCACATCGACCTTGAGTCACGCCGGGATGCTGGTTTTGGGGCCTTGGTTCTCAGTCTCTCTTTCCCAAGTAAGTATCGGGGTGTGCTTGCCTCCCTCCTCCTGGAGAACTGCTAGGAGTCTGCCAGATAGTGTGGATGAACAACATATCCATGTCCGTAGAAATGCAGGTTACTCACCTGTAACAGGAGTTCTAGGAATGGTATATGTTGTTCATCCTCCTACATTCTCACCCGCTCCCGGCTTCAGCAGGCCAGATCTGGCGTCATGGGGGAGCTAGGAGTTTACCACCGGGTGGGTGGAGAGCCAACTTGAAGACCTTCCGGCAAGAATTAAAGCGGCAAGGATACCTGCCAGATAGTGTGGATGAACAACATATACCATTCCTAGACTACAGTAACCTTTACAAGTATTACTCTCTGGATATCCAGGCTAGGAGTGATGCTGGTCTGGCACAGCAGTGCTTCAGAGCCTATTTCAAAGTAGGTTCTGTCCCTCCTCCATGGAGGTACTGCTTGGTAGTCTGCATATGTCAGAATACAGCAAGACTTCATGTTGTTTGAAGAAAAAATTACTCACTTTAGTAATGTTGTTTCTTCTAATGGAGTCTTGCTGTATTCTGACCTCCCCACGCCTCCCCTCTCAGAACCTGGTTTTTGGGATGTGGGTGGGCAGCAGCAGTGTTGGCACTCGGGAGGTGCCCCCACCCCTTCTTTTCTCACCCCTTTAGTTTGGGTGTGTGGGTGTTGTGTTTTGTTATATTTTTCAGGTTTCCTGACTTGAGTCTTTGCTTTGGGACCAAAAAATCTGTTTATTATATTTAGTAGCCAGTTGGCTAGTGTAAGTTTACAGTTTCCACACAGGACACCCAGTGAGTATAGATACATAGATACATAGACAATGTCGGCAGATAAGGGTCTATGGCCCACCCAGTCTGCCCATTTGAGCTTGTAAGTTCAGTTTATGTTTTCCTAGAAGTCTGTTGCCCCTTAACCCTAACCTCCAGAATTCCTTTATGTCTATCCCATGCATTCTTAAATCCCGTGATTGTTTCAGCCCCCACCACTTCCTCTGCCAGGGTGTTCCACTTGTCCACCACCCATTCTGTGAAGAAGTTCTTCCTCATGTTTCCTCTGAATCGTCCTCCCTCAAACTTCATCCCATGCCCTCTAGTCCTGGAACATCTTTTTCGCTTAAAAATAGTGTATTCCTGCACCCTGTTCCTCCCTGTAAGATACTTGTATGTCTCTATCATATCCCTCTCCTCCTCTCCTCCAGGGAGTACATGTTCAGTTCCTTCAACCTGTCTTCATAGGACTTGTGATGCAATCCATGCACCATCTTTGTTGCCCTCCTCTGAACCTTTTCTACCCTGCCTATGTCCTTACGTAGGTATGGTCTCCAGAACTGTACACTGTACTCCAGGTGGGGCCTCACTAGTGTCTTGTATAGCGGAATTATCACCTCCATTTTCCTGCTGGTGATGCCCCTGCCTATACATCCCAGCATCCTATTTGCTTTACAGTACCTGCTGCCTTGTCACACTGTTTCCCTACCTTGAGGTCATCAGAGATGATAACCCCAATATCCCTTTCCTGCTTGGTGCATGCTATATCCTCAGCTCCCAACTGATATATTGTGCCAGGGTTTTTGTGCCCCATATGCATTATCTTGCACTTTCTTGCATTGAATTTCAACTGCCAAACCCCTGACCATTCTTTAAGTTTCTGCAGGTCCCTTCTCATTCTGTCTACACCCTCTGGTGTGTCTGCTCTGTTACAGAGCTTTGTGTCATCAGCGAACAGTGAAATTCTGCGTGAAGTTCTAGGTCCTGCGCAATGTCATTGATGAAGATGTTGAAGAGGACCGGTCCCAGCACTGATCCCTGTGGTACCCCACTGGTCACTCTCCCTCTGTGGAGTGACAGCCATTTACCACCACCCTCTGTGTCCTGCCACCCAGCCAGTTACCTACCACCACACTACTGTCCTGCCCACACCCATATTCCCCAGTTTGTGTAATAGTCTTCTATGTGGCACAGTGTCAAAGGCCTTGCTGAAGTCCAGATAGGCCATGTCCGCTGCCCTCCCCTGATCCACCTCCCTAGTCACCCAGTCAAAAAATTCAACGAGGTTGGTCTGACATGACCTCCCCCTGGTGAAACCATGCTGCCTTGGATCCTGTAGTCCATTGACAACCAGATATTCCACCAGTCTGTCCTTCAGTAGTGCTTCTGTGATCTTCCCCACTACCGAGGTGAGGCTGACTGGTCTGTAGTTCCCTGCTTCCTCTTTGTTCCCACTTTTGTATAAGGGGACTACATCTGCTGTCCTCCAGTCTTTGGGTACCTCCCCTGTTTCCAGTGATCGGCTAAACAGGATAGCCAGAGGTTCAGCCACCACCTCTCTTAGTTCTTTAAGGACCTTGGGGTACACCCCATCTGGCCCCATTGCTTTATCAACTCATTACTTCCAGTTCCTTCAGGACCCTTTCTCGTGTAAAGGGACTTGTGTCCATTTCTGCACCATTCTCACCCCTTGTACTCCCTTCGGACCCATTACCCTCCTCTTCCTCAGTAAAGACTGAGCAGAAATACCTGTTCAGTATGTCAGCTTTACTGTTGTCATCCTCCACGTGGCACCCATCCTCCCTTCAGTCTCACTATCCCTCCTTTGTCTTTCTTTTTTCACTAATGTACCTGTAAAGGTTTTGTCCCTCTACCCACTGATTTTGCAATATGTTCTTCTGTCTGAGCTTTGGCTTTCCTTACTGACCTCCCTGCCTCACTTTGCTTCTCCTGGTACTTCTCCCTATCCCCTTCTGCCTGTGTCTTTTTGTATTGCCTGAATGCAGTCTTTTTGGCTTTCACTTTCTTTGCTACCTCTTTGGAAAACCATAATGGTCTCCTGTTTCTTTTCCTCTTGCTAACCTTCTTAATGCATAATTATGTTGTTCTTGTAATCCCCATTTTAAATACTGCCCACAATTCCTCAACCCCTGATTCCTGTCCCATTTCCCTTAATGCCTCTTTCAAGTATCTCCCCATTTTCCCAAAGTCTGCCCCCCTAAAATCCAGGATACGTGTTTTTGTGTGGTTTGGTTCTGCTCTTTCTGTGATTTCAAAGCACAATGACTGGTGGTCACTGTTCCCCAGGTGCTCCCCCACTGTTACCCCCATCACACTGTCACTGTTTGTGAGCACAAGGTCCAGTATTGCCTTCTGCCGAGTTGGTTCCATGACCAGTTGCTTGAGGAAGGCACCCTGAAGGAGTCAGGATAAATCTGCTCTAGTTGATGCTGCTGCTGGGATGCTCCAGTCCACGTCTGGAATATTGAAGTCTCAACCAGTACTACCTCACCCTTGATTGCCATCCTTTGGATGGCTAGCATCAGCTCCCTATCTGTTTCTTCCTCCTGGGCTGGTGGTCTATAGACCACACCTGTGTGGATGGCTGTCCCCATTTTCCTTTCCAGCTTAACCCACAGTATCTCCCCCCCATTTTGTTCCTCCTGGATCTCTGTGGCCTTATGTCATTTTTCACATACAGTGCCATTCCTCCTCCCTTCCTGCCTGCTCTGTCTCTTCTGAATATGTTGTAGCCAGGTATGGCCATCTCCCAGTCGTGGTTATCATTACACCAGGTTTCAGTGATGGCCACAATGTCCAGGTCTGACTGCACCATGACAGCCTCCAGATCTTCCATCTTGTTGCTAAGGCTCCTGGCATTTGCACACATGGCTTTCCATGATTTGACCTCCCTAGACTGTTTCGCTGTTCTATTCCAGCCCCTTCCTTGGTTGTCCTTTATCCCTGGTTCTCCTTGCTGTTTGCTCTTCTGCTGAATTTGGCCCCTTTTCTGCCTATCCACCTCTTGGACACTAATCTCCATCTTTTGCTCACTGCTTTGCAGAGATAGCCACTCCTCTGGTTCACTGGTTCCACTGCTGGCTGTGGGGGGTGAGCAAGTAGGTACCCTCCTTGCTGGCCTGCCACCCCCCTTTGCTAGTTTAAATGCTTGTCAAGATCGTAAAGATCTGATGGATTGAGTTCAAACAGCAACAGACAGAGTCTCAACCGAGCTCGAGCTCAGCGCTCCATGCCTGGCATAGAAAGTTAACTCTTTCATCTCCGGGGCAGTTCAAAGGTTGGACATCACTGCACATGTCAGAATACAGCAAGACTCCATTAGAAGAAACAACATTACTAAGGTGAGTAATTTTTTCTTTCATTCTACAGAGACAAGGTAGTCCTGCGAACAAGCAGGAAATTTCTTCCCAAGGTGGTTTATGATTTCCATTTGAACCAGTCCATTACCCTACCAGTCTTTTTTACTGAACATTCTAGTTCAGGTCAGCGTAGACTTCACAGTCTTGATGTTAAACGAGCCCTTAGCTACTACATGACAGCTACTAAGGACCACAGTCAGGACAGAAAACGGCTGTTCCCGACTTATTTAGTTTTTGTTTACCGGGTAAGGTATCGTAGCCACAAAATAGGACTATTTTCAGACACGACGCAGGAGGTTACAATACAAAATTGGCAGACAAAACAAATAAGTATAGTTCAGACGTTATGAGGATGTGGGAAAAGGAAATCCAGCATCTAAAAGGTTCATCTCTCGCACTGGATAGTTCAGTGTATTCAGTTTTGCTACTCCAAAGCTGGAAAGGAGTTCCCGGCAGGGCTGAGGGCCATTCCACAAGGGGTACAGCTGCTACTATAGTAGCAGCCAGGGATGTCACATTAGCGGAGATCTGTAAAGCACCTACCTGGAGAACAGCGCACACCTTTCAAAGCACTATAGCCTGGACACCCAGTCCAGAAGTGATGCCAGGTTTGGCACAGCAGTCCTGCGCAGTCTGTTTCCAAAGTAGGTTCAGTGCCCACCTCCAAAGGTACTGCGCTTCGTAGTCTGCAAGAGTTACGAATATTGGAGAATTCCTGGGGTAAGAAGAAGAAAAAATAACTTACCATAGTAATCTTGTTTCTTCCAGGGTGTTCTCCAATATTCAAAACTCTCCCACCCTGCCTCCCCTACTCCAAGCCGAGCAACTCATGTGTGAGGGTACCACACACTGGCATGTCTGTTTTTTGAGCCTTTTGGGCATTGGTTTCACTTTCTTCAGGTGATTGATATTCAGGTGGGATTGTGTTTTTCCCCTGCAGTTGGAGGTTAATGGAATAGTTTAGTGTTGGCTGTTTATTACTATTAGATATAGTTCCTCGTGGGGCCTCTCTTTGCAGGTTTCCGTGAACTCTGAAGCGTTAGAATGTAAGCAGTTGATAAGGGCAGCATTTGAAAAGTGGCACGATCCAATGATGATTCCATCATTAGCATACATTCTGTCTCCAGGCATTTCTATCTTAAAGGCCGACTGCAAGAGTTTGGAATATTGGGGAATACCTGAGAAAAAAAAAGATTTATGATAAGTAATTTTTTCTTTTGTCATTTTTGAAAGGGTAGGAATACTTAGCAAAAAAAAAAAGAAAAAACTACTACTGGTTATTTGTTTTGTCCAATAGGTGGAGCTGCTGTGGTGTTACTGTGAGTCTGTGGCTCTGCTCCACCTCCCTTCCTGCGTTAGTGTTGTGGTGACATTTTGGGTCTGGCTGTCGTTCTCCCGGTACAGTTGGCATGACTTTTGTACCAGGAGAAGAAAATGCACTATGTTTTCCTTCGTGTTTTAAGTTTGTCTCTGTTTTCCGTCCGTGAAACTGGAAATCGCTGCCCCAGGCGTTAATGTTTTCAGTGACATTTTGGCTCTGGCTGTCATTCTCCCAGTACAGTTGGCATGTCTCTGGTACCGGGAGCAGAAAAGTAACTGAAGAGAACATCACAAAAAAGAAAAGGCAAGTAACTGATGTTTTTGATTTATGTCAGACAGCCAGCTGCCCAACCCACTCGTTTTGGTAACTTACCTTTTTTATTTATGAAGTCACGTGGCCAGCTGCCCGCCTCTCTCCAGTGGTTGTTCACAGCGCTATTCTGCTTGTGGTTCTACTGGTACAGTTGTGTGTTTTGTACCAGGAGATAAGTAAAGAACAGCAACAGAAAAACTTGTAACTGAGGAGTACTGTGATGTTTAAACACATGCACTCAGTATGTTTCTGGTGGGCGGGGAGCACCAATTCTGACAGCTGTGGACTGATTTTTTTTTTAACATTTAATGCAGTTATGAGTGTGCTGGGACTAGGTCTGTGATATTATGCTGGGATAACATCATGAGTCTAGCCCCGGACTGACCAGTGTGAGGCCAGTATTCTTTCTTGCTATTGTACAATGTGGGTTTTTAACTAGAACAGATATTTATTTCTTTTATTTATTAGAAAAGTTAACTCAGTTAAGGGGGATAAAACCTTTTATAGGTACATCAGCGAACGTAGAAAGACAAAGGGAGGGATAGTGAGGTTGAATAGAATGAACGGTGGGTGGGCAGAGGGGGACAGTGAAAAAGCAGGGATACTGAATGAATATTTCTGCTCAGTATTCACAATAGAGGAGGGAAGTGCCTAATCAATTAACAGAAGCAATCTTGATAGGAAGTCGATCCCAGTCCTTTCACAAAAGAAAGGGTTCTGCAAGAACTCTTAAAACTGAAGGTGGACAAAGCAATGGGTCTGATGGAATTCACCCCAGAATTCTAAAGAATTAAGGAAGGAACTAGTGAAACCACTGGCTACTCTTTTTAATAAATCATGAGAGGATGATATGGTACCCGAGGACTGGAGGAAGGCGGATGTGATTCCCCTTCACAAAAGTGGGACCAAGACAGAGGCAGGAAACTACAGGCCTGTCAGTCTGGCCTCTGTGGTAGGGAAAGTGATGGAGTCACTTCTGAAGGAAAGAATAATTGAATACCTAGAGGCCAGTGGGGCACAGGACCCAAGGCTGCATGGGTTCACAGCGGGAAGGTCATGTCAGACGAATCTAATAGATTTCTTTGACTGGGTAACCAAAGTAGTAGACCAGGGAGGGGCTGTGGACATGGCCTACCTAGACTTTAGCAAGGCATTTGACACAGTCCCACACAAAAGATTAATAGTCAAATTAACCAGCCTGAGAATGGGTCCCAGGGTGGTAGCCTGGGTAAAACATTGGCTGCACAACAGGACACAAAAGGTAATTGTAAATGGAATCCACTCTGAAGAAAGAGGGGTTACTAGTGAGGTACACAGGGGTTCAGTATTGGGTCCAGTCCTTTTTAATGTCTTCATCAGTGACATTGCAGAGGGACTGGAAGGAAAAGTATCTTTTGCAGGCGACACAAAGATCTGCAACAGGGTTGATACACAAGGAGGTGTGGAAAGGATGAAAAGGGACTTGGCAAGGTTGGAGGAATGGTCAAGTATGGCAGCTAGGATTCAATGCAAAGAAGTGCAAAATAATGCACCTAGGAAACAAGAACCCAGGGAAGAATACACAATGGGAGGGAGGTAGTAACAACAACAAAAAAGGAAAGGGACCTGGGGGTAATCATATCAGATGACCTTAAGGTTAGCAAGCAATATGAGAAGGCAGTAGGGAGGGCTGGGGGTATACTGGGATGTATAGGGAGAGGCATCAGCAGCAGAAAACAGGAAGTTGTTATCCCTCTGTACAGACAGTTGGTGAGACCCCATCTGGAGTACTGTGTCCATTTCTGGAGACCCCATCTTCAGATAGAGGCAGTCCAGAGGAGGGCAACTAAAATGGTGCAGGGTCTGCAAGAGAAGCCGTGTGAGGAGAGACTAAAGGAGCTTAGTATGTATATCCTTGAGGAAAGAAGGGAGAGGGGGGACATGATAGAAACTTTTAAGTACCTCAGTGGAATCAACAAAGTCCAAGAGGGTAGCATCTTTCAGAAAAAGAGACGTGCAAGAACAAGGGGACACAATTTAAATATAGGAGGGCGGTTCAGGGCCAATGTGAGGAAGTATTATTTCACAGAGAGGGTAGTGGATGCATGGAACAGCCTTCCTAAGGAGGTTGTGGGGTCTAAAACTGTGGGAGAATTCAAGAATGCATGGGACAGACATAAGACAATTTTTGTGGGGAGTAGGAAGATATAGGCTGTTGGTTAACAGGATCTGTTGCCTATCCTGTAGGTAGGGAAATGGGCAGACTAGACGGGCCAAGCGGTCCTTATCTGCCGTCAAAGTCTGTTTCTATGTTTCTAAGTTGGACTTATAACCTTTGAGTCATGGACTCATTTACAAAGGCACCTTGTCGTAGGAAGAAGTGTAGACAGTTACATAGTGTGGTTATAAGAGTGAGAACAGTACAGGTGCAGAACATTAAACATAGAGTACACATAGGTTACATGATAGTGTTACTTATAATAGGTTACAGTCATATTGGTGGTATAGCCCTGGACATACCTAGATAATACCTGGGGAGGGTGGAGGTAGGGAATGGGGAGTGGGGTGGGAGGAAGGGGGAGAGATATGATGCAAAAATAAAGTTGACAGTGCCCCTTTTAGAGAGAATGCAAGTTTGGGACTGGATGGTGAGAGTCACAGATTTTTGGCAGGCGCATGGGGCATAATGTTTGGGACAGGTGATGAGGGTATAAATTTGCAGTTGTGAGAGCTAAAAATATCAGAAGTGTGAGCTGTGTACATTTTGGGAGGGATGCAGTTTCAAGGAATGGATGGTGGGAGTGTCATTATAGGAGGGTTGTGAGCACAATGTTTTGGAGAGGTGAGGGGTGTTAATTTCAAGAATGGCGAGGGTTGTAAATATCAGAAGTTTGAGGGGTATACATTTTGGGAAGGGTGAAGTGAGTTTTGAAGAGGTAATTAGTACAAGTTTTAAGAATGGTGAGGGTACACAGTTTGGGAGGGGGGGTTCTGGGACTGAATAGCAAGTGTCACAAAATTTGGTAGGGGTCTGGGGAATAGTTTGGGAGAGGTGTGGGGTAACAAATTGCAGGAGAGAAGGATGTGAATTTCAGGAAGGATAGGAGGTACACATTTTAATAGGGGTGAGGGAGTACATATTTGGGAAACCAATGGGAGTAAGAGTTGTACTAATTTGGGGATGGGTGGGGGTTCATTGACAAGGGGTGAAATTATGGGAAGAGTGATGGGTGCACAACTTTTAGAATTGCAAGGTTGTAAGATTTTGTGAGGTAAGAGGGTGTATCATTTGAAAGAGGGTGCAAGTTTTAGAAATGGTGAGGGGTGCACATTTTGTGAGGGACATGGGGCACATATATTCTGGAATGGTAGGTACTAATTTTCAGAGTGGGTGAAGGGAGTGAATTTTTAGAAGGGACATGATCTGCCAGTTTTATAGGGGTGAGGGAGTACATAATTTGGGAGATGTAGGAGGAATAAGAGAGGTACTAATTTTGGGCGTGATTGAATGCAAACCATGGAATGGGTGATGTGTGCAAATTTTGAGAATGCCAAAGGGTGTACAATACATTTTCGGTGTCTTTCGAGGCACATATTTTGGGAGAGGATGCAGATTTTAAGATTAAAGGGTGCACATTTTGAGAGAGCTGAGGGGCACATATTATAGTAGGGGGAAGGAGCTGTTTCATAAAAGGTAATATTTCTCTTACAGCCATTGTCAATTGATCACTGTCAACGCCATGAAAGTAGTACCTGAATATTAATGGGGGGGTGTGCACTGGCCTTTCATTGTGACTTTGGACATCCAGTGTGATCCTCTGTGCCTCACTGCAGTCTGGTGGTGGGCCCAAAATGGCCTCTTTGCAATGGGAGACTCAGTTCTAAATATGAGGCTTTGTGTGTTGGATGAGTATGTTCTACGTACAGGAGTATGACAGTTGGATTGGGTAGCAAGGCATTGATAAGACTTGTTCATTTGTTTTTTAATTCAACAGGTCAAAGAAATCGTGATAAGACAACGGAAAGCAGCTGCTGTTTGCTTTTATAAGCCTGCTGGCTTCAGTACCTCTGCAAGCACTGTCGTCATAGAAAGACCTTCAGCTGAAAGCCATGCTGTTTCTGGGCACCTCTGCAGCCACTTCCTGCCGACCTTGAGCTACTGTATCCTAGACCTCTCCAGAGTCTGTATGCCTTCTCTGCCTCTTCAGTGGTGTGGGAATAACATTTACCGGGAGATGGACAGGCAGGAAACAGATCTGGGGAAATGGATTTAAATCCTTATACGTGGAGTACAGAACCTTACAGGACTGGGTCTGCCCTCCCCGACTAATCCAGGTCCGTTGGTGGCTTGGTAGCTGAAAGAAATTCCACCCCAAACTCCTCCAGTTTTGAGGGAACGTAACCCCACCACTAAACTGTGGTGAAACCTTTTTCGCATCAAAACCAGCTAGTTACTTTGTTTTCAAACTCCTAAAGTATATATGGCGGGAGGGATAATTGAATGGCAGATGGAAAAAATAACAGCTGCAAGATTTCTGTATTTCAGACTAACAGTAATTATACAAAAAATGTCATTGGAATTTGTGTGGAGGAAAATGCTGCCTGCATCCCTCTCCAGAACCTTGCCTTTGTTTTCCTTTCTGTCTCAACACCATGAGCCCAGACCATGGGGGGCCTTCATCATTTTTGTTTTACCTCTGAATTTCAGATGGACCTTTGGCAAAGCTGGACACTCTCAGAAAAGGGACATGCTGGGTGGGATCTTGAAATTAAAGCACTTTAAAGTCTGTCGCAGGTGTTCCAGTCTGGAGGTGAAACGTAACATGTGAGCCAGTCCGGAGCTGATGGTTCACTAACTACTGGATGTTTTTTTTTGTTTGTTTGTTTTTTAATAAACAAAAGCAGAGTTTGAGAAATGTTGGCAGTGTCTGGGTGCTACAGACTGTACAAAAACAAAATGAATGGTTTAAGAGATACGCTGGCTATGTTAGAAGAACACAGTATTCAGACTAACCAAATACACCACAAATGTGTATGTTCTGTAACGCACAAACTTTCAGAAGTTAGTTCGGAGGGGGCGATAACACTGGTCTGAATCCAAGATTGAAGGACAGAGTGGACTTTCTACATACATGTAGAAGCGTGCTTGTGTTCTTGCAGCGAGAGTTATGGCATTAATTTATGCACAGACTGGGCCACGCTATGGCAGTAACGTATGCACAAACTGCTTCACGCTATGAAACACAAGAACTGCTGGACAAAAAGTCAACAATCCATTGTGTTACTGTCTTGCCATACAGGCAGTTGCAGCATTCAGTGTTGCATGACATGGCTGTACGTCATTAACGTATGCACAGACTGGTAGAACAGTCTGCATATCTCATCCATTTCACAGGGCAGTGATCTGTGCCAGGGACTTGCGGCATCGCCCTGCTCAACTGGAAGGAAAAGACAGGCTCTTTACTGAATGCAACAGTGTAATTTCAGTTGTCAGCTTAGAACTGTCAGAAGCATGAAACCTGTAACCCGGACACTGTTTTAATGGGATTTCAATGTAAATGTGCCAGTGAATACTGTATCATAACAGCAGGAGTACCATTTTTTTTTGCTATAACTGCTCTCCACCTCATCCAGGGGTGGCTGATCAGCCTGTCCCCATCCCCCTGGACTGGCCATTGTTTCCCCCACCTGCCTCATTCTGCCGAGTCTCACGAATGTCCCCTCATGGCCAGATGGGAGGAACATCCCCCAAGGCGAAGGCTCACAGGCCTGGCAGATCGGACAGGGCTTCATTAAGCCCCAGTGCTTTTTCCACTTTACTTTCCCACCCCTGCCTTAGGATGTCCAGTGTATATGTGGAGGTGATCACGCAGAACTTTCCTCGGCTCCCTCCTTTAGTGCTGCCCATGCTGCACTACCACCAGGCCTCCACCTGGTGACAGTCATAGGCCGGGCTGACATCTCTCCCTTCCCCTGGAGAGGAGTCCTTTGGATGCTCGATCCTATCCCACCTCAGCCATGCACTGGCAACCCAAGCTTGTTCCCAAACTCGGGTCGTCAGCATGGGAGAAGGTAAACTGATTGGTGCTCCTGTAGGAACGCCCTGCCCAGAGACAGTATTAGCTGTCCTCGTTTGTGTTATTGGTCAGTCACATAGATTAAATTGTTGGTCTGCATGGATTGAAAGCTGACCTAACACAGACAGATGCCCTAGTTTCCTCTCCTTTTTGTGTTAAAAAGTACAGACTGCGTACAGCCAGTATGTTTATCTCTGTGGATTCTTAAAGAGCTAGTGTTCTGCCTAAACTAATATTCATTTATAAAAGCAGTCAATTATATTTTATATCCGATATACTTTTTCTTTTCCCTTTGGTTAATTAAAATTTTTGGTTTTTTTTATTTTTTTTACTCTGATGTTCGTAGATGTGATGGGCAGAACAGCATTTTGCCTGGCAGCTGACATATCTAGCTCTGTTCCTCCTGTTACATCATCAGCATTGTGACCTCACTGACTATGCCATTACAGCTGCTCAGGAAGAGCTGCATGGTAGCTGCCAGGTCAGTCTCTGTGATGTCACTGCCCGTGAGGTCACAACTCTGCTGATACAGTGGGAGGAACAGAACTAGATTTGTCAGCTGCTACATACAGTGCTGTTCCACAAATCAAGCGCAGTACTAGCGCATGGAAAGCTTTCTAATGAGCAGAAGGAAAATACCTCAGAAATAAGAAGTTGCTACTGACGACTTAACATTTGAAAAATGTTCCTTTCTGCTAGTTTTGGTTCTACTAGCTCTTTAACACTGTTTTGGGGATTCTTTATACAGGACATGTTTCTGTTCCTTTCCTCTTCCCTTAAGTGCCTCAGAAATGCACTATTGATTAGTTGTAGGCAGAGTCAGCTCAAGAAAGTTCAGTGCTGGGTTCACGGGGTGGAGGAGGGCTTATTGTGGTTTGGACCCTGTAGCCCTGAAATAAGCCCCAGAACTGAGCTTATGCAATACTGTTAATGTATATTGTTTTTTTTTTGGGGTGGAGACGCCCTCTTTATTAACAGGTACTATCCTGGGCCCCGTCAGCTTCCGAAGTTTATCCGACAAGACACAAAAAAAAGTGTTTTGGGGTGCTGGCTAATGGCAAATCTGGTTTTGAGTTGCTTTCTTCTTCCAGTCATCACCAGCCATCCAGTCACAGAAGAAAGTTTACACGTCAACATTTTCCTGGGCTCCACTCCGTTTTAGAGAAGACCCATGATCTAGATGAGAATTGTAAGTGCATCCGCTGTTATGGATTCATTTGAGTAACCCCCCCCCCAACAAAAGTGTATCAGAATAAGAGATCACCACTCTGTTTAACCCCCACCTTTCTCTAAAGCCCTACTTAGAGAGCTACTGGCTGAAGGGGGGTTAGCCCTGAGCACTGCCTAAGAGGAAGCATACACAACTCCTTCCATACTCTGCCTGCATACAGAATGTGTAACTGGAAGCATGCGAAACGGCAGCCAGTTTACCATAGTGGTTAGAGCCCAAGGACCAGGAGATCCTAGGCTTTTAGTCCCACAAGAGTAGTAACATTTTTACATTTTCATTCTCTGAAATTGTACAAATTTTGATAACCAGTCATCGCCAGCCATTGCTTAATCCCTCAGATTTCTCAGAAGTGATGATTTATGGCAGCGTGGGGATGGAATAGAAAATCGATACTTGATAGGGAGTTATGGGTAAGAAAAAAAAAAAAACAGCTTGGGGGGAATATCATGATCTTCTGGACTTGGTCTTCACCATTTATTCATACCTCTGGGTTGCTAGCCAGAGGAGCTGGGACACTGCGGGAGCCAAAAATCTTCAAGAGGGCCGGCGCCGAGGTAGGGCTGTGTGTGCAGCACCACTAGACTGGCTCACATCTGTGTAGGCTACCTCAGTGTCAACCCTCCAGCTGCCTCAGTTCCTTTTTTCCCCACCATCGAGTGTGCTTCAGTAATGAGATTGCTTGCCTGCTGGGAGTCAAATCTTCACATCTGTACAACAGCATTTACAGTAGTTCAGTTTAGTGGGATTTATTTTATGGGGGAAAAAAAAAAATTTATTATTTTCCCCTCAGCCCTACTGATCAAAGGAATCGACTATGGATGGAGATGGTGATGGTAGGGGCTGTTCATTGGAAGGCTGCCCTGGCAGCGGGGCTGTGTCCGGTCCGCCGCAGTCTCCGAAGGGAGGGTCCGAACACTGGCAGTCCACTGTTCGGGAGGGAAGACAGTCTTCCCGTAAACACAAAAAGAAGCGTGCCCTTTCCCGATCCAGGTAGGGGACCCGGCACCTCTCTGCCTCGAGTTCTTCCTCCTCCCATCAGAAGAGGAAGGAAGAAGCGGTACCACTCAAGGTCACCCTCTGGTATGTCTGCCAGTAGGTCTTCAGTGGTCAGGAGTGGCAGGCTGTCTTGGCTCCGTCCAGTTCCCCAATGGCTTCTGCTTCCAATCGCCTTGACTCTTTGACACTGGAGCCCCTCTCTGTCCTTGTGCAGGGTTTCCAGTGGGCAGTTTCATTACGAGGCTGCTCTTAAGCTCCTTAGAGTGGGTACAGCGTTGTCTCGCTTGCCTCTTCTGGCGGATTCAGTTCCAAGGCCTTTGGGCCTAGGAGCCTTGGAGTCCTGGTTGGTTGTTTGGTGCCGGCAACAGAATTGTCTCCCTTGCTGGTGCCAGCGCCACTGACGCCAGTTCCATGTGCCTTTCCCACTCTTTCTGTCTCCATGCAGGGGCTGGCATAGGTACCATATCCCTCCCTTTCTTTTTCTTCCAGGTCTGGGTTGGATCTTTGGGTGGCCCCATCGTGGCTGGCGCTAGTCTCAGCGCTGCAATCAGCACGGACTCTTCGCAGGGCGGCGACTGGTTCCACGGTGCTGGGTCTGGCACTAGTTCTGATGTCTCCTGTTTATCCTCTTCCAAGGCTAGGCAGTGGCTTATTATGGGAGGGTGACTTGGAGCAGGATGAGTCTGATCCTGACCTTAATATTTCTTAAGTTGATGAAGGCTTGTTCTACAGCTTGCATGGTAAGCCCTCCGTACCAGCTGGAAATCCAGTGGAGGATCTCTCCTTGTAGACCTGGGTAGGCTTTTATGCCTGGAGTGGCTTCATGTCCCGAATATTCCAGTGAACCTTACACCACCTGTTCTTCAACCCTTGGAGACTTTGTCTGAATCTGTGTGGGCTAGGCCTGCCCTTATTCCCTCTATCTGTAAGTCCTTTGGTAGGAGGTCTGTCCCTCCCAGGGAGAGACCCATTTTTAGCCACACAACCCATCGCTGTTGCACTGGTTGTCCTTGCTGAAAATGGCAAAGCTGTTCTGCCTCAAGAAGTATCAGCACATCCTATTAATAAGGAGTCTCACAAGATCTATACCATGGGAAAAAGGGCCTTCACGGCCGCGACTCTGGGCATGCATATCACCAGGTACCAAGGGCACTTCTCCCAATAAGAGTCTGCCCTTTGGTCTCCGTTAAATCCCTAGTGGAGGATCTTCCAGTCTGACTCTAAAATTGAGATTTTTCAGACTGCTGCCCAGGGGATAGAATTCAGTAGTTGTACAATAGTAGTGTCAGTGGCTCAGCAGGTAGCACAATCGCCTATGAGGCTGGGAGATCAGAAGGCTGTGGGTTCTATTCCCACACCAGGCAATTCGGTTGAATCCCAATACTGACAATGTAGTGCAGCATGAGGGGGTGCTGCCCTCCTGAGGTGCCATCTTTCAGATGAGATGTTAAACTGAGGTCCCATCGATCTGTTCTAGTGGTAGTTCAGGTGGATGTTAAAGATCCCATGACACTTCTCGAAAACAGTAGGGGAATTTTTCCGGTGTCCTGGCCAAATTTCCCCCCTCTCAGTAAAAATACCACCAACAGCTTAATCTGGTTCAAAGCTGGTCGGCATTCATCTGTATCCCCCTCCCCCAGGTCGTGCCAGAAAATTGGCAGAATTTGTCTAGTGCACTTACCCGATCAACAAAAACTAAATAAATCATCTGAAAGCTTCCATGGATGTGTACGACACAGCTTCCAGGGCAGCCGCTGCTGGAATATGTATTGGGAGACATTCCTGACTAGGTCGGACATTAGGATTTTCCTCTGATGCCCAACAGCAGGTCATGAATGTCCCCTTTGATGGTACATATCTGTTTGGCCAACAGGTAGAACAAACCCTGGAGGCCTTCCAGAAAACCAGAACTGCCATTAAAACAGCCAGGCCGGCTGCTTCAGCTCCTCAGAGAGGCAAGAACCGTCAGTTTTTTCATAACAGTTAGCCCTTTTGAGGAAGAGGCCAAGGATCCCCAAACGAGTACCAGCCTCGGCCACAAAAGAAAATGCAGCAGAAGGCACAACGGCCAAAAGCGCCTAGTGCCACCCTCTGAAAGTCTGGCTCTGGTGTCCGCTCAGCTGCCTGAGGTGAACTTTTCCACAGCAGTGGGAGGTCGTTTGATTCAGTTTTACACCCGGTGGAAGTCTGTCACTACCGACAAATGGGACTTCTGGATCGTTTGAGATGGATACTCTCGCAACTTTGCGGAGATTCTTCCGGACCTTCTGCCCAAGTGACAGCACATACTGTCGGCAGCTAAGTTAGAACTTCTCACTTCAGAAATACTGGGCCTTCTCAAAAACAGGGCAGTGGAAGTTATTCCCTGGCCAGAGCGGAACAGAGGGTCATACTCCCATTACTTTCTGATTCCAAAAAAGACAGGCGGCATGTGCCCCATTCTCGACCTCAGAAAGCTAAACAAGTTCCTGTACCTGGAGAAGTTCAAGATGAATTCCTTAGGTACGCTGTTACCACTTCTCCAACATTACCACTGGCTGGCATCCCTGGACATGCAAGACACCTACCAGCACATTTTAGTACACCTAAGTCACCACAAGTACCTTCTCTTTGTGGCCTTGGGTCAGCTTTTTTCAATTCAGAGTCCTGCCCTTTTGGCTCTCCTCGGCGCTTCTAGTCTTTACCAGGTGTTTCACAGACCTCACTGCACACCTTCAGAAGCTCGGCGTTAGTCTTCTCCTACCTAGACAGTTGACTTTTGGCAAGCCCGTCACAGCAGGAGACACAGAGAGCAGTATCCACAGCATCTCGTTTCCTCACCTCCATGGTGGTCCTGCTGAACCTGGAGAAGTCACAGCTTCAACCATCCCAGCAGCTGCTCTTCATAGGAGCCCTTTTAGACACTACAAAAGCAAGGGCTTTTCTCCCGGAGGACAGGAGGAGCGACATTCTCCCTAATGGCTCACTGCGTCAGAGAGAACAACCCTGTGTGAGCTCATTCCATGCATCGGATGTTAGGCCTCATGGCCTCGTCCATTTTCACAGTGCCTCTAGCTCAATTACACATGAGGACCACTCAGTGGATGCTCATCACACAGTGGTCTCCCCTACAGCACATCTGCAGTCTTACCCCATCGAGGAGGCTGAACCCCGACAGCGGTCACTTGCATGGTGGATACAAGAGGACAACCTTCTACAAGGTCTGCCCTTTTTCCCACCGGAATCTCAGATCACCATGGATGCATCTCTGCTTGGCTGGGGAACTCACTGCCAAGACCTTCGCTCTTGGGGAGTAAGGACTCAGGAGGAGTCTCATCTGCACATCAATATTCTGGAGAGCAGAGCAGTCCTGTGCGCCCTCAGAGTCCTGGAAGATGTTGCCAGTGACAAGGTACTCCTTCTTCAGACGGACAACAAAGCTGTGATGTACTACATCAACAGGCAGGGCGGAGCACATTCCTACCCTGTGTGCAGAGAAGCCATGAGAGTATGAGAATGGTGCCTTGAACACAACATCTTGATTCGGGCAGTTTACCTGCCATGAACTCAGACTGATCTGGCAGATCATCTCAGCAGGACAGAAGTAGAGCCTCATGAGTGGCACTCGCTGCAGATGTCGTGCAATTGCTTTTTGCGACGGGTGGGTCAGTCCAGACTGGGACCTTTTTGTGTCCCCGTTCAACGCAAAACTGCCTCTATTCTGCTCAGAAATCCAGAACCTGGCATTTACTGTCAGGATGCAGTCAGGCTGCGGTGGACAAAACGTTTTCTGTATGCATTTACTCCTCTTCTGTTAATTCAGAGGGTGCTGCTCAGATTGGAGGCACACGGGGACAAGATGATTCTAGTTGCATCGTACTGGTCTTGACAGATCTGGTTTCTTTTGCTGAACAAGTTGTTGGAGGCTCCGCTGCAGCAGCTGCCCTGCGAATGGACCTCCTGACACAGGGACTTCCGGTCCATCCCAGCCTGCGCTTCCTTCATTTCAGTGCCTGGCTCCTGAGGAGATAGAAGTGAGCAGGTTTAAAGTTTCTCGGAGATTCTCTTGGCGGCTCAGAAGACTTACACAGTTAAATGGAAGCGTTTCTCAGAATGATGTACTAAGATCTATTTAGATCCGTTTCAATGTTCTCTGGATAAAGTTTTTGAGTACCTACTAGACCTTTCGGATGCAGGACTGCAATACTTGTCTGTAAAGGTGCACCTGTGTGTGCTTTCTGCCTGTCATGAGCCAGTCCAGAACATGTACCTGGCTCAATTACCGCTTTTCAAAAGATTTCTTAAAGGCATTTTTCACACGAGGCCTCCAGTTAGGAAGCATGTTGCCCCCAGGGATATTAATCTTGTGGTAGACATGTTCACTCGTAAACCCTTTGAGCCTCTAGTCACATGTGATTTGAAGTGTCTGACCTGGAAGGCCGCTTTTGTGGTGGCCATCACTTTCGCGCAGGGTCTCTGAAATACATGCCTTGGTCACAGACCTTCCGTATACCATCTTTCATAAAGACAAGGTGGTCCTCTGTTCTCACCTTACGTTCCTACCCAAAGTGGTTTCGGATTTCTAACTCAACCAGCCTTTGGTTCTTCCCACTTATTACTCTAACTTCAAAAATGAAGGGGAATGCACCCTTCATTCCCTGGATATTAAAAGGGCTCTTTGATTCTGTATCGATAGACCCAGGGATACCTGTCAGGCCAAGCAACTCTTTGTGTCGTTCAGCACAGCCCGGCTGGGCCAGCCAGTGTCCATCAAATGTATCTCTGCTTGGATAGTGGCATGGCTACTCTGATGCAGGTTAAGTTGGAAGAACAAGAGCGTGCCCTCTCTACCAGGGCTGTTGCTGCATTCTTGACGGAGATCTGCTCTGTTCCCATTGAGGACATTTGCAAAGCAGCTACTTGGAACTCAGTGCACACTTTCGTGAAGCACCACACTCTGGATGCCCATGGAGACAGCATGCTTCCTTTGGCAGGACAATCCTTAATGGACTTCTGTCCTGAGTGAGCTCCGTCTCCTACTGCCCTGCTTGATGGAATTGGTTTTAGCTTGGCACTCTAACCCAGAAGTATGAATGAATGGTCCAGAAAGATATGAAAATTACATACTCACTGTAATTCTTAATCTTCTTGGACAAGTCTTCACCATTTATTCATACACCCTCCTGCCATCCTCCGAACTCACCTCAATATGTTTCTGGTTTTCACTCTCTCATTTGATTTGGGCTGTGAAGACATTGTTTAAGTTGTCCCCTCTTATTTGGGTCAAGTGGATTATCTTATGCCCTTGTTAGGGTAGATGTTTCTTAGGTTATGTTATGCTGCACCTCCTCAGTAAAAAAGGTACTCAGACAGTTGGAGGGTCGACGCCGAGGTAGTCTGCACAGGAGCGAGCCAGTCTCGCAGTGCCACACATGCACGGTCCTACCTCGGCGCCAATCCTCCTGAAGATTTGTGGCTCCCGCAGGGTCCCTGTGCCTCCAGCTTGTAACCCTGATTTAATGAAGACCTGTCCAAGAAGATCAAGAATTATGATGAGTACGTCACTTTCATTTTTGTCTCTTTAACAGCACTCCGGACAAACTTCTACCCTGGGGACCATATGCAAGTGTGGCCATTGCTCGCACTGGTTCTGTAGACTGCTTGTGTTAATATACAGGGCTGTTGCCTACTCCAACCCCTAGGATCCCTTCTCCCAGGCACTTCCTTGAGATCCCATTAGACACCCAGGGATTGATTTCCATGTTTCAGTCTCTGACAAAGGCACATAGCAGTCTGGTTTGTTGCGTGATGCTGCTGCTGTTGCTATACAGTGTGTGCATTTTGATCAGAAGGATGGCATAACAGTTGCTTGATAAAGTTACATGAAATGCAGTGCAAGTTCTGTTTATATGCAAATTACTTTAAAAAAAGAATCTTAAGTTTTGTGGTATGAAAATACTAATATGGGCTAAAAGAAATATTTAACATTAAACAAAAAAAATTTATTAAATGACTGCTGTGGATTGTGACATTTACACAAACAGAGGAAGCCCTAAAACAGCATCTGTTACCTGCTGCATTCAGTCTGCTGTACCTGAAGAACAACCTAGTCAAATTTATGCATCGTCTTTGTGCAGTGCATGGTGCCCCAGAACTTAGTGGACCCAGCAGTCAAAGATTAACGCAAATGCAGTTTAAATATTCGCACTGTGCTTGCGCTGACCTGGTGGTGGTTATATTCAGTCTGATAGCAGGCCGTCTCTATCTGACTGAATATCTAACTCTGTTGGCGCAGCACTAAGTGAAACTGCACTGCACTGCCATGACACGGTTCTGGGCTTTACATAGCCTCCAGGGAATAGCGCTGTCTGAAACCAATAGCGCCAATAATTCTGTGAACCGTGTTCAGCCACAACATGCTAATGAGCCCATTGGGCATGCAAGGCACTAAGGGGCCATTTGCGTGTCCATTGTGGGCTAATTTGCATGGGGTGCAGCAGCCCATTAGCACCCATCCTGAGTGAATGAATTCCCTTAATCTCATAACGTTGGTCATTTTCAATGTTTTAACCCCAAATTTTCAACAAATTTTCAAATTAATTTCTAAATATTTGTTTGATTTGCTCCCCACCTACCTACCTATCCTACTGTCTATCAACCCATCCCCCCCTTCATTCCCTCAGATCAACTGACTCACGGATGCTGGCTGTCCCTCGCTGTTCTACTTCTGTAGGACAGACAGCGTTCTCACACCATTTTCCTAAACTTTGGAACACACTCCCTTACCAAATTCAGCACTCCTCTTTCTGTCATTCCCTCTCTTCAGTCTTATACAACTTCCTCTTTCCGACCTGCACCTACTTTTAGTCTATAGTACTCCCCCCTCCCCATTGACTGCATTATTACACTGTCATCCATAATTTCTTTATTCTCCTTGGCCTTCCCTCCTCTGCTCCTTTTATATTTTTCTTAGCTTCCCTCTACTGCACGTACTTACATGCCTATGCGCACTGTAGTGTAATGCCGGGTAACCTGATTTCTAGGGACATGGATATGTTGTTCATCCACACTTATTGGCAGGTTCCTTGCAGCTTTAAATCTTGCCGGAAGGTCTTCAAGCTGGCTCCTCCCACCCACCCGGGTGGTAAAACTCGCTCCGCCCCATGACGTGAATCTTCCTTACGCTTGACTCAGGTTCCCTCCTTAGCAGCTGCGTTTAAGACTGGTTCCTAATTCTTGAGAAAGTTCGAAATCAAAAGTTTTGCTCAAAAAGACTTGGTCTTCTCCTCGCTTGACTGCGATGGACAATTCGCTCGGTTTCGGAGGTGCCCGCTGCGGCAGAAGATGTCTGGGGCGGATCCGCACTCCACGTCGTCTACTGCCTGGGCCTTGAGCATGAACCGCGGGCCTCGACTTGTGCACTTCCTTTTCCCATCTCGTCCTTGAAGACGTGCTGCCCGATTACAACTGGGCGCCCGAGAAAAGAATTCCACCGGTGAAATCTAAAGAGGCCCGATTGGTGGTGTCGGTGGCGAGCTCGTGCGGATCACATCCGAGCAGATGATCGCCCTCAAGAAGAAGGCCGGCGGGCCGCTTCTACCTCGGCTCGGCATTTGTCCTCTCTCTCGTGCCTCGTGCTCGGCTTCTTTTAAGGAGCTTTGTCGACCCTCTCGACCAAAGGTGAGGGTCCAACTTCAGGACCTTTTCCAGGTCCAAAAAGAGCAAAAGTAAGTCTCTCCGTCGACGCTCTTGGGAGCGGGAAAGATCCCCCTCCCCTTGTCGACAGTCGACTTCGGTCGACCCCTCAGCTTCGGCCACTGGCTTCACGGTGTCCCCGTCAGGCCAGTTGACCGAGACTCCCGTCGACGCGGTCGAGATTTTTCTCGACCCGTTAGACGGGTTGTCGGCTGGAGAAGCTGAGAATCCCCTCTCCCCGGTTCCCCCGGTGGGAGTTGAGGATCCCGTCGGCTTGTCTGTGCCTCCGGTTCCGGAGCCTTCGGTGGGATCGTCCGAGCCGAGGGGAGTGCCGATTTCCTACACTTCTCCTCGCCTTCCTCGGCCTAGTCGAGACTCGGTCTCGGTCTCGGACATCCTCGTGATCAACCCGATCCCGCCGCCATAGGCGGTCCCGGCAGGCCGTGGCAGCGGCGCGCGCTCTTCCTCGGGCGAGGAGGCTTCGGTGCAAGTCTGCGTGGAACTCATGTGGCAACACTCCTTTTGACGGAATAAGCCGACCCAGTCGTCTTCCCGGCCATTAAGTGGCTGTCACGGGCACGCGAAACAACCCCTCGTTGTAGTCGAAAGCCTGTTCTCAGGCTGGTTGTTGACCAATTCAACTGCCCCACGATTCTGGTGGAACCTCCGCCTCCACAGCCATTAGTTGGGGCTCTGACCAAAATTCTCGGTCGGCCTGGTTTGCCCCATAGGCTGTCTGTCACCCTCACTCCTGATAAACCTCGGCAGGTGGAGGGTGGCTCGAGCCAGAGCAGCTCTTTGAGGACTCTTCTGAGTCTGATGATGGTTCCTCCTTCTTCTCCAAGCACATAGACTTGAAGCCTCGGGAGGCAGTCAATGGATGATAGCCCTTCGTCCTTCTTAGGGTTGCTTCGACTCATCTCGGAGTCCACCGGGATGAAGCTCGAACCCATTTCTAAACGGGCCAGGTATCCCCTCACAGAGATTCTGGACCGAGGGGATTCTCCTACAGAGGCCTTTCCGGTGGCCGAAGCCATAGTGGGTCCGGCCTTGGAACTTTGGCAGCGTCCTGCTTCCTGCCCTGCGCCTTCGGCCAGGTTGGCCAGGAAGTATTGGTCCCTACCGGTTCCCTGTCCGGTTTTGGAACACCCTCGGCCGAGGGTTGGTTACCGACAATGTTTTCCGGCGATGCGAGATGCCAGGGATGTGGACAAACCTCCTGACAAAGAATCCAAGAAATTGGATTATGCCGGTGAAAAGTCTATGTCTGCGTCCTCTTCCGGCCGTCGCAGGCCAGTTGGCTGTCCTCATGGCACATTTTCTCGCCCTGTTGGGCTCCCTGATGAGGTTGTCCTCATCTTCCGCGAGATCTGCAGACTACGGTCAGGCAGGTGCGGGACCAGTGCAAGGGCAGTGGCTAAACAGCAGCTCCAGACTCGTTAGAACATCGAGGGACTCATGTGCCAGGTCTGTAGCGCGCAGTGGCCATGAGTCGTCGGGCTTGGCTGAGGATATCCACCTTTACCTCGGATACCCAGCACAAGTTGGCGGATGTTCCCTTTTGGGTACTGACCTCTTGACCCTGGAGTGAAAGGTCACCTGCAGAGGATCGAGAAGTCCAATGCTACCTTGGACTCGGTCTCTTCTGTTCAGAAGGACAAAGGCCGCAAGCCACAGCCTAAGCCCTTTCGTCCTTCTTCGCCGGCGGCGCGCCTGGCCCAGCAACGTCAGAGCCAGCAACCTTGAGCTTGGTATCCCAAGCCCAAGCCGTCGGCTTCCTCCAACAGGAAGCAGGGAGGTAAGGCCCAGGAGGTCCTCGGCGGTCCCTCCTCCAAGCCTGCCCAGTGGCAGGCTGGGGGTCGCCCCATCCCTGTCACCTCACCCTGTCCTCCCCATGGAGAGGCAACAGACACTTCTTTCCGCCTGGTCGCTGTTACCACGGACGGGTGGGTACTGGAAGTGTGGGGAAAAGCCTACCTCTGGAATTCGAGCAGGCCCTGCCCCTGTCAGAGCGTCGCATCGGAGCCTCGCGGGTCCGCAGCCTCACTGGCAGCTCGCCGAGCCGACATTGCTCTCCTCCTCCAAAAGGAGGTGATCACGGAGGTAGAGGAACCCCCTTCAGACCCGCCAGTTCGTGTCCAGGCATTTCCTGGTTCCGAACGGACGGGGCTGGCGCCCATTCTCTCACCTACACGACTCCGAACCAGTTCCTAAGGTCTCAACCTTCAGGATGGTCACTCTGCGCAGATAATTCCATCTCTGGAACACGGCGTGTGGTTCTGCTCTCTGGACCTACAGGACGCGTTCTTTCACGTCCATATCCGTCTGTCACATCGGAGATTCCTCCGCTTTCGAGCGGAGGGATCCCTCTTCGAGTTCCGAGCCATGCCCTTGGGCTTATCTCCAGCTCCCAGGGTCTTCACCAAAAGCATGGCAGTGGTGACAGCATTTCTGCGGCGCCGAGGGGTCCGGGTGTACCCTTACCTGGATGATTGGCTGATAGCAGCCCCTCAGACGGGAGGTGGAGTGGTCCAGAGATCTGGCCCTCCAGGTTTGCTCTCAAGTTGGCCTTCTCATCAACGAGGCCAAGTTGGAACTCGAGCCGAAGCAGGTGATCCTGTTCATCGGGGCAGAGCTCGACTCGCTTCGAGCCAGAGCACGGCTCTCGGCGGACAGGGCCGAGGTTCTTACCTCCTTTGCCCAATCATTTCTGGTTGGGCAATCGCGCCCTGCCCGGGACTTCCTGCGCCTCCTGGGTCTCATGGGGCCTGTACCAGCGTGGTCCGTTGGGCGCGCTGGCACATGCGCCCTTCAGTGGGGACTGGCCAGCCAGTGGTCTGGCGCTGCGATCCTTTGGACCAGCTAGTGATAGTGCCCAGGAGATGTGGAACGCTCTCCAGTGGTGGACCATTCCATTCCATCTGCAGGAGGCATCCCGTTTGTCCGCCCGAGCGACGGTCTTTCTATCGACCGATGCCTCTCTGATGGGTTGGGGTGCCCATCTGGGGAACACCAGTGCACAGCCTCTGGTCCCAGCGGGAGTCGATGCCACATCAACCTGCTGGAGCTCCAAGGCGGTCCGCCTAGCTCTCACTGCCTTTGCTCCGTTCTCCAGGGTCAGTGGTCCGAGTCAGGCGGACAATACCACGACCATGTACTACCTGAACCACCAGGGGCGGGGCCGCTCCATGCTTCTATGCAAGGAAGCTCTCGCATTTGGTCACTTGTCGCAGCCTGGAGGTGGATCTCCTGAGCCATTCATGTGGCAGGGCCTCCAACACCCTGGCCGATGCCCTGAGCTGGATAGGGGCTGCATCTCACGAGTGGTCTCTCCTGCGGAGGTAGTACAAGATCTGTTCTCCCGCTGGGGCACACCTCAGGTGGACCTGTTTGCCTCCAGGGAGAGCGAGGCTGAGGCTGTTTCATGCCCGCCCCCCTCAGCAGGGCTCGCTGCAGGGGGATGCCTTCTCGAGGCTGTGGACCCCGGGCCTCTTTTACGCCTTTCCCCCATTTCCCTTGATTCACAAGGTGCTTCTCAAGACAAGGAGGGACAAGGCGCAGGTGATTCTGATAGCCCCAGACTGTCCCGCCAGTTCTCGGTACCCAGATCTCCTCAACCTCAGCTCCAGGCTCCCGAGGCAGCTTCCAGCTCGCCGGACCTGCTCTCAGTCAATCAGGGAAGGTGTTCCATCCGGACCGTCAATCCCTGCACCTGGCCTGGTTCCTGAGCGGCTAGAGTTCCAGGCCTTGGGTCTTTCCGGCGAGGTCCTCAATGTTGTTGAGGCGTCCGTGAGGAGTCGACCAGAAAATGCTACACCTTCAAATGGAAGAGATTCTCCATTTGGTGTCAGGGCAAGGGCTTGGACCCTTCCTCCTGTTCTGTGGCAAGCATTTTGGACTATTTATGGTCCCTTTCTAGTCAAGGGCTTAGGTCGGCGACCCTAAAGGTGCACCTGGCAGCATTCTGCTTACGGAGTGCGGGCCGGAGCAGTCGAGTGGCGCAGGAAAGGTGGTCGGGCACTTTTCAAAGGCCTTGATCACATTTCCCCTCCAGTGCGAGAACCTCCACCTCCGTGGGATTTACTGCTGGTACTGGCAAAGCTCATGGGCAAGCCATTCGAACCAATGCACAGGTATGATCTCTCTCACCTGTCGTGGAAGACCGCCTTCTTGGTGGCTATCACGTCAGCCAGAAGGATGGGAGAGCTCCAGGTGCTTTGCATCGAGTCTCCTTACCTGGTCTTCCACAGGGACAAGGTTGTCCTGCGCCCCCACCCGAAATTCCTTCCGAAGGTGGTGTCGGAGTTTCACCTTAACCAGGTGCTGACTCTGCCGGTGTTCTACCCCAATCACACCTCGGAGGCCGAATATAGGCTCCATACTCTGGACCCTAGAAGGGCGCTAGCTTATTATAAGGGCGCCACGGCTGAAATCCGGAGAGGTTCAGCCATGTTTGTCACCTCACGCTGAAGCCGCACCTGGCAGACCTGCAGCCAAGCGGACTATAGCAGGTGGGTCACCTCCTGCATAGATCGCTGCTATAAGTTGCGGGCATGGAGCCCCCAGAGGGATAAGAGCTCATTCTACCGGCCATACTGCTGCACCGGTGGCTGCTTCCAGGGATGTCCCTATCCAGGAAATCTGCAGGGCTGCTACCTGGAAGTCAGCACACACACCTTTATTACCCATTACCACATTGACCTTGAGTCACGCCGGGATGCTGGTTTTGGGACCTCTGTTCTCAGTCTCTCTTTCCCAAGTAAGTATTGGGGTGTCGTCTTGCCTCCCTCCTCCCGGAGAACTGCTAGGAGTCTGCCAATAAGTGTGGATGAACAACATATCCATGTCCCTAGAAATACAGGTTACTCACCTGTAAAGGAGTTCTAGGAATGGTATATGTTGTTCATCCCCATGACCCACCGACCTCCCGGCCGGCCGCTCAACCTGAGCTTCAGCGGGCCAGATCTGGCGTCATGGGGCGGAGCCGAGAGTTTTACCATCCGGGTGGGTGGGAGGAGCCAGCTTGAAGACCTTCCGGCAAGATTTAAAGCAGCAAGGATACCTGCCAGACAGTGTAGATGAACAACATATACCATTCCTAGAACTCCTGTTACAGGTGAGTAACCTGTATATCCTGATTCTCATACCCGACTACCTCACAACTGTAGCGTGTCAGCGTACTGACAGTCTTGTGGCTGCTTGCCCCTGGCCTCGAGCACTTATAATTGAATCAGTTTTTTATCTGATCTGCTTATTTTCCTTCGTGTACATATTACGTCTTGTCATATTAATATGTATATTGTATGCATTACATCTTATTCTGTTATGTATAGTTGTGCTTGTATGATTGAATCTTCCTTGTCCCTCTCCCCCAGGTTGCACCAGAAGCCAAGCATCTTGTTGTTCAGTGTGCCTTTCCTGGTGAAACATTTCAATAAATAAAATAAAAAATGGCCATTTTTTCACACCGCTTCAGGAACATGACAGCTGTTATTTTTCAAATCCTGGCCAAAATGTGTTTTTGTGGCGCAAAATGATGTTTTGGCTACTATTTCATAAATAATACCTGTAATGTTCAGAAGGATTGGTCATAAAAAGACTATGTTGAAAATTTGGGATTACAGTGTGAAAAAACAACTGAGTTAAGAAGAAACTAATTGTTCCAACATTTACTTATAACTTTATTTTTGCAGATTTTGGTCCACAGTGTTCAACTTATTCCCTGTGTTGCCCCACCTCCTGAACATGACTGATGTCAGTCTTCAGATCCCCTCCAAAACTTGTTTTCACAGTGGCGCTATGAAATCACTGTTTGGACGGGATTTAAAAAAAATTCCACCTGTCTTGATCATAACATCAGGTCATAAAAAGACTTGTAAATTTGGGGTCAAAAATGTGGGAGCCCACTGAAAATTAGATGTTGCCTCTCAGCTGTCCTGTCCTGTGCAAATACACTCTCAAAATATGAACTGTAAAAGCAGGACACCACTGAAAATGAGATGCTGCATTTCATCTAATGTATCCTAGGTAAATATATAGTAAAAGTGTGTTCAAGCAAGACCCAGTACAACAGCAATGCAAGCAGTGAACATTTGGCATTGATAAATGTGTTTCTTCCTTGTCCTCCTTCTCCCTGCCCTGGAAATGTCCCCTTCTGGGTATATCCGTATTAGTTGCTAAATGCAACCTGTGCTCCTGAGCAGTATCCAGTCTAATCTTGTTTGGCAGCTCACTGCATGTGGTAGGTGATGTGTACCCTATTGGATCAGCTGCACTAACTCTTACACAGGGTGCATCCCTGTGGTTGCTGGAGAAGTGGGTCTTTTTTCTCTTCTGTGTTTCTCTGTCAGAATTTTTTGGTGGGTATCCCAGTTCCTGTTCTGTATATGGGCCTTAGCCCACTACCTGTAGGGGTGTCTGGGGAGGTTAGCACAGCTTGTCTCCTAAAGCTGTCTAATCTAGCAACTCCAGATGCATTCAGTTCCCCCTTTTCTACATCCTGAATGTAAGGAAGAGGGACATAACCAGCTTACGAGTTAACTATCTCCTGATAGCATGGAGCTGCTCCCAACCCCTCTCCCCGGAGTCTATGTACTTTTTCCTTAGGCACTTGTGCCTTCTCATTTACAAGGGGGTCCCATTCTGGAGATTACCCTTATGTTTCTTTGCCAGAGCCACATGCTCAGGGCTGCTGCCTATATTTTGTTATGCCTCTGTCCACCTTCTATCTGACTAGTGGTATGAGGTTCTGGCTGTATACACCCAACTACCCCTTGTGGGCCTCATACTTATTCTAAGTTGGTAGTCTGGGTTTATTTTGTTGTTTTTCCATTTTGCTTTTTCTATATCCTTTCCTTGTACCTTTAGTGAGAAAGTATCTAAACCTATCTTTAATTTTTCTCTACTTTCTTTTTCTCCTGGTGAGCAGAACTGAGGTGCTGAGGAAGCGGTCTACAGTTTTAGACTGGAACACAGGGCACCATGTGCGGTGCTAGGTGCTGTCAGTACCCCACATCGGTTCCCAGCCTGCACCAAAATATGCTCCTGCAGGGTCCTCGTGCCTCCAACTCCAGATCCATCAGTGATAATCAGTGGTGAAGATATTACAGAAGATCGGCAGTTAGGGTAAGTAAGTCATTTTCGTTTCTCCTCCCTCACAGATCTTATCTGTGTCAGTCTTCACCATTCATCACTACTGGGTATAAGCCAGAGGATTAGGACCCCACTTGAGCTTTTTTTTTTGTGTGTGCAGGAAGAGGGGCCGATGCAGAACAAGGCCAACGTATTACGTGGCACTCGCAGGTTGGCCAGTAACTGCCGTTGACGCTTCCTCCGCTCCAGTTCTGCTTCTCCCGCCATCGAGTGAGGACCTCATGGAAGCTCCAGGCATGAAAAGTGCATCAGCAGTGTGGCCTAGTCCGTCGGCTCCGATTAAAAGTTCTGCTCGCCTCAGTGCTCAGCGCCATCTCCCGCTATACCAGTAAGAGCTTTCCTTTTTGTTTTCTGACAACGCCAAGTGCTTTTGTTTGCTTTTTTGTTTCCGTCTGGTCATGTCTCGTTCAGGAGACAAAAAGAAATCTTCTAGGGCGGGTCAGCCTGATGTGTCGGTGTCCCTGCAGCCAGCTTTTCTCTGCCAGGGACCAGCATGACCGGTGTTTTAACCTGCTTAGGTCCCAACCATGACATGAATCGTTGCAACGCCTGTTTTTCCATGGACCGCCGAGTTTTGGAATTGGGCATGTTTAAGGCTGGACGTGCGCCGCCAGCTTTCGGAGGACAGGCTTGCACTTGGAAGGCCAAAGTCAGGGTTCAGACAACAAGAAGTCTTGCTGTATTCTGACTAATGCAGTTAGCCCCAGCACTTGAACTGCCCCGGAGAGTAGATGGTTAAATTCTATGCAGAGCATAGAACATTGAGCTCAAGCTCAGTTCAGACCTCTGTCTGCTGCACTTTGAAGCGTAACCATCAGATTCTTTACTCCGCCTAACTGAACAGTCGCTCCATAGATTTCCTCTGCTACGCGGTTCAACAGTCTGTTAAAGTCGTCTGTTTACCGATTATTTTCATCTTATTTTTGGTACAGATCTCTGTCTGTGGTACAGTAAGTACTAGGTAGTGAACTAGCCATAGTAAAAACTTGTGGAAATTGTAAAGTGACATTTTGATCGGTTTGACTGAACCGGTCCTTATAATGTATTTGTTTCCTGTACTTTAGAGTGTGGTTACTGGTCCTTATCGATAAAAAAAAAAAACATATTTCTTGCGGTTTTTCCAACACCCATGACACAATTAGAAACCGATAAGGGAGTCTTGCCTGGCTGTTTGCCGTAGAAAGGGTAAGTTGGTTGGTTAGGATGGCTTTGTCTGAGAAACACACAAGAAAAACCGGGCCCACTGGGTTTCAGCACTGCAGTGTGTGTGGGGAAGTCTTTGCTAAGGCTGATCCCCACACCACCTGTGTTTATTGTCTGGGGTTTGACCAACTCAATTCAGACTGCCAGATTTGTAAGACCTTCCCTAAGTCTACCCTGGAAAAAAGGTTGGGCAGGCTTAGGGATAAGGAGGCCGAGAAGTCTGCTGACCTGGATGGCCAGCTCGGTTTGGTTCCCACCAATCCAGGAGGAGTGCCCTCTGACCAGGGCGATATGCCTTCGGGCAAGAGGAGAACCGATTCCGAGGGATAGGTTCTGTCAAAGAAAACGAAAGGATAAATCGGCCGGTTCGGATCCAGAGACCCATGATCTTACCTGTGTCAGTCTTCACCATTCATCACATTTGGGTTACTGGCCGAAGGTTATGGCCCCGCGGGAGCTGCTTTTTTTTTTTTTTTTTTTGATGGTTGGAGTCGACACAGCATCAGGCGCGCCCTCAAGGCCGACGCACTGCATGGCACTCGTGGTTTGGCCATTATGTGCTGTCGACTCCATCCTTCCCCTAGTTCTTCGTCTCCCGCCGTCGAGGTCACCTCATGAGAGCTTCGAAGAAGAATCTGAGGCCTACCTGCTTCGTAGTTAATTTGTCGACCCCGTGTCATATTTCTCAGTGCTGCAGTCCGTCGGCTCCCACCTGCCGGTTCTGTTCGCCACACTCGACGTCGCCTGGTAAGATCTTTCCATTTCTTTATTTTTGCGACGTTGAGTCATGTTTGGTGTTTTTTCTCCGTAGGTCATGTCTCGGTCGGAGGGCAAGAAATCTTCAAAGAAGGGACGGCCCCAAATGCGACGGTGCCCATGTGGCTGAAAATACTCAGTCACCGACCAGCACGACCGTTGCCTTGCGTGTCTTGGTCCGCTTCACGACATGGATTCGTACGATGCCTGTTTCTCCATGGACCGTTGGGTCATCAAGCAACATACGAACATACGAAATTTGCCAACAGATAAAGGCCTAGAGTTCTATCAGGTCTGCTCGAATGTGCAGCATCAGCCACCCTTATTCTGCAGCTGCCCTCCCTTCCACCCTTCCCTTCATTAACCCTCCCCCTTGTCCTGTCCCATCCTCGTTTGAAGCAGTCCACTGTTCTACTGCATACCACTTCTGCAGGTAACGCATTCCACCGAGCCACCACCCTCTCTGTAAAAAAGTGTCTCCTCATCTCCCTCCTGAACCTTCCTCGCTCCAGTCTCATATCATGGCCCCTGGTGGCCCTCCCCTCCCTTACTTTGAACAGCCCCTCTGTACCCATCTTGTTTATTCCTTTTATGTATTTAAAGGTTTCAATCATGTCACCCCTCTCTCCTCTCCTCCAGTGAGTACATGTTCAACTCCTTCAACCTCCTCTCGTATGATAAGTCCCCCAGCCCCTTGATCATCTTTGTCACTCTGTGCTGCACCCTCCAGTAACTTAATGTCCCTCTTCAGATACGGATGCCAGTACTGCACGCAGTACTCCAGGTGTGGTCTAACGAATGACCTATACAGTGGCAGAATCACCTCCTCCCTCCTCGAGGATATACCCCTTGCAATACAACCCAGCTTTTTGTTGGCCTTTGCAGCTGCCTTCCTACATTGTGCCGAGTTGTTCATTGACCCTGTAATGAAGCACCCAGATCCTTCTCCTCCTCTGTCTGGGCTAGCTGCACTCCCCTAGCTGGTAACTCCTCCTTGGGTTCTTCATCCCAAAATGCAGCACCTTGCACTTTTGGCATTAAAGCCCAGTTGCCAGGTGTCTGACCAGGTTTCAAGCTTTGCCAGATCATCCTGCAACCCTGCCATCCCCTAGGTCATCCGCCACTCGCCTACCTTCGTATCATCAGCGAACAAGACTGATCTTGCTCTTGATGTCCGCATGATATGTCTGCAATGAATATCCTAAACAACACTGGCCCTAAGTGCCGTGAACACCGCTCATCACTGCCCTTGGGTGTGAGCTCCCCACCCACCACCACCTCTGTTGCCTCCCTGTAGCCAGTTTTCTACCCATCTCACCAGCTTTGCACCCGCCCCTGTGCCTACTAACTTCCTTCCCAGCCTTCCATGTGGCACTGAGTCGAATGCCTTACTGAAGTCCAGATACAGGACATCCACTGCATGGCCCCTGTCCAGTTGCCTAGTTACCCAGTCATAGAACTCGACCAGGTTGGTTTGGCAGGATCTGCCATGTATGAAGCCATGCTGTCTACTGTCCTGTAGTCCTTTGGCCTCTAGGAGGGCCACCAGCCTGTTCTTCAGGATAGTCTCCATTAGCTTACCCACGATGGATGTGAGGCTCACTGGTCTGTAGTTTCCCGGTTCATCCTTGGGGCCACTCTTGTGGAGGGGCACCACATGAGCCATCCTCCAGTCCTGAGGTACACACCCCGAATGTACTGAGACATTAAATAGGTCTGCCAAAGGTCCTGCAAGGACCTCTGCCAACCCCTTCAGTACCCCAGGGTGGATGCCATCTGGGCCTGGCGCCTTGTCCACCCTCAGTGCCTTTAAACCCTCTCCAACTCTGCTCTCCATGATTTCCCCATCTGTCACCACTCCCCCCCTCTGCCATTTCTCCCACCTTGGGTGTCACCCCCCTCTTCTCTTTAGTAAATACTGAGCAGAAGTACTCATTTAGTGCTTCTGCCTTATCGCACCCTGCTTCCACCCAACCCCCCTCCTTCCTAATCCTTACTATGTGTCCTTACAGCTCTTTTCTCCTAGTGTACTTAAAAGTCCTTCTCTAATGCCTTGTGCCAGCCTGAGTTCCGTAGATGCTTTGGCTCCCCTTACTGCCCTTGTCACCTCCTTCGATTCTGTCAAGTACTCCTCCCTGTCCTCCCCCCCCTCCCTGTTTTCTTGTACTTCATAAAGGCAGCTCTTTTCCTCCTTACCTTTTCCATGACCTCCTTGCTCAACCAGATCGGTTTCTTAGCCCTAGCCTTCTTGCTCTGGGCTTTGCAGCAGGTTTTGGTTGCCTCCACTATCCCCAGCTTTATGAGCTCCCACCTCTGGTTAGTGTCCATACTAGATTGAATTCTGGCCAGGTACCCTTTTACCACTTCCCCCATCCTCCCAAAGTCGGCCCTCCTGAAGTCCAGCACTATTGTGCCAGATTCCACTCCTTCCTTGCCCATATCCAATGTGAACCATACTGAGCGGTGGTCACTCCCTGACAGCAGTTCCTCCACTGTAAGTTCTCTTACAAAGTCCTCATTTGCCAGCACAAGGTCAAGGGTATTTCCTAACCTGGTTGGTTCACTGACCATTTGCAGCAGGAAGCTGTCCTGGAAGGCATGCGTGGAAAGTGGGGCGAACTCCGCAGACTTCCGGGGGTCGGGCGCGCACTCATCTTGGCCAAGCCGCGTTCTCTCAGCCTTTCCTCCGGGTCCCCTCCTGGTTCTACATGGACTGATGAGGAGGGAGCCTTGGCCTCTTGTAGCCTAGCCGTGGTCGAGGCTTCTCCCGTGGTGCAGGAGGCCCAGTCCGTTTCCTCCGGGAGACGGACGGGAGGCACTGTTTTGGCAGTCACCCTTTCGGGGGCGAAGGCTCCATCGGTGCCAGACCCACAGCTCAGGAGGCCTGGGTCGACACCATCCTCGACGCCGTCTGTCGGCGCCGTTTTGGGCCTCAGCACCGTTCGGGGCGACGTGGGCCCTGACTGAGTGCTTGGTGGTGCTGGCTGGTCACTCGGTGCCGTGGCTTCTGTCGGCACCATTCGTGGAGCCGATGGTGCTAGCGGCGCTGTGGGACGTATGGCGCCGTCTTTGACCGTTTCTCGCCTTGGCTCCGTCTGCGGCACCGAGGTTGAGCACTGCGCCGTGTCCAGTTCTGGAACCGTTCGCAGTTTCAGGCATGGGCATGGTGCCATGGGGTTTCGGATCTCGTGCCAAGAGGCTGTTGGAAGCCGCCGCCGGTGCCGTATCTGTCCTCTGCACTGCTCGCGGCGCCATGGGGCAGGACAACACCATGGTGGTTTAGGGCCTTGGTGCCGTTCGTGGTGCCGAGAGTGCTGTCAGAGCTGTCAAATGCCCAATCTGTCTCCTCGGTGCCATTCGTGGCTCTGTGGGGCGGGATGGCGCCATGTTGGCTTCTGGCTCTGAGACTGCGGCCATGGTTGGAGCCGTGTCTTCTGCCACCATTCGCGGTGCTGTGGAGGACACTGGTACTGACTCGGGTACAGTCTCTGTTTCTGGTGCCCTATTTGGTCGAGATGGCAGCAGGAGCAAACCAACTGTTTGGCACAGGGCTTCGGTCTCCACTTCTTCTTTGGAGGAGTTGGACTCTGAGTCAGACAGGCAGTCTGGATCCTTGGGAGTTAGCTGCTGGCGTGAGCACCCTCGTAGTGTCCTCGACAGGCCGGAGTCAGCCCCCCTCTGAGGAGCGGGCAGAGACTGCCAGGGCTGGGGTCAGGGGTTCTGACCAGCAGGCAGCAGTGCAGGCCACCATTGCGCTGCAGCCCAGCCTCAGAGGGTTCTTTGACCCTTCAGCGGTGGTACCACCCCAGGTGGTCTGCTTAGATCGCCCAACTTTGGAGCCGATTAGAGCACCCACGGGAGGGGAGGGTGCTGCACCCTGGATAGCCCCTTCGGGGGCTGACCAGAGCTGTCAGTTGCCTAGGCTGGCTGTCTCGAGGAGGCGCTCTCTGATTCTGAGGGGTCGAGGGGCATGCGCTCTGTGCGGCGGCATTATTCTGGAGTCCACCCAGGCTCTGGGAGAAGCCATAGCGTGGATCTCCGCTCTTCCCCTTCTGTTTCTTTGAGAGGACCCCGTTCTTTGGAGGTAGGGGACTGTCCTTCTGGACCTACATGGCCCCGGTCACCTCACAGGGGATTCTTCCGGGCGCAGCCAAGGCAGTTCCGAAATGGTTGATCTTACTTTGAGAGGGCTCTTCAAACAACATGAAGTCTTGCTATATTATAGACATTAGCAGCAGTTTGATCCAGCTCTAGAACTGCCCCGGAGTGAAATGGTTAAAACCATTCCAAAATAGAATTTTGGCACGAGAGCAGCTCTATCTGTGTCATTTCAAACTTGAACTGTCAGATTCTTTACTCTGCTTCAGTGAACAGTCACTCGAGATTTCTCCTTCTGCTCGGTTCATTTCTCGGTTTAAAAAGTGTTTTCTCGGTTGGATTTAACGAGAATAGTTTATTTTAACCGCAAAACCGTTCGGTTCAAAGCTCTATCTGTGGTAACCGTAAGTAAATGAAGGTTTTGTCTGTGTGGAACTTGTAAGTCATCGGTTCACTTTTGAACCGATCAGTGGGTTTAAAACTCATTTAAAACTAAAAGTTACTGTTTTAGAGTGCGGTTCCCGGTTCTTATCGGTTCTAAAAAAAACGGATTTATTACGGTTTTTTCCAATACCCGTGACACGGTTAGGAACCGATAAAGGTGTCTTGCCTGGCACTGCCGTTAAAATGGCAAGTTTTTGGTTAGGCTGGCATTATGTCTGAGAAACCCAAAAGAAAAACCGGGCCCACTGGGTTTCAACACTGTGATGTTTGTGGGGAAGTCTTTGCCAAGGCTGACCCACACACCACATGTGTTTATTGTCTGGGATTTGACCACCTCGTCAGACTGCCAGGTATGTAAGAATTTCCCTGCAGCCACCCTGGAAAAAAGATTGGGCAGGCTCAGGGAACGAGAGGCCAAAAAGTCCGCTGACCCAGATGGCCAGCCCGGTTCGGTGCCAACCGAACCAGAGGGAGTGTTTTCTGACCAGGGCCAGACTTCCTCAGGCAAAGAAAAGCTGGTTCTGAGGAACCAATTCCAGTAAAGAAAACAAGAAAATCAGCAGGTCTGGAGTCCAAAATTCCTTCTCCAACTGCTGCAGAGATAACAAAAGCCATACAAATTGTCCAATCACTGTCTCAGTGTCCATCCGAACCACCACTATCTGGTAAAAGATCGGTTCGTCCGGTCCCTGTGGTTCAAGATTATGATATTGAGGAATTTTATGAACCAGAGGAGGATTATGAACAGTATGAATGTGGCTGGGAAGGTCTGGGTGTGCCCATTGAACCGGACATCTCCCCAGACAGACCTTTAGAATCTCCCCCATGCTGTCTGAGTCCCCATCTCATTTTATGTTGTATAAAAAGTTGCTGAAACCCTCCAGCTTCCTTTTAGAAGAGGCTGTAGATGAGCAAGAGGAGCCTGATTTTGTAGAAATGATGGATATTCCAGAGTCTAGAGATTGTCTATTCCTTTACATAAGTCTTTTAGAAACAAACAAAATTTTAAAAGCTCCTAATTCTGTGCCTCCTGTAGATAAAAAGATGGACAGAAGGTATACATTGTCAGGCCCTGATACAGAATTCCTTTCTCAGCAATGCAGTCATGTAGGGGTAGTTCAGGCTGCTGCCTGTGATAAACTAATATTCCCTTGGCTTCCATCCTCCTGACAAGGATTCCAGGAAGATTGATGCCATGGCAAAAAAACAGTATATGGCAGCCCTCTGGGACTCAGGCAAGCAAATTCTATGGCTTATGTAGCTAGGTATCAGAAATCTAGATGGGATACTGTTATGCAATTGGCCAAGCAGGCCCATGGCCAGCTGGCTAGTGAACTAGAACAGGTGGCTGCTGATGGCATTGAAGCCTCTAAGGTTCAGTTTCATGCTGCTGTGGATGTTAATGATGTTTCCTCTAGGGTCATGGCCACATCTGTAGCTTTTGTAGGTTGGCCTGGCTCAGGTGTACTAGTTTGTCTGGGATACCCAGACTAAGGCTATGGATTTTCCTGTGGTGGGAAATTCTCTGTTTGGAGAGCAGACAGAGAATTACATGAAGAATGGATGAATATAGGACTACTTACAAAATTGCCCAGGCTAAGGAGCGGCATGCCCCAGGGGTGCGGGGTGGCCTTTTCACAGGCCTTTCTACCAGACTCAGGCCTCCTCTGCCTATGCTCAGAGGGCTTCTTCAGAGGCAGGGGCAGGCGAGGGGTGGGCAGACCTGCTCCCACCCCCAGCCTAAGCTCTCCTGCTAAACAGGCACGTGATGGGGTGCCAGGGCCGATTCTCCTGTACCAGTGGGGGCAGGCTGGCTTACTTCAGTCAGGGTGGGCTTCTTTAACCTCAGACAAGTGGGTTCTGGAAGTAGTAAGCCAGGGTCTGGTTCTCAGCTTCAAAAAGTTTCCCAAGTTGAGAAGCAGACTTTTCTACTACAAGTGCTTCAAGACCCTCGCTCTGGAAACAGAGGTCTCATCCCTAGTTAGCTCTCAGAGCAGTAGAAAGGGTTCCTCCTGCATCAGGGCAGGGTCTGTATTCCAGATACTTCCTTACCCCAAAAGACAGGAGAATGGCGGCCCATTTTAGATCTCAGATATCTGAACAAGCATCTTTTGAAACCAAAGTTCAAAATGGTAACTCTGGCAATGATTTTACCTCCCTAAGGCCAGGGACTGGCTAGCCTCCCTGGACCTCAAGGATGCCTATTTCCATGTCCTAATCAGAAGATCCCATCGAAAGTACCTCAGATTCGAACTGCCCTCAGGTCATTACCAGTTCAGAGCAATGCCCTTTGGCCTTACCTCTGCTCCAAGGGTATTCACAAAGTGTCTAGCAGTGGCAGTGGCCCACTTAAGGAGGCAGAGGATTGCTGTTTTTCCCTATCTAGACGACTGGCTCATTGTAGGCCAGTCCCCAGAACAGGTAAAATCTCACCTGCAGGTCACCCAGCAGCTTCTCACCTCCTGGGTTTCTGCTAAACCTACCAAAGTCGGTTCTGGAACCAGTCCAGGTACTCACCTTTATAGGGGCAGAATTGGAACAAAGCTAGCCAGAGCCTTTCTTCCCCAGAAAGGTAGGAATTTAGTGGCTCTGGCCTCTTCCTTCACTCTGCAGGTCTCTCGACCAGCAAGACACTTTCTGCAGCTCCTGGGGACATGGCTGCATCCACAGCTGTTGTGCGAGGAGCCAGATTTCAGATGAGAGACATTCAGTTTCACTTGAGAACCTTTTGGTCTCAGAAGAGGCCCCTTTCCAGTTGGTCCCAGTGACTCAAACCTTGATCCTAGCTCTCCAGTGGTGGCAGGATCAGAGCAATTTAAGAGCGGGGGTCCCCTTCATTTCCCCTTCTCACGACTTGACTCTCACTACAGATGCTTCCCTTCTGGGTTGGGGAGCCCACATGGGTGACCTTTCCACTCAGGGAGTTTGGTCCCCCCAGGAATCTCTGCTCCACATCAATTTGCTGGAACTCAGAGCTGTCTTTTTAGCTCTTCAAGCTTTTTCTGCATCTGTCCACTACAAGGTGATACAAGTCAGAACAGACAACACCACAACAATGTGGTACATCAACAAACGGGGCACTCGGTCTTCGGCCTTGTGCACCGAGGCAATGAAGTTGTGGTCTCTGGCCTATTCCCTGAACACTTCCCTCATAGCAGTTCATCTTCCAGGAAGGACAGTGTCCTAGCGGATGCCCTCAGCAGGATTTCCCAGGGCCATCACGTAATGGTCCCTGGGTCCTCAAGTGCTGGGTATAGTTTTTGCCAGGTGGGGCATCCTCAGATAGATCTTTTTGCAGCCCCAGACAATCACCAAACTTCCTCTGTTCTGTTGCAGGCCTCCAGTGCTGGGCTTAGTTCCCTGGATGCCCTTCTTCTGGATTGGGAGGGGAAGTTCTCTATGCCTCCCTTCCTCTCTCCTATTCAAAGTACTAGTCAAAATCAGATCTCAGCCTGCAGGGTGATTCTGATTGCCTGTATTGGGCCAGGCAGCCCTGGTCCCTCCTCCTGTCTCTGACAGTCCATCTTCCCCTGTGCCTCCCCAGGAATCACAATCTGTTGACTTGTGCCCAGGGAAGGGTTTGTATCCGGACCTCAGATCTCAACCTCAAGGCCTGGCTCTTGAGAGTTAGAGTTTGCTGATTTACACCTCTCTCAGGGTGTTCTTGAGATCTAAGGGCTTTCAGAAAGCCTTCCACTAGGGCTATTTATAGTTCTAAATGGAAAGGTTTTCCATTTGGTGTGCTTGGAAAATGTTTCCCAGAATCTGCTGAATTGCCCATTTGTTAGATTACATGGTACATCTTAATTCCTTGGGTCTCAGACCAGCTACCCTGAGAGTTCGTTTGGCAGCTGTGTCTGCTTCTTGTGTCAGCAGGAAAGTCATCCCCTCTTTCCTCTCATCCTAGTGCTTTCCAAGTTTTTAAGGGATTATCTATACTAACCCTCCTCGGGAACCGCCCTGCTTTGGACCTTAATGTTGCATTGCCCAGTTAATGCAACCCTTTTGAACCTCTGTCTTCTGCAGAGCTTAAGTACCTTAACTTGGAAAACTGTTTTTCTAGTGGCTATCACTTCTGCCAGACACATAAGTGAATTGCAAGCTCTTGTTAGTGGAGACTGACTTTATTTCTTTCCACAGGGATAAGGTAGTCCTTAGGACTAATAGGAAGTTTTGCCTAAGGTGGTTTCAAGATTTCCATCTTAATCAATCTATCTCCTTCCAGTATTTTTCACTGATCACTCCTCTTGGTGAGAGAAGGTTGCATAGCCTGGATGTTAAGAGAGCTCTTAGTTATTATATAGAGCGCTAAAGGTCACAGGTTCGAATCCCTCCAACTTTTCCTTACCTTATGGTGAAGTTGGAAAGGCAAAACCTGCCACTAAAGAGATCAATAGCCAGGTGGATTGTCTCTAGTATCCAATTTTATCAGAGAAGTGGGCAGAGCCTCCCGGTTTGAGGGCTCATTCTACCAGGGGTACAGCTGCGTCTCTAGCTGCTGCCAGAGATATCCCTTTATTAGAGATTTGCCAGGCTGCTACTTGGAAAACGGTACACACTTTTACCAAGTATTACTCCCTGGATGTCCAGGCCAGGAGAGATACATAGATACATAGACAGTGTCGGCAGATAAGGGCCTATGGCCCACCTAGTCTGCCCATTTGAGCTTGTAAGTTCAGTTTGTTTTCCTAGAAGTCTATTTCCCCTTACCCCTGACCCTCTAGAATTCCTTTTATGTCTATCCCATGCATTCTTAAATCCCATGATTGTTTTCAGCTCCCACCACTTCCTCCGGATGGGTGTTCCACTTGTCCACCACCTGCTCTGTGAAGAAATTCTTTCTCATGTTTCCTCTGAATCGTCCTCCCTCCACTTCATCCCATGCCCTCTAGTCCTGAAACATCTCTTTTCGCTTAAAAATAGTGTTTTCCTGCACCCTGTTCCTCCTGTAAGATACTTGTATGTCTCTATCATCCCCCTCTCTCCTCCTCTCCTCCAGGGAGTACATGTTCAGTTCCTTCAACCTGTTCTCATAGGACTCTGTGATGCAACCCATGCACCAATCTTTTGCTGCTCCTCTGAACCTTTCTAATCTCTATGTCCTTACGTGAGGTATGTGGTCTCCAGAACTGTACACTGTACTCCAGGTGAGGCCTCACTAGTGTCTTGTGGCATGGAATTATGACCTCCCTTTTCCTGCTGGTGATGCCCCTGCCTATACATCCCAGCATCCCATTTGCTTTACCTGATGCCTTGTCACACTGTTTCCCTATCTTGAGGGTCATCAGAGATGACAACCCCAAGATCCTTTTCCTGCTTGGTGCATGCTATATCCTCACCCCCCAACTGATATATTGTGCCAGGGTTTTGTGCCCCATATGCATTATCTTGCACTTCTTTGCATTGAATTTCAACTACAACCTTGACCATTCTTCAAGTTTCTGCAGGTCCTTTCTCATTCTGTCTACACCCTCTGGTGTGTCTACTCTGTTACAGAGCTTGTGTCATCAGCTTAACAGTGAAATTCTGCCTTCTAGATCCTGTGCAATGTCACTGATGAAGATGTTGAATAGGACCCGGTCCCAGCACTGATCCCTGTGGTACCCCACTGGTCACTCTTCCTCTGTGGAGTGACAGCCATTTACTACCACCACCCTCTGTCCTGCCACCCAGCCCAGTTACCTACCACCACACTGCTGTCCTGCCCACACCTATATTCCCAGTTTGTGTATTAGTCTTCTATGTGGCACAGTGTCAAAGGCCTTGCTGAAGTCCAGATAGGCCATAGTCCACTGCCCTCCCTGATCCATTCCTCCCTAGTCACCCAGTCAAAAATTTTCAATGAGGTTGGTCGACATACCTCCCTGGTGAAACCATGCTGCCTTGGGTCCTGTAGTCCATTGACAACCAGATGTTCACCAATCTCTCCTTCAGTAGTGCTTCCCATGATCTTTCCCACTACCGAGGTGAGGCTGACTGGTCTGTAGTTCCTGCTTCCTCTTTGTTCCCACTTTTGTATAAGGGACTACATCTGCTGTCCTCCAGTCTTTGGGTACTTCCTGTTTCCAGTGATTGGCTGAACAGGATAGCCAGAGGTTCAGCCACCACCTCTCTTAGTTCTTTTAGGACCCTGGGGTGCACCGTGACCTGGCCCCATTGCTTATCAGCTCTTACATTTCCAGTTCCTCCTTTCCAGGACCTTTCTCGTAAAGGTAGTCCATTTTGCACCATTCTCACCCCTTGTACTCCCTTCAGACCCATTACCCCATTCCTCTTCCTTAGTAAAGATTGAGTAGAAATACCTGTTCAATAAGCTAGCTTTTACTGTTGTTGTCTCCACGCTGCCTCCCATCCTCCCCGTCTCACTATCCCTCCCTTTGTCCTTCTTTTTCACTCTATGTACCTGTAAAAGGTTTTAACCCTTTAACCACTGATTTTGCAATGTGTTCTTCTGGTCTGAGCTTTGGCTTCCTTACTGACTTCCCTGCCTCCCTTTGTTTCTCCTGATACTTCTCCTCCATCCCTTCTGCCTGTGTCTTTTTGTATTGCCTGAATGCAATCTTTGGCTTTCACTTTTATACCCTTTTGGAAACCATAATGGTCTCCCCTTTCTTTCCTCTTAACACCTGCTTAATGCATAACTTGTTGTTCTTATAATCCCCATTTTAAATACCTGCCCACTGTTCCTCAATCCCTGATCTCTGTCACATTCCTTCAATGCCTCTTTCAAGCATCTCCCATTTTCCCAAAGTCTGCCCCCTAAAATCCAGGATATCGTGTTTTTGTGTGGTTTGGTTCTGCTCTTTCTGTGATTTCAAACCACAATGACTGGTAGGTCACTGTTACCCAGGTGCTCCCCCACTGTACTCCCATCACACTGTCCCTGTTTGTGAGCATAAGGTCCAGTATTGCCTTCTGCCGAGTTGGTTCCATGACCAGTTGCTTGAGGAAGGCACCCTGAAGGGAGTCCAGGATAAATCTGCTCCTAGTTGATGCTGCTGCTGGGATGCTCCAGTCCACGTCTGGTATATTGAAGTCTCCAACCAGTACTACTCATCCTTTGTCTGCCATCCTTTGGATGCTTCTAGCATCAGCTCCCTATCTGTTTCTTCCTCCTGGCTGCGTGGTCTATAGACCACACACCTGTGCGGATGGCTGGCCCCATTTTCCTTCCAGCTTAACCCACAGTATCTCTCCCCATTTTGTTCCTCCTGGATCTGTGTGGTCCTTATGTCATTTTTCATACAGTGCCACTCTCCTCCCTTCCTGCCTGCTCTGTCTCTTCTGAATATGTTGTAGCCAGGTATGGCCATCTCCAGTCATGGTATCCATTACACCAGGTTTCAGTGATGGCCACAATGTCCAGGTCTGACTGTACCATGACAGCCTCCCAGATCTTCCATCTTGTTGCTAAGGCTCCTGGCATTTGCACACATGGCTTTCCATGATTTGACCTCCCTAGACTGCTTCACTGTTCTACTCCAGCCCCTTCCTTGGTTGTCATTTGATCCCTCGGTTCTCCTTGCTGTCTGCCCTTCTGCTGAATTTTGCCCCCTTCTGCTTATCCACCTTTTGGACACTAATCTCCATCTTTTGCACACTGCTTTGCAGAGATAGCCACTCCTCTGGTTCACTGGTTCCATTACTAGCTGTGGGGTGAGCAAGTAGGTTACCGTCCTTGCTGGCCTGCCACCCTTTGCTAGTTTAAATGCTTGTCAATGTGGCATTTAAACTTATCATTGAGTGCTTGGATTCCTCCAGGATGGATGCAGGCCGTCAGCTTGAATAAACCTCCATCCCTCCGGATGGGTCCCAGTCACCGACAGAATTCAAACCCTTCCTCACAGCACCAGTTCTTCAACCATGAGTTAAGTTCCTGGTGCATGCACTCTATGCTTCCCTTTCCTCTCACAGGTAGTACTTCTGAGAAAGTGACAGAAGTATTTGCTTGATTGAGCCCTCCCCAGTTTCCTAAACTCTTCCTGAACTTCCTTTGGCTCCCATTTGCCAAGTCATTAGTACCTAGGTGGTGATAATGACATCCAGCTCACCCCTCCTGTCTTGCCTTCCCAGTGATCCCCAGTATCTTCCTTCCATCCCTCCATGCCGTGGCACCTGGTAGGCACCTCACCTCCCTGTCCTCCTCCTCCTGTGTTCCTAGCTGATCCCTCTTTATGATGGAGTCCCCACCAGGATTCTTCTCCTCCTCCTCTGGGGGTCCACTGCTTCCCCACTGAGGTCACCTCCTGCCTAACCTCCACATCCTTTCCTTCCACTTCCCTGGGTACCTCTATTTGTTGTCCCCTCATTTGCCAGTGTGGCATACGAGTTCTTGAGAGGAATAGGATCTGGATGTGCCTCTGCCTGACTGCTCTAACCCTCCCTGAGCCCACTGTCATCCAAGTGCTCCCGCTCTCGCATCCTTGAGGCAGCTGCATTGGACTGGGTGGTTCCTGGACAGGGTGATGGTACTCCTGACCCAGTTTACTTCCGCTCTGAGTCTGGCTACCTCATCCCGCAGTCCCAAGAGATGCATGCAGATAGGGCAGCACCTCAGTGTCCAGAAGGTCTGCCTGAATATGGCTGCCCCACAGCCACTGCATTGCTCGGTTTGGCACAGCTGTTCTTCAGAGCCTATTCCCTAAGTAGGTTCTGCCCCTCCTCCATGGAGGTACTGCTGTGTATTCTGCTAATGTCTATAATATAGCAAGACTTCATGTTGTTTGAAGAAAAATACTCACCTTAGTAATGTTTCTTCTAATGGAGTCTTGCTATGTTACTCAGACCTCTAACCTACCCCTCTCAGAACCTCTACTTGGTGGGGTGCGGGCAACTAGTGTGGGCACTACTTATGTCCTGTTAGCATTTTGTCCCCTTTGGGACTTTGGGGTGTGTATTGTACGCCTGTGTGTGTTTTATTATACTTATGTTCCATTTTCATATTATTAGAATGGTGTTAGTATTTCTGGTCCCCTGACTTGAGTCTTGGGTGTTGGGACCATCAATGGTTGTTATTATTTTAGGTAGCTCATTTGGCTAGTGTAGGTTACAGCTTCCACACAGACCTTAGTGAGTTTGGTCTGCAAAGATCTGACAGTTCAAGTTTGAAATGACACAGATAGAGCTGCTGCGTACAAAATTCTATTTTGAATGGTTTTAACCATTTCACTCCGGGTTCTAGAGCTGGATCAAACTGCTGCTAATGTCTATAATATGCAAGACTCCATTAGAGAAACAACATTGCTAATGGTATATTTTTTCTTGCAGGTAATTACACTAGTAGACTGATGCCGGCGGCGGCAGGGCCTCTGGAAAAATTTCAGCTAGCAGTCCCTGGTGCGGGACTGTCCCCCGTCAGGTGACGGCGTCATGTGGCGTCGGTATGAAGGAGCAAGGTCCCGGACGCCCTCTTTCCATTTTTTTCCGCCCCATCGGCTCATCAGCTTTGGCGGTGAAGTTCCCTGGTCGCCAGTCCTGTTACTTCGCTGTTTTTCTCCGAAAGTTCAGTATTGTATTTTATATTTCTATCGCCAGGTGAACATCGGTATATGTCGTATCTCTTCGACAAATAAGTGCACTCATGCGGCGCCCAACTGCTCTCATAGATTATCGACTATCACTCTGCCTTTTCTGTTTAGGCCCTCACCACGTCGCATTAAGTGTCCGCGACTGCTCACGCTTCGCCAACGCTGCCACCCAAGAGACGAGACGCCGCAGTTCTTCAAGCCCATCTCCTCAAGAAGAAGATGTCCATGATGGAAAAGGAGTTGAAGAAACTTCAGCAGGCGCCATCTCCCCAAGAGCATAAGAAGGGACAAGGAAAGGCACCGGAGAAGGCCTCCTCCTCCACGACTCCTGGCCGGATCGCGGCAGGGTAACATCTCCTCCTGGGATTGATCAACGGCAGCCCTCCAAGGCTTTGAGGATGCGCCGCCCGCCTTCTGGCCGGGTTCGCTGCTCGAGCCGGCTGGGTGCCTCCAGGCAAAGCGGAGGCTCCAGCCCCCAGTACCGCCGCCACAGGCTTGCGCCTACTGGTGCGGGCACCTCCTATGCCGGACGCCGGCGCCCGGACGTCCGCCGGAGAAGCGCTAAGATGCTCGACCCTTCAGGCCTTCTCCCATCCTCGCCCGCTCGAGGGACCCTCGAAGTTGGACACCGCTTCTCTGGCCCCGGCCGGATATGGTCCTCCTAACGCCTGCTCATCCGATGTGCTGGCCTCGAGCCTACGCAGACCCTGCTTCGGCCTGTCGCATTAGGTTCCTCGCAGCCTTTGCTGCCGCCAGGGAGCCCGAGTCCCCCTGCCTCGACCCCCGGGATTTTTCTCCTCCGGCCCCGGACGAGGCTCGGGATCCTGCTACCGCCTGATCCTCTTCCTACGGAGCCGGATCTGACGTGCTGGCCTCCCTGGACGCCAGCCCCTCTGTATTGGCTCTCCCGACACGGGTCTCCTCCGACGCCGCCCCGCCGACGCTGGCATCGGCGACTGCCTGGGCGCGGGATATTCCTTCCATCAGGCCTCCCCCACTGGCCTATCCTGGCTGATCCGCCTTCTGGAGTTCTGCTGGGCTGCCTGCTCCAGCAGCTCCTCCAGTGCCTGGGTATCCGCTTTTGCCCATCTAACGCCGGGTTTCTCTGAAGGTCCACAGTATCCTGCCTCTCGGGCAGTACCCAAGGCCGCATTCTCCGACACTGCGAGTACCCAACTGCTTACCCCAAGTAGCTGCTACGGATACTCTCCCTCACAGATTTCATACATATAACTATCCTCCTCCACGGCCTCTAGGCCACCAGTGGATCTCCAGGAGATTCTCCTTCTGGTGGGCTGAGGCTGCTGCCAGGCTTCACTCAAGGAGTCGGTGAGCTGCTCTTTACGCAACGGTGCCACCCCTCATGCCCCCTGACGCCCAGACGTGCACTTCCTCTCCACCTTCCGGGATTCTCGGCTTTGCCCTCGTGATTCAGAGAGGGCAGGACACTGCTCTGGGATTCTCTAAGGAACCCTGCTCTCCCTCAGACATGCTAGGGAGTCTTACTCTGCTTCAGACTTCCTTCTTCTTCTCTCTCTGACTCCTCGGAGGCCTCCCATGGGTGTTCCTGAGAAAGACGACGAGCCGTGCGCCTCCGCCCAAGCCCCGCTGAGGACTCCTCCATGTCTCCTCCGAGGATCCTTCCTTCACGGAGTTGCTCAGGAAGATCCAGGAAGTCCATCAGTGGCTTCTTAGAGCCAGATCCTCAACGGGTTAAACTCCCCGAACATCTGGACTTGCCCCTACGGCCCTACTCTAGTGCCACCCCTGGATCGAGCCTCACGCCCACCTTGTTTCCATTATTTGGAAGCAACTGTCGGGCTTTAGCCCCACTTCCTAGGAAGTCGAACAGGCTATACCAGGCTCCGGAGGGTGTAGACTTTTAGACTCTCACCCCTGCAAGACTCGGGTTGTGATTAGCGCCCCACGGCCGGTCAGCACACCCCAAACACTTGAGCTCGCCTCCCGGATAAGGAATCTTCTTCAAACAACATGAAGGTCTGTCAATAATATATATAGACATTAGCAGTTTGTTCCAGCTCTAGAACTGCCCTGAGTGAAATGGTTAAAACCATTCCAAAATAGAATTTTGGCACGAGAGCAGCTCTATCTGTGTCATTTCAAATTTGAACTGTCAGATTCTTTACTCCTCAGTGAACAGTCGCCCGAGATTTCTCCTTCTGCTCGGTTCATTTCTCGTTTAAAGTGTTTTCGGTTGGATTTAACCGAGAATAGTTTTATTTTAACCGCGAAACCGTTCGGTTCAAGCTCTCTGTGGTAACCGTAAGTAAATGAAGGTTTTGTCTGTGTGGAACTTGTAAGTTATCGGTTCGGTTTTGAACCGATCAGTGGGTTTAAAACTCATTTAAAACTAAAAGTTACTATTTTAGAGTGCGGTTCGAGTTCTTATCGGTTCTAAAAAACGGATTTATTACGCTTTTTTCCAATACCTGACACGGTTAGGAACCGATAAGGGTGTCTGCCTGCACTGCCGTTAAAAGGGCAAGTTTTTGGTTAGGCTGGCATTATGTCTGAGAAATCCAAAAGAAAACCGGCCCATTGGTTTCAACACTGTGATGTTTTGGGGAAGTCTTTGCTAAGGCTGACCCACACACCACATGTGTTTATTGTCTGGGTTTGACCACCTCCAGTCAGACTGCCAGGTATGTAAGAATTTCCCTGCAGCCACCCTGGAAAAAGATTGGGCAGGCTCAGGGAACGAGAGGCTAAAAGTCCGCTGACCCGATGCAAGCCCGGTTCGGTGCCAACCAACCAGAGGAGTGCCCTCTGACCAGGGCCAGACTTCCTCGGCAAAGAAAAGCTGGTTCTGAGGAACCAATTCCAGTAAAGAAAAAAAGAAAATCAGCAGGTCTGAGTCCAAAATTCTTCTCCAACTGCTGCAGAGATAGCAAAAGCCATACAAATTGTCCAGTCACTGTCTTCAGGGTCCGTCCAACCACCACTATCTGGTAAAAGGTCGGTTCGTCGGTCCCAGTGGTTCAGGATTATGATATTGAGGAATTTTATGAACCAGAGGAGGGGGAGGAGGATTATGAACAGTATGAATGTGGCTGGGAAGGTCTGGGTGTGCCCATTGAACCGGACATCTCCCCAGACAGACCTTTAGAATCTCCCCCTATGCTGTCTGAGTCCCCATCTCATTTTATGTTTTATAAAAAAGTTGCTGAAACCCTCCAGCTTCCTTTAGAAGAGGCTGTGGATGAGCAAGAGGAGCCTGATTTTGTAGAAATGATGGATATTCCAGAGTCTAGGAGATTGTCTATTCCTTTACATAAGTCTTTTAGGAAACAAACAATTAAAATTTTAAAAGCTCCTAATTCTGTGCCTCCTGTAGATAAAAAGATGGACAGAAGGTATACATTGTCAGGCCCTGATACAGAATTCCTTTCAGCAATGCAGTCATGTTAGTAGTTCAGGCTGCTGCCTGTGATAAAGCTAATATTCCTTGGCTTCACATCCTCCTGACAAGGATTCCAGGAAGATTGATGCCATGGCATAAAAATAGTATATGGCAGCCTCTCTGGGACTCAGGCAAGCAAATTTATGGCTTATGTAGCTAGGTATCAGAAATCTAGATGGGATACTGTTATGCAATTGGCTAAGCAGGCCCATGGCCAGCTGGCTAGTGAACTAGAATAGGTGGCTGCTGATGGCATTGAAGCCTCTAAGGTTCAGTTTCATGTTGCTGTGGATGTTAATGATGTTCTCTAGGTCATGGCCACATCTGTAGCTTTTCGTAGGTTGGCCTGGCTCAGGTGTGCTTTTAGTTTGTCACAGGATACCCAGACTAAGGCTATGGATTTTCCTGGTGGGAAATTCTCTGTTTGAGAGCAGACAGAGAATTACATGAAGAAGATGGATGAATATAGGACTACTTACAAGAGTGCCCAGGCTAAGGAGCGGCAAGCCACTCCCTCAAAGGCATGCACCCCAGGGGTAGGGGTGAGGCCTTTTCACAGGCCTTTCTACCAGACTCAGGCCCCTCTGCCTATGCTCAGAGGGACTTCTTCAGAGGCAGGGCAGACGAGGGGGGCAGACCTGCTCCACCCCCAGCCTAAAGTTCCATGAAACAGGCACCCTGATGGGGTGCCCAGGGCCGATTCTCCTGTACCAGTGGGGGGCAGGCTGGCTTTACTTCAGTCAGAAATGGGCTTCTTTAACCTCAGACAAGTGGGTTCTGGAAGTAGTAGCCAGGGTCTGGTTCTCAGCTTCAAAAAGTTTCCCAAGTTGAGAAGCAGACTTTTCTACCTGCAAGTGCTTCAGAGACCCTCGCCTGGAAACAGAGAGTCTCATCCCTGTTAGCTCTCAGAGCAGTAGAAAGGGTTCCTCCCTGCATCAGGGCAGGGTCTGTATTCCAGATACTTCCTTACCCCAAAAGAGACAGGAGAATGGCGTGCCCATTTTAGATCTCTAGATATCTCGAACAAGCATCTTTTGAAACCAAAGTTCAAAATGGTAACTCTGGTAATGATTTTACTTTTCCCTAAGGCCAGGGACTGGCTAGCCTCTCCTGACCTCAAGGATGCCTATTTCCCATGTCCTAATCAGAAGATCCTCAATGAAAGTACTTTCGATCTCGAACTGCCCTCAGGTCATTACCAGTTCAGAGCAATGCCCTTGGCCTTACCTCTGCTCCAAGGGTATTCACAAAGTGTCTAGCAGTGGCAGTGGCCCACTTAAGGAGGCAGAGGATTGCTGTTTTTCCTTATCTAGACGACTGGCTCATTGTAGGCCAGTCCCCAGAACAGTAAAATCTCACCTGCAGGTCACCCAGCAGCTTCTCACCTCCTGGGTTTTCTGCTAAACCTACTAAAGTCGGTTCTGGAACCAGTCCAGGTACTCACCTTATAGGGGCAGAATTGGATTAAAGCTAGCCAGAGCCTTTCTTCCCCAGAAAGGGTAAGGAATTTAGTGGCTCTGGCCTCTTCCTTCACTCTGCAGGTCTCTCGACCAGCAAGACACTTTCTGCTGCCCGGGGCACATGGCTGCATCCACAGCTGTTGTGCAGGAGCCAGATTTCGATGAGAGAGACATTCAGTTTCACTTGAGAACCTTTTTGTCTCAGAGAAGAGACCCTCTTCCAAGTTGGTCCCAGTGATTTCAACCTTGATCCTAGCTCTCCAGTGGTGGCAGGATCAGAGCACTTAAGAGCCGGGGTCCCTTCATTTCCCTTCTTTTCACTTGACTCTCTCACTACAGATGCTTTCCTTCTGGGCTGGGGAGCCCACATTGGCGACCTTTCCACTCAGGGAGTTTGTCCCCCAGAATCTCTGCTCACATCAATTTGCTGGAACCTCAGAGCTGCCTTTAGCTCTTCGCTTTTCTGTCTTCTGTCCATGGTTAAGATACAAGTCAGAACAGACAACACCACAACAATGTGGTACATCAACAAACGGGGCACTTGGTCTTCGGCCTGTGCTACTGAGGCAATGAAGTTGTGGTCTCTGCCTATTCCTGACACTTCATAGCAGTTCATCTTTCCAGGGAAGGATACTGTCCTAGCGTGATGCCCTCAGTAGGATTTCCCAGGCCATCACGACTGGTCCTTGATCCTCAAGTGCTGGGTATAGTTTTTGCCAGGTAAGCATCCCTCAGATAGATCTTTTGCAGCCCCAGACAATCACAACTTCCTCTGTTCTGTTGTAGGCTCCAGTGCTGGGCTCCCGTTCCCCTGGATGCCCTTTCTTCTGATTGAGAGGGGAAGTTCCTCATGCTTTCCCTTTCTCTCCTATTCAAAGTACTCAGTCAAAATCAGATCTCAGCCTTGCAGGGTGATTCTCCTGATTGCCCCTGGATTGGGCCAGGCAGCCCTGGTACTCACCTCCTTCGTCTCGACAGTCCATCTTCCCCTGTGCCTCCCCAGGAATCACAATCTGTTGACTTGTGCTCAGGGAAGGCTTGGTATCCGACTTCAAATCCCTCAACCTCAAGGCCTGGCTCTTGAGTTAGAGTTTGTTGATTTACATCTCTCCTCAGGTGTTCTTGAGATCCTAAAGGCTTCCAGAAAGCCTTCCACTAGGGCTACTTATAGTTCTTAAATGGAAAAGGTTTTCCTTATTTGGTGTGCTGGAAAAATATTTCCCCAGAATCTGGGCTGGAATTGCCCATTTTGTTAGATTACATGGTACATCTTTAATTCCTTGGTCTCAGGACCAGCTACTCTGAGAGTTCTGGCTTAAGTAGCTGTGTCTGCTTTTGTGTCAGCAAGAAAGTCATCCTCTTTCCTCTCATCCTGTGTTTTCCAAGTTTTTAAGGGATTACCCATACTAATCCTCCTTTCGGGAACGCGCCCTGTTTGGACCTATTGCTGCATTGCCCAGTTAATGCAACCCCCTTTGAACCCCTCTGTCTTCTGCAGAGCTTAGGTACCTAATTTGGAAAACTGTTTCTAGTGGCTATCACTCTGCCAGATGCATAAGTGAATTGTGTAGCCTTATCAGTGAGACTGACTTATTTCTTTCCACAGGGATAAGGTAGTCCTTAGGACAACAGGGAAGTTTTTGCCTAAGGTGGTTTCCAGATTTCCATCTTAATCTATCTCCTTCCAGTATTTTTCACTGAACCCTCTTCGGGAGAGAGGAGGTTGCATGCCTGGATGTTAAGAGAGCCTTAGTTATTATATTTGATGCTTTTTAAAGGTCACAGGTCTCGAATCCTCCAACCTTTCCTACCCATGGTGAAGTTGGGAAAGGCAACCTGCCACTAAGAGATCAATTGCCAGGTGGATTGTCTCTTGTATCCAATTTTGTTATCAGAGTGGGCAGAGCCCCCGGCTTGAGGGCCTCATTCTACCAGGGTACAGCTGCGCCTCTAGCTGCTGCCAAAGATATCCCTTTATTAGAGATTTGCCAGGCTGCTACTTGGAAAACGGTACGACACTTCTTACCAAGCATTACTCCCTGGATGTCCAGGCCAGGAGAGATGCTCGGTTTGGCACAGCTGTCTTCAGAGCCCATTCCCTCGGTAGGTTCTGCCCTCCTCCATGGAGGCATCACTGCTGTGTATTTCTGTTAATGTCTATAATATAGCAGACTTCTGTTGTTTGAAGAAAAATTGCTCACCTTAGTAATGTTGTTTCTTCTAATGGAGTCTTGCTATTATGAGACCTCCCCAACCTGCCCTCTCAGAACCTCTACTTGGGGTGCGGCAACTTAGTGTGGGCACTACTTATGTTCTGTTAGCATTTTGTCCCTTTGGGACTTTTGGGGGTGTGTATGTGCACGCTGCTGTGTGTTTTATTGTACTTATGTTCCATTTTCATATTATTAGAATGGTGTTAGTATTCTGGTCCCTGACTCTGAGTCTTGGGTGTTGGGACCATCAATGGTTGTTATTATTTAGGTAGCCATTTGGCTAGTGTAGGTTAAGCTTCCACACAGACCTTAGTGAGTTTGGCTCATAAAGATCTGACAGTTCAAGTTTGAAATGACACAGATAGAGCTGCTCGTGTCAAAATTCTATTTTGGAATGGTTTTAACCATTTCTATCTGAGGCAGTTCTGTAGAGCTGGATCAAACGTAATGTCTATAATATAAGCAAGACTCCATTAGAAGAAAACACATTACTAAGGTGAGTAATTTTTCTTCAGCGCCTCGCTGCTTAGGTGTCTCCCCCACACATGGTTACGGGCGCGAGGGGCCAAGTAATCTTCTTATCTCCTGCCTTCTTCCGTCCAAACCTGTTTTTGGAGTCTGGGTGTTTGCTGCGCCTGTGGCTTCTCGGCGCATCTTCGGCGCCCGATGGTGTGCTCGCACCGCGGCGGCTTTTGGCATTGTTTCGGTGTCTTGTGGTCCCTTTGGCATCGTTTGTGCCGCTGGTCCCTTGCATCGCTGTGCCGCGCGGGTCCCTTGGCATCGCTGCGCCGCGGGTCCTCGGCATCGCTGCCGACAGGTCCCTCAGTGTCGCTTTCGGTGTCGCGGCGCCTCCTCGGCCGCCGGGGCCTCGGCTCCTCTGCTTTCTTTCGACCTCCTTTCACTGGCTTCCTTTCTTCCTCTCTTCTTTTCTCTGATTTTCATTCCTTTCCTGTCCATACAATCCTCCTGGACTGTCAGGAGATGACATTGAGCCTGACCCAGACCTTCGGTTGGGTGATGAAGTGAATGAAGCAGGATCTATTACTGCTACAGAGCCTGTGGTGAGGACCTGTCTTTTAAGTCTCTGCTGAAAATCCCTGAGTTCCACTCTTTCTCTCCAGACTACAGACATTGATCCTGGGAAATTAAGACTTCAGTACCTTCATGCTCCAGAGATCCCTACGGATTTGACTCCTCCGTTCAGCTTTCCTTTCGAGACGCTGTCTCAAATGGTATGAATAATCCTGCTCTTACCTTCATACTAAATCCATAGAGGAAATATTCAGCCCTCAAGGATCGCCCCATTTTGGCATCTCAAGCCTTTGGGATCCTATTGTAGTCCTGGCAGAGAATAAGGTCGTTCTTCCTCAAACTACTACAGCTCGACCTATTAACAAAGAATCTCGAAGATAGACACCTTAGGTAGTAGAGTCTTTGCTGCTTCTACCTCTAAGTATGTGTATTGCCAGTTACCAGGGCTATTTCTCCCAGTATGAGTATATCCTGTGGCACTCTATCAAGCAGATGGTTGAAGCTCTTCCGGAGTCGGATGCAAAGCCAGAGCTTCTTCAAACCAATACCAGAGGTATCGAATCTAACAACCAGCAGGTTAAAGCAGCCATGGATGCTTTCGACACTGCTTCCCATTCAGCGGCTGCTGGTATTTGCACCTGCCGTCATTCCTGGCTGCGCACTTTGGGCTTCACGAATGATGCGCAGCAGCAGGTAATGGCGTTGCCTCTTGATGGCATATCTTTATGGTCTCAGGTAGAGCAAGCTCTAGAAGCTACTAAAAGACTAGGTCAGCCATTGTTGGCTCGTCCATTCTCCTGCCCCTCTCGAGGGCATGTCAATAAACGCCAGTTTCATAATCATCAGTCCTTTCGAGGCAGAGGAGGCTTTCATAAAACCAACCTGCCCAACCTCAAAAGAAGACACAACAGAAAGCGCCATAGCCCAAAGTGCCCAGCCACCTTTATGAATTGCTGGCCCAAGTCCCATCTCAGCTGCCCGAGGGGACTTTTCCTCCCGGTGGGAGGTCGCTCTGATGCACTTCTACAATCAGTGAAGTCCATAACCTCAGACAAATGGGTCTTCGGATAATTCGCGAGGGTATTCACTCAATCTTCTGGAGACCCTCCGGATCGCATTCCCAAATGGCAGCCCAGGCTGTCAACCCTTCAGTCACGACCTTCTTCGCCGCGAGATTCAGGGCCTTCTGAACAACAGGGCAGTAGAAGTGCCCTGCATCAACGGAACACGAGATTCTTTCTCCCATACTTTCTGGTTCCAAAGAAGTCCAGGGAATGCCCCCATTCTAGATCTCAGAAAGCTAAACAAATTTCTCCCCAAGGAGAAATTCAAAATGATTTCTCTGGGAACCCTGTTACCTTTGCTTCATCAACACGACTGGCTAGCCTCCCTGGACATGCAGGATGCTTACCAGCACATTCCTGTTCACCCGAGGCATCACAAATTCCTGAGGTATGTGGCTCTGGGACAGCATTATCAGTTCAGAGTCCTGCCCTTTGGGCTATCCTCAGCGCCGTGGGTTTTTACAAAGTGTTGTGCAGTTCTCGCAGTGCACCTCAGAAAGGTCGGGATACAGGTGTTCCCTTATCTGGACGATTGGCTTTAGCAAGCCCTTCCAGGCAAGGGACCTGGACGCGAGAGCCGGCCTTCACCTCCTTACATCCGGGGGAGTTCTGCTGAACCTCAAGAAATCGCAACTGCAGCCCCTCCCAGAGGCTCCTCTTTATAGGGACTCTTCTGGATACCTCCTGTGTGAAGGCTTTTCTTCAGAAGACAGAAGGAACGATATCCTTCAAATGGCCCGTCACATTTCGGGAGAACAGCTCAGTTATAGCTCTCTCGATGCAACGGATGCTAGGCCTCATGGCTTCCTCAGTGTTCGCTGTACCCCCTAGCACGCCTGCACATGAGAACCACCCAGTGGATGCTCAGTACTCAGTGCTCCCCAACCACTCACCCGCAGTCCTCTCCCATCAAGGTGACAGAACCTTTACAGAGGTCACTCACCTGGTGGTCTCAAGAGAGCAATCTCCTGGAAGGATATCCCTTTGCTCCTCTGGACCATCAAATCTCCATTACCACGGATGCATCCTAATGGGGTGGGAGTTCACTGTCAGGCCCTCCACACTCAAGGTGTGTGGACTCAACTCGAGTCCCAGCTTCACATAAACATCCTAGAAATGAGAGCCGCCTTTATGCGTCCGAGCGCTGAAGGACATTCTCTGTCACAAGAACATTCTCCTTCAAACGACAACAAAGCAGTGATGTATTACATCAACAAGCAGGGCGGTGCTATTCTTACCCCTTATGCAGGAAAGCTATGAGGGTATGGAATGGTGCTTGGAGCACAAGGCTCTAATTCAAGCGGTCTACCTGCCAGGTGTACAGAACGAATTGGCAGAACCGCCCTCAGCAGAACAGGGACAGATCCTCATGAGTGGTCTCTCACTCGACCATAGTTCAGTCACTATTTGAAGAGTGGAACCCAGACCTGACCTTTTGCATCCCCACTCAACGCAAAACTGCTCTCTTCTGCTCCAGAAATCCAGGGCCTGGCATTTTCTGTCAGGATGCTTCAGGCTGCGTGTGGACAAAACGCTTTCTTTCCGCCTTCCTTCTTCGCTAATTCAGAGGGTACTCCTCAAGTTCGAATCCCAGGGGACAAGATGATTCTCATTGCTCCCTTTGGCCTCGGCAGCTGTGGTTTCCACTTCTCAACAATATGTTGGCAGTTCCTCCGAGACAACTTCCCTGCAGATGAACCTTTTGACTCGGGACCGGTGGTCCATCCCAACCTGAGATCGCTTCACCTCATGCTTGGCTCCTGAAGAGGTAGAAGTAAACCGTTCAATGTCTCCGGAGGTTTCAGATATTCTTCTGGCTGCGCGGAAGCCAGCCACTCGGAAAACTTACACAGCCAAGTGGAAGCGTTTTTCACTCTGGTGTGCAAAGTCCTCTTTGAATCCCTTTTCCTGCCCACCAGATAAGGTTTTGGAGTACCTCTTGGACCTCTCAAATTCAGGTCTGCAGTACTCTACAGTCAAAGTTCACCTTAGTGCCATTTCAGCATATCATGAGCCGTTTTTTTCCTTAACACTGGCTCAGTTACCTGTGGTTAAGAGATTTCTTAAAGGAATTCTGCATACCAGACCTCCTACAAGACATCCAGTTGCAGCCTGGGACATTAATCTTGTGCTAGACATGCTCACTGAAACCTTTCGAACCTCTGGCTACCTGTGAGCTAAAATTTCTCACCTGGAAGACTGCCTTCCTAGTGGCCATTACTTCAGCCTGCAGGGTCTCTGAGATACATGCCCTGGTCACAGACCCTCCTAGATACTGTGTTCCATAAGGACAAAGTAGTTCTTCATACTCATCCTAAATTTCTTCCTAGGTTGTGTCAGAATTTCACCAAACCAACCTTTGGTCCTTCCCTCTACTTTATGACTTCCAAAATGAAGGAGAACGGTCTCTTCATTCTTTGGATGTTAAGAGGGCCTTGCATTTCTATCTAGATAGAACCAAGGATTTTCTCAAAGCCCAGCAACTGTTCGTTTCCTTCAGCGAGACCCAGCTGGGTCAACCTGTCGCTATCAGATGCATCTCAGCATAGCTAGTGGCATGCCTTCGCCACTGCTATTCCATGGCGCAGGTCAAGTTAGAGGGTAGAGTTTACGCTCACTCTACTAGAGCGGTCGCGGCATCCCTAGCGGAAATTTGCAACGTGCCCATTGCAGATATTTGCAACGCGGCCACTTGGAGCTCAGTACACACTTTTGTTAAACATTATGCACTGGATGTCCATACCAGATGACATTCTTCCTTTGGCAGAGCCATCCTTAATGGACTTCTGTCCTAGAAACGTGAGCTCTTGGTCTCTCCTGCCGCCCTCTCGGGGGATTATTAGCTTGGTACTCTCCCAATAGTGTGAATGAGTGGTGGAGACTTATGTCCAGGAAGATATGAAAATTACTTACCTACTGTAATTCTTGATCTTCTTGGACGAGTCTCCACCACTCATTCACATGCCCACCATCCATCCCCCGAGCTCACCTCTGTTGTTGGTCTTCACTCCCTCAAATCTTTAGGCTGTGAAGACTTCTTTGTTGACCCTTCTTATACGGGTCACCCGGACTATCTTATGTCCGGTTTTTAGGTTAGACTGCCCTTCTAGGTTAGTTACGCTGCACCTCCTTGGTAAAAAAGGTACTGAGGCGGTTGGAGGGTCGACGCCGAGATAGTCATTACCGCACGAGCTGAGGCTCGCGGTGCTGTTCCTCGCGGCTCCATCTCTGGTGCCGACCCTCCAGCAAAAAGTTTGCTCCTGATGGGTCCTAGTGCCTCCGGCGCAGATTCCAATAGTGTGAATGAGTGGTGGAGACTCATCCAAGAAGATCAAGAATTACGGTAGGTACGTAATTTTCATTTCTGTCATTAAGCCTTTGGCTACTCCTGGCAGTCCTTTACAATCTGGTCAAGGTCCAGGGTATGGTTGCTACCTTCTCCCCTACCACCCCCAAGCTTATCCTAAATTCCTTCTCTTCTGTTGTCCGTTTCCAGAGAGTGTGGCCCCTAGCCAGTCCCCTTAGTTTCCTTCTTCTGCTGCTGCTGTCCTCTTAGTCGTTTATTTCTCCTTTTGTTTATATATCTTTTCCTTTGTCTGTCCCTTGGACTTCTTTGTCCCACCCTCCCATCCCTTTCCTCACCTGTCCGGCGACTCAGAACTGGTGGGAGGGCAGAGTCGACAGACATAATGGCCAACCCACGGCGCCACGTGGTCGTCAACCTCGAGGTGGCGCTGATGCTGCGCCGACTCCGCCTATCCAAGGAAAAAAAAAGCTCCCGCGGGTTCATGACCTCCGGCCAGTAGCCCAAATGTAATGAATGGTGAAGATGCACAGAAAGATCATAATTACGGTAGGTATGTAATTTTCATTTCCGACCGCTGAGGAGATTGCCCGAGTGATTAGGACTGTGGAATTGCTTCGTCAGGTTCCGTCAGATCCAGAGCCTTCTGGCAGATGTTCGGTTGGTTCCCCCGGTTCAGGATTATGCCCCTGAAGATTATTATGAACCGATTTGAGGGGATGAGGATTACTAAGGTGGTGATGGTATGGAAGGTCTGATGAGCCCATTGAACCGACATCTCCCCGAGACATGGCTTCTGTGTGCCTCTATCCTAGACTTTGAGTCCCTTCCCACTCACATGTTTAACAAAAAGTGGCGGAAACCCTCCAGTTCCCTGTGGAAGAAGCTGTGAAGTAACAGGAGGAGCCTGATTATGTGGAGATGATGGACATCCCAGAGTCCAAGAGGCTGTCTATTCCCCATCATAAGTCCTTTGGGAAACTGACACAAAAAACTTTTAAAGACTCCAAATTCTGTTCCTCCTGTTGACAGAAGGATGGACAAGAGGTACACATTATCAGGTTCAGGTACAGAGTACTTGTACCAGCAGTGCAGCTATGTTGGGGTTGTGCAGGCTGCAGCCTGTGATAAGGCTAACATACCCTTGGCTTCAGACACCCCAGATAAAGACTCCAGGAAGCTGGATGCCATGGCAAAGAAACAGTACATGGCATCCTCCTTGGGACTCTGGCAGGCAAATTACATGGCCTATACAGCCAGGTACCAGAAGTCCAGGTGGGACACTGTACTGGCACTGGCTAAGCAGGCTTCCTCCCAGCTTGCCAAGGAGCTGGAGGAGGTGGCTCTGATGGGATTGAGGCATCAAAGGTACAATTTCTTGCAGCTGTGGACTCCAGTGATGTATCACCATGAGTCATGGCTACATCTGTGGCTCTGCAGAGGATGGCTTGGCTCAGATATACTAGCCTTTCACAGGACACTCAGGCTAAGGCCATGGATTTCCCTGTGGTGGGCAATTCTCTGGGGAGCAGACAGAGAATTACATGAAACAGATGGATGACTATAGGACCACCTATAGGAGTGCACAGGCCAAGAAAAGGCAGGCAGCTCCTCAAAGGCAGCAGGCTAGGGGCAGGGGCAGGCCTTTTCACAGGCCTTTCTATCAGGCACAGGCCTTCTCCTTTTCTCAGAGGGGTTCTTCAGAAGGAGAGGCAGAAGGGGATGAGCAGGGCTGCATCCACCCCTCAGCCTAAGGCTCCTGCCAAGCAGACACCCTGATGTGTCAGCCCGGCTCACTCCCCATCTCTGTAGGGGCAGGCTGACTTACTACTTCCAGGACTGGAAGTCTGTTACCTCAGACAAGTGGGGTCCTGGAGGTAGTAAGCCAGGGACTGGTTCTCAGCTTCAAAAAATTCCCAAAGCTGAGAGCCAGATCCTTTCCACCTGCAAGCATCTCCAAACCATTGCCCTAGAGTCAGAGGTTTTCATCTCACTGCCTTAGGGCCATAGAGAGGTTCCTACAATACACAGGGCAAAGGTCTGTACCCAGGTACTTCCTTACCCTAAAAAGACAGGGGAGTGGCGACCCATCCTAGACCTAAGATATCTGAACAAACATCTTTAAAACCAAAATTCAAAATGGTGACTCTGGGAATAATCCTTCCTTCTCTAAGGTCAGGGGACTGGCTAGCCTCCCTGGACCTAAAAGATGCCTACTTTCACATTCCCATCAGGTGGTCCCACAGAAAGTACCTCAGGTTCGAATTGCCTTCAGGCCATTACCAGTTCAAAGCAATGCCCTTCGGCCTAATATCAGCTCCAAGGGTGTTTACAAAATGCCTAGCAGTAGCAGTGACCTTTTTAAGAAGGAAAAATATTTCCATATTCCCATACCTGGACGACTGGCTCATTGTGGGTCAGTCTCCAGACCAAGTCAAGTCAGATCTGCAAGTGACCCAGCAAGTGCTCACTTCTCTAGGATTTCTTCTCAGTCTTCCCAAGTCAGTTCTCGAGCCTGTACAGCTTCTCACTTTCATAGGGGTAGAACTGGATACTGTCAAAGCAAGAGCTTTCTTTCCTTGGAAAGAGTAAGGCTATTATAGAACTGGCTTCTCCTCCTTCCACCTTCTGGTTTCTCGACCAGCAGGCGCTTCTTCAGTTTCTGGGCCACATGGCAGCCTCCACTGCAGTGGTGCAAGGGCCAGATTTCAGATGAGGGACATTCAGTTTCATCTGCAGGCTTTTGGTCTCAGGAAAAGATCCTCTAACCAAACTAATTCCAGTGACTCAGACCCAGATCCAGTCTCTCCAGTGGTGGCAGGATCAGGACAACTCTGGCAAGGAGTCCCATTCATCACTCAGTCTCATTCTGTGGTTCTTACCACAGATGCTTCTCTCCTGGGGTGGAGAGTCCACCTGGGGACTCTTACAGCCCAGGGAGTGTGGTCCTCACAGGAGTCTCTTCTCCACATCAACCTCCTGGAGCTCAGGGCGGTTTATCTGGCCCTGCAAGCCTTTTCTCGTCAGTACAGAACAAGGTGGTTCAGGACAGACAACACCACCACCATGTGGTATATCAACAGCAGGAGGCACTCTGTCTCACGGCCTTGTGCATGGAAGCCATGAGATTATGGTCCCTGGCTTATTCTCTACAGACCTTCTAGTAACTGTCCACCTTCCAGGAAGGACAGAAGTGTACTAGCAGATGCATTGAGCAGGATCTCCCAGGGCCATCACGAATGGTCCCTGGATCCCTGGTGTTTAAAGGTGATTTTTTCAAGGTGGGGCACTCTAGAGATGGATCTTTTGCAGCCCCAGACAATCACCAATTTCTCTATTTTGTTGCAGATCCCTAGTCTTGGGCTCAGTCCTCTGGATGCTCTGATTCTGAATTGGGAAGGAAAATTTCTATATGCCCTCCCTCCTTTCCCCTACTATTCAAGGTCCTGGTCAAGATGAGGTCACAATCCTGCAAAGTGATCCCGATTGCTCCAGACTGGGCCAGGTAGCCTTGGTATCCACTGTTGCTGTCCCATCAGTCCATCTTCCCTGTCGCTCCCAGGAATTGCAACCTGTTAACCTCCTCTCAGGGAGAATTTAGTATCCCAACCTTCGGTCTCTCAATCTCAAGGCATGGCTCTTGAAGAGTTAGAATATGCAAGTTTGCACTGTCTCAAGGGTTCTGGATATTCTCAAAGCCTCTCAAACCTGCCACCAGAAAAACTTATAACTCCAAATGGAAAAGATTCAGTATTTGGTGTTCCAAGAAGCTTATATCCCAGACACTGCTGAATTGTGTACAGTTCTGGATTACATGGTTCACCTCAGTGGCCTAGGCCTCAGACCAGCTACTCTCAAGGTACACTTGTCAGTTGTTTCAGCTTTTTTGTCGGTGGGAAAGCCTTCCTCTCTGGCATCTCATCCTGTTTTCTATAAATTTTTCAAGGGATTGCTTCATACCAGTCCCCCTTTAGGGATCCTACTCCTGCTTGGGACCTTAATGTCTGCATTGTTCAGCTTATGCAGCCACCCTTTGAACCTTTTTCTTCAGCAGAGCTTAAGTACTTGACTTTGAAAATTGTGTTCGTGATAGCTATTACCTCTGCCAGACGTATCGGTGAATTATAGGCTCTCAGTAGAGACTGAGTTTATCTATTTCCATAGAGACAAGGTCCTTAGAACCAGTAGGAGATTCTTACCTAAAGTGGTTTCAGACTTTCATTTGAACCAATCCATGTCTCTCCCTGTGTTCTTCACTGATCATTTTTCTTCAGGAGAGAGAAGATTACACAGTTTGGATGTTAAAGAGCCCTTAGTTACTACACTGAGTGTACTAAGGCACACAGGTTTGACTCCTCCAGTTGTTTCTCACGGAGAGGTGGGAAAGGGCAGACCTGCCACTAAGAGAACTGTTGCCTGATGGATTGTCTCTTGTATACAATTTTGTTATGAGAAGCTGGGCAAAACACCACCCACGGGCCTGAGGACTCATTCGACTAGAGGTACAGCTGCTTCCCTGGCTGCTGCCAGGGATATTCCTTTACTAAAGATATGTAAAGCAGCCACCTGGAAAACAGTCCATACATTCACCAAGCATTACTCCTTAGATACCCAGGCTAGGAGTGATGCTCAGTTTGGTGCAGCAGTACTGCAGAGCCTATTCCCAAAGTAGGTTTGAATCCCTCCTCCATGGAGGTACTACTTGGTAGTTCAGATCAGTCAGAATACAGCAAGACTTCATGTTTGAAGAAAAATTACTCACCTTAGTAATTATGTTTCTTCTAATGGAGTCTTGCTATTTCTGTTCTGTCTCCCTCTCAGAACCTGTTTTTGGGGAAGTGGACTGGCAGGTGCAGTGTTGCACCCCAGGGGTGCATTTGGGCACTTCCTCTTTTAGAGAGGGAGTGGTTATGTTTGTTAATTTAATAATCTTAAATTGTTCACTACCTGGTTTTTGGTTTGGATTTCTTGAGTCTTTGGGGGATCCAACATATTTGGTTGCCATTTTGGCTAGTAAACATTTTACATTCTCATAGTAGTTAGTATTAGTTCATAAGAATCTGACTGTTACACTTAAGAGTGCAGCAGACAGAGGTTTGAACCGAGCTCGAGCTCAACATTCTATGCTATGCATAGAATTTAACCCTTTACTCTCTGGGGCAGTTCAAGTGCTGGGGCTAACTGCATTAGTCAGAATACAGCAAAACTCTATTAGAAGAAACATAATTACTAAAGTGAGTAATTTTTTCTTCTCTGCCCTTCCTCCGGTCCCCTCCTGGTCCTATATGGCCCGTGGAGGAGGGGGCCTCCGCCACTTCTAGCCTTGCTGCAGCGGAGGCTTCTTCCATGGTGCAGGAGGCACAGTCTGGCCCCATTGGGGTCCGGGCTGGAGGCACCATTTTGGCAGTCGCTTCTTCGGAAGCAAAGGCTCCCCCGGCATTGTGCTCTGGGGCCCAAGCCGGTGCAGTTCTCGGCGTCATCTGTCGGTGCTGCCCTGACTCAGGTGCTCCTTGCAGTGCCAAGAGTCAGGGCAGTGCTGCTTCTGACTCGGCACACCGTTGTGGTCCCGGGGAAGGAGGCAGTGCTGTGGGCAGCACAGGGCTGGTTTGCGGTGCCACTCACGATGCCGCCTCTGACCCAGATGCCATTCGCAGCACTGGGAATGGGGGCAGTGCTGCTTGTGTCCCCGGGACCGGGAGGGATCGAGGAGTCATCTGGGTCTGGGCCTCCTCTGGGGAGGATGATCGGGAGGCTGACCCGGATTGGCTCCCGGAATCAACTGACTCCTCCATGTCCAGCGCCTCGGCCCCCACTCAGCCCCCTCCTGGGGGGTGGGCGGATTCCGCTGTTTCCGGGGTGGGTGGTACCAACCAGCCCTCGGATGCCCAGGGTGGCGCCACAGGGCAGCCCAGGGCTGGTGACCCATCTGTCCCCTTGGGAATGTACCCCTCCTGTGATTGTCCTGGCCAGCCTGACTGGGCGAGCTGGGTTGTCCCAGGCAGGGGAGGGCGCTCCACCCTGGCTGTTTCCTTGGAGTCGGCTGCAGGGTGCCAGCTGCCTCAGCTGGTGGTGATGAAGAGGGCTTTCTCGGAGTCCGAAGGGTTGAGTGAACACGGTTCAGCGCAGCGACCTGCCCTGGGAGCCCGCACGAGCTAGGGGAGGAGTCGTAGCTTTGGGTCAGTCTGCTGCCTCAAGGTCCACCCGGGAGGGACATCCTCTTTAGAGGTTAAGGGCCACCCTGTGGGGTGTGGGGGGAGTCTTCTCTCAGGCTTAGCTCTGGCCGTTCCAGCTCAGTTGAGTGGCCTTTGTCTGCTGGAACCTCTGGGACTCCTCCTCCTTTGAGGTCTCTCGCACGGTCCCTCTGCCTGGGTAGAGACAGTGCCCCTCCTTGGAGGTGCTTGGCCCCTGTGCCTTTGCTAACCACTCCCTCCCTCCCAGGTATCTCTGGTCCTACAGGTCCCCTCACCTGGGAACAGTTCAGGGCCACGGCTGCACTGTACCCTGTCTACTTCCGAGCCATTGACAATCAGGTGTTTCACCACTCCCTAGCACAGCCTGACCCTGTCTCTGCAAGCTCGGCGGCTTCCTCATCTTCCTCCTGTGAGGGAGCGGAGTCCTCCGTCCATCTTTCCCCAGCAGCAGATCTCTCTCTAGGTATCAGCATTTCCTGTCGGGATTGCTCAACAAGCTTCACATTTCCTCCTCAGGAGACTGCAATCCAAACTGGTTGGTAGCGTGCCTTCTTGGGTGTTGCAGTGCAGCTGACATGTTGGTCCCCTGGCCTGCTCCCTTCCGGGAGGCGTCGCACCGAGTCTGGTGGATGCCCTTGCTAGCGGTATTGTGCCTCGGATCTCCAGGAACCCTGCCTCACCCTCTTTCAGGCGTGACGCTCCTGGACACCCCCTCTAGGCATGCAGTCCTGAAACGTGACTGACCCCCAGATTCGGACTCGGCTGAGTTTGATTTCTGGGGAAGGAGGGTTTTCTCCTCGGTACGGATCTCGCTCTGCATGGCAGCGCATCAGGCCCACCATGCTAATTACAATAGGTACTTGTGGTCACAGCTAGGACTGGTTCTAGCCTCCTTTCCTGATTCAGAGGAAACCAGACAAGCCATTGCCCTCTTCGCGTGAGGCCTGGAGCTTGCAAGGCACCAAGTTAGGGCATTGTACGATGCCAACGATGTGGCCTCCAGGATAGTGGGGACAGCGATCTGCATTAGGCGGTTGGTGTGGCTTCGTCTCTCCTGGTTGTCACCCCTAACTCACTGTAGGCTGACTTCCTCCCCCTTTCTGGAGAACCCACCTTTTCTCCGGTAGGGTGAGGCAAGAGCTTCAGGGCACCTTCCTTTCTCATGGGGAGATCCTCTCTCACTTGGACCAGTCCCAGGCCTAGCCAAACCTGCAGGGTTTCTCTCCTCCGGTATCTCCCCCACTGGAGGCTGAGGGACACTGCCCCTTAGGGAGGTGCTGGGCCCCCTTTGGGGGGCTCAGTACTCACCCAATAGTGATGAATGGTGAAGATTGACAGATAAGATATGAAAATTATGTACCTACCGCAATTCTTGATCTTTCTGTGTATCTTCACCATTCATCACTAAATCCCACCCACCTTCCCCTCTTGGGCCTCAGTCTCTGGGCAATTTTTCCTCTTCCTCTTCCTTGTTTGTCTCCCACTTGGATCCTGGTCTCAGCACCTCCCTCCCTCCCTTCCTTTCCGGGATTGGGGGATTTTCCTCTGGTAGGCAGACAGGGGGTTATGCCTGAGGGATCGGAGAGCTCTCTCTCCTCCCCTCTCACCCAGGTTCCACCTGGTGTTCCGCCTCCTCTTCCTTGAGGAGCCTGGGGACCTTTCACGATCCCCCAGCTTTTCTCTCTCCTTTCACCTTGAGCAATCTCCGTTGGAAAATTGTTTTTCTAGGGATGTGGATATGTTGTTTTTAGCCACACTTGTTGGCATGTCCCTTTCCTCTTTAAATCTTGCCGGAAGGTCTTCAAGCTGTTCTCTCCCCCACCCGAGTGGTATAACCCTCAGCTCCACCCATGATGTCAGATCTTCCTTTTGCTGGGAGATTCTGGTTGCCTCCTCTTGCTCACGCCTTTTGTAGGCTCTGGCTTCAGAACCTTCAGATCTTACTTGAGAGGGCTCGTGCAGTAGGTAATTACATATAGGACTGACGCCGGCAGGAGGCAGGACCCCACGGAAAAATTTCTAGCTAGTAGTCCCTGGTGAGGGACCGCTCCCACGTCAGGTGACTGGTGTCGGAAGACGTCGGTATAAAGGGGCTGTCCCGGACGCCCGCATTCCAGTTCTTTCCCGCCGTTAGCTCGTGCAGCACCTCGTGGAAAAGTTTGTGCTTCGCCAGCCCTTCCTTCGTCAGTTTTTTACCGAAAAACTCTTATTTTTTCGACTAACATTAGTACTAGCGTCGGTGTATGTCATCCCCTACACCCTTCGAGCACAAGAATAAGTGCGATTCCTGTGGCGCCCAACTACCGCACAAGGATGGCCACTCCCTGTGCCTGTTCTGCCTAGGCCCCATCACCGGGTCGAGAGTGCCAGCACTGCCTCAGTTTTAACGCTGCCATCCCAAAAGGCGGCAGCAATCCCTGGAAGCCCATATTCTAAAGAAGAAATGAGTTCTATGGAGAAGGAGCTTAAAAACTGGAGGCAGGCGCCCACTTCCCCCGAAGGCCATCAGAAGAAGGACAAGGAGAGGCACTGGGACAAAGGCTTCTCCACGGAGTCGCTGGGACGCAGGTAACATCCCCTCTGGGGGATCGCTCCTCGACGGCCAACTCGGAGGTCTCTGAGGCGGTGTCGGTCCGCCCATTTGGCTCGCGGCCAGGACTTGTGGGCGCCCGGCAGTTGGAGGCCTCGCCCCTGGTTCGGCCGCAGGCTCGCGGCTCACCACTATGGGCGACCCGTAAGCCGGGCTTCGCCCTCTGATGTCCGCCCGAGAGGGCCGTAAGACGTCTGACCCTCCGGGCGACGCACGACGCCTCCTCCACCGGACCATGCCGATCACTCTCTCAGCCTGTCTCCGTGACCGCTCTAAGTCGGACGCCGCTCTCTGGCACCTGCCAAGAGCTCGCTTCTTAAGCCTCACGCCGGCTCGCTCCAACATCCGCCGGCGGCGGAACTGATGGACCCTCAATGTCCGGCTATTCCGTTCCCCTCGCAGCTCGCTGCTGTCTGGGGAACCAGAGCTCCCCAACCTGACCTCGGGATTTCTCTGTCCCCAGAGCTGCATCTGATGTCGCCTCGGACGCCGCTTGACACCAGCCCTCCGACGCCGGGTACTTCTCGGCGCCAGGCTCCACCGCCGTCCTTGACATCTGCTCACTGACGGCGGGAGATTCTGTTCATTGGTCTCTCCGGCTCTCCATCCGCGGATCTGCCCGGTGGCGTTCCCGTCGGCTTTCGTTGCATCTCTCGCTTCCCGGATCTCCATCTTATTCGATAGTGTACTTTGAATGTAGTCCAGTGCTACAGTACTCTCATTTGTACTCAATGCCGGCTACCCGCAGTCGGGTTTTGGATATGCTCCATACGGTTATAACCTCGTATCCTTATCTCCCCACCTCTCCCTCCTCCACCGCCTCGCGGCCGCGGTGGACCCAGGAGACTGGCCTCCTGGTGGCTGGAGACCAAGGCTCAGCTCACCAAAGAGGTTGAGAGAGCCCCGCGACGGTGCTATCCCAGGTTCCCTGTGACGCCCCAGGCAGCACACTCCTCACCACCTCCGACTCCAGGTTCTTCCGCCTGGATCCCAGAGAGGGTCGACACGCTTCCTGGGACTCCGCAGGTCCATTCCTCCGGGTCGGGAAAGGAGTTCCTTTCTTCTTCATCCTCCTCGCCTCGGACTCCTTGGACTCTTCCGACGGTTGCTCCGGAAGAGACGACTAGCCCGCCTCCGTCGAAGCCCTGCCAAGGACCTCCAAAGTCTACTCCGGAGGATCCTTCTTTACGGAGTTGCTTAGGAAAATCCAGGAGGTTCATCAGTGGCACTTTCCTGAACCAGATCCTCAGCTTGAAACTCGCTGAACATCTGGATCTGCCTGTGACAGTTCCTACCTTGGTGCCACCCTGGATAGAGCTCTCACGCCGACCTTGTTACCACAATATGGAAACAGCTATCTGCCTTAGCCCCACTTCCTAGGAAGTCGAACTGGCTATCATCAAGCTCCAGAGGTGTTGATTTCCTGATTCTCACCGTCGCGCGACTCGGGTCGTGATTAGCCACCACGGCCGGTCACCATAACTCAAAACATCTTTAGCTCCTCACCTTCTGATAAGGAATTCGCTTTCTGACCAGTATGGGAGAAAGATTTATACTTCCTCCACATTGGGGATCAGGCCCTGAACTATGTCAGCCACATGGGGACTACCAGAAGGCCATTCTCACTCAGGCGGAAGTTAACTGATCCTCGCCTGACTCCCAAGTCGAGCAGGAGTTGGCTGATCTCGTCCACCTGCCTGCTCAGCCAGCCCGACATACGCTAAATGCATGCCACGAGTGACACTGCTGGGCGGAGCTCAGCCGCTGCAGTCTCACGGCGCCATGCTTGGCTCCGCCGTGTCAGGTTTGGTCCCGAGGTGCACTCTGCTATCCAGGAAGCACCCTTCTGGGGTCGGTGCTTTTCTGGGGTGATGTCATGGCATCATCACCGATTTGCAAGAGAAGGGAATGGCTCTGAAGTCGCTGATTCCATGTACCGTCCCATCAGCAGCAGCACCGTCCTTTCGCGAGATTGAATCCCCAAAGGCGAAACCCCAGTGAAAGCTGGTCACAAATGCCAGACCCCCCGCCAAAAGCAGCGGTGATGCTTCAGCCTGGGCAAGTCTCCCACACCACCTTGACTCCTTCCTCTCCCACTGCCTCTGACTTCCGGAGGAACGGTAGAGGGGGTTTTCCTCCACCTTCCGGGATGGGGAGGATAACCACGGATTCTTGGTGCTCCAGCTCATAACAGAAGGACACTCCATAGAGTTTCTTCAGAAACCACCCCGCCACCCCTCTGAAGTCGATTCACGGGAACATCTTCCTTTGGTCCAGGAGGAAATCTCGCTCTCTGCTGAAGCAAGCACAGAGCCTGTCCCTCTTCATCTTCAGGGACGGGTTACTATTCCCATTTTTCCTGGTCCCAAAGAAGACAGGAGATCCTCAGACCAATTTAGATCTCAGTTCTCTGAATTTATGTAGAGTACAAAAGGTTCAGGATGCCTCTTTGCAGAGTCTTCTGCCCTCCTCCGCCAGGTCAATGGCTTTGCACTCTGGTATGCAGGATGCTTATCTGCACATTCCATCTCTCACCATCTCATTGCAAATACTCATTTTGCATTCCAGGGGACCACTACCAGTTCAAGATGTTCCTGCTTTGGTCTATCCTGCCCCCAGTATTTACCAAATGCCTGGCAGTGGTGGCAGCCCACCCGTGCACTCAAGGAGTACAGGTTTTCCTCACCTGACGACTGGTCCTGGCGGCCTTGTCCAGGAGAAACTTGCATTTCCTTCCCTTACCCAGCAGGTTTTGCCTGCCTGGGGTTACAATCAACCATTCCAAGTCTCATCTGGACCCATCCCAGAGGCTACAGTTTATTGGGGTGATCCTCGACACGACCATGGGCAAGGCCTTCCTGCCTCCGACAGGCGGCCACCCTTCAGGACCCAAATAAGTATGTTGTCTGACTGCAGGATGGCCCTGCAACGCCGGTCCTTCGTGACTCGGCCTCATGGCGGCTGTTATCCCGACGATTCACGCGTCGACTCCACATGAGGATCTCTCAGTGGACTCTCCACGCTCAGTGTGATCAGCTAGTGGACAACCTAGATCACCCGGTGTTCTGATCTTCTCGCTGATGATGCGAGACTTGCAATGGTGGATGTTTTGAGAGAATCTGTTTCGGGGAGTTCCTTTTCATCTTCCCCTCCCAGACTCTAACCACAGACGCCCAGGCTAAGGTTGGGAAGCCCAACTAGGCCCCTCATCGACCCAGGGCTCCTGGTTCTGCTAGAACAAGCTCTCCACATCAATGCTCGGAGCTTCAGGCAGTATTGTACGCCTCCAAGCCCTTCACCAATACATCCTTCCTGGCTCTCCTCGCGTCCAGACGGACAACATGTGCGCAGTGTGGTATGTCATCAAGCAGGGGAGGGACTCTGTCCCACCTCTATGCAGGGAGGCAATGAGGGTTTGGGATTAGGCAACATAACACAATCGGCACCTCACGGCGTATTCACGTTCGGGAGTCGACAACACTTGGCAGACAAGCTAAGTCGCCTTCTGCTCTGACTCACTTGGGTGAACTGGACCCAAGGGTCCTAGACAATATCTTCTCCAACTTTGGGGAATACCACAGGTTGACCTGTTCGCATCCTCCAAATGCAAAACTTCCAGTCTTCTGCCTCGCCTGCTCCAGAGTGAGGTGCTTTTTGGAGTGACGCCTGTCTCTAGACTGGAAGGACAGATTCGCTCATGCCTTTCCCCAATTCCACTTATCCTACTTAATCTTGCAGAAACTGGCTTCAGATGGAGCGCGAATGATCTGATTGTCTTTCTGGCCCATGCAAGTCTGGTTCTCTTCTACAACAATTTTCAGAGGATCCTCCTCTTCCTTTCCTCTATCTCGAGGCTTGTTGACCCAGGATCAGGGACCCTGGTCCATCCAGGCCTCAAATCCCTTCAACTGCATGCATGGCTCCTGCAGACCTAGCCCAATCCCGTTTCGGAGTGTCTCCCAAAGTTGCGGAGATTTTAGTGGAGGCCAGAAAACCCTCCACCAGATCCACTTATGCCACGAAGTGGAAAAGATTCACTATTTGGGCCGCTTCCAAGAACGTGGAACCTTTTTCCTGTTCAGCAGGGCTTCTGCTGGAGTATCTACGTCATCTGTTTGACCTGGGTCTCAGCCATTCCTCTCTGAAGGTACACATGGCGCCATTTGCCTATCATGTTCCTTCATGGACAAGGCTTTTGCTCAACTGAGGTCTCCAAGACCTTTCTCAGAGGGTCCTCCATCTGAGGCCCCCCATCCGCATCCTGCTCCCCTTGGGACTTGAATTTTGTTCTCAAGAAACTTACCTTCCTCCCTTCAACCTGCAGCTTCATGGATTTGAAGTTTTCTTCGGAAGATGCTCTTCTGGCCATTACTGGCTCAAAGAATCTCCCGAGCTCTGGCCCTGATGTGTAAAATCCCCTACTTGATTTTTCACAAGGAACGAGTTTCTCTTCGCATGAATCCTAAGTTCAAACAACATGAAGTCTTGCTATATTATGACATATGCAGTGAGTCCTGACCTTCGAACTGCTCCGGAGGTGAAATAGTTAACTTTCCATGCCAGGCATGGAACTTTGAGCTCGAGCTTGGTTGAAAACTCTGTCTGTTGTTCTTCAAACTCAAACTGTCAGATCTTTATACTACCACTGAACAGTTGCTCCGGAGATTTCTCCTTCTGCTCTGTTCATTTTGTCAGTTAAAGTATTAATTTTTTCGCTAACTGAATTTAAACCGCAACCGGTCGGTTCAAGCTCTGTCTGGTATTTGTAAGTACTAGATAGGTTTTACATTTACTTTCTGTGTGGAACTTGTAACGGTTTTATCGGTTCGGTTTGAACCGATCAGGTTGTTTTAAATACATTTATCTGTCTTTTAGAGTGCGGTTCCCGGTTCTTATCGGTTCTAAAAAAAACGGATTTCATTACGTTTTTTTCCACAACCCGTGACACGGTTGGGAACCGATAAGAGAGTCTTGCTTGGCGGATTGCCATAAACGGGCAAGTTTTTGGTTAGGCTGGCACTATGTCTGAGAAACCCAAAAGAAAAACTGGGCCCACTGGGTTTCAACACTGCAGTGTCTGTGGGGAAGTTCTACAAGGCTGACCCCACACCACTTGTGTTTATTGTCTGGGGTTTGACCACCTCAATGCAGACTGCCAGATTTGTAAAAATTTTCCTGCAGCTACCCTGGAGAAAAGAGTTGGTAGGCTCAGGAAAGGAGCAAAAGTCCGCTGAACCGATGGAGCAGCTCCGGTTCGTTGAAACCGAACCGAGGGAGTGCCTCTGACCAGGGCTTGATCTCGGAAAAGGAGAGCCGACTTGAGTCGCCGGTTCCAGCAAAAGGACTAGAAAATCAGCTGGTGTGGAGCCAAACTCTCCTCTCCAACCACTGAAGAAATAGCCAAGGCGATTAAAATTGTCCAGTCACTTTCTCGTTCCTAATCGAACCAGCACCATCAGGTAAGGATGGTTTGGTCGGTTCCACCAGTTCAAGAGTATGATTTAGAGGAATTTATGAACCGGAGGAGGGGGAAGAGGAGTATGAGGAGAGGAAGAAAATTACTCGCCTTAGTAATGTTGTTTCTTCAATGAGTTATATTATGACAGTAGTAGTTTGTCCCACCACTAGAACTGCTCCGGAGGTGAAATGGTTAATACCATTCCAAAATAGAACTTGAGCATGAGCTCTAAGAAGCAGCTCTATCTGTGTAATTTCAAACCTGAACTGTCAGATCTTTACGAGCAAAACTCACTAAGGTCTGTGTGGAAGCTGTAACCTACACTAGCCAAATGGCTACCTAAATATTAATCAACCACTGCTGGTCCCAACACCCAAGACTCAAGTCAGGGACCAGAACTACTAACACAATTCTAACAAATATGAGAATAAAATAACAGTATAATAAACACACACACCCCAAACTCCCAAAAGGGAGAAACGCTAAAAGGGCATAAAATAGTGCCCACACTAGTTGCCCTCAGACCCCACCCAAGTAGAAGTTCTGAGAGGGCAGGTTGGGGAGGTCATAATATAGCAAGATTCCATTAGAAGAAACATTACTAAGGTGAGTAATTTTTCTTCAAACAACATGAAGTTTTGCTATATTATGACAGTAGCAGACTACACAGCAGTACCTCCATGAAGGAGGGGCAGAACCTACTTAGGGAATAGGCTCTGAAGAACAGCTGTGCCAAACCGAGCATCTCTCCTGGCCTGGGCATCCAGGGAATAATGCTTGGTAAAAGTGTGTACCATTTTCCAAGTAGCAGCCTGGCATATCTCTAATATAGGGATGTCTCTGGCAGCAGCTAGAGACGAGCTGTACCCCGCAGAATGAGCCCTCAAGCCAGAGGGGGGATCTCTGCCCAGTTTCTGATAACAAATTGGATACAAGAGACAATCCACCTGGCAATTGATCTCTTAGTGGCAGGTTTGTCTTCCCAACTTCACCATAGGTAAGGAAAAGTTGAGGGATTCAACCCAGACCTTGGTACGCCTATATAGTAACTAAGAGCTCTCTTAACATCCAGGTGTGTGCAACCTCCTCTCACCAGAAGAGGAGTGATCAGTGAAAAATACTGGAAGGGAGATAGATTGGTTAAGATGGAAATCTGAAACCACCTTAGGTAAAAACTTCCTATTAGTCCTATGACTACCTTATCCCTGTGGAAAGAAATAAAGTCAGTTTCCACTGACAAGGCTTGCATCTCACTTATGCATCTAGCAGAAGTGATAGCCACCAAAAAAACAGTTTTCCAAGTTAGATACTTAAGCTCTGCAGAAAACAGAGGTTCAAAAGGGGGTTGCATTAATTGGGCAAATAAATATTAAGGTCCAGGCAGGGCCGGTTCCTAAAGGGTGGATTAGTATGGAGTAATCCCTTAAAAAACTTGGAAAACACAGGGTGAGTGGAAAGAGGGGATGACTTTCCTGCTGACACAAAAGCAGATACAGCTGCCAAATGGACTCTCAGGGTAGCTGGTCTGAGACCCAAGGAATTAAGATGGACCATGTAATCTAATACAATGGGCAAATCAGCAGATTCTGGGAAATATTTTTCCTAGCACACCAAATGGAAAACCTTTCCATTTAGACCTATAAGTAGTTCTAGTGGAAGGCTTTCTGAAGCCTTTAGGATTTCAAGAACACCTTGAGAGAGGTGTAAATCAGCAATCTTAACTCTCAAGAGCCAGGCCTTGAGGTTGAGGGATTTGAGGTCCGGATACCAAACCCTTCCCTGGGCACAAGTTAACAGGTTGTGAATTCTGGGAGGCAAAGGGAAGATGGATTGTCAGTGACAGAAGAAGTGGGTACCAGGGCTGCCTGGCCTATCCGGGCAATCAGAATCACCCTGCAAGGGAGATCTGATTTTGACTAATACTTTGAATAGGAGAGGAAGGAGGGAAAGCATAAAGAAACTTCCTCCCAATCCAGGAGAAGGGCATCCAGGGGACTGAGCCCAACACTGGAGGCCTGCAACAGAACAGAGGAAGTTTGTGATTGTCTGGGGCTGCAAAAGATCTGTCTGAGGGTGCCCCATCTGGCAAAGACTTTCCCCAGCACTTGAGGATCCAGGGACCATTCGTGATGGCGCTGGGAAATCCTGCTGAGAGCATCCGCTAGGACATTGTCCTTCCCTGAAGATGAACTGCTATGAGGGAAGTGTTCAGGAATAGGCCAGAGACCACAACTCATTGCCTCGGTGCACAAGGTCAAGACCGAGTGCCCCTGTTTGTTGATGTACCACATTGTTGTGGTGTTGTCTGTTCTGACTTGTATCACCTTGTTGTGGACAGATGCAGAAAATGCTTGAAGAGCTAAAAAGACAGCTCTGAGTTCCAGCAAATTGATGTGGAGCAGAGATTCCTGGGGACCACACCCCTGAGTGGGAAAGGTCGCCCATGGGCTCCCCAACCCAGAAGGGAAGCATCTGTAGTGAGAGTCAAATTGTGAGCAGGGGGAATGAAGGGAACCTCAATCTTAAATTGCTTGATCCTGCCACCACTGGAGGGCCTGGATCAAGGTTCGAAATACTGGGACCAACTTGGAAAGGGGCCTCTTCTGTACCAATAGGTTCTCAAGTGAAACTGAATGTCTCTCATCTGAAATCTTGCTCCCTGCACAACAGCTGTGGATGCAGCCATGTGTCCCAGGAGCTGCAGAAAGTGTCTTGCTGGTCGAGAGACCTGCAGGGTGAAGGAGGAGGCCAGAGTCACTAAATTGGCCACCTCTTTCTAAGGGAAGAAAGTTTGGCTAGCTTTGTGTCCAACTCTGCCCCTATAAAGGTGAGTACCTGGACTGTTCTAGAACCGACTTTGGTAGATTTAGCAGAAAGCCCAGGGAGGTGAGAAGCTGCTGGGTAACTTGCAGTGAGATTTTACTCTGTTCTGGGGACTGGCCTACAATGAGCCAATCGCCTAGATAGGGAAAAACAGCAATCCTTTTGCCTCCTTAAGTGAGCTACTGCCACTGCTAGACACTTTGTGAATACCCTGGGGCAGAGGTAAGGTCAAGGGCATTGCTCTGAACTGGTAATGACCTGAGGGTAGTTCAATCTGAGGTACTTGCTGGGAGCTTCTGATTAGACGTGGAAATAGGCATCCTTGAGGTCCAGGGAGGCTAACTAGTCCCCTGGCCTTAGGGAGGGTAAAATCATTGCCAGAGTAACTCATTTTGAACTTTGGTTTCAAAAGATGCTTGTTCAGATATCTGAGATCTAATATGGGCCGCCATTCTCCTGTCTTTTTTTGGGGTAAGGAAGTATCTGGAATACAGACCCCTGCCCTGGTGCAGGGGAGGAACCCTTCCTACTGCTCTGAGAGCCAACAGGTTGAGACCTCTGCTTCCAGAGCAAGGGTCTCTGAAGCACTGTAGTAAAAAGTCTGGTTCTCAACTTGGGAAACTTTGAAGCTGAGAACCAGACCCTGGGCTTACATAACTTCCAGAACCCACTTGTCTGAGGTTGTGCTAGGCTGCCAGTTCTGACTTGAAGTAAGCCGTAGCCTGCCCCTCACCTGTAAAGGAGTACTTCTGTCTTGGGCACCCCCATCAGGGTGCCTGTTTCAGAGCTTTTAGGCTGAGGGGTGGAGGCCTGCCCACCCCCTGCTGCCTCTGCCTCTGAAGAAGCCCTCTGAGCATAGGCAGAGGAGGCCTGAGTCTGGTAAGGCCTGTAAAGGCCTACCACCTCACCCCGGGGTATGCCCCTGAGGAGTGGCTTGCCGCCTCCTTAGCTTGGGCACTTTTGTAAGTAGTCCATATTCATCCATTTTTTCATGTAATCTTCTGTCTGCTCTCCAAACAGAGAATTCCCACCACAGGAAAACTGCATAGCCTTAGTCTGGGTATCCTGTGACAGACTAGTACACCTGAGCCAGGCCAACCTATGAAAAGCTACAGATGTGGCTATGACCCTAGAGGAAACATCATTAACATCCACAGCAGCATGAAACTGTACCTTGAAGCTCTCAGTGCCATCAGCAGTCCACTTGTTCTAGTTCACAGCCCGCCTGGCCATGGGCTTGCTTTGGCTAATTCCATAACAGTATCCCATCTAGATTTCTTGATACCTAGCTATAAGTTTATATAATTTACTTGCCTGAGTCCCAGAGAGGCTGCCATATACTGTTTTTTTCTGCCATGGCATCAATCTTCCTGGAACTTTTGTCAGGAGGATGTGAGGTCAGGGGGTTAGCTTTTATCACAGGCTGCAGCCTGAACTACCCCCAACATGACTGTATTGTTGAGAAAGGAATTCTGTATCAGGACTCAACAATGTGTACCTTCTGTCCATCTTTTTTTATCTACAGGAGGCACAGAATTAGAGCTTTTAAAATTTTTATTGTTTTGCTTCCTAAAGACTTATGCAAAGGAATAGACAATCTCCTAGACTCTGGAATATCCATCATTTCTACAAAATCAGGCTCCTCTTGCTCATCCACAGCTTCTTCCAAGGGAAGCTGGAGGGTTCAGCAACTTTTTGTAAAGATAAAATGAGATGGGGACTCAGATAGCATAGGGGAGAGATTCTAGAGGTCTGTCTGGGGAAATGTCTAGTTCAATGGGCACCCCAGACCTTTCCCAGCCACATATTCATACTGTTCATAATCATCCTCCCTCCTCTGGTTCATAAAATTCTCAACATCATATTCCTGAACCACTGGAACCGGACTTAACCGACCTTTGCCAGATAGTGCGCTCGGATGGAACCTTGAGACAGTGACTGGACACCTAGGGCGGTTTTGTTATCTCTGCAGCAGTTGGAGAAGGGTTTTGGACCAAACCTGCTGACTTTCTTGTTTTCTTTACTGGAATTGGTTCTCAGAACCAGCTTTTCTTTTACCCGAGGAAGTCTGGTTCCTGGTCAGAGGGTTCCGTTCGGTTGGCACCGAACCGGCTGGCCATCCGGTCAGCGGACTTTTTGTTCTCTAGTTCCTGAGCCTGCCCAATCTCTTTTCCAGGGTGGCTGCAGGAAATTTACATATCTGGCAGTCTGACTGAGGTGGTCAAACCCAGACAATAGATCGGTGTGTGGGTCAGCCTTGGCAAAGACTTCCTCACAGACATCACAGTGTTGAAAACTCAGTGGGCCCAGTTTTTCTTTGGCTTTCTAGACATAATGCCAGCTCTAACCAGAAAAACTTGCCCTTTAAATGGCAGTGCCAGGCATAAATACTTTATCGGTTCCTAACTATGTATGGTGGTATTGGAAAACGTATAAAATCTGCTTTTTAGAACCGATAAGAACCGGAACCGCACTTCAAAAAATGTTAAACTTAAAGTTAATAAGTTTTAAACCCAGCTGATCGGTTCAAACCTAACTGATAAATCTTACAAGTTCCGCACAGACAAAACCTTTAATTTACTTTACGATACACAGACAGAGCTTGAACCAAACGGTTTTATTGTTAAATAAAACTATTCTCGTTGAATCGAACCGAGAGAAACACTGTTTAAACCGAGAAATGAACCTAGCAGTAGGAGAAATCTCTGGAGCGACTGTTCACTGAGGCGGAGTAAAGAATCTGACAGTTCAGGTTTGAAATTACACAGATAGAGCTGCTGCTTAGAGCTCGTGCTCAAAGTTCTATTTTGGAATGGTATTAACCATTTCACCTCCGGAGCAGTTCTAGTGGTGGGACAAATTGCTACTGTCATAATATAGCAAGACTTCATGTTGTTTGAATGTGGATTTGAAAGTCTGGATGTGCCCATTGAACCGGACATCTCCCAGGACAGACCTTCAGGAGTGTCTTCCCTAGGCTTTCTGAGTCCCCTTCTCATTTTATGTTTTATAAAAAGTGGTTGAACCCTCCAGCTCCCTATGGAGGAAGCTGTGGATGATCAAGAAGAGCCTGACTATGTAGAAATGATGGATATCCCAGAGTCTAGGAGACTGTCTATTCCTTTGCATAAATCTTTTGGGAAACAGACAGTAAAAATTCTAAAAACTCCTCACACTATACCTCCTGTGGATAAAAGAATGGACAAGAGGTACACATTGTCAGGCTCTGATACGGAGTTCCTTACACACCAATGCAGCCATGTTGGGGTAGTGCAGGCTGCAGCCTGTGACAAGGCAAATATTCCTTTGACCTTACACAACCCTGACAAGGACTCCAGGAGGATTGATGCCATGGCAAATAAACAGTACGTGGCAGCATCCTTGGGACTCAGACAGGCAAATTATATGGCTTATGTTGCTAGATACCAGAAATCCAGATGGGACACTGTTATGGTTCTGGTAAAGCAGGTCCTGGTCATTGTCAGTTAAGGAGCTGGAGCAGGTGGCTGCTGATGTGATTGAGGCATCTAAGGTGTACTTATGCTGCAGTGGACTCTAATGATGTGTCATCAAGAGTCATGGCTACATCTGTGGCTCTTCGCAGAATGGCTTGGCTCAGATGTACTAGCCTGTCACAGGATACCCAGACTAAGGCCATGATTTTCCTGTTGTGGGTAACTCTCATTTGGGGAGCAGACAGAGAATTACATGAAGAAATGGATGAGTATAGGACCGCCTATAGGTGCACAGGCCAAGGAGGCAGGCCACCTCATCAAGGGTAGTCCTTCCAGGAGCAGGTGGGCAGGTTTTCATAGGCCTTTTACTAAGCTCAGGCCTCCTCTTCAGCTTATGCCCAGAGGGGCTCTTTAGAGGGAGAGGCAGACGGGTACTAGCAGGACCTGCTTCCACCCTCAGCCTAAAGCTCTGCCAAGCAGGCACCCCTGATGAGGTGGCCAGGGTCGATTCTTCACTACTGAGGAGCAGGTTGTTACTTTGTCCAGGACTCAAAGTCTCTAACATCAGACAAGTGGGTCCTGGAGGTAGTAGCCAGGGACTGGTTCTCAGCTTCAAAAATTTCCCAAGATGAGGTTTTTGATCCTTTCCACCTGCAACCATCTGAGGCTCTTGCCCTTGAGGCAGAAGTTTCTACCTGCCTGGCTCTCACAGAGCTGTGGAAAGGGTTCCACCTCTACACCAGGGCAAAGGATTGTATCCAGGTACTTCCTTACCCCAAAAAGACAGGAGAATGGCAGCCCATCCTGATCTCAGATACCTAAACAAGCACCTTTAAACCAAAATTCAAAATGGTGACTCTGGGAATTATTTTACTCTCATTGTGGGGACTGGCTACGTCCCTGGACCTCAAGGATGCCTACTTCCATGTTCTCATCAGAAGCCCATCGAGTACTGTGATTCGAACTGCCCTCAGGCCATTACCAGTTCAGAGCAATGCCCTTCGCCTCACCTCAGAATCTGCAAGGCTGAGATCTGACTGACTAGTATTGAACAGGAGAGAAAGGGAGAGCTAGAGAACTTCCTCCCAATCCAGAAGAAGATGGGCACCAGGAACTGAGTCAGCACTGGAGGCCTGCAACAGAACAGAGGAAGTTTGTGATTGTCTGGGCTGTAAAGATCTATCTGAGGGATGCCCCACCTGGCAAAACTATCCCCAGCACTTGAGGATCCAGGACCATTCGGATGGCCCTGGGAAATCTTGCTGAGGGCATCCGCTAGACATTGTCCTTCCTGAAGATGAACTGTGAGGGAAGTGTTCAGGACAGGCCAGATTACAACTTATTGCTCGGTGCACGCGGTCAAGACCGAGTGCCCCTGTTTGTTGATGTACCACATTGTTGTGGTGTTGTCTGTTTTGACTTGTATCACTTGTCGTGACAGATGGAAAAAGCTGAAGAGCTAAAAAGAGCCTGAGTTCCAGCAACTGATGTGGAGAGATTCCTGGGGACCAGACTTTGAGGGAAAGGTTTCATGGGCTCCCAACCCAAAGGAAGTATCTGTAGTGAGAGTCGGGGAGAAGGAAATGAAGGGGACCGCTTCTTTAATTGCCTGATCCTGCCACCACTGGTGAGCTAGGACTGTTCTAGTCACTGGATCATCTTGAAAGGGGTCTCTCTGAGACCAAAAGGTTCTCAAGGAACGAATGTCTCTCATCTGAAATTGGCCCTGCACAGCTGTGGAGTCATGCCCTGAGCTGCAGAGTGTCTTGTTGGTCGAGAGACCTGCAGAGGAAGGAGGAGGCCAGAGCTATCAATTTTTACTCTTCTGTGAAGAAAGGCCTGGCTAGCTTTGTGTCCACTTTTGGCTCCTATAAAGGTGAGTACCTGACTGGTTCCAGAACCGACTTTGTGGTTTAGCAGAAACCCAGGGAGGTGAGAAGGGTGACCTGCAGATTTTACTGTTCTGGGACTGCCTACAAACCAGTTGTTTAGATATGGAAAACAGCAATCCTCTGCCTCCTTATGGGCCACCTAGACACTTTGAATACCCTTGGAGTAGAGTAATGTAAGGGCATTGTTTGAACTGTATGACCTGAGGCAGTTCAACTGAGGTACTTTCATGGAATCTCTGATTAGGTTATGGAAATAGTATCCTGAGGTCCAGGAGGCTAGCCAGTCCTGGCCTTAGGGAAGGTAAATTGCTAGAGTTACCATTTTGAACTTGTCAAAAGATGCTTGTTCATATCTGAGACTCAAATGGGCCATTCTCTGTCTTTTTGGGGTATGAAGATCAATATAGACCTGCCCTGATGCAGGGAGGAACCCTACTGCCTGACAGCTACTAGGATGAGACCCTGTTTCCAGAGCTAGGGTCTTGAAGCAGTTAGAAAAAGTCTGCTTTCAACTTGGGAAACTTTAGCTGAGAACCAGACCCCTGGCTTACTACTTCCAGAACCCACTTGTCTGAGGTTAAAGAAGCCCACCCTGACTGAAGTGTTTTTGCCTGCCCCCCACTGGTGCAGGAGAATCGCCCGGGCACCCCATCAGGGTGCCTGTTTCAGGAGTTGAGGCTGTGTGAGCAGGTCTGCCCACCTCGCCTGCCCTGCTCTGAAGAAGCCCTGACAGGCAGAGGAGGCCTGAGTCTGGTAGAAAGGTCGTAGTGCTTTCTACCTCACTCCTGGGGGGCCTTTGAGGAGTGGCTCAGCCTCAGCCTGCACTCAGGTAGTCCCATTCATCCATCTTCTTCATGTACTTTCGTCTGCTTCCAAACAGAGAATTTCCCCACAGGAAAATCTATAGCCTTAGTCTGTATCCGTGACAAACTAGTACACCTGAGCCAGGCCAACCCACGAAAGCTACAGATGCCATGACCCAGAGGAAACATCATAACATCCGCAGTAGCATGAAACTGAACCTTAGAGGTTTAATGCGACTAGTAGCTACCTGTTCAGTTCACTAGCTGGACAGGGCCTGCTTGGCCAATTGCATAACAGTATTCATCAGATTTCTGATATCAGTTGCATAAGCTATATAATTTGCTGCCTGAGTCCCAGAGGCTGCTATACTGTTTTTCGGTTGCATCAATCTTCTGAACTTTGTCAGGAGGATGTAGCTGAGGAATATTAGTTTTATCACAGCAGCAGCCTGAACTACCCCAACATGACTGTATTGTTGAGAAAGGAATTCTGTATCAGGGCTCGATGTATACCTCCTGTCCATCTTTTTTCTACAGGAGGCACAGAATTAGAGCTTTTAAATTTTTAATTGTTTGTTTCCAAAAGACTTATATAAAGGAATAATCTCCTAGACTTGGAATATCCACGTTTCTACAAAATTAGTTCCTGCTCATCCACGGCCTTCTAAAGGAAGTTGAGGGTTTGTGCAACTTTTATAAAATATAAATGAGATGGGACTCAGACAGCATATGGGGGAGATTGTGTTGGTCTGTCTGGGAGATGTCCCCCAATGGTCACACCTAGACCTTCCCAGCCACATTCATACTGTTCATAACCTCCTCCCCTCCTCTGGTCTAAAATTCTCAATATCATAACTTGAACCACTGGGACCGACGAACTAATTTTACCAGATAGTGGTGGTTCGACGACCCTGAGACAGTGACTGGACACTTTGTGTGCTTTGTTATCTCTGCGTAGTTGGAGAAGGAATTTTGACCTAGATCTGCTGATTTTTCTTTTTTCTTTACTGGAATTGGTTCCTGAACCGCTTTCTTTGCCCGAGGAAGTTCCCTGGTCAGAGGGGACCTCTGGTTCAGTAGGCCAACTGGGCTGGCCATCCGGGTCAGCGGACTTTTGTCTTCCTCCCTGAGCCTTTTCCAATCTTTTTCCAGGGTCTGTAGGAAATTACATACCTGGCAGTTGACTGAGGTGGTCAACCTCAGACAATACACATGGGTGTGGGCTGCCTGCAAAGACTTCCCACAAACATCACAGTGTTGGAAACCCAGGCCCGGTTTTCTGCTTTAACATATGTTGTCAACTAAAATCTTGCCTTTAACGAAAATAGGGCAAGACAATCTTATCGGTTCCAACCGTGTCACGGGTATTGGAAAACCGTATTAAATCCGCTAGGAACCGATAAGAACCGAACCGTGACTTCTAAAATAGTAACTTTTAGTTTTAAATGAGTTTTAATTCCACTGATCGGTTCAAACCAACCGATAACTTTATGTTCCACAGACAAAACCTCATTTACTTACGGTTACTACAGATAGAGCTTGAACTGAACTGTTTTATTTAAATAAAACTATTTCGATTAACCAACCGAAAACACTTAAACCGAGAAATGAACGGAGCAGAAGGAGAAATCTCCGAGCGACCGTTCACTGAGGCGAGTAAAGAATTTGTCTTAAGTTTGAAATGACACAGACAGAGCTGCTCGTGCTGTGTTTATTTGAATGGAGCCATTGAATTGCAGTTCTAGAGCTGGATCAACTGCTAATGTCTATAATATAGCAAGACTCACGTTGTTTGAAACACGTCTTCCAAGTCATGCTTAAGCCCGCTGAACAAAGGTCTGTGGGGTTTGTATGTTGATCATGCAAACATTAAAATTCCAGGCGGGGTAGGGTCCCTGAAAGGAGGGGTTGGTGAAGCAATCAGAAAAAACTTGGAATACAGGATGAGCTGAAAGAAGAGGGCTTACCCAAGGAAATAAAAGCAGACAGCAGCTAGATGCACTTTAGGTAGCTGTCTCAGCCCCAAGGTATTTAAGTGGACCTATAATCCAGGATGTGGGTAACCAGCAAATTCTGGGAATAGTTCAGAGTACCATGGAACCTTCATCTGGAATTATAAGTCTTGTGGAAGGTTTGTAGCCTCAGATATCCATCACACTTGGGAGGTGTAATCAGCAAACTTAATCAAGAGCCAGACCTTGAGATGAGAGATTTGAGGTTCGGTACCAAACCTCCCTGAGTACAGGTTAACAGGTGATAATTGAAGACATGGGAAGATGGACTGCTAAGGACAGTAGGTGGATCCAGTGTTGTTGGCCCAACCTGGAGCAACAAGATCATCTTGCAGGTTGAGATCTGATTTGACTAGCACTTGAACAGGAGAGGGAAGGGGAAGATAGCGAAACCTTCCTAACTGAGAACCAAGGATCCAGAGGACTGAGTTCAACATTGGGGCCTGCAGCAAAAGGGGCTGGTGATCTGGGGCCAAAGATTCATCTGGAGTTCCATCTTGGCAAATACTCTAAGACCAGGGGTCCAGTGACCATTCGTGATGACCCTGAATCCTTGAGAGCACTAGGACAATGTCCTTGCCTGGGAGAACGTCGAAGAAAATTACCACCTTAGTAATGTTTTTCTCTCATGGAGTTCATATGACTTAATGCAGTTAGCTGTCGATTTGAACTGCCCCAGAGAGGAGAGTTAACCCAGGGAGTCTGAGTCTGCGCCATGAGCGCTGCCAAAGTTTATCTGGGCAGTTTCAAATGAAACTGCTGATTCACGAAGCTAACAACAACAAGTCTGTGGAAAGTTTCACTAGCCAAATGGCTACCATAGAAATAATAACATATAAATAATAATAATAATAACAATGAATAGTAGTATTATTATTACCCTCCTGACAAGGTTGATAAGACCTTCCCCAAAGACTAAGTCCAGAAGGGGCCACATACTTAAATAAATAACCTAGTTTTCAAACCTAAATAAAAGAAGGTGTGGGGAAAACTACAATGGCATGACACAGTGTTTGCACTACTTTCCATCCTACCCAAGTAGAAGTCTGAGAGGTAGGAGGGGGTTTATTATAGCAAGATTCATGAAAAAAAATTATTAAGGTGAGTAATTTTTTCAAACACGGTGAAGTCTTGCTATATTATGACTAATGCAGATATACAGCATACTTCCATGGAGGAGGGTCAGGAACCTACTTAGAAATAGGCTCTGAAGCACCGCTGTGCCAAACTACATCTCTCCTGAATGAATATCCAGGAATAATGCTTGGAAAAGTTGAACTGTTTTCCAAGTAGCAGCTTGACAGATTTGTGAATGGAATATCTCCAGCAGCCGCTAGAGGTGCAGCTGTACCCTCAGGAGTGATTTCAGTCCTGAGGGGGTTATCTACCAGTTTTTGATAACAAATCGATACAGACAATCCACCTGTAATTGTCCTCAGGCAGGTCTCCTTTTTCATCCCTACAGGTAAGGAAGAGTTGGAGGATTCAACCTGTGCCTTGGTGCCCAAATAGTATTAAGGTTTTTGACGTCCAAGCTGTGCAGCTCTCCTCACCTGGAGGAAGAATGCTCAGTGAAAATACCGGAAGAGAGATGACTTGGTTCAGGAAACTAAACCACTTAGGCAAAACTTTCAGTCCTGTGATACTTATCTCCGGTGGAAAGAGGCAAATCTCTTCATCGACAGGGCTCTGCAGTTCACTTGCAGGCGCCTGGCAGAAGTGATAGTACTAGGAAACAGTTTGTTAGAAACTTGATCTCTGAGACAGAGGCTCATGGGGGTTGCATTAACTGAGCAATGCAAACATTCAGGTCCCAGGCGGGAGCTGGTTTCTAAAAGGAGGGTTAGTGTGAAGCAACTCCCCCTTAAAAAACTTGGAAAACACAGGGTGAGAAGAAAGGAAGCAGGCTTCCTGCTGACGAAAAGAAAACTTACCACCTTAGTAATTGCTTCTTCTCATGGAGTCTTGCTATATTAGGACCACGTGAGGTCATTCCCCACACTTGAACTGCTCCCGGAGAGGAAAACAGTTAACTCCAGAGTGATCTGAGTTCCACAGCCGAGGGCGCTGTTCAAAGTCTCATTGGCTAGTTTCAAATGAAACTGTCAGGTTCTTTACTGACCTAAACCAACATAGCTAGTCTGTGGAAAACTCTCTACACTAGCCATTGGCTACCTACCATTAGTAGAATAAGAACAATCACAGAATAATAACAATGTTGTTAGGATCTTGCACAAGCACTAGCCATTTCCTCTCCCAAAGACTCAAGTCCAGAGGACCATCTACCATAACAAGCAAATACCTGAGTTCCTCAACCCAACTAGAGAGACTAAAATGGCATGACACAGTGCTTGCACTAATTTGTCACCCCATACCCAAGTAGGAGTTCTGAGAGGGGTAGGAGGGGTTGCTAATATGAGAATCTGCGAGAAGAAAGCAATTACTAAGGTGAGTGATTTTTCTTCAAACACCATGAAGTCTTGCTATATTAGGACCATTGCAGATTACACAGCAGTACCTCCATGGAGGAGGGTCAGAACCTACTTAGAAATAGGCTCTGAAGTACAGCTGTGCTAAAACGAGCATCTCTCCTGGACTGGACGTCCAGGAATAATGTTGGTAAAGGTGTGAACTGTTTTCCAGGTAGCAGCTTGACAAATTTCCAAATGGAATATCTCTCAGCGGCCGCTAGAGATGCAGCTGTACCCTAGGGAGTGAGCCCTCAGACCTGAGGGGTTCCCTACCTAGTTTTGGTAACAGAATTGGATACAAGAGACAATCCACCTTTAATTGTCCTCTTAGTGGCAGGTTTCCCTTTGCCAACCTCTCCATAGGTAAGGAAAGAGTTGAGGATTCAGATCCTGTGACCCTTGAGTACGCTCCACATAGTAGCTTAGGGCTCTTCTGACGTCCAAGCTGTGTAGTCTCCTTTCACCGAGGAAGAATGCTCAGTGAAAAATACTGGGAGAGAAATGGACTGGTTCAGATGAAAATCTGAAACCACTTTGGGTAAAAACTTTGTTAGTCCTGAGACTACCTTATCCCTGTGAAAAGAAATAAAATCCTTTCCACTGAAAGGGCTTGCACCACTTATACTGCCTGGCAGAAGTGATAGCCACTAGAAAAACAGTTTTCCATGTTAAATACTTGAGATCTGCAGAAGAAAGGGCTCAAAGGAGGTTGCATTAACTGAGCATGCAAACATTCGGTCCCAGGCAGGGGCTGGTTCGAAAGGAGGGTTAGTGAAGCAACCCTTTAAAAAACTTGGAAAACACAGGTGAGAGGAAGAGAAACAGACTTCCCTGCGAAACAAAGGCAGAAACAGCTGCCAGATGAACCTTCAAGGTAGCTGGTCTAAGGCCTAGGGAATTTAGATGGGCCAGATAGTCCAGTAAAGTGGCCAAGTCAGCAGATTCTGGCACAATTTGTTTCTCCAACACCAGAAGGAAAACCTCTTCCACTTAGAATTGTAAGTGGCTCTAGTGGAAGGCTTCCCGAAGCCTTTAAATATCCAGGACCCCTTGAGAAAGGTGCAAATCAGTAAAATTCTATTTCTCAAGAACCAAGCTTGAGGTGGAGGATTTGAGGTCCGGTACACTCTCCCTTGTGCTGTGGTCAGCAAGTCGTGGGTCCTGGGCAAGGTCAGGGGAGGGTAGATTGTGGGGACAGGAGGAGAGGATACCAGGCTGTCTGGTCTGTCTGGAGCAATCAGAACCACTTTTGCAGGCTGAGTTCTGATTTATCAATACCCTGAAGAGGAGAGGAAGGGAAAAGCATATAGAATTTCCCTTCCAATGCAGCAGAAAGGCGTCCAGGGGACTGAGTCCAGCACTGGAGGCCTGCACACAAACAAAAGGAAGTTGATGGTTGTCTGGGGCTGCTAAGAGATCTATCTGAGGGTGCCCCATCTGGCAAAGACCATTAATACCTGAGGATTCAGAGACCATTCGTGATGGCCCTGAAATCCTGCTGAGAGCATCATGGACATTGTCCTTTTCTGGAAGGTGAATTACATCAGGGGTGTTCAGGAGTAGCCAGAGACCACAACTTCATTGCTTCGGTGCACAAGGCTGATGACCATATGCCTCTTTGTTGTTGATGTACCACATTGTTGTGGTGTTGTCTGTCCTGATTTGAACTACTTTATTCTGGACAACAGTTGAAAAGGCATGAAGAGCTAAAAGAACAGCTCTGAGTTCCAAAAGATTGATGTGGAGCAGAGATTCCTGGGGGGACCACACTCCTTGAGTGGAAAGGTCGCCCAAGTGAGCCCCCCACCCTAACAGGGAGGCATCCGTGGTAAGGGTGAGGAGTGAAACGGTATAAAGGGAACCCTGAGTAAGATTGCTTTGATCCTGCCACCACTGAAGGGCCAGGATCAGGGTTTTGTCACCGACTAATTTGGTGAGGGTCCCTCCTTAGACCAATAGGACCTCAGTGGAACTGATGTCCTCATCTGAAATCTTGCTCCTGCACGACAGCTGTGGAAGCAGCCATGTGCCCCAGGAGTTGCAGAAAGTGCCTTGCTGGTCGAGAGACCCCGTGAGGGTAAAGGAGGAGCACAGGCAATGAGCCTGTCTACTCTTTCCGGGGGGAGAAATGCCCTGGCTAACTTTGTGTTCAATTCTGCACCTATGAAAGTTAGAACCTGAACAGGTTCCAGAACTGACTTTGGTAAGTTCAGCAGGAATCCCAGGGAAGTGAGAAGCTGCTGGGTGACTTGCAAGTGGGATTTTACCTGATCTGGAGACTGACCCACTGTGAGCCAGTCGTCCAGGTAGGGAAACACAGCAACTCGCTTTAAATGAGCCACTACCACAGCTAGACATTTTGTAAATACCCTTGAGCCGAGGTTAGGCCAAGGGCATTGCTCTGAACTGAGAAGGCATAGAGAGCAGTTCAATCTGAGGTACTTTCGTGAGAAGGCCTGATCATGACATTAGGAATAGGTATCCTGAGGTCCAGGGAAGCTAACCAGTCCTCTGGCCTCAGGGAAGGCAAAATCATTACTAGAGTTAACATCCTCAACTTTGGTTTCAACAGATGTTTGTTCAGGCACCTTAAGTCTAAGATGGCCGCCATTCTCCTGTCTTTTTGGGGAAGAAAATATCTTGAGTACAGTCCCTTGCCCTGATGGCAAGGGGGGACCATTTCCACTGCTTTGCAATCCAGAAGGAAGAAACCTCTGCTTCCAAAGCAAGGGCTTTGAAGAGTTTGCAGGTGAAATTGCCTGGCTCTCATCTTTGGGAACTGTTTGAAGCTGAGAACCAGGCCTGGCTTACTACTTCCAGAACCCACCTGTCCGAAGTTAGGGACAGCCAGTTCTGGCTGAATAAGCCAACCTGCCCCCTGGTACAGAGGATAGGCTTTGGGCACCCCATCAGGGTGCCTGGCTGGCAGCAACTTTAGGCTGAGGGGAGGGCGACTGTCTGCCTGTGCCCCGTCTACCTCTGCCTCTAAAAAAAAAACCCTCTGTGAAAAGCAGAGGAGGCTTGAGACTGGTAAAGGGCCTGTGGAAAGGCCTACCCCTACCCTGGGGGCTCATGCCTTGTGGAGTGGCATGCTTCTCCTTAGCTCTGGGCACTTTTGTAGGTAGTTCTATATTCATCCATCTTTTCATATAATTTTCTGTTTGATCATCAAACAGAGAATTTCCGATACAGGAAAATCCATAGCCTTTGACTGAGTATCTTGGGACAGATTAGTGCATCTGAGCCATGCCAACCTACGGAAAGCTCACAGAAGTGGCCATGACCCAGAGGAAACATCATTAACATCAACAGCAGTATGAAATTGAACTTTAGAGGCTTCAATGCCATCAGCAGCCACCCTGTTCCAACTCACTAGCCAGCTGGCCCTGGGCCTGCTTGGTAACTGCAAAATTGTGTCCCATCTAGACTTCTGATATCTAGCCACATAAGCCATATAATTAGCCTGCCTGAGTCCCAAAGAAGCTGCCATATGTTTGTTTTTCGCCATGGCATCAATCTTTCCTGAACTTATCAGGAGGATGTGGAGGCCAGGGAATATTAGCCTTGTCACAGGCTGCAGCTTGAACAACACCTACATGACTACACTGTTCAGTGAGGAAGTCTGTATTAGGGCCTGATAAAGTATACCTTCTGTCCATTTTTTTATCTACAGGAGGACAGAATGAGGATTTTTTAAATCTTTGTTGTTTGCTTCCTAAATGACTTCATGCAAAGGAATAGACAACCTCCTAGACCTGAAATATCCATCACTTCAACATAATCAGGCTCCTCTTGCTCATCCACAGCCTCCTTCTAAAGGAAGCTGAGGTTTCTGCAACCTTTTGTAAAACATAAAATGAGAAGGGGACTCAGACAGCATAGGGGAGATTCTAAAGGTCTATCTGGAGAAATGTCCGGTTCAATGGGCACGCCCAGACCTTCCCAGTCGCAAACATACTGATCAAATTCCTCCTTATGTGGTTCATAAAAACCCTCAACATCATATTCTGAACCACTGGGACTGAACGAGACACCCTTTTCCCGAGATGCAGGGGTTCGAGATCCCTGAGACAAAGACTGGACAATCAGAATGGCTTTAGCTATCTCTGCAGCAGTTGGAGAGACAATTTTGTACTCCAGACCTGCTGATTTCTTTGTCTTTTTTGCTGGGACCGGTTCCTCTGAACCAGCTTTCCTTTTGCCCGAGGAAGTCTCACCCTGGTCAGAGGGCACTCCCTCTGGCCCAGTGGGTACTGGACCGGGCTGGCCATCCGGGTCAGCGGACGTTTTGGCCTCTTGTTCCCTGAGCCGGCCCAATCTCTTTTTCAGGGTTGCTGCAGGGAAATTTTTACACACCTGGCAGTCTGACAGGAGGTGGTCAGCCCCCAGACAATAAACACATGTGATGTGTGGGTCAGCCTTGGCAAAGGCTTCCCACAGACATCACAGTGTTGAAACCCAGTGGGCCCAGTTTTTCTTTTGTTTCTCAGACATAATGCCAGCCTAACCAAAAACTTCGCCCTTTAGATGGCAGTGCAGGTAAGACACCCTTATCGGTTCCTAATCGCGTTCACGGGTATTTGAAAAACCCCAAATAAAACTTAGGTTTTTAGAACCGTAAGAACCGGAACCGCACTCTAAAAGCCCAACCAAACAGTTTGACATATATATTTTATTAAATCCGATCGGTTCAAAACCGAACCGATAATGAATTTCCACACAGACTTAATTTCTGTACTTACGGTTTACCAGATAGAGCTTTTAACTGAAATGCGGTAAAATAAATATTTTTGCGGTTCCAATGAACTGAAAATACTCGCTTGAACCGAGAAATGAACTGAGCTGAAGGAGCTGATCTCCTCGAGCGACTGTTCAGTGAAGCGGAGTAAAGAATCTGACAGTTTCATTTGAAACTAGCCAGATAGAGTTTAAGCGTCCAGGCTGTGGAACCCAGATCACTCTGGAGTTAACTGTTTCTCCTCGGGCAGTTCAAGTGTGGGGAATGACTGCAATGGTCCTAATATAGCAAGACTTCATGGTGTTTGAACAGAGACAGCTGCCAGATGAACCTTCAAGGTAGCTGGCCTAAGGCCCAAGGAATTTAAATGGACCAAATAGTCCAGTAAAATGGGAAGATCAGCAGATTCTGGGATAATCTGCTTCTCAGAGCACCAGATGGAAAACCTTTTCCACTTAGAATTGTAAGTGGTTCTAGTGGAAGAGCTTCCTGAAGCCTTTAAAATATCCAGAACACCTTGAGAAAGGTGTAAGTCAGCAATTATAACTCCTCAAGAGCCATGCCTTGAGATGGAGGGATTTGAGGTCCGGATAACACACTCCTCCTGTGCACAGGCCAGCAAGTCGGGACTCTGGCAAGCTCAGGGCAGGGTGGACTGTCAGGACAGAAGCAGTGGGTACCAGGGCTGTCTGGCCCAATCTGGGGCAATCAGAATCACTTTGCAGGGCTGAGATCTGATTTTTACTAGTACCCTGAAAAGAGAGAAGGGAAGACATACAGGAAACCTTTCCAATCCAACTGAAAGCGTCCCAGGGGGACTGAGCTCAGCACTGGAGGCCTGCAACAAAACAGAGGAAGTTGGTGGTTGTCTGGGGCTGCGAAAAGATCTATCTGAGGGTGCCCAATCTGGCAAAGACTGACCCCAGCACCTGAGGATTCAAGAGCCCATCTCGTGATGGCCCTGAGGAAATCCTGCTGAGGGCATCCGCCAGACATTGTCCTTCCCCTGGAAGGTGAACTGCTATCAGGAGGTGTTCAGGGAGTAAGCCAGAGACCACAACTCATTGCTTCCGTGCACAAGGCTGATGACCGAGTGCCCCTTCTTGTTGATGTACCACACTGTTGTGGTGTTGTCTGTCCTGATTTGAACTATTGTTCTGGACAGAAGCTGAAAAGCCTGAAGAGCTAAAAAAGACAGCTCTGAGTTCCAAAGGTTGATGTGGAGCAGAGATTCCTGAGGAGACCACACCCTGAGTGGACAGGTTTCGCCAAGTGAGCTCCCACCCTAACAGGGAGGCATCCGTGGTGAGGGTGAGGGGTGGAACGGGAATGAAGGGAACCCTTGTTTTAGATTGCTTTGATCCTGCCACCAGTGGAGAGCCAGGATCAGAGTTTGGGTCACTGGAACCAATTTGGAAAGGTGTCCCTCCTTTGAGACCATTAGGCCCTCAAATGGAACTGAATGTCCCTCATCTGGAATCTTGCTCCTTGCACTACAGCTGTGGAAGCAGCCATGTGCCCCAGGAGTTGCAGAAATGCCTTGCTGGTCGAGAGACCAACCAGGAGTAAGGAGGATGCCGGAGCAATGAGTCTGTCCTACCCTTTTTCCGAGGAGTGGAAGAAATGCCTGGCCTAACTTTGTGTCAATTCTGCACCTATGAAAGTTAGTACCTGAACTGGGTTCCAGAACTGACTTTGGTAAATTCAGCAGGAATCCCAGGAAGTGAGAAGTTGCCATGACTTGCAAGTGATTTTACCTGATCTGGGGACTGACCCACTATGAGCCAGTCGTCCAGGTAGGGAAACACAGCAACCCCTTGCCTTCTTAAATGAGCCACTACCACAGCTAGACATTTTGTGAACACCCTTGCGCAGAGGTAAGGCAAGGGCATTGCCCTGAACTGGTAGTGGCCTGAGGGCAGTTCAAACCTAGGTACTTTCGTGAGAAGGCCTGATCAGAACATGAAAATAGGCATCCTTGAGGTCCAGGAAGCTAGCCAGTCCCCTGGCCTCAGGGAAGGCAAAATCATTGCCAGAGTTAACATTTTGAACTTTGGTTTCAAAAGATGCTTGCTCAGGTACCTTAAATCTAGAATGGCCGCCATTCTCCTGTCTTTTTGGGTAAGAAAGTATCTTGAGTACAGCCCTTGCCCTGATGGCAAGGAGGACCCTTCCACTGCTTTGCAGTCCAGAAGAGAAGAAACCTCTGCTTCCAAAGCAAGGGCTTTGTAGGATTTGAGGAGGAAAATGTCTGGCTTTCATCTTTGGAAACTGTTTGAAGCTGAGAACAGACCCTGGTTTATTAACCCAGAACCCATCTGTCCGGTTAGGGACACCCAGTTCTGGCTGAAATAAGCCAACCACCTTCACTGGTACAGGAGGTCGGCCCTGGGCACCATGCAGTGCCTGCTTGCTGCCAGCCTTAGGCTGAGGGAGGGGACAGTTTACTTGTGCCCGTCTACCTCTGCTCTCTGAAGAAAACCCTCTGTGCAAATGCAGAGGAGGCCTGAGATTAGTAAAAGGCCTGTGGAAGGCCTGCCTCATTCCTCTGGGAGCATGCCTCTGTGGAGTGGCATGCCTCTCCTTAGCTTGGGCACTTTTGTAGGTAGTTCTGATTCATCCATCTTTTCATATAGTTTTCGTTTGTTCTCAAACAGAGAATTACCCACTACAGGAAAATTCATAGCCTTTGACTGAGTATCTTGGGACAGATTAGTGCATCTGAGCCATGCCAACTCACGGAAAGCTACAGAAGTGGCCATGACCCTAGAGGAAACATCATTAACATCAACAGCAGTATGAAATTGAACTTTAGAGGCTTCAATGCCATCAGCAGCCACCTGTTCTAACTCACTAGCCAGCTGGCCATGGGCCGCATTGCTACTTCTGTACTGTGTCCCATCTAGATTTCTGATATCTATTTCATAAGCCATATAATTTGCCTGCTGATCCCAAAAAAAAACTGCCATATACTGTTTTTTAGCCTGCATCAATCTTCCTGGAACCTTATCAGGAGGATGTGAGGCCAGGGGAATATTAGCTCTTTCACAGGCTGCAGCTTGTACCACACCCATGGCTGACTACACTGCTCAATGAGGAAGTCTGTATCAGAGCCTGACAAAAGCATACCTTCTGTCCATTTTTTTTATCTACAGGAGGAACAGAATGAGGATTTTTAAAATCTTGTTGTTTGCTTCCTAAATGACTTATGCAAAGGAATAGACAACCTCCTAGACTCTGGTATATCCATACTTTCTACATAATCAGGCTCTCTTGCTCATCCACAGCCTCCTAAAGGAAGCTGGAGGGTTTCTGCAACCTTTTGTAAAACATAAAATGAGAAGGGACTCAGACAGAATAGGAGGAGATTCTAAAGTCTGTCTGGAGAAATGTCCGGTTCAATGGGCACGCTCCAGACCCTCCAGCCACAACATATATTGATCAAATTCTCCTCTCCTCCTGTGGTTCATAAAATTCCTCAACATCATACTCCTGAACCATGGAACTGAACGAACCAACCTTTACCAACTGTTGGTGTTCCAGGACCCTGAGACAGTGACTGGACAATCTGTATGGCTTTAGCTATTTCTGCAGCAGTTGGAGAGACAATTTTGGACCCAAACCTACTGATTTTGTCTTTTCACTGAGACTGGTTCCTCTGAACCAGCCTTCCTTTGCCCGGAAGTCTCACCCCTGGTCAGAGGGCATCCCTCTGGTCCAGTGGGTGCTGGACCGGCTGGCCATCGGGTCAGCGGACTTTTGGCCTCTCATTCCCTGAGCCGGCCCAATCTCTTTTCCAGAGTGGCTGCAGGAAATTTTGACACCTGGCAGTCTGACAGGAGGTGGTCAGCCCCAGACAATAAACACAGTGGTGTGGGTCAGCCTTGCAAGCTTCCCACAGACATCACAGTGTTGAAACCCCAGTGGCCCGGGGTTTTCTTTGGGTTTCTCAGACATAATGCCAGCCTAACCAAAAACTTGCCCTTTTGATGGCCGTGCCAGGCAAGACACCCTTATCGGTTCCTAACCGTGTCACGGGTATTTGAAAAAACCTAATTTTAAAGCAAGTTTTTTTTAGAACCGATAAGAACCGGGAACCGCACTCTAAAAGCCCAACCAACACTTTAAAACGTTAATTTCAGCAAACCGATCGGTTCAAAACCGAACCGATAATTGAATTTCCACACAGCCTTTAATTTTTGTACTTCGGTTTACCAGATAGAGCTTTTAACCAAATGCGGTAAAATAAATACTTTTTCCGGTTCAAATGAACCGAAAATACTCTGAACCGAGAAATGAACCGAGCTGAAGGAGCTGATCTCCGGCGACTGTTCAGTGAGCGAGATAAAGAATCTGACAGTTTCATTTGAAATTGCCCAGATAGAACTTTGGCATAGCGCTCTCGCGCTGTGGAACTCAGACTCCCTGGATTAACTCTTTCTCTCCGGGGCAGTTCAAGTGCAGTGGCTAACTGCATTAGTCATAATATAGCAAGACTTCATGGTGTTTGAAGGAGGTGTTCAGGGAGTAAGCCAGAGACCACAACGCATTGCTTGCGTGCACAAGGCCGTAGACCGAGAGTGCCCTGTTAGTTGATGTACCACATTGTGGTGGTGTTGTCTGTTCTGACCTGTACAACTTTGTTCTGAACAGATTTGGAAAAAGCTTGAAGTGCTAGAAAACTGCTCTGAGTTCCAACAGACTGATGTGGAGCAGAGATTCCTGAGGGACCACAATCCCTGGGTAGTGAGGTTGCCCATGTGAGCTCCCCACCCCAAGAGGATGCATCTGTAGTAAGGATTAAGGAGTGAGACTGAGTGACAAAGGAACCCCTTGTCTCAGATTGCTCTGATCCTGCCACCACTGTAGGGCCTGGATCAGGGTTCAGAGTAACTGGGATCAATTTGGTTAGAGGGTCCTTCCTTTGAGACCAAAAGGCTTTCAAATGGAACTGGATGTCCTCATCTGAAATCTTGCTCCCTGCACTACTGCTGTAGAGGCAGCCATGTGCCCCAGGAGCTGTAGAAAATGCCTTGCTGGTCAAGAGACCTGCAGGGTGAATGAGGAGGCCAGAGAGACCAGGGTCCTTGCCCTGTCCAAAGGGAGGAAGGCTCTGGCTTTCTCTGTGTTCAGCTCTGCGCCTATGAAGGTGAGGAGCTGGACAGGCTCTAGAACTGACTTTGTAAGATTCAGAAGGAAACCTAGAGAGGTGAGCAGTTGCTGAGTTATCTGTAGATGTAACTTGACTTGGTCTGGGGACTGGCCTACTATGAGCCAGTCGTCCAGGTAAGGGAAGATGGCAATTTTTGTCTTCTTAGGAAGCAACTGCTACTGCCAGGCATTTGTGAATACCCTTGGAGCAGAGGTGAGGCCAAAGGGCATTGCTCTGAACTGGTAATGGCCTGAGGGCAGCTCGAGACGGAGGGTACTTCGATGGGAGCTTCTGATGAGAACATGGAGTAGGCATCCTTGAGGTCTAGGGACGCTAGCCAGTTCGAGGTCTAGGGGCGCTAGCCAGTCCCTAGCCTTAGAGAGGAGTAGAATAATTCCCAAGTCACCACTTTGAATTTTGGTTTTAAAAGGTGCTTGTTTAAGTATCTGAGATCCAGGACGGGCCACCATTCTCCTGTCTTTTTTGGGGTAAGGAAGTACCTGGAGTACAACCCTTTGCCCTGGTGTAGGGGTGGAACACTTTCCACAGCTCTGAGAGCCAGGAGGGAAGAGACCTCTGCCTCTAGGGCAAGTGCCTCTGGTGGATTTGCAGGTGGAAAGGATCCTGGACAAAGTAAGCCAGCCTGCCCCCTACAGGTAGCTGAGAATCGGCCCTGGCAACCCCATCAGGGTGCCTGCTTGGCAGGGGCTTTGGGGTGAGGGGTGGAAGCAGGCCTGCTTGTACCCAGTCTGCCCCTCCCTCTAAAGAACCCCCTCTGGGCATAAGCAGAAGAGGAGGCCTGGGCTTGGTAAAAAGGCCTATGAAAAGGCCTGCCCCTGGGAAGCTGCCTTTGGGGAGTGGCCTGCCTTTCCTTGGCCTGTGCACTCCTATAGGTGGTCCTATACTCATCCATTTTCTTCATGTAATTCTCTGTCTGCTCCCCAAACAGAGAATTACCCACAACAGGAAAATCCATGGCCTTAGTCTGGGTATCCTGTGACAGGCTAGTACATCTGAGCCAAGCCATTCTGTGAAGTGCCACAGATGTAGCCATGACTCTTAATGACACATCATTTGAGTCTACTGCAACATGGAATTGCACCTTGGATGCCTCAATACCATCAGCAGCCACCTGCTCCAGCTCCTTGGCAAGCTGGCCAGGGACCTGTTTTGCTACAGCCATAACAGTATCCCATCTGGATTTCTGGTATCTAGCAACATAAGCCATATAATTTGCCTGTCTGAGTCCCAAGGATGCTGCCATGTACCGTTTCTTTGCCATGGCATCAATCCTCCTGGAGTCCTTGTCCGGGGTGTGCTGGTAAGGAATATTTGCTTTGTCACAGGCTGCAGCCTGCACTACTCCAACATGGCTGCATTGTTGTGTAAGGAACTCCGTATCAGAGCCTGACAATGTGTACCTCTTGTCCATTCTCTTATCCACAGGAGATATAGTGTGAGGAGTTTTTAGAATTTTAAATGTCTGTTTCCCAAAAGATTTATGCAAAGGAATAGACAGTCTCCTAGACTCTGGGATATCCATCATTTCCACATAGTCAGGCTCCTCTTGATCATCCACAGCTTCCTCCATAGGTAGCTGGCGGGTTTCAGACACTTTTTTATAAAACATAAAATGAGAAGGGGACTCAGAAAGCCTAGGAGGAGACACTCCCAAAGGTCTGTCTGGGGAGATGTCCAGGTCAATGGGCACATCCAGACTTTCAAATCCACATTCACGGCTTAAATTCGGTCGAAAACCGAGAAAAACAATACTTTAACCAACAAAATGAACCGAGCAGAAGGAGAAATCTCCTGAGCGACTGTTCAGTGAGGCGGAGTAAAGAATCTGACGGTTTGAGTTTGAAGAACAATAGAGTTTCAACCGAGCTCGAGCTCAGCATTCCATGCCTGGCATGGAAAGTTAACTCTTTCACCTCCGGAGCAGTTCGAAGGTTGGGACTCACTGCATACGTCATAATATAGCAAGACTTCATTTTGTTTGAATCACTTTGCAAGGTTGTGACCTTATCTTGACTAAAACTTTGAAAAGTAGAGAAAAGGGAGGAAGGCATACAGAAATTTCCCTTCCCAGTTCAGAATCAGATCATCCAGAGGGACTGGTCCCAAGACTGGGGGTCTGCAACAAAAGACAGGAAGTTGGTGATTGTCTGGTGCTGCAAAGAGATCCATCTCTGGAGTGCCCCACCTTGAAAAAAAATCACCTTCAACACCAGAGGGTCCAGGGACCATTCGTGATGGCCCTGTGAGATCCTGCTCAGTGCATCTGCTAGCACATTGTTCTTCCCTGGAAGGTGGACTGCTATCAGAGAGTTTTGAAGGGAATTAGCCAGGGACCACAACTTCATGGCTTCTGTGCACAAGGCCAAAGACCGAGTACCTCCCTGCTTGTTGATGTAACACATGGTGGTGGTGTTGTCTGTTCTGACCTGAACCACCTTGTTCTGCACTGACTGAGAGAAAGCTTGCAGGGCCAGAAAAACTGTCCTGAGTTCTAGGAGATTGATATGGAGAAGGGATTCCTGAGGGGACCACAGTCCCTGGGCAGTGAGGGCCCCACAGATGAGCTCCCCAGCCCAGAAAGGAAGCATCTGTGGTAAGGACCACTGAAAGACAGAGTGACAAATGGGACCCTTACCTTAATCTGTCCTGATCCTGCCACCATTGAAGGGCTTGGATCAAAGTCAGAGTCACTGGAATCAGTTTGGTAAGGGGATCCTTCCTTTGGGACAAAAAAGCCCTCAGATGGAACCGAATGTCCCTCATCTGGAATCTTGCCCCTTGGACCACTGCTGCTGAAGCTGCCATGTGGCCCAAGAGCTGAAGAAAATGCCTTGCTGGTCGGGACACCTGAAGGCTGAAGGAAGAAGCCAGTTCTATAAGAACTCTTGCCCTTTCCAGGGGAAGAAAGGCTCTTGCTTTGACAGTATCCAGGTCTGCCCCTATAAAAGTAAGGAGCTGCACTGGCTCGAGAACTGCCTTGGGAAGGCTGAGAAGAAATCCCAGAGAAGTGAGCACTTGCTGGGTCACTTGCAGGTCTGACTTGATTTGGTCTGGAGACTGGCCCACTATGAGCCAGTCGTCCAGATATGGAAAAATGGAAATCTTTTGCCTTCTTAGAAAGGCAACGACTACTGCCAGGCACTTTGTGAAAACCCTTGGGGCTGATGTTAGACCAAAGGGCATTGCTTTGAACCGATAGTGGCCTGAGGGCAACTCGAACCGGAGGTACTTTCTGTGGGACCACCTGATGGGAATGGGAAAACAGGCATCTTTGAGGTCTAGGGAGGCTAGCCAGTGCCCTGGCCTTAGAGAGGGAAGAATTATTCCCAGTTACCATCTTGAACTTTGGTTTTAAAAGATGTTTGTTCAGGTATCTTAGGTCTAGGATGGGTCGCCACTCCCCTGTCTTTTGGGGTAAGGAAGTACCTGGAGTACAGACCTTTGCCCCAGTGTAGGGCAGCAACTCTCTCTATGGCTCTTAAGGCCAGAAGAGATGAAACCTCTGCCTCTAAGGCAAGGGTTTCTGAGAGACCTGCAGGTGGAAAAGATCTGGCTCTCATCTTTGGAAATTTTTTGAAGCTGAGAACCAGTCCCTGGTCTACTATTTCCAGGACCCACTTGTCTGAGACATCCAGTCCTGGACAAAATAAGCCAGCCTGCCCCCTACTGGAACAGGAGAGTTGACCCGGGCAGACCCATCAGGGTGTCTGCTTGGCAGGGCCTCAGGCTGAGGAGTGGATGCAGCCCTGCTCATCCCCCTTTTGCCTCTCCCTCTGAAGAACCCCCTCTGTGAAAAGGGAGAAGAGGCCTGTGCTTGGTAGAAAGGCCTATGAAAAGGCCTGCTCCTAGACTGCTGCCTTTGAGGAGTTGCCTGCCTCTTCTTGGCCTCAGCACTCCTATAAGTGGTCCTGTACTCGTCCATTTTCTTCATGTAATTCTCTGTCTGCTCCCCAGAGAATTACCCACTATAGGAAAATCCATGACCTTAGCCTGAGTGTCCTGAGAGAGGCTAGTACATCTGAACCAAGTCATTCTCCGAAGAGCCACAGATGTAGCCATGACTCTTGATGACACATCACTGGAGTCCACAGTAGCATGAAATTGTACTTTTGATTCCTTAGTCCCATCAGCAGCCACCTCCTCCAGCTCCTTGGCTAGCTGGGGGGGGGGCTGTTTAGTCAGTGCCAGTACAGTGTCCCACCTGGACTTCTGGTACCTGGCTGTATAGGCCATATAGTTCGCCTACCTGAGTCCCAAGGAAGATGCCATGTACTGCTTTTCTGCCATGGCATCAATCTTCCTGGAGTCTTTGTCTGGGGGGTGTGAAGCCAAGGGAATATTTGCCTTGTCACATGCAGCAGCCTGCACTACCCCAAAATGGCTGCATTGTTGGTATAAAAACTCTGTATCTGAGCCTGATAGTGTGTACCTCTTGTCCATCCTTCTGTCAACAGGAGGTACAGTATTGAGAAACTTTAGGATTTTGAGTGTCTGTTTCCCAAAGGATTTGTGGAGGAGAACAGACAGTCTCCTGGACTCTGGGATGTCCACCATTTCCACATAATCAGGCTCCTCTTGATCCTCCATGGCCTCCACCATAGGAAGCTGGAGGGTTTCAGCCACCTTTCTGTAAAACAGAAAGTGGGGAGGGGACTCAGAAAGCCTAGGAGGGGAAACACCAGAAGGTCTGTCTGGGGAGATGTCCGGTTCCACAGGCACATCCAGACTTTCACCATCGTCACCATCATCTTCGAACTCCCCCTCCTCCTCAAACTCCGGTTCATAAAAATCTACAGGGGTATAATATTGAACCGGGGGAACCGATCGAACCGAACCCCTGCCAAATGGTGCCGGATCGGTCGGAACCGGGAGAAGCAATTCCACAATCAGAATCGCTCTGGCTATTTCTTCGGTGGTCGGAACATGAACCTCTTGATCCGAACCAGTCGATCTCTTTGCGTTTTCTTTTTGTAGGAACCCACCCCTCAGGATCGTCTCTCCTCCTTCTGGTTCAGTGGGAACCGAACCGTGCTGGCCATCCGGGACAGCGGACTTTTCAGGGGTAGATTTAGGAAAATTTTTACAAATTTGGCAGTCTGTATCGAGGTGTTCAAACCCCAGACAGTCAACACAGGTGGTGTGGGGATCGGCCTTATCAAAGACCTCCCCACACTCACTGCAGTGTTGAAACCCAGTGGGCCTGGTTTTCTTCTTGGGTTTCTCAGACATGGCCAACCTAACCAAACATACCCTTTTTATGACAACCGCCAGGCAAGACTCCCTTATCGGTTCCTAACCGTGTCCGGGTGTTGGAAAAAAACATTCAAAACATGTTTTTTTTTTTTAGAACTGATAAGGACTGGTAACCACACTGTAAGTAAAAGAACAGAAATTCACTAAAAGTGATCGGTTCAGCCGAACCGATCAAACAAGTTTACATTTCCACACAGAATTTAGGTAAAACCTGTCTAGTACTCACGGTACCACAGACAGAGGCTGAACCGACTAAGCGGAACAAATCTGGTTTAAAACCAACAGCATTACCGACACTTTAACCAACTTTTCGAACCGAGCTGAAGGAGAACTCTCCGGAGCGACTGTTCAGTGAGGCGGAGTAAAAAAATCTGACAGCTGGATTTCAAAGAGCTGCAGACAGAGACCTCAAGGGAGCTCGAGCTCAGCATTCTATGCACTGCACAGAAAGTTAATCCTTTGTTCTCCGGGACAATTTAAAGGCTGGAGCTAACTGCAATAGTCAGAATACAGCAAGACTTCATGTTGTTTGAAAGAAGAGGAAGCCTGGGCTTGGTAAAAAGGCCTGCCCCTGCCAGACCTAAACTGCTGCTTCTGAGGAGTGTCCTGCTTCTCTTTTGCTGCAGCACTCCTGTAGGTGGTCCTGTACTCATCCATCTTCTTCGTGTAAGCCTCCGTTTGTTCACCAAACAGAGAGTTACCAGTAACAGGAAAATCCATGGCCTTAGTCTGGGTATCCTGTGACAGACTGGTACATCTGAGCCAAGCTAATCTCCTCATGGAGACAGATGTAGCCATGACTCTGGAATGCACATCATTAGAGTCAACAGCAGCGTGAAACTGGACCATGGATGCCTCAATACCATCTGCAGCCACCTTCTCCAGCTCCTTGGCTAGCTGGGGAGGGGCATTCTTAGCCAGTTCCAGTACCGTATCCCACCTCGATTTCTGGTACCTGGCAGTATATGCCATATAATTGGCTTGTCTGAGTCCCAAAGAGGATGCCAAGTACTGTTTCTTGGCCATGGCATCCACTTTCCTAGAATCCTTATCTGGGGAGTGAGATGCCAGGGGAATATTAGCCTTATTACAGGCTGCAGCTTGCACTACCCCAACATGGCTGCAATGAGTTGTAAGAAATTCTATTCCAGGACCTGACAAGATACATCTCCTGTCCATCTTTTTATCCACAGGAGGTATAGAAGTTGGAAACTGCAACATTTTTTGTGTCTGTTTCCCCAGGGATTTATGCAGAGGAATAGACACTCTTCGACTCAGGGACATCCATCATTTCCATGAAGTCAGGTTCCTCCTGATCCTGTTTAGCTTCTTCCACTGGGAGCTGAAGAGTATCAGCCACTTTCTTGTAAAACAAGAAATGGGAGGGGGACTCAGAGAGTCTGGGAGGAGACACACTGGAAGGCCTGTCTGGAGAGATGTCAGGCTCTACAGGCTCATCTAGGCCTTCATCTTCCTCTTCATCATACTCCTCTTCTCCATCCCAACCGCCCTCATAGAAAGCCTCTGAATCAATGTCAGAAGCGACTATGTCTGACCGAACCGAACCTCTGTGAACAGCTGCCGGTTTGGTCGGAACCGGGCAAAGCGACTGAACAATAGAAATCGCTTTAGCAATCTCCTCAGCGGACAGACCATGGGAAGTAGGATCCGAACAGGCTGATTTTGGTTTCCTTTTGCTAGGAACAGATTCCGCAGAATCGGCTCTCCTTTTGCCAGAGGAGGTATCGCCCAGGTCAGTGGGAACTGCCGAACTGGGCTGGCCATCCAGGACAGCGGACTACTCGGCCTACCTCTCCCTTAGCCTACTCAAACGTTTTTCCAGAGTGGCTTTGGGAAAGTTTACAGATTTGGCAGTCTTCTTTGAGGTGGTCAAACCCCAGACAGTAAACACAGACGAGGTGAGGGTCGGCCTTAGCAAAGGCCTCCTTACACTCGGTACAGTGCTGAAACCCAGTGGGACCGGTTTTCTTTTTGGGTTTCTCAGACATGCCGGAATACTGAAAAGTTACCCTTACCAGCTATTACGCCAGGCAACTAAAAACTGATTAGTTCCAACCGTGTCACAGGTCAGTTTAAAAACGGAAATCGGAATTTTTTTTTAGGAACCGATGAGTAGCGGAAACCACAGTAATATTTAGAAACAAGACAGAAATACAATGGGGTTCGGTTCCAAACCAGACAGACCGGAGAAGAACCGAAGGCGAAAACAATTTCCACAATAATACAACAACTACCTACTACTACAACTTACTGTTACGAGACAGAGGTAAGAAGACCAAAATAAAGAAATGGTTAGGTAAAACCGACAGATTTAAACCGATACCGAACTGAAGTGCAGGAGGAATCTCCAGAGCGACTTCACAGTTAGGCGGAGTAAAAAAATCTGACGGTTACACTTCAGAGTGCTAGAGACAGAGATTGAAAACTGAGCCCGAGCTCAATGTTCTGTGCTTCTGCACAGAGTTAACTCTTTACGCTTCGGGGCAGTTCAAGTGCTGGGGCTAACTGCATTTAGTCAGAATACATCAAGAGTTCATGTTGTTTGAAAGAACTGGGAGGACGTGGGGCCACTCACATTTATATGGAAGTTGCTGCATCGTGGGCAGCCCCTGGAAGGCTACTGGCAAAAAAGTTTCCGTGTGGTCCTAGTGCCTGATGGCTATAGGTCCATATGGTATGCCCTCTGTATGGCGACACCATTACAGCGAACACATCGATGCAGACAACATAGTTCGCTGAAATAGTCTGCCTAAGACGCACTCTGTTCTCTGGTCCCGAACCCCCTCCCCAAATCAACTCCGCTCGGAGTTGATAATCCTTAGAGATTCGAGGGTGCATTGGGCGGGAGCAGCGGGGGGGTTTCGGGAGGCAAAAGCCTCCCGATAGAAAAGCAACGGCATCTCCTGCCAGATTTATGTCGAGCGCACTTGCTGTCAACATAAATCAGCTCGTTAGATGTCGGTCGACAACACAGTTGTCGAACCGGCATCGTAGATAATGCTCCACATGTGTGGCCTGATGCAAGAGATACCACTAATGAAGATCTTCTATTGTTATCGTGTAGAATTTTGATGTTTGAATTTTTTGGGTTTTTTTTTTTTTGGGGGTGTATCATGTGTTACTCTTGTAGTACTCATTAAGATCCTTGTTTTGATATACGGATTGCCCATTAACTGTAAATGTTGAGGGAGTTACGGCTTGTTAAAGTTCAAATGTAGGAAAAAAACAAAGTCCAAAAACTTTTTTTGTATGAACACATTTTTTTTCGTATGAATGAAACATACTAAAAGAACCTCGGCAGTCAAGAGATCCACCACTTGAGACCAAGCATGCAAAATTTCGTGCAAATCCGTTGAACGGTTGCAAAGCTACTGAGGTGCAAAGAGGTTTAACGTAGAACCCCCTGCTCAATCCTCACTACAGTGGCGCTAATTTGATATTGTTTTGCTTTCATGTGCAGTATTCTGTTACAGTTCATATCATGGCACCAGTTATCTGGAGTTTTAACTATGTCACAGTTTGTGTACAGAACTCTGAGCATGGCTGTGATAGGTCAAAAGCTCATGCTTAGCATTCTGCACACAAACCGTGACATACAGTAGCAAAAACTCCAAATTTCTGGTTCCATGAAGAGAACTCTACAGAGTGTTGTTCATAAAGAAAACAGTTGAAAAATGTTCAACATTACTGTTTATTAAGTTTTAACTAAATATGGATAATTTGGAGGTACGAGTTTTATTTCTTTAAATGTGAACATTACTAACTACTGCCAATTAGCAGACGTGTCTGGTTCTCTCTTAGTTCCTGCCTGGCCAGATTTGGGCTCGAGAATGGAACCAGTGTTTCTGCTATACCAGCTGGCCAGCCTCTGTCCATCACATGCCTCCTTATGGTCGTTCCTGTAGATTCCTAAATGCTGGTGTGTTGTGTGTATTCTCATATAAAAGTGAGCTTTTTTGTTTTTCAGTAAAGCCTGTTATCTCCTAGTACTTCACTGATCTCTGCCCATGTCAGTTAGGGTAGTTTCTGGCCACATCATGCCCTGCAATTCCAGAGAGTGTCACACAGGGACAACAATCTTACACAGAAGGGTTTAATTATTATATATACCCAAGCAAAATATTAAACAATAACCCAACAAGAAAAAGTTACCCACGATATCTTAAAGGAGAGAACAAGGTAGGGGTGAACAATACTGGCACAGTCAGCAGCATTCATTGTGGTCATAACCCTTTCCTAGCACACCTGCTGTTCTCAGCAGTGCAGTCCCTCACTGATGTCAGCCATGGGGGCTTATGGGACTTCTCATTCAGTATCATGGCAAATGGGGGTTTCAGGATCAACCAGATATTGGGGCATGGTTCCCTTCTGCTGTTAACATTTCAATGGCAAACAGCAGTATCCATCCTTGCCTTCTTTCCTAATCAGTTGTGACAGCAGTGCAAGCACGCAGACATGGAAAGGAATGCTTACCTTGAGAATTGGGCTCTGGCAGGGTCTCTCTGGCAACCAGGTGCATTACTGTCGTCCTCCCTGCTGGGAGCTTCAGAGCTGGGGGAGAGAAGAAGAGTATTAAAGTTTTTTTTTTTTATATAGATATACATATATATATATATATATATATATATATATATATATATATATATATATATATATATATATATATATTTAAAATAGGCTAGAAAATATCATCAATGGCATTGGACAAAGACCATCAGGTGACGCGTGTGTATATCAGAGCGCGACCGCACACATGCAATTTTACCCCCCTTCAAAACAATTTTGCCACTTTATAAGATAGATAATCCCACTCTAGTGTGTGCGGTCGCGTTCTGATATATGCACGCCTTGGGTGGTTGACTCACTCGGCCTGCGGCCTCATGTGTAACACACACCAAGGCGTGCGTATGTCAGAGAGCGACCGCACACCCTAGAGTGGGTTATCTATTACATACACACATATCTCACAATAGCACCCCTTCCCACCTAGCTTTTAAACATAACCTGAAGACCTGGCTCCTCACTGCTGCAAAATGTCACTGTTCCATACAGCAACGCTAGGGTCTACAACTCTACTATGCTCTAATAGCACTAAGACTTTTACCTAATGCTCTACAGCACCTATACCCCCTCCTGCCCCTTTTCCCACCCCTCTCCTTCCTGCCCCCCCTTTCCCAGTCTTGCCCCTTTGATGTTATGAACTGTGGTCGTTTTCCTATTTGAATTTTTATTACAACTGTTTTTTTCTCACTTTACTTGAACTGGACCATGTCCCTGTATACCATTACTGCTTGTGTCCTGCACCATCTGTATTTTGGTTATGCTTATGTACATACTGATATAGCAGTACCTGTCTGCACATTGTAACTGCATTACCACTGTTCTCTCTCTCTCTCCACCCTCGCAGCCAGCTATTGGGCATGCACGTATTGTATCTTGTAACTGAATGTTTGTACCTGTACCTATTTTTTGCCACCTTGTGGCCCGGGTCGTGACTGAAAATGGTCCTCTGGATCAGTGTACCTACTCGGTCACCAAAGACATAAAATAAATAAATAAAACTCCTCAATGGACCCTTTATAAAAATATATATTTTTTAATTTATATTTATTGATTTTTGATATACAGTAAATACAAGTATAGCCCGAAGGACAGTGCACTTCATGTGTAAATTACAGACATCAGTAAAGTACATTCAATATCTTTGGCTCTCCTAAACTTGTTACAGCATGCAGAGGCTGTCCCTTATTATTATTCTAAAATAAAATCAATCGGAGAAGGCTACTGCTGCCATGAGAGGAAAGACTATATAAAGGACACACATATTATATATATATATATATATATATATATAGATATATATATATATATACACACACACACACATATACATATATATATATATATATATATACACACACACACACATATACATATATATATATAACACACACACACACACACACAGTATATACACACAGTGACTTGCAAAAGTATTCAACCCCTTGAAAGTTGTCAGATTTGTCTGAATGACAAATGATACACTGAAATTTTGTTCTGTGTAATATTTTATTTAAAAGACTGACCCTCAAAATAATTATTTTAAAGTGACATTGGTTTTATGTTAGAAAATATTTTTAAGAAAAATAAATAACTGAAATATGCTGTTTGCATAAGTATTCAACCCCCGTGCTCTGGAAGCTCCAAGTTTACACAGATGAAAAATATTGCACTAACGAGGACACAATTGGCTTACAATTGGCCTCACCTCTGAAACATTAAAGTAGCTCACATTTTCTGGATAAAACCCCCCTCAGTTTAATGACCATTGGTCAGACTGTGAATCTGAAGGAAGGGTGTGAAAATGAAGACTAAAGAGCATTCTAAAGAAGTTAGAGATAAAGTAATAGACATGCATAAATTAGGAAAAGGGTACAAAATAATATCCAAGTGTTTGGATATCCCAGTGTGCACTGTTGGATCAATAGTGAGGAAGTGGAAGCTGCATCACACCACCCAGGCACTACCTAGACAAGGCCGTCCCTCAAAACTCAGCGTCCGAACAAGAAGGAGACTAGTGAGGAAGCCACAGAGAGCCAACAATCACTTTGAAGGAGCAACAGAGTTCAGTGGCTGGGAGTGGAGTGAAGGTGCACCGTCAACCATATCAAGAGCTCTGCATAATACTGGCCTGTATGGGAGGGTGGCTAGAAAAGAAGTCATTACTCAAAAGAACCATATCAGACACGTCTGGGTTTGCCAGAAAGCATGAGAGTGACTCAGCTAAGATGTGGCACAAGGTTTTGTGGTCTGATGAGACCAAGATAGAGATTTTTGGCCAAAATTCAAAGCGCTATGTGTGGCGCAAACCTAACACTGCCCATACCTCGAGAAACACCATCCCTACAGTGAAGTATGGTGGTGGCAGCATCATGCTGTGGGGATGCTTTTCATCAGCAGGGACTGGGCATCTTGTTAAAACTGAAGGAAGAATGGATGGAGCAAAGTACAGGGAGATACTGCAAGAGAACCTGCTTCAGTCTGCTAAAAAACTGAAGCTTGGGAGAAACTTCACCTTTCAGCAGGACAATGATCCCAAGCACAAGGCCAAAGCAACACAGGAGTGGTTAAACAACAAAAGGTGAATGTCCTACAGTGGCCAAGTCAAAGTCCAGATCTCAATCCCATCGAGAATCTGTGGCACTGTTGAAAATTGCGGTCCACAAGCGTCACCCAACCAACCTGACCAACCTGGAACAAATCTGCCAAGAAGAATGGGCAAGAATCATTCTCGAACAGTGTGCAAGGCTGGTAGATACTTACCCAAAAGACTTAAAGCTGTTATTGCAGCAAAGGTGGCTCTACCAAATACTAATGTGTGGGGTTGAATACCTCTGCAAGCAGCATTTTCAATTTTTAATTTTCTTTTTAAAGATCTGCTGTGGATAATTAATTTTGGCTTTGAAAATATACTGTTAGAGCATATGAGTTTGCAATAAAATACTGACTGGAATAATATATGTAAGTCTCATTTGTAATCCAGACAAATCTGACAACTTTCAAGGGGGTTGAATACTTTTGCAAGTCACTTTACACACACACACACACACACACACACACACACACACATTATAAATATATATATATATATATCCCCTTTAATGGGTGAAACTTCCCCTGCATCCAGTAACGAGGTATAACTAATAAGGAGAGAGCCCTTTCTCCACACTTCCACCACCCATTCCTAGCTATAGCCATGATAGGTAAAACATCCAGTTTAATAGGCTATCAGTGTTAATACTAAGCATGACATCAAAGCTGTTCTTGGTTATTCAAGTATATGAGACATTACTAATATAAAATTCAGTAAAATTTATAAAGCGAATACAGGACTTCTCACAGGGCCAAACAGTACCCCAGTATTCAACAAAGCTCATCTGCGTCATTAGGGTTTCACCCCAAGTGCCCACCAGATCATATGGCCCAGGAAAGCACGGTGAAAATGTTATTAACAGAGGTAAAATAAACTATTAACGGTAGTTTAATACAAGCAATAAAAAGTTATTTGCAATGTAGAGAAGTCCTCCTTTACTTAGAGAGCTCATCTGTGTATAAAAGACTTACTGAGCCCCGGCGTCCCTTCATTCAAGAGTTGCCCTCATCCTCCGAATCTGAGTTGGAACCCCTCGCTGCATAATCCAGTTCAGTTTTGGAAAGCAACTTTGCAGTGTCCATTGGGTCAGCAAAGTGACAGGTTTTGGCTCCATACATGATCTTTAACAACGTTGGCATCAGTAGCACATGGCGAATTCCCAGCTGGCGCAGTTTAGTGTGCATGCCTTCAAAGGCCTTACGGCGTTGCCTCATGGCAAAACTAAGATCGGGGAAAATACGTATAGAGCTCCCCTGCCATTGCGATGGCCCTTTTCTCCTTGAAGGATACCATCCATCTCTCTCTCTCTCCCAAACCGAAGTTAACACCACCAGTACGGCTCGATGCGCTAGATCTTCAGGCGAGGGATCGGTGACATTTAACCAGTAAGCTCTTAAAATCATTACCAGGAAATCAAGTTGTAGATATTCCCGTAACCACTGCTCTAGAAAGCTGCTCGAGTCTTCTCTCTCAGAATCCTCCAGCAGTCCCAGGATTCGGATGTGGGACGCCCGCGCCCCATTTTTCAGATTTTCTAGTTGGTGCCGAAGGAGGAGATTTTCTTTCACTAGGTCCGAAGAAGCTGAAAGCGCCTTTTCAGTTGTTGTGGTTGCCCCGAGCCTTTTTTCCCCCCACCGATTCCATTCTGGTCTCTACAACCTGCATGCGAGAGGTAAAGTCATCTATTTTTTTGTCTAGTGACTGGATTGCTTTCAATAGGGCAGAATTTGTGGGTTGGTTGACGGTGGTCTCTGGAGGTTCCTTTTCTTTAGTGGGGCCTGTTCAACTTTCTTTCTGCCTGGCCCCATCCCCACCAGTATTTGATTTTGTTCGCCTCATGGCTTCAATAATGAAAATGTTTATATTGCTGGAATCCGTAGATGGTATTAAATCTGGTAGTGTTGATTTTGAACTGCTTTGATTGATTTTACTAGTAGAATATAGCCGGTTTTTCTCTGATGGTGCAGAGCAATGTGAAAGTGCTGCTATTAAGCTTGGCTGCTAGCCATGCCCCCTCCCCCAGAAAAAGTTTTTTGTAATTAAAGCACAGTTTGAATCTAAATGCTGTGGTTATCAAAAAGGAAAATTGCTTTCTAGGCTGACTCAGTAGTACAGTGGCAGTGTGGTACACTTTCACCTTCGAAATTGTGATTTACATTTAAACCCCACACTGGAGCCAACCTGGCTCTGGACACACTGCAGAGATGTAGGAAAAAGTTACTCACCTTGCAGCTATAGTTCTTCAAATCAGTTTGTTTTTATCAAATTACCACTATAAGGAGACAAGTTTGAATGAGCTCTCTACCCTGGAAATTCCAGTAGTTTGATTCAGTCCAAGCACTGATCCCATGCACCACAGCCTCAGCTGCCAAATCATTTAGAAGTAACAAAGCATAGTTACGTGAGAACTTACCGTTAACAGTAGATCTTCGAGAGAGGCTCTTGTAGTATGTAATCACCACATGGAAAACTTTAGCTAGCAGTGTCTGGCTCGGAGAGACCACCCACCTGGTGTCACATGACCGACATCAGCGTGACACTATATAGTGGGCGGTCCCCACGCCCTGTGACCGGGAGCTCCTGTCACTCTTGAGGATCAACCTTTTCTTAAATCTGTTGCAACAGTTCTTCTATTTCTAAGCCTAATCTACCCTTTACTATTTCTAGTCCATAAGGTTGGCCACCTATGGGCACCCCCCCCGGCCCTTTCTTGACTATGCTACAGTGTCCTCTTTAATTTTCCTTTTCCCTCTTAGGTCCTCATACAGGGAGGGTATTGTGGTGACCTCCAGATGTATGTAAAACAGGTTGTGTTTATCATTGTTGGATTCAGTATGTAATAGCACTATGTCATAATATACCTTATGTTTATGAAATCTGTAAATGTTGAAAATACCATGGCACTCGGTGTTTTTGATAATGGTAAAAAGTACTAGGCGACTATTACAGAAACTAAGCTAGTTGTGTTATTTAAAATTCATGTATATTGTTTAAACTTAAGTAAGAAATGTCATGATGATTTGAATATATCCCATGATGCATTGCATTATGGAAGTATGTATGATGATGTAGTTCTTTGAAACCTGATAGTTGCCAATTCCCTTTGGGGTAGACCTTCTTTCAGTGATTCTGCATTGAGATTCTTTGCTTATAGCTTTTTTTTCTTTTTGAGCCCCAACTACCCAAGCAAATGAGGCCTGCATAAGGGTTATGGCTACAGCTCAACTGGTGAATTGGATTAGAGATCAGTGTCAGTAGGTGCTGGCTAAGTGCAAAGAAAGGACATACATAGTCTGTTGCTGCAAGCTGATGTACGGAAGAAGGAATATGGCATTGCAGAAGCTTATTTCCTGTATTTTGAATAAACATCACACAGAGATTGTGTGTTGAACGTGAAGTTTGGTGTCTGGTCCATCTGTTATCCCATGTGCCCGCCTTCCAGTTCTCCCATCTGAGACCTAAGAAGGTGCAAGAGGAGAAAGGAGTGGGCTCCTGGAGCCAAAGAAAAGGCTAGAAGAAAAAATGACTTATCACAGTAATCGAGTTTCTTCTAATGGAGTCTAGCTATATTCTGACTATATGCAGTTAAGCCTTCCCAGTTCAACTGCCCTGGAGGTACAAGAGTTAACTCTGTGCAAATGCACAGAACGCTGGGCTCGAGCTCGGTTTTCAACCCCTGTCCCTGGTACATTCTATGTAACCGCCAGATTCTTATGAGCACTAAAACAGTGACTACTAAACTACATAACACAGTACACTAATAAAATAATAGTCAAATGACTAATAACCCAACAATGGGGCAAAATACAAGACTCAAGTCAAAGATGCCCAAGAATACGTCACCCCAGTGGAGCACCACTTAAAAACAGAACAGCTGTAAATGAGGGACCCCACTGTCAGGTTCTGGAAGGGGAAGGAGGTCAGAATACAACAAGACTCCATTAGAAGAAACAAGATTACTGTGGTAATTTTTTCTTCAAACAACTTGAAGTCTTGCTGTATTCTGAGTATATGCAGACTACCAAGCAGCGCCCCATGGAGGTGGGCACAGAACCTATTTAGGAAATATGCTCTGCAGTACTGCTGTGCCAAACCTGGCATCACTCCTGGCCTGGGTGTCCAGGCAGTAGTGTTTAGTGAATGTGTGAACAGTTTTCCAGGTAGCTTCTTTGCAAATTTAAAGCAGGGGGATATTTCTGGCAGCTGCAATAGAGGCAGCTGTCCCCTAGTAGAGTGAGCCCTAAGGCCCACTGGTGGCTCTTTCTCCAGTTTGCTATAGCAAAACTGAATGCAAGATACAATCCATCGAGCAATGGTCCTCTTGGTGACTGGCTTGCCCTTCCCCACCTCTCCACAAGTGAGGAACAGCTGGGTACATTCCTTCCTCTGGGCCTTTGTCTGATCCAGACAGTAGCTAATAGCCCTCTTAACATTCAGGCTATGTAGTTAGCGTTCTCCTGAACAAGAATGTTCAGTGAAGAAGACAGGTAATGTCATGGACTGAATTCAGGTGGAAGTAAGAGACCACCTTTGGGAGAAATCTTCTGTTTGTCCTAAGGACGACCTTATCTCTATGGAGTGCTATGTAGCTGGGCTCTACTGATAAGGCCTGTAGCTCATTAATCCTCCTTGCAGAGGCTACAGCTACCAAAAGGACGGTTTTCCATGTCAGGTATTTGAGCTCAGCAGAGGACATGGGTTCAAATGGGGGGTGCATTAGCTGTGCTATGCAGATATTCAGATCCCAAGAAGGGGTTGGCTCCCAATGAGGGGGGTGTAGGTGGAGCAACCCCTTACAGGGACACTGTCAGCTCTGCCCCTTCATTTTTGGCTAAACGTAAACAGTGTGCCTGTTGGCACACATCTATCCCTTACATACTGCAGAACATCCCCATATATTCCAAATGTAATGATTTTTCACCGTTTTTATACATTTTAATGAAGTAGCTTCCAGTCGGTCACGTTAAGTCCTCGCATACGGAGCCCATCCAGGCAGGCGGCACGTCTGCCACAAGCGTGGCCCTGAAGTACGATTTTTTCCAGACTGAACTTGCAGCTACACATTGTGTGGGTCCCTTAACCTATTCTAAATAAAATACTCCATCTATGAGCGACTGCAAACCGAGCACTGGGAGTACAGTAATTCATTTTTGTATATCGCAGCCCAAATCCCGCGCATGCGCACTAATGGCATGCTCTTGCGCAAGCACGAGATCTTTGGTTATGCCTCTGTTGTGCATTCAGCGGGATCTGGGCTGGAATATAAAATGAATTACTACTCCCAGTACAGTTACAATCACTCAGCATACATTAAATGGGTAAGGACCCATACAGCTACAAGTTCAGTCTGAAATAGTGCAGGCGGGGCTAAGTGGCAGGCGTGCGACTGCCAGGATTGCTCGACATGAAGAACAACGTGACCCGACCTCCACAAATCTGCAAAACGAAAAATCATACATATCGAATATATAGGGATGTTCTGCAGTATGTATGGACAATGTTACGCTTAGCCAAAATCAAAGGGGCAAAGCTGACAGTGTCCCTTTAAAGAACTTCCTGAAGATTGCATAAGATGCCAGGGAAGGGCCCTTCCCCGCTGAGAGACAGGCAGAAAATGAAAATTACGTACCTACCGTAATTCTTTATCTTCTCTTGTATCTTCACCATTCATTACTGCTGGGTGTAAGCCGGAGGCGCACACCCACCAAGGGAGCTTTTTTATTTTTGTTTTTTTGAGGGAGGAGTCTGCACCTGTGGCACAGCCAACAAGGCTGACACACTGAGATAAGCAAGCGGGTCGGCCATTAGGCGCTTTAGACTCCTCCTCCTCCATCATCCCAGTTCTGAGACAGCCGGAGAGGCAGAAAGACAGGTTCCAGAGAAAGAGGGCGAGGCAAGGGAGCTGATGTATAGAAAAAGGAAAAGATATAAACTGAAAAAGGTATAAGCCGAATAGAGGACAGGAAAAGAGAACCCTACCCTAAGTGACCACAGGGCCCCAATTCTTGGGCGGTTTCGAAGAAAAGAGAAGGCAAAGGACAGAAGGAAAGGATAGAAAAGAAGGAGGTAAGGGTAAGGGGAAGAGAGGGTTGTCTGCCGCAGTAACTTGGAAGAGCACTGGCTTGAGTGTTTTGAATCCCTTCAGGATTTGAAGACAAGGGAGCAATGATCCCACCAGATAAGAGGTTGTCGAACCAAGGTCCAAAGGGGTTAATGGTCTTGTTAGACTTGGTAGAGGCAGACCCTTCCTCACCTCCTTTATCCAAAACGTTACTAAATCATACAGCCCAGGTCTCGCAGACTGTATCGGGGTGGGAGGAGGGGCTAACAGTCCTGCTCAGAAGAGGAGTGAGTCCTGACTTAGGCATAGGAGAAGAAATCTGGAGGGGTTTTCCCAAGAGTACTGGTGTAGTCTCCACTTCAGAAGAAAAGAACCATGAGACCACCATGTTATAAGAAAGAGTGGGAGGAAACTCCCACAGACTCTCTTAGGACTGCATTAGAGCAATGACAGGCAGAGGGTGACATAGGCCAGAGGATTATTCAAGCCCCAAACGGGGGACATCCTAAACGTTGTAAAGAGAATCAGAGAGTTCCTTCAGACGGTTCAGGGAGAAGACCCTGCTCGTCCTCCTTCAGGGTGAGTGCTCTGTGACTTAAAGAAGGGACAGAGAACTCTGAGGTACCAGGGGGACTCAGCCCCCAATTGGCCTCGAGGAGGGGGAGGGTGAGCAGGGTGGAGGTGAAGCCCAAGAATTGAGGCCCATGAGGGGATGGTGGGTGGGAATCAGTAATGAATGGTAAAGATGCAAGAGAAAATCAAGAATTACGGTAGGGACGTAATTTTCATATCTTCACCATTCATTACTGCTGGGCGAGTACCAAGCCCCCCAGAGGGGACCTGGCATAGCCTGAGGAACAGATCCCTCAGCCTCCTGTGGGAGACAGGAGGGGAGACCCTAGCCGTACTAGCCGAGCAAGGTCTAGGCTGCTCAGGACTAGGAGGTGTCCCCATGGCTGGGGGATGGAGGCGCCCCTTAAGATCCTCCTTGCCCTTTGGAAAGGTGGGTCCCCGGAAGCGAGATCATCACCCACACCGGGCAACAGGTGACATTCTGGATAGATGAAGCCGTGCGTCCACCTAATGCAGACTGCTGTCCCTTCCAGCCCAGAAGCCACCTCACTGGCATCATAAGATGCCCTTGACTGGTGCCTTGCAAGCTCCAGACCCTGAGCAGAGAGGGCAATGGCCTCTCTAGATTGCTCCGTATCAGGCAAAGATGCTAGCACCTGAGCTAACATCGACCACAGATGCCTGTTATAGGCAGCGTGGTGTGCCTGATGTGAACCTATGCACATCAACGCACGAGCTGAAGAGAAAACCCTTCACCCCCACCGGTCGAATTCTGAGAAATCAGGATCCGGGGGTTGGTCATGTGCCAGGTGCCGAGGCCCGAAGGGAATGTCTAGGGACGTCAGGCCCAAAGAAGGGCGAGGTAAGGAACTTAGAGACTCCTGTGGGGCACAAAACTGTCTCCTGCAGTCTGCCTGGGCTGGAGAAGGGGCAGCTGGAGACTGCCAGGTGCAGACAGACGCCTCCTGGAAAGGGATGGGTCAGGAGGGCACCACTAGGTGGCAAGCACTAAATTCACTAAGGAATGAACGCATCTCCCGCTCAGTATTGGTCCTCAGAACATGGGAAATGCAAAGCTCCTGTACCAGCCTCGAAAGGAATCACTGATATTCAGTGAAATCAACCTCGGAGAACAGGTGGACAGAGTGTTCCTCTTCCTCTGCAGAGGGAGACGAGGAGCTTGAATGTCCAGAGGATTCTGCGGTGGGGGAGACAGGTGGAAGACCTGTTCATCCATGGCCCTAACGTAGGTAGGAAAGGCCGCTGCAGTGGCTCTGAAAATCACCAAGGTTAAGGGCCCCGTAGGACCCACATGGCCCAGGAGAGGAGGAGGAGGTGTCTGCAGAGGGATGGGCAATGGGCACCGCACTGAGAGTACCCGACCTCTGTCAGAACTCTGAGATCCAGGGGCTGATGCCATCATATTAGGGGGCCCGGAGACCATACTGGGTTGTGAAGGTTGAGTCTCCCTGTGACATGCCTGGGGTTGCATGTGTCCAGAAGGGCAACCCTCTGTGCTGCCAACCAAAGGTGCCTCCGAAACCTTAAGAGAAAGGCAGGGCTCAGCGCTGAGACTCCTCCCCACCCCCCTGCAAGGTGGTGGAAGGGGGCCGCCGCACCGTGCCCCGACCTCTCAACCCCTCGGACTCAGAGGCGGCCCTCTTCCCTCGGTCCCAGCGAGGCGGGTTCCCCAAATCCACAGGCCCCCCACGTAAGGAGGCAGCAGGAGCAAGCCCCCCCCGGAGGGCTGCAGCAGCAACACAAAGATGGAAGCTGCCTGGACTCTCCAGAGGAGGGCACCCCGCCCAGAGCAGTCACCCCCAAGGGATCCGTGGCCACCTCCAGCCGAAGGATACTCCTTGGAAACAGGCTCCGGGAACTCAGGGATAGGGCCACTGGGTCGCCTGGCACCGCATCTTACAGGGCTCTCAGACTCTGAAAAGTCAGGCTGCCAGTCCGGATCCACCTCAGAGTCATCCCCCTCCAAAGAGGAGATGACCGGGTGGACCTCCAGACTAACGACCCAGGGAGAACCCCTGGCAGCTGCACTGTGATTGGCGCCGCTATAGGATACAGCACCACCCGCGGCACCGCCCCGATCACTGGCGCAGAGGGTCCACCAGTGCTGGGCCCAGCATCCGTCGGCCACGACACTGAGGAAGCCTGCACCTCCGAAGAGATGACTGCCGGGGTGGCACCAGCAACGTGACTCCAGGGGGAATCATGTTGCTCCTCCGGTACCGCGGAAGAGGCCACCTCCTCGGCAAGGCTGGAACTGGAGGAGTTCCCCTCCTCGTTGGACTGTATAGACCCAGGAAGGGACCCAGAGGAAGGGTCTAAGGTCCTGGCCTGGGAAGCCTGTGGGCGATGACGTCCCCCGAAAGTTGGCAAAGCCCTGCTGACTTTAAACGCATGGACTTCTAAGACGCGGTGGTCCATGGAGTAGCAGGCGTTGCAGTGGTCCACATCGTGGTTGGGTCCCAGGCACCACAGGCAGACATCATGTGGTCTGAAATGGAAAAATGCCAGCCACAGTGGTACCGACACATGGGGGCACGGCCCACTTTCGACTTACGTTTAGCCCCAGAACCAGACATGACGCTAAAGAAAAGTACAAAAACTGAAGCAAAAGACCCGACACAGTTGACAATAACAATAAAAGAACGGTCTTACCAGTTTGTAATGGTGGCGGGTAGAAACGAACCGGGATGAAGGAGTTGGCTTCGAACCAAGCAAAGACCTAATGGCGCAGAAAAACTGAACTCGCGCAGCAGGTGTGTCCTCGATGGTGAAAGAAACAGAACTGGGATGGAAGAGTCGTCTATGGCACCTAACGGCCGACCCGCGTACTTCACGCAGTGTGTCAGCCGCAGGCGCTAACTCCTCCCTCCAAAAGAAAAGCTCCCATGGCGGGTGTGTGCCTCCAACTTATACCAAGCAGTAATGAATGGTGAAGACTGATAAGGGGAAGATCAGCTGCCAAATATACCTTGAAAGTAGAAGGCTGAAGGCCTAAGGAATGAAGGTGGGCTAAATAGCCCAACAGGACTGCCAGTCCAGCTGCCTGTGGATCTATTTCCATTTGTGCACACCAGATAGTAAAACGCTTCCATTTGGATGTATAAGTCTTTCTGGTGGCAGGTTTTCTGGAAACCTTCAAAATATATCCAGGACTCCTTCAGAGAGATGCAAGTCTGCATGCTCAAGATCCAGTCCCTGAGCCAGACGGACTGGAGGTTGGGGTATAGAATCCTCCCTTGAGAGGAGGTCAGAAGATTGTGCCTCCTGGGGAGGAAGATCGGACTGGTCACTGCTAGAGACAGTAGCATGGGATACCAGGGCTGTCTGGCCCAGTCCGGAGCAATTAGAATCATTGATAATGGCTGACTCCTGAGTTTGATCAGGACTCTGAAGATCAGAGGAAATGAAGGAAAGGCATACAGGAATTTGCCTGACCAGTCCAGTATCAGTGCATCCAGAGGCACCGAACCCAGAACTGGAGGTCTGCAACAGAACTGGGGTAGCTGATGATTGTCTGGGGCTGCAAACAGATCTATCTCTAGTGTGCCCTATCTCCTGAATACTGCATGCAGAATTTCCCCATTCAGAGACCACTCATGGTGACTCTGATTTATTCTGCTGAATCTGCAAGGACATTGTCCTTGCCTGGCAAGTGCATGGCTGAGAGGGAGGTCTTGAGAGAATAAGCCAGACTCCAGATCTTCACTGCCTCCGTACACAGGGCAGAGGACCTTGTCCCTCCTTGCTTGTTGATGTAGTACATGGTGGTGGTGTTGTCTGTCCTTACCTGAACCACCTTCCCCGTACCATTTTTACGAATAACTGAAGATCTAGGAACACTGCCCTGAGCTCCAACAGACTGATGTGGAGCAGAGACTCCTGGTAAGACCATGTCTCATGAGCAGTGTGGTCCCCCTAAGTGAGCTCCCCACCCCAGAAGGGAAACATCTGTGGTCAGAACCACTGTAGGAGATTGCTGAAGGGATAGAACACCAGGAATCCTAAGGATACGAGAGTATCCTGCACCAGACACAAGGCATCCCTTACCTAGTGGGGGGACTATCCTATGACCAGCCAGTTGTCCAGGTAGGAGAACACGGACACCAGGACCCCTTGCCTTCTCAGGTGAGCTACAACCACTGCCAGACATTTTGTGAAAGTTCTGGGGGCCGAGGTAAGGCCAAAGGGCACTGCCCTGAACCGATAGTGGCCTAAGAGTAATTCAAACCTTAGGTACTTTCTGTGAGAGTGTCTGATTGAAATGCAAAAATAAGCATCCTTGAGGTCCAAGGAAGCTGAACCAATCTCCTTGCCTGAGAGTAGGACTGATTTTGGTTAGAGTTACTTTCTTCAATTTGGGTTTTGTCAGGTGCTTGTTGAGATAGCTCAGATCTAGAAAGGGCCACCACTCCCTATTTTTCTATAGAGTAAGGAACTATCTTGAGTACAACCATTTTCCCTTGTGAAGAGAAGGAACAGGTTCCACAGCTTTGTGTTCCAGAAGTGTGGTAACCTCTGCCTCCAACAGAGTTGTCTTTGAACTGCTGGCAGGTTTGAATGACCTTGCTCTTGTTCTTGTAAACTGTTTGAAACTCAGAGCAAGTCCCTGGCTCACTACTTCCAGGACCCACCTGTCTGTGGTAATGGCTTGCTAGGCCTGGAAGTAGTGAGCCAGCCTGCCCGCTACTGGCAGTGGGGTGGCAGCACTGGCTGACACACCAGGGTGTCTGCTTGGCAGGAGTCCTAGGCTGAGAAGTGGAAGCAGCCTTGCATACACCTCTCCTGCCTCTGCCCCTGAAGAATTTTATTTATTTATTCATTCAATTTTGATAACGGGGTAGGCCCACTGAGCCCCGAAGGTCCCTTTTTCAGGGGCGACCCGCATTTAGTTACAGAGTACAATCAATTCACGTACATGCCAGTACAGTGAGAAGATCATTTTGGTTAAATTCTGGTCATTGCACTGACTAAACTGCAATTATTTATTTTTATTTATTTAGTTTTTGTTGACCGGGTAAGTGCACTAGACAAATCCTGCCTATTTTCAGGCACGACCCGGGGAGGGGAATACAGATGGATGCCAGCTGATCTTGAACCAGATTAAGCTGTTGGTGGTATTTTTTTTAGTGAATGAGGGGACACCAGGGAAATTTCCCTACTCTTTTCGATAAGTGCCATGAGATCTTTAACATCCACCTGAACTACCACCAGTCCCAGGCAGATGGGACCTCGGTTTAACGTCTCATCCAAAAGACAGCACCTCAGAAGTGCAGCACCCCTCTCACGCTGCACTACAGTGTCAGTACTGGGATATTAACCCAAGTGCCAGATGTGGGAACTGAACCCACAGCCCTCTGATCTCCCAGCCTCAGAGGCGAGTGTGCTACCTACTGAGTCACTGACACTGACTTTTACACAATTACACAATGATACATTAGGAATCAATAGAGCTTGTACAAGAAGTAGTTTTAGTATACATTCAGACCGAGAGACAGCCAGATTCAAGGTTAAATTTTGATTAGGACTGGGCTGTGCAAGAAATAAGCTGGGGACTAATTGTTAAGGTTCATATCCCTGCATGTACATGCACTATTTGTAAGGTGATGAGCCCGGAGACCCTTTTGGAAGTTACCCAAGGAGGTCGCCTCCTGATGGTCTGGGGGCAGTTTGTTCCATAGCAATGGAGCTGCATGGGCAAAGGACTTGGTGCCCGCTGTGGTGCGTACTCTGGGGATCTCCAGGAGATTTCTCCCTGTGGTGCGGAGCGTCCTGCCTGCCCTCTTAGGGACTAGCAGCCCAGTCATGCTGTCTGGTGGGCTGCAGATGAGTTTGTATGTGTTGCACAGTAATGGGTACTGTAGGCGGTTGTAGAGTGATGGCCATTTAAGGGAGGCTAATGCCTTGCAGTGGTGCGTCCTGTTGTGAGATAAGGTGGCAAATCGAGCAATCTTGCTGTACAAAATTTGTAACCTATTGTGTTCTTGTTTTGCCATCCCTTGCATAACTGGGACGGCATAGGTCAGGGTTGGGAGCAGGATGCTGTTTGCGATGGTGACCCTGGATTCGGGAATCAGCTGGTCAGTCAGGCGGTATAGTAGACCCAGTTTTTGGTGTAGCGTCTTGGTAACCTGATCGACGTGGGGCTTCAGTGTAAGGCCTTGGTTCAAAGTGAGCCCTAGGTATTTTAGGGATTGTACCACATCTATTGTGGAGACTAATGGGAGCAGGGAGCCTCGGTCCTGCCCAAGGGCTCTTGGCCCAAATACCATGGTCTTTGTTTCTGTGGGATTCAGGACTAGTCTGTTCTCAGTGAGCCAGGATTCCAGCGTTTCAAAGTCAGAGTGGAGGTGTACCCCCAGTTCTGCGTGGAGTTAGAAGATCAGTATATCACAGCATGATCTGCATACTGGACCACTGAGCAACCCTCACAGTAGTCGTTCAGGTCATTGACAAATAGTGTGAATAGGAGGGGGCCCAGTATGGATCCCTGGAGTACCCTTCCCCGAGGGTGTGAAGTTCGGATATTGCACCTCTCCACTTGACCTGCTGGGAGCAGTTGGTCAGATAACTATTGATCCAGGTTAAGGAGTGCTGGTCAAGGCTGATGTTACCCAGTTTGTTCATCAGTAGGGCATGGTCTACCAAGTCAAAGGCCTTGTTTAGGTCTATGAAGACAGCCCCAGTGGCGGTGCCTTTATCCATGGCCATAGGGATTTCAGTGATGAGCCTGATGAGGGCTGTCTGTCCCATGTTGTCTCCTGAATCCATGCTGAGCATGTGCTATTAGCTTGTTAGTCTCCAGGTGGTCCCTTAGTTGGCAGTAGACTAGTTTTTCCTGGATTTTGGCCTGGCTGCATAGTAGGGAGATTGGCCTGTATTTGCCTATGGGCTCTCTTGGACCACCCTTGTGTATGGGTACTACGTGTGCCTGCTTCCATATGTTAGGCACAACCCCTTCCACCAGGGACCTATTTATGAGCCAAGTAACCGGTAGGGCTATCGCTGGTGCAGCTACCCTGAGCAGCCTGGGGTCCAGGCCGTCGGGGCCGGCTGCTCCTTTCGCTTTGATGGCTTTCAGAAGTGGGAGAACTTCCCTTACCTTTACCGCCCTTAGGTGGAATAGTGGCCTGTCGGTACCCTGCCTTTCCTCACACTGGGGCCTTGTGGTCCTTGGGGGAGATTTACTTTGTATTATTCTAAGTTCGTGAATCTCCTGTTGAAGGCTGTAGCAGCCTCTAGGTCACCATTGATTGTGCAGCCGTTGAGTTCTGTTGGTCCTTGCAGGGGTCTTCCATTGCCTTTTAGTACAGCTTTTGTGTGAGACCAGAAGGACTTTGGATCAGCAAGGTTGGTTTGCTGGAGTTTCTTTATATACTCCGTTTGCAGCCTTCGATGCTTGCTTGCACTGGTTCCTTAAAGTCCTATAGGTTATCAAGTCAGCCTGGCAGATGGTAGATTTGTATTTCTTCCAGGCCTTGTCCAGACTTGCCATCATGGCTTTTAAATCCGTGGTGATCCATTTGTAGCAGCAACCTTTCGTTCTCAGTCTCCTTAGTGGGGCAAACAGGTTGGCAGCTGAGATGAAGGTCTTCTGGAAGTACTCGAGGGCTTCACTGACAGTAGGGAGTAGTCTATGGGGCTCCAATCTATGGTATCGAGGTGATCTTGGAGGGCGTCCTCAGAAAATCTGGAGAAGCCTCTGGCTGTGAGGAGCCTGGGGGGGACTCTGGGTGCCCTGTTCTTCCATATGCAGAATGTTGGTAGTGGTCACTTAGTGCATCTGCTAGGGTGCCAGCCACTGGGATGTTGCAAGGATTGGATACCAAGACCCAGTCCAGGGTGGTGTGATTTCCAGTTTTGGCATTATGCCTGGTTCTTTCAGTGATTACCTGTTCCATGTTGACCTCAAGGAGTGTTGTTCTGTAGGTCATCTCAGTTTCTGTTGCCCAGTTGAGGTTGAAATCTCCCAGTATTATCAGTTCAGATGTGCTGTTTTCTCCCAGTGCCTTGATTAGCGTCTCCAAGGCTTGTTGTGCAACCTTGGGTGGGTTATATAGGCACCCTATTGTCAGGTGTTCGGTAAGGCCAAGGGTAAGTCTTACAAATAGAGATTTGTAGCCGCTGCAGTCAGTATATGGCAGGTGGGTGAGCATGGAGTCTAGCGAGTCTCTGACATATATAAGTACTCCACCCACCGCCCCTGTCTGCCCTATCTTTACGGTAGGTGTTGTATCCGACGCTTTCAATCTCATGCGTTGATATCTGCGGTTTTAACCAGGTCTCTGATACTTCCAGTATGTCTGGTTTGTACAGTTCCAGCCAGCCTTGGACTTCGTGAATTTTGGGACGCAGGCTGCAGATGTTCATATGGGCTATATTTAGACCTTTTGGGGAGGTCCAGTTCGGGTCCTGTGGTGAGCCAATGTTACAAATGGCTACAGGAGGACCGGGGTTGAGCTTAATATCTCCTGCTAGGAGGAGGCAGAACCATGGTTAGGTTTGTTAGTTGTATTAATAAGGGGAGTATTTCGCCTAGTGCTTGAGGGTGTGATCCTTGGAACATTTGATAGCAGGCCCCCTTCTTAGTCAGCTCATGAGTTGCAAGTATGTAGTCTATCCTCAACGTCTCAGGGAGGTACTGTAGGTGAGGTAGGTGCACCACTTGCTGACCCCAGTGGGGGTACCGCTGTTAGTGACCGCCCATAAGATTATCCACCCATATGGTTGTGCAGATGTACACACCTACAAGGGTGAAACCCCAGTTAAGTATCTCTTTAAGGATCTTGCCTGGTTCAGTCGCAAATGGACTGGGGGGGGGAAGAGACAGGTGGGTCTCAGGCGTAGGGGTACACCTGCTTTGGTCACTGATGCCAGTTGGTATAGGTATTGTTGGAGTCCTTTTCCAATAGTGACAAGTTGCCACTTTTTTTTTTTATATATAAATCAGATATCATGTATGATTGCCCCCTTTTTGTTTTGACTATTCTGTAGCATTTACATTTAACCTACCTAGCAACTCTACCATCTGGGTACAAAGCTAATCTAGGCAGATCGTGTCCCAGGTACAGGGCCGCAACTGGCTGATGATTCCACAATTGCTCCTATTCTTGCACTCACTTCTAGCTCTAGTCCTGTATATGACTCAGTCTGATGTTATACTTTCTCCCATTCCTTCTTAGCCTCCTAATGCTGTGCCGGGGTGGGGGGCTATACCTGTGCCACTGAAGGGAGGACTCTCCTAATTGGCTAGATCAGACCATTTAACGTGGAGGAGGGATGGGGTGGGTGGGCAGGAAACTCCACCACTCCTTCTGGCGGCAGTGCAATCAATTCGAGGGAGGACCACCGTGCTGCGATTCAGCACCGGCGCACCTCAGACCCCGCAAGGAAATCTCCTGCCCGCTCTGTTGCAGGGGGAAGGGACCCTGGGTAGCAGGTCTTCGCCTCAACCCCCCAGTCTTTCTTTGGCTGTCTCTGGCAGAGTCTGTCCTGCGGGGCCATTCTCAGCCAGCTTTTATAGCTGTACTGGCTGAGAGATGCACCTTGGTCCACAGCAGCAATTAATGTTTTTAAAAGTTTTTTTGGCGCCACCTCCTCCTTCTGTCGGCAGCCCAATCGATTTGGGGGAGGACCACCGTGCTGCGATTCAGCACCGGCGCACCTCAGACCCCGTGAGGAAATCTCCTGCCAGTCGCTCCGTTGCAGGGGAGGGGACCCTCGGTAGCAGGTCTTCCTCTCAACCCCCCGGTCTTTCTTTGGCTCTCTCCGGTGGCGTCTGTCCTCTCCTCTCTGCTACTGGTAGGCAGGGAACACCTGGGCCTGGTAGAAAGGCCCCTGATAAGGCCTGCCTCTTCCCAGCTTAGGCTGCTGCTTCTGTGGAGTTGCAGCTTTTTCCTTAGCAGCTGCACTCCTGTAAGTAACCCTGTACTCATCCATTTTCTTCATGTATGTCTTGGTCTGTTCCCCCAGAGAATTCTGGGCAACAAAGAAATCCATAGCTTTTGACTGGGTATCCTGGGAAAGGTTGGCACATATAAGCCAGGAAAATCTTCTGAGGGAGACTGCAGTAGCCATAACCAGGATACATCATTTGAATCCACAGCAAAATGAAACTGGACACTGGATGCTTCAATGCCATCCTTGACCACTTGCTCCAGATCCCTAGCCAGCTGGGGTGGAGTAGTCTTAGCCAATTCCAAAACAGATTCCCACCAGGATTTCTGGTATCTGGAGACATATGCCATGTAGGAGGCTTGTTTAATACCCAGTGAAGCAGCCAAATACTGCTTCTTGGCCATGGCATCAATCTTCCGAGTCTTTTTCAGGAGGGTGCGAAGCTCAGGGAATGCCAGCCTTATCACGGGCAGCAGCCTGAGTAACCCCTACATGGCTACAGTGGTTATACAGGAACTCTGTACCATTGCCGGACAGCATATACCTCTTGTCTATCCTTTTGTCCACAGGGGGAATGGAAGTAGGCATCCGCAGAATTTTGTTTTCTGCTTCTTAAGAGACTTATGGAGGGGTATTGAAAGTCTCGGTGTCAGGGACATCCATCATTTCGATGAAATCTGGTTCCTCTTCTTCCTCTGCTACCTCAACAGTAGGCAGCTGTAAGGTATCAGGAACCTTTTTAAAGGACAGATAATGGGAGGAGGACTCTCCAGGCTGCCTAGGAGGAGAAACAGACTTTGGTCTATCAGGGGAGACATCAGGCTCAATGGGTTCACTCAAGCCTTCCTCTTCCTTCTCTACTTCTTCTTCCTCTCCTTCCCACTCGAGTTCATAGTAACCCTCCGGATCACGAACTGGTGGGAAGCGAACCGGCATATGACTGAACCACAGTATGTGGTTTTTGACCAGGTCTCCGATCACCTGAACTGGTCTGTACGGATTGTACAATCCAAATCGCTTTTGCAATTTCTTCAGCAGTTGGAGCTGCAAACGTTAGCGCTGAATCAGCAAATTTTCTTATTCTTTTTACAGGTACAGACTCCTCTGTATCCATCTTCCTTTGTTTGAGGAGGTATCGCCCTGGTCAGAAGGCACCTGCTCTGGTTCTGCAGCTCCCTCAGGAGCCGAACCAGACCGCCATCCAGATCAGCAGATTATTTGACCATTCTTTCCTTAAGCCTGGCTAAACACTTATCCAGCGTGGCCTTAGGAAAGTTTTTACAAATTTGGCAACCTGTTTTTAGGTGGTCAAACCCCAGGCGGTGAACACAGATCAGGTGGGGATCAGCCTTGACAAACACCTCCCAACACACTGTGCAGTGCTACAACCCAGTAGGACCAGTATTTTTCTTGGGTTTCTCTGACATAATGCACTGATAAGAAGACACTACTTACCATAGTAATCATGTTTCTTCCAAGGGAATCTTACTGTATTCTGACGTATGCAGTATTGTCCCACCATACTACTACCCCGGAGCTGAAATGGTTAATGGAACCTATGCAAATGATAGAATGCTAGGTTCGAGCTCTGTTTTCAAACCACTATCTCTAGTAAACAATCCATCAACCATCAGATTCTAACGAAGCTTGCCTAGGAAGCTAAATAAAACTAATGCTAAACTAAATAACAATAATAATTATAGTAAACTATCAATAACTCCCAACAACCCCTACCATCTAAACAGCAATAAGCCTTTATCTCTAAGGCTCAGGTCATAGATAGCCTAAAGAAAGAACAGCCCAGGAGTCCACCACAGTAAAGAAATTGAAATTACGTTCTTACCGTAATTATGATCTTTCTGTGTATCTTCATCATTCGTCACAGATGGGTACTGGCCGGAGATCAGGACCCCGCGGGAGCCTTTTTTTTTTTAAAAGGATATGGAACCCGACCCAGCATCGGCACCGCCTCGAGGGCCGACGTGACCACGTGGCGCCCGAGGGATTAGCCGTTGTTGTGTGACCCGCCTGCCCAGTTCTGAGTCGGCCGGAGAGGTAAGAGGAAGGGATGGAGGTGGACAAGAGAGTCCAAGGGACAGAAAAGGAAGAGGAACTGAACTAAAAGGAGAAATAACGACTGAGAGACAGCATAGAAGAAGTAAAACTAAGGGGATTGGGTAGGGGTCCCAATCTCTGGAAAAGAAGAAGGGAAGGGGGGAGAGAATTTAGGAGAGAGTGAGAGGTAACAAGGATCCAAGACCCTTGTCCGTCACCAGACTGTACAGGAACTGCAAGGAGTGGCAAAGCTCATCCGCCAGAATTCAAGGCACAGAATAACTGGCAATACTCCCAGAAGCAGAGTCGGCTATTCTGGAGAAGGACAGGGTACAGGGACTCAGTACTCTCTCTGTAAAGATTTTTGGTGAAAAAAAGGGTTGTCTTTTTTTTTTTTTTTTTAAATATAAGGATAACAGAAGGAGGGCAACCACCAGTTCTCACCCGTAGGGGTGAGGATAAATAGTAGAGAGGAAGTGCCACTCGAACTGTACCCTTTGGGAAGAAAATTACCCCCCTGTGTGTCCCAACTTACCCCGCCTCAAAGAGGGGTAGGCACAGAGGGAGGAGGATCCAGACTGAGCCCCAGGGATGATGGGTGGATTAGATGAATGGTGAAGATACACAGAAAGATCATATTACGGTAAGAACATAATTTCTATATCTTATCTGTGTCAGTCTTCACCATTCATCACAGATGGCGATACCAAGCCTCTAATGGGTTGACCACTGCACCCTAAGGGACAGTGTCCTTAGCCTCAGTGGTGACACACTATGGGGAACCTTCTGGGCCTGAGGAGGCCAGGAGTGGAGAGAGACGGGGTCTCGGGAGGGGAAGGAATTTGCCCCGACAGACGCCGCCCCGCCTCACGGGAAAAGAGATAGGTTCCTGGTGAGCGGAGCAGATCACCCTACGACGGGCCAAGGGTGACAACCGGAAAGGCGAAGCCACGATCTTCTGGTGCAGATCGCTGTCCCTACTACCCCAGAAGCACTCATTGGTGTCGAAGATGCCCTTGCTTGGTGCCTTGCTAGCTCCAGGCCCACGTGCAGAGAGTGCGATGGCTTGCCTGGTTTGCTCCGAGTCAGGCAAAGCAGCTAGGAATTGACCCAGTGCTGACCACAAGAACCTGTTGTAGGCTGCATAGTGGGCCTGATGAGCGGAGATGGAGAGAAACAACCATGCCGAGTAGAAAGTCCTCCTCCCCCAGAAATCAAAATCCGAAGAGTCCTGATCTGGGGGCCGGTCACGGTGGAGGGCACGAAGCCCATCAGGAGTGTCCAGGTGCGTCAATCCGGACTGCGGATGAGGCACAGAACCTGGAGACTCTGGAGGAGCGCAATACCTCTGGCTGAGATCCCTAGGGCCAGGAACTCCGGAGAAGGCCCTCTGCCAGAAACGCATGGACGCCTCCCGAAAGGGAGCAGGCCAGGGGGGCACCACAGGTGACCGCCTGAACGCTTAGAAAGGCGTGGCCCGATGCTATGGATTGTCACGCAGATAGGGGAAAGGTGAAGGTCCTCTCCAACATCCTCATGAGGAAAACGCTGATCTCGGAGAGATCAGCGGCAGGAAGATGTGGACAGATGGTTCTCTCCCCAGAAGAGGGGATGAGGAGCTGGAGTCTCCATATGCTCCGAGGGTGCTTCTCGGGGAAGGTTGAAAACCTGACTGTCTAAGGCCTAACATAGGCAGGGAACCAAGAAGCCACCGCTCTGAACTGCTCCCAGGTGAGAGGCCGGTGGGACCAAGAATGCCCAGGGCTGGAGAATGTGGCAGAGGTAGGGGCAGAGCGAGAGGAATCGGCTGACCTCTGCCAGGGCTGGGAGGCGAGACTATGGACACCCAGGGAAGGTGTCCCGGAGACTCCACAGCCGACAGCTGTACAGCCACGTTGGTACTGCCTAAGCTGCGCCCAGAAGAATCCCTAAGTGAGGCGCATCAGTCAGATGGGTCCAGTAAGGACGGTCCCCTGCTCAAAGAATGGACCCTCTCAAGGACCCGGAAGGGAAGGACGAAGTCTGCACTCGGCTTCTTCCAGGACCGGGTGGACCCCCAGCGAAGGCTACAGGCTGGGACCCCACACCTCGACCCCTCAGAGTCCGAGAGTCTGGTCTTCGGGAGGGTCAGCCTAGGAAGCTGGCAGCCCTGGGATGTCCCAGGGAAATCAGGCGCAGCACTCCCCACTCATGGAGCTTCTCGATGAGGCCCCAAAGTTGGGCGATCAAGACACACCACGGGAGGGTACACCTGCTGAGGTCCAGGAACCCCAGGCCAGGTTGCATGGCTATAGTGGCATGCACCATAGCCTGCTGGTCAGTGCCACTGACCGCAACCTGGAGGGAGAACCCGGCGCTCCTCAAGAGAGGGCTGACTCCGGCGTCAAAGAGACCACTGGTTTCACCCTCCTGTGCAGGCAGCCGAAGGTGTGACTGCTCGTCAGACTTTGAACCCGACTCAACTCAAGAGGTGGAATCGAGGCCCTGTCAGACGTAGAGGGCTAGGAAAAGTATCTCGCGGGGCCCAGAAGTCGTCAGTGGTCGGGCAGCACCGCGACCCACAGCCCCGGGGGGGGCTGGCAGAAGGTGGTAGGACTGCCGGGACCAGAGGTCCGATAGTCAGCCGTGGCGCTGTTGTCCACCGCACCGAGCGGCTCTGGGAGAGACGGGCGCCGGCAGTTCCCCAGTAGCGCCCCGGAGTCGCGAGACCGCCCGCGGCACCGAGGGCTGAAGCGGGCGCCGATCAAGCCCGAGAGCAGGCTGACGCCGACGACACCGCCTGGTTTCTGGCGCGCCGCAGCAGCGCTAAGAACCGAAGCGGCATCGACGGCTCCGAAAACGGCCGGGCTGAAGGCAGCACCGCGGGGTTTTCCAGTGCTCTTGGGCCGAAGCAGAGGCGCCGACCAATGGCGACCCCGCGGGTCCCGGGGCGCTATGTTCAACCTTGTGCTGAGAGTGGCCGAGGCTAAACATAGAAGAGCGACATCGTGTTTAGGTCGCGCCGCGAAAGTAGTACCGCGCCGCAGTTACGCCGACAGAGCCCACGGCTACGAAGGCGTCTTCGCACTTAACGGTACCGAGGCCTCGACAGCACCGGCAGACGGCGCCAAGAACGCAAGGGCCGACCTGGGCCTTCCAACCGCCGGAAGCAACACTGGGGCCTCACCCCAAAAAAGGATGATTAAGAGAAGGGCGCCCCGCCTGCTCCCCGCGAAGTGGGACGGGCTCCCTGCGCCCGCGGGAGGAGTCTCAACAAGGCTAGGCTTCACGGGGTTGAGACTTCCTCCTCCGCGATCCCGTATAAAACCGGAGAGGACCCAGAAGGCAGAGAACACGGCTTGGCCCGGCCGAGTGCAGATCCCTACTCTCCGAAAGTCGGCGGAGCTCGTCCAACTTTCCACGCGCTGTTCGAGAACATGGCAGTCCATAGAGAAGCAGGCGTCGCCGCAGAATCCATGTCGTGGCGGGCAAGACGAGACACCGGTCATGCTGGTGGGTCCGCAGGAGAAACTCGCGGCCACACAGGCACCCGGCATAGGGGCCGCCCGCCTTAGATGATTTCTTGCCCTCTGACCACGACATGACCTCCAGAAAAAAACACCAAAAATAGACTCGACATTGCCAAAACTATAAATAATGGAAAGATCTTAGCAGCGACGTCGAGTAGGGCAGACTAGAACTAGTAGACCGACGAACTATCGACGAAAGAAGGCCAAGGCCTAAAATTTCTTCAAAACACTTCTTCAAGGCTTCCACGGTGACCTCGGCGGCGGGGAGATGAAGAACTGGTAGGCAGGTGGGTCGACACAACAGCTAATCCTCGGCGCAAGTGATTACATCGGCCTCGGCGGCGCCCGATGCTGGGTCGCTCGCCCTATCACTAAAAAAAAAAAAAAGCTCCTTGGGTCCTGATCTCTGGCCAGTACCCATCTGTGATGAATGGTGAAGACTGACACAGATAAGATCTGTATTGCAGTGCCCCAGGTTCTAGAAGGGGAGAAAGAGTGGGAGCTCAGAATACAGTAAGATTCCCTTGGAAGAAACAGGATTACTATGGTAAGTAATGTCTACTTCTAACCCCAGGAAATCTTACTGTATTCCGACACACGCAGACTACCCAAGCAGTGCCTTTGGAGGTGGGTACAGAACCTACTTGGGGAACAGGCTCTGCAGTACGGCTGTGCTTAGCGTAGATCACTCCTAGCCTGTATGTCCAGACTATGCATACGACAAATGTGTGAGCAGTTTTCCGGGTGGCTGCTTTGCATATATCCAACAGGGGTATGTCCCTTGTAGCTGCTGTGAAGTAGCTGTGTCCCTTGTGGAATAGGCTCCAAGGCCCACAGGGGGCTCTGCACCAGCTTTGCTATAACAGAACTGCATAGAGGCAACAATCCAACCAGCAATGGTCCTCTTTGAGGCTGATTTGCCTTTTCCTATGATTCCATAAGTCAGAAGCAACTGGGTCCTGTCCTGTCTATGACCCCTGGTGTGCTCAGGTAGTAACTAATAGCTCTCGACATCCAAGCTGTGTCGCCTGCGCTCACCTGAACTGGAATGGTCAGTGAAGAAGACTGGCAATGTAATGGACTGATTAAGGTGAAAATGAGACACTACCTTTGGAAGAAACTTTGTTTACCCTTAAGATTACTTTGTCTCTGTGAAAGGAAATGTAGTTCAGTTCTGTACACAGAGCCTGTAACTCACAGATCCTTCTGGCTAAAGAGATGGATATTAAGAAAAAAATACTCACCTTAGTAATGTTGTTTTTTCTAATGGAGTCTTGCTGTATTCTGACAAACTGCAGTGATGTCCAACCTTTGAACTGCCCCGGAGATGAAAGAGTTAACTTTCCATGCCAGGCATGGAACACTGAGCTCGAGCTCGGTTGAGACTCTGTCTGTTGCTGTTTGAACTCAAACAGTCAGATCTTCACGAGCTATACTCACTGGGTGTCCTGTGTGGAAACTGTAAACTTACACTAGCCAACTGGCTACTAAATATAATAAACACATTTTTTGGTCCCAAAACAAATACTCAAGTCAGGAAACCCAAAAAATGAAACAAACACAACACCCACCCACCCAAACTAAAGGGGTGAGAAATAAGGGGTGGAGGCACCTCCCGAGTGACAACACTGCTACTGCCCACCCACATCCCAAAACAAAGGTTCTGAGAGGGGAGGCAGGGGAGGTCAGAATACAGCAGACTCCATTAGAGAAACAACATTACTAAAGGTGGTAATTTTCTTCAAGTACAACATGAAATCTTGCTGTATTCTGACTAAATTACGAACTATCAAGCAGTACCTCCATGGAGGAGGGACAGAACCTACCTAGGAATTAAGCTCTGAAGCACTGCTGTGTTAGAACGAGCATCACTCCTAGCCTGGATATCCAGAGGTAATGCTTGATAAAGTGTGTACTGTTTTCCAGGTGGCTGCTTGACAAATCTCTAAGATAGGAATATCTGGCAGCAGCCAGGAAGCAGCTGTACCTCTGGTAGAGTAGGCCCTCAGGCCTGAGGGTGAGTCCTACCTAGTTTTCATAGCAAAATTGAATGCAAGAGACAATCCACCTGGCAATAGATCTCTTAGTGGCAGGTTTTCCTTACCAACTTCACGTAAGTGAGGAATAGTTGAGGGAGTCAAACCTGTGACCCTTGGCACGCCTATGTAGTAGCTAAGGGCCCTTTCACATCCAACTGTGCAGCCTCCTCTCCCCAGAGGAGGAATGGTCAGTGAAGAAAACAGGAAGAGACAGACTGGTTAAGGTGGAAATCTGAAACCACCTTAGGCAAAAACTTCCTATTAGTCCTGAGAACCACCTTATCTCTATGGAAAGAGATAAAATCAGGCTCCACTGACAGGGCCTGTAACTCACTGATCGTCTGGCAGAAGTAATGGCTACCAAGAACACAGTTTTCCAAGTCAAGTACTTAAGCTCTGCTGAGGACAAAGGCTCAAAGGGGTGCATAAGCTGAGCAATACCAAACATTAAGGTCCCAAGCAGGAGCAAGGTCCCTGAAGGGAGGATTGTGTGCAGCAATCCCTTGAAGAATTTACAGAATACAGGATGAGCTGAAAGGGAAGAGGGCTTGCCTACTGACAAGAAGGCAGAAACAGCTGCCAGATGCACTTTAAGTGTAGCTGGTCTGAGTCCCAAGCTATTGAGGTGAACCATATAGTCCACGACTGTAGGCAACCCAGCAGACTCTGGAGAAATATGCACCAGAGCACCAAATAGTGAACCTTTTCCATTTGGAGTTTTAAGTCTTTCCGGCGGAAGGCTTTCGAGAAGCCTTTAAAATATCCAGAACACCTTGAGAGAGATGCAAATCAGCAAACTCTAACTCTTCAAGAGCCAGGCCTTGAGATAGAGAGATTTGAGATTCGGATACCAAACTCTCCCCTGAGAGCATGTTAACAGGTTGTAATTCCTGGGAAGAGACAGGGGAAGGTGGACTGCTAAGGACAGTAAGAGAGGGTATCAGGACTGTCTGACCCAGTCTGGAGCAATTAGAATCACTTTGCAGGGTTGAGATCTGATTTTGACTAATACCTTGAAGAGGAGAGGGAAGGGGGGAAAGCATAGCAAAACTTCCCTTCCCAATTGAGAACTAGAGCATCCAGGGGGACTGAGCCCAACACTGGGGGTCTGCAGCAAAAAAGAGGAAGTTGGTGATTATCTGGGGCTGCAAAAAGATCTATCTGTGGAGTGCCCCATCTGGAGAAGATCACCTTCAAAATTAGGGGATCTAGGGACCATTCGTGATGGCCCCGAGATATCCTGTTGAGAGCATCTGCCAGGACATTGTCCTTCCCTGGGAGGTGCACTGCTATCAGAGAGGTGTTCAGGGAAAAGGCCAGAGACCACAACTTTATCGCTTCTGTGCACAAGGCCGTAGACCGAGTGCCCCCTTGCTTGTTGAGGTACCACATTGTGGTGGTATTGTCTGTTCTGATCTGAACCACTTTGTTCTGAACAGACTTGGAAATAACTTGCAGTGCCAGAAACACTGCCCTGAGTTCCAAGAGACTGACGTGAAGCAGATATTCTTGAGGTGACCACAACCCTTGGGTAGTCAGATCCCCCAAGTGGGCTCCCCAGCCCAAGAGGTAGGCATCTGTGGTAAGGATTAGAGAATGAGATTGACTGACAAAGGGAACTCCTTGCCTTAAATTGCCCTGATCCTGCCACCACTGCAAAGCCTGGATCAGGGTTTGAGTCACTGGGATTAGTTTTGTCAGAGAATCCTTTCTCTGGGACCAGAAGGCTCTTAAGTGGAACTGAATGTCACTCATCTGAAATCTTGCCCTATCTACTCGTCAAGAGAGGCAGCCAGTGTGGCCCAGGAGCTGCAGAAAGTGCCTGCTGGTCGAGACACCTGAAGGGTGAATGAAGAGGCCAGTTTCACAAGGGTCCTTGCCCTGTCCAGGGAAGGAAGGCTCTTGCCCTTATTGTATCCAGTTCCGCCTCTATAAAGGTGAGGGAGCTGTACTGGCTCCAGAACTGACTTTGAAAGATTTAGGAGGAATCCTAAAGCAGTGAGCAGCTGCTGAGTTATCTGGAGATGTGACTTGACTTGGTCTGGAGACTGACCTACTATGAGCCAGTCGTCCAGGTATGGAAAGATGGAGATCTTTTTTCTCCTTAGGAAAGCAACCACTACTACCAGGCATTTTGTGAACACCCTTGGAGCTGATTTTAGGCCAAAGGGCATTGCTCTGAACTGATAGTGGCCTGAGGGCAACTCGAACCTGAGGTACTTTCTGTGGGAGCACCTGATGGGAATGTGGAAATAGGCATCCCAGAGGTCCAGGGAGACTAGCCAGTCCCCTGGCCTTAGAGAGGGTAGAATTATTCCCAGAGTCACCATTTTGAATTTTGGCTTTAAAAGGTGCTTGTTTAAATATCTTAGATCCAGGATGGGCCGCCATTCTCCTGTCTTTTTGGGGGTTAGGAAGTACCTGGAGTACAATCTGTTTCCCCTCTGTAGGGATGGAACCCTTTTCTATGGCTCTGAGAGCCAAGAGGGAAGAGACCTCTGACTCTAGGGCAAGGGCCTCTGAAGGATTTGCAGGTGGAAAGGATCTGGTTCTCATCTTGGGAAATTTTTTGAAGCTGAGAACCAGTCCCTGGCTTACTACTTCCACGACCCATTTGTCTGATGTTAAAGACTTCCAGTCCTGGACAAAGTAAGCCAGCCTGCCCCCTACAGGTAATGGAGAATCGGCCTGGGCAAGCCCAAGGAAGTAGTAGAGGATCAGGAGGAGCCTGATTACGTTGAGATGATGGAAATCCCAGAGTCCAGGAGATTGTCTATTCCCCTCCATAAGTCTTTTGGGAAACAGACATTTAAAATTTTAAAAATCAAAACTTACCCTTTTTTCGGCAATCCGCCAGGCAAGACACCCCTGTCGGTTCCTGACCGTGTTATGGGTCTTGGAAAAAACCGTAATGAAATCTTTTTTTTTTTTTTTTTAAAGAACCGATACGGACCGGTTACCACACTCTAAAAAGCAGAAAAAACCTTTTCACAATCCTGATCGGTTCAAACCGAACCGATCCGATGTTTACAAGTTCCACATAGAAAACTAATAATAAACTTATCTAGTACTCACGGTACCACAGGCAGACTGAACCGACAGGTTAGACTGTAGAAATTCGTTGAAACCGAGAGAAAAAAACGACACTTTAACCGACTAAATTGAACTGAGCGAAGGAGAAATCTCCGGAGCAACTGTTCAGTGAGGCGGAGTAAAGAATCTGGCGGTATGGGTTCAAACAACAACAGACAGAGGCTCAACCGAGCTCGAGCTCAGCGTTCCATGCCTTGCATGGAAAGTTAACTCTTTCCTCTCTGGGGCAGTTCAAAGGTTGGAGATCACTGCACACAGTCGGAATACAGCAAGACTTCATGTTGTTTGAAAAGGCTTGCAGGGCCAGGAAAAACTGCCCTGAGTTCCAGAAGATTGATATGAAGAAGGGACTCCTGAGGGGACCACAGTCACTGGGCTGTGAGAGCTCCCAGATGATCTCCCCACCCCAATAGGGAAGAATCCATGGTATGGACCACCAAATGAGACTGAGTGACACATGGGACCCATTGCCTTAAATTGTCTTGATCCTGCCACCAATGGAGGGCTTGGATCAGTGTCCGAGTCACTGGAATCAGTTTGGTAAGAGGGTCCTTCTTGTGGGATCAAAAAGCCCTCAGATGGAACTGAATGTCCCTCATCTGAAATCTTGCCCCTTGGACCACTGCTGTAGAAGCTGCCATGTGGCCCAAGAGTTGAAGGAAGTGCCTTACTGGTCGAGACACCTTAAGGCCAAAGGAAGAAGCCAGTTCCACAAGAACTCTTACCCTTTCCAGGGGAAGAAAGGCTCTTGTTTTGACAGTATCTAGCTCTGCCCCTATAAAGGTAAGGAGCTGCACTAGTTCGAGGACTGACTTGGGAAGTTTGAGAAGAAACCCCAGGGAAGATAGCACTTGTTTGGTCACTTGCAGGTCTGACTTGACTTGGTCTGGAGACTGACTCACTATGAGCCAGTCATGCAGATATGGAAAGATGGAAATCTTATGCCTTCTTAAAAAGGCCACTACTACTGCCAGGCACTTTGTAAAAACCCTTGGGGCCGATGTTAGGCCGAAGGGCATTGCTTTGAACAGATAATGGCCTGAGGGCAACTTGAACCTGAGGTACTTTCTGTGGGAGCACCTGATGGGAATGTGGAAGTAGGCATCTTTGAGGTCCAGGGTGGCTAGCCAGTCCCCTGGCCTTAGAGAGGGAAGAATTATTCCTAGAGTCACCATCTTGAACTTTGGTTTTAAAAGATGTTTGTTCAGGTATCTTAGATCTAGGATAGGTAGCCACTCCCCTGTCTTTTTGGGGTAAGGAAGTACCTGGAGTACAGACCTCTGCCCCAGTGTAGGGTGGGAACTCTCTCTATGGCTCCTAGCCTAGGGCCAGAAGAGATGAAACCTCTGCCTCTAGGGTAAGGGTTTCGGAGAGACTTGCAGGTGGAAAAGATCTGGCTCTCATCTTCGGAAATTTTTTGAAGCCGAGAACCAGTCCCTGGCTTACCACTTCCAGGACCCACTTGTCTGAAGTAACAGACACCCAGTCCTGTACAAAGTAAGCCAGCCTGCCCACTACAGGGATAGGAGAGTCGGCCCGGGCAGACTCATTAGGGTGTCTGCTTGGCAGGGGTCTTAGGCTGAGGCGTGGATGCAGCCCTGCTCATCCTCCTTCTACCTCTCCCTCTAAAGAACCCCCTCTGTGAAAAGGGAGAAGAGGCCTGTGCTTGGTAGAAAGGCCTATGAAAAGGCCTGCCCCTGCCCCTAGAATGCTGCCTTTGAGGAGTTGCCTGCCTCTCTTTGGCCTGTGCACTCCTATAAGTGGTCCTGTATTCCTCCATTTTCTTCATGTAATTCTCTGTCTGCTCCCCAAACAGAGAATTACCTTCCACAGGGAAATCCATGGCCTTAGCCTGGGTATCCTGTGCGAGGCTAGTACATCTCAGCCAAGCCATTCTCCAAAGAGCCACAGATGTAGCCATGACTCTTGATGACACATCATTGGAGTCCACAGCAGCATGGAACTGTACCTTAGATGCCTCAATCCCATCCGCAGCCACCTCCTCCAGCTCCTTGGCCAGCTGGGGAAGGCCTGTTTAGCCAGTGCCAGTACAGTGTCCCACCTGGAGTTCTGGCACCTGGCTGTATAGGCCATATAATTAGCCTGCCTGAGTCCCAAGGAGGATGTCATGTACTGCTTCTTTGCCAAGGCATCCATCCTCCTGTAGTCTTTATCTGGGGGGTGTGAAGCCAAGGGAACATTCGCCCTGTCACAGGCTGCAGCCTGCACAACCCCAACATGGCTGCATTGTTGGTAGAAAAACTCCATGTCTGAGCCTGATAAGGTGTACCTCTTATCCATCCTTCTAGCAACAGGAGGTACAGAATTAGGAGACTAACATTTTTTGAGTGTTTCCCAAAAGATTTATGCAAGGGAACAGACAGCCTCCTGGACTCTGGGATGTCCATCATCTCTACAAAATGAGGCTCTTCTTGATCCTCTGTGGCTTCCTCCATAGGAAGCTGAAGAGTTTCAGCCACTTTCCTGTAAAACAAATAGTGGGGAGGGAACTCAGAGAGCCTAGGAGGGGAAACACCAGAAGGTCTGTCTAGGGAGCTGCCCAGTTTAATGGGCACATCCAGACTTTCTGCTCCATCATAATCATCATCTTGTTCAAAATTCCCCTCCTCCTCAAATTCTGGTTCATAAAAATCTTCAGGGGCATACTCCTGAACCGGTGGAACCGACCGAACCAAGCCCCTAGCTAACGGAGCCGGATGGGATGGAACCGGGCAAAGTGATTCAACAATCCGAATCGCTCGGGCAATCTCGTCAGTGGTCGGAACATGAACCTCTGGCTCCGAACCGGCTGACTTGCCTTTTCTTTTTCTTTTTGTAGGAACCGATCCCTCAGGATTGGCTCTCCTCTTGCCTGAAGAAGTATCGCCCTGGTCAGAGGGTACCCCTTCTGATTTGGTCAGAATCAAACCAGGCTGGCCATCCGGGTCAGTGGACTTCTCAGCCTCCTTTTCCCTAAGTCTACCTAATCCCTTTTCTAAGGTAGTTTTAAGAAAATTTTTACAAATTTGGCAGTCTGTATCGAGGTGTTCAAACCCCAGACAATAAACACAGGTGGTGTGGGGATCGGCCTTGGCAAAGACTTCCCCACACTCACTGCATTGTTGAAACCCAGTGGGCCCGTTTTTTTCTTGGGTTTCTCAGACATGGCCAACTTACCCTTTTTTTGGCTACCGCCAGGCAAGACTCCCGTATCGATTCCTAACCGTGTCACGGGTGTTGGAAAAAAACATCTAAAATATGGGGTTTTTTAGAACCAATAAGGACCAGTAACCACACACTAAAGTAAAGTGCAGAAAATCAAAATAAGGGATCGATTCAGCCGAACCGATCGAACAAACTTACAATTTCCACACAATAATCAGAAACTACCATCTAGTACTCACGGTACCGTAGACAGAGCCTGAACCGACTAGGCGGATTAAATTCGGACTAATTTCAGCTTAAAACCGACACTTTAACCGACTTTTGAACCGAGCTGAAGGAGAAATCTCCGGAGCGACTGTTCAGTGAGGCGGAGTAAAGAATCTGGCGGTTGAGTTTCAAAGGACTACAGATAGAGGCCTCAACCGAGCTCGAGTTCAGCATTCTATGCACTGCATAGACAGTTAACCCTTTGTTCTCTGGGGCAGTTTAAAGGCTGGAGCTAACTGCAAATAGTCAGAATACAGCAAGACTTCATGTTATTTGAACATGTCGATCCATAACGGAAAAATGCCGGCAACAGGAGCACAGACGCATGGGGGCACGGCTCGCTTGACTTACGTTTAGCTCCCGAACCAGACATGATGCGGAATTAACTTATAAACAGTAAAGCTCCCAGCGCTGTCAAAATAAAGAAAAGGAATGGTCTTACAGAAAAACGGCGTCGGGAATCAAACTGGGATGGAATAGAAGGTTCGCTTGAAGTGTAGGCCTAATGGCGTAGTACTGACAACTCACGCAGCAGGTGTTGCCTCGATGGCAGGAGAAACAGAACTGGGATGAGGAGTCTGCAGCGCCTAATGGCCGCCCCTCGTGCACCACATAGTGCGTTGCTCTTGGGGGGTGGGGTGGCCACCATCGGCGCCGACTCCTCTCCAAAAAAACTTCTTGTGGCGTGGTGTGTGGCATTCGCTTACACCCAAGCAGTAATGAATGGCGAAGACTGACAAGGCAAGATCTGTGTTTTCTCTACCGACTGACTAGGCCGCAGAAGAATGACGCTCACACGGGAGGTTGTGCTCACTCGACGGCGGGAGAAGCAGAACTGGGGCTGAGGAGGCGCTGATGACTGTTACTGGCCTACCCGCAAGTGCCACGTAATAAGTCTGCCTCGAGGGTGGCGTCGTCTTGACGCTGACTCCTCCTATCGCAAAAAAAAGCCTCCGCTCACTACCCAACAGTGATGAATGGTGAAAACTGACACAGATAAGATCTCACACCTGTGCACTGGCTCAAATGGCTTGCCCATAAGCATAGCGAGAACCAGCAGTAAGCCCCACAGTGCAGGTGGATCATGCACCAGAGGGGATAAGTAGTCAAGGCCCCTGATAAGGTGACCGACCACCCTCTCTCCTGGGCCACCGTCAGCAAACCGGCCTGTGCCTGGTAAGCAGAGATGGCTCCCAGATACACCTTAAGGGTCGCTGCTTACAGTTGTAGTTGAGAAAGGGACCAGAGGTAGTCCAGGATGCTAGCCATGAGGCAGGCAAGAGGATCAAGCTCCTTGCCCAGACACCAAATTGAAAACCTTTTCCATCTGAAGGTATAGCATATACAAATCCACTCCTTGCTGGAAGCCTCCACCATGTGGAGGGCAAATTCAGACAAATCCAAGGCCTGGAACTCTAGCCGCTCAGGAGCCAGGCTGTGAGGTGCAGGGACTGAAGGTCCAGGTGCAGGACCATCCTCCGAAATCTGGTCAGCAGGTCTGGGTGGAGAGGGAACCACCACAGAGGCCTGCTGCTGAAGCTGAGGAGATCAGAGTACTAGAACTGCCCTGGCCAGTCTGGAGCCATCAGAATCATCCACGCCTTGTCTTTCCCGACCTTGACCAGTACCCTATGGATCATGGGGAAGGAAGGAAAGGCATACACGAGACCCAGGGTCCAGGGCCTTCAGAAGGCATTCCCCATGAGTGTAGGGGCAGGTATAAAACATCCTCAGTTTGGCGTTCTCCAGGAGGCAAACAGTTCCACTGAGGGCAAGCCCACTGGGTGAACAGGTGGTTCACCACCTCCTGATGCAGAGACCACTTGTGAGACATCTCTCCTACCCAGCTGAGAGCATCTGCCACCTGACTGTTCTCCCCTATGATGTGAATTGCCAAGAGATCAGCACCCAGGCGGTGTATGAAGGTCTACGCGCCGAGGACCTCCTGACACAAGAGGAGTGTGTGCCACCCTGTCTGTTCAGGTAAAACATGGTTGTGGTACTGTCAGTCTGGACTTGAACGACCTGACCACTGAACAGTGGAGAAAATTCCACCAGGGCCAATCGCACTGCACGGGGCTCCAGCAAGTTTATGTGGTGATATGACTCTCTGGGGGACCAGAACCCAGAACCGTAGGTCATGTGGTCTCCCAGGTGTGCTTCCCACCCGAGATGTGTCCATCAATGTGATGGTCAGCTCTGGGACGAGAAATCAGCCACAGAAACATAGATGATGGCAGAAAAAGACCAGAGGTCCATCCAGTCTGCCCAAATACCCTATAATCCCTGGAACCTCGTTCTTCCAGGGTATTAACCCTCCCCGTCCACTCCCCATTCTCCTCCATGTTCCTGTCGACCCTGGGCAGCCACTATTCCCATCATTCCATCCCAGGCCTGCTTTAATCCCCTGTGTTGGCACCCACCACCTCTGCCGACAGACTGTTACATGGTGCCACAATCCTTTCCGCAAAGAAGTACTTCTTCACATCCCTTCTGAACTTCCCTCCTGTTAATTTCCATTCACGTCCACATGACAATGAATTGGTATTCAAGCTAAATAATTCCCCATATTTCACTTAGTTAATTCCTTTAAGGAACTTGAAGGACTCTGTCAAATCTCCCCTCTCCCTTCTGGTTTCCATTGAGTACATATTTAGTGCCTTGAGGCGCTCCTCGTGGGATCTGCTCTGCTGGCCCTGAATTATTTTTATCACTCAGCGCTACACTGTCTTCAACCTATCCTTGTCTTTCCTGAGGTGAGGACTCCATAACTGTTCGTAGTACTCCAGGTGAGGCCTCACCAGGGATTTGTAGAGGGGAAGTATTACCTCTTTTCTTCTGCTATCAACACCCCTCCTGATACATACTAGCATCCTGTTAGCCCTGCTATAGGCTTTGTTGCACTGGCTCATTTGTTTAATGGAGTTACTGATGAGAACTCCTATATCCTGTACCTCATCTGTAGTGCTAAGTCTCTCCCCACCCATCCACTACTTCGTACTGGGGTTCTTTTTCCCTAACTGCATTACCTTGCACTTTCTGGCATTGAATTTTAACTGCCAGACCACCTTTGGCCACCTCTCTAGCTTTTGTAGGTCCCTCAGCATGTTCTTTATTCCCTCTTCACTATCCACTCTCCCACAGAGTTTTGTGTGGTCTGTGAAGAGGCATAACCTGCCCTGGATTCCTCCACCAATGTCACTAAGAAAACAAGCATTTGTCAATGCTGAATGTTGACTGCGTTGGTGTGTTGAGCTTGCTCACTGCCCCTCCGTCACTCACTCATTCTGTTTCTCCAGGCTCTGCAGGCTGCCCTTTTGTACTGGGCTCCTGCCTCCGTTGGCGCCTTTTTCTGTCCACAAAGAAATCTGCAGCAGTCCCGACAAAGCTCTGTTGAGCTCGCTCACTCCCCTTCTCTCACTCGCTCATTCCGTTTCTGCTGGCACTGCAGGCTGCCATTTTCTATTTGGCTCCTGCCTGCATTGCCGCCGCTTCTGCCCACAAAGAAATTTGCAGCAGTTACAATACAGCTCCGTTGAGCTCGTTCACTTCCCCTCTCTCACTCGCTCATTCTGGTTTTCCCGCTACTGCAGACTGGCCTTTTTGTACTGGGCCCCTGCCTGCATTGATACCTTTTTCTGACCACAAACAAATCCGCAGCAGTCCAGACAGAGCTCAGTTGAGGTCGGTCAATCCCTCCTCTCGCTCGTTTGATCTTAATCTGTCCCAAACAGTGATTTCCCACAGCAACCGTGCTATTCTGTGGCAGGAGTGCAAAAACATTTTAGCCAGGATGTGAAAAATGGCAGCTATACTGTTCATAAGAAGGTGTGGAAAAATGCCACTGTTGAAAATGCGACATGAAAATATTACAAAATTGCGAAGTTACAAGGGTGCGTGGAAACAGTTCAACGCACGTTTCTAACACAGTCACATTATGGAGTTTCGCACCAAATTTTCAACATAGGCCTTTTAGGACCTCTGCTCATGAACAGTGCCACTGCCATTTTCTTAATCTGTCCCGAACAGTGATTTCCCACAGCGACCGCGTTATTCTGCGCTGGAACTGTGAAAAATGACAGCTGTACTGCTCACAAGGAGGTGTGAAAAAATGCCACTGCTGAAAATTTGGCGTGACAATATCATAAATTTGCGAAGTTACAAAGGTGTGTGGAAAGTGTGCAACGCACACTTGTAACAGTCATTCGATGGGCTATCATCACCAAATTTTCAACACAGGTATTTTAGGACCTCTGCTCATGAACAGTATCACTGCCATTTTCTTAATCTGTCCCGGACAGTGATTTCCCACAGCGATCGCTCTATTCTGCGCCGGAAGTGCGAAACCACATTTCGGCCAGGATGGGAAAAATGACAGCTGTACTATTCATAAGTAAGTGTAGGAAAATGGTAATGTTGGAAATCTGGAGTGAAAATATAATTTCGCGAAGTGACGAGCATGTGTGCAAACTGCGCAATGCACGCTTGTAACAGTCGTTTTATGGAGTATCGTTACCAAATTTTCAACATAGGCATTTTAGGACCGCTACTCATTAACAGTGTCAAGGTCATTTTCTTAATCTGTCCCGAACAATGATTTCCCACAGCGAACACGCTATTCTGCGCCAGAAGGGCATAAACATTTCCACCAGGATGTGAACAATGACAGCTGTACTGTTCACAAGGAGGTGTGACAAAATGCCAATGTTGAAAATCTGGTGTGAAAATATTGCAAATTCACGAAGTTACGAGCGTGCGTAGCAACTGCATAGCGCACGCATGTAAAAGAAAAAATTACTCACCTTAGTAATGTTTTTTTCTAATAGAGTCTTGTTATATTATGACATATGCAGTTTGTCCCAGCCTTAGAACTGCTCCGGAGGTGAAAGAGTTAACTTCCATGCCAGGCATGGAATCTTGAGCGCGAGCTCGGTTGAAAAAACTCTGTCTGTTGATCTTCAAACTGAAACTGTCAGATCTTTACGAGCAAAACTCACTAAGGTTCTGTGTGGAAGCTGTAAACCTACACTAGCCAACTGGCTACTAAAATATTAACACATTTTTCTGGTCCCAAAACCAAGACTCAAGTCAGGGGATCCAAAAAAATAAAATAAAATAAAATACAACACCCAAACACCCCACAAAGAGGGGTGAAAACACAAGGTGGGCATCATTAAGTGCCAACACTGCACTGCCCACCCACATCCCAAGAGCCGAGGTTCTGAGAGGGGCAGGCGGGGAGGTCATAATATAGCAAGACTCCATTAGAAGAAACAACATTACTAAGGTGAGTAATTTTTTCTTCAAACAACATGAAGTCTTGCTATATTATGACATATGCAGATTACACAGCAGTACCTCCATGGAGGAGGACAGAACCTACTTAGGAAATAGGCTCTGAAGCACAGCTGTGCCAAACCGAGCATCACTCCTAGCCTGGATGTCCAGGGAGTAATGCTTGGTGAAAGTGTGTACTGTTTTCCAGGTAGCTGCTTGACATACCTCTAGGATAGGGATGTCCTGGCCGCAGCTAGGGACACAGCTGTACCTCTGGTAGAGTGAGCCCTCAGGCCTGAAGGGGAACCTTACCCAGTTTTTGATAGCAAAATTGGATACAAGAGACAATCCACCTAGCAATGGATCTTTTAGTGGCAGGTTTCCCTTTACCAACCTCACCATAAGTGAGGAACAGTTGGAGGGAGTCAAACCTGTGACCCTTGGTACGATCTATGTAGTAACTAAGGGCTCTCTTTACGTCTAAACTGTGCAGCCTCCTCTTGCCAGGAGGAAGAATGGTCAGTGAAGTACACTGGAAGAGATATAGATTAAGGTGGAAATCTGAAACCACCTTAGGCAAGAACTTCCTGTTAGTCCTGAGGACTACCTTATCTCTGTGAAAGGAGATAAAATCAGGCTCCACTGACAAAGCTTGTAATTCACTTATGCGCCTGGCAGAAGTGATGGCTACTAGAAACACAGTTTTCCAAGTCAAGTACTTAAGCTCTGCTGAAGACAAAGGCTCAAGGGGGTTGCATTAGCTGAGCAATGCAAACATTAAGATCCCAGGCAGGAGCAGGGTCCCTGAATGGAGGGTTGGTGAAGCAATTCCTTGAAAACTTGGAGAATACAGGGTGAGCAGAAAGAGAAGAGGGCTTTCCTGCTGAAATAAAAGCAGAGACAGCTGCCAAATGCACTTTCAAGGTAGCTGGTCTCAGCCCCAAAGTATTTAGATGGACCATATAGTCCAGGACTGTGGGCAAATCAGCAGATTCTGGGGAAATATGCTTTCCAGAGCACCATATGGAAAACCTTTTCCATTTAGAATTATAAGTAGCCCTGGTGGAAGGCTTCCTAGAAGCTTTCAAGATATCGAGTACACCTTGAGAAAGGTGTAGGTCAGCAAACTCTAACTCCTTAAGAGCCAGGCCTTGAGGTTGAGGGATTTGAGATTCGGATACCAAACTCTCCCCTGGGCACAGGTTAACAGATTGTGATTCCTGGGGAGACACAGGGGAAGGTGGACTGCTAAGGACAGAAGGAGTGGATACCAGGGCTGTCTGGCCCAATCTGGAGCAATCAGAATCATCTTGCAAGGTTGAGATCTGATTTTGACTAGCACCTTGAACAAGAGAGGAAAGGGGAAAGGCATAGAAGGAACTTCCTTCCCAATCGAGAAGGAAGGCATCCAGAGGACTGAGCCCAACACTGGGGCCTGCAACAATAAAGCGGAAGTTGGTGATTGTCTGGGGCTGCAAAAAGATCTATCTGAGGGGTGCCCCACCTGGCAAATACTAACCCCAGTACTAGGGGATCCAGTGACCATTCGTGATGGCCCTGGGAAATCCTGCTGAGAGCATCTGCCAGGACATTGTCCTTGCCTGGGAGTGAACTGCCATGAGGGAGGTGTTCAGGGAATGAGCCAGAGACCACAACTTCATTGCCTCGGTGCACAAGGCCGAAGACCGAGTGCCCCTTTCTGTTGATGTACCACATTGTAGTGGTGTTGTCTGTTCTGACCTGTACCACTTTGTTCTGAACACATGCAGAAAAACCTGAAGTGCTAGAAAAACAGCTCTGAGTTCCAACAGATTGATGTGGAGCAGAGATTCCTGAGGGACCACAATCCCTGGGTGGTGAGGTCGCCCATGTGAGCTCCCCATCCCAAGAGGGACGATCTGTAGTAAGGGTCAAGGAGTGAGATTGAGGATGAAAGGAACCCCTGTCTCAGATTGCTCTGATCCTGCCACCACTGTAGGGCCTGGATCAGGGTTGAGTTACTGGGATCAATTTGGTTAGAGGATCTCTCCTTTGAGACCAGAAGGCTCTCAAATGGAACTGGATGTCCCTCATCTGAAATCTTGCTCCTTGCACTACAGCTGTGGAAGCAGCCATGTGGCCAAGGAGCTGTAGAAATGCCTTGCTGGTCAGAGACCTGCAGAGTGAAGGAGGAGGCCAGAGCCACCAGGGTCTTTACTCTTTCTAGAGGAAGGAAAGCTCTGGCCTGCTTTGTGTCCAGTTCTGCGCCTATGAAGGTGAGTAGCTGAACAGGCTCTAGAACTGACTTTGGAAGACTGAGAAGAAAATCTAGGGATGTAAGCAGCTGCTGGGTAACCTGAAGGTGTGATCTGACTTGGTCTGGAGACTGACCCACTATGAGTCAGTCGTCCAGGTAAGGAAAGATGGCAATCTTTTGCCTTCTTAAGTGAGCAACTGCTACTGCCAGGCATTTGGTGAATACCCTTGGGGCAGAGGTGAGGCCGAAGGCAATGCTCTGAACTGGTAATGGCCTGAGGGCAGTTCGAATCTGAGGTACTTTCGGTGGGAGCTTCTGATGAGAACATGGAAGTAGGCATCCTTGAGGTCCAGGGACGCTAGCCAGTCCCCTGGCCTTAGGGAGGGTAAAATAATTCCCAGAGTCACCATTTTGAATTTTGGTTTTAAAAGGTGCTTGTTTAGGGGTATCAGATCCAGGATGGGCCGCCATTCTCCTGTCTTTTTTGGGGTAAGGAAGTACCTGGAGTACAGTCCTTTGCCCTGGTGTAGGGGAGGAACCCTTTCTACAGCCCTGAGAGCCAGGAGGGTTGAGACTTCTGTTTCCAAAGCAAGAGCCTCTGATGGATTTGCAGGTGGAAAGGATCTGGTTATCATCTTCGGAAATTTTCTGAAGCTGAGAACCAGTCCCTGGCTTACTACTTCCAGGACCCACTTGTCTGATGTTAAAGACTCCCAGTCCTGGACGAAGTAAGCCAGCCTGCCCCTACAGGTAATGGAGAATCGGCCCTGGGCATCCCATCAGGGTGCCTGTTTGGCAGGGGCTTTAGGCTGAGGGTGGGAGTAGGCCTGCTCGTACCCGTCTGCCTCCCTCTGAAGAACCCCCTCTGGGCATAAGCTGAAGAGGAGGCCTGGGCTTGGTAAAAGGCCTGTGAAAAGGCCTGCCCCTGCCCTGCCCTGAAAGCTGCCTCTGAGGTGGCTTGCCTCCTTTGGCCTGTGCACTCTATAAGTGGTCCTATACTCATCCATTTTTTCATGTAATCTCTGTCTGCTCCCCAAACACAGAATTACCCACAACAGGAAAATCCATGGCCTTAGCCTGGGTATCTGTGACAGGCTAGTACACCTGAGCCAAGCCATTCTACTAAAAGCCACACATGTAGCCATGACTCTCGAAGATACATCATTAGAGTCCACTGCAGCATGAAATTGCACCTTGGATGCCTCAATACCATCAGCAGCCACCTGTTCCAGCTCCTTGGCAGCTGGCCAGGACCTGTTTCGCTAAAGCCATAACAGTATCCCATCTGGATTTCTGGTATCTTGCAACATAGGCCATATAATTTGCCTGTTGAGTCCCAAGGATGCTGCCATGTATTGTTTCTTTGCCATGGCATCAATCCTCCTGGAGTCCTTGTCAGGGGGTGTGAAGCCAAGGGAATATTTGCCTTATCACAGGCTGCAGCCTGCACTCACCTAACATGGCTGCATTGTTGTGAAAGGAACTCCGTATCAGAGCCTGACAATGTGTACCTCCTGTCCATCTTTTTATCCACAGGAGGTAAAGAATTAGAGCTTTTAAAATCTTTATTGTCTGTTTCCTAAAAGATTTATGTAAAGGAATAGACAATCTCCTGGACTCTGGGATATCCATCATTTCCACATAGTCAGGCTCCTCCTGTTCATCCACAGCTTCTTCCAAAGGGAGCTGGAGGGTTTCAGCAACTTTTTTATAAAACAGAAAATGAGAAGGAGACTCAGAAAGCCTAGGGGAGACACTCCTGAAGGTCTGCCTGGGGAGATGTCCAGTTCAATGGGCACATCCAGACTTTCAAAATCACATTCACTCTCTTCATAATCCTCCTCCCCCTCCTCCGGTTCATAAAATTCTTCTATATCATATTCCTGAACCGTGGAACCGACCAAACCGACCGTTTACCTGATGGTGCCGTTCGACGGAACCAGGGAGCGACTGGACAATTGGATCGCTTTGGCTATCTCTGCAGCGTTGAGAAGGAAATTTTGGCTCCACACCTGCTGATTTTCTAGTCCTCTTTGCTGGAACTGGCTCCTCCGAGTCAGCTCTTTGTTTGCCGAGAAGTATCGCCCTGGTCAGAGGCACTCCCTCGGTTCAGTTGGCACGAACCGGCTGGCCATCCGGGTCAGCGGACTTTTGACTCTCGTTCCCTGAGCCTACCAACTCTCTTATCCAGGGTAGCTGCAGGGAAATTCTTGCAAATTTGGCAGTCTGCATTGAGGTGGCCAAACCCCAGACAATAAACACATGTGGTGTGTGGGTCAGCCTTGGCAAAGGCTTCCCCACAGACACTACAGTGCTGAAACCCAGTGGGCCCGGTTTTTCTTTTGGGTTTCTCAGACATAATGCCAGCCTAACCAAAAACTTGCCCTTTTCCCGCAAATCGCCAAGCAAGACACCCTTATCGGTTCCCAACCGTGTCACGGGTCGTGGAAAAAACCATAATGAAATCCGTTCTTTTTAGAACCGATAAGAACCGGGAACCGCACTCTAAATGTAATTTAATAAGTTTTAACAACAACCTGATCAGTTCAAACCGAACCGATAACACGTTTGCAAGTTCCACACAGAGAAATGTAAAACCTATTACTTACGATACCACAGACAGAGCTTGAACCGACTGGTTGCCGTTAAAATATACAAATGCGGTTTAGCAAACCGAGAAATAACACTTTTTTTAACCGACAAATGAACCAAGCAGTAGGAGGAATCTCCGGAGCGACTGTTCAGTGAGGCGGAGTAAAGAATCTGACAGTTTCAGTTTGAAGATCAACAGACAGAGTTTTTTCAACCGAGCTCGCGCTCAAGATTCCATGCCTGGCATGGAAGTTAACTCTTTCACCTCCGGAGCAGTTCTAAGGCTGGGACAAATTGCATATGTCATAATATAGCAAGACTTCATGTTGTTCGAACAGTTATTTTTGGGATTTTTTCCACCAAATCTGCAACATAGGCTTTTTGAGAGCCCACTTCATGAACAGTGGCACTGTTGTTTCATTAAATCGGCCCCGGAAGGTGATTCCACGCAGTGACCGTGAAATCACCTTTCGAGGTCGATTAACGCCATGACAGTGATAGAATTCAAGAGGAGGGGGTCCCAAAAACCCCATGTTGAACATTTGGTGCCAAAATTCCAAAATGACTGAGATATGCATTAAAGTTGGAAAACCCTATTTATTCCATTATACAGCTTACTGGCATTTCCTTAGTTTGTGGTCAGCTCTGAAGAATTCAGGCGTGTTCCCGGTCCACGAAGATCATGCGCTAGACTCGGAGTAAGTATGGGAGGCAGTGCACGGGTGAGTGGTTGTGGGAGGGAGAGACCTCCAGAGACAGTTTCCTTTATTCAGGTTAAAAAACAGTCCGGGACGTTTTTTCCTTACCGGAGTAATGTGGCACGCTGGGCGGCTCCCAGCCACAAATGACTCTCTGTTTGGGCGGGGGCAGGTAGACTTAAGGGGACTGGGCACCCCCGCCGCACACACAACAAAAGGGCTCCGATTATGCCGAGCGGGGGATTGGGCACCCGCCAGCAGTAGACAATGAAACTGGGGCGTGGGTGTTGCAGAATTGGCCTCTGGCCGGCACAATCGACATTTTTAGGGCACAGAAGCCGATAGGATTGGGGCCCCCGACGGCAAATAAACAAGGGAGGGTTATATAGCGACAGCCAACGCCATGTTCACAAACAATATCAGGGTTTGTAAGTTCCACCCTGCAATGACGGGTCACTCCCTCATTGCAGCAGATGACTGACGCTGCAATGACAAGGCGGTCCGATTGCAGCGGCGAAATTGTCAGAACTTGGTGGCAACATTCTAGACTACTGCCACCAGGAGCCTGCAATGGCATTGGGGGAAGCGGGACAAGCCTTTGCAGGCTGTGGGGGCATTGGCCACAACAGTGCCGTGCCTCCACAGCCTGCTTCTGAGAAAGTTGTCCTAATATGTTTCTTTAGTAATCTTGTTTCTTCTCAGTGATACTCGGGTATTCATAACTTTCTGCAGTATGCCTTTAAGCCAGAACTGCCCGGAGAGAATAGAACACATGCAAATGATGGAACACGCTGCATGTGACAACTATTCAAATGCTGCCTTGAACTAACTGCCTTAGTTCTAAACCCCTCAGATTTCCTGGATGCCTGGAAAGGCACTCCCCCAAAAACTATGAATACTAAATTGCATTAGTAATCAATAATAATCAAATTTAATAATAGTTAAACCCATAACCCACTAAATAAACCCTCCAACTAGAGGGGAAAACATAACAGATACCCCAAAAGTATTAGAGTCACCTAAAAGAGAGGGAAAAACAACATGAACCTTGGTTAATAAAACTGTGCCAGAAAAAGGCATGTATACCCGAGAGCACAGTATGCAGGAATGCAGAGGCTAAAGGTTCTGGAAGGGGAGGCAGGTGGGAAGTTATGAATACCCGAGTATCACTGGAAAGAAACAAGATTACTATGGTCATTTTTTTCTTCTAACCCCAGTAATACTCAGGTATTCCTAACTTTCTGCAGATTACCGAACACTACCTTTGGAGGTGGGCAAAGAACCTTATTTTGAAAACAGACTTTGCAGGACTGCTGTGCCAAACCTAGCATCACCCCAGACTGAGTATCAAGGTTGTAATGCTTTGTAAAGTTGTGTACTGCTTTCCAGATGTCCACTAGTGGAACATCCTTGGCAGCTGCTAAGGTAGCAGCTGTCCCTCTTGTGGAATGGGCCCTCAATCCTGTTGGGGGTTCCCTTCCAGGCTTCCAGCTTTAGTGTAACAGCATTGGATACTCTGGACTATCCATCGGGAAATTGACCTTTTCAATGTTGGGTTACCCTTTCCAACATCCCCACAAGTCAGGAACAGTTGTTTTCTGTCCTGCCTATGGTCCTTAGTGACTGTCATGTTGTAGCCAAGAGCTCTTTTGACATTCAGACTGTGAAGCCTTCTTTCACCAGAGGTGGAATACTCAGTAAAAAAAGATAGGTAGGATAATGGTTTGGTTGAGGCGGAAATCAGAAACCACTTTAGGGAGAAATTTCCTGTTTGTCCTCAGGACCACTTTATCCCTACAGAATGAAAGAAAAAAATACTCACCAAAGTAATGTTGTTTCCTCTAATGGAGTCTTGCTGTATACAGACACAATGCAATTAGCCCCAGCACTTGATCAGCCCCAGAGAGGAAAGAGTTAACGCTATGCAGAAGCATAGAACTTTGAGCTCGGTTCGGTTTTCAAACTCTCTCTATGGTACTTCCCAGTGTAACAGTCAGATTCTTACAAGCACACTAACATACTATGGAAACTGTTCAACATATAGCCAGAGGGCAAAAAATTATTTTTGGGCCCAAAAGAGTCAAGTCGAGAACCCAAGAAGAAAAGGTAGTGACAATATTTAAGTATAAAAAACCAGAAAAACAACAACATCCAGCCCCACCAAGAGGGAGGGTACAAGGTACACCCCTGAGGTACAACACTGTACCTGCCCACCCACTTCCCAAAAACCAGGTTCTGAGAGGGGAGGCACGGGCGGGGGGTCTGAACATGCCTCTCAACTGTACCACATTACGAGAACGCTCTCATTTTACTTCACAAAGCTTCTTGTTCCACATTGTGAGGGCTTGTTCCACATTCAAAGTCAACATTTTAAACCAAAAATCCATAGTAAATTATGCAGAAAATATATTATTTCATTAATAACAGACTTTCTGAACATATATGCAACATTTTAACAGCGTTTTGAGCTTCTTAGGTAAAGATTTGACTAATTGTTCCACATTTTGCCCAATTGTTCCACGTTTTGACAAGCAATGTTCCACATCTGGGGGACAAAATGTTGAGAGGTATGGGTCTGAATATAGCAAGACTCCATTACAAGAAACAACATTACCATGGTGAGTAATTTCTTCTTCAAACAACATGAAGTCTTGCTGTATTCAGACATAATGCAGACTACCAAGCAGTTCCTTATGGAGGACGGAATGCAGAACCTACTTTGGGAAGAGGCTCTGCAGTACTGCTGTGCCAAACCTAGCATCACTCCTAGCCTGGATGTCCAGGGAGTAATGCTTGGTAAAAGTATGTACTGTTTTCCAGATCTTAAACAAAGTTATATCTCTGGCTGCAGCTAGAGAAGTAGCTGTACCCCTAGTCTAATGAGCCCTCAGGCCTGAAGGGGGCGTTCACCCAACTTGTCATAACAGAATTGTATACAAGAAACAATCCACCTGGCAATAGTTCTTTTAGTGGCAGGCTTACCTTTCCCCACTTCACCATAAGTGAGAAACAACTGAAGACAGTCATTTCTATGTGCCTTAGTATGCTCAATGTAGTAGCTAAGGGCCCTCTTAACATCCAGACTGTGTAACAGTCTTTCACCTGAAGAAGAATGATCAGTGAAAAACACAGGGAAAGATACAGACTGGTTCAGATGAAAATCCGATATCACTTTGGGCAAGAACCTCCTATTGGTTCTTAGGACCACTTTGTCCCTATGGAAGGAGATGAAGTCAGGTTCAACTGGCAGGGCCTGTAACTCACTAATCTGCCTGGCAGAAGTAACAGCTACCAGGAACACAGCTTTCCAGGTCAAATACTTCAATTCGGACGAGCCCAGAGGTTCAAAGGGTGGCTGCATAAGCTGAGCAATGCAGACATTAAGATCCCAAGGCGGAGTAGGCTGCCTAAAGGAAGGATTAATGTGAACCAGGCCCTTGAAAAACTTTCTGAAAACAGGATGAGATGCCAGGGAAGAGCCCTTCCCTGATGAGAGGAATGCAGAGACAGGAGACAGCTGCCAGATGAACCTTCAGAGTGTCAGGCCTAAGGCCTAAGCCATTCAGATGAACTAGATAGTTAAGGTTGTGGAAATGCCTGCAGAATCAGGCAGGATGCCCTTCTGAGAGCACCAAATACTGAACCTTTTCCATTTTGAGTTGTAAGTTTTTATAGTAGAAGGTTTCCTTGAGACCTTCAGAATATCCAGAACTCCCTGGAGAGAGAGAAGGAGCGAGATATAGTGCTGCATATTCTAACTCTTCAAGAGCCCGGCCTTCAGATTGAGAGACTGGAGACCAGGGTACCAGGTCCACCCCTGGGAGGAGGACAGGAGATTGTATGTCCTGGGCACAGACAGGGCATGTGACACTGACAAGGACAGCAGCTGAGGATACCACGGCTGTCTGGCCCAATCTGGAGCCACCAGTATCACTGTGCAGGGTTGAGTCCTGATCTTGATCAGAACTCTGAACAGCAGAGGGAAGGGAGGGAAGGCATAGAGAAACCTGCCCTTCCAGTCCAAAATGAAAGCATCCTGGGGAACCGTCCCCAGAAATGGAGGTCTGCAACAAAACAGAGGAAGTTGATGATTGTCTGGTGCTGCAAAGAGATCTATCTCTGGAGTGCCCCACCTGGAGAAGATGACCTTCGAGATGTGAGGATCCAGGGACCATTCGTGATGTCCCTGTGAAATTCTGCTCAGAGCATCTGCTAGGACGTTGTCCTTCCCTGGAAGGTGAACTGCTACCAGAGAAGTCTGAAGAGAATAGGCCAGAGACCACAGCTTCATGGCCTCTGTGCACAAGGCCGAGGACTGAGTGCCTCCCTGTTTGTTGGTGTACCACATTGTGGTGGTGGTGTCTGTCCTGACTTGGATCACCTTGCCCTTGACTGAATCCGAGAAGCTCTGCAGGGCTAGGAAAACTGCCCTGAATTCCAGGAGATTGATATGAAGGAGAGACTCTTGTGGAGACCAGACCCCTTGAGCTGTCAGGGCTCCCAGGTGGGCTCCCCACCCTAGGAGAGAAGCATCCGTAGTTAGAACTACTGCTGGGACTTGAGGGAGAAATGGAACCCCTTGTCTGAGGTTGTCCTGGTCCAGCCACCACTGGAGAGCTTGGACCAGAGTCTGAGTCACTGGAATCAGTTTGGTAAGTGAATCCTTCTTTTGAGACCAAAAAGACCTTGGATGAAACTGAATATCCCTCATCTGGAACCTTGCTCCCTGCACCATTGCCGTGGAAGCCGCCATGTAGCCCAGGTGCTGGAGGAACTGTCTTGCTGGGTGGGAGACCTGAGGTCGAAAGGAGGAAGTGAGATCCACCAGGACATTCACCCTTGCCAGGGAAGGAAGGCTTTTGCTTGTACAGTCTCCAACTCTATGCCTATAAAGGTGAGAAGTTGAACTGGTTTGAGGACAGACTTTGGAAAACTGAGAAGAAACCCCAAGGAGCTCAGTAGGTCCTGGCTAGTTTGAAGAGCTGACTTGACCTGTAAAGGTGAGTGACCCACTAAGAGCCAGTCATCCAGATACGGGAAGATGGTGATACCCTGTCTTCTGAGGTAAGCCACCACTACTGCAAGGCACTTTGTGAACACCCTTGGAGCTGATCTTAAGCCGAATGGCATAGCTCTGAATTGGTAATGGCCTGAAGGCAACTCGAACCTGAGGTATTTTTTTGTGGGAGCACCTGATAGGAATATGGAAGTAGGCATACTTGAGGTCCAGAGATGCTAGCCAATCCCTGGCCTTAGAGAGGTAAGGATTATTCCCAGAGTTATCATTTTGAATTTGGGCTTTGAAATGTGTTTGTTCAAATACCTTAGGTCTAGGATGGTCGCCGACTCCCCGTTTTCTTTGGGGTAAGGAGTACCTGGAGCACAGTCCTTTCCCTGTGCTGAGTAGGAACCTTCTCTACAGCTCTGAGCTAGAAGAGAGGAAACTCTGCCTCTAGGGCAATGGTTTCTGAGAGTGATGCACGTGGAAAAGACTTGGCCCTCTGTTTTGGAAATTTTTTGAGGCTGAGGATCAGTCCCTGGCTTACTACTTCCAGGACCCACTTGTCTGAGGTCACAGACTTCCCGGCCTGGAAGTAGTAAGCCAGCCTGCCTCCTACTGGAAATAGGGAGTTGACCCGGTCTGACACATCAGGGTGTTTGCTTGGCAGGAGCCTTACACTGAAAGGAGGAAGAGGGAGCAGCTCTGCTAATCCCCCTCCTGCCCCTCCCTCTGAAGAACCCCCTCTGTGGGAAGGGAGAGGAGGCCTGGGCTGGCCTTTGAAAGGGCCAGCCCCTGCCCCAAGACTGCTGTTTGTGCGGAGTGGCTTGCCTTTCTTTGGCCTGTGCCCTCCTGTACGTGGTCCTGTATTCATCCATTTTCTTCATGTAAGCCTCTGTCTGCTCCCCAAACAGAGAGTTACCTACTACAGGAAAATCCATAGCCTTAGTCTGGGTATCCTGTGAAAGGCTAGTACATCTGAGCTAAACATGTCTTCTGAGAGACACAGATGTAGCCGTGACTCTAGATGCCACATCATTGGAGTCCACAGCAGCATGAAATTGCATTTTGGATGCCTGAATTCCATCAGCAGCCACCTCCTCCAGCTCACTGGCTAGCTGGGGAGAGGCCTGTTTAGCCAGTTCCAGAACCGTATCCCATCTGGATTTCTGGTACCTGACTGTGTAGGCCATATAAGTAGTCTGCCTGAGTCCCAAAGAGGATGCCAAATACTGTTTTTGGGCCATGGCATCCACTTTCCTGGAGTCCTTATCCGGGGGGGGTGAAGCCAAAGGAATGTTAGCCCTGACACAGGCTGCAGCCTGCACTACCCCAACATGGCTGCAATGACTATAAAGGAACTCCGCTGCTGAGCCTGATAACAAATACAGGAGGTATTGGCCATTCTCTTATACACAGGAGGTAATGAATTACGGGTTTGTAACATTTTGTGTGTCTGTTTCCCCAAGGATTTATGAAGAGGGATAGACAGTCTTTTGGACTCTGGGATGTCCATCGTTTCCACAAAATCAGACTCTTCATCCTCCTCTGCAGCTTCAACCAAGGGAAGCTGCAGGGTTTCTGCCACCTTTTTGTTGAACAAAAAATGTGAAGGGGACTCAGAGAGCCTGGGAGGAAACACACCTGAGGGCTTATTTGGGGAGATGTCCAGTTTAATGGGCACATCCAGACCCCCCTGGTCATTGTCATCATCCTCCTCCGGGATAGTCTTCGTCTCCCTCCCACTCCTCATAATAAGCACCTGGATCATAATCCGGAGAAGACTGATCCGACTGAACCGACTGCCTAACTGGCGGTACTGGTTTGGACAGAACCGGTCTAAGCAACTGAACAATGCTAATTGCTTTGGCTATTTCATCCGCGGTTGGAGAGTGCGATACTGGATCCGAACCAGCAGACTTATGCTTATTTTTTGATGGAACCGACCCCTCAGGGTCGGCTCTCCTGTTGCCCGAGGAGGTATCGCCTAGGTCAGTAGGCACCTCCTCAGGTTTGGCCGTAACCGAACCGGCCAGGCCATCCAGATCTACGGACTTCTCGGCCTCCCTTTCCTTCAGCCTACTCAGTCTTTTGTCTAGAGTGGATTTAGGAAAGTTTTTACAGATTTGTCAGTCTGACTTGAGGTGGTCAAACCCCAGACAATAAACACAGATGAGGTGGGGGTCAGCCTTAGCAAAGGCCTCCCTATACTCAGTACAGTGCTGAAACCCAGTGGGACCGGTTTTCTTCTAGGGTTTCTCAGACATGGCCAACTTAGCAAATTACCCTATTGCAGCTTTCAAGCCAGGTAATACAATAACCAATCAGTTACAAACCGTGTCACGGACTTTTTAAAAGAACCGGCAACAAAAAAAAAAACAGTTCTTTTGAAACTGATCGGTACCGGAACGCCACTCTAATCCCAGAAATAAAATTGGGTCGGTTCCAAACCGGACTAACCGGAAAGAAACCGAAGAAAAGAACAATTTCCAACTTTTTCACAGAAATAAAACAAAGCCATTACTTATCTACACACTACCTGTACCGTAGACAGAGGCTGGAAATCCAAAAATGACAAAAAATTATACGGTTTAAACCGAACGCTTTACTTTTACCGAACCGAGCAGAGGAAATCTCCGGAGTGACTTCACTGTTAGGCGGAGTAAAGAATCTGATGGTTACACTGAGAAGTACCACAGACAGAGGTTTGAAAACCGAGCTCGAGCTCAACGTTCTATGCTTCTGCATAGAGTTAACTCTTTCCCCTCCAGGGCCGTTCAAGTGCTGGGGCTAACTACATTATGTCTGAATACAGCAAGACTTCATGTTGTTTGAAAAGCAGTACCTGTGCCGGCCCCTGCACCACAGCCATGTGAGGGAGAAAGACATGAGAGAGTGGCGTCAATGGCACCGAAGGTGTCGCACGACCAGGCTGACCCAACCGCTCCGCTCGCAGGCCCATGGCCCCAAGGCCCGAAGCCCCGGGGTCGGGTCCGAAGGCAAGGGCAGCCACCGGACCCACTGCTCCATAAGAGCGGTCCAATGATGAAACTCCTCACCGGAAGGCCCCCTCCAGGAGGTGCAGAGGAACTCCGGAGCCATGGACCACAGCCGCTAGGGACCGAGGCCATAGGAGACTCCGAAGCATTCTGTCCCCCGCTACCGATGATCTCCGTGCAGACATACCAGAGGATGACCTCGAGTGGTACCGCTTCTTCTTCAACCAGTGGTAGGAAGAATAGATCGAGGCCAAGTGGTGATAAGCCCCCGACCTCAATCGGGAATGGGACCGCTTTTTGTGTTTTCGGGAGGACCACCCTTCCTCCTGAGCACCAGACTGCCTGTGGTCAGAACCCCCACCCCCGAAGAGGGCGGTGGATTAGACCCAGCCCTGCTGCTAAAACAGCTTTCAAGCGAAGTCTCCCTTCCGTCACCGGCCCCGTTCCTGGTCGACTCGTTGAAGGCGGGCTGAAGACTTCTTTTCTTCATCACTTGAAACAAAATTTTAAACTTTTTTTAATTAAATAAATAAATATTCTAAAAGACTAAATTAAATACTGAACAACTATGCTGCTGTTGTACAGATGTGAAGATTTGACTCCCAGCATGCAAACATCATCGTCATTGAAGCGCACGCGACGGAGGGGAAAAAAAAGAAACTGAGGCAGTTGGTGGGTCGATGCTTAGATAGCCTATAAGGCGCAAGCCAGCCTTGCGGCACCGCACATGCGCGATCCTACCTTGGCGCAGGCCTTCCATAAGCTTTTTGGCTCCCGCCGGGTCCTAGCGCCTCTGGCATAGTCCCACTAGTGTGAATGAGTGGTGGAGACTTTAAGTCCAGGAACATAATGATTTTCACCAAACATACATTGTTACAAAAACCGATACTATATGTACACAGATACACGATTTTCAAAAAGAAAGCAGACTAACACAAATGTAAACTGCAGATAAGAGCAACATACCTCCAAGTGTCACATTCCCATGTAAGAATCGACCTTGATAGATTAGCCGTAGGATATCGGGACTGCTCACCTGCTCTTCTTCCCAGTCTGAAAGACCCAAAAGGAACCATTACTGCCAGCAGGACATCCATTCTGTTCCTTCATATAAACATACCATGCCTGTTGACTTCTACTCTTCTTTTTAGCTGCACCAGTTAGACCACGAATCTTGTGCAGTGAGGCACTACATCCAGGTATAAATGACTGGGGGCAGGGCTCTCTCAGGAGAACTTAAGTCTTCCCACACAGGGAAAGCAGAGCTTGGGGACTTGCTGGCAACGGCTAAGCAGACACTTGCTGCTGCTGCATTAATGGACACTACTACCAGGGCAACACAGTTAGCATTTTCTTCGACAGAGGAGGGGACTTTGGGGTTTCTTAGTTTGCTTTTTTAGGCGGAGTCAGCTGATTACAAAGCTCCAATTTGCCCTCCCAATTTACACCCAAAATCACTTTCTTCTAACATTTTTAGCTCTGCCAAACAACATGAACTTTCAGCAAAAGAAAGGTGCCAATGCAGGTTAGGGAATAGGCAGATCTTGGCTACATTTGACCAAGAAATGTATGCACTGCTATTTGGACATATGTCATTTGTTGTTTGTGTGTTATATGTGACAAACTTTTATACAAGACTACTTCGTAAACAGGGCTCTGCCCTAGCAGTATTTATCCTGTAAGGTTTTACTACTGCTATTCAGTTCATCTACATAGTAAGAAAGCCCACCACTATTCGCTGTTTTATATGCTTTGAATAACGCCTTTGCTATTAAGGTCACATAAGAAAAAAAATTACTCACCGTAGTAATGTTGTTTCTTCCAAGGTATTCTTCAGCATTATTAACAGGTGCAGTATGCCAGCTGAGTTAACCTGCCCCGGAGAGGAGAAGTCATTGTAAATGAGCAAGTACACTGGCAATTCAGAAGAGAGAGAGAGAGAAAGTCAGAGAGAAGTCCTGCCTGCAGTCAGCCTGAAGGACCTCAGAACTATTTAGACGCTGAAAAAAGGGCAAAACTATACCCAGAAACAAACACTGTTAATATAAGAATTGCAAATTCCCAACCACTGCTATGAAAAAAGTCAATAAACAGCAACAATGAAACTAGGCACATTTGGCTAAGACAAAAAAGCAGAGCCATCCAGAGACAGGTTTCACAGGGGAGGATGGGTGGGAATGTCAATAATGCTTAATAATACCTTGGAAGAAACAACATTACTACGGTGAGTAATTTATTCTCACCCCAGGGATTCTTCGGCATCTATTGACAGGTGCAGACTACAGAGCAGTACAGTTGGGAGGTGGGCACAGACACAGATTAAGGAAAATGGCTCAGTAACACCGCTCTGCCAAATTTGGCACCAGATCTGGACTGCACATTCAAGCAGTAATGCTTTGTGAATGTGTGCACAGTTTTCCAAGTGGCTGCTTTGCATACCTCAAGCAAAGGGACATCCCTTGCAGCTGCCACTGTGGCAGCAGTGCCCCTAGTAGAATGGGCCCTCAGGGGCTGTTTACCAGCTTTGCTGTAACAGAACTGGATACAAGACACAATCCAGCAGGAAATGGTCCTCTTGGTAGCTGGCCTTCCTCTACCTACTTCACCAAAGGTGAGAAAAAGCAGAGTATGAGACTCTCTGAACTGCTTAGTATGCTCTAAGTAGTAGGTCAGAGCACTCTTCATGTCAAGACTGTGTAGCTTGTGCTCACCAGGGGTGGATAGAAACAGAAAATCTGACAGCAGATAAGGACCACTTGGCCCACCTAGTCTGCCCATTTCCCTACCTGATGGATAAGCTGCAGATTCTAGTTAACCAACAGCTTACTTCCTCCTACCCCCCACTAGAATTGCCTTATGCCTGTCCCATGCATTCTTGAATTCTCCCACTGTTCCTGACTCCACAACCTCCTCAGAAAAGCTGTTCCATGCATCCACAACCCTCTCTGTGAAAAATACTTTCTAACATTACCTCTGGAGCTGTCCCCCATCTTCAAATAGTGCCCCTTGTTCTTGCACATCTCTTCTTCTGAAAGATACTACCTCTTGTACTTTGTTAATTCCCTTGAGATGCTTGAAAGTTTCTATCATGTCCCTCCCTCTCCTTTCCTCAAGGGTATACATACTAAGCTGCTTTAGTCTCTCCTCGTACGTTTTCTGATGCAGACCCTACATCATTTTGGTTGCCCTCCTCTGAACAGCCTCCACTCTGTCTATGTCTTTGCTGAGATGGGGTCTCCAGAATTGCACGCAGTACTCCAGATGGAGTCTCACTAACTTGCTGTACACAGGGATAACAACTTCCTGTTTTCTACTGTTGGTGCCTCTCCCTATGCATCCCAGTGTCCCCCCAGCCCTCCTTACTGCCTTCTCACATTGCTTGCCCACCTTTAGGTCATCTGATATAATTACTCCTAGGTCTCTCAATTTTTGTTATTAACTCACCCCCCATTGTGTACTCTTCCCATGGGTTTTTGTTTCCCAGATGTATTACCTTGCACTTCTTTGCACTGAATCTGAGCTGCCACATATTTGACCATTCCTCCAACCTTGCCAAGTACCTTTTCATTATTTCCACTCCACCTTGTGCATCAACCCTGTTGCAGATCTTTGTGTCATCTGCAGAGAGACATACCTGTCCTTCTAGGTGCTCTCCAATGTCACAAAGACATTAAAGAGGACCTGTCCCAGTACTGAACCCTTTGGTACCCCGCTAGTTACCCTCCTTTCTTCACTGTGAACTCAGTTTACTATTACCCTTTGCGTCCTGTTGTCCAGACAGTTTTTTATCCAGGCTACCTCCTTGGGACCTACGCCAAGGCTGGCTAAATTGCATATTAATCTTTTGTGTGAGACGGTGTCAAATGCCTTGCTAAAATCTAGGTAGGCCATATCCACAGCCCCTCCCTGGTCTTCTACTTTGGTCACCCAGTCAAAGAAATCCATTAGGTTCGTCTGACATGACCTTCCTGCTGTGAAACCATGCTGCCTTGGGTCCTGTGCCCCACTGGCCTATACGTGCTCAACAGTTCTTTCCTTCAGAAGTGATTCCATCATTTTCCCTCCCACTGAAGTCAAACTAACTGGTCTGTAGTTTCCTGCCTCTGCCCTGCTCCCACTTTTGTGAAGTGGAATCACATTTGCCCTCCTCCGGTCCTCAGGTACCACCCCATCCTCCCAAGATTTGTTAAAGAGAGCAGTCAGTGGTGTTACTAGTTCTACCCTTAGTTCTTTTAGAATTCTTGGGTGAATCCCATCAGGCCCCACTGCTTTGTCCACCCTCAGTTTCAAGAGTTCTTTCAAAACCCTTTCTTCTGTGAATGGACTGGTTTCGAGCCCCCTTACAGTTTCTCCCTTGTTTGGTTTAGGTACCTCCCCCTCCTCTTCCACTGTGAATACTGAGCAGAAATATTTGTTCAGTATCCCTGTTTTTCACTGTCACCCTCTGCCCACATTCCCTCCCCTTTATTCAGTCTCTGTATCCCTCCCCTTGGTCTTTCTTCGGTCCCTAATGTACCTATAAAAGGTTTTATCCCCTTTCTTAACATAGTTGGCTATCTTTTCCTCAGTTTGTGCCTTTGCTAGTCTGACTGCCTTCCCTGCCTCCTTCTGCTTTAACTGATAAAAGTTCTCTGTCCTGCTCCTTCTGTGTTTCCTTGTATTTCCTGAATGCTATCCTTTTCTTCTTAACCATCCCTGCCACCTCTTTTGAGAACCATAGTGTTTTTTTCCTTCATTTTGTTTTGTTGATTTGCTTAACACAAAGGCTTGTTGCCTCTGCGATGGCTGTTTTGATTACTCCCCATTGTTCCTCCACCTCTCCTTCTTGCCAGTTTGCTAGTGCTTTTCTGAGGCACTCTCTCATGTTCCCAAAGTCAGCCTTTCCCAAAGTCAGATGTTTCTGTGAAAAAGACCGGCAGGGTGAGAGATTGGTTAAAGTGGAACTCTGAGACCACCTTGAGCAGAAATTTCCTGTTTGTCCTAAGCACTGCTTTGTCCTTGTGTGCAATGATGTAGTTAGGGTCTGTACAAAGGGCACGTAACTCTGAAATCCTTCTGGCAGAGGTGATGGCAATCAGGAAAACAGTCTTCCAAGTAAACGTACTTCGGATCAGTAGCAGTAGCCATGAGCTCAAAGGAGGCTCCATGAGCTTGGATATACAGAGGTTCAAGTCCCAAGGAGGGATAGGTTCCCTCAGCAGAGACTGAAGGTGCAGCAGACCCTTGAAAAACTTTTTGAAAATGGGCTGAGAAAAGACAGATTTCTCCTTTGTAGTGGAAAGATAAGCTGAAATGGCTGCGAGATGCACTTTCAAGGATGAAGCTTTAAGGCCTTCTGCCTGAAGGTGAACTAGATAATCCAGGAGGACAAAAGGAGCAGCCTGCAAGGGCCCTATGTCCTTGCACCACAGAGAGAACCTTTTCCACTTGGAAACATAAGTCTTCCTAGTGCTAGGTTTTTTAGCCATTCGCAAGATTCTCAGGACCTGCTCAGAGTACTGGGTTTCAGGGAAGAAAAATTATTCACCTGCAGTAATCTCATTTCTTCCAACGGGATCCACTAATATTATTACTTCTTGCAGTGCTTCTTTAAGCCAGCACTGCCCTGGAGCCAAATGGAATGCAATGCTAATAATGGAATCTTTAGCGCGTGCATTCAGTTAAAAAAAACCCTGCTCAGTGTAACTGCCTACATTCTAATCTCAGACTTCTTAGGAGCCTGCAAAGAGGTCATACTAACATCTAATTAGAACAGAAAATAGAAAAAAGGCCACAACTGGAGTAACTAGTAAATATTAAATCACAGGAAAAGAGAAAGATTTCCCTTTTCTAAATGTCAAATTCACCTAAATAAAAAAGATCTACTAAGCTATAAAGCATTACTATGAACTGCCAGCAGATGGCATACCACTCCAAGTATTCATACAATCAGCACTGGAGAGTTTTTTTTTTTTTTTAAACCGATTCTGCCAGGGAAGAAAGGGTGGGAAGAAAAAATTACTTACCATAGTAATCTTGTTTCTTCCCAGTGATACTCAGGTATTCATAACTTTCTGCAGTAAGTCTTCTAGGCAGGAGTGCCTGGAGAGAATAGAACACATGCAAATAATGGCATTCTCTGCACGTGACAACTTTTCAAATGCTGCCCTGTACTAACTGCCAGTGTTCTAAACTCCTCTGATTTCCTAGCAGCCTGGAGAGGCAGACCCATGGAAGTAGAATACTATGAGTATTAATGATTAATATAATTTAAAATTTGAAAAATCCCAATCTCCTAATAGAAAACCTCCAACTGGAAGAACACTACAGTTAAAGAAACCCCAAGAAATGTCAGAAACACCTGAAAAAGGGGTAAACACAATGAACCCTGCTTCCTAAAGACTGTACCTGAATGTGGCACATATAGATTTATAGGGATATACCCCTTTCTGGTAGCACAGTATGCGGGAGTGCAGAGGCTGATGTTCTGGAAGGCAGGTAGGGTGTGAAGTTATGAATACCCAAGTATCACTGAGAAGAAACAAGATTACTATGACATGTAATTTTTTCTTTCAACTCCGGTAATACACAGGTATTCATAACTTTCTGCAGACTACAAAGCAGTATCACTGGAGGTGGGCACAGAACACTTATTCTGGAAACAGATTTTGCAAGACTGCTGTGCCAAACCAAGCATCACACCCGGGCTGAATATCCAGGTTGTACTGCTTTGTAAATGTGTACAGTTTTCCAAGTAGCTGCTTTACAGATATCAAGCAATGGGACATTTCTGGCCACTGCTAAAGTAGCAGCTGTCCTTCTCGTGGAGTGAGCCCTCGATCCTATTGGGGCTCCCTACCAGCTTTGGTGTAACAGAACTGGATACGCTGGACTATACATCGAGAAATAGACCTTTCTGAGACTGAATTAATTACCTTTTCCCACATCCCCATAAGTCAGGAACAGCTGTTTTCTGTCCTGCCTATGGTCCTTAGTAGCTGTCATGTAGTAGCTAACAGCTCTCTTGACATCCAGACTGTGAAGTCTTCTTTCACCAGAAGTGGAGTGGTCAGTGAAAAGACAGGCAGGGTCTTGAAGTTTAAAAAAAAAAAAAAGACAGGTAGGGTAATGGATTGGTTAGGGTGGAAATCCAAAACTACCTTGGGAAGGAATTTTCTGTTTGTTCTCAGGACTACCTTATACCTATGAAAAGAAATGCAGTCCTGTTCGATGCAAAGAGCCTGAAGCTCACTGATTATTCTTGCAGAAGTCATTGCCACTAGGAAGACTGTTTTCCATATGACATATTTCAGGTGAGCTGTAGACATGGGCTCAAAAGGAGGGCCCATGAGACTAGCTATACCCACACTGAGATCCCATGCTGGCATCGGTTCCCTGTGAGGGGGGCACAAATGGGTCAGATCTTTAAAGAACCCCCTAAAGATACGTTCTGAGCTAAATGTTACCTTTTCTCCAGCAGAAATATATGCAGACACTGCTGCAAGGTGAAACTTTAAGGAGCTGGGCTGTAGTCCCAGGGAATATAAACGAGAGAGGTAGTCAAGAACAGCTGGTACCCCAGCCTGTACTGGCACCAAGTCTCTAGTTGAACACCAGATTGAAAACCTTTTCCATTTGGAAGAGTATGTTTTCTCAGTGGAGGATTTCCTGTAATGTCTCAGGATGTTTAGCACTGCTTCAGAGAGGTACAATTAGTATATTCTAGTTCCTCAAGAGCCAAGCCTTGAGATTGAGAGACTTGAGATTCCGGTACAGCAGGGTTCCCTGGTTGGAGGTTAACAGGTTGTGCCTCTAAGGAAGGTGTACTGGTTTGGCTACAAACATGGAGAGCAGTACAGAGTACCATGACTGCCTGGGCCAGTCTGCAGCTATCAAGATTAGAGACGCTGAGTGGGATCTGAGCTTGAGCAACACCCTGAATACCAGGGGAAAGGGAGGGAAAGTAAACAGATGTCTCTCTGACCAATCCAGAGCCAGGGCATCCAGAGGAAGTGTACCCTGATCTGGAGGTCTGCAGCAGTACTGTGGCAGGTGGTGGTTGTGGTGGGATGTGAACAAGTCTATCTCTGAAGTGCCCCACCTCCTGAAGATCACTTGAACCACTTGCCTGTTTAGGGTCCATTTGTGATAGGCCTGATTGATTCAACTTAAGGCATCAGCCAGGGTATTGTAAGTCCCTGGCAGATGAACTGCCTGAAGGGATACTCCCAAGGAGTAAGCCAAGGTCCACATTTTCATGGCTTCTGTGCAGAGAAGGCCTGACCTGGTGCCTCCCTGCTTGTTTATGTAGGACACTGTGGTGGTACTGTCTATTCTGACCTGCACCACCTTCCCTTGTATCAGTGCTGAAAAAGCTTTTACAGCCAGCAACACAGCTCTGAGTTCTAGCAACTTTATGTGCTGAAGGCACTCTGCAGCTGACCAGGTGCCCTGGGTCGTGTGATCCCCTAGATGGGCACCCCAACCCAGGAGGGATGCATCTGTTGTGGGAACAACTGAGGGAGACTCTCTCGGAAAAGGAAACCCCTCTCTTAGGTTGGGTTTCTCCTTCCACCAGTGGAGTGCTTGTAACAAAGTCCTTGTTACTACAATGGGTTTTGAAAGAGGGTCTTTTCTTTGACTCCAGTGAGCCCAGAGGTGGAACTGGATACCTCTCATTTGGAACCTGGAACCGAGCACTGTGCCTGTGGATGCAGCCACATGGCCCAGTAGCTGCAGAAACTGCCTTGCAGTTTTGGGTTTGTGAAAGCTGAACAAATTTGCAATCAGCTGGAGACTTCTGACTCTGTCCAGATGCAGGCAGGCCCTGCCTTGCAGGGTACTGATCTCTGCCCCCTATGAACTGCATGATTTGTGCAGGAATGAGGACTGACTTTTTGTGATTGATTAGGAACCCCAAAGACTCCAGGAGCCCTTGGGTGATCTGTAGATACTGTCTGACTTGGTCTGGTGATTTGCCTACCACCAGGCAGTCGTCCAGATACAGGAATACTATAACTCCCTGCCTTCAAAGGTGTGCCACCACTGCTGCTAGGCACTTTGTGAACACCCTTGGGGCCAAGGAAAGGCCAAAAGACAGGGTTGAAAACTGGTAATGGCCTGAAGGGAGTCTGAACCCAAGATATTTCTGTAGGACTCCCTTATGGGGATGTGGAAATAGGCATCTTTCAAGTCCAGTGATGCCAACCAATCTCCTTTTTGTAGTGTTGGCAGAATCAATGCCAAAGTTACCATTTTTTCTTTGGACTCTTTATCCACCTTCCTGCCTCGGTGTCCACTCCTTCGGACTGCTCTTACCTTCCGGATCACCGCTCCAGGATCTGCCCTAGAGTGCCTCTTTTTCCTCCCTCTAACCTGCACAGAGGGTCTGTCCTGGAATTGGTGGTCTCGGGTGGAGCAGTCGTCATCTAGGATCACCGAGGTTATCAGTTTTCTGTGCTCCCCTCAACCCGCCCCTGGGGCGTAGCGCAGGGCGTATGTCCAGAGGCGACATGCGGCGCTGCGTCTCTCAAGCGCCTGACAGCATCCCCTCCCGACTCCGTGAGAGAGGCCGCCCAGCCCCTCGAGAGCCCGTGTTCCACCAGCTCTCTCAGGATGTCGGGTGCATACTGTACCCTGGTATCCCACCCCTGAAAGGAGAGCATCCGTTGGGACGCTCAATCCTCCTCTCCGGCCAACCCCCCGACCGAGTCGGTCCCGAACCGGGTCACGGCGTGGCGTCAAGCGCCTCAACCCTCAGCGCCACCGGGCCGGCCCCAAAGTTACCATTTTGAACTTTGGTTTCTTCAGATGCTTGTTTAGAGCTCTGAGATCCAACATAGGCTGCCCTCCCCACTTTTCTCTGTGGTGAGAAAATCCCTGGAATAGAAACCTCTTCCTCTCAGGGAGGTTGGAACAGGTTCCACTGCTCTTAGCAGTAGCAGGTTTCGAACCTCTGCCTCTAGCAGTTTCTTTTCTGCTAGAGAGGGCGAACTGAAGACCCTGTTTTTTTGAAGAGGAAGGGATCTGAAGTCCAAAGACAGACCCTGACCCACCACCTCCAGGACCCACTTGTCTGTGGTGATGTTCAGCCAAGCCTGGAAGAAGTGGGACAGTCTGCCTCCGACAGGGAGGGAGGAGGCGGCCTGTGCCTCAGGGGTACTGCTTTGCTTGTGGCTGAGGCTGGGCCTGTGACCATCACCTAGAACCCCTTCTACCCCATCCCTGAAGTACCCCTGTTGTGGATACTGCTGGTACTGGGGTGTGGCCACTGTCTGGAAAAAGGGCCTGGTGTGAAAGGACCTGCCCCAGCCCCCCTTCCATAAGGCCTGGTGGACGGTGAAGCTTTCTCTTTGAAACAGTTGCTTCTGTAAGTGGCCTTGTACTCATCCACCTTTTTCATGTATGCCACAGTGGATTCCCCAAATAGAACATTCCCTTCTAAGGGGAAATAGAGTGCATTAGATTGTGTATCCTGAGTGAGATTTGTGGTCCTGAGCCATGCAAATCACCTCTGTGCTACCATGTTAGCCATCCATCCAGCTGCAGTATCATTAGTATCAGCAGCCATTTGGAACTGATATTTAGCTGCCTCTAACCCAAACCTAGCAGCTTCAGCTAGGTCACCTGACAGGGGCGAGTGGGCTTTCTGAGCCATGGCCAAAACTGACTGCCACAGTGATTTCTGATACTGGGCAGCATAGGCCTGAAAGTTTGCTTGACGAATGGTCAGAGAGGCTGACAAGTACCCCTTCTTGGCCATACTATCCGTTTTTCTAGAGTCCTTGTCCGTAGGTTGAGAGGACAGAGGGACCCTAGCATTATCACAGGCAGCCACCTGCACAACCCCGATGATCAGGATGGGAAAAGAGGAACTCTGCCCTTTCCCTATCCATTTGGTATTTTTTATCCATCCTTTTGTCAAGGGGAGGATGGAATTTGGAGTTTGAAGGAGTTTTAGTGCATCCTTCTTAAAAAAAAAAACTTATTCACTGGGGGGAGGAAGGCTTTAGTGGGGGTTAACCCCATCATTTCCATATATTCCACCTCCTCCTCATCCTCAATCTGTTCTATAGTGGTGATGCCCAAGGCATTAGCTATCTTACGAACGAAAGTAAAATGAGAAGAGTAGTCCTCAGATACTCTGAGGGGGAGAACCAAACTCCTGCTCAGGGGACACCTCAGGCTCAATAGGTTCCCCCTCATCCTCCTCACACTATCCATAATCTTCCTCCTCAGGGAAAGATCTTCCTATACTGCCAGCCTGGGGACCCGGGGTTTGGGGCAGGTGGCTACGGAGGTGGAACAACACTTTGCAAGGCCTGAACGATCTTAAATGCCTAAGCAATCTCCACAGGCAACGGTATAGTAAGGCCAGACACAAAAGTCCCTGGTTTAGAAGGCAAGGGTTCAGTGTGCTAAGCTTCTTAGCTTTTTTTAGAGTGAACCATGGAGTCAGCCAGTTCACTTGTCCTCTCTGTGCCCTTGTCACCCGTCTCAGGGGTACAGGCAATCACAGATGCGGTTTCACCCACGTTAGCAGGGGGTATCGGCTGGTCAGAGCCAGAGGAACGCCTCAGCTGAAAGCTTTTTAGCCGTTCAGGCATTTCTCGACAGTTTTCTCTGGGAATGTTTACATATACCATATTCTCTTGTAAATGATCTTAGTAAAGGCAAATTTCTAAAATTGTGCTTCTGCCTTAGCAAAAACTTCCCCACACTGAGTACAGTTCTTAAAACCGGGCTCACCGGTTTTCTTTTTAGGTTTTTCTGACATCTTGTCAAAAAACAGAAACCGCTAAATAATAAAGCTTTTTAAGTAAGAACTAGCGGTTGCGGTTGGTTCCGGAACTGAAAAGGAACCGGAGGAACTAAACCGATAAGAAAAAAGGGAACCAGGATTAGCGGTTCGGTAACCTGAGTTATCGGTTACCAAATAACAGTTTTTTTAATAATAAAATTATAAACTAAGGAGTTTTTTAGTCAGAAAACCCCTGACTAACAGTAAACTAACCCGGTTTCCCCACGGTTATACCAAACCGAGAGGAACCGGGAAAAACAAACTAACGCTATATTAAGTTTAATAACAAAATACACTTAGTAAAAGGCAGCAAATGAAAATAAAAAGATACTTGTATGTATTTTAAAAGTTTCTTCACATAAATGAAAGGTAGGCGAGCGACCAGATTTTTCAGGTGGAGAGTGAAATCTAAGGAGTTTAGAACACTGGCAGTTAGTACAGGGCAGCATCTGAAAAGTTGTCACGTGCAAATAATTCCATCATTTGCATGTGTTCTGTTCTCTCCGGGCAGTCCTACCTAGAAGGCTTACTGCAGAAAGTTATGAATACCTGAGTATTACTAGGGTTAGAAAGTAATAGTATTAGTGGATCCCATTGGAAAAAACAAGATTACTACAGGTGAGTAATTTTTTCTTCTAACCTCAGGAATCAAATAATACTAACTTCTTGCAGACTACGCAGTAGTACCTTAAGGAGGCTTTTAGAAGCTCAAGTGGTTACCAGAGTTAAATTTTTAAGCCTTTTTGCAAAAACTGTGCAAAACGGGCTTCAATACAAACACACTGTGTTCTTCCTGCCTGAAACTTACAAGAAAAAGCTACTTACCATAGTAATGTTGTTTCTTCTAAAGGAGTCTTGCTGTGTTCTATGTGCAGTTAGCCCCAGCACCTGTAACTGCTCCAGAGAGGAAAGGGTTAACTCTATGCCAGAGCATAGAACCTTGAGCTTGAGCTCGGTTTTCAAACCACATCTCAAAGTAACCGTCAGATTCTTACCAGCACTAGACTAACTAATAGCTATAGAAATTGTGTATAATTTAAGCCATAGGCAACAAATACTTGGGTCCATAAGACCCAAGTCGAGAACCCAAGAAGAACCTTAAGTAGACAGTGATAATACTAATAACAACAATAACAACAACAATAACCAGAAAAATACGAACCTAGCCAGGAAGGGTATAAAAGGTACACCTCTAGGGTGCAACACTGTACCTGCCTACCCACATCCCAAAAACTAGGTTCTGAGAGGAGAGGCAGGGAGGGAGGTCAGAATACAGCAAGACTTCATTAGAAGAAACAACATTACTATGGTAAGTCATTTTTTCTTCAAACAACATGAAGTCTTGCTGTATTCGGACTATGTGCAGACTACTAAGCAGTTACCCCCTAGAGGAGGGAATCACAGAACCACACTTTCGGAACAGGCTCTGAAGTAATGCTGTGCCAAACCTAGCATCACTTCTGGTCTGAGTGTCCAGGGAGTAATGCTTGGTAAATGTGTGCACTGTTTTCCAGGTGGCTTCTTTACAAATTTCAAATAAAGGAATATCCCTAGCAGCTGCTAGGGAGGCAGCTGTACCCCTGGTCGAGTGAGCCCTCAGGCCTGAGGAAGGCTCTTTCCCCAACTCTGAATAACAGAACTGAACACAGGAGACAATCCACCTGGCAAATAGTTATTTTAGTAGCAGGTCTACCTTTTCCCACTTCTCCATAAGTGAGAAATAACTGAAGACAATCATTCCTATGGGCCTTAGTATGCTCTATATAATAGCTAAGTGCCCTTTTCACATCCAGACTGTGCAATCTTCTCTCCCCAGAAGAAGAATGGTCACTGAAAAACACAGGCAGAAACATGGATTGGTTCAGATGAAAATCTGAAACCACTTTAGGAAGAAATTTTCTATTTGTCCTAAGGACCACCTTATTCCTATGGAAGGAAATGAAGTCCGGTTCCACTGACAGGGCCTGCAATCCACTGATTCTCCTGGCAGAAGTGATTGCTACCAGGAACACATTCTTCCAAGTCAAGTACTTAAGCTCAGCCAAGGACAAGGGTTCGAGGGGGCTGCATAAGCTGTGCAATACAGATATTCAAGTCCCAAGCAGGAGTAGGCTCCCTGAAGGGAGGGTTGATATGAACCAGACCTTTGAAAAACTTACTGAAAACAGGATGAGATGCAAGGGAAGATCCCTTCCCCAAAGAAAGAAAGGCAGAGACACATGCCAGATGAACTTCAAGGGTAGCAGGCCTAAGGCCTAAACCATTAAGATGAACCAGATAATCCAGGGCTGTGGAGCTGCCTGCAGAATCTGGCTGCATGTCTCTCTGAGATCACCAAATACGGAATCTTTGCCATTTAGAATTGAGTTTTTCTGGTGGAAGGTTTCCTAGAAACCTTAAGGATATCCATTACCCCTTGAGAGAGGTGCAGACCTGCATACTCTAACTCTTCAAGAGCCAAGCCTTGAGTCTGAGAGACTGGGGATTGGGGTACCAAATCCTCCCCTGAGAGGAGGTCAGGAGGTTGTGCCTCCTAGGTAGAAAAAAAGGGGACTGAAATTGCTAGAGACAGCAACAGAGGAAACCATGGTTGACTGGCCCAATCTGGAGCCACCAGGATCACTGTGCAGGGTTGAGACCTGATCTTGATCAGCACTCTGAATATCAGAGGAAAAGGAGGGAAGGCATAAAGAAACCTGTTTGTCCAATCTAACAGGACAGCATCTAGAGGAACAGTCCCCAGGACTGGGAGTCTGCAGCAGAACAGTGGAAATTAATTGTCTGGGGCTGCACAGAGGTCCATCTCTGGAGTGCCCCATCTCTTTAAAATTACCTGAAGAACATGAGAGTTCAGGGACCACTCGTGGTAACCCTGGGATATCCTGCTTAAGGCATCTGCCAGCACACTGTCCTTCCCTGGAAGATGTACTGCTGTCAGAGCAGTCTGAAGCGAGTAAGCCAGTGACCATACCTTCATGGCTTCTGTGTACAAGGCCGTGGACTGAGTGCCCCCTGCTTGTTTATGTACCACATAATGGTGTTGTCTGTCCTGATCTGCACCACCTTCCCTTTGACCGACTCTGAAAAAGCCTGAAGGGTCAGATACACAGCTCTGAGCTCCAGAAGACTGATGTGAAGGAGAGACTCCTGCTGTGACCAAGTACCCTGTGCAGTGAGCTCCCCACCCCAGAAGGGAAGCATCTGTGGTAAGGATCACTGCGGGTGTTTGACTGAGAAATGGAACACCCTGTCTGAGACTGTCCTCCTCCAACCACCACTGAGAGCCTGGACAAGAGTCTGAGTCACTGGAATCAGTTTTGTGAGATAATCCTTTCTCTGAGACCAAAAGGACCTTAAGTGGAACTGAATGTCCCTCATCTGAAACCTGGCTCCCTGAACCACCGCAGTGGAGGCTGCCATGTGGCCTAGAAGCTGAAGAAAATGTCTGGCTGGATGAGACACCAGTAGTCGAAAAGAAGAAGCCAGATCTGAAAGGGCCTTGAGCAAGGGAGAAAGGCCTTTGCCTGAATAGTATCCAGCTCCACTCCTATAAAAGTAAGGAGTTGCACCGGTTCTAGAACTGACTTGGGTAAACTGAGAAGGAATTCTAGAGAACCCAGAAGCCTCTGGGTGACCTCTAGAGCTGACTTGACTTGGTCTGAAGACTGGCCTATAATGAGCCAATTGTCTAGGTAAGGAAACACTGAGATTCCCTGCCTTCTGAGGAATGCTACTACTACTGCTAGGCATTTTGTGAATACCCTTGGAGCAGATGTTAGACCGAAGGGTATTGCTCTGAACTGGTAATGACCTGAGGGTAACTCGAACCTGAGGTACTTTCTGTGGGAGCATCTGATAAGAATATGGAAATAGGCATCCTTGAGGTCCAAGGAAGCTAACCAGTCTCCTGGCCTTAGAGAGGGAAGTATTCCCAGAGTCACCATTTTGAATTTGGGCTTTGTGATACGTTTGTTCAGATATCTCAGGTCTAGGATGGGTCGGCACTTCCCTGTCTTTTTTGGGGTAAGGAACTATCTCGAATACAGACCTTTCCCTCTGTGCTGTACAGGAATCTTCTCCACAGCTTTTAGAGACAGCAGGGAAGAAACCTCTGCCTCTAAAGCAATTGTTTCCAGAGGTGCTGCAGGTATGAAGGACTTGACTCTCATTCTGGGGAATCTTTTGAAGCTGGGAGCAAGTCCCTGACTTACTACTTCCAGGACCCATTTGTCTGAAGTGACAGACTTCCAGGCCTGGAAGAAGTAAGCCAGCCTGCCCCCTATTGGAATTGAGGAGGCGACCCTGTCTGACATATCAGGGTGTCTGTTTGGCAGGAGCCCTAGACTGAGAAGAGGATGCAGCCCTGCTCATCCGCCTTCTACCTCTCCCTCTGAAGAACCCCCTCTGCTGGAAAGGAGAGGAAGCCTGGGATTGGTAAAAAGGCCTGCTCCTGCCAGCCCTAGACTGCTGCCTTTGTGGAATGGCTTGCCTTTCCTTGGCCACTGCACTCCTGTAGGTGGTCCTGTATTCATACATCTTTTTCATGTATGTCTCCGTTTGCTCCCCAGAGAACTGTCAGTGACAGGAAAATCCATGGCCTTAGCCTGGGTATCCTGAGAAAGGCTAGTATATCTGAGCCAAGCAAACCTCTGTAAGGAGACAGATGTAGCCATGACTCTTGATGCCACATCACTGGAGTCCACAGCAGCATGGAATTGTACTTTGGATGCCTCTATACCACCTGCAGCCACCTGCTCCAGCTCCTTAGTCAGCTGAGGAGGAGCATTCTTAGCTAGCTCTAGAACCGTATACCACCTGCATTTCTGGTACCTAGCAACATAAGACATATAAGAAGCCTACCTGAGTCCAAAGGAAGATGCCAAGTAATGTTTCTTTGCCATGGCATCCACCTTCCTGGAATCCTTATCTGGGGTGTGTCAAGCCAAGGGGATGGTAGCCGTGTCACTGGCTGCAGCCTGCACTACCCCAACATGGCTGCAATGAGAATAAAGAAAATCCGTTCCAGGACCTGACAAAGTATACCTCTTGTCCATTCTTTTATCCACAGGAGGTATGGAAGATGGCATCTGTAATATTTTTTGAGTTTGTTTCCCCAAAGACTTATGCAGGGGAATAGACAATCTCAGACTCAGACATCCATCATCTCCATAAAGTCAAGTTCTTCTGCCTCCTCAAGAGCTTCCACTGATGGTAGCTGGAGGGTTTCTCACACCTTTTTATTAAATATAAAGTGTGAAGGGGACTCAAAGTCTAGGAGAGGAAACATTGGAAGGCCCGTCTAGGGAGATGTCAGGCTCTACTGGCTCATCTAAGCCTCCAAAACCATCTTCATAAGTCTCCCTCGGGATCCCCCTTCCAATCCAACTCATAATACTCCTCCAGTTCATATTCTGAAGGGGCTGGAACCGACTGAACCGATCGCCTGCCAGGTGGTGTCGATTCGGTCGGAACTGGAAGGAGCAACTGAACTATATTAATAGCTCTAGCAATCTCTACCATGGCTGAGATCTGAGGGGCAGGATCCGAACCAGTCGATTTCTTTTTTCTTTCTGAAGGAACCAATCCTTCAGAATCCGATTTCCTTTTGGCCGAGGAGGTACTGCCCATGTCAGCAGGCACCTCCTCAGGTTGTCGAGGGACCAAACCGGGCACAGCCATCGGGATCAGCAGACTTCTCGGCCTCTCTTTCCCTGGCCAATTAATCTTTTTCTGTAGTGGTCTTAGGGAAATTTGCAAAATTTGGCAGTTTGTTTTGAGGTGGTCAAACCCCAGACAATAAACACAAACGAGGTGGGGGATCAGCTTTAGCAAAAGCCTCCTCACACTCAGTACAGTATTGAAACCCGGTGGGACAGTTTTTCTTTTTGGGTTTCTAAGACATTGCCTTACCAACCAAAATTACCCTTAACAGCTGTTACGTCAGGTAATACAAAAACCTTTTGGTCACCAGCCCGGTTCCAGGGCTGTTTAAAAAACTGGAATAAGTCATAGTTTTGAGACCAAAAAAGTACCGGACCACACTTAAACTGAAGGAAACAGACAAGATGTAAACAATTATTTCGGTTCCCAACCGGACGACCGAAAAGAAACCGAAGAAAAACAATGTCCATCACTAGCTACCAAAACTATACTACCTGTACCGTAGACAGAGATTTGAGACCGAAAAAATAAAGAAACGATTGTAATAAACCGATCGAGGAACTATACCGAACCGAAGCAGCAAGGAAAAATTCTCCAGAGTATCTTCACAATTAGGCGAAGTACAGAATCCGATTACTTTGTTTTTTCAAACCTCTGTCTCTGGTAGATCTCAAACTCGAGCTCAACGTTCTATGCTTTGGCACAGAGTTAACCCTTTCCTTTCCGGTGCAGTTCAAGTGCTGGGGCTAACTGCACATAGTCAGAATACAGCAAGACTTACATACCAACATACTAAAAGCCAGCAGAATAGGCCTGATTGTCTGTCGTGTCTGCTCAGTAGCCAGCCCCTATTGGGTGCTCCCGCCTCCCCCCACTCCCCAGCCCCAGAGAGGGTCATGTTCAGCTTCAGTTTCATGTTGTTTGATTCTACTTAGGAAAAAGACTCTGCAGGACTGCTGTGCCAAACCTGGCATCACTACTGGACTCGCTGTCCAGGCTATAATGCTTAGTTAAGGTGTGGACTGACCTCCAGGTAGCTGCTTTACAGATTTCCACCAAAGGCACCTCTCTTGGGTAGCTGCAATAGTGGCAGCTGTGCCCCTTGCAGAAGGGCCCTAAGCCCAACAGGAAGCACCCTACCTACTTTTGAGCAGCAAAACTGGATACACTGAACTATTTATCGAGAGATAGTTCTTTCTGAGGCAGGTGTCCCCTTATCTACCTCTCCATAGGTGAGAAACAGATGTTGTCTGTCCTGCCTATGGTCCTCCGTATGAGTCATGTAGTAACTTAAAGCCCTTTTTACATCAAGGCTGTGAAGTCTACGCTCACCTGAGCTAGTGTGCTCAGTGAAGAAAAGGCAAGGTAATAGACTGGTTCAAGTGGAAGTCCGAGACCACTCTGGGGAGGAACTTCCTATTAGTTCTCAACACTATCCTGTCCCTGTGGAAGACACATTCCTTTTCCACACAGAGGGCCTGGAGCTCACTTATCCTCCTGGCAGAAGTGATTGCCACCAAGAAGATTACTTTCCAAGTAACAAACTTGATATCTGCAGAGGCCATGGGCTCGAAGGGAGGAAGCATAAGTTGAGCAATGCAAATGTTCAAGTCCCAAGCTGGCACTGGTTCCCTGTTAGGGGAAAACAGGTGAGACAGTCCCTTAAAGAACCTCCTGAAGATAGGATTTGATGTTAAGGAGGTATCCTTTCCAGCTGAAATGTATGTTGACACCGAAGCCAGATGCACTTTCAGAGTTGAATGCTGCAGACCTTGGGAATGCAGATGAGTCAAATAGCCCAGCAAGGATGGTATGCCAGCTTGAGCTGGGGCTACATCCTTATCCTTAAACCACAGAGAGAAACATTTCCATTTTGAGGCACAGGTTTTAAGAAACATAGAAACATAGAAGTTGAGGGCAGATAAGGACCGCAAGGCCCATCCAGTCTGCCCATTTCTTTTTCTACCTTATAAATGTGCCATCGGGCCTTTTGCTCTGTCAGTGACCCACTCATTCATAGTCATTTGTATTGCTCCCTTATGCCTATCCCATGCCTGTTTGAAGCCCTGCACTGTATTCATAGCCACCACTTCTTGTGGTAAGCCATTCCATGCATCTACCACCCTTTCTGTGAAAAGAATTTCTCACATTCCCCTTAATCGGCCTCCCTCTAATCTCATGCTGTGTCCTCTTGTCCTGCTATTTTTCTTATATTTAAACATGTTAGACTCTTTACACCTTGTTTATGCCTTAAGGTGTTTAAATGTCTCGATCATATCACCTCTCTCCTCCTTTGCTCAAGGGTATGCATATTGAGCTCCGTTAATCTGTCCTCATATGTCTTCTGATGCGGTCCCTGCACCATTTTGGTTGCCCTTCTCTGGACTGCCTCAATTTAGTTAATGTCCTTGTGAAGGTGTGGCCTCCAATACTGCACATGAGTACTCCAGATAGGGACCTAACCCGTGTCTTGTACAGAGGATTATTACCTCTCTCTTACGACTTGTGATACCCTACTAATACACCCTAACACCCCTAGCCTTACCTACTGCTTAGAGGTCTGCTTGGATGATTTTAGGTCATCAGTGATGATGATGCCCAAGTCTCTTTCTTCCTTTGTGACTGCTAGCAACTCCTCCCAGCCTATAAGTGGCTTCAGGGTTTCTCTTCCCTATGTGCATGATTTTGCACTTCTTTGCATTAAATCCCAGTTGCCACTCTTCTGACCATTCTGCTAGTTTATCCAGATCTCTTCTCATTCTGCCCACCCCATCTGGATCATCTCTCTGTTGCAGATCTTGGTGTCATCTGCAAACAGACAAGCCTTACCCTCTAGTCCATCTGAGGGTCACTAATGAAGATATTGAATAGGACTGGCCCCAGGACTGATCCCTGAGGTACCCCACTTGTGACTTGCATCTCTTCTGACTGTATACCATTTACCACCACTCTCTGTTTTCTGCCAGTCAACCAGTTTGCCACCAGTTGACCAACTTCTGACCCACCCGAGCCTACCTAGCTTATTTATCAATCTTCTATATGGAACAGTGTCAAAAGCTTTGCTGAAGTCAAGGTAGGCGACATCAACTGCTCCCCTTGGTCCCACCACTCTGGTTACCCAGTCAAAGAAATATGAGATTAGTTTGACAGGACCTTCTTTGTAAACCCATGCTGTCTTGGATCCTGTGCCCCTATGGATTCCAGGTGTTGCACTATCCTTTCCTTAAGGAGTGCCTCCATAATCTTGCCCACTACTGAGATGAAGACTGACCGGTCTGTAGTTCCCCGCCTCCTCCCTGCTACCACTCTTGTGGGTGGGATCACATGAGCCCTTCTCCAGTCTTCTGGGACCTCTCCTGTGCTCAGAGACTCACTAAACAATTCTGCTAAAGGCTCTGCTAGTTCCTCCTTTAGCTCCAAAGTACTACCCTGGGATGTATGCCATCAGGTCCCATTGCCCTTATCCACCCTGAGCTTAGCAAGCTCTTGTAGGACCCTTTCTTTTGTGAAGGAGTAGTGCTCCTCCCTCCTCCCTGTGTCCATGATGCTGAGCTGTGGCCCTGCCCTACCTTCTCTTCAGTAAATACTGAGCAAAAAGTATCTATTTAGGATAGATGCCTTTACAGGGTCCTCCTCCTCACATCTCCCTTTTCTCCATTAACTTAGCAATACCCCTCTGGACTTTCTCCTTTCACTAATGTATCTATAGAAAGTCTTGTCACCTTCTTTTACTGTCCGTGCTAGTGTTTCTCAGTTTGGGACTTTGCCTGCCTTACTGCCTTACCTGCTTCCCTTAGGCAGTTTGGTATGCCCTCTATCTTCATCCCGCCTGTGTTCCTTTATATTTTCTGAAGGCCAGCCTTTTGGCTCTGACCTTTTCTACTAGTATTTGAGAACCAAAGTGGTTTCCTTCTTCTTTTACACTTCCTTTCTGTCTAACACAATGGGATGTTGTTTCAAGTATTGTATCCTTAATGCTTGCCTACTTTGCCTGTACCTCCTCACCTGTGTTTCTTTTGCCAGGGCTAGCTTAACTCTGTTGGCCATCTTATCAAAGTCAGTCCTCTGAAGTCCATATTTTGCCTTGGAATGGGATGATTTAGATGTAGTAGCAAATTGAACCATACATGTGATGGTCACTGGCCCCCAGGTGACCTTCTACCTGGAGATCTGTGATCCTTCTTTGTTAGTCAGTACTAGATCTAGGATAGCCCTGTCTCTTGTGGGTTGCTGTACCAGTTGTTTGAGGCCCTCCCCTGCAGGAATCCACTATGTGTCTAGTTCTGGCGATGTTCCTGCTGGTATTGACCAATCTGTATCTGGCATGTTGAAGTCTCCATTATCAGAACCTCCCTTTAGCTGTCATGTTTTGTATATCCTCTAACAGTAATGTGTCTATGTCCTCCCTCTGGTCTGGGGGCCTGTAGACAACCCCAGTTCTTATGGCTGTCCCATTTCCTGTTTCCAGGGTGACCCACAGTTCTTCTGGCTCATTATGTGTATTCTGAATTTCTGTAGCTTTGATATTTTCTTAGTAGAAGGTTTCCTATACCCTCTGAGGACCTCCAGGACTCCTTCAGAGAATTGCCAACCTGCATATTCTAAGTCCTCAAGAGCCATGCCTCGGGTCTGAGAGACCTGAGACTGGGGTACACGACCCTCCTTTGAAAGGAGGTCAGTAGGTTGTACCTTTGTGGGAGGTGAATTGGTTTGGCCACCGACATAGAAAGCAGGAGAGAGTACCAAGGCTGTCTGGCCCAGTCTGGAGCTACCAGAATCATTGAAGCTGCCTGTGATCGGAGCCTGATGACCACCCTAAGAATCAGGGGAAAGGTGGGGGAGGCATAAAGATGCCTCCCTGTCCAATCCAGTATCACGGCATCCAGGGGAACTGTCCCCTTGGCAGGAGCCCTACAACAATACAGAGGCAGGTGGTGGTTTTGGTGGCATGCAAAAAGGTCCATCTCTGCAGTGCCCCACCTCTTGAATAGGACGTTAACCACTTGCTTGTTCAGTGTCCATTTGTGATGGGCCAGGTTTATACTGCTCAAGGCATCTGCCAGGGTGTTCCTTTGGCACTAGTGTGCTCCGAGGTGGAACTGGACATCTCTCATCTGAAACCTGGCACCTATGACTGCGCTTCTTGCTGAAGCCATGTGCCCTAACAGTTGTAGAAACTGTCTTGCTGGCTTTGGCTTGCCCAGGACAATCGAGCTTGCCAAAAGCCGAATGCTTTCTGCCCTCTCCTGAGGGAGGAAAGCTCTTCCCAGTATGGTGTTTAGTTCTGCACCTATAAACAGCAGTACCTGCACGGGGTAAGGACTGACTTTTTGATGTTGAGAAAGAATCCCAGGGAGTACAACAGGTCCTGGATTACCTGAAGGTGCTTGGTCACCTGCTGGTGAGACTTTCCCACAATTAGCTAATCGTCCAGATAGGGAAAATGAAACACCTAGTCTTCTTAGGTGTGCCACCACTACTGCCATGCACTTGGTAAAGCCCCCTGGTGCAGAGTTGAGCCCGAAAGGAAGTGCTGAGAACTGATAGTGGCCTGAGGGAAGTCTGAATCTCAGATATTTTCTGTGTGACTCCCTTACGGTAATATGGAAATATGCATCCTTTAGGTCTAAGGAGGCTAGTCAGTCTCCTTTTTGCAAAGTTGGCAGAATCATGGCCAATGTGACCATCTTGCACCTGGGTTTACCAGGTACCTGTTTAACAGTCTAAAGTCTACTATAGGTTGCCACTCCGCATTCTTTTTTGTTGGGAAATATCTTGAATTAAACCCCTGCCCTTTTTGGCTGGGGGATCAGACTCTACTGCCCTTGCTAGAAGACAGGCCTGAACCTCCTGTTTTAGCAGTTTTCTTTCTGTGCAAGGAACTGCTGTGAACTGCCTTGATCTTGGAGGAGGAAAGGATCTGAAGCAGAGGGACAGGCCGTGACTCACTAATTCCAGAACCCACCTGTATGTGGTAATTTTCAGCCATTCCTGAAAATAATGAGTCAGTCTGCCCTCTACAGGAAATGGAGAGGCAGCCTGGAGGGAAAAGTCAGGGGATTTGTTTAGTTTGTTGCTGGGGTTGTGCAGATTGGGATCCCCTCCTGGAACCCCTTCTGCCTCTGGCTCTTTAAAAACCACCCTGCTGTGACTGGTACTGCTGTTGGGGCACAGCCTGCATCTGAAAGAAGGGCCTCCTAAAAAAGAGGACCTACCCCTGCCTCCCCTCCATATGTTGAAGTGGAGGGAGAAGCTCTGTCCTTGGTAGAATTACTGTGGAAAGTAGCCTTATACTCATCTACTTTCTTCACATATGCCTCAGTCTGGGTGTCCTGGAGGAGATTAGTAGCTCTCAGCCAGGCATATCTTCTCAAGGCTATAGTACCTGCCATCCATCGAGCAGCTGTGTCATTCGTATCAGCTGACATTTGGAATTGGTACTTAGAAGCCGCCAAGCCCAGTTTTGCAGTATCCAATAACTCCAAAACTGTTAGGGAGTGGTTAGCTTCTGCATTATCCAAAATGGACTCCCCAAGCAGTGCCTTTGGAAGTGGGCCTATAACCTATTTAGGAACTAGGCACTGCAGGACTGCTGTACCAAACCTGGCATCCCCTCTGGCCTGGATGTCCAAACAATAATGCTTGGTAAATGTGTGGACTGTCTTCCAGGTAGCTGCCTTACAGATGTCCACTATGGGACCATCTCTAGCAGCTGCCAAAGAAGCTGCTGTACCCCTGGTCGAATGGGCCCTGAGGCCTGCAGGTGGCTGCTTACCCACCTTATTGTAACAAAACTCGATGCAGGCTACAATCCATCGTGCAATGGATCTTTCTGTGACTGGTTTTCCTTTCCCCACATCCCCATAGGTGAGGAAAAACGAGTTTGATCCTGCCTATGACCTTTCTGTGTGGCAAAGGTAGTAGCCGAGTGCCCTTTTCACATCCAGGCTGTGAAGCCTGCGTTCAACTGAAGTGGAATGACCATTAAAAAAAAGAAAAAAAAGACTTCCAATGTCAGACTAGTTAAGGTGGAACTCTGAGATCACCTTGGGCAGGAATTTTCTGTTAGTCCTAAGGACTATTTTGTCCCTGTGGATAGCTATGTACCCAGGTTCTGTGGACAATGCCTGAATCTCACTAATTCTTTTGGCAGAGGTAATGGCTACCAGAAATACTGTTTTCCAAGTCACATTCTTGAGGTCTGACAAAGACATGGGCTTGAAGGGGGGGTTGCATGACCTGTGCAATGCAAATGTTCAGATCCCACATGGGAGTTGGCTCACTGTGTGGTGGATGCAAATGCAGCAACCCCTTAAAAAACATTTTAAATACTGGGTTTGAAGCCAGGGAAGAGCCCTTACCCACACATGGATAGGCTGAAACAGCTGCCAGATGCACCCTCAGGGTAGAGACTCGTAAGCCAGTAGAGTGTAGATTGGCAATATAATCCAGAACTATTGACAGGCTGGCCTGGGTATGATCCACGCCCTTGCCCCGACACCAATTGATCAATCAAAGTCTTTATTTCACCAGGCGATCACCACTGAGCAAGCTCATTTTCGAGATGGACCTGGGTTTGTTAACAAGGGTACATGGGATGCAACACACAAGAAAATAGTAATACAAATAAAGTGAGATACAATAATACAGTATATACAAAGTATCAGCAGGTAGCATTGACGGTAGTATATGTTTAGAAAAAAAAATTACTCACCTTAGTAATGTTGTTTCTTCTAATGGAGTCTTGCTATATTATAGACATTAGCAGTTTGTTCCAGCTCTAGAATTGCCCCGGAGTGAAATGGTTAAAGCCATTCCAAAATAGAATTTTGGCAAGTGAGCAGCTCTATCTGTGCCATTTCAAACTTGAACTGTCAGATCTTTACGAGCCAAACTCACTAAGGTCTGTGTGGAAGCTGTAACCTACACTAGCCAAATGGCTACCTAAATAATAACAACCATTGATGGTCCCAACACCCAAGACTCAAGTCAGGGGACCAGAAATACTAACACCATTCTAATAATATGAAAATGGAACATAAGTATAATAAAACACACACGCACATACACACACACCCCAAAGTCCCAAAGGGACACAATGCTAACAGGAGATAAGTAGTGCCCACACTAAGTTGCCCGCACCCACCAAGTAGAGGTTCTGAGAGGGCAGGTGAGAGGGGTCTATATAGCAAGACTCCATTAGAAGAAACATTACTAAGGTGAGTAATTTTTCTTCAAACAACATGAAGTCTTGCTATATTATAGAACATTAACAGAAATACACAGCAGTACCTCCATGGAGGAGGGCAGAACCTACTTAGAATAGGCTCTAGAAGAACAGCTGTGCCAAGCAGAGCATCTCTCCTGGCCTGGACATCCAGGAGTAATGCTTGGTAAAAGTGTGTACCGTTTTCCAAGTAGCAGCCTGGCAAATCTCTAAAAGGATATCTCTGGCAGCAGCTAGAGGCCGAGCTGTACCCTGGTAGAATGAGCCCTCAAACCGGGGGGGGGGGGCTCTGCCCACTTTCTGATAACAAAATTGGATACAAGAGACAATCCACCTGGCTATTGATCTCTTAGTGGCAGGTTTGCCTTTCCCAACTTCACCACAGGTAAGGAAAAGTTGGAGGATTCAACCTGTGACCTTTGGTATGCTCTATATAATAACTAAGAGCTCTCTTAACATCCAGGCTGTGCAACCTCCTCTCACCCGAAGAGGAGTGATCAGTGAAAAATACTGGAAGGAGATAGATTGATTAAGATGGAAATCTGAAACCACCTTAGGCAAAAACTTCCTATTAGTCCTAAGGACTACCTTATCCCTGTGGAAAGAAATAAAGTCAGTCTCCACTGACAAGGTTTGCAATTCACTTATACGTCTGGCAGAAGTGATAGCCACTAAAAACAGTTTTCCAAGTTAGGTACTTAAGCTCTGCAGAAGACAGAGGTGTAAGGGGTTGCATTAACTGGGCAATGCAAACATTAAAGTCCCAAGCAGGGCCGGTTCCCAAAGGGAGGATTAGTATGAAGTAATCCTTAAAAACTTGGAAAACACAGGATGAGAGAAAGAGGGATGACTTTCCTGCTGACACAAAAGCAGACACAGCTGCCAAATGAACTCTCAGGGTAGCTGGTCTGAGACCCAAAATTAAGATGTACCATGTAATCTAACAAATGGGCAATCTCAGCAGATTCTGGGAAATATTTTTCCTAGCACACCAAATGGAAAACCTTTTCCATTTAGAACTATAAGTAGCTCCTAGTGGAAGGCTTTCTGAAGCCTTTAGGATCTCAAGAACACCCTGAGAGAGGTGTAAATCAGCAAACTCTAACTCCTCAAGAGCCAGGCCTTGAGGTTGAGGGAGAGGTCTGGATACCAAACCCTTCCCTGGGCACAAGTCAACAGATTGTGATTCCTGGGGAGGCACAGGGGAAGATGGACTGTCAGAGACAGAAGGAGTGGGTACCAGGGCTGCCTGGCCCAATCCGGGGCAATCAGAATCACCCTGCAAGGCTGAGATCTGATTTTGACTAGTACTTTGAATAGGAGAGGAAAGGGGGGGAAAGCATAGAGGAACTTCCCCTCCCAATCCAGAAGAAAGGTATCCAGGGGAACTGAGCCCAGCACTGGAGGCCTGCAACAGAACAGAGGAAGTTTGTGATTGTCTGGGGCTGCAAAAGATCTATCTGAGGATGCCCCACCTGGCAAAAAACTAACCTCAGCACTTGAGGATCCAGGGACCATTCGTGATGGCCTGGGAAATCCTGCTGAGGGCATCCGGAGACATTGTCCTTCCTGGAAGATGAACTGCTATGAGGGAAGTGTTCAGGGAATAGGCCAGAGACCACAACTTCATTGCCTCGCTGCACAAGGTCAAGAACCGAGTGCCCCCTGTTTGTTGATGTACCACATTGTTGTGGTGTTGTCTGTTCTGACTTGTATCACCTTGTCGTGGACAGATGCAGAAAAAGCTTGAAGAGCTAAAAAGACAGCTCTGAGTTCCAGCAAATTGATGTGGAGCAGAGATTCCTGGGGACCAAACTCCTGAGTGGAAAGGTCGCCCATGTGAGATCCCAACCCAGAAGGAAGCATCTGTAGTGAGAGTCAAGTCGTGAGAGGGAAATGAAGGGGACCCCCGCTCTTAAATTGCTCTGATCCTGCCACCACTGGAGAGCTAGGATCAAGGTTCGAAGTCACTGGGACCAACTTGGAAAGGGGTCTTCTCTGAGACCAAAAGGTTCTCAAGTGAAACTGAATGTCTCTCATCTGAAATCTGGCTCCCTGCACAACAGCTGTGGATGCAGCCATGTGCCCCAGGAGCTGCAGAAAGTGTCTTGCTGGTCGAGACCTGCAGAGTGAAGGAGGAGGCCAGAGCCACTAAATTCCTTACCCTTTCTGGGGAAGAAAGGCTCTGGATAGCTTTGTGTCCAATTCTGCCCTATAAAGGTGAGTACCTGGACTGGTTCCAGAACCGACTTTGTAGGTTTAGCAGAAAACCCAGGGAGGTGAGCTGCTGGGTGACCTGCAGGTGAGATTTTACCTGTTCTGGGACTGGCCTACAATGAGCCAGTCGCTAGATAGGAAAAACAGCAATCCTCTGCCTCCTTAAGTGGGCCACTGCCACTGCTAGACACTTTGTGAATACCCTTGGAGCAGAGGTAAGGCAAGGGCATTGCTCTGAACTGGTAATGACCTGAGGGCAGTTCGAATCTGAGGTACTGATGGGATCTTCTGGATTAGGACATGGAAATAGGCATCCTTGAGGTCCAGGGAGGCTAGCCAGTCCCCTGGCCTTAGGAAGGTAAAATCATTGCCAGAGTTACCATTTTGAACTTTGGTTTCAAAAGATGCTTGCTCAGATATCTGAGATCTAAAATGGGCCGCCATTCTCCTGTCTTTTTGGGGTAAGGAAGTATCTGAATACAGACCCCTGCCCTGATGCAGGAGGAACCCTTTCTACTGCTCTGAGAGCTAACAGGATGAGACCTCTGTTTCCAGAGCGAGGGTCTCTGAAGCACTTGCAGGTAGAAAAAGTCTGCTTCTCAACTTGGGAAACTTTTGAAGCTGAGAACCAGACCTGAATACTACTTCCAGAACCCACTTGTCTGAGGTTAAAGAAGCCCAATTCTGACTGAAGTAAGCCAGCCTGCCCCCACTGGTACAGGAGAAATCGCCTGGGCACCCCATCAGGGTGCCTGTTTCGCAGGAGGTTTAGGCTGGGGGTGGAGCAGGTCTGCCCACCCCTCGCCTGCCCCTGCCTCTGAAGAAGCCCTCTGAGCATAGGCAGGAGGAGGCCTGGAGTCTGGTAGAAAGGCCTGTGAAAGGCCTACCCCTACCCTGAGGCATGCCTTTGAGGAGTGGCTTGCGCTCCTTAGCCTGGGCACTCTTGTAAGTAGTCCTATATTCATCCATCTTCTTCATGTAATTCTCTGTCTGCTCTCCAAACAGAGAATTTCCCACCACAGGAAAATCCATAGCCTTAGTCTGGGTATCCTGTGACAAACTAGTACACCTGAGCCAGGCCAACCTACTAAAAGCTACAGATGTGGCCATGACCCTAGAGGAAACATCATTAACATCCACAGCAGCATGAAACTGAACCTTAGAGGCTTCAATGCCATCAGCAGCCACCTGTTCTAGTTCACTAGCCAGCTGGCCATGGGCCTGCTTGCCAATTGCATAACAGTATCCCATCTAGATTTCTGATACCTAGCTACATAAGCCATAGAATTTGCTTGCCTGAGTCCCAGAGAGCTGCCATGTACTGTTTTTTTTGCCATGGCATCAATCTTCCTGGAATCCTTGTCAGAAGGATGTGAAGCCAAGGGAATATTAGCTTTATCACAGGCAGCAGCCTGAACTACTAACATGACTGCATTGCTGAGAAAGGAATTCTGTATCAGGGCCTGACAATGTATACCTTCTGTCCATCTTTTTATCTACAGGAGGCACAGAATTAGAGCTTTAAAATTTTAATTGTTTGTTTCCTAAAAGACTTATGTAAAGGAATAGACAATCTCCTAGACTCTGAATATCCATCATTTCTACAAAATCAGGCTCTCTTGCTCATCCACAGCCTCTTCTAAAGGAAGCTGGAGGGTTTCAGCAACTTTTATAAAACATAAAATGAGATGGAGACTCAGACAGCATAGGGAGAGATTCTAAAGGTCTGTCTGGGGAGATGTCCGGTTCAATGGGCACACCAGACCTTCCCAGCCACATTCATACTGTTCATAATCCTCCTCCCCTCCTCTGGTTCATAAAATTCTCAATATCATAATCCTGAACCACTGGGACCGATGAACCGACCTTTTACCAGATAGTGGTGGTTCGGACGGACCCTGAGACAGTGACTGGACAATTTGTATGGCTTTTGTTATCTCTGCAGCAGTTGGAGAAGGAATTTTGGACCCAGACCTGCTGATTTTCTTGTTTTCTTTACTGGAATTGGTTCCTCAGAACCAGCTTTTCTTTGCCCGAGAAGTCTGGCCCTGGTCAGAGGCACCCCTCTGGTTCGGTTGGCACCGAACCGGGCTGGCCATCGGGTCAGCCGGACTTTTGGCCTCTGTTCCCTGAGCCTGCCCAATCTTTTCTCAGGGTGGCTGCAGGAAATTCTTACATACCTGGCAGTCTGACTGGAGGTGGTCAAGCCCAGACAATAAACACATGTGTGTGTGGGTCAGCCTCAGCAAGACTTCCCCACAAACATCACAGTGTTGAAACCCGTGGGCCGGTTTTTCTTTTGGGTTTCTCAGACATAATGCCAGCCTAACAAAACTTGCCCTTTAACGGCAGTGCCAGGCAAGACACCCTTACCAGTTTCCTAACGTGTCACGGTATTGGAAAAACCGTGATAAATCGGTTTTTAGAACCGATAAGAACCGGAACCGCACTCTAAAATAGTAACTTTAGTTTTAAATGAGTTTTAAACCCACTGATCGGTTCAAAACCGAACCGATAACCTCAAGTTCCACAGACAAAACCTTCATTTACTTACGGTTACCACACATAGAGCTTGAACCCGAGCGGATTTGCGGTTAAAAAAACTATTCTCAGTTAAATCCAACGAGAAAACACTTTTAAACGAAATGAACCGAGCAGAAGGAGAAAACTCCGGGCGATTGTTCACTGAGGCGGAGTAAAGAATCTGACAGTTCAAGTTTGAAATGACACAGATAGAGCTGCTCTCGTGCCAAAATTCTATTTTGGAATGGTTTTAACCATTTCACTCCGGGGCAGTTCTAGAGCTGGAACAAACTGCTAATGTCTATAATATAGCAAGACTTCATGTTGTTTGAACAGAAGATACAGCTAGTTTTGGGTAGGACACAATTTTTCATAAAAGTAAAGAAATATGCATATCAGGTACACCGAACACAAATGAAATCTAATATAAAAAGATATATAGTGATATGATATGGAGAATTTAGAGCTGGAACCAGGGTCAAAGGAATGTGAAAGGGACAGATATGGGGGTAGAAAAAGGGAAGAGGAAGAGTCTATTATAGATGTGCTCAGTCTTTTAACAGTAGTAATCAGAGTGTGCTTGGACATATAGGAGTCACTATTTAGGGTTGACAGGCACAGGACTCCTTATTATGATGTAGATATTGAGATTTAAAAGCTGCTAGGCTGATGGGGTGAGTTAATTTCAAAGTTCTTTGCAGTTTGTTCCACAGTTGAGGGAGCACAAAGCTGATGGCTGCTCTGCCAATGCAAGATTTTTCTTTGTAAACATAAAGGTTAGATGATATATGAGGTGCTTCTCAGGGCATACTTCCCCAGAGTGTACAAAGGTAAACAGACAGAGATACATTGGGGCAGCTTATTTGAGACAGCTTTGTATGTCCAAAACGCAGCATTTTTTTGCCATCTGTAAGCAAGGGATGAACATCCCACTGCCGTGTACAATGCACAGTGGTGGGTTGAGTATGGAAGACCTGTGATAAATCTTATGGTGCTGTGATAAAGCATATTGAGTTTGGCTAGGGTATCTGCAGGTCCCTGACTATACAGAAAGTCTGCGTAATCCAATAGGGAAAGAAAGGTAGCTTGAACCAGTTTCAGTTTAGCGACTCTTGTGAGGAGATTATTAATCCTAAAGAACAGACCAAGTCTTTTGTCTAAGTTTCTTTGCCAGTTCTTCTAAGTGACCTGTGAAAGTAAGTCTATGGTCTAACCAGATCCCCAGGTACTTGAACTTTGGTACGTAGTCCAACTGCTCACCTAGAATGGTAGTGATCTGTGGGAGTGTCCCAGCAATTGCAGGATTTATTGCATTTTGAAGGGGTGAGAGGAAAATTGCTTTGGTGTTTTTTGCATTTAAGAGCAGTTTCTGGTTTATAAACTGATGTTGCAGCAGATTAAATTCATTTTGAAGGGCTTTACAGGCCGCTTCAGGTGTGGGGCTACTAGCATAGAGTACCTTATCATCCGCGAATAGGTGATTTTTGCTTCTTTGACGGGGGCATCTACGTTGTTAATATAAATAGTCAAGAGCAAGCGACCAAGAATGGAACCGTGCGGTACACCCCTCAATAGGGGTTTCGGTGAAGAAACTTCCCCTTCTGCCTTTACTTGTTGAAGTCGTCCTCAGAGGTAGTTGGAAAACCATTTAAGGGATAGGGAATCCAAACCAATGTTCTGGAGGGTCGACAGAAGCAGTCTGTGATCAACGGTATTGAACGCCTTGCTTAGGTCCAAGAAAACTGCACAAAGTTTTTTTTGTCTAATTCAAGCTGCCAGTCGTTTGTCACCTTGGCTAGAGCAGAGACTGTACTGTGCTCTAAAACCGGATTGTAACAGGTTGAGCAATTTTTCTGATTCTAGGTACTTCCAAAGCTGGGAGTTCACTATTTTCTCCAGCATCTTTGACAGGATTGGAAGTAGGGAGATTGGCCTGTAGTTATTGAGGTCACTAGGATCTCCTGACTTAAAGGGACCACAAGTGCATTTTTCCAAATGGGCGGTAGGTCACCCTGGGACAAGGATAAGTTGGAGAGATGAGTAATTGGGACTGCAAGGACACAGTAGCCGACCTTTAAGAAGTACGGGTCAATGAGGTCGGCCCCAGCACTTTTCCTAGTATCCAGCTGAAGGAGATGATCTTCAACTTCTTTCAGGGAGGTAGGCTGCGAGAGAAGGATGGACTGGGGATGGGTTTTTCTTGTGTATCCAATCTAAGTTGTTGGCGGAGGATATTTGCGGGAGAGGAGTCAAAGGCTAGCCCTGCAGTGGCAAAATAATTATTCTTCCAAACTGTAAACCTTTTCAATTTGGAAGAATAGGTTTTCTTAGTGGATGGCTTTCTGGATACCTTGAGTTTCCATGACCCATTCTGATACGTGCAGGATATCTCTAAATCCTCAAGAGTCATGCTTTGAGTCTGAGGGATTGTAGATTGGCATACATGATCCTGCCCTGTAAGGACAACAGCAGGTTGTGCCTCCTGGAAAGACTGATTAGCTTGGTCACTGACAATGCTAGAACCATGGAGTACCAAGGTCGTCTGGCCCAGTCTGGGGCAATGAGAATCACTATTGCTGGCTGGGCTCTGAGTTTGTTCAGTACTCTTAACAGCAGAGGGAAGGGAAGGAATGCATACAGGAATCTCCCTGTCCAATCCAGCAGCAGTGCATCCAGAGGGATTGTGCCCTTGATGGGGGTCTGCAGCAATACTGTGGTAGCTGGTGATTGCTTGGAGTTGCAGTAAGGTCCACCTCTGGAGTGCCTCATCTCCTGAAGATGGTCTCAGGACCTGTTTGTTTAGGGACCATTCGTGGTGGTTCCGATTATTCTGCTGAGGGCATCCAGCAGACACTGTCCTTTCCTGGGAGATGGACAGCTGAGAGGAAGATTTCAATAAGTATGCCAAGGCCCACATTTTCATTGCCTCTGTGCAGAGAGGAGTTGACCTTGTGCCCCCTTGATTGTTTATGTAGTAAATGGAGGTTGTGTCATCTGTTTTGATCTGAACCACCTTTCCCTCTACTTGATTGGCGAATGAATTGAGACCCAGAAGAACTGCCCCGAGTTCTAACAGGTTGATATGCAGGAGGGACTCCTGCTTTGTCCATGTGCTGTGTGATCCCCCAGATGTTCCCTCCATCCTAGGAGGGATGCATCTGTACTGAGCATCAGTGAAGTAGCCTGCTGCAGGAATGGCACTCCTTGCCTGAGACTGCCCTGATCCTGCCACCACTGTAGGTCTTGGAGAAATGTCACTGTGCTGGGTACCAGATTTGACAGGCTCCCTTTTTTGAAGCCAGTGAGCTCAGACAGAACCGAATCTCTCATCTGGAACCTGGACCCTGACGCAGTTGCCGTGGACGCTGCCATATGGCCTAGCAGTTATTTATTTATTAGCTTTTGGTAAGTGCGCTAGGCAACAGACCTGCCTATATTTTGCAAGAAGTGTCTTGCTGGTTTTGGAACATGAAGTTTGAAAGAACTGGCTACCTGAATAAGGTTGTCCACTCTGTCCTGAGGGAGGAAAGCCTTTCTCCTTCTTGTATCCAGTTCTGCTCCTATGAATCTGAGCAGCTGAACTGGATCCAGAACAGACTTTTTCTGGTTTACCAAGAACCCAAGAGAGTGCAGGGTATCCTGTGTGTGACAGTGCCTCCATTACTTGCCAATATGACTGGCCTACTGTCAGCCAGTCGTGTCTAGGTAGGGGAACACTTGACACCCCTTGTTGCCTTAGGTGTGCCACTACCACAGCTAGACATTTTATGAACACCCTTGGAGCAGAAATCAGTTCGAAGGGCATTGCCCTGGACTGGTAATGGCCTGATGGCAATCTGAACCGGAGATACTTCCTGTGTGACCGCCTTATTGGGATGTGGAAGTTAGCATGCTTTAGATCCAGGGATGCTAGTCAGTCTCCCTACCTTAGGACTGGTAGTATAGTAGCCAGAGTAACCATCTTGAATTTTGGTTTTGACAGATGCTTGTTTAAGTGTCTGAGATCCAGAATGGGTCACCACTTTCCTGTTTTCGTTATTATAAGGCAGTACCTTGAGTATAGGCCCTTTCCCTTCTGGTCTGAGGGAACTGGCTCTATTGCCTTTTGCAACTGAAGAAAAAATTACTTACCATAGAAATGTTTCTTCTAATGGAGTCTTGTTGTATTCTGACAATATGCAGTTAGACCGACCGGTTCAACTGCCCTGGAGAACCAAGAGTTAAACTCTATGCAAACGCATAGAACGTTGAGCTCGAGCTCAGTTTTCAAACCACTGTCCTCGGTGTGTTCTAGTAACTGATCAGATTCTATGAAGCAAACTAGATTAATATGTATGCAATGGCCAAAACTAAGCCTAAACAGAACCCCAACAGGGGCAACATAAGGAAAAAACAAAACAAAAGGCATATAAAAGACTCAAGTCACAGATGCCCACAGAAAACCATTACCACTAATGGTTTAAACCATAAAGTTGCTGCAGAAGAGCCACCCTTCCCCAGGTTTTGAAAGGGAGGTAGGTGGGGCGTCAGAATACAGAAAGACTCCATTAGAAGAAACAACATTACTATGGTAAGTAATTTTTCTTCAAACAACATGAAGTCTTGCCTTATTCTGACAATATCAGAACTATAAAGCAGTGCCCCAGGAGGTGGGCACATAACCTATTTGGGGAATAGGTTCTGCAGTACTGCTGTGCCAAACCTGGCATCACTCCTTTTCTGAATATCCAGGCTGTAATGCTTAGTAAATGTATGGACAGACTTCCAGGTGGCAACCTTACATATCTCAAGCAAGGGGACTTCCCTTGAAGCCGCCAGGGAGGCCACAGCGTCTCTGGTAGAGTGGGCCCTAAGACCTGCTGGTGAGTCCTTACCTAGCTTAATGTAGCAGAACTGGATACAGGCCACAATCCATCTGGCTATAAATAGTCTTTTTTGCAGCTGGCCTGCCTTGACCAACTTCACCATAAGTAAGAAAAGGCTGGGAACAATCCTTCCTTAGCTCTTTTGTCCTGTTCATATAATAGCTAATAGCTTTTTTAACATCCAGACTGTGCAGCCTGCATTCACCTGAACTAGAGTGATCTGAGAAAAATACAGGCAAAGTAATGGATTGGTTCAGATGAAAATCAGAAACCACCTTAGGGAGGAATTTCCTGTTAGTTCGGAACACAATCTTATCCCTCTGAGGTGAAATATAGTTGGGCTCCACAGACAAAGCCTGAATCTCATTGATTCTTCTAGCAGAAGTGATAACCACTAGAAAAACAGTTTTCCAAGTGAGAAACTTGAGTTCTGAAGAAAACATAGTTTCGAAAGGAGGCTGCATAAGCTGACCTATACATATGTTGAGGTCCCATGCAGGGGTAGGTTCCCTATATGGGGGATGAAGATACAACAACCCCTTGAAAAACTTTTTGAAAATTGGGTTAGCAGCCAGAGAAAATGACTTCCCTGCTGAGAGATAAGCAGAGACAGCAGAAAGGTGTACATTCAGGGTAGATGGCTGTAAATGCAGAGACTGAAGGTGGACCAGATAGTCCAGAAGAAAAAATTACTCACCTTAGTACTGTTTCTTCTAATGGAGTCTTGCTGTATTCTGACATATGCAGTGATGTCCAACCTTTGAACTGCCCCAGAGATGAAAGAGTTAACTTTCCATGCCAGGCATGGAACGCTGAGCTCGAGCTCGGTTGAGACTCTGTCTGTTGCTGTTTGAACTCAAACCGTCAGATCTTTACGAGATATACTCACTGGGTCTCCTGTGTGGAAAGAAAAAATTACCTTAGTAATGTTGTTTCTTCTAATGGAGTCTTGCTATATTATGACTATTGCAGCTTGCCCCAGCCTTAGAACTGCTCCAGAGATGAAAGAGTTAACTTCCATGCAGAGCATGGAGCTTAAGCCTTGAGCTCGGTTCAAAGCTCTGTTTGGCTGGTTTCAAACCGACAAGTCAGATCTTCTGAGCAAAAACTCACTAAGGTTCTGTGTGGAAGCTGTAACCTACACTAGCCAACTGGCTACTAAAATATTAAACACATTTTACTGGTCCCAACACAAAAGACTCAAGTCAGTGGACCAGAAAAATTAAGATAAAATAACTAAATGAACACAACACCCAAACATGAAAGAGGGCATCAATAAATGCCAGAGGACTTCCCACCCAATACCCCAAAGTAGGAGTTCTGAGAGGGGCAGGCTGGGGGGGAGGTCATAATATAGCAAGACTCCATTAGAAGAAACAACATTACTAAGGTGAGTAATTTTTTTCTTCAAACACCATGAAGTCTTGCTATATTATGACTATTGCAGACTACACAGCAGTACCTCCATGGAGGAGGGACAGAACCTACTTAGGGAATAGGCTCTGAAGCACAGCTGTGCCAAACCGAGCATCCCTCCTGGCCTGAATATCCAGGGAGTAATGCTTGAGTAGTGTGTACTGTCTTCCAAGTAGCTGCCTGACATATCTCCAAGATAGGGATGTCTCTAGCAGCAGCTAGAGATGCAGCTGTACCTCTGGTAGAGTGAGGCCCTCAGGCCTGAGGGGGAACCTGACCCAGCTTTTGATAGCAAATTGTATACAAAGCGATCCACCTGGCAATGGATCTTGGTAGGCAGGTCTCCTTTCCCAACCTCACCATAAGTGAGAAACAGTTGGAGGAGTCAAACCTGTGACCATGAGTACGCTCTATGTAGTAACTTAGGGCCTCTTAACATCTAGCTGTGCAGCCTCCTCTCACAGAGGAGGAATGGTCAGTGAAGAACACTGGAAGTGAAATAGACTGGTCAAGGTGGAAATCTGAAACCACCTTGGCAAAAACTTCCTGTTAGTCCTGAGGACCACTTTATCCCTGTGAAAGGAAATAAAGTCAGTTTCTACTGATAAAACCTGTAACTCACTTATCGCCTGGCAGAAGTGATGGCTACCGAAATACAGTTTTCAAGTCAAATACTTAAGCTCTGGTCAAGACAGAGGCTCAAAGGGGTTGCATTAGCTGAGCAATGCATACATTAAGATCCCAAGCGGGCAGGGTCCCTGAATGGGGATTGGTATGAAGCAATCCTTAAAAACTTGGAAAATACAGGATGAGCAGAGAAGAGGGCTTCCTGCTGAAATGAAGGCAGAGACAGCAGAGCAAGTGCACTTCAGGGTGACTGGTCTCAGTCCCAAAGAATTAAGATGGACCATGTAGTCCAATACAGTAGGTAGATCAGCAGATTCTGGGAAACATGCTTCCCAGAACACCATATGGAAAACCTTTTCACTTAGAGTTATAGGTAGCCCTGGTGGAAGCTTCCTAGCAGCCTTCAGGCTTTCGAGAACACTTTGAGAAAGTTGCAAATCAAGCAAACTCTAACTGCTCAAGAGCCAAGCCTTGAGGTTGAGGATTTGAGATTAGGATACCAAACTCTCCCTGAGCACAGGTTAACAGATTGTGGTTCCTGGGGAGATACAGGGAAAGATGGACTGCTAAGGACAGAAGGATGGGTACCAGGGCTGCCTGGCCCAGTCTGGAGCAATCAGGATAATTTTGCAGGGCTGAGACCTGATTTGACTAGTACTTTGAACAGGAGAGGGAAGGGGAGGCATAAAACTTCCCTTCCCAATGATGAGAAAAGGCATCAGAGGAACTGAGCCCAACACTGGGGCCTGCAACAAAACAGTGGAGATTGATAATTGTCTGGGGCTGCGAAAAGATCTATCTGAGGAGTGCCCCATCTGGCAAAAACTATCCCAGTACTAGGGGATCCAGTGACCATTGTGATGGCCCTGGGAAATCCTGCTGAGGGCATCTGCCAAGACATTGTCCTTGCCTGGGAGGTGAACTGCTATGAGGGAAGTGTTCAGGGAGTAAGCCAGAGACCACAACTTCATTGCCTTGGTGCACAAGGCCGAAAACCGAGTGCCCCCTTGTTTGTTGATGTACCACATTGTAGTGGTGTTGTCTGTTCTGACCTGTACCACCTTGTTCTGAACAGATGCAGAGAAAACCTGAAGTGCCAGAAAAACGGCTCTGAGTTCCAACAGATTGATGTGGAGCAGAGATTCCTGAGGGGACCATAATCCCTGGGTGGAGAGGTCGCCATGTGAGCTCCCCATCCCAAGAGGGATGCATCTGTAGTAAGGGTCAAGGAATGGGGCAGAGGGATGAAAAGGCACCCCTGTCTCAGATTGCTCTGATCCTGCCACCACTGAAGGGCCGGATCGGGTTGAGTCACTAGGATTAACTTGGATAGAGGATCTCTTCTTTGAGACAGAAAGCTCTCAAATGGAACTGAATGTCCCTCATCTGAAATCTTGCTCCTTGCACCACAGCTGTGGAAGCAGCCATGTGCCCTAGGAGCTGCAGGAAATGCCTTGCTGGTCGAGAAACCTGCAGAGTGGAAGGAGGTGGCCAGGGCCACTAAGGTCCTTACCCTTTCCAAGGGAAGGAAGACTCTGGACTGCTTTGTATCCAGTTCTGCACCTATAAAGGTGAGTACCTGGACAGGTTCCAAAACTGACTTTGGAAGATTGAGAAGAAATCCCAGAGAGGTAAGCAGCTGCTGGTAACTAGCAGGTGTGATTTGACCTGGTCTGGAGACTGACCCACAATGAGCCAGTCGTCCAGGTAGGGAAAAATGGCAATCTTTGCCTTCTTAGGTGGCGACTGCTACTGCCAGACTTTGTGAACACCCTTGGGGCAGAAGTGAGGCGAAGGGCATTGCTCTGAACTGATAATGGCCTGAGGGCAGTTCGAATCTGAGGTACTTTCGATGGGAGCTTCTGATAAGAACATGGAAGTAGGCATCTTTGAGGTCCAGGAGGCTAGCCAGTCCCTGGCCTTAGGGAGAAAAAATCATTCCCAGTGTCACCATTTTGAACTTTGGCTTTAAAAGGTGCTTGTTTAGATATCTTAGATCCAGGATAGGCCGCACTCTCCTGTCTTTTTGGGGTAAGGAAGTACCTGGAGTACAGACCCTTGCCCTGGTGAAGGGAGAAACCTTTCTACAGCTCTGACAGCCAGGAGGGTTGAGACTTCTGTTTCCAAAGCAAGAGTCTCTAAAGGGGTTGTAGGTGGAAAAGATCTGGCTCTCATCTTTGGAAATTTCTTGAAGCTGAGAACCAGACCCTGGCTCACTACTTCCAGGACCCACCTGTCTGAAGTTAAGACTGCCAGTCCTGGACAAGTGAGCCAACCTGCCTTACAGGTAGTGGAGAGCCGACCCTGGGCATCCCATCAGGGTGCCTGTTTGGCAGGGCTTCAGGCTGAGGGGTGGGAGCAAGCCTGCTTGAACCCGCCTGCCTCTCCCTCTGAAGAACCCCCTCTGTGACATAGGCTGAGGGAGGGGCCTGTGTCTAGTAAAAAGGCCTGTGAAGGCCTACCCCTACCCTGGAGGGCTGCCTCTGAGGTGGCTTGCCGTTCCTTGGCTTGTGCACTCCTGTAAGTGAGTTTATATTCATCCATTTTCTTCATATAATTCTCTGTCTGCTCCCCAAACAGAGAATTTCCCACCACAAGAAAATCCATAGCCTTAGACTGGGTATCCTGTGACAAAGTAGTACACCTGGGCCAGGCCAATCTGCAAAAAGCCACAGATGTAGCCATGACTCTAGAGGATACATCATTAGAATCCACTGCAGCATGGAATTGCACCTTAGATGCCTCAATACCATCAAGAGCCACCTGCTCCAGCTCCTTCGAGCTGGCCAGGGACCTGTTTGGCTAAGGCCATGACAGTATCCCATCTAGATTTCTGGTATCTTGCAACATAAGCCATATAGTTAGCTTGTCTGAGTCCCAAGGATGCTGCCATGTATTGTTTTTGGCCATGGCATCAATCTTCCTGGAATCCTTGTCAGGAGGATGTGAAGCCAGTGGAATATTAGCTTTATCACAGGCTGCAGCCTGAACTACTAACATGACTGCATTGCTGTGAAAGAAAATCTGTATCAGGACCTGACAAAGTGTACCTCCTATCCATCTTTTATCCACAGGAGGCACAGAATTAGGAGCTTTAAAATTTTTACTGTTTGTTTTCTAAAGGATTTATGTAAAGGGATGGACAACCTCCTGGACTCTGGGATATCCATCATCTCCACATAGTCAGGCTCCTCTTGCTCATCCAAAGCCTCCTCAAGGGAAGCTGGAGGGCCTCAGCAACTTTTTTATAAAACAAAAAATGAGAAGGGGACTCAGAAAGCCTAGGGGGAGACTCACCTGAAGGTCTGTCTGGGGAGATGTCCGGTTCAATGGGCACATCCAGACTTTCAAAATCACATTCACACTGATCATAATCCTCATCCCCCTCCTCTGGTTCATAGAACTCTTCTATATCATAATCCTGAACCACTGGAACCGACCTTTTGCCAGACAGTGGCGGTTCGGAGGGAACAGGGGACAGGGACTGGACAATCTGTATTGCCCTGGCTATCTCAGCAGCAGTTGGAGAAGGAATTTTGGACTCCAAACCTGCTGATTTTTTAGATTTCTTTGCTGGAACTGGCTCCTCAGAGCCAGCTTTTCGTTGCCAGGAAGTCTCGCCCTGGTCAGAGGCACTCCCTCGATTCGGTTGGCACCGAACCGGGCTGGCTCATCGGGTCAGCGGACTTTTGGCCTCGTTCCCTGAGCCTGCCACCTCTCTTGTCCAGGGTGGCTGCAGGAAATTTTACAAATCTGGCAGTCTGAATTGGGGTGGTCAAACCCCAGACACAGACACACTGTAGTGTGTGGGTCAGCCTTGGCAAAGGCTTCCCACAGACACTACAGTGTTGAAACCCAGTGGGCCCAGTTTTCTTTTGGGATTCTCAGACATGATGCAGCCTAACCAACCAACTTGCCCTTTTGATGGCAGTGCCAGGTAAGACACCCTTATGGGTTCCAAACCGTGTCACAGTCGTGGAAAAAACCGTACTGAAATCCGTTTTTTAGAACCGATAAGACAGAACCGCACTCTAAAAAGCCTTAAAGGCTTTAAACTTATATTTAAATACAACTCGATCAGTTCAACAGACCGATAATACTTTTACAAGTTCCACAGAAAAACCCTATCTATTACTTACGATTACCACAGACAGAGCCTGAACCGATCGGTTTTCGGTTAAAATAATGAAATCGCGGTTAAATTAAACCGAAATAACAGCTTAAACGAAGAAATTAACCGAAGCAACAGGAGGAATCTCCGGAGCGAACTGTTCAGTGAGGCGGAGTAAAGAATCTGACAGTTTTGGTTTGAAACCAGCCAAACAGAGCTTCTGGACCAAGCTAGCGCTCTAAGCTCCATGCTCTGCATGGAAGTTAACTCTTTCACCTCCGGAGCAGTTCTAAGGCTGGGGCAAACTGCAATAGTCATAATATAGCAAGACTTCATGTTGTTTGAACTGTAAACTTACACTAGCCAACTGGCTACTAAATATAATAAAAAGATTTTTTGGTCCCAAAGCAAAGACTCAAGTCAGGAAACCCAAAAATAAAACAAAACACAACACCCACACACCCAAACTAAAGGTGAGAAAAGAAGGGTGGGGCACCTCCGAGTGCCAACACTGCTGCTGCCACCACATCCCAAAAGCGAGGTTCTGAGAGGGAGGCGGGGGGTCAGAATACAGCAAGACTCCATTAGAAAAACAACATTACTAAGGTGAGTAATTTTCTTCAAACAACATGAAGTCTTGCTGTATTCTGACATATCTGAACTACCAAGCAGTACCTCCATGGAGGAGGGACAGAACCTACTTTGGAAACAGGCTCTGAAGCACTGCTGTGCCAAACCGAGCATCACTCCTAGCCTGGATATCCAGAGAGTAATGCTTGCTAAAAGTATGTACTGTTTTCCAGGTGGCTGCTTGACAAATCTCTAAGATAGGAATATCCCTGGCAGCAGCCAGGGAAGCAGATGTACCTCTGGTAGAGTGAGTCCTCAGGCCGGAGCGTGGGATCCTACCCAGTTTTTCATAGCAAAATTGAATGCAAGAGACAATCCACCTGGCAAGAGATCTCTTAGTGGCAGGTTTTCCTTTACCAACCTCACCATAAGTGAGGAACAGTTGGAGGGAGTCAAACCTGTGACCCTAGGTGCGCTCTATGTAGTAGCTAAGAGCCCTTTTCACATCCAAACTGTGCAGCCTCCTCTCCCCAGAGGAGGAATGGTCAGTGAAGAAAACAGGAAGAGACACAGACTGGTTAAGGTGAAATCTGAAACCACCTTAGGCAAAAACTCCCTATTAGTCCTGAAGACCACCTTATCTCTATGGAAAGAGATAAAACCAGGCTCCACTGACAGGGTCTGTAACTCACTTATGCGTCTGGCAGAAGTGATGGCCACCAAGAAAACAGTTTTCCAAGACAACTAATTAAGCTCTGCTGAGGACAAAGGCTCAAAAGGGGTTTAGCATAAGCTGAGCAATGCAAACATTAAGGTCCCAAGCAGGGGCAGGGTCCCTGAAGGGAGGATTGGTATGCAGCAATCCCTTGAAAAATTTAGAAATACAGGATGAGCTGAAAGGGAAGAGTGCTTGCCTGCTGAGAGGAAGGCAGAGACAGCTGCCAGATGCACTCTTAGTGTAGCTGATCCGAGTCCCAAGCTATTGAGATGAACCATATAGTAAAGGACTGTGGGCAGGCCAGCAGACTCTGGAGAAATATGCTTCCCAGAGCACCAAATAGTAAATCTTTCCACTTGGAATTGTAAGTGTTTCTGGTGGAAGGCTTTTAGCAACTTTAAGATATCCAGAACACCTTGGAGAGGTGCAAATCAGCAAACTCTAACTCTTCAAGAGCCAGGCCTTGAGGTTGAGGAGATTTGAGATTCGGATACAAACCCTCCCTTGAGCACATGTTAACAGGTTGTAATTCCTGGGAAGAGACAGGGAAGGTGGACTGCTAAGGACAACAAGAGAGGTACCAGGGCTGTCTGGCCCAGTCTGGAGCAATCAGAATCACCTTGCAGGATTGAGACTTGATTTTGACTAGCACCTTGAACAGGAGAGGGAAGGGGGGGAAGCATACAGGAACTTCCCTTCCCAATTGACAACTAGGACATCCAGGGGGACTGAGCCCAACACTGGGGGCCTGCAGCAAAAGAGAGGAAGCTGGTGATTGTCTGGGGCTGCAAAGATTTATCTGTGGGTTGCCCCATCTGGAGAAGATCACCTTTAAAATCAGGGATCCAGGGACCATCGTGATGGTCCTGAATGATATCCTGCTAGGACATTGTCCTTCCTGGGAGGTGCACTGCTGCAAGAGAGGCATTCAGGAATAGGCCAGAGTCCACAACTTCATTGCCTCTGTGCACAAGGCCGTAGACCGAGTGCCCCCTTGCTTGTTGATATACCACATTGTGGTGGTATTGTCTGTCCTGATCTGAACTACTTTGTTCTGAACAGACTTGGAAAAAGCTTGAAGTGCTAGAAATACTGCTCTGAGTTCCAATAGACTGATGTGAAGCAGAGATTCCTGAGGAGACCACAACCCTTGGGTGGCCAGGTCCCCAAGTGGGCTCCCCACCCCAAGAGGAGGCATCTGTAGTAAGGATTAGAGAATGAGACTGAGTGACAAAGGAACTCCCTGTCTTAGATTGTCCTGATCCTGCCACCACTGTAACGCCTGGATCAGGGTTGAGTCACTGGGATTAGTTTGGTCAGAGGATCCTTTTCTGAGACCAGAAGGCTCTCAAGTGGAACTGAATGTCCCTCATCTGAAATCTTGCTCCTCGAACCACTGCTGTAGAGGCAGCCATGTGTCCCAGCAGCTGTAGAAAATGCCTTGCTGGTGAGACACCTGCAGGGTGAATGAAGAGGCCAGTGAGATAAGGGTCCTTGCCCTGTCCAGGAAGGAAGGCTCTTGCCTTTACTGTATCCAGCTCTGCCCCTATGAAGGTGAGGAGCTGCACAGGCTCTAGAACAGACTTTGAAAGATTCAGAAGAAACCTAGAGAAGTGAGCAGTTGCTGAGTTATCTGTAGGTGTGACTTGACTTGGTCTGGAGACTGGCCTACTATGAGCCAGTCGTCCAGGTATGGAAAGATGGAGATCTTTTTTCTCCTTAGGAAGGCAACCACTACTGCCAGGCATTTTGTGAACACCCTTGGAGCAGAAGTTAGGCCGAAGGGCACTGCTCTGAATTGATAATGGCCTGAGGGCAGCTCAAACCTGAGGTACTTTCGGTGGGAGCTTCTGATGAGAATATGGAAATAGGCATCCTTGAGGTCCAGAGAAACTAGCCAGTCCCCTGGCCTTAGAGAGGGTAGAATTATTCCCAGAGTCATCATTTTGAACTTTGGCTTTAGAAGGTGCTTGTTTAAATATCTGAGATCCAGGATGGGCTGCCATTCTCCTGTCTTTTTGGGGGTTAGGAAGTACCTGGAGTACAATCCTTTTCCCTTGTGGAGGTGGAACCCTCTCTATGACTCTCAGAGCCAAGAGGGAAGAGACCTCTGCCTCTAGGGGCAAGTGCCTCTGAAGGACTTGCAGGTGGAAAGGATCTGGTTCTCATCTTGGGAAATTTTTGAAGCTGAGAACCAGTCCCTGGCTCTACTTCCAGGACCCATTTGTCTGATGTTAAGACATCCAGTCCTGGACAAAGTAAGCCAGCCTGCCCCACAGGTGGTGGAGAATCGGCACTGGCAAACCCATCAGGGTGCCTGTTTGGCAGGGCTTTAGGCTGAGGGTGGAAGCAGGCCTGCTTGTACCCCATCTGCCTCTCCCTCTGAAGAACCCCCTATGAGCATAAGCAGAAGAGGAGGAGGCCTGGGCTTGGTAGAAAGGCCTGAAAAGGCCTGCCCTGCCCTGGAATGCTGACTCTGGGTAGCTTGCCTTTCCTTGGCCAGGCACTCCTATAGGTGGTCCTGTATTCATCCATTTTCTTCATGTAGTTCTCTGTTTGCTCCCCAAACAGAGAATTACCTAACAGGAAAATCCATGGCCTTAGTCTGGGTATCCTGAGACAGGCTAGTACATCTGAGCCAAGCCATCCTCCGAAAGGGCCACAGATGTAGCCATGACTCTAGATGAAACATCATTGGAGTCTACTGCAGCATGGAACTGCACCTTGGATGCCTCAATCCATCCACAGCCACCTGCTCCAGCTCCTTGGCAAGCTGGCCAGGGACCTGCTTAGCTAAAGCCATTACAGTGTCCCATCTAGATTTCTGATATCTAGCTGTATAGGCCATATAATTAGCCTGCCTGAGTCCCAAGGATGCTGCCATGTACTGTTTCTTTGCTGGCATCAGTCCTCCTGGAGTCCTTATCTGGGGTATGAAGCTAAGGGTATATTTGCCTTATCACAGGCAGCCTGCACTACCCCAACATGGCTGCATTGCTGGGTAAGAACTCCGTATCTGAGCCTGAGAGAGTATACCTCTTGTCCATTCTCTTATCCACAGGAGGCATAGAATTAGAGTCTTTAAAATGTTTATTGTCTGTTTCCCAAATGACTTATGAAGGGGAATAGACAGCCTCCTGGACTCTGGGATATCCATCATCTCAACATAGTCAGGCTCCTCCTGATAGTCTACAGCTTCTTCCATAGGAAGCTGAAGAGTTTCAGCCACTTTTTTGTAGAACATAAAATGGGAAGGGGACTCAGAAAGCCTAGGAGAAACCCCTGAAGGTCTGTCTAGGGAGATGTCCGGGTCAATGGACACATCCAGACTTTCGTAATCACCATCACTATCCTCATACTCTCCTTCCTCCTCCTCCGGTTCATAAAAATCTTCTAAATTATAATCTGGAACCGACCGAACCATAGAAACATAGAATTTGACGGCAGATAAGGACCACTTGGCCCACCCAGTCTGCCCATTTCCCTGCCTACTGGATAAGCTGCAGATCCTAGTTAACCAGCAGCCTACCAAGCCCCTTCCTGATGGTGCGGTTGGATCGGAACCAGGGTTAGCGACTGAACAATCCTTATCACTTTGGCTATTTCATCAGCGGTCGGAGAAAGAAGCTGTGGATCCGCACCAGCCGATTTATCCCTTCTTTATCTTTTAACCGGAACCGACTCCTCAGAGTCGGTTCTCCTTTTGCCCGCAGAAGTTTTGCCCTGGTCAGAGGGTACTCCTTCTGGTTCAGTTGGAACCAAACCGGGCTGGCCATCCGGGTCGCGGACTTCTGGCCTCCCTCTTCCTGAGTCTACCAACTCTCTTTCCAGGGTAGCTGCAGGAAAATTCTTGCAAATCTGGCAGTCTGAATCAAGGTGGTCAAACCCCAGACAATAAACACAGGTGGTGTGGGGGTCAGCCTTAGCAAAGGCTTCCCCACACACACTACAGTGTTGAAACCCAGTGGGCCCGGTGTTTCTTTTGGGTTTCTCAGACATGGCCAGTCCTAACAAAACTTACCCTTTTTTTCGACAATCCACCAGGCAAGACACCCTTATCGGTTCCTGACCTTGTTACAGGTCGTGGAAAAAAACGTAATGAAATCAGTTTTTTTTTTTTTTTTTTTTTAGAACTGATAAGGACCGGTTACCACACACTAAGTAGAATGAACTTTTTTGAACAAACCTGATTGGTTCAAACTAAACCGATACCATGTTTACAAGTTCCACACAGAAGAACAAGAAAATAAACCTATCTAGTACTCACGATACCACAAACAGAGACTGAACCGACAGGTTAACGGATTAAATTGGTCAAAACCGAGAAAACAGCACTTTAACCGACAAACTTGGACCGAGCAAAGGAGAAATCTCCAGAGCGACTGTTCAGCGAGGTGGAGTAAAGAATCTGACGGTTTGAGTTCAAACAGCAACAGACAGAGTCTCAACCGAGCTCGAGCTCAGCATTCCCTGCCTGGCATGGAAAGTTAACTCTTTCATCTCCAGGGCAGTTCAAAGGTTGACATCACTGCATATGTCAGAATACAGCAAGACTGCATGTTGTTTGAAGCTCCATTACTGCAGCTTGCTGTGGATCCAAATCCTTCTGTGCAAACCAGATGGAAAATCTTTTCCATTTAGAGGACTAGGTTTTTCTGGTAGCAGGCTTTCTGGCACCCTTCAGAATATTCAGGACAGACTGAGACAGTTGTAAATCTGCATATTCTAGGTCTTCACGAGCCAAGCCCTGAGGTGAAGGGACTGAAGATTGGGGTACATTATCCTGCCCTGAGAGGATGTCAGCAGGTTGTACCTCCTGGGTAATGAAATCGGTTTGGTCACTGACAGTGACAACAGCATCGAGTACCATGGCTGTCAGGCCCAGTCTGGGGCTATGAGAATGATTGTGGCAGACTGAGACCTCAGCTTGACCAGGACTCTGGCTATCAGAGGAAAGGGAGGAAAAGCATAAAGGAACCTGTTTGACCAGTCCAGAAGGAGAGCATCCAGTGGCACTGAGCCCTGGAGTGGAGGCCTGCAACAATACAGAGGTAACTGGTGATTGTCTGGGGCTGCAAAGAGATCGATCTCTGGAACCACTCACCTCCTGAATACTGAAAGAAGGTCTTGCTTGTTCAAGGTCCATTCGTGATGGCCCTGGCTGATTCTGTTGAGAACATCTGCCAGTGCATTGTCCTTGCCTGGCAAGTGAATCTGCTAACAGTGACATGTTGAGAGAATATGCCAGCTTCCAAATTTTCATGGATTCTGTGCACAGCAAGAAGGATCTTGTCCCCTCCTCGGTTGATGTAGTACATGGTGCTGGTGTTGTCTGTCCTGACCTGCACCACCTTGCCCTGTAAGAGACTGGCAAACTCCTGAATAGCCAGGAGCACTGCTCAGAGCTCCAGAAGATTGATGTGCTAGAGACGCTCCTGAGGGAGCCACGCAGGGCTAGAAACAATTTTTTTGAGATGCCTGTCTGAGGGACAGGTGGAATGTAAATGTTGCCTGTCTGGACAAAGTTTTACCTGTCCACATTTTTGTGAGGTGAATTTTAAATTTAAAACATAAAATGGACTGTAAAGTGGAAAGAGAGAAAACTGCTGCTTTTTGGGGGGTTATTTTTCAAGGTAAAACACTGATTGAGTCTAGTCTATTTCTGAATCAGAACTTGAATCTAGTCTGCAGCCATATGGTCTCACATGAGGTCTTCTCTTTGTTTTCCAGATTTGAACCATAGTGTTATGGCATCCTGCAGGTCAAATGTAGCAGCGCTAGCATCTGACAGCTTGACACGCATTAGTTCAGATGTAGTCATAGAAGACAGACAGGACCGCCAGTCAGACTTCACTCTGCCCATCAAGCTGAATCCTCTCTCAACTACTGCAGTTTGGGTTGGGATCAGTAGAGCTATTGTGACTAAGACCAGAATATCAGGGAATCGCTGTTCATGTGCATCATTATGGAGAATTTTTGCCAGAAATCCAAATAGTGAAATTTTGGAGACAGCTCATTCAGTGATTTTTCATAAGTGGTTTAAGCTCTAACCATTGCGCTTCAATCAAGTTTATATTATTATTGTGTTTCTTCAGTAGGTCACTGTAGTGCTCTGTGAGGGTTCTGACTTCCTCATTGCCATAAAGGGCTAGCTGGTGGTCACTATCTGGTAACTGTAATGGGTTAAATATACTGAATGACCATAGGACTTTGTCCGTTTTAAAATTGGAATATCGTGAGTTAATACTTTCAATTGTTGATGAAAGAAGGCTTGTAACATCACCAACACTGCCTGTTTGGTTCTATCTATAGAATATCCCTTTCTAAGTTAAGGAAGATATCAGATCCACGAACTGAACCTGAGTAGTGGCTGAGCCTGTCAGTCGACTTGTGCTAGTGTCACTGTCAGCTGTGTCAGAGTCAGGAGCAACAGCAATTCATTACAGACTTTGTCAAGTTTATCCTCTAGGGTAGTTCTCTAGCCAGAGCACCGTGCTTTCAACCTTGCTGACTACTGTTTCTACTGTTGAGCTGTCTCTCTGTAGAGTTAGACTGAAGGCCATCATGCCAGAAAGGTATTCAGCCAGAAACTGAGAAAAGAGGACAAATCTCACAGTACTTATTGTTTTGAACAACCCACTGGCCTGATCTTTGTTTGCCCTGGTGTGGAAGCAATGTGCTGTAAATGTACAACTAAGGCCTTGTAGCCGGACAGAATAACAGACAGAGCCCTTTCTCTGTGTGCAACCCACGGGTCCCTGACACATTAACTGGTTTGTGAGTGGTGTAGCTCATATTACTGGCTAACTCTTTGAGACCGCCCAGTTTTTGGGAGACGTATGGTATATTTTATAGATACCCATTAAGACTTCATCTGTTGTTTTCATGTATGGAAATAGATGTTGCTGATTGCTTTATAGCAAGCTCCAACTTGTGGGCACTGCACTGAATCCTAACAAATGAGGTACATCTTTCAAAATCCTGCCAAACACCCCAGTCACTTTACCCAACATGACGGTGCCCATCAGATCCAAAAGCAACAATTTTTCTTTCCAGTCTTTACAGTCCAAGGTGAATTCTAAGGCATCACCTATTGAGTTATAAATGCTTTCACCATTTGGAATACAGACTGGCTGAAGGAAACAAATTTATTAACGGACGGAAATTTCCATTGTCCTAATATAGACTGCCTCCTCTTCTATTACTGAGGCATCAGTGCTCGAGTCACATAAGACAGAGATAAAAGTGTTACTATTAACCAGTTTTGCATCTTTTATCCTTATTGATTCTGAAATAAAATGTGTGAACGTTGCTGCCTGTTTGTCACTTCTATAACTGACTACGACATTTGTACCATTTACATGTTGTAATTCTAAGATGCCAGGAAATCTGTGAATGGGCTTCTGAATTAATCAAATAAAGAGTTGTTCTAAACAAATGTTCACTTGTGTCGCTTCTTTTTTTCCATTTGTATTATTCCTCGCTCTATTGCTAAGTTGGAAGGTTCAGTGTTAGACAATATTTTTTCATTGGCTAATTTATGAGGTTTGAGAGTTCATGAGCACGTACATTTTCAAGTCTCATGCTCTTACAGCCACTCATGAAAGTGTTTGTCTCCCTTAAGTATTTTTGCAGTATGAGCAGGTCATGCCACATCAGGCTCATATAGTAGCCACTCCCTATTTTTCTTCCAGGTCTCCTGGAACCCCTTTCTTTTGCCCGGGACTCCCGCCACTTTCAACAGTAGTCAAGTTGCTGGCATATCAGCACTGGCACTACAAGTTGTCACATCTGTAGCCACAATGGTGGGGTGAGTAGTTGGTGCTACTGAGTCTATCAGTAATGGAGAAGCAGTACACATAGAGGAACCCAGCTTTCTCCTCCTCTTGGCTTAAAGCTGAAGGCTTTCCTGTAATTTTTAAAGCCAAACTTTAACAAAGACATTTTCCCCTTTTGGTTTGTAGTTAGCTAATAATACTTAGTAATGCAATTTAAAGTACAGTAGGCACTGGAAGACAGTGCAGTGAAGTGAATCAGTTAGTCCACTGGCAGAGCACAACAGCAGGCTGAGTCTGACAGTCCGTCAGTATCTATCTTCAAGGTTCAAGCTGTAGCTAACAGCTCTAGAGGGCTTACACAGGCTGAGTGAACAATAAGCTTAAGCCTTCACCCCTCCGCACAGTCAAGATCTATTTTTTTTTATTCAGACGGACCCTCAGACCCCACCACTTGCAGATCACAAGGTCTCTTTTGGCTTTGACAGAGAGAGAGTGGGTTGGACAGGAAGAACAGAGAATTTATATAATTCAGGTGTACAGAGTAGTACTGACTCCTTCTCACCACAATACCCCTGGGGTAGCCTCCCTCCCTAGTTTTACTCTTAGTATTTTTTAAATTGTTTGCTTTTGTTTTTCTGGTTGTTTCTCCCCAAATATTTTCCTCCCCTCCCCTTATACTTTTTTTGCAGATTGCAGTGCACAGAAATACAGTGGTCTTATTTGATGACTGAGTGATTCAACAAAAAGCAATCACATGTAGACTGTGCAACACAGACAGTACAGAGCTCAGCTGCACAGACCCCTCTCAAGGCAGAAGTGAAGTCTCTTTTTTTTTCCCCGAAGTTAAACCAGTCCAGAAGCCTTTTTTTAATCCCACCTTGAGATTAGCAGTGGCTTCAAACTAAAGAATCCCCCTCCTCCACGTTTATCTCCCCTCGACCCCTCCCCTCCAACTCTCACACAGCAGCAGACCCTTGGTGTGTTAATATGTGATGATGTGCTTAAGCAGGAGTTTCAAGATTCACAAGAATCACAAGATTCACAAAAGATATCTTTTTTTTTCCCAAAATCAGCCCCAGAATGAGACAGCCCTGAAAGGACTGTTTTATGTGGTTGGTGGCGGTTGGGTTGCGTTGACTTTCCAAAAAGAAATTGCTCCTCCAGCTCTCCTCTCCCCTCCAACTCTCACACAGCAGCAGTCTAGACCCTTGCTGTTAATAAATGTGATGTGCTTTGCAGGAGTTTCAAATCACACAACTTCACAAATCACAAGTTTAAAGAAATTGCTCCTCCAGCTCTCCCCTTCCCTCCAACTCTCACACAGCAGCAGACCCTTGGTGTTAATATGTGATGCTTAAGCAGGAGTTTCAAGAATCACCAACATTCAAAGTATATCTTTTTTTTCCCAAAATCAGCCCCAGAATGAGACAGCCCTGAAAAGAAATTGCTCCTCCAGCAGACCCTTGGTGTTAATATGTGATGCTTAAGCAGGAGTTTCAAGAATCACCAGCATTCAAAGTATATCTTTTTTTTCCCAAAATCAGCCCCAGAATGAGACAGCCCTGAAAAGAAATTGCTCCTCCAGCAGACCCTTGGTGTTAATATGTGATGCTTAATTAAGCAGGAGTTTCAAGAATCACCAACGTTCAAAGTATATCTTTTTTTTCCCTAAATCAGCCCCAGAATGAGACAGCCCTGAAAAGAAATTGCTCCTCCAGCTCTCCCCTCCCCTCCAACTCTCACACAGCAGCAGTCTAGAGTCAAGTTGCTGTTAATAAATGTGATGTGCTTCTTTGCAGGAGTTACAAATCACAAGTTTAAAATGAAATTGCTCCTCCAGCTCTCCTCACGACCTCTCGAGTCAAGCGCCAGCTAGCAAATGCAGCGAGCGAGTTTGGGCACAGCAACCGCGCATGCTCAGTTACGATCGGCGCATGCGCGGTAGCGCTAGTTCACTCGCTGCTGCTGCTGCTGCGCTGCCCGTCTGTTCCCCCTCGCCGCACTACTAGGGAGGTCAGGTCAGGTGACATCCACTAGCTACAGTCACCTGACCGACCCAGCACACAGCCGCAGCGGCAATGGAAATGCCGGCGGAGCCCGAGGACGGCTTCCCACTGGGTCCTAGCGCCAGCAATATAAAATATGTGAACTGCCTGTCCAAGGGACAGGCAAACTGCTACAAACGGCTGTCCCGTGTGGAAAATGGCTGTCCGGGACAGGAGGACAGCCGGTTATTTTCGAGCCCTGAGCCATGTATCATGTGCTGTGTGATCTCCAGGTGGGCACCCAGCCCAAGAGAGAAGCATCCATTGTCAGCACCAGAGAGGGTACCTGAGGGAGAAAGGGAACCCCCACTCTGAGGTTGTCCATCTCCTGCCACCACTGCAGAGCTAACAGAAGGGTGGGAGACACTGGAATCAGTTTGGGCATAGAATCCTTTTTCTGAGACCAGAAGGATCGGAGGTGGAACTGACTGTCCCTCATCTAGAACCTGGCTCCAGGGACCACAGCTGTGGTGGAGGCCATGTGTCCTAGAAGCTGTAAAAAGTACTTTGCTGGCCGAGGAACTTGAACCTGAAAGGATTCTGCCAATTCTATAAGGGTCTGTGCCCTTGCGGAAGGCAAAAAGGCCCTTGCCTGAATGGTGTTCAGCTCTGTCCCTATAAAGCCTAGTATCTGTACTGGGGTTAAGACAGACTTTTGAAGATTTATCAAAAACCCCAGAGAGCGAAGAGTATCCTGAGTGGGTTTTAGGACTTCTGTGACCTGCTGGGGGGGACTGACCCACCAACAGCCAGTCATCCAGATAGGGGTAAAATGAAACCCCTTGCCTTCTGAGAAATGCCACCACTACTGCCAGACATTTTGTAAACCCTCTTGGTTCAGATGTCAGGCCAAAGGGCATAGCCCTGAACTGGTAGTGGCCTGAAGGCAGTCGAAATATGAGATATTTTCTGTGAGACGGTCTGATGGGGATGTGGAAGCAAGCATCCTTTAGGTCTAGGGATGCCAGCCAGTCCCCTTGCTTGAGAGTTGGTAGAATGGTAGCCAGGGTTATCATTTTGAATTCTGGCTTTGTCAGATGCCTCTTCAGGAATCTGAGATCCAGAATGGGCCGCCACTCCCCATTTTCTTTGGTGCCAGGAAGTACAGAATACAACCCTTGCCTTGCTGAAGGCACAGGCTCCACTGCTTTTGAGTGCAAAAGTGGAAACCTCTGCCTCCAACAGAGCTATTTCTGTAGGACTGGAAGGTCTGAAAGCTCTTGCTGACAGTTTTGGAAGTAGCTTGAAGGTGAGAGCAAGAGCCTGACCTACTATCTCCAGGACCCATTTGTCTAAAGTGACAGATTGCCAAGCCTGGAGATAGTAGGTCCTCCCCTACAGGGAAGGGAGGCGGCCAAACAGACCTCTCAGGGTGTCTGTTTAGCTGGGGTAGCAGACTGGGGGTGGGGGTGGGGGTGGCCCTGCCAGCAACCCTCCTACCCCTCCCTCTAAAGAACCCCGTTGGTTGCTGGTAAGAGGGAAAAGCTTGGGCCTGATGGAAAGGCCTAGGGTAGGGTCTACCCCTGCCCCTGGCCTGCTGCTTTTGAGAAGTGGCAGCTTTCTCTTTTGCTGAAGCACTCCTGTATGTCACTCTGTACTCGTTTATCTTCCTCAAGTATGTCTCAGTCTGTTCCCCAAACAGAGAATTCTGGACAAGGGGATAATCCATGGCATTATTTTGTGTGCCCTGGGATAGGGTAGTGCACCTGAGCCAGGAGAAACGCCTGAGGGATACAGCAGAAGCCATAGCTCTGGAAGCTGCATCATTAGAGTCCACAGCCATGTGGAACTGGGACTTTGATGCATGTACCCCTCTTGCTGACCAACTCCTGAGATCAGCAGAAAGCTCAGGGCCTTTTTAACAAGTTGTTCCACAGCTTCCCAAAGGGACTTTTGGTACCTGAAGGCATAAGCCATATAGGAGGCTTGCCTAATACCTAAAGAAGATGCCAGGTACGCTTTCTTGGCAAGGGAATCCACTTTTCTGGAATCCTTGTCAGGGGGATGAGAGGCCAGGGGGATGCCAGCCTTCTCACACTCTGCAGTTTGAACCACCCCTACATGGCTACAATGGCTGGATAAAAAGTTGTTGCCATTGCCAGCCAGGGAATACTTTCTGTCCATTTTCTTATCTACAGGAGGAATAGAACTAGGGGTTTGGAGGATCTTTAAAGTCTGTTTTTTAAGGGAATTATGAATGGGAATAGAAAGTCCCTGGGACAGAGGAAGATCCATCACCTCCCTGTAATCCTCTTCCTCATCATCCTTCTGCCTGGCCTCTTGTACAGAGAGCTGCAGGGTCTCAACCACCTGCCTCATAAAAGCAAAATGAGAGATAGCCTCAGGCCTGGGAGGGAGTTCATACTGGGGATGGTCAGGGGAGACCTCTCGATCAATGGGTTCCCCATCATCCAGCTCCTCCTCCTCATCATAGTCAGAAAAATAATACTCTTCAGGATCAATGTGTCCTGAAGGAGTTGAACTGGTATCCGGAACCGTTGGCTGCCCAGATGGTACCTGTGACGGTTCGCCAAACCCAGATTGCAAAGACTGCACTATCCGAACGGATTTTGTAATTTTCTTCCGCGGTTGGAACAGAGACCGAGTGTTTGCACGGTTCCGAACTGGAGCTTTTGGCTTTCTTCGACGTGCGGGTTCGAAAACAGACTCAACGCTGCTGCACTCGCCATCGGTTCCCCAGGCTTGAGTAGTCTGTTGTCGGATTCAAAGGTTCGTTAAACCGAACCGCCTCAGCAGTCTTCTCATCCTTTCCTTCAGTTTACTGAGGCGCCGGTCTAAAGTAGACTGAGGGAAATTCTTACAAATATCACAGTCTGTTTGTAAGTGGTCAAAGCCCAAAAGTACAGACAGACCAAGTGTGGATCAGCTTTGCAAATTGCCCCCACACTCGATACAATGCTGAAACCCAGTGGGACCAGTTTTCTCTTGGGTTTCTGTGACATAATCCTAAAATTTGGCACCTAACCCAGTGGCTTAGTTAGGCCAGTTAAGCAAATGTCAAATATCTACTTTATCCGAATCGGCTTTGTTAGGCCCAGATAAAGAAATTAGGAAATTAAGAAAATTACCCCTAAAGGCTTAGTTAGGCCAGGTAATAGAGAACAAAGTCCAAACCAGCCAACGGTTTAGCGCCAGACAAAAAGGAACCGAGAAAACTCCCCTGTTCTGGTCAGGACTTTGCAGCGGATCCCAATACAGAAACAAATTTACACAGAAAAGGGAAGGAAAAAAAAAAAAAGAGAGAAGTTCGGTCTCCTCACGGTCACGGAACCGGTCGGAAACCGAACACTTACCCAACCTAGAAATGGACACGATAGCGAAGACAGTGTTTGAGAACATTTTTAAAACAAAATAATAAAGCAGCTGAAACTAAACTGACGAAACTCAGCTAGACCGAAGGCAGCGAGGAGAAATCTCCAAGGCGTCTTCACTGGTGAGCTGGAGTAAAGAATCTAACCAGTTACTAGAACGCATTGAGGACAGTGGTTTGAAAACCAAGCTCAGCTCAACGCTTCTATGCATCTGCATAGAGTTTAACTCCTTGTTCTCTGGGCATTTGACCAATTGGTCTAACTGCATATTGTCAGAAAACAGCAAGACTTCATGTTGTTTCAATACGATTTATAAATCTATCCAACAGCCCAGGCACCAAAACTAGGCAGAGACAGTATGAAGGCATCATCCATCATGTATTCTACACCTCCCACCCACACTACCAGTATTCCACTTAAGGATGTCACTGCAGAATGGTTCCACAATATACTGTGGTATCAAAAGTCACAGTATTAACACCATGCAATTTCTGATACCAAGATATCTATGGTTCGAGTATATTTTGTACATTTTATGGGACAACTGTTTTAGACAACTCACCCCAACACAAAAGTTCAAGGAGACTATTTTTTGTACAGAAATTACTACTTCTGTAATATGTAATACATATTATAACCACCATATAACATGTAGCAGTCACTATATCATCAAAATGGCATGCCATGACATCTGTAATCCCACCCACAGTAATTTGAGTCTGCTGTACTGCTTTTTTTTTTTTTTGTACAAATAAAATAATAAAAGGACACTACTTTTACTATGGCTTGAACCAGGTTTCCATCAGTGTTCTTGTTTTTTTTTTTTTTTTTTTTGGAACACCCACTGTTTAAAATCACTTTCTTGGGACTATTTTAAAACGAGCATGCAGCAAACACAGCTCCTGACATTATGGGACAACAGGTATGCAAAACAGCAGAGAATACTGATGAAAACTGGTCCAACAATATTAGAAGGAGCATTCCTTTTATTATTCCAAATGTGAACAAAAGTGCTAAAGCAGACTCAACATGGGAAAGAAGGGTATCCTGTAAGTCAGGAGACAAGGGGCAATCTAAAATAGAATAGAACTATAAGTCATACGTTTCACCACTATCATGCACTGCAGCTTTCATTTTTTGGCATGAAGGCGCCACTGCCATTTCTGGGAGTATGTTCAGTGCAAATGAATATGGTGCCAGCTCTGTTTTGGAGCAACCACAACTCAACTGGATTAGAGGCCACAGAAACAGAATTAAGCTATAATTTAAGGATTCTATCTACTGTACCACATCACACACATCTGTCTCAAAAGCCAGTCCAATGGGGGTGGGGGTGTTCAGTGTCTCTTTACAGCTACCAAAGAAAAAACAAACCACCAAGCCTGGTTATTTGCTCACCCATAGGCCAGTTTTCGTACACATATTTGGCAATATCAGCTGCAGAGTCATTTGGGGAGAAGTCAAACTCTTCCGTTTTACCACTGACCAGAATTAGCCGCAGGTGTATCTGGGGAACAAAAGGAAGAGAAGAAGAAAAAAAAAAAGTTAAGAATCACCAAAGGCACATCAGTTTACTTCAGAAGTACAAACAACCCAAGAGGCATCAGATTACTTCAGAGGTACCAACAACCCAGGGGGCATCTATTTACTTCGGAGGTATCAAAAATACAAGGGGCATCCATTTAATTCTGGAGGTACCAACAACCCAAGGAGCGTCAGTTTAATTCCGGAGGTATCAAACAAACCGAGGAGCGTCAAACACATCGGAGGTACCAAAAAACAAGGGGTGTCAGTTTAACTCCAGAGGTGCCAAACAACCCAAGGGGTGTCAGTTTAGCCAAAAACCTAATATCAGTTTAATTCTGGAGGTACCAACAACCCAAGGGGTGTCAGCGTAATTTTAGGGATAACAACACAAGCGGCGTCAGTTTAGCCAAAAAAACCAAGGGAAGTCAGTTTAATTCTGCAGGTACCAAACAATCCAAGAGGCATAAGTTTAATTCCAGAGATACCACCAACAAAAGGGGTGTCGGTTTAATTATGGAGGTACAAACAACCCAAGGGGTATCAGTTTAATTCCGGAAGTACCAACAACCCAAGGGACATCAGTTTAATTGCGGTGATACCAACAACACAAGGGGCGGCTGTTTAGCCAATAACCCAAGGGGCATCAATTTAATTCCAGAGGTACCAACAACCTGAGGGGTGAAAGTTTACTTCAGGCGGTATGAACAAACCAAGGGCACCAGTTTAATTCAGAGGAACGGAATTATATTCTGCGTAAGAAGTATGCACTATGGAATTAACCTCATTGGATAGTACAGTGATGGAAATAGCTGGCAGCTACAAACAGCGAACCCCCCTACCAAAAAAAAAAAATTTGGCACAACCGCCTCTCCAAAAATGCTCATGTATTGTTTCCATGAAATGTAACTATTGTTTGCTTGTTCATACCCTCGATGTATATACTTACCTGCTCATCCTATACCTGTTTATTTGTATCACCCTGTTCACTGTTTGTATTTCACCCTGTTGTAATTTCTCTCACAGTTTGTAAACCATGCTCTTGTGATCTCCGGGTGCACCTGAAAATAGGTATTCCTTGTCTAGTGTGCCTATCCAGTAAACAAAAGCTAATAAATAAATTAGCACAGACTGATTAGTCAGAATATATTTTTTAGAACTACAGCTGGTTTACATTTCTCTTTGGTCATAACCTGGTCACACAGGGCTGCTTAATCCTTAGGAGAACCCCAACTTCAGACATGTTATCTGCAAAATAACCCGTGGAGGTCAAACATCAGTGAGTCTGAAGACTTCCAGTGACGGCATTGCTTGATGGAGTCACAGACGAGAAGAGCTCCCTCAAGCTAAGTTACAGTCGTATTTAATCTGCTCCTAAATAATATCAAAATGATCCAACACAAACTGATATCACAAGAGCAGCATGGCAAAAAGACAAAGACTGAAGGATTTCTCATCCGGCAGCTTGAAACAAAAACTGAGGAAGGTGGAAAGACCTAGGAGCCGCAGCTGCTGCTCCTCGCGGACAGCAGAATCATCAGACCCGGAAGCAGGCAGCGACTACGAGGAGGATGAGCGGGTCTTCGAGACCACCTCGAAGAAGCTCTACAGAGCTCTGCCAACTCGGGGGACACCTTGAATCAGGTTAAAAGTAACATCGCCGATATAGAAACATAGACTTTGACGGCAGATAAGGACCGCTAGGCCCATCTAGTCTGCCCATTTCCCTACCTACAGGATAGGCCGCAGATCCTAGTTAACCAACAGCCTATTTCTTCCTACCCCCACAAGAAGTGCCTTATGTCTGTCCCATGCATTCTTGAATTCTCCCACAGTTTTAGACCCCACAACCTCCTCAGGAAGGCTGTTCCATGCATCCACTACCCTCTCTGTGAAATAATACTTCCTCACATTGCCCCTGAACCGCCTCCTTCAATCTTTAAATTGTGTCCCCTTGTTCTTGCAAGTCTCTTTTTCTGAAAGATGCTACCCTCTTGGACTTTGTTGATTCCACTCAGGTACTTAAAAGTTTCTATCTTGTCCCCTCTCCTTATTTCCTCAAGGGTATACATATTAAGCTCCTTTAGTCTCTCCTCATAGGCTTTCTCTTGCAGACCCTGCACCATTTTAGTTGCCCTCCTCTGGACTGCCTCTATCCTGTCTATGTCCTTGGGAGATGGGTCTCCAGAACTGGACACAGTACTCCAGATGGGGTCTCACCAACTGTCTGTACAGAGGGATAACAACTTCCTGTTTTCTGCTGATGATGCCTCTCCCTATACATCCCAGTATACCCCAGCCCTCCCTACTGCCTTCTCACATTGCTTGCTAACCTTAAGGTCATCTGATATGATTACCCCCAGGTCCCTTTCCTTTTTTGTTGTTGTTACTACCTCCCCACCCATTGTGTATTCTTTCCCTGGGTTCTTGTTTCCCAGGTGCATTATTTTGCACTTCTTTGCATTGAATCCTAGCTGCCATACTTCTGACCATTCCTCCAACCTTGCCAAGTCCCTTTTCATCCTTTCCACGCCTCCTTGTGTATCAACCCTGTTGCAGATCTTTGTGTCATCTGCAAAAGGCATACTTTTCCTTCCAGTCCTCTGCAATGCCACTGATGAAGACATTAAAAAGGACTGGACCCAATACTGAACCCTGCGGTACCCCACTAGTAACCCCCCTTTCTTCAGAGTGGACTCCATTTACAATTACCTTCTGTGTCCTGTTGTCCAGCCAATGTTTTACCCAGGCTACCACCCTGGGTCCCACTCCCAGGCTGGTTAATTTGACTATTAATCTTTTGTGTGGGACTGTGTCAAATGCCTTGCTAAAGTCTAGGTAGGCCATGTCCACAGCCCCTCCCTGGTCTACTACTTTGGTCACCCAGTCAAAGAAATCTATTAGATTCGTCTGACATGACCTTCCGCTGTGAACCCATGCTGCCTTGGGTCCTGTGCTCCACTGGCCTCTAGGTACTCAACTATTCTTTCCTTCAGAAGTGACTCCATCCTTTCCCTACCACAGAGGTCAGACTGACAGGTCTGTAGTTTCCTGCCTCTGTCTTGGTCCCACTTTGTGAAGGGAATCACATCCGCCTTCCTCTAGTCCTCGGGTACCACACCATCCTCCCATGATTTATTAAAAGAGTAGCCAGTGGTTTCACTAGTTCCTCCTTAATTCTTTTAGAATTCTGGGGTGAATTCCATCAGGACCCATTGCTTTGTCCACCTTCAGTTTTAGGAGTTCTTGCAGAACCCTTTCTTCTGTGAAAGGACTGGGATCGACCCCCTATCAAGAGTGCTTCTGTTAATTGGATTAGGCACTTCCCCTCCTCTTTGTGAATACTGAGCAGAAATATTCGTTCCAGTATTCCTGCTTTTCACTGTCCCCCTCTGCCCACCCACCGTTCATTCTTTTCAGCCTCACTATCCCTCCCTTTGTCTTTCTACGCTCGCTGATGTACCTATAAAAGGTTTTATCCCCCTTCTTAACTGAGTTGGCTATCTTTTCCTCAGTTTGGGCCTTTGCTATTCTGACTTCCCTCCCTGCTTCCTTCTGCCTTAACTGGTACAGCTCTCTGTCCTGCTCCTTCTGTTTCTCCTTATACTTCCGGAATGCTATCTTTTTCTTCCTGACTTTCACAGCCACCTCTTTTGAGAACCATAGTGGCTTTTTCTTTCGTTTTGATTTGTTTATTTGCTTCACACAAAGGCTTGCTGCCTCTGTGATGGCAGTTTGATAATTCCCATTGTTGCTCCACACCTCCTTCTAGCCTGTTTGCTAGTGCTTTTTTGAGGCACTCTCCCATCTTGCCAAAGTCAGCCCTCCTAAAGTCCAGTACCCTCACTTTTGCATGGCTTGACTCTGTAGCTGAGTTTATCATGAACCACACTGTTTGATGGTCACTTGTCCCCAGATGGCAACCCACTTCTAGATCTGAGATCCTCTCACTGCCCCGTTTGAGTATGAGGTCTAAGATTGCTCCCTCACGAGTGGGTTCCAAACTAGCTGTCTAATGCCTGCCACCTGTAGGGCATCAAGAATGGCCCTGCTCTTGGATGTGGAGCAGCAAATGTGCTCCAGTTAACATCTGGCATATTCAGGTCTCCCATCAACAGTATCTCCCTTTCTCTGCCATTCTAAGAATGCCTTCTATCATATCCTTGTCCATTCCTTCCCCTGACATGGGGTCTGTACACAACCCCTGTGCGGATTGTGGTGCCCTTTCCAGTCTCCAAGGTGACCCACAGTGCCTCTCTCCTCCCTGTTTACTCTTTTGTTCAGTTGCTTTTATCCCTTCCTTTACATGAGAGCTACTCCTCCCCTCTTCTCCCTGCCTGTCTCTCCTGTAGGTTATGTACCCTGGTATGTTAACCTCCCAGTCATGGTTCTCTGTGTACCATGTTTCTGTGACTGCTGCGATATCCAGGCATCCCTCTTCCATTAAGGCCATCAGCTCAGGGGCTTGCTGCCCAGACTACGGGCATTGGTACTCATTACCCTCCATTTCCTGATGGCCTACTCCCTTGCCCCATCCCTGTCCTTCTTGCCTTTGTCACTTTCTCCATTTACACCTGCCCTTCTCCCTATCGACACCTCTATGTTGGTGTTTGTGCACTTACTACCGTGATTATTTGGGGGCTAGGATTTTCCTGCTCCTTTCCAGTGCCTCCCTTGGCTAGTTTAAAAGCTTGCCAATGAAGCATTTAAACCTGTCACCTAGGATCCTGGTTCCTCCCGGACAGGTGCAGCCCATCATGCCAGTATAGGCTTGCATCACTCCAGGTGGACCCCAGTCCCCAATGAAGCCAAATCCTGAGCTCCACACCAGTTTTTCAACCACTGATTGAATCCCATGGGCGGAACACCCTAGCCTCTCCTATGCCATAGATGGGTAGCACCTCCGAGAAGGTTACCGTAGTGCTACTTGACTAAGGCCCTCCCCAATTCCACAAACTCTTCCTGCACTTCTCTAATCCTGTTCTTAGCCAGGTCATTTGTCCCTAGGTGGACAATGACATCCAGCTCCTCCCTGTGCAGCTGTCCAGGCAATCCTGAGGATTCGGCCTCCTGCCCCTCCAAGCCATGCGCCAGGCAGGCACCTTACCTCCCTCTCCCTTCCTCTCCCAGTTCTACCTTCCTAACAATGGAGTCCCCACCAGGAGTGGTTTCTTCTCCTGGGGTCCCCTGCCACCCTCCTGTGGGTCTCCTTTGTGAGGTTCCCCATCCTCCTTGGTCTCCACTGTGGGTGCCTCCATAGAGGAACCACACTTTGCCAGAATGGCATAGGAATTGTGGAGAGGTACAACTGCAGGGATGCACCTCTGTTCCACCACCCTCACCCTCCCTGAGCCCACTGTGGTCCAACCACTCCTCTTTCTTGGCAACCTCTGAGGCAACGGCAGTGGCATTGGTGGTCCCTGGATAGAAGAGGAGGTCCCACAAATCCTGGCCAACTCAGACTGGAGATGAGCAACCTCCTCCCTCAGCCCAGAGAGGTGCCTGCAGATGGGACAACACGCATCCTCCAGAACATCTCCCAGAAGACTGCTGCTCCACAGCCACTGCACTGCACCACTCCAATCATGTCTTATTTCTGGCCCTTAACTGTTTGCAATCCTTACTCTTTCCTCTGTTTTTCCTCTCTCTCTCCTTACTTTCTGCCTGTGTACCCTTTAAGCTCCTGATTGTCCTGTTCTGAGACAAGAATATCCTATATTTCAGTAGACCACTTATTGCTCAGGAGGCCGACCTCCAGCAGCTAGAGGGGCCGAGAGCTACTCTTCTAGGATGGTGGGTCCTAGGTGGTTCTGTGATCACTCACTTCCTGCCCCTAAACAGGAAGTTCTTGTTGTCAGTCAAATCCTGTGCCTATAAAAATAGAACTAGCTTTGGGGAGAAGGAGGGAATATAGTCCCAGCAGAGAAGTTCAGTCACACAGCAGTCCTTTCTCCTGGTGTCTTCTGCCAAGCTATTAGCTGAATCTTCTAAGGCAGTCTTTAAATGTAGCTTCCTTCTAGCTAAGCCACTCCCCTACTTACCAGATCTTTCACAAATAATTTAAACCTCACAGCAGTTAAGTCCTTTCAGTCACCTGAGATTTACACCTAGATAACTCTTCAGATACCCATTCAGTTCAGTTAACCCAAACACACACTTTTTTTTTGTATGTTAGTGTTTTTACCCTAAATTAAAGGTCCAAGTACAAAAGTTCTTCTACTTTAGTCCCAGCAGAGAAGTTCAGTCACACAGAAGTCCTTTCTCCTGGTGTCTTCTGCCAAGCTATAACCATGGAGACATCTGCCTACAAGAATAGAAAAGTGCGGCGATCAAGATCCGCCTCACAGAAATATCGGACGTGAGAGATCTGCATAATGGTGCAATCCTGCAGCTATGCAACTGGGAAGTTTTACTGAACCAAAACAACAAAGAGTAAGAGCAAATCGCACAGAAGAAAAAATTACTCACCTTAGTAATGTTGTTTCTTCTAATGGAGTCTTGCTGTATTCTGACTATTGCAGTGATTGCCAACCTTTGAACTGTCCCGGAGAACAGAGAGTTAACTTTCCATGGCCAGCATGGAATGTTCAGTGCGAGCTCGGTTGAAGCCTCTGTCTGCTGTTGTTTAAACTCCAACCGTCAGATCTTTACGAGCAATGCTCACTAGAAGTTCTGTGTGGAAACTGTAAAACTCACACTAGCCAACTGGCAACTAAATTTATTAAAAAGGGTTTTTGGTTTCAAAGCAAACACTCAAGTCAGGAAACCCAAAACAACACACACACCCAAAATAAAAGAGGGTGAGAAAGGGGCACCTCTAGGTGCCAACACTTTCCCCACCCACATCCCAAAAACAGGTTCTGAGGGAGGCGGGGGAGGAGGTCAGAATACAGCAAGACTCCATTAGAAGAAACAACATTACTAAGGTGAGTAATTTTTCTTCAAACAACATGAAGTCTTGCTGTATTCTGACTATTGCTGACTACAAGACAGTACCTCCATGGAGGAGGGATCAGAACCCACTTTGGGAATAGGCTCTGAAGTACTGCTGTGCCAAACCGAGCATCACTCCTAGCCTGAATATCCAGAGAGTAATGCTTGGTGAATGTATGGACTGTTTTCCAGGTGGCTGCTTGACAAATTTCTAAGATAGGAATATCCCTGGCAGCAGCAAGAGAAGCAGCTGTACCTCCAGAAGAGTGAGCCCTCAGGCCTGAGGGTGGGGGTTCTACCCAGTTTTTCATAGCAGAATTGTATACAAGAGACAATCCACCTGGCAATAGATCTTTTAGTGGCAGGTTTGCCCTTACCGACCTCTCCATAAGTGAGGAACAACTGGAGGGACTCAAACCTGTGACCCTTGGTGCGCTCTATGTAGTAGCTAAGGGCTCTTTTAACATCCAAACTGTGTAAACTTCTTTCTCCTGAAGAAGAATGATCAGTGAAGAAAACAGGGAGAGACACAGATTGGTTCAGATGAAAATCTGAAACCACTTTAGGTAAAAACCTCCTATTAGTTCTAAGAACCACCTTATTTCTATGGAACGAGATAAAATCAGGCTCCACTGACAGAGCTTGCAATTCACTGATACGCCTGGAAGAGGTAATGGCTACCAGGAACACAGTTTTCCAAGTCAAGTACTTAAGCTCTGCTGAAGACATAGGTTCAAAAGGGGGTTGCATAAGCTGAGCAATGCAAACATTAAGATCCCAAGCATGGGTAGGATCCCTAAAGGGAGGATTGGTATGAAGTAACCTTGAAAATTTACAGAATACAGGGTGAGATGATAGTGAGCAAAGCTTTCCCACTGACAGAAAAGCAGAAACAGCAGACAAAATGTACTAGAGAAGCTGGTCTGAGGCTCTAGGTTATTAAGATGAACCATATAATCCAGAACTGTAGACAATTCACAGGTCTGGGGATATGCTTTGAACACCAAATGTTGAATCTCTTCCATGGAGCTGTAAGTTTTTCTGGGGGCAGGTTTTTAAGAGGCTTTGAGAATATCCCGAACCCCTTGGGACAGATGCAAATCTGCATACTATAACTCTTCAAGAGCCATGCATTGAGACTGAGCGACCGAAGATTGGGGTACCAAATCCTCCCTTGAGAAGAGGTTAACAGGTTGTAATTCCTGGGAAGAGACAGGGGAAGATGGACTGCTAGGGACAGCAACAGGGAGTACCAAGGCTGCCTGGCCCAGTCTGGAGCAATCAGAATCACTTTGCAAGATTGTGACCTTACCTTACCTTGACCAGAACCTTGAACAGTAGAGGAAAGGTATATAGAAATTTCCCTTCCCAGTTCAAAATCAGAGAATCCAGAGGGACTGAGCCCAATACTGGGGTCTGCAAACAAAACAGAGAAAGTTGGTGACTGTCTGGGGCTGCAGAGATCCATCTCGAGTGCCCCACCTTGAAAAATCACTTTCAACATCAGAGGGTCCAGGGACCATTCGTGATGGCCCTGGGAGATCCTGTTTCAATGCATCTGCTAGCACTGTCCTTCCCTGAACGGGTAGACTGCTATCAGAGAGGTCTGCAGAGAATGTTAGGACCATAATTTCATGGCTTCCGTGAACAAGGTCATGGACTGAGTGCCTCCTCGTTTGTTGATATACACATGGTGGTGGTGTTGTCTGTCCTGGACCTGAACCACCTTGTTCTGCACTGACTGGAGGGAAAGCTTGCAGGACCAGAAAGACGGCCTGAGTTCCAAGAGATTAATATGAAGAAGGGATTCCTGAGGGGACCACAGGTCCCTGGGCTGTGAGAGCCCCCAGATGGCCCCCACCCAATAGAGAAGCATCCGTGGATTAGGACCACAGAGTGAGACTGAGGATGAATGGACTCTTGTTTGTGGTTGCCTTGATCCTGCCACCATTGGAGAGCTCTGGATTGTGAGTCTGGGTCACTGGAACTAGTTTGCTAGAAAATCTTTCTTCTGAGATCAAAAGGCCCCTCAGGCTAAACTGAATGTCCTCATCTGAAATCTGGCCCCTGGACCACTGCTGTAGAAGCTGTTATGTGGCCCAGAAGTTGATGGAAGTGCCTTGCTGGCAGAGAGACCAGAAGGTGGAATGAAGAAGCCAGCTCTACAATAGCCCTTGCCCTTTCCAGGGGAAGAAAAGCTCTTGCTTTGACTATATCCAACTCTGCCCCTATGAAGGTGAGGAGCTGTACAGGCTCAAGAACTGACTTGGGAAGACTGAGAAGGAATCCTAGGGAAGTGAGCACTTGCTGAGTCACTTGCAGGTCTGACTTGACTTGGTCTGGGGACTGACCCACAATGAGCCAGTCGTCCAGGTATGGAAATATGGAAATATTTTTCCTTCTTAAAAAGGGCCACTACTACTGCTAGGCATTTGTTAGCCCTTGGAGCTGATGTCAGACCTCAAGGCATAGCTTTGAACTGATAATGGCCTGAAGGCATCGGAACCTGAGGTACTTTCTCATGGGAGTACCTGATGGGAATGTGAAAGTAGGCATCTTTAAGTCCAGGAGGTTAGCCAGTCCCCTAGCCTTAGAGAGGGAAGGATTATTCCCAGAGTCACCATTTTGAATTTTGGTTTTAAAAAGATGTTTGTTCAGGTATCTTAGTCTAGGATGGGTCGCCACTCCCAGTCTTTTTGGGGGTAAGGAAGTACCTGGAGTACAGAACTTTGCCCCTGTGTAATGTAGGAACTCTACAGCCTTAGAGCTCAGTAGAGATGAAACCTCTGCCTCTAGGGCAATGGTTTTGGAGACGCTTGCAGGTGGAAAGATCTGGCCTCAGCTTTGGAAGTTTTGAAGCTGAGAATTGAGCTCCTGGCTTTACCACCTCCGTGGACCCACTTGTCTGAGGTAACAGACATCCAGTCCCGGACGGTAAGCCAGCCTGCTTCCTACAGGGAAATGGGGGAGTTGACCCAGGCCGACACATTAGGGTGTCTGATTAGCAGGAGCCTTAGGTTGAGGGATGGATGCAGCCCTGCTCATTCCCCTTCTGCCTCTCCCTCTGAAGAACCCCCTCTGAGGAAAGGGAGAAGAGGCTTGTGCTTGGTAGAAAGGCCTATGAAAAGGCCTGCCCCTAGACTGCTGCCTTTGAGGAGTTGCCTGCCTTTCCTTGGCCTGTGTACTCCTATAGGTGGCCCTATACTCATCCATTTTTTCATGCAATTTTCTGTCTGCTCCCCAAACAGAAAATTACCCACCACAGGGAAATCCACTGCCTTAGCCTGGGTGTCCCAGAGAGACTTAGTACATCTGAGCCAAGCCATTCTCGAAGAGCCACAGATGTGCCATGACCCCTAAAGACACATCACTGGAGTCCACAGCAGCATGGAACTGTACCCTAGATGCCTCAGCCCACTCAGCAGCGCCACCCCTCATGCAGCTCCAAGTCTAGCTGGTGGGAGGCCTGCTTAGCCAGTGCCAGTACCATGTCCCACCTGGACTTCTGGTACCTGGCTGCATAGGCCATATAATTAGCCTGCCTGAGTCCCAAGGCAGATGCCATGTACCGTTTCTTTGCCATGGCATCCAGCTTCCTGGAATCTTCATCTGGGGGGTGTGAAGCCAAGGGTATATTAGCCTCATCACAGGCTGCAGCCTGCACAACCTCAACATGGCTGCATTGTTGATACAAGTACTCTGTAACAGAACCTGATTGGGGTACCTTTTGTCCATCCTTCTGTCGACAGGAGGTACAGAATTTGGAGTTTTTAAAATCTTTTGTGTCTGTTTCCCAAAAGACTTATGTAGGGGAAAAGACAGTCTCGTGGACTCTGGGATGTCCATCATCTCTACATAATCGGATTCTTCTTGTTCCTCTACAGCTTCTTCCACAGGGAACTGGAGGGTTTCTGCCACTTTCTTGTAAAACATGTAGTGGGAAGAGGAGTCAGAAAACCTAGGAGGGAAAACACCAGAAGGTCTGTCTAGGGAGATGTCTGGTTCAAAGGGCTCAACCAGACCTCCCACACCATAGTCATCGTCATCATAATCTTCATCCCCCTCCAAACCCGGTTCATAGAAATCTTCAGGGGCATAAGTTTGAACCAGAGGAACCGACCGAACTGAGCACCTGCCAGAAGGCGCCGGATCAGACGGAACTGGACGAAGCAATTTTACAATCCTTATCGCATTGGCAATCTCTTCGGTGGTCGGAAAATGGGTCTCTGGGACCGAACCGGCTGATTTTTCTTTTCTTTTTTTGTAGGAATCGATCCCTCAGGATCAGCTCTCCTCTGGCCCAAAGTAGTATTGCCCTGGTCAGAGGGCACTCCCCTCAGGTTCGGTCGGAGCCGAACCTGGCTGGCCATCCAGGTCAGCGGATTTCACGGCCTCCTTATCCCTCAGCCTACCTAATCTTTTTTCCACGGTAGACTCAGGGAAATTTTTACAGATTTGGCAGTCTGAATCGAGGTGGTCAAACACCAGACAATCAACACAGGTGGTGTGGGGATCAGCCTTAGCAAAGACCTCCCCACACACATTGCATTGTTGAAACCCAGTGGGCCCGGTTTTTCTTTTGGGTTTCTCAGACACAGGCATCCTAACCACAAACTTACCCTTTTTATGGCAAACAACCAGGCAAGACACCCTTATCGGTTTCTAACCGTGTCATGGGTATTGGAAAAAAACACAAGAAAATGCCTTTTTTTTTTTTAAACTGATAAGGACCGGTAACCACACTCTAAGTTTAAAAACAAAGACAGAATATATAAATCACTAAACGGCCGGTTCAGGCGAACTAGTCCAAAAATAAATTTTTACAATTTCCACAAGTTTACTATGTCTAGTTCACTACCTAGTACTTACTGTACCACAGACAGAGATCTGAACCAAAACATGTGAAAAATAATCAGTAAAACCAAGGACTTTAACCTACTTACGAACCGTGAGCAAAGGAGAAATCTCCAGAGCGGCAGTTTAGTTAGGCGGAGTAAAGAATCTGACAGTTGCGCTTCAAAGTGCAGCAGACAGAGGTTTGAACCGAGCTCGAGCTCAACATTCTATGCTCTGCATAGAAAATTAACCCTCTACTCTCCGGGGTAGTATGAGTGCTGGGGCTAACTGCAATAGTCAGAATACAGTAAGACTTCATGTTGTTTGAATAATGTAGTACTAAAATTTTTTATTAAAATTGGGGTTACCCAACAATATAGATTTACCAAAAAAAGAAACCTCCAACTGGAGGAACAAACAATTAAGTAAAGTTAGAACAACATGCCAGAAAATACCTAAAAGATAACTATGAAACTCTGTTCACCTAATACAGGTGCAGAGGAAAGAATTTCACTCCAAGGGTGTACTGTGACACAGTGGCACCAGCATGCAGAGTGCAGAGGCTGAAGTTCTGGAAGGAGAGGTAGGGAGGTAAGTTATGAATATCTGAGCATCACTGGGAAGAAACAAGATTACTATGGTAAGTGATTTTTTCTTCTAACACCAGTAATGCTCAGTATATTCATAACTTTATGCAGACTACCAAGCAGTACCCCTGGAGGTGGGCACAAGACTATTTTGGAAACAGACTTTGCAGGAATGTTGTGCCAAACCTAGCATCACTCCTGGATAAAATATCCAGCTTGTTGTGCTTTGTAAAGGTGAGTACTGTTTTCCAGGTAGCTGCTTTACATATATCCACCAATGGGACATCCCTGGCAGCTGCTAAAGTAGCAGCTGTCCCTCTTGTAGAATGAGCCCTCAATCCTGATGGGGGCTCCCTACCAGCATTAGTGCAACAGAATTGGATACACTGGACTATCAATCTAGAAATGAATCTTTTTGAGGCTGGCTTACCTTTTCCTACATCCCCATAAGTCAGGAAGAAAAAATTACTCACCTTAGTAATGTTGTTTCTTCTAATGGAGTCTTGCTGTATTATAGACCTTAGCAGTTTGATCCAGCTCTAGAACTGCCCCGGAGTGAAATGGTTAAAACCATTCCAAAATAGAATTTTGGCACGAGAGCAGCTCTATCTGTGTCATTTCAAACTTGAACTGTCAGATCTTTACGAGCCAACTCACTAAGGTCTGTGGGAAGCTGTAACCTACACTAGCCAAATGGCTACCTAAATAATAACAACCATTGATGGTCCCAACACCCAAGACTCAAGTCAGGGGACCAGAAATACACACCATTCTAATAATATGAAAATGGAACATAAGTATAATAAAACACACACCGCAGCGTACACACACACACCCCAAAGTCCCAAAGGGACAAAATGCTAACAGGACATAAGTAGTGCCACACACTAAGTTGCCCGCACCCCACCAAGTAGAGGTTCTGAGAGGGCAGGTTGGGGAGGTCTATAATATAGTAAGACTCCATTAGAAGAAACAACATTACTAAGGTGAGTAATTTTTCTTCAAACAACATGAAGTCTTGCTTATCATAGACATTAGCAGAATACACAGCAGGTACCTCCATGGAGGAGGGGCAGAACCTACTTAGGAATAGGCTCTGAAGAACAACTGTGCTAACCGAGCATCTCTCCTGGCCTGGACATCCAGGAGTAATGCTTGGTAAAAGTGTGTACCGTTTTCCAAGTAGCAGCCTGGCAAATCTCTAATAAGGGGATATCTGCAGGCAGCTAGAGACGCAGCTGTACCCCTGGTAGAATGAGCCCTCAAACCCTGGGTGGGGGCTCTGCCCACTTTCTGATAACAAAATTGGATACAAGAGACAACCACCTGGCTATTGATCTCTTAGTGCAGGTTTGCCTTTCCCAACTTCACCATAGGTAAGGAAAGTTGGAGGATTCGAACCTGTGACCTTTAGGTACGCTCTATATAATAACTAAGAGCTCTCTTAACATCCAGGCTGTGCAACCTCCTCTCACCGAAGAGGAGTGATCAGTGAAAAATACTGGAAGGAGATAGATTGATTAAGATGGAAATCTGAAACCACCTTAGCAAAAACTTCCTATTAGTCCTAAGGACTACCTTATCCCTGTGGAAAGAAATAAAGTCAGTCTCCACTGACAAGGCTTGCAATTCACTTATGCGTCTGGCAGAAGTGATAGCCACTGAAAAAACAGTTTTCCAAGTTAGGTACTTAAGTCCTGCAGAACACAGAGGTTCGAAAAGGGGTTGTATTGACTGGCAATGCAAACATTAAGGTCCCAAAGTAGGCCGGTTCCCGAAAGGAGGATTAGTATGGAGCAATCTCTTAAAAAACTTGGAAAACACAGGATGAGAGGAAAGAGGGATGACTTTCCTGTTGACAAAAAAGCAGACACAGCTGCCGAAATGAATCTCAGGGTAGCTGGTCTGAGACCCAAGGAATTAAGATGTACCATGTAATCTAACAAAATGGGCAATTCAGCAAATTCTGGGAAATATTTTTCCCAGCACACCAAATGGAAAACCTTTCCATTTAGAACTATAAGTACCCTAGTGGAAGGCTTTCTGGAATCCTTTTAGATCTCAAGAACACCCTGAGAGAGGTGTAAATCAGCAACTAACTCCTCAAGAGCCAGGCCTTGAGGTTGAGGGATTGAGGTCCGGATACCAAACCCTTCCCTGGGCACAAGTCCACAGATTGTGATTCCTGGGAGGCACAGGGAAGATGGACTGTCAGAGACAGAAGAGTGGGTACCAGGGCTGCCTGGCTCAATCCGGGGCAATCAGAATCACCCTGCAAGGCTGAGATCTGATTTTGACTAGTACTTTGAATAGGAGAGGAAAGGGGGGGAAGCATAGAGGAAAATCCCCTCCCAATCCAGAAGAAGGGCATCCAGGGGAAACTGAGCCCAGCAACAGAACAGAGGAAGTTTGTGATTGTCTGGGGCTGCAAAAAGATCTGAGGGATGCCCCACCTGGCAAAAACTATACCCAGCACTTGAGGATCCAGGGACCATTCGTGATGGCCCTGGGAAATCCTGCTGAGGGCATCCGCTAGGACATTGTCCTTCCCTGGAAGATGAACTGCTATGAGGGAAGTGTTCAGGGAATAGGCCAGAGACCACAACTTCATTGCCTCGGTGCACAAGGCCGAAGACCGAGTGCCCCTGTTTGTTGATGTACCACATTGTTGTGGTGTTGTCTGTTCTGACTTGTATCACCTTGTCGTGGACAGATGCAGAAAAAGCTTGAAGAGCTAAAAAGACAGCTCTGAGTTCCAGCAAATTGATGTGGAGCAGAGATTCCTGGGGGGACCAGACTCCCTGAGTGGAAAGGTCGCCCATGTGGGCTCCCAACCCAGAAGGGAAGCATCTGTAGTGAGAGTCTAGTTGTGAGAAGGAGAAATGGAAGGGGACCCCCGCCTTAATTGCTCTGATCCTGCCACCACTGGAGAGCTAGGATCAAGGTTGAGTCACTGGGACCAACTTGGAAAGGGTCTCTTCCTGAGACCAAAAGGTTCTCAAGTGAAACTGAATGTCTCATCTGAAATCTGGCTCCCTGCACAACAGCTGTGGATGCAGCCATGTGCCCCAGGAGCTACAGAAAGTGTCTTGCTGGTCGAGAGACCTGCAGAGTGAAGGAGGAGGCCAGAGCCACTAAATTTCCTTACCTTTTCTGGGAAGAAAGGCTCTGGATAGCTTTGTGTCCAATTCTGCCCCTATAAAGGTGAGTACCTGGACTGGTTCCAGAACCGACTTTGGTAGGTTTAGCATAAAACCCAGGGAGGTGAGAAGCTGCTGGGTGACCTGCAGGTGAGATTTTACCTGTTCTGGGGACTGGCCTACAATGAGCCAGTCGTCTAGATAGGGAAAAACAGCAATCCTCTGCCTCCTTAAGTGGGCCACTGCCACTGCTAGACACTTTGTGAATACCCTTGGAGCAGAGGGGCGAAGGGCATTGCTCTGAACTGGTAATGACCTGAGGGGCAGTTCAATCTGAGTACTTTCGATGGGATCTTCTGATTAGGATATGGAAATAGGCATCCTTGAGGTCCAGGAGGCTAGCCAGTCCCTGGCCTTAGGGAAGGTAAAATCATTGCCAGAGCTACCATTTTGAACTTTGGTTTCAAAAGATGCTTGTTCAGATATCTGAGATCTAAAATGGGCCGCCATTCTCCTGTCTTTTGGGGTAAGGAAGTATCTGAATACAGACCCCTGCCCTGATGCAGGGAGGAACCCTTTCTACTGCTCTGAGAGCTAACAGGATGAGACCTCTGTTTCCAGAGCGAGGGTCTCTGAAGCACTTGCAGGTAGAAAAAGTCTGCTTCTCAACTTGGGAAACTTTTGAAGCTGAGAACCAGACCCTGGCTTACTACTTCCAGAACCCACTTGTCTGAGGTTAAAGAAGCCCAATTCGACTGAAGTAAGCCAGCCTGCCCCACTGGTACAGGAGAATCGGCCCTGGGCACCCCATCAGGTGCCTGTTTTGCAGGAGTTTAGGCTGGGGGTGGGAGCAGGTCTGCCTACCTCGCCTGCCCTGCCTCTGAAGAAGCCCCTCTGAGCATAGGCAGAGGAGGCCAGAGTCTGGAAGAAAGGCCTGTGAAAAGGCCTACACTCACCCCTGGGGCATGCCTTTGAGGAGTGGCTTGCCGCCTTAGCCTGGGCACTCTTGTAAATAGTCCCATATTCATCCATCTTCTTCATGTAATTCTCTGTCTGCTCTCCAAACAGAGAATTTCCCACCACAGGAAAATCCATAGCCTTAGTCTGGGTATCCTGTGACAAACTAGTACACCTGAGCCAGGCCAACCTACTAAAAAGCTACAGATGTGGCCATGACCCTAGAGGAAACATCATTAACATCCACAGCAGCATGAAACTGAACCTTAGAGGCTTCAATGCCATCAGCAGCCACCTGTTCTAGTTCACTAGCCAGCTGGCCATGGGCCTGCTTGGCCAATTGCATAACAGTATCCCATCTAGATTTCTGATACCTAGCTACATAAGCCATAGAATTTGCTTGCCTGAGTCCCAGAGAGGCTGCCATATACGTTTTTGCCATGGCATCAATCTTCCTGGAATCCTTGTCAGGAGGATGTAGCCAAGGGAATATTAGCTTTATCACAGGCAGCAGCTGAACTACCCCAACATGACTGCATTGCTGAGAAAGAATTCTGTATCAGGGCCTGACAATGTATACCTTCTGTCCATCTTTTTATCTACAGGAGGCACAGAATTAGGAGCTTTTAAAATTTTAATTGTTTGTTTCTAAAAGACTTATGTAAAGGAATAGACAATCTCCTAGACCTCGAATATCCATCATTTTACAAAATCAGGCCCTCTTGCTCATCCACAGCCTCTTCTAAAGGAAGCTGGAGGTTTTCAGCAACTTTTATAAAACATAAAATGAGATGGGGACTCAGACAGCATAGGGGAGATTCTAAAGGTCTGTCTGGGGAGATGTCCGTTCATGAGGCACACAGACCTTCCCAGCCACATTCATACTGTTCTTAATCCTCCTCCCTCCTCTGGTTCATAAAATTCTCAATATCATAATCTGAACCACTCGGGACCGACGAACCGACCTTTTACCAGATAGTGGTGGTTCGGACGACCCTGAGACAGTGACTGGACAATTTGTATGGCTTTTGCTATCTGCAGCAGTTGGAGAAGGAATTTGGACTCCAGACCTGCTGATTTTCTTGTTTTCTTTACTGGAATTGGTCCTCAGAACCAGCTTTTCTTTGCCTGAGGAAGTCTGGCCCTGGTCAGAGGGCACTCCTCTGGTTCGGGTTGGCACCGAACCGGCTGGCCATCCAGGTCAGCAGACTTTTATTCCTCTCGTTCCCTGAGCCTGCCCAATCTTTTTCCAGGGTGGCTGCAGGAAATTCTTCATACCTGGCAGTCTGACTGGAGGTGGTCAAACCCCAGACAATAAACATGTAGGTGGTGGGTCAGCCTTGGCAAAGACTTCCCACAAACATCACAGTGTTGAAACCCAATGGGCCCGGTTTTCTGTTTGCTCTCAGACATAACTAGCCTAACCAAAAACTTGCCCTTTTAACGGCAGTGCCAGGCAAGACACCCTTATCGGTTCCTAACCGTGTCACGGTATTGGAAAACGTAATAAATCCGGTTTTTAGAATCGATAAGAACCGGAACCACTCTAAAATAGTAACTTTTAGTTTTAAATGAGTTTAACCCACTGATCGGTTCAAACCGAACCGATAACTCTATAAGTTCCACACAGACAAAACCTTCATTTACTTACGGTTTACCAGATAGAGCTTGAACCAAACGGTTTTGCGGTTAAATAAACTATTCTCGTTAAATCCAACCGAGAAAATACTTTTAAAACAGAGAAATGAACCGAGCAGAAGGAGAAATCTCCGGAGCGACTGTTCACTGAGGCGGAGAAAGAATCTGACAGTTCAAGTTTGAAATGACACAGATAGAGCTGCTCTCGTGCCAAAATTCTATTTTGTAATGGTTTTAACCATTTCACTCCGGGGCAGTTCTAGAGCTGGATCAAACTGCTAATGTCTATAATATAGCAAGACTTCATGTTGTTTGAAGAAAAAATTACTCACCTTAGTAATGTTGTTTCTTCTAATGGAGTCTTGCTATAACATAACATATGCAGAGTCCCAACCTTCAAACTGCTCCGAGGTGAAAGATAATTCCAACGTTGCCATGCATGGAACCTGAGCTCGAGTTCGGTTGAAACTCTGTCTGTTGTTGTTCAAACTCAAACTGTCAGATCTTTGAGCTAAACTCACTGAGGTCCTGTGGAAGCTCAACCCACACTAGCCAACTGGCTACTAAACATAAGAACACATTTTGGTCCCAAAACAAAGACTCAAGTCAGGAGACCCAAAAATGAAAAACACAACACCAAATCACCCCAAAAGGATGGGTGAAACAACAAGGTGGGCATCTATTGTGGCCACTGCACTGACCACATCCCAAAAACAGAGATTCAGAGGGGCAGAGGAGGTTATAATATAGCAAGACTCCATTAGAAGAAACCAACATTACTAAGGTAAGCAATTTTTTCTTCAAACAACATGAAGTCTTGCTATATTATGACATATGCAGACATACAGCAGTACCTCCATGGAGGAGGGACAGAACCTACTTAGGAAATAGGGCTCTAAGCACAGCTGTGTTAAACCGAGCATCACTCCCAGCCTGGATGTCCAGGAGTAATGCTTGGTAAAGTGTGAACTGTTTTCCAGGTAGCTGCTTGACATATCTCTAGAATAGGGATGTCCCTGGCAGCAGCCAGGGAAGCAGCTGTACCTCTGGTAGAGTGAGCCCTCAGGCCTGAGGGAGAACCCTTACCCAGCTTTCCATAACAGAATTGATACAAGAGACAATCCACCTGGCAATGGGTCTTTTAGTGGCAGGTTTCCTTTACCAACCTCACCATAAGTGAGGAACAGTTGAGGAGTCAAATCTGTGACCCTTGGCACGCCTATGTAGTAACTATGGCTCTTCACATCTAAGCTGTGCAGCCTCCTCTCGCCAGAGAAGGAATGGTCCAGTGAAGTACACTGAAGAGATATAGATTAAGGTGGAAATCTGAAACCACCTTAGGCAAGAACTTCCTGTTAGTCCTGAGGACCACCTTATCCCTATGAAAAGAGATAAAACTCAGGCTCCACTGACAAAGTTTGTAATTCACTTACGCGTCTGGCAGAAGTGATGGCTACCAGAAACACAGTCTTACAAGTCAAGTACTTAAGCTCTGCTGAAAACAGAGGCTCAAAGCAGGGTTGCATAAGCTGAGCAATGCAAACATTAAGATCCCAGGCAGGGGCAGGGTCCCTGAATGGAGGGTTGGTGTGAAGCAATCCCTTAAAAAACTTGGAGAATACAGGATGAGCTGAAAGAGAAGAGGACTTACCTGCTGAAATAAAAGCAGACACAGCTGCCAAATGCACCTTCAGGGTAGCTGGACTGAGACCCAGAGAATTCAGATGGACCATATAATCCAGGACTGTGGGTAGATCAGCAGAGTCTGGGGAAATATGCTTTTTCGAGCACCATATGGAAAACCTCTTCCATTTGGAATTATAGGTAGCCCTGGTGGAAGGTTTCCTAGAAGCCTTGAGTATATCCATTACACCTTGGGAGAGGTGTAGATCAGCAAACTAACTCTTCAAGAGCCATGTCTTGAGATTGAGAGATTTGAGGTTCGGGTACCAAACCCTCCCTGAGCACAGGTTAACAGGTTGTGATTCCTGGAAGACACAGGGAAGATGGACTGATAAGACAGTAGGAGTGGATACTAGGTTGTCTGGCCCAATCTGGAGCAATCAGGATCATCTTGCAGGATTGGGATCTGATTTTGACTAACACTTTGAACAGGAGAGGGAAGGGGGGGAAACATAGAGAAACTTCCCTTTCCAATTGAGAACTAAGGTATCCAGAGGGACTGAGCCCAACACTGGGGGCCTGCAGCAAAAACGGAAGTTGGTGATTGTCTGGGGCTGCAAAAAGATCTATCTGCGGGGTGCCCCATCTGGCAAATATCACCTCCAGGACCAGGGGGTCCAGTGACCATTCGTGGTGGCCCTGGGAAATCCTGCTGAGAGCATCTGCCAGGACATTGTCCTTGCCTGGGAGGTGAACTGCCATAAGGGAGGTGTTCAGGGAGTAAGCCAGAGACCACAACTTCATTGCTTTGGTGCACAAGGTCGTGAGCCAAGTGCCCCTTGCTTGTTGGTGTGTACCACATTGTGGTGGTGTGTCTGTTCTGACTCTATGATTTTGTTCTGAACAGATGTGGAAAAAGCTTAAAGTGCTAGAAAAACTGCTCTGAGTTCCAGCAGATTGATGTAGAGCAGAGATTCCTGAAGGGACCACAATACCTGGGTAGTGAGGTCGCCCATGTGAGCTCCCCACCCCAAGAGAGATGCATCTGTAGTAAGGATTAAGGAGTGAGACTGAGTGACAAAGGGAACCCCTTGTCTCAAATTGCTCTGATCCTGCCACCACTATAGGGCCTGGATCAGGGTTCGAGTTACTGGGATTAGTTTGGTTAGACAGTCTTTCCTTTGAGACCAAAAAGGCTCTCAAATGGAACTGGATGTCCCTCTTCTGAAATCTTGCTCCCGCACTACTGCAGTAGCAGCCATGTGCCCCAGGAGCTGTGAAAGTGCCTGCTGGTCGAGAGACCTGCAGGGTGAAAGAGGAGGCCAGGAGAGACCAGGGTCCTTGCCCTGTCCAAAGGAAGGAAGGCTCTGGCTTTTCTGTTCAGCTCTGTGCCTATGAAGGTGAGGAGCTGGACAGGCTCTAGAACTGACTTTGAAAGATTCAGAAGGAAACCTAGAGAGGTGAGCAGTTGCTGAGTTATCTGTAGATGTAACTTGACTTGGTCTGGAGACTGGCCTACTATGAGCCAGTAGTCCAGATAAGGGAAGATGGCAATTTTTTGCCTTCTTAGGGAAGCAACTGCTACTGCCAGGCATTTGTGAATACCCTTGGAGCAGAGGTGAGGCCAAAGGGCATTGCTCTGAACTGGTAATGGCCTGAGGGCAGCTCGAACCTGAGGTACTTTCGATGGGAGCTTCTTGCGAGAATATGGAAGTAGGCATCCTTGGTCCAGGGACGTAGCCGTCCCCTGACCTTAGAGAGGGTAGAATAATCCCAGAGTCACCATTTTGAATTTTGGTTTTAAAGGTGCTTGTTTAAGTATCTGATGTCCAGGATGGCGCTCCATTCTCCTGTCTTTTGGGGTAAGGAAGTACCTGGAGTACAACCCTTTGCCCTGGTGTGGGGGTGGAACCCTTTCCACAGCTCTGAGAGCCAGGAGGGAAGAGACCTCTGCCTCTAGGGCAAGTGCCTCTGGTGGATTTGCAGGTGGAAAGGATCTGGTTCTCATCTTTGAAATTTTTGAAGCAGAGAACCAGTCCTGGCTTACTACTTCCAGGACCCACTTGTCTGATGTCAGAGACTTCCAGTCCTGGACAAAGTAGCCTGCCTGCCCCCTACAGGTAACTGAGAATCGGCCCTGGCAACCCCATCAGGGTGCCTGCTTGGCAGGGGCTTTGGGCTGAGGGGTGGAATCAGGCCATCTTGTATCCAGTCTGCCTCTCCCTCTAAAGAACCTCCTCTGGGCATAAGCAGAAGAGGAGGCCTGGGCTTGGTAAAAAGGCCTGTGAAAAGGCCTGCCCCTGGAAAGCTGCCTTTGAGGAGTGGCGTGCCTTTCCTTGGCCTGTGCACTCCTATAGGTGGTCCTATACTCGTCCATTTTCTTCATGTAATTCTCTGTCTGCTCCCCAAACAGAGAATTACCCACAACAGGAAAATCCATGGCCTTAGACTGGGTATCCTGTGACAGGCTAGTACATCTGAGCCAAGCCATTCTGCAAAGTGCCACAGATGTAGCCATGACTCTTAATGACACATCATTAGAGTCCACTGCAGCATGGAATTGCACCTTAGATGCCTCAATACCATCAGCAGCCACCTGCTCCAGCTCCTTGGCAAGCTGGCCAGGGACCTGTTTTGCTAGAGCCATAACAGTATCCCATCTGGATTTCTGATATCTAGCAACAGAAGCCATATAATTTGCCTGTCTGAGTCCCAAGGATGCTGCCATGTACTGTTTCTTTGCCATGGCATTCTTGGTCGTCTGTGTGAAGTCAAGGGAATATTTGCCTTGTCACAGGCTGCAGTCTGCACTACCCCAACATGGCTGCATTGTTGTGTAAGGAACTCCATATCTGAGCCTGACAATGTGTACCTCTTGTCCATTCTCTTATCGACAGGAGGTATAGTGTGAGAAGTTTTTAAAATTTTTACTGTCCGTTTCCAAAAAGATTCATGCAAAGGAATAGACAGCCTCCTTGACTCTGGGATATCCATCATTTCCACATAGTCAGGCTCCTCTTGATCATCCACAGCTTCCTCCATAGGGAGCTGGAGGGTTTCAGCCACTTTCTTAGAAAACATAAAATGAGAAGGGGACTTAAAGCCTGGGAGGAGATACTCCTGAAGGTCTGTCTGGGGAGATGTCCGGGTCAATGGGCACATTCAGACTTTCAAATCCAAATTCACTCTCCTCATACTCCTCTTCCCCCTCCTCCGGTTCATAATATTCCTCGACCTCATACTCTTGAACCAGTGGAACCAGCCGAACCGGACGTTTACCCGATGGTGCCGGTTCGGTCGGAACCGGGGAAAGCGACTGGACAATTTTAATCGCTTTGGCTATTTCTTCAGCGGTTGGAGAGGAAAGTTTTGGCTCCACACCAGCTGATTTCCTAGTCCTTTTTGCTGGAACCGACTCCTGGGAGTCGGATCACCTTTTGCCCGAGGAAGTCTCGCCCTGGTCAGAGGGCACTCCCTCCGGTTCGGTTGGAACCGAACCAGGCTGGCCATCCGGTTCAGCGGACTTTTTGGGCTCTCCTTTCCTGAGCCTACCAACTCTCTTTTCTAGGGTAGCTGCAGGAAAATTTTTACAAATCTGGCAGTCTGCATTGAGGTGGTCAAACCCCAGACAATAAACACAGGTGGTGTGGGGTCAGCCTTGGCAAGACTTCCCCACAGACACTGCAGTGTTGAAACCCAGTGGGCCCGGTTTTTCTTTTGGGTTTCTCAGACACAGTGCCAGTCCTAACCAAACTTACCCGTTTATGGCAATCCACCAGGTAAGATCCCCTTATCGGTTCCCAACCGTGTCACAGGTCGTGGAAAAAAACGTAATAAAATCCGTTTTTTTTAGAACCGATAAGAACCGGTAACCACACTCTAAATGACAGATTAATATATTTTAAACAACCTGATCGGTTCAAACCAAACCGACAACTGTTTACAAGTTCCACACAGAATAGAAATCAATGTAAAACCTATCTAATACTCACAAATACCACAGACAGAGTCTGAACCGACCGGTTGCGGTTTAATTTCGGTCGAAAACCGAGAAAAACAATACTTTAACCGACAAAATGAACCGAGCAGAAGGAGAAATTTCAAGAGCGACTGTTCAGTGAGGCGGAGTAAAGAATCTGACAGTTTGAGTTTGAACAACAACAGACAGAGTTTCAACCGAGCTCGAGCTCAGCGTTCCATGCCTGGCATGGAAAGTTAACTCTTTCACCTCCGGAGCAGTTCGAAGGTTGGGACTCTCTGCATATGTCATAATATAGCAAGACTTCATGTTGTTTGAATGTTTGGGAAGGAGTGTCCGGCTTGTGTTTGGGGGGAGAAAAACATTGCCTTTGTTTTTTTTGCATTTAGCAGGAGTTTTTTTTCCAGTAGTTGGTGTTGTAATAGGTTGAATTCTGCTTGTAGCTCTATGCATGCTGTTACGGGAGAGGGGTGACTGACATACAATACTGTATCATCTGTAAACAGGTGTACAGTGGCTTTGGTGAGGTTACTGTCGATGCTATTGATATAGATGGCAAATAGGATTGGGCCGAGGATGGATCCTTGGGGAACTCCTCTTTGGAGAGATATGAGTGGTGATTGGTCTCCTTCAGCCTTCACCTCCTGTGTCCTTCCCGTGAGATAGTTATTAAACCATCTAATGGAGGTTGAGTCAAGTCCTATGGATTTCAGGGAGGAGAGGAGCAGTTGGTGGTCGACCGTATCGAATGCCTTACTCAGGTCTAAAAATACAGCACAGACAATTTTTTTGTGTCCAGTTCGAGTTGCCAATCATTGGTTACTTTAGCCAGGGCTGTGATGGTGCTGTGGATGGTTCTAAACCCAGACTGCGCTGGATTTAAAAGATTAGACTCTTCAAGATATTCTCTTAGTTGGGTGCTTATGATTTTTTCTAGCAGCTTGGATAGCACAGGGAGGATAGAGATTGGCCTGTAGTTGTTGAGGTCCATGGGGTCCCCTGCTTTCAGTAGCGGGATAACTTGGGCTGTTTTCCAGATCGATGGAATAGATCCTAGTTGTAGTGAGAGGTTAAATAGGTGTGTTATTGGCACTGCTAATACTTGTATGCTAATTTTTAAAAATAGGGATCAAGGGAGTCTGCACCTGCACTTTTTGGTGTCCAGCTGTGATATTAATTCTTCCACCTGCTTCAGGGTGGCTGATATGAAGGAAAGTTGAACTCCGTTACCCGTGCTTCAGTGTTCTTGATACCTAACTGGGAACGCATTTGGTTAGCCAGAGAGGTGTCGAATGCTAGACCAGCTGTTGTAAAGTGATCGTTGAATGATTCCAGGACTTCCAGTCTATCAGAGATGGTTCCCTTGCCATTGTGTATTTTGGCTGGGAGTGTGTTACTTGTATCGTATCCTGTTATGTCTTTTATGGTGTTCCAGAACTTGGCAGGGTTGTGGCAGGAGGAGTCTAGTTCAGACATATAATAAGCAGCCTTAGCATCTCGTACTTTCCTGGTACAGATATTCCTGGCTTTTTGAACAGCTCCCAATCAGTTGATATCTTAGTTTTCGTGCCTTTTTCCATAACTTGTCTCTGTCAAGGAGGGTGGCTTTAAGATCAGAAGTGAACCAACGGTAGGTTTTATTTTTGATGCGTACCTTAGAAATTGGAGCATGGATATTAAGGGCACCTGTAATAATGTAATTTAGCACCTCGTACGCTATCTCCACTGTGTTTGCTAAGTAAAACTCTTGCCATCGTGTGGAGTCGTTTATCTCTTCCAGATATGCCTCAATGTTGAATTTTTGCTTTGATCTCCTCTTTGTGAACTTGGTGGGGGATGACGGCTTGCATGCTGATCTTATTCCTGCAATAAGGCAGTGGTCACTGATGTCATTGAATAGTACTCCAACATGCGAGAAAAGGTGAGGTTTATTCACTAGTATAACATCTAATAGTGTGCTGTTGCTTGTATTCTTTTTGTTGATTCTGGCGGGTTCTTTTATGAGCTGTGTAAACCCATGTGTATCGCAGAATGATATTAAGGGTGCAGCTGCCTTTGAGAGCCAGTTTAGGTTTAGGTCTCCTATGATTATAGTTTCTTCTGTTCCCTTTTTGATTAGGTCACCCAGGTGGGATAACAGTTTGAGGTCAGCTGAGGGGGGCCTATAGCAGCCGATTAGCTGCAGCGATGTGGTGTGGGAGAGGGCCACTTTGAGGGATAGGCATTCAAATTCCTTTACCATGGATAATGAGTCAAGGCAGGTTACAGATAGGCTGTTCTTCACATATATTGCTACGCCCCCACCGCTAGTTTGGCGGTCAGCTCTGAATACTTGATAATTAGGTAAGTTTATGTCTTTGTCGGCTGTGATAGACCTGAGCCACGTCTCAGACACTACTAGTATATCTGGTAGGGTATGGTTAACCCAGGCTTGGATCATCGTGATCTTCTTTAACAGACTGCATACATTAATATGCAAAATCTTAACCCTTTGATCTTGGCTAAGTCTGTTGGTGCAGTGATGACCTCTGGGGGTCCTGGGTTAAATTCTACATTTCCTGAGCATATTAACAACAGTATCAATAGTTTCATAGTTGCCGCAAGAGATAGGTTAAAGATTCTTGCCGTTGCCCGTTTTTTTAAATTCTGATACCACTTTGTTTGCCATCCGGATATGGAGCTTTGGCCTCTTGTTAGAGCGCTGATTAGTAGTCTTGCAGACAGGCGCACTGAATAATTTTCTGTACAGAGCTGAAGCAAGGTCCCATAAGATAGTAAATCTGCCAGAGTCCCTCCATGGCAACTGCTCCATGGGTTATGTTGCAGCATTTGGAGGTCATATATACATACCAAGTCCCTTGTGACTGTTGCAGTAATGCAGTAAGTTGAGTAATGTAATTCATCTCCCTGTGTGGCATCCTCTGAGAAATATCCTTTTTCACTGCGCTCAGGATACAGTAATAGAGCTAGCAGAATCCAGAGAAATACCCCCATTATGAAAAGTATAACTGGTATGCAGAAGGTACTATATCAAATGTCTTTCAAGGTGCCCTCAGTAGATTGCTAATATAAACGACTTATTCAGCTACTGTCCGGTGAGTAGAGTTTAAAAAAAGGGAATATAAATTAGAGGGAGAAGGATAGAAAAACACAATAGGGGTGCCTAGCATATGTGTTTCTCACTGTGATGTTTAAGGGCAAACAATGGTCAAACTTGACTCAACAGTGTGGGCAGCATGAGCGAGCAGAAAGAAGTCTGCTGATTTGGTAGCTAACAAGGGATATAGAGCAGGCTACAGGGCAGGTGAGGGCGCGGGGCGTGATTTATGTTTTGGCGGGAAGGTGTCTATATAAGAAAGGCTACAGAAGGGAAGGCGGGTGGGCATAAAATTGCGGTTTTGCCTTACCTTTCCCTAGCAGTTCCGAGCGTCGGCTTGCAGCTGCCGACCGCCCGCTGGCAGAGACTGGCCCCGGCACTCGACTGTGGGCACTTAGCGAGGGTCCTCTTCTGAGGAAAAAAGACAGAGCACAGCAGGTTAAACGCTTTGCAATGGCAAGCATCAGCAGTGCAGCAGCGGGCCGAAAATTAGCACTTTAAAGGCAATGACAATGATTTTAAGAATGATAATGCAGGCCATATTGCCCAAGATTGAGTACAGTGATTTGTGTAGAAAGACCAAGAATCCCTCTAGTGGCAGGTCTACGTACAAAGATTTTATTATGTAATTTCCTTTGTCTGTATACATTCCTCAGGACCTCCTTGTCAATCAGCTTGCTCAATGGAGTTTTCCTGCAATAAACTTGAACAACACAGGATCTAAACAGATAGTCTCAGATGCCTCTGACCTTTCATTCCCAGATAGACAATCCGTATGAATATTTTCCCAGGACATTTTTTCTAGACAGTTCCCATAATGCCATCTCCCTTCTACTTCTCCTCTTGGAATAAACTGCCCTCTCACTTTGTCTGGGGTGGGAGAAGAAAAAATTACTCACCTTAGTAATTGCTTTTCTTCTCATGGAGTCTTGCTATATTATGACTATATGCAGTCAGCCACTGCAGCTGAACTGCCCCGGAGAGGAAAGAGTTAACTCCAGAGAGTCTGGAGTTCCACAGCGCGAAGGCGCTATACCAAAGCTCTATCTGGCCAGTTTCAAATGAAACTGTCAGATCTTTACGAAGCTAACACTAAGCAACAAGTCTGTGTGGAAAGCTCTACACTAGCCAAGTGGCTACCTACTAGTAGGAATAACAACAATATAAACAACAATATAAACAGCAATAATAATAATAACAACAATGAATAATAGCATTATTAGTTTCTCCTTAACAAGCACTATTAGACCCCCCTTCCCCCAAGACTCAAGTCCAGGAAGGGCCAACATATTACTTAAAACAGAAAATACCTAATTCCCTAACCCTAAATAAAGGTGAAGGAAGAACTAAAATGGCATGACACAGTTTGCACTAATTTGCCACCCTACCCAAGTAGAAGTTCTGAGAGGGGCAGGAGGGAGGGTGGTCATAATATAGCAAGACTCCATGAGAAGAAAAGCAATTACTAAGGTGAGTAATTTTTCTTCAAACACCATGAAGTCTTGCTATTGCATGACTATATGCAGATTACAGCAGTACCTCCATGGAGGAGGGTCAGAACCTACTTAGGAAATAGGCTCTGAAGCACAGCTGTGCCAAGCTGAGCATCTCTCCTGGACTGAATATCCAGGAATAAAGCTTGAAATAAAGTGTGAACTGTTTTCCAAGTAGCAGCTTGACAGATTTCCAGAATGGAATATCTCTAGCAGCTAGAGATGCAGCTGTACCCCGGTGGAGTGAGCCCTCAGTCCTGAGGGGGGTTCTCTACCTAGTTTTTGATAACAAAATTGGATACAAGAGACAATCCACCTTGCAATTGTCCTCTTAGTGGCAGGTTTCCTTTGCCAACCTGCCATAGGTAAGGAAGAGTTGGAGGGATTCGAACCTGTGACCTTGGTGCGCTCCAAATAGTAGCTTAAGGCCTTTTGACTCCAAGCTGTGCAGACTCTCTCACCCAGAGGAAGAATGCTCAGTGAAAATATTGAAGAGAGATGGATTGTTCAGGTGGAAATCTGAAACACTTTTAGGCAAAAACTTTGTTAGTCCTGAGGACTACCTTATCTCTGTGGAAAGAGATAAAATCTTCTTCCACTGACAGGGCCTGTAGTTCCTTATCGTCTGGCAGAGTGATAATCCCACTAAGGAAAACAGTTTTCCAAGTCAGAAACTTGAGCTCTGCTGAGACAGAAGCTCAAGGGGTTACATTAACTGAGCAATGCAAACATTCAGGTCCCAAGCGAGGAGCTGGTTCTCGAAAAAAGGAGGTTGTGTGGTAACCCTTTAAAAACTTGAAACACAGGGTGAAGAAGAGGAAGCAGGCTTCCTGCTGACAGAAAAGCAGAGACAGCTGCCAGATGAACCTTCAAGGTAGCTGGCCTAAGGCCTAAGGAATTTAATGGACCAAATAGTCCAGTAAAATGGGCAGATCAGCAGATTCTGGGATAATCTGCTTCTCAGAGCACCAGATGGAAAACCTTTTCCACTTAGAATTGTAAGTGGCTCTAGTGGAAGGCTTCCTTGAAGCCTTTAAAATATCAAAACACCTTGAGAAAGGTGTAAGTCAGCAAATTCTAACTCCTCAAGAGCCATGCCTTGAGATGGAGGGATTTGAGGTCCTGGATACCACACTCTCCTGTGCACAGGCCAGTAAGTCGTGGGCTCTGGGCAAGCTCAGGGCAGGGTGGACTGTCAAGGACAGCAGTGGGTACCAGGGCTGTCTGGCCCAATCTGGAGCAATCGGAATCACCTTGCAGGGCTGAGATCTGATTTTACTAGTACCCTGAAAAGAAGGGAAAGGGGAAGGCATACAGGAACTTCCTTTCAATCCAACTGAAAGCGACCAGGGACTGATCCCGACTGGAGGCCTGCAACAAAACAGAGGAAGTTGGTGGTTGTTTGGGCTGCTAAAGATCTATCTGAGGGGTGCCCATCTGGCAAAGACTGACCCCAGCACCTGAGGATTCAAGAGCCCATTCAGTGATGGCCCTGAGAAATCCTGCTGAGGCATCCGCCAGGACATTGTCCTTCCCTGGAAGGTGAACTGCTATCAGGAGGTGTTCTGGGAGTAAGCCAGAGACCATAACTTCATTGCTTCGTGCACAGGGCTGATGACCGAGTGCCCCTTGCTTGTTGATGTACCACATTGTTGTGGTGTTGTCTGTCCTGACTTGAACTACTTTGTTCTGGACAGAAGCTGAGGCCTGAAGAGCTAAAAGGACAGCTCTGAGTTCCAAAAGATTGACGTGGAGCAGAGATTCCTGGGGAGACCACACTCCCTGAGTGGACAGGTCGCCTAAGTGAGCTCCCCACCCTTAACAGGAAGCATCCGTGGTGAGGGTGAGGGGTGGAAGCGGGAATGAAAGGAACCCCTCGTTTTAGATTGCTTTGATCCTGCCACCAGTGTAAGGCCAGGATCAGGGTTTGGGTCACTGGAACCAATTTCGAAGGGGGTCCCTCCTTTGAGACCAATAGGCCCTCAAATGGAACTGAATTTCCCTCATCTGGAATCTTGCTCCTTGCACTACAGCTGTGGAAGCAGCCATGTGCCCTAGGGAGTTGCAGAAAATGCCTTGTTGGTCGAGAGACCCGCGGGGTAAAGGAGGATGCCAGGGCAATGAGTCTGTCTCACCCTTTCCGAGGAGAAATGCCTGGCTAACTTTGTTCAATTCTGCACCTATGAAAGTTAGTACCTGAACTGGTTCGAACTGACTTTGGTAAATTCAGCAGGAATCCCAGGAAGTGAGAAGCTGCTGGGTGACTTGCAAGTGGGATTTTACCTGATCTGGGACTGACCCACTATGAGCCAGTCGTCCAGGTAGGGAAACACAGCAATCCCTTGCCTCTTAAATGAGCCACTACCACAGCTAGACATTTCAGTGAATACCCCTTGGCGAGAGGTAAGGTCGAAGGCACTGCCCTGAACTGGTAGTGGCCTGAGGGTAGTTGAACCTGAGGTACTTTCGGTGAGAAGGCCTGATCAGAACATGAAAATAGGCATCCTGTGGTCCAGGAAGCCAACCAGTCCCCTGGCCTCAGGGAGGGCAAAATCATTGTCAGAGTTAACATTTTGAACTTTGGTTTCAAAAGATGCTTGTTCAGGTACCTTAAATCTAAAATGGGCCGCCATTCTCCTGTCTTTTTTGGGGTAAGAAAGTATCTTGAGTACAGCCCCTTGCCCTGATGGCAGGGAGGGACCCTTTCTACTGCTTTGCAGTTCAAAAGAGAAGAAACCTCTGCTTCCAAAGCAAGGGCTTCTGAAGGATTTGCAGGTGGAAAATGTCTGGCTCTCATCTTCGGAAACTGTTTGAAGCTGAGAACCAGACCCTGGCCTATTACCTCCAGAACCCACCTGTCCAGGTTAGGACACCCAGTTCTGGCTGAAATAAACCAACCTGCCCCCACTGGTACAGGAGACTGGCCCTGGGCACCCCATCAGGGTGCCTGCTTGGCAGTAGCCTTAGGCTGAGGGAGGGGACGGCCACGCCCCGCCTACCTCTGCTCTAAAGAAACCCTCTGGTGCAAAATGCAGAGGAGGCCTGAAATTGGTGCAAAAGGCCTGTGGAAAGGCCTGCCCCTACCTCTGGGAGCGTGCCTCTGTGAGTGGCATGCCTCCCTCCTTAGCCTGGGCACTTTGTAGGTAGTTCTGTATTCATCCATCTTTTCATATAGTTTTCTGTTTGTTCCCAAACAGAGAATTACCACAACAGGAAAATCCATAGCCTTTGACTGAGTATCTTGGGACAGATTAGTGCATCTGAGCCATGCCAACCTCACGAAAGCTACAGAGTGGCCATGACCCTAGAGGAAACATCATTAACATCAACAGCAGTATGAAATTGAACTTTAGAGGCTTCAATGCCATCAGCAGCCACCTGTTCAACTCACTAGCCAGCTGGCCATGGGCCTGCTTGGCTAACTGCAATACTAGTGTCCCACCTAGATTTCTGATATCTAGCCACATAAGCCATATAATTTGCCTGCCTGAGTCCCAAAGAAGCTGCCATATACTGTTTTTTCCATGGGATCAATCTTCCTGGAATCCTTAGCAGGAGGATGTGAGGCCAGAGGAATATTAGCCTCGTCACAGGCTGCAGCTTGTACCACACCTACATGACTACACTGCTCAGTGAGGAAGTCTGCATCAGAGCCTGACAAGGTATATCTTCTGTCCATTTTTTTATCTACAGGAGGAACAGAATGAGGATTTTTTAAAATCTTTGTTTGCTTCCTAAATGACTTATGCAAAGGAATAGACAACCTCCTAGACTCTGGTATATCCATCATTTCTACATAATCAGGCTCCTCTTGTTATCCACAGCTTCCTCTAAAGGAAGCTGGAGGGTTTCTGCAACCTTTGTAAAACATAAAATGAGAAGGGGACCTCAGACAGAATAGGAGGAGATTCTAAAGGTCTGTCTGGAGAAATGTCCGTTCAATGGGCACGTCCAGACCCTCCCAGCCACACATGTAATGATCAAATTGCCCTCCTCTCCTGTGGTTCATAAAATTCTCAACATCATACTCCTGAACCACTGGCACTGAACGAACCAACCTTTACCAACTGTAGGTGGTTCGCAGGACCCTGAGACAGTGACTGGACAATCTGTATGGCTTTAGCTATTTCTGCAGCAGTTGGAGAGACAATTTTGGACTCAAACCTACTGATTTCTTTGTCTTTTCACTGAGACTGGTTCCTGAACCAGCCTTCCTTTGTCCAAGGAAGTCTCGCCTGGTCAGAGGGCACTCCCTCTGGTCCAGTGGGTACTGGACCGGCTGGCCATCTGGGTCAGCGAACTTCTTGGCCTCTCGTTCCCTGAGCCGCCCAATCTCTTTTCCAGGGTGGCTGCAGGGAAATTTTACACACCTGGCAGTCTGACAGGAGGTGGCCAGCCCCAGACAATAAACACAAGTGGTGTGTGGGTCAGCCTTGGCAAAGACTTCCCACAGACATCACAGTGTTGAAACCCAGCGCCCGGTTTTTCTTTTGGGTTTCTCAGACATAATGCCAGCCTAACCAAAAACTTGCCTTTTGATGGCAGTGCCAGGCAAGACACCCTTATCGGTTCCTAACGTGTCACGGGTATTTGAAAACCTATTTTAAAAGCAAGGTTTTTTAGAACCGATAAGAACCAGGAACCGCACTCTAAAAGCCCAAACCACACTTTAAAACGTTAAATTAAGCTAAACCGATCGGTTCAAAACCGAACCGATAATTGAATTTCACACAGACTTTAAATTTTCTACATTCTGTTTACTAGATAGAGCTTTTAACCAAATGCGGTAAAATAAATACTTTTGCGGTTTAAATGAACCAAAATACTCGCTGAACCGAGAAATGAACCAATGTGAAGGAGCTGATCTCCGAGCGACTGTTCAGTGAAGCGGAGTAAAGAATCTGACAGTTTCATTTGAAACTGGCCAGATAGAGCTTTGGTATAGCACCCTCGCACTGTGGAACTCCAGACTCTCTGGAGTTAACTCTTTCCTCTCCGGGGCAGTTCAGCTGCAGTGGCTGACTGCATATAGTCATAATATAGCAAGACTTCATGGTGTTTGAAGACCCCAAAGCCGGCAGACCATCCTGCAACTCCCCCTATCACAAGGTGGATTAAATCTTCCTAACTTATTCCAGATCATCCCGTATGCAAATCCGAATGATCTGGCTTAACCCACGACTCAACCCAGTCCGCAAAACAACTGAGTTCAGCTGGGTAGCCGCGAGGGCTCCGAAGTCGTCTGCCCTCCCAGCAGCAAGGACAGCCTCGGGCGTTGGGGTCGCTGAGCATTGCGGACTCCCTCCCCCCAAAACCGCAAGACCCAAGGAGTTAAAGCTGGTAGCCGCGAGGGCTGCGAAGTTGCCTGCCCTCCCAGCAGCAAGGACAGCCTCAGGTGTTGGGGTCGCTGAGCATCGCGGACCCCCCTCCCCAAAACCGCAAGACCCAAGGAGTTAAAGGTACGCGACGTGCGCTGCTGAGGAGCTCAGCCTATTTGGACTGTGTTGGCCGGTCGGCGCGTGGTGTGGGCCCCGCCGGCACTGGCGTCTGCTTGCTGGAACTTTTTGGCGCCTTTTTTGTTTAGTTTAAAGAAAGAGACCTTGCAGTCAAGCGTGGCGCACCTCTAGTGTGCCCCGACTGCCCCTTAAACAATCTACGTGTAAAACACTATTATTAATCTTTGTTACAACCAGATACCTAGCAGCCAGTAATTTTGTATTGACTCTGTTTTGCAACCTGCTCCCACCTTGTAGCAAGTATTCTACCTGTTTCCTCAAGACCAGTCCCCTACTTTACGGCATTTGTCTTTCTGTCCTGCAACTTAGCTTAATATTTTGACAGTCAAGCTCTCCATTTCTGCCTTTCACCTCTGCCTCTCTGTCCTGCAGCCTAGCCAGCATAATTTTTGCACAGTCGAGCTCTCCTTTTCCTGCCTTTCACCACTTGATATCAGCCCTCCTGCTGACCCGTCTTACTTACCTGTACTTCGCCATGCCTCCTCCAGTCCCTATTTAACCTGCAGCTTTCTTCCTTCTTCCTCAGCTGGTAGCCGCGAGGGCTCCGAAGTCGCCTGCCCTCCCAGCAGCAAGGACAGCCTCGGGCGTTGGGGTCACTGAGCATCGCGGACCCCACCCCAAAAAAACCGCAAGACCCAAGGAGTTAAAGGTACGCGACGTGCGCTGCTGAGGAGCTCAGCCTATTTGGACTGTGTTGGCCGGTCGGCGCGTGGTGTGGGCCCCGCTGGTGCTGTGCGCCACCTCCCCACCGCCTCCACCACCACCCTTGGTCGGCTCGTAGCTTTATAGAGGCAGTCACGTGATCGTGAAGGTGTTGAAAACAATCAGCCCACTTTTCCATTAGCAGGTTATCTGCTTGCTCCACTAGTGGCCGCTACACTCTACCTGTCTGCCTACTACACTCTACCTGTCTGCCTGCTACAGCCTAGCAATGATGCTCCCTGCCCTCTCTTTGTTCCTGCTTGCCTTTCCAATAGCCTCCCTCCCCCCAACCTCTCACCCTTTAAGGCAACCATTGCCACATCTCCATTTCACTGGCTTAAATACAGGGTTAATGAGCTCGACCACACTCCCACAATCAGCTCCAACTAGCCCCTCCCAAACTGGAGCAACCATTCTCCCCCCCTTCTCTCTCACCCGGACTTTCTGTGCTACGCTGTTTCAAGGCTGACCTGCTCCTGACAGTGCCTCGCCCTCACAACTGCCATCGCATAAACTGGGCCTCTCGGCATAAGTTCTTACACCTTGCATCACTACTCCTACTACTAGCAGGGAATATTGAAACTAACCCCGGACCTACCCCTCCTACAACGCCAACCCCTCTGGCTCTACCAAAGGGCCTAAAAATAATGCACCTAAACATTTGTAGTGTCCTCAACAAAATTCCAGAACTACAACTATCCATCCTATCACTCCGCCCAGACATCCTGATACTCTCTGAGACTTGGCTCAAACCCCAACACCCAGATTCCTCTGTTGCCATTCCAGGATACTCCCTAATTAGGCAAGACCGTATGGGTAAAAAAAGGTGGCCTAGCCATGTTTATTTCCGACAAGCACCAGTTCACCCCGGTCCCCACCCCTACTCCTCGCCACAAATCGAGTCTCTGTCAAAATTGCACTGCCATTCTCCGCCCCAGTGTTTATAGCAGGATCCTACTGCGCCCCTAACACCCCAATACAGAGTATACTTGACCACCTGGCCAACCTTAAAATCCGCCACCGCAACAGGAGAACTCTATGTCCTAGGGGACTTCAATTACAACTGGCTTGCAACTGACTGCGCCAAGCTGCGCTCCAAAGTAAATGCCCTGAACCTCGCAGAGCAAATATCCCAACCCACCGGGCTAAATCTAAAAACGCATAACCACTCCCTCCTGGACTGGGCACTGACCACACACCCCCATAGGTCAATAGGAGCAGGCCTACTCCCTGACTCACTAAGTGATCACCATATGGTTTACTTAGTCACAAAAGTGCATAAACCCCTCAAACCCCCCGGACACTACTAGCCAGGTCCTTCAAGTCACTCTCTCTAACACCACTTCTATCGGACCTGACCTTGGTGGACTGGTCCTTCATCCCTCAGGCCCCTACTATAGACGTTGCACTTGACAGCTTCAAAATAGCTCCTGAATGTCTGGAACCTTCATGCACTGCTAAAAAGAACCAGAGTTAGGGGTTCCCATCACCATGGATATCCCTGATATCAGCAAATGCCGCACCAGGGACCAGGCATGGAAAAAGTACAAAACAACTAGCTCCCATCAAGCCCTTCAAACTTATCGAGCCCTTCGTAACTCCTGCACGAAATAGATTCGACTAGCCAAACAGAATTACTTTTCGCTAGCACTTAGCACAAATCTTAACCACCCGACCAAATTCTGGAAAACTATAAAATCCCTCCTATCCACGCCTGTACAACCACCTACCCTCGGCTCAGCTGTCACTGACCCTTTTGAAGTTGCCACGGCTTTTAACACCTTCTTCACCAACAGCGCTTCCTCCCTGATACAGAGCCTACCTCTTTCCCCACCCAAGACAACTACCACTCCTAACTTGCAGCACACCCCCCCCCTCCGACCTGTCTCCCCGACCGAAGTCTACCAAGCACTGTGTAACCTAAACCCAAACAAGGGTAAATGTCCCTTGGACATGGACTCCAGACTACTTCAGCTTTCAGCCCCTGCTACTGCCGCCCCATTAGCCGACTTGCTCAACGTCTCCTTCTCAACGTCAACAATTCCCACAGCATGGAAGCTGGCAACTGTCATCCCACTACCTAAAGGAGGGGGAACCCTCCTCTCCAGGGTATTATCGACCCATCTCCCTTCTCCCAACTCTGGCAAAAATACAAGAACAATTTGCCCTTGCTCAGTTCTCCCAATACTTAGTCGAGTCCTCCTTCTTCACCCCTTACCAATCAGGTTTCCGAAAATCTCATTCCACTGTCACCTCCCTATTAAGAGTCACAAATGATATCCTCTCAGGTACGGATAAAGGCCTTATCATCTCAGCCATCTTCATCGATCTGGCCAAAGCCTTTGATACCGTCTTCCACACAATCCTACTAGACAAACTAAAGGCTGCCGGCCTATCCGACCTTGCCACTAACTGGTTTCAGGCATACTTGCATGGCAGACAGCAAACTGTGAGAATTGGCCCCAGCATATCTTCCCCTCCCTATCACCATGTGAGCTCCTCAAGGTTCAGTCTTGGGCCCAATCTTTTCTCAGTTTTCCTGAATGAACTACCGCAAGTCTGCTCCTGTTCTGCTATACAAATGTACGCAGATGATACTGTGCTATACAACGCTGGCCCATCCACAGAAACAGTGCATGCCCAACTGCAGCAGGATTTCAACGCTGTTCAACACTGGCTCAGATCAAATCAGCTTTTCCTAAACGTAAAAGAGACAATCTCACTAACTTTTGGCTCGCAACCACGGCTCTCCCGACTCACCTTCTGCCCCCCTTTCCTAACCCCGGACCTTTCCCCCTTAGAATCCTGTACCCCGTTCCGTTACCTAGGCGTCTGGCTCGACCAATATCTAGACTTCTCAAACCGCATGTAGCTCCTTCACAAAAATTGCTTCCTAAACTGGGGGCCCTCTATCGATGAATAGAAGGCTGCCTGCCCACCCGGTCAGGCACGAACTTATGCAAAAAGAAAAAATTACTCACCTTAGTAATGTTGTTTCTTCTAATGGAGTCTTGCTATATTATAGACCTTAGCAGTTTGATCCAGCTCTAGAACTGCCCCGGAGTGAAATGGTTAAAACCATTCCAAAATAGAATTTTGCACGAGAGCAGCTCTATCTGTGTCATTTCAAACTTGAACTGTCAGATCTTTACGAGCCAAACTCACTAAGGTCTGTGTGGAAGTGTAACCTACACTAGCCAAATGGCTACCTAAATAATAACAACCATTGATGGTCCCAACACCCAAGACTCAAGTCAGGGGACCAGAAATACTAACACCATTCTAATAATATGAAAATTGAACTTAAGTATAATAAAACACACACACGCTACACACACACACCCAAAGTCCCAAAGGGACAAATGCTAACAGGACATAAGTAGTGCCCACACTAAGTTGCCCGTACCCACCAAGTAGAGGTTCTGAGAGGGGCAGGTTGGGGGGTCTATAATATAGCAAGACTCCATTAGAAAAAACAACAGTACTAAGGTGAGTAATTTTTCTTCAAACAACATGAAGTCTTGCTATATTATAGACATTAAGCAGAATACAGCAGTACCTCCATGGAGGAGGGCAGAACCTACTTAGGGAATAGGCTCTGAAGAACAGCTGTGCCAAACCGAGCATCTCTCCTGACCTGGACATCCAGGGAGTAATGCTTTGTAAAAGTGTGCGTTTTCCAAGTAGCAGCCTGGCAAATCTCTAATAAAGGGATATCTCTGGCAGCAGCTAGAGCGCAGCTGTACCCTGGTAGAATGAGCCCTCAAACCGGGGGCTCTGCCCACTTTCTGACAACAAATTGGATACAAGAGACAATCCACCGGCTATTGATCTCTTAGTGGCAGGTTTGCCTTTCCCAACTTCACCATAGGTAAGGAAAAGTTGGAGGGATTCGAGCCTGTGACCTTTGGTACGCTCTATATAATAACTAAGAGCTCTCTTAACATCCAGGCTGTGCAACCTCCTCTCACCCGAAGAGTGATCAGTGAAAAATACTGGAAGGGAGATAGATTGATTAAGATGGAAATCTGAAACCACCTTAGGCAAAAACTTCCTATTAGTCCTAAGGACTACCTTATCCCTGTGGAAAGAAATAAAGTCAGTCTCCACTGACAAGGCTTGCAATTCACTTGTACGTCTGGCGAAGTGATAGCCACTAGAAAACAGTTTTCAAGTTAGGTACTTAAGCTCTGCAGAAGACAGAGGTTCAAAAGGGGTTGCATTAACTGGGCAATGCAAACATTAAGGTCCCAAGCAGGGGCTGGTTCCGAAAGGGAGGATTAGTATGGAGTAATCCCTTAAAAACCTGGAAACACAGGATGAGAGGAAAGAGGGATGACTTTCCTGCTGACACAAAAGCAGACACAGCTGCCAAATGAACTCTCAGGGTAGCTGGTCTGAGACCCAAGGAATTAAGATGTACCATGTAATCTAACAAAATGGGCAATTCAGCAGATTCTGGGGAATATTTTTCCTTAGCACACCAAATGGAAAACCTTTTCCATTTAGAACTATAAGTAGCCCTAGTGGAAGGCTTTCTGGAAGCCTTTAGGATCTCAAGAACACCCTGAGAGAGGTGTAAATCAGCAACTCTAACTCCTCAAGAGCCAGGCCTTGAGGTTGAGGGATTGAGGTCCGATACCAAACCCTTCCCTGGGCACAAGTCAACAGATTGTGATTCCTGGGGAGGCACAGGAAGATGGACTGTCAGAGACAGAAGGAGGGTACTAGGCTGCCTGGCCCAATCCGGGGCAATCAGAATCACCCTGCAAGGCTGAGATCTGATTTTGACTAGTACTTTGTAGGGAGGAAAGGGGAAAGCAGAGAGAACTTCCCTCCCAATCCAGAAGAAGGGCATCCAGGGGAACTGAGCCCAGCAACAGAACAGAGGAAGTTTGTGATTGTCTGGGGCTGCAAAAGATCTGAGGGATGCCTCACCTGGGCAAAACTATCCCAGCACTTGAGGATCCAGGGACCATTCGTGATGGCCCTGGGAATCCTGCTGAGGGCATCCGCTAGGACATTGTCCTTCCCTGGAAGATGAACTGCTATGAGGGAAGTGTTCAGGAATAGGCCAGAGACCACAACTTCATTGCCTCGGTGCACAAGGCCGAAGACCGAGTGCCCCTGTTTGTTGATGTACCACATTGTTGTGGTGTTGTCTGTTCTGACTTGTATCACCTTGTCGTGGACAGATGCAGAAAAAGCTTGAAGAGCTAAAAAGACAGCTCTGAGTTCCAGCAAATTGATGTGGAGCAAAGATTCCTGGGGGGACCAGACTCCCTGAGTGGAAAGGTCGCCCATGTGGGCTCCCCAACCCAGAAGGGAAGCATCTGTAGTGAGAGTCAAGTTGTGAGAAGGAGAAATGAAGGGGACCGCCGCTCTTAAATTGCTCTGATCCTGCCACCACTGGAGAGCTAGGATCAAGGTTCGAGTCACTGGGACCAACTTGGAAAGGGGGTCTCTTCTCTGAGACCAAAAGGTTCTCAAGTGAACCCAATGTCTCTCATCTGAAATCTGGCCCCGCACAACAGCTGTGGATGCAGCCATGTGCCCCAGGAGCTGCAGAAAGTGTCTTGCTGGTCGAGAGACCTGCAGAGTGAAGGAGGAGGACAGAGCCACTAAATTCTTACCCTTTCTGGGGAAGAAAGGCTCTTGTAGCTTTGTGTCCAATTCTGCCCCTATAAAGGTGAGTACCTGGACTGATTCCAGAACCGACTTTGGTAGGTTTAGCAGAAAACCCAGGGAGGTGAGGAAGCTGCTGGTGACCTGCAGGTGAGATTTTACCTGTTCTGGGACTGGCCTACAATGAGCTAGTCGTCCTGATAGGGAAAACAGCAATCCTCTCTGCCTCCTTAAGTGGGCCACTGCCACTGCTAGACACTTTGTAAATACCCTTGGAGCAGAGGTAAGGTCGAAGGGCATTGCTCTGAACTGGTAATGACCTGAGGGCAGTTCGAATCTGAGGTACTTTCGATGGGATCTTCTGATTAGGATATGGAAATAGGCATCCTTGAGGTCCAGGAGGCTAGCCAGTCCCTGGCCTTAGGAAGGTAAATCATTGCCAGAGTTACCATTTTGAACTTTGGTTTCAAAAGATGCTTGTTCAGATATCTGAGATCTAAAATGGGCCGCCATTCTCCTGTCTTTTGGGGTAAGAAGTATCTGGAATACAGACCCTGCCCTGATGCAGGGAGAACCCTTTCTACTGCTCGAGAGCTAACAGGGATGAGACCTCTGTTTCCAGAGCGAGGGTCTCTGAAGCACTTGCAGGTAGAAAAAGTCTGCTTCTCAACTTGGGAAACTTTTTGAAGCTGAGAACCAGACCCTGGCTTACTACTTCCAGAACCCACTTGTCTGAGGTTAAAGAAGCCCAATTCTGACTGAAGTAAGCCAGCCTGCCCCCCACTGGTACAGGAGAATCGGCCCTGGGCACCCCATCAGGGTGCCTGTTTCACAGGAGGTTTAGGCTGGGGGGTGGGAGCAGGTCTGCCCACCCCTCGTCTGCCCCTGCCTCTGAAGAAGCCCCTCTGAGCATAGGCAGAGGAGGCCTGAGTCTGGTAGAAAGGCCTGTGAAAAGGCCTACCCTACCCCTGGGGCATGCCTTTGAGGAGTGGCTTGCCGCTCCTTAGCCTGGGCACTCTTGTAAGTAGTCCTATATTCATCCATCTTCTTCATGTAATTCTCTGTCTGCTCTCCAAACAGAGAATTTCCCACACAGGAAAATCCATAGCCTTAGTCTGGGTATCCTGTGACAAACTAGTACACCTGAGCCAGGCCAACCTGTATAAAAGCTACAGATGTGGCCATGACCCTAGAGGAAACATCATTAACATCCACAGCAGCATGAAACTGAACCTTAGAGGCTTCAATGCCATCAGCAGCCACCTGTTCTAGTTCACTAGCCAGCTGGCCATGGGCCTGTTTGGCCAATTGCATAACAGTATCCCATCTAGATTTCTGATACCTAGCTACATAAGCCATAGAATTTGCTTGCCTGAGTCCCAGAGAGGCTGCCATATACTGTTTTTTGCCATGGCATCAATCTTCCTGGAATCCTTGTCAGGAGGATGTGAAGCCAAGGAATATTAGCTTTATCACAGGCAGCAGCCTGAACTACCTAACATGACTGCATTGCTGAGAAAGGAATTCTGTATCAGGGCCTGACAATGTATACCTTCTGTCCATCTTTTTATCTACAGGAGGCACAGAATTAGGAGCTTTAAAATTTTAATTGTTTGTTTCTAAAGACTTATGTAAAAGAATAGACAATCTTCTAGACTCTGGAATATCCATCATTTCTACAAAATCAGGCTCCTCTTGCTCATCCACAGCCTCTTCTAAAGGAAGCTGGAGGGTTTCAGCAACTTTTTATAAAACATAAAATGAGATGGGGACTCAGACAGCATAGGGGAGATTCTAAGGTCTGTCTGGGAGATGTCCGTTCAATGGTCACACCAGACCTTCCCAGCCACATTCATACTGTTCATAATCCTCCTCCCCTCCTCTGGTTCATAAAATTCCTCAATATCATAATCCTGAACCACTGGGACCGGACAAACCGACCTTTTACCAGATAGTGGTGGTTCGGACGGACCCTGAGACAGTGACTGAACAATTTGTATGGCTTTGCTATCTCTGCAGCAGTTGGAGAAGGAATTTTGGACTCCAGACCTGCTGATTTTCTTGTTTTCTTTACTGGAATTGGTTCCTCAGAACCAGCTTTTCTTTGCCTGAGGAAGTCTGGCCTGGTCGAGGGCACTCCTCTGGATTCGGTTGGCACCGAACGGGCTGGCCATCGAGGTCAGCGGACTTTTGTCTCGTTCCCTGAGCCTGCCCAATCTTTTTCCAGGGTGGCTGCAGGGAAATTCTTACATACCTGGCAGTCTGACTGGAGGTGGTCAAACCCCAGACAATAAACACATGTGGTGTGTGGGTCAGCCTTGGCAAAGACTTCCCCACAAACATCACAGTGTTGAAACCCAGTGGGCCGGTTTTTTCTTTGGGTTCTCAGACATAATGCCAGCCTAACCAAAAACTTGCCCTTTTAACGGCAGTGCCAGGCAAGACACCCTTATCGGTTCCTAACCGTGTCACGGGTATTGGAAAAAACCGTAATAAATCCGTTTTTTTTAGAACCGGGAACCGCACTCTAAAATAGTAACTTTTAGTTTTAAATGAGTTTTAAACCCACTGATCGGTTCAAAACCGAACCGATAACTTACAAGTTCCACACAGACAAAACCTTCATTTACTTACGGTTACCACAGATAGAGCTTGAACCGAACGGTTTTGCGGTTAAAATAAAACTATTCTCGGTTAAATCCAACCGAGAAAACACTTTTTAAACCGAGAAATGAACCGAGCAGAAGGAGAAATTCTCGGAGCGACTCGTTCACTGAGGCGGAGTAAAGAATCTGACAGTTCAAGTTTGAAATGACACAGATAGAGCTGCTCTCGTGCCAAAATTCTATTTTGGAATGGTTTTAACCATTTCACTCGGGGCAGTTCTAGAGCTGGATCAAACTGCTAAGGTCTATAATATAGCAAGACTTCATGTTGTTTGAAGAAAAAATTACTCACCTTAGTAATGCTGTTTCTTCTAATGGAGTCGTGCTGTATTCTGACAATAGCAGTGAGTCCCAACTTTCCAACTGCCCCGGAGGTGAAAGAGTTAACTTTCCACGCCAGGCATGGAACGCTGAGCTCGAGCTTGGTTGAGACTCTGTCTGTTGCTGTTTGAACTGAAACCGTCAGATCTTTACGAGCTAAACTCACTGAGGTCCTGTGTGGAAGCTGTAAACCTACACTAGCCAACTGGCTACTAACATAAAAACAGATTTTGGTCCCAAAACAAAGACTCAAGTCAGGAGACCCAAAAATGAATAAACACACACCCACTCACCCAAGAAAGGGTGATGACAAAAAGGTGAGGCACCTCCTGAGCCAACACTGTCACTGCCCACCATATCCCAAAACAAAGGTTCTGAGAGGGAAGGCGGGGGGGGGTCAGAATACAGCAAGACTCCATTAGAAGAAACAACATTACTAAGGTGAGTAATTTTTTCTTCAAACAACATGAAGTCTTGCTGTATTCTGACAATAGCAGACTACCAAGCAGTACCTCCATGGAGGAGGGACAGAACCTACTTAGGAAATAGGCTCTGAAGCACAGCTGTGCCAAACCGAGCATCACTCCTAGCCTGGATATCCAGGGAGTAATGCTTGGTAAAAGTGTGAACTGTTTTCCAGGTAGCTGCTTGACATATCTCTAGAATAGGAATATCCCTGGCAGCAGCCAGGGAAGCAGCTGTACCTCTGGTAGAGTGAGCCCTCAGGCCTGAGGGTGGAACCTTACCCAGTTTTTCATAACAAAATTGAATACAAGAGACAATCCACCTGGCAATGGATCTTTTAGTGGCAGGTTTCCCTTTACCAACCTCACCATAAGTGAGGAACAGTTGGAGGGAGTCAAACCTGTGACCCTTGGTACGCTCTATGTAGTAGCTAAGGGCTCTTTTCACATCTAAACTGTGCAGCTTCCTCTCACCAGAGGAGGAATGGTCAGTGAAGTATACAGGAAGAGACAGACTGGTTAAGGTGGAAATCTGAAACCACCTTAGGCAAAAACTTCCTGTTAGTCCTGAGGACCACCTTATCTCTATGGAAGGAGATAAAATCAGGTTCCACTGACAGGGCTTGTAACTCACTTATGCGTCTGGCAGAAGTGATGGCTACCAGGAACACAGTTTTCCAAGTCAAGTACTTAAGCTCTGCTGAAGACAAAGGCTCAAAAGGGGGTTGCATAAGCTGAGCAATGCAAACATTAAGGTCCCAAGCAGGGGCAGGGTCCCTGAATGGAGGGTTGGTATGAAGCAGGGGTCGACAAATCCCATAGCCCGATGTCCCGGACTATCAGTTTTGTGTCCTGGACAAGAATCTCATCTGTTTCTAGCTGTCCGACAGACAACCAGCACAGCAGTAATTAACCAGGCAGCTCAGGGCTGAGATAAGGGAAGACGCTGCAACAGGAGCGAGCGATCGGAAGAAAAAAAGAAACAGCTTTTTTTTTCCCTCTTCAATCGGCAGGACGTCATGTGGCATAAGGCAGATTAACACTTGCTGTGCTGTGGACAGCGTGTATCTGTTCAAAATCCCTGTTTAACGTATTCTACATCTGTCAGCAGTCCAAGGGTTAATGAAGCAGGAGTCTTTAGGTGTCCGGAATCTTATGGCAAAACAAAAGAAGATTGGCTATTAGGAGCAGGAAGAGAAAAGTGGGTGGAGAAATCTCTGAATAAGGCAGTTTAACCAGAGGGCCCCCACAGCTACAGTAAGTAGCAGTGACTGCAGCGTTTCTAAGAACAAATCTCTGGAGCTGTCGGTCGGAGTCAGATCTGAATTAAAAAAAAAAACATATGTTGGGGAAAATAGTTCAGCACTCCACGCTCCCTGCTGTCAGGCTGTACTCCACAACAGCAACAGATAAGGTTGCATGCACAGCACAGTCCGACAGCACATGGTAGAACTGAAAAGGTAGGCTATAGAAACAAAAGTAGAGCACCAGGGAAAGACCACTCTGACTAGCAACTGCAGCTTGTTTTATGCTGTTGGTATTTTGCTGACTGGTTAATTAGAGAAGGCAAACTCTCAGGATTTATGAGGAGAGAAAGAGTAACAAGAAAACTAAACGGTTCAAAAGTGATAGTGATGAGACTGCATGGTAGCATTCAGTTTTGCAGTCATATAACAGCTGGTTCTTCTGGCTATTCTCTAAACAAAATTAAAAGTACACTTTGGTCTTGAGAGATTAGCAGGTTAATTGGAAAAAATGGGAAGGAAAGGGAAGGACAGGAAAACTGCACATCCACTCAGAATCACTGCAAATTGCAGATTATAAAATATCCATTTAAGTGAGTACTACCAGGTCAGCCATGAATAATAACATTAAAGGATGTGCACTGCTGCAAGTGGTACTGTCTTTTAGTTCATGCTATAAATTGCTTATCTACTTATACAATCTTTTAGAAAATGTTAAGACTTTTACAGCATACCAATATAGCATGGGTTCAGTGTGTGTCCGCATATCTGTACTAGGGGCAGTGTCCTGTGTGTTCTACTCAGCATACCCCTTCCCATTAGTAATCAACTAAGCCAGTAAAGTGTCTGTTAAGCTTGCTGTGTGATTACATGCAATCTGCAAAACCACTACTTTTATTCCTGTTCGTTTTTGCTATTGCCATTTCTACCTCCTGATTTTGTCCTGCAACAAAGAGGTTGTACAGAAAAAAAAATTCAGATGGTTAATTTTCTCTAAATGACTATTTATGATGGGACTACCAACATGAACACCGGGACTACTACTTTTGATACAGCCACTTGTCCTGGACAAGCACTTAATTTTAAGATTTGTCGATCCCTGGTATGAAGCAATCCCTTGAAAAACTTGGAGAATACAGGGTGAGCTGAAAGAAAAGAGGGCTTACCTGCTGAAATGAAAGCAGAAACAGCTGCCAGATGCACCTTTAGTGTAGCTGGTCTAAGACCCAAGCAATTCAAATGGACCATATAATCAAGGACTGTGGGCAGATCAGCAGACTCTGGGGAAATATGCCTCCCAGAGCACCATATGAAAAATCTTTTCCACTTGGAATTATAAGTAGTCCTGGTGGAAGGTTTCCTAGAAGCCTTCAGAATATCCATTACACCTTGGGAGAGGTGTAAATCAGCAAACTCTAACTCTTCAAGAGCCAGGCCTTGAGATTGAGAGATTTGAGATTCCGGTACCAAACCCTCCCCTGAGCACAGGTTAACAGGTTGTAATTCCTGGGAAGACACAGGGGAAGATGGACTGCTAAGGACAACAGGAGAGGATACCAGGGCTGTCTGGCCCAGTCTGGAGCAATCAGGATCACCTTGCAGGGTTGAGACTTGATTTTGACTAGCACTTTGAACAGGAGAGGGAAAGGGGGAAAAGCATACAGGAACTTCCCTTCCCAACTGAGAACTAAGGCATCCAGGGGGACTGAGCCCAACACTGGGGGCCTGCAGCAAAAAAGGGAAGTTGGTAATTGTCTGGGGCTGCAAAAAGATCTATCTGTGGGGTGCCCCATCTGGAGAATATCACCTTCAAGACCAGGGGATCCAGTGACCATTCGTGATGGCCCTGAGATATCCTGCTGAGAGCATCTGCCAGGACATTGTCCTTGCCTGGGAGGTGTACTGCTGTGACGGAGGTGTTCAGGGAATAAGCCAGAGACCACAACATCACTGATTCTGTGCACAAGGCTGTAGACCAAGTGCCTCCTTGCTTGTTGATGTACCACATTGTGGTGGTATTGTCTGTTCTGACCTGAATAACTTTGTTCTGAACAGATTTGGAAAAAGTTTGAAGTGCTAGAAATACTGCTCTGAGTTCCAACAGACTGATGTGAAGCAGAGATTCCTGAGGGGACCACAACCCCTGGGTGGTCAGGTCGCCCAAGTAAGCCCCCCACCCCAAGAGGGAGGCATCTGTAGTAAGGATTAAAGAGTGGGACTGAGTGACAAAAGGAACTCCCTGTCTTAGATTGTTCTGATCCTGCCACCACTGTAAGGCCTGGATCAGGGTTCGAGTTACTGGGATCAATTTGGTCATCGGGTCCTTCTTTTGAGACCAAAAGGCTCTCAAATGGAACTGCATGTCCCTCATCTGAAATCTTGCTCCCTGCACTACTGCTGTGGAAGCAGCCATGTGCCCCAGGAGCTGCAGAAAATGCCTTGATGGTCGAGACACCTGCAGGGTGAATGAGGAGGCCAGTGTGATAAGGGTCCTTGCCCTGTCCAGGGGAAGGAAAGCTCTGGCCTTTTCTGTATCTAGCTCTGCACCTATGAAGGTGAGGAGCTGAACAGGCTCTAGAACTGACTTTGAAAGATTCAGAAGGAAACCCAAAGAGGTGAGCAGTTGCTGAGTTATCTGTAGGTGTAACTTGACTTGGTCTGGGGACTGGCCTACTATGAGCCAGTCGACAAGTATGGGAAGATAGCAATCCTTTGACTTCTTAGAGAAGCAACTACTACTGTCAGGCATTTTGTGAACACCCTTGGAGCAGAGGTTAGACCGAAGGGCATTGCTTTGAACTGGTAATGGCCTGAGGGCAGCTCGAACCTGAGGTACTTTCGATGGGAGCTTCTGATGAGAATATGGAAGTAGGCAGCCTTGAGGTCCAGGGAAACTAGCCAGTCCCTGGCCTTAGAGGATAGAATAATTCCCAGAGTCACCATTTTGAATTTTGGTTTTAAAGGTGCTTGTTTAAGTATCTGAGATCCAGGATGGGCCACCATTCTCCTGTCTTTTGGGTAAGGAGTACCTGGAGTACAACCTTTGCCCTGGTGTGAGGGTGGAACCCTTTCCACAGCTCTGAGAGCCAGGAGGGAAGAGACCTCTGCCTCTAGGGCAAGTGCCTCTGAGGGATTTGCAGGTGGAAAAGATCTGGTTCTCAGCTTTGGAAATTTTTTGAAGCTGAGAACCAGTCCCTGGCTTACTACTTCCAGGACCCACTTGTCTGATGTTAGAGACTCCCAGTCCTGGACAAACTAAGCCAGCTTGCCCCCTACAGGTAATGGAAAATCGGCCCTGGCAAACTCATCAGGGTGCCTGTTTGGCAGGGGGTTTTGGCTGAGGGGTGGAAGCAGGTCTGCTTGTACCCCGTCTGCTTCTCCCTCTAAAGAACCCCCTCTGAGCATAGGCAGAAGAGGAGGCCTGGGCTTGGTAGAAAGGCCTATGGAAAGGCCTGCCCCTGGGATGCTGCCTCTGAGGAGTGGCCTGCCTTTCCTTGGCCTGTGCACTCCTATAGGTGGTCCTATATTCGTCCATTTTCTTCATGTAATTCTCTGTTTGCTCCCCAAACAGAGAATTACCTACAACAGGAAAATCCATGGCCTTAGTCTGGGTATCCTGTGACAGGCTAGTACATCTGAGCTAAGCCATTCTACGAAGTGCCACAGATGTAGCCATGACTCTAGATGACACATCATTGGAGTCCACTGCAGCATGGAATTGCACCTTGGATGCTTCAATACCATCAGAAGCCACCTGCTCCAGCTCCTTGGCAAGCTGGCCAGGGACCCGTTTTGCTAAAGCCATGACTGTGTCCCATTTGGATTTTTGATACCTAGCAGTATAGGCCATATAGTTGGCTTGTCTGAGTCCCAAGGATGCTGCCATGTACTGTTTCTTTGCCATGGCATCAATCCTCCTGGAGTCCTTGTCTGGGGGGTGTGATGCCAAGGGAATATTTGCCTTATTACAGGCTGCAGCCTGCACAACCCCAACATAGCTGCATTGTTGTGAAAGGAACTCCATATCCGAGCCTGACAATGTATACCTCTTGTCCATTCTTTTATCCACAGGAGGTATAGTATTAGAAGTCTTTAAAATCTTAAATGTCTGTTTCCCAAAAGATTTATGTAAGGGAATAGACAGCCTCCTAGACTCTGGGATATCCATCATTTCCACATAGTCAGGCTCCTCCTGGTCATCCACAGCTTCTTCCATAGGAAGCTGGAGGGTTTCAGACACTTTTTTATAAAACATGAAATGGGAGGGGGCCTCAGAAAGCCTAGGAGGAGACACTCCTGAAGGTCTGTCTGGGGACATGTCCGGGTCAATGGGCACATCCAGACTTTCAAAACCACATTCACTTTCCTCATACTCCTCTTCCTCCTCCTCCAGTTAATAATATTCCTCTAAATCATAATCTTGAACCGGTGGAACCAGCCGAACCGAGCGCCTCCCTGATGGTGCCGGTTCGGTCGGAACCGGGGAAAGCAACTGCACAATTTTTATCACTTTGGCTATTTCTTCAGCGGTTGGAGAAGAAAGTTTTGGATCCACACCAGCTGATTTTTCCTTTCTTGTTCTCTTAGCTGGAACCGACTCCTCAGAATCGGCTCTCCTTTTGGCCGAAGAAGTCTCGCCCTGGTCAGAGGGCACGCCTTCTGGTTCGGTTTGAACCGAACCGGGCTGGCCATCCGGTTCAGCGGACTTTTTGGCCTCCCTTTCCCTGAGCCTACCAACTCTCTTTTCTAGGGTAGCTGCAGGAAAATGTTTACAAATCTGGCAGTCTGCATTGAGGTGGTCAAACCCAAGACAATAAACACAGGTGGTGTGGGGGTCAGCCTTAGCAAAGACTTCCCCACACACATTGCAGTGTTGAAACCCAGTGGGCCCGGTTTTTCTTTGGGTTTTCAGACATTGTGCCAGTCCTAACTGAACTTACCCTTTTAATGGCAATCCGCCAGGCAAGACCCTCTTATCGGTTCCTGACCGTGTCACGGGTCTTGGAAAAAACATAATAAAATCTGTTTTTTAGAACCAATAAGAACCCGTAACCGCACACTAAAAGTTCAAATAAAGATTTAACAACTTGATCGGTTCAAACTGAACCGATGAACCGTTTACAAGTTCCACACAGAAAGAAAATAAAATAACCTATCTAGTACTCACAAATACCACAGACAGAGACTGAACCGACAGGTTATGGTTTAAATTCGGCCGAAAACCGAGAAAAGCGGTACTTTAACCGACAAATTGAACCAAGCAGAAGGAGAAATCTCCGGAGCGACTGTTCAGTGAGGCGGAGTAAAGAATCTGATGGTTTGAGTTCAAACAGCAACAGACAGACAGAGTCTCAACCGAGCTAGAGCTCAATGTTCCATGCCTGGCATGGAAAGTTAACTCTTTCACCTCCAGGGCAGTTCGAAGGTTGGGACTCACTGCTATTGTCAGAATACAGCAAGACTTCATGTTGTTTGAAATTATACTTCCGATTTTTGATTACGGGGATGTAGTCTATGGCACCACCTCACCATCCACTCTGGCCAGCCTGGACACACACTTTCATTCCTTCTGCCGCTTCATACTGTAAAGTCCTAAACTGACGCACCACTGTGACCTATACAGCTCCCTGGCCTTTCCCTCACTCTCGGCCCGCAGACTAATCCACTGATCTAGAGTTGCTACTAAATACTGGTCCCATACCCTTCATCCCTACCTGAATTCTACCTTAACTTCTCAACCCCCGTCGGCATACTCGCTGCGGCACTCGGATACGAGGCGTTTCCATATCCCTCATATGCATACCTCTATGGGCCAGGCTGCGCTTAGTTACCGTTCACCTAAACTATGGAATGACCTCCCAACAGATATCTGCCACTTCTCTAATCAGACACCTCAACACCCGCCTCCACGAAAATTTCCTCATGGTCTGCTCCTGCACCAGGCCTACACATTAGTAGGCCCCAAGCCCTACTGGGCTACTATACCATGTTATATCAACCGTACATTCTGGCATCGTACGCAATCCTTCTTTAAAGTCTACAAACCAATAGTTGTGTTAATTTTCTCTGTACAATGTAATGGTATTTGCAATGTTTTGTCTCTGTGCCTGCCTAGTTTTATTTAAGTTGCATGTCCGCCCTAGCTACCTACTTGTATAGTCTCTCATATTGTGCCTCCTCAACTGTACAAAGTATTTGTGTATTGATGTCCTCTCATTGTCCCCTCCCCTGTTCCCCCAGGTCGCATCTGGAAACAAGTGGTTAGCCGCTCAGCATGCCTGCCTGGTTAAACTCTTAAATAAATAAATTACCTTTACCATAGTAAGATCATATATACACACACACACACACACACACACACACACACACACACAACACCCCACACACCACGTCCAGACCTCCGTGTTTCACGGACTTTAGCTATTTCATGGCACAAACCCTGCAATCTTGGTTCAAAATACGTGCCCAGTCTATCCTTGCCTCAATTTTTTACTAGTTGAGATTGTTGGCTATGGAAGCAGATTTCCTTCCAGCACACACAGATCTCACCTTCAAGAGATGGCACCACTTAGGACTATCTTATTTTTCTAAATTTTTGGATGCAGAAGGAGTTAAACCTTATACGTCTTTACAGGCCTAATATGACCTCACAAATAGAGAACATTGTAGATATCTTCAAGTCCGTACTTTTTTACTGCATAAGAATCTAACAGGAGTGGTCTCCCAGACCCTCTGCCACTTCTATCTATCACTCTGGGTGCTGTTGAAGGCGATGTTTGACAACATTTGACAGGCCTTCTCTGTAAGGGTCTAGAGGAATATATTGGAGACTCCACCCATTCCATCCTAGACACACGGAATGCAGAGTTGTCTTCCAATATTCCCTACCTTACATGGATTAAAGAAAACTATTCCATCTATTAAAGTTTCTTCTGCACCCTATTGGCACAAATTTTTGTGGAAGCGCGAAATATCAAAATTTAAATACCTGTAAATGTTCTTTCTCCGATGACTGGTCTCCAGGCTTCCTTACACATGGGCTGTACCTCCTGATGCAGATAGAAAGGCAGGAACTTGATCTCTGCAGCTGAGTATATCCAACCTTCCACTTCCCGTTTCCCTCAGTTCTTCCGAAAGCAGTCCAAATGTGGCAATACTACATGAACTTGGAAACAAAAACAAGAAAATTAAGGCATACATGGCCAACTGGCCAGCCAACTATGTACATTCTGAGAGGGAGGCAGAAGCCCGGAGACCAGCCGTCGGAGAAAGAAAACTTACAAGTATTTAAACTTAGTTTTCTCTCTCCTAAGCTGGTCTCCAGGTTTCCTTACACGTGGGATATACAAAAGCAGTACATCCCCAGATATCCCGAGTGGGAAGAATGTCAAGTGCCCTTAAGGGTCCACCACCGCTTGAAGCACTCTGTGGCCAAAGGATGCCTCAGCCGAGGACATCACATCCAGTTTGTAAAATTTTGTAAATGTGTGAATGGATGACCATGTGGCCGCCCTGCATAGGTCTGCTGGAGATGCTTCTCTGAAGTCCGCCCATGAAGTGGCCATGGCTCTGGTGGAATGGGCTCTCACTGGGCCAGGTAAAGTTACTCCAGCCTTATCATAAGCTGTGGTGATGACAGAACGGATCCATTTGGCGATAGTCTCTTTTGAAGCTTTTTTACCCATATTTTGACCTGTAGTTAGAATAAACAAACTTGACGTTTTGCGAATAGAATCCGTTCTTTTAATACACACTTTCATGGCTCTTCTCGGATCTAGTGTGTGAAATTTCCTTTCCTTTTCATTTTTTGGGTGTGGGCAGAAGGCAGGCAGAATCAGATTTTGGTTGCAATGGAAGGGACATATAACTTTTGGCAAAAAACCTGGATCTGTTCGAAGCACCACAGAGTCCTGATGAAAAACAGTATACGGCTCTTTGGTGGACAATGCTCCTAGCTCGTAGATTCTCCTGGCTGAAGTAACAGCTATGAGAAAGGCGACCTTCACTGTGAGATGCATGAAGGATGTCTCCTTGAGAGGCTCAAAAGGAGCCTTGGTCAAAGCCTTGAGAACCAGATTAAGTCTCCAAGGTGGTACAGTTGGCTTGATTGGAGAGTGTTTTAATGTTGCTGCCCTTAGAAACCTCCTGACATTGGGATGTGAGCCCAATTCCCTGAATCCACCAACAAGAGCACCCCCAGTGCAGAAACCTGAACTCATAAGGTGGCTGGTTACAATCCTTTGTCAAACCCCTCTTGAAGAAACTGCAGTAGTGCAGGCAATGATACTGGATGGTTCTGTATGTGTTTGGATTGAAGCCAGAACAAGAATTTCCTCCAGATGCTATAATACACTTTAGAGGAAGAGGGGCGACGCGAGTTCACCATCATTTCAATAACAGTAGCTGTGTAGCCTAGCTCTTTGAAAGTTTCCTGCTCAATCTCCAGGCCGAGAGGGACAGGTTGTTCAAACTGGGATGTAGAACCGGACCCTGATGGAGAAGGTCTGGGCTGATCTGGAAGGTTAGAGGTGGTCGCCTTGACAGATGAATGACAAGCGGAACCATGGGCGACGAGGCCATCGGGGACAGACTAGAATCACTTCTGCCCTGTCCAGAGCCACTTTGTGGAGGACTCTGGATAGAAGCGGTATTGGAGGAAAGGGGAAATTGTTTAATCAAGAAAGGCACACTAAGCTGAAGTTTGTTTCCAGGTGTGATCTGGGAGCACAAGGAAGTTAACTGACTTGCTCAGGCTCACACACTATGCAGGTGGGGGCTGATGGTATTCAAACCCAGGTCTCCAGCTCAGTGCCCTTAACCGCTATGCTATATTGCTTCCTACAAGAGACCGAACTGACCCCCGTCTAGGTAAAAGGCGTCCTGAGCCACCGCTAGTTTGTCCTTGGCCAGGGAGCAGAATTGCTTTACCTTGGAATTTCGCCAGCAGGCGAAAGGATCTATCTGAGGATTGCCCCACTGTTCTGTTAGGATGTGGAAGAAACTGTCCTTCAGCTCCCATTCTCCTGGTAGAACATCCTTGTGACTGAGCCAGTCTGCTGTGACATTTTCCTTTTCTGGAATATACACCGCTCTTATGCTTGCCAGGTGGTACTCAGCCCACTGAAAGAGAAGAAGGGACTCCTGTAGTATTTCTGAGCTTCTTGTGCTGCCCTGATGGTTGATGTATGCCATCGTTGTCCGACTGTCTGTTAGAATCAGTACGTCCCGGTTGAGGACTTGCTGTTCGAAGTGCATCAGGGCAAGGAGTACTGCTCTCATCTCGAGGACTTTATGCTGTACCTTGCTTCTAACAGCGACCACTTGCCCTGTGCTGACAGCTAATGTAGGTGAGCCCCCCAGCCCAAGGCTTGCATCAGTCGTGATTCGGATTTGGTGTGGATGGCCCAACCTGCAACCCCTCATGACATTTGTCCTCCGAATCCACTACTGGAGGGAGGTTTTTATTTGTTGAGAAACTAGAATGAGTTGGTGTTGGCTGCATCTGGACTGGGACCACAGTCTGAGCAAATGTGCATGTGGATTAGAGCCCAAGGGACTGAATCCGCCAGTGAAAGTAGAGTCCCAATTAGCTGACTGAAGGATTGAGCAGGCAGCTGAGGAGCTGTGTGAAACTTCTTGATGAGCATCAGCAGGTCCCTGAATTTCATTTACAGGGAAAAGACCTTGTTGGCTTGTGTCACGAAGTCTGCCCCCAGGTGGTTCAAGGTCTGGCTTGGGGTTAGGGAACGCTTTCTCCAGTTGATGACAAATCCCTGTGCCATCAGGCACCGGACTACCTCCGCCACTGCTTGGTCGAGCAGCGGGGTCTTGATGAGAATATCATCCAAATATGGGAAAAGTTGTATCCCTCGGTTCTGAAGGTGAGCTATGACTGCTACTAGTACCTTTGAGAATGTCCTTGGGGCTTAAGAAAGCCCGAATGACAGAGGTTTGAATTGGAAGTGCTGCTCCCCCACCTTGAACCAGAGATATGGCCTGTGTAGTCCCTGGATGGGAAAATGCAAATAGGCATCTTGCAGATCGATGGATGCCAGAAAATCCCCTTGTTGCAACTCCCTGGTGATTGATGACAAGGTTTCAATCTTGAAGGGTCTGCTGCGGACAAAGCAATTCAGGAATTTGAGGTCTAGGACTGGCCTGAATCCCACTGTGCATTTTGGCACGATGAAGAATAGGGAGTAGACCCCCCCCCCCGACTGATCTCTGTGGGGGGAACTTGCTTGACAGCCCCTGCTTGCAGAGGGTCTATAATGGCCTGTAACATCGCCTGTCTTTTGGGCAGGCTGCCAGAGATTGGGGGGGGCACCACATGAGGTAGTGGGGGCTTGGATTTGAATTCTATTATGTAACCCTTGCTGATTATGTCTAGAACCCATCTGTCTGACGTGGCTTGGACCCATTCCTCGACAAAATTTGAAAGTCTGCCCCCAACTCAAGGATGGGCCTGGATAGCTTCATTGTGACTTCTTGTTGCTGTTCCCAGTGTCTCTAGTCTGGTGCCACCACCACCACCACCACCACCAGATCCGCCCCCTCTGAAGTCATGCTGCTTACGCGAGGAGAACCATGTTCTTGTTCCCCTGAGAAGTTAAGAGTTTTGACCCTTGTTGTAACCTCGGTCACGAAAATTGCATCTGGGGCCAGAGGACCATGATTTGCCCCTGCCCCTTGACTGGGGCATGTGTACTTTAGCAGTCTCCCCAGATTCCTTCACCACCTCCTTCAGGGGTGAACCACACAGGAGATTACCTTCATAGGGTGTGTTTACCAAATGGCTCTTCGAAGAGGCATCTGCTTGCCAGGCCCAAAGCAAGAGGTTGTGGCGAGCAGAGGTTTGATAAAACATGGTCCGAATGGCGCGCCTGACTGCCTTCTCAGACACATCTACTGCATAAGCTGAAGTTAAACCCATTAACTGCAGCTGATGAATAATAGGTGTGTTCTTCTCTGGGTCCTCAGCGAACTGAAAGGCTAAATCAGAGGCCCAGGGCAGCTCTGGACGAAAACAGATTGGCGGTTGCTGTCTTGAGAGACACTGCTGATGCCTGGAAGGCCTTCTTAAGTGAGGCATCCACTTTCCTATCCACCTGTCTCTGAGCGATGCCCCTCCTTTGGCTTGGATGACAGTCTTCTTGGTTAGGTCCGAAATTAGAGGATCAATTCTGGGGCAGTCTAACCACTTTTCAGATTAAGCTTCTCAAGTTTGACAAGCAGCAGAGATCTGCCGGGGCACTGGACAGGTGTGTTCTGGACCTTGCCATTCCTCCTTTACCAAGTCCTCTATGGCAGGAGGAATAGGGAAAGCTGTGGCCAGTTTGAAGGCAGATGCCAGGCGAAAAGCCTGTTTCAGCTGGGTGGGAACCACTGAGGAAGATCTGAGGTGAATCTTGGCTATGACCTTTTTTATGAAAAAATGTAAGCCCTCCAGGTCAAAAGTTTCTGGATGGGGAGTCGCAGAGTCCGATGAGGAGCCCACTAGCTCTCCCTCTTTGGGAGAAGATGAACTGGAGTCTGAGGAGTCGGGGGAAGGCTCCCTGTGACGTTTTCCTTTATGAGTGCCCCTAGATCTACTTTGAGAACTTTTCTTTCTCCTGTGGAGTGAGGAATACTGATCCTCCTCATCCGAGGATCTGTTCCTGTATCGCAATTTTTTCCTTTTATAGTAGTGATGTGAGGACAACTGCCCCTCTTCGGATGAGAATGGGGATGGGGTCTTCTTTCTTTTTGCCTTCTTGCAGGTCTCACATCTGGTGACCCCGGAGGTTGCCAGTCGAAGCATGCAGGGTCCAGAGCAAAGGCCCTATTTAACTTGTCTATGAAGTCTGGGGCCAGAGAGGGGCTGTGGACTGCTGGGTCTCCCTGGTGGCCGCTGCTCGCTCAGACAGGTCTGTCTGCTGGCTACCAGTCTGAGCCAAGAAGGGGTTGCCTCCGTCCTGTCCTCCCCATTCGCAGACGTTGCCTTCTCACATTTTAGGCAAAGTGACCCAGCGAAGGTGATTAGTAGCAGGGACTTGCAGCGCTGGCATTTTCTGCCCCTGGAAGGTTTGTCTGAGGCCATGACACCAAATGGCCTTACTCCCCTTGACCCCTTTGATTCAGCATATCTCTCCCCCTCCCCCCCCCGGAGGTTTCCTGATACTATGTTGTTGTAGCTGCAAAAGACTGAGCTGCTCCCCTTTTTCCTTTTTGTAATCAGTAATTTTATTAAGTTCTTTAAAGTCTATCTAGGAATCCCCCGTGCGTCCCTGCTTGCTGTATTGGAGGGAGCCTGCACAACACTGAGTAGAAGCTCCACTGGACTGGATTACCTCTCATGCACTGCAGCGCTTGTTGAGAGTTCACTGAACGTCGACGAGCTGCTATACTAGCGCTACAGGCCCACCATCGACGAGCGGCTGCGGCGATCAAAATGCCAGTTGTCAACGGAAAATACACGGAGCTGCCGCCGGTGAGGGATAGATCCTTATTAGGCACTCCGGGCTGTTTTTATTCCCGATCAGCTGAAAATGGCAATTAGAAGAATTCCAGGAGATTGCTTTGAGTTTGCTGGCTGAGCCAAAATCGCAGGAAAAAACACTGCAGTGAAGTGGGGCCAGTCTGTGCAGCTTGCCAGGCTGAGACTGGAACCCACACAGGAGCGCTGAAACACACCTACGATTCCTCAGAAATCCAAGTGAATAAGAAATTGTTTGCCTTATAGTCTGCAATCTTCAGCTCTGCCACTTGGTGACAGAGCTCTGCTTGCAGAGTACCTGCCAGTCTGAAGGCAGGAAGTAAACCGGGAAATAGGAAGTGGAGGGCTGCATGTCCCCTGCTGCAGAGATCAAGTTCCTGCCTTCCTATCTGCATCAGGAGGTACAGCCTATGTGTAAGGAAGCCCGGAGACCAGCTTAGGAAAAAGAATATTTTATTACCTCTGCATCCCTCACAAAATTCCTTCCTGCACATTATGGTCAGTGCTGCAGGATGTGTGGGAATACACTAGTTGCTACACAAACCCATATTTTTCGGGACATGTCTGGTGTTCGTTCCCTTCTGGAAACAGACAATGAACGTATTACTCCAGAAATGGTGCTGTTGGCTATACCCCCAGGTAAGAAGGTTCCAACCCATTCCCTTGTATATGTCTATTTCTTGGTAGCTACAAAGCTATAACTCTGTCTTGGAGACAACCACAGTCACTGCAAGGCATGACATTATAAATGACATATTGAATGGAACATCTTACGGCCCTATGTACAGGCCATATATCACTCTTCAAATTGAAATGGAGGAGCTGGGTTTTTTACATATCCAAGGAGGATGAGGCACTTGTTCCTTGACCTTGCTTATGCCTGGTAATGGGAAGCACTGGTTACCGCAGTACCCAAGGGGAATGTTTTTGAGGACCACTGGGGCAGCCTGGTCCTCAGGACTTACTTACCTCACAGAGTATTGGGGAGTTCTTGAGATTGAGACTCCTTCACATACCTTAGAGGGGGCTCTTCTATAATTAATTATGACTGTACTTGTACAAAATAACCTGCTTGTCTGAACAGCCAACTAGTCACCATCTAGTTGAACTGTTTGCACTGATGAATATTTGATAATACCATTCTCTGCAGTCACTAAAGAATTAAAAAAAAAAAAAAGTTTAGAGTAACAATACTGAAAATTAGCCAAGTTATGAGTGAATGTTGAAATACTGTAACATTCAGTCATACCTTGAACATTTTCACCATATTTGTACACCAAGTTTTCAGCATGGCCTTCTTATTACTCCATCTCATGAACCCAGTAGGTGAAAATTTTCAAATTCCTGCCAAAAACTGTCATTCCGCACCACAGGTGAAAAAACACATTTTGGCCAGAATTCAAAAACTGACAGCCATCATGTTTTGTTAAGTGGTGTGAAAAAATGGCTATGTGGAAAATTTGGGGTCAAAATATTTAAAATTACCAAAGTTACGAGCGAGCATAGAAAAATTTAAACATATGTGCATACCTTTGACATTTTTACATATTTCGACCCCCAAATTTTCAACATAGCCTTCTTATGACCCCACATTATGAACACGGGCAGTGAACATTTTCAAATCCTGCCCGAAAGGCAATTCTGCAATGTAACCACAAAAATCACCTTTCGCGACTCATCTGCATAATTCCATAGCCACTGGCCATGAGGTGGTGTTCCAAAAAGGCCATGTTGAAAATGTGGGGTGGGGCAGATTGGCATGGCATTGTTTTAACAGATTTAACAACAAACAAAACAAAAAACAACATTGAGGGACAGTTTTCTTTATTTCAGGTATATTCAGACACTGGGATTGGGCACCCAGTGTCAGGCTCGTCGGGGAATGGGGGGTGAGCGACCCGGAGGGGAGGGAGAGTTGAGAGAAGCAGTACCAGAGGTGGGCACCTTGAACCGCTTATATATTAAACATAAGACTGGGAAGGACGGGCGAGTCAACTGGAGGGGAAGGGGAGAAAGAAAGAAACAGTACCAAGGGGGAGGGGGGAGAGAGAGCTGTTTGATTGAGGAGCCATTCTGGAGCGGACTAAAAGAAAAAATTACTCACCTTAGTAATGTTGTTTCTTCTAATGGAGTCTTGCTATATTATGACTATTGCAGTTTGCCCCAGCCTTAGAACTGCTCGGAGGTGGAGAGTTAACTCCATGCAGAGCTATGGAGCTTAGAGCGAGCTCGGTTCAGAAGCTTCGTTTGGCTGGTTTCAAACCAGAACTGGCCAGATCTTTAATAGCAAAACTCACTAAGGTTCTGTGTGGAAGCTGTAACCTACACTCAGCTAACTGGCTACTAATATATTAACACATTTTACTGGTCCCAACACAAAGACTCAAGTCAGTGGACCAGAAAAATTAAGATAAAATAACTAAATGAACACAAACCCAAACATGAAGAGGCATCAATAAATGCCAACAGAGGACTACCCACACCATACCCCAAAGTAGGAGTTCTGAGAGGGCAGGTTGGGAGGTTTAATATAGCAAGACTCCATTAGAAGAAACAACATTACTAAGGTGAGTAATCTTTCTTCAAACAACATGAAGTCTTGCCATATTATGACTATTGCAGACTACACAGCAGTACCTCCATAGAGGAGGGACAGAACCTACTTAGGGAATAATAGGCTCTGAAGCACAGTTGTGTGCTAAACCGAGCATCCCCTCCTGGCCTGAATATCCAGGGGAGTAATGCTTGGTGAAAGTGTGTACTGTCTTCCAAGTAGCTGCCTGACATATCTCCAAGATAGGGATGTCTCTAGCAGCAGCTAGAGATGCAGCTGTACCTCTGGTAGAGTGAGCCCTCAGGCCTGAGGGGGAACCTTACCCAGCTTTTGATAGCAAAATTAGAACAAGAAACATCCACCTGGCAATGGATCTTTTAGTGGCAGGTCTCCTTTCCCAACCTCACCATAAGTGAGAAACAGTTGGAGGAGTCAAACCTGTGACCTTGGTACGCCTATGTAGTAACTTAGGGCCCTCTTAACATCTAAGCTTGTGCAGCCTCCTCTCACCAGAGGAGGAATTGTCAGTGAAGAACACTGAGGAAGTGAACTAGCTGGTTAAGGTGGAAATCTGAAACCACCTTAGGCAAAACTTCCTGTTAGTCCTGAGGACCACTTTATCCCTGTGAAAGGAAATAAAGTCGGTTTCTACTGATAAAGCCTGTAACTCACTTATCGCCTGGCAGAAGTGATGGCTACCAGAAATACAGTTTTCCAAGTCATACTTAAGCTCTGCGAAGACAGAGGCTCAAAGGGGGTTGCATTAGCTGAGCAATGCATACATTAAGATCCCAAGCCGGGGCAGGGACCCTGAATGGGGGACTGGTGTGAAGCAATCCTTTAAAAAACTTGGAAAATACAGGATGAGCAGAGAGAGAAGAGGGTTTCCCTGCTGAAATGAAGGCAGAGACCGCAGCCAAGTGCACTTTCAGGGTGGCTGGTCTCAGTCCCAAAGAATTAAGATGGACCATGTAGTCCAATACAGTAGGTAGATCAGCAGATTCTGGGGAAACATGCTTCCCAGAACACCATATGGAAAACCTTTTCCACTTGGAGTTATAGGTAGTTCTGGTGGAAGGCTTCCTAGCAGCCTTCAGGATTTCGAGAACACTTTGAGAAAGTTGCAAATCAGCAAATCCTAACTGCTCAAGAGCCAAGCCTTGAGGTTGAGGGATTGAGATTCGATACCAAACTCTCCCTGAGCACAGGTTAACAGATTGTGGTTCCTGGGGAGACACAGGGAAGATGGACTGCTAAGGACAGAAGGGAGTGGTACCAGGGCTGCCTGGCCCAGTCTGGAGCAATTCAGGATCATTTTGCAGGGCTGAGACCTGATTTTGACTAGTACTTTGAACAGGAGAGGGAAGGGGGGAAAAGGCATAAAGAAACTTCCCTTCCCAATCGAGGAGAAAGGCATCCAGGGGAACTGAGCCCAACACTGGGGGCCTGCAACAAAACAGTGGAAGTTGATAATTGTCTGGGGCTGCGAAAAGATCTATCTGAGGAGTGCCCCATCTGGCAAACACTATCCCCAGTACTAGGGGATCCAGTGACCATTCGTGATGGCCCTGGGAAATCCTGCTGAGGGCATCTGCCAAGACATTGTCCTTGCCTGGGAGGTGAACTGCTATGAGGGAAGTGTTCAGGGAGTAAGCCAGACACCACAACTTCATTGCCTCGGTGCACAAGGCTGAAGACCGAGTGCCCCCTTGTTTGTTGATGTACCACATTGTAGTGGTGTTGTCTGTTCTGACCTGTACCACCTTGTTCTGAACAGATGCAGAGAAAACCTGAAGTGCTAGAAAACAGCTCTGAGTTCCAACAGATTGATGTGGAGCAGAGATTCCTGAGGGACCATAATCCCTGGGTGGAGAGGTCGCCCATGAGCTCCCCATCCCAAGAGGATGCATCTGTAGTAAGGTCAAGGAATGGGACAGAGGGATGAAAGGCACCCCTGTCTCAGATTGCTCTGATCCTGCCACCACTGAAGGGCCTGGATCAGGGTCGAGTCACTGGGATTAATTTGGATAGAGGATCTCTTCTTTGAGACCAGAAAGCTCTCAAATGGAACTGAATGTCCTCATCTGAAATCTTGCTCCTTGCACCACAGCTGTGGAGGCAGTAGCATGTGCCCTAGAAGCTGCAGGAAATGCCTTGCTGATCGAGAACCTGCAGAGTGAAGGAGGCGGCCAGGGCCACTAAGGTCCTTACCCTTTCCAAGGGAAGGAAGGCTCTGGCCTGCTTTGTATCCAGTTCTGCGCCTATAAAGGTGAGTACCTGGACAGGTTCCAAAACTGACTTTGGAAGATTGAGAAGAAACCCCAGAGAGGTAAGCAGCTGCTGGGTAACTAGCAGGTGTGATTTGACCTGGTCTGGAGACTGACCCACAATGAGCCAGTCGTCCAGGTAGGGAAAAATGGCAATCTTTTGCCTTCTTAGGTGAGCGACTGCTACTGCCAGACACTTTGTGAACACCCTTGGGGCAGAAGTGAGGCTGAAGGGCATTGCTCTGAACTGATAATGGCCTGAGGGCAGTTCGAATCTGAGGTACTTTCGATGGGAGCTTCTGATAAGAACATGGAAGTAGGCATCTTTGAGGTCCAGGGAGGCTAGCCAGTCCCCTGGCCTTAGGGAGGGTAAAATCATTCCCCGTGTCACCATTTTGAACTTTGGCTTTAAAAGGTGCTTGTTTAGATATCTTAGATCCAGGATAGGCCGCCACTCTCCTGTCTTTTTTGGGGTAAGGAAGTACCTGGAGTACAGACCCTTGCGCCCTGGTGAAGGGGAGAAACCTTTTCTACAGCTCTGAGAGCTTGGAGGGTTGAGACTTCTGTTTCCAAAGCAAGAGTCTCTGAAGGGGTTGTAGGTGGAAAAGATCTGGCTCTCATCTTTGGAAATTTCTTGAAGCTGAGAACCAGACCCTGGCTCACTACTTCCAGGACCCATCTGTCTGAAGTTAAAGACTGCCAGTCCTGGACGAAGTGAGCCAACCTGCCCCCTACAGGTAGTGGACAGCTGACCCTGGGTATCCCATCAGGGTGACTGTTTGGCAGTGGCTTTAGGCTGAGGGGTGGGAGCAGGCCTGCTCAAACCCCGTCTGCCTCTCCCTCTGAAGAACCCCCTCTGTACATAGGCTGAAGAAGAGGGGGCCTGAGTCTGGTAAAGGCCTGTGAAAAGGCCTACCCCTACCCCTTGGGGGCTGCCTCTGAGGAGTGACTTGCCATTCCTTGGCTTGTGCACTCCTGTAAGTGGTTCTATATTCATCCATTTTCTTCATATAATTCTCTGTCTGCTCCCCAAACAAAGAATTTCCCACCACAGGAAAATCCATAGCCTTAGACTGGGTATCCTGTGACAAAGTAGTACACCTGAGCCAGGCCAATCTGCGAAAAGCCACAGATGTAACCATGACTCTAGAGGATACTTCATTAGAATCCACTGCAGCATGGAACTGCACCTTAGATGCCTCAATACCATCAAGAGCCACCTGCTCCAGCTCCTTTGAGCTGGCCAGGGACCTGTTTACTAAGGCCATGACAGTATCCCATCTAGATTTCTGGTATCTTGCAACATAAGCCATATAGTCAGCTTGTCTGAGTCCCAAGGATGCTGCCATGTATTGTTTTTGCCATGGCATCAATCTTCCTGGAATCCTTGTCAGGGATGTGAAGCCAGTGGAATATTAGCTTTATCACAGGCTGCAGCCTGAACTACCCTAACATGACTGCATTGCTGTGAAAGAAAATCTGTATCAGGATCCTGACAAAGTGTACCTCCTGTCCATCTTTTTATCCACAGGAGGCACAGAATTAGAGCTTTTAAAATTTTTACTGTTTGTTTTCTAAAGGATTTATGTAAAGGATGGACAACCTCCTGACTCTGGGATATCCATCATCTCCACATAGTCAGGCTCCTCTTGCTCATCCAACCTCCTCTAAGGGAAGCTGGAGGGTCTCAGCAACTTTTTATAAAACACAAATGAGAAAGGACTCAGAAAGCCTAGGGGAGACTCACCTGAAGGTCTGTCTGGGAGATGTCCGTTCAATGGGCACATCCAGACTTTCAAAATCACATTCACACTGATCATAATCCTCATCCCCTCCTCTGGTTCATAGAACTCTTCTATATCATAATCCTGAACCACTGGAACCGACCAAACCGACCTTTTCCAGACAGTGGCGGTTCAGAGGGAACTGGGACAGGACTGGACAATCTGTATTGCCCTGACTATCTCAGCAGCAGTTGGAGAAGAATTTTGGACTCCAAACCTGCTGATTTTTAGATTTCTTTGCTGGAACTGGCTCCTCAGAGCCAGCTTTTCGCTTGCCCGAGGAAGTCTCGCCTGGTCAGAGAGTTACCTCTCCGGTTCGGTTGGCACCGAACTGGCTGGCCATCCGGTCAGCCGGACTTTTGGCCTCGCCCTGAGCCTGCCCACTCTCTGTCCAGGGTGGCTGCAGGGAAATTTTACAAATCTGGCAGTCTGAATTGAGGTGGTCAAACCCCAGACAACAGACATGAGTGTGTGGGTCAGCCTTGGCAAAGGCTTCCCACAGACACTACAGTGTTGAAACCCAGTGGGCCCCGTTTTTCTATTGGTTTCAGACATGATGCCAGCCTAACCAACCAACTTGCCCTTTTGATGGCAGTGCCAGGTAAGACACCTTATCGGTTCCAAACGTGTCACGGGTCCTGGAAAAACATAATGAAATCCGTTTTTTAGAACCGATAAGAACCGGAACACACTCTAAAAGGTCTTAAAAGGCTTTAAACTTATATTTAAATACAACTCAATCGGTTCAACCGAACCGATAATACTTTTACAAGTTCCACACAGAAAAAACCCTATCTATTACTTACGATTACCATAGACAGAGCCTGAACCGATCGGTTTTGAGGTTAAAATAATGAAATCGTGGTTAAATTAAACCGAGAAATAACGCTTTAAACCGAAGAAATTAACCGAGCAACAGGAGGAATCTCCGGAGCGACTGTTCAGTGAGGCGGAGTAAAGAATCTGACGGTTTCGGTTTGAAACCAGCCAAACAGAGCTTCTGAACCGAGCTTGCGCTCTAAGCTCCATGCTCTGCATGGAAGTTAACTCTTTCACCTCCGGAGCAGTTCTAAGGCTGGGGCAAACTGCAATAGTCATAATATAGCAAGACTTCATGTTGTTTGAACCCAAGACGGGGTGGCAGCAACACTGTAAATGCTGAAAGCCAATCAGCTGCTTGCTGACCAGCTTCTGATTGGAGCGGCTTCGATCCTCTCAACTACATGAAGTTTCCGCCCAGCAAGAGGCAAGTGGTGTCATGACCACAGTGCGTAGTCATTGGTCTGGACTGCCAAGCCCCTTCCAATTTGAGCTGCAATGGGCTCGGCAGTGGCACACCTCCAAAATGCAATTTGCAGTAACAAAAACACTGCTTGTGTACGTGCAAGAAAACGTAAAAACAATGCAAAACTTCTGACAATACATTTTCTGTGGCAGAACTGCCACCAAGCATTACCCATAGTACAATCCCAACTCAAAGCCAGTGTTCTAACCACCAGACCACACCGCTTCATCCATATTCGTACGCTGTGACAGCATGCAGATTATGCCTCAATACAGCAGCGACTGATAGAAACATTTTTTGAAACAGTCTGCTTGACTGCACTACCTGCCAAGCAGCCCTTAATAAATGTGATCCGATAATTTAAATTACGGGGATGTACTTGTTTTACGCCACTGCAATGAACGATTTTAAAACACTAATTTATTATAAAACTCAACTCCTACTTAAAGAGGAATGAGGTATTCTAGAGTAGGGATCACACCCCATAATGTGCCTCGAGGTGGTACCTCACCTTAGACTCGGGCTGTAAATACCACCCCCTTGTCATGTTACTATAGTATCATCCCTACTCAGTCATGCCTTATTGTACGTACAGTGTGTGGTGGTGGAAATTAAAGAGCAACTATTACAATAAAAAGCTTAAAAACACTAGATTTACACCAATTATGTTTTAACTTTATGGTTTCCTAGTTAATTGTCTTTTCAGTTACTTTGTCCTGCTCTTGGTCTACTAAATAGTGTGGATAATGTAGCACTTATTTCACTGAGCCTTTCAAAATGTATCTGACTCTCCCCTGCTAACCACACAACTGCTGTTTGCAACATCACAGTCTGTTGTCATGGTGAGCACTATGATGTCATAAACCAAGGCACTGAGAGGTTAACAGGGGAGAGGCAATTGTTTTTTATACAGACATTTTAGATGGACTAGCAATGTGTGCTGTAAATCTTTGAAAGTAACATTAAAAGCAGGGCCACAGATAAGATTTTTTGCAATGAGTAGTGTACTCCTCATTTTGAAAGTGAAGTGAGTAAAACCAAATTCAGATGTATACGAATGGCTGGACAGACTGGAGTGTGGAGTACATTTTTAAAAACAATGTCATTTTTTCTAAGAATTGATCAAGTGCTAACAATGCTCCAGATAATGTTGGTAGGTAGAAGACATTTACTCACCAGTTTTAAAATGTAGCAAGTAAAACAAAATTGAGATGCATACAAGTGCTGTAAATGTGGAAAAAACTGCTCCTTTTGAATCACCAGTTATGTTATGAAGAACTATCCTTTGGAGTGTGGGGTATTTCGAAATGTTGGGTGAGTATTGGTACTCATTAAAAAAATGTTCTGAAGAGTATTTCCTAAAATGAGGTGAGTAAAATAAATCAGTACTCCTCTTATCTGGAGCCCTGATTAAAGGTGAAAAAAACGTACTCTCTGGTAAATTGTAACAGGTCAGACATCTTCTTTATGAAAGCACATACTGAAGTGCACAGTAGCTCTCCAAGGCATAAACAGAAAAACAGGATTAGTGAGGGTGACACATCGTAACACCCTTCTAGTTCACAGAATAGATGCCTACATATCCATAATTTTCTGAAGGCAATCTCTTCACTCTAACCAAGCAATCCAGTTACTAGATCACAACAGTAATTTTAAAATAGTTATATAAAGAATGGTGCATACTCACTTTATGATACCCTGAAGTGGATGAGACTTAATTATATAGAATTCAAAAGTAGACAATACTAAAGGCTCTAAATTAGTTGGGTGCATTACGGGTCCTGACCAATGTGTCCATCAACTAAACCAGTAGTGTGGAATATACAGTCAACTATATATATATATATCCAAAAACACAGCACCTAAAAGGAGGTTACTACTAAGCAGGGTGGGACAAATCAGTTTGTAAGCTGGTGTTCAGTTTGGCCACTAGCTTTCAAAAATCTGGTAGCTAAATCAATACTTTTGGTGGCCATTATTAAGGACTCTAAAAATCACTTTGTGGGCAGATAGATGGCCAGGAAGTTTCAAAATCTAGCTGAGAAACCAATTTTTTAATGGCCATTAGCCACCTGGCTACCTGATTTGTCCCACCCTGCTACCAAGCATTTGTTTGGGGGGGGGGGTTGGAAAGGCTATTACAGCCACATCTTAGGTCTAGGCAGGCTGGCCCACCCCTTCTGCCTCCTCTTGTGGCAGATCAGAGATGCAGTGACTTCAAAACAATTGGGCACTATGGTTTGTAGAAACAATTCAGTCTACAAATGATTTTACTTCCTCCATGTCTCAGAGATGAACTGAACCTACTGGTCTTGCAGGTTTGGGTCTGGTGTTCCACTGCAGATAAATCGAAATTTAAATACCTGTAAATTTTCTTTCTCAGACGGCTGGTCTCCGGGCTTCCTTACTCCTGGGCTGTACCTCCTGATGCTGATCCACAGGCAGGAATCGGACCTCTGCAGCAGGGGACATCCAGCTCTCCACTTCCTGTTCCTCAGTTCTTCCTAAAGCAGTCCAATGTGGCAATACTACAAGAACTTAGGAACAAAAAAACAAGAATTTTAAGGCATACATGGCCGTGAGGCCAGCCAAGTATATACATTCTAGGAGGGAATCTGAAGCCAGGAGACCAGTCGTCGGAGAAAATTTTTTTTACAGGTATTTAAATTTTGATTACTCTCTCCTAAGCTGGTCTCTGGGCTTCCTTACTCCTGGGATATACAAAAGCAGTACGTCCCCAGATGTCCTGGGCGGGAAGAATGTCACGAGCCCTAAAGGGTTCACCACCGCTTGAAACCCTCTGCCGCAAAGGATGCCTCTGCCGAGGACATCACCTCCAGTGAGAACTTTTTTTTTTTTAGGGAGTGTGAATGGATGATCAAAAGGCCACTCAGTGTCAGTGAGCTGTTGATGCTTCTCTGAATTACGCCAACGGGGGCCATGGACTCTCACTGGGCCAGAAGATACTCTGGCCTGATCATACGCTGTAGAGGTGACGGATAGAATCCGTTTGGCTATACAGTCTATTGAATCCTCGCTGCCCCAAATTTTTTCGCTAGCTGGCATGAACACAGTTGACGTTTTGCGAATAGCTTCCTCTCTTAATGTCCATTTTCTCCCTCTTCCCAGGTCTAGTGTATGACATTTTCCATCCTTGTTGCTTTTAGAGAGTGGGCAGAAGGAAGGAAGAATGAACCCTTGATTTCAATACAGGGGAGACATAACTTTGGCAAACAAAAATTGGAAATGTTCTAGCCTGATGAACGAGTGTACAGCTCTTGGGCAAGCAATGCTTTTAGTTTGCTGAAACTCCTAGCGGAAGTAATAGCTTTGAGAAAAAAGGGTGACCTTTATTTTGAGATGCATGATGGATGGCTTTAGAGGCTCTAAAGGGGGCCTTGGTCACGGCCTTGAGAACCATATTAAGATTCCAAGGTGATAGCTTTGGTGGATTGAAGATGTTTTGATGCTGCTGCTGAAGAACTACCAGACATGGGGAGATGAGCCAACAATTCCCAGGGTCCGCAAAGTGCCCCCAAGTGCAAAAAACTCTAATTTGTAAGGTGGCTGGTGTGTTGCAGTCCTTTGTCCATCTGTCTTAAAGGAACTGCATTAGTACCAGTGATTATACTGTGTCGTTCTGTATGTGTATGGAATGAAGCCAGAACCAAAATTTCCTCCGGATTCTATAATGCACTTTGCAGGAAGAAGAGACACACGAGTTCCCCATCATGTCAATAACAGGAGCTGTACTGCACAGCTCCTTGAAAAGTTTTTCCACTCACTTTTCCAGTCTAAAGAGACCAGTTGTTAAAATGGGGTGCAGAAAGTACAGTTACGTAAGAACTTACCGTAACAGTAGATCTTCGAGAACAGTTCTTGCAGCAGGTTACACCATTAGGACTGAAGCCGGCAGGCATCAGGACCCCACGGAAAAATTCTAGCTAGCTATCTTCAGAGGGACCGCCCCCGACGTCAGTCCCGCCTCCGACGTCAGGCGTAGTACATAAGGGGCGTCCCACCAGATTCCCCAGTTCTCCTGCTGGAGACTTCCGCCGCAGGCTGACATTGAAATGGGAGACCAAGATCCACCATCAGAAGACAAACGGAAAATCCCTGTTAACAAAGGTTAGGCCATGCCTCCTCCAAGGGGAAGGTGTATGGAGTATTTGGCGGTAAGAGTTGTTCTCGAAGACTACTGTTACTGCAAGTTCTTACATAACTGTACTATCTTACTTCGAGACACAGCTCTTGCAGCAGGTTACACCATTAGGACTGATTCCCAAGCAGTAGCGCTTGTAAAACACTCTGGGAGGAGGAAATAAGAAAGAACGTTCCAGGTCCTGAATCTAGGACAGGAGACCCTGTAGCACTGCCAGGCCGAAGCCTGCTCTTCGCCGTGAAGTGATGTCCAGGCTATAATGCCTGATAAAGGTATGAACAGAGCTCCAAGTGGCTGCAGCACAAATGGCAGAGGTGGAGATGTTCTCAAGTGCTGCAAAGGATGTGGCCATACCCCTAGTGGAATGGCCTCGGACTGCTCCTGGGAGGGGCCTTCGTTTGATATCATAACAGTAAGAGATGCACTGGACAAGCCAGCGAGACAGGGACTGTTTGGATACTGGTTGGCCCATCATCCTTTCGGTAAAGGGAGACGAAAAGTTGCTCAGTCACGAGTTGCTTAGTTCTGCTCAGGTAGTACCTTAAGCTGCGGTGAACATCCAGGGTGTGAAGCAGAGCCTCTCCTCTGTTAGAGTAATTAGGAAGTAGACCGCAGGTCAATATCCTGATTGACAGTGAGTGAAACCACCTTAGGCAAGAATTTAGGATTCGTCTTCAGGGATACTCTGTCCCGTGGAAAATTAAATAAGGCTCTTTGCACATGAGAGCCTGAAGCTCAAAACTCTCTCGCTGACGAACAGCAACCAAACAACGCTTTGCACAATAGAAAACGCAAGCAATCCGCTGCAGGTTCAAAAGGGGAAAGCGTGAGTTGTTCCAGGACAAAGAACAAGTCCCAAGGAGGCACTGGGTCCTTAATGGGCAGCCTAAGGTGTAACACCCCTCTTAAGAATTCTCGACAGGCATCTAACTGTGCCACTGTGCGCTGTCCCACCGAGAGATAAGCTGAAATGGCACAGAGGTGCACTTTAATAGAGGAGTAGGCGAGACCCGAACGGAAAAGGGAGAGCAGGTACTCTAACACTGCTTTCACCGACAACCTAAAGGGGAAAGGCCGCGTGCTTGCGACCACAGACAAAAACGGCGCCATTTCATGGTGTACGTCGCATCCGTTGCCGGCTTTCTGGCTGCAGAAAGGACTTCCGCAACCTCTTGCGAGACCCCGTGACGCAAGATGGCTATGTCTCTAGGAGCCATGCATGCAGGTTCAGTGAGCGTAAGTCTGGGTGGACCAGTGAACCCTTCTCCTGAGACAAGAGGTGGGAGCTGAATGGCAACGGGAGCGGAGGTTCCCGGGACAGCTGAATTAGCAAAGGGAACCAGATCTGCCTGGGCCAGAAAGGGGCCACCAGGATCATTGTTGCATGCTCCCTGCGTAGTTTGAGAAGAACTCTCTGGATCAACGGGAAGGGAGGGAAAGCGTAGAGGAATCTGTCAGCCCAGGAGAGGGCATTGCGCCTCCAGAAAACACCAGGTCTTGGATCTAGCGAGCAAAAATTGGGCAGTTTTATGCTGGATGGGGAAGCGAACAAGTCCAATTCTGGGTTCCCCATCGAAGAAACAGATCCTCTGCTACCTCCTGGAGAAGTTCCCACTGGACTCTGGCCTGGGAGCGACTCAGGCCGTCTGCATTGTGTTGTCCACCCGGAACATGTACTGTGATCAGGTTCGCTCCTGTCGGACTACCCAATCCCACACCCTCATGGCCTCCCTGCAAAGGGGGTAAGAGTGTGCGCCTCCTTGTTTGTTGAGGTAATACATCACCGCCATGTTGTCTGTCTGAAGCAGGAGAGTACTCGGCAGGATCTCCGACTGAAAAGCCTGCAGGGCATAAAGGACCACCCTCATCTCTAGGACGTTGATATGGAGGTGGGCCTCCAGAGGGGCCCACGCACTGGGCTTCACCCGTCCAGGTGTGCTCCCCACCCTAGACCTGAGGTGTCTGTGGTGAGGATTACCTCCGGGACGGCGCCATGAACGGGACGCCCATAGAGAGTGTCCCTGGGTTCTAGCCACCACTGCCAGTCTCGAATCGCGTATTCGTGATTCTGACCGGATGCTGCATGTGGTCTTGCCTTTGGTCCCATTGCACCTTGAGCATCCACTGAGTTACCCACATGTGAGCCTTGCGTAAAGGGACAGTAGGAATGGCTGCAGCCATGTGTCCAAGCTGCAAGGACCCACCTGGCTGGGCGGTCTTGTTCGACGAAAGCTCCCTGATGAGGGATCTGTCGTCTGGAAGAAATGCTCTTCCCTGAACGGTATCCAGTACTGCACCTATGAACTGCAGTTTCTGCGACGGTACCAGGAGGGACTTCTCGTGGTTGATTAGGATACCCAGAGATCGAAACAGGTCCTGGGTGCTCTGGATCGCCCGTAACAACGCCTCTCTGGAGGCGGCCATCAGAAGCCAATCGTCCAGGTACGGGAACACATAATGGCCCTGTCTCCTTAGAGACGCTGCCAAGACTGCCATGCATTTGGTAAAGACCCTGGGTGTGGATGACCGCACGAATGGAAGGGCTCGGAACTGAAGATGATGGCCGAGAAACTCAAGGCGAGGAACCTCTTGTGCGCTTGAGCTATAGGGATGTGCAGGTAAGGCATCCTGCATATCTAGAAACGCAAAAAGTGTTCTGCTTCAGCATGGGAATAAGACCCGAAGAGTTACCATGCGGAATCTTTGTAGACCGACAAATTGAGGTCGCTGAGGTCCAGAATCGGACGGAGGTCCCCTGTTTTCTTTGGAACCAGGAAGAAATAGGAATAGTATCCGTGTCCTCTCTGGTTCTCTGGGACGTACTCTATCGCTCCCTTTTGTAGGAGCACGAGTACTTCTTGTCTGATCAATGACTTGTGCTGACCCGGGTACCGGGAGAGCAACGGAGGCCTCGAGGGTGGCTTTTCCACGAATTCTATAAAGTGACCTCTTCCGACCAACTGTAGAACCCACCTGTCGGTGGTTATAGCCTGCCATCCCGGCAGGAAATTCGCAATGCGACCCCCGACCATGACGTCCCGTTGATCCTGAGGCGGGGCCAGAAGGTCAGGCTGTGGCGGCTGAGGGTCCCGCTGGCTGGACCGCTTAGGAGTGCGCTGGCTTCGACCCGGGGTTGTTTTCCTGGGCTCTGGAAACCGGAGCCCTCTGTTGTGGAGCGGGCGGGACTGTTGTCTCTCGTCCATCCACGAAATGGGTTTTGGTTCCTCTGAAAGGAACTAAGCTTGGGCTGGTACATGGCCTGACAACGACCTCACCGCCTTCCCGGCCTCTTGGAGTTTGGTAATTATCTTCTGAGGGTTTACCAAACAAAACTTATCCTCGAATGGGGGCCCATGATGTTTTTCTGGACGTCCGTAAACTGAGACACGGAGCCAAGAGTGGCTCGGAGGCTCGCCTGAAGCTGCTGCTCGGGCTGAGGAGTCCGCGAGTCATACGCGGCTCGTGCACCTGGGTTCCCACGTCCGAACCAGTGACGGAGGAGCTGCAACATCTCCTCCTTCTGCTCACCTTCCGCATTTCTCAGCCGCATCCAGACCCTGCTCCCACAGGGCATTTTGAACTGCACCATGGGTCAAATAATTCAGGGATCTGATGGCGAGGTAGCGGAAGCATATGTCGTATACCCCCATGAGTCCAGCTGCTTGGACCCTGGGTCCGTGGCAGGGTGCTCAGATGTTGCGTCTCTGGGACCGTCATGAGAGGCTGTTATGACCAGAGAGTCGGCCTGAGGATGCTGGGTCAAGTACTGGTCTTCTCTTGGAGCCTTGTACAAGCAGTCAGCTTTTCTTCGCTTCGCGGGAGGCGAATGTGGGCCTTCCACGCTGCCTTGGTGGCGTCCACAAGTGTCTACCAAGGTGGCACCACCACAGGCTTGGGGTCCTTCTGTCAAGATACTCTCAAGGCGCAGCTCGGGTCTAACTCTTCCGCATCCCATCCCATGTTCTCTTGATGTGTCCAGGGTCGAATAACTGGCTGTCCACCCGTCCCGGACAGCCGGTTTCCAACTGGGACAGCCGTTTCTTGAACTCGCCTGTCCCGGGGACAGGCAGTTTACATTTGCAGCCCGGAGTATTGAGCTGGGCACTAGGACCCAGCGGCAGACGGGAGGTTTCGGACTGGCGTCGGCGTCATACGCCTAGCTCCGCCCGCCCGAAAAGTGCAGCTCGGCTGCCCATTTCCACTGACTGAGGGTCAAGTGACTGCAGCTACTAGCCACCTGACCTCTCAGCGGCCAGGAAAACTGACTGGCGCCGACCGCGCTCCTCACTCTCACTAGTCTGGCCATAGGGTGAGGAGTCGCAGAGTGAGGAGAGCGAGCGGCGAGTGGGGAAAAAATCAGAATTTACAGCCCTTCTCAGGGCTCTAGCATTTATAGGCTGCTGGTACTTGGAGGAGGAGAGGAAGGATTTATTTAGAAAGTGGAAAAAAAAAGACTTCTGTAAATTCTCAACAGCCCTTCTCAGGGCTCTAGCATTTGGGGCTCAGTTTGTGCATCAGTCCTGCTGGTACTTGGAGGAGGAGAGGGAGGTGAACAAAGGATTTATTTAGTGTAAGTCAAGTCTCAAAGCAGTCAGACACTGTACCTGTAGTACACCTAAAACTCTCTCAAAGCCAAAAGACACCTTGTGATCTGCAGAGTCTCACCATCTCTGACTCTGAATAAAAAATATATCTTGAGTGTGCAGAGAGGTGAAGGCAAGGCTCTATTAAAGCTTATTGTTCACTCAGCCTGTGTAAAGCCTCCAGAGCTTGAACATTGAAGACAGATACTGACAGACTTACTGTACTACTACTAGTACTACTACTAATTTATACTAGCCCTGTCAGCCTGCTGTTGTGCTCTGCCACTGGACTAACTGAATAAAAGTAAAATTGAGTGACACTGTGACAACTTCAAGAAGGCACTGTCAAAGGGAGAGGAGGATTAAATTACAAAACAGGTTGACAGCAGGATACCCCTGGTTTTAGTTGTGAAATCTGAGCGGAGGAAAATATAAATATTAAACTCCTTTGTCCGGGTTTTACAGGAGGAAAGAAAACTAAACAGACTGTTCACGTCTTCTAATATCTCTGATCATCACTTCACTGTAGTGTCCACTGTCTTCAGAGTGCTTACTGTACTTTAAATTCGTACTAGCTAAGTAAACCAAAAGGGGAAAAAAATGTCTTTGTTAAAGTTTGGCTTTAAAAAAATTACAGGAAAGCCTTTGGTTTCAAGCCAAGAGGGAGGAGAAAGCTCGGGTTCTTCCATGTGTACTACTTCTCCATTACTGATAGACTCAGTAGCACCAACTACTCACCCCACCATTGTGGCCACAGATGTGACAACTTGTAGTGCCAGTGCTGATATGCCAGCAACTCTGACTACTGTTGAAAGTGGCGGGAGTCCGGGGCAAAAGAAAGGGGGTTCCAGGAGACCTGGAAGAAAAATAGGGAGTGGCTACTATATGAGCCTGATGTGGGCATGACCTGCTCATACTGCAAAAATACTTAAGGAGACAAACACTTTCATGAGTGGCTGTAAGAGCATGAGACTTGAAAATGTACTGAGCTCATGAACTCTCCAAACCTCATAAATTAGCCAATGGAAAAAATACTGTGTCTAACACAGATCCTTCCAACTTAGCAATAGAACGAGGAATAATACAAATGGAAAAATGAGGCACAAGTGGAACATTTGTTTAGAACAACTCTTTATTTGATTAATTCAGAACGCCCATTCACAGATTTCCTGGCATCTTAGAATTACAACATGTAAATGGTGCAAATGTCGAGTCAGTTATAGAAGTGACAAACAGGCAGCAACGTTCACACATTTTATTTCAGAATCAATAAGGATAAAGATGCAAAACTGGTTAACAGTAACACTTTCATCTCTGTCCATGTGACTCTAGCACTGATGCCTCAGTAATAGAAGAGGAGGCAGTCTATATTAGGACAATGGAAAATTTCCGTCCAGTTAGCAAATTTGTTTCCTTCAGCCAGTCTGTATTCCAAATGGTGAAAGCATTTATAACTCAATAGGTGATGCCTTAGAATTCACCTTGGACTGGAAAGACTGGAAAGAAAAATTGTTGCTTTTGGATCTGATGGGGCACCCGTCATGTTGGGTAAAGTGACTGGGGTGTTTGGCAGGATTTTGAAAGATGTACCTCATTTGTTAGGATTCAGTGCAGTGCCCACAAGTTGGAGCTAGCTATAAAGCAATCAGCAACATCTATTCCATACATAAAACAACAGATGAAGTCTTAATGGTATCTATAAAATATACCATAAGTCTCCCAAAAACTGGGCCGGTCTCAAAGAGTTAGCCAGTAATATGAGCTACACCATTCACAAACCAGTTAACGTGTCAGGGACCCGTGGGCTGCACACAGAGAAAGGGCTCTGTCTGTTATTCTGTCCAGCTACAAGGCCTTAGTTGTACATTTACAGCACATTGCTTCTCACCAGGGCAAACAAAAGATCAGGCCAGTGGGTTGTTCAAAACAATAAGTACTGTGAGATTTGTCCTCTTTCTCAGTTTCTGGCTGAATACCTTTCTGTCATGATGGCCTTCAGTCTAACTCTACAGAGAGACAGCTCAACAGTAGAAACAATAGTCAGCAAGGTTGAAAGCATGCGTGCTCTGGCTAGAGAACTACCTGCACAGGATAAACTTGACCAAGTCTGTAACTAATTGCTGTTGCTCCCTGACTCTGACACAGCTGACAGTGACACTAGCACAAGTCGACTGACAGGCTCAGCCACTACTCAGGTTCAGTTCCGTGGATCTGACATCTTCCTTAACTTAGAAAGGGATATTCTATAGATAGAACCAAACAGGCAGTGTTGCGTGATGTTAAAGCCTTCTTTCATCACAATTGAAAGTATTAACTCACGATTTTCCAATTTTAAACAGACAAAGTCCTACGGTCATTCAGTATATTTAACCCATTACAGTTACCAGATAGTGACCACCAGCTAGCCCTTTATGGCAATGAGGAAGTCAGAACCCTCACAGAGCACTACAGTGACCTACTGAAGAAACACAATAATAATATAAACTTGATTGAAGCGCAATGGTTAGAGCTTAAACCACTTATGAAAAAAATCACTGAATGAGCTGTCTCCGAAATTTCACTATTTGGATTTCTGGCAAAAAATTCTCCATAATGATGCACATGAACAGCGATTCCCTGATATTCTGGTCTTAGTCACAATAACTCTACTGATCCCAACCCAAACTGCAGTAGTTGAGAGAGGATTCAGCTTGATGGGCAGAGTGAAGTCTGACTGGCGGTCCTGTCTGTCTCCTATGACTACATCTGAACTAATGCGTGTCAAGCTGTCAGATGCTAGCGTTGCTACATTTGACCTGCAGGATGCCATAACACTATGGTTCAAATCTGGAAAACAAAAGAGAAGACCTCATGTGAGACCATATGGCTGCAGACTTGATTCAAGTTCTGATTCAGAAATAGACTAGACTCAATCAGTGTTTTACCTTGAAAAATAACCCCCCAAAAAGCAACAGTTTTCTCTCTTTCCACTTTACAGTCCATTTTATGTTTTAAGTTTAAAATTCACCTCACAAAAATGTGGACAGGTAAAACTTTGTCCGGACAGGCAACATTTACATTCCACCTGTCCCTCGGACAGGCATCTCAATTATTTCTAGCCCTGGATGTGTCTCATGATATCCGAGAACGAAGGGTCATCCGGAGAAGACTTTGGCAGCTCACGTGGGTCCGGAGAAGGGATGGAGAGGGGAGATGGGGATCTGGATGTTGAAAACTCTGATTCCGTGTCCTCCGTCGAAGGCGAACAGCGGCGTCTTCTGGGTCTCTTGGGACTGGATGACCTAGAAGAGGATCTGGACGGAGGTCTCCTTTTATCTAGTCTCCCCCTTGGAGGGGTCCTGGGCTCCCGGGGAGGAGGTAACCAGCCCGCAGACCCAGACGGAGACGGAGGCGCAGAAACCGGAGGAGCAACCGGTGTAGGAGGAGGGGGAGGAAGCGGAGGTGGAGTGGGGACCATGTCCTTTTTGATGGTATCCCACCAGTAAGTGAAAAGCTCCTTCACCTCTGAAAAGAAAGGCTGACGACGGCCGGGCACCCGTGAATGATCGTCGGGTCCCGGCGTCGGCTCCACAGGGGGCTCGGGTTGTGGCGAGGGTTCCCTGGGAGTCTCAACAGGACCGGGGTCGCCCGTCTGGTCCTCGGGCTGAGTTAACTCCTCCTCAGTGATGGTCTCCTGACCGACGTCGGTCGGAGGCGTCGGGGTCCTCTTCTCAATTGGAGCGGGCGCCGGTCCCCTTACTGGCGTCCGGTGATGAGCTGGCCTGGCCAGCGACGGTCTTCTGATGGACGACAGTTCTGGGGACCTGTGGCGAGAGGCTGACATCGGGTCCTGCGGCCTCTTAAGTGAGGTGAGCTCCTTGGTTTTCCGGTGAAGAGGAGGAGGCAAGGAAGCAGACCTGACGTCGGGTTCAGAATGGCGAGAACCCGACTTGTGGTGATGGTGGTGATCCCCTGACTTAACCAGGGCCTTGGAGGACAAGGAAGGCCTGGGAGTCTTGGCCTGAGAAGAGGATGAAGATTTTCTCACCGCAGCGGGGGGAGGCTGAGAGCTGGCCCGGGAAGGAGAGCGGTCGGACCTGGAGCCACAGCTGCGCGAATCGGAGGCCCTAGACGGGGACCTGGAAGCGGCCTTCTCCCTGTGCTCCTCAGCATGCTTGCAGGCCTTCTGCGAAGAATCCCCCTTGGAAGCCATGGTCTTGAGTTGCTCCTCTAGCAGGAATGCCTGTAGGGCCTTCTGGCGACGGATCCGGGTTCTGCTGTTGAAACCATGGCAAAAGGAGCAGGACCAGGTGTCGTGGTCTGGGCCTAGGCACCGGACACAGGCCGAGTGCAGATCCTTGAATGGGATCTGCTTCCCACAGGCGCACTTCGAGAAGTGACCGGAGGTCGGACAGGACATCAGAGAAAAAACTGAACTCTGAGAACGAATTTTCCGTAGGAAAACACTTTACCACGCGTGGCGTGCTAGAAACCAAACCGAAGGGTTGAGACATGCAAGTCGACAGCGGGAAAGAACTGGGGAATCTGACGGGACCGGTCCTTATGTACTACGCCTGACGCCGGAGGCGGACCGCCAGGGGTGGTCCCCGCTGAAGATAGCTAGTAGAATTTTTCTGTGGGTCCTGACGCCTGCCGGCGTCAGTCCTAATGGTGTAACCTGCTGCAAGAGTTGTGTCTCGAAGTAAGATCTGGACCTTGCTGGAGAATTCCCATGGCTGAACCTGAATGTTCGAGGTGGTCACCCTGACCAATGAAGGGGAAAAAAACCAAGTGCGGAAAAACCATAAGGGACAGACTAGAATCATGACTGTCCTGTCCAATGCCACTTTGTGGGGGACTCTTGATAGAGGCGGTATTGGAGGAAGGCACACAGGAGACCGAACAGATCACAGTTTATGGAGAAAAGGTGTCCTGAGCCACCACTTGTTAGTCCTTGGCCAGGGAACAGAACTGCTTTACCTTGGAGTTCTGCCAGGAAGGCATACAGGAGACTGAACAGATCACAGTTTATGGGGAAAAGGTGTTCTGAGCCACCGCTGGTTTGTCCTTGGCCAGGGAACAGAATTGCTTTACCTTGGAGTTCTGCCCGCAGGCGAAAAAATCTGTTTGAGTATTGCCCCATTATTCTGTCTGAATGTGGGAGGCACTGTCCTTCAGTTGCGATCCCTTGGTCGACCCACTTTGCAACTGAGTTGTTCTGCTATGACATCTTCCTGTCCCGATACGAACATCGCTCAGTGGTGCTCAACCCACTGAAAGAGAAGGGATTCCTTTAGCATCTTTGAGCTTCTCATTTCGCCCTGATGGTCGGTGTATGTCAGCATTGCCAGATTGTCAGTTGGAATCAGGTTAGCCGGATTGAGGAATTGCAGTTCCACATGTCTCTGGGCATAGCCTACTGTTCTCCCCTCAGAAACATTTATACTGTACCTTGTGGCCAACAGCTGATACAGGTGAGTCCTTCCCAGCTCCTGAGGCTTGCATTGGTCGTGATTCCGACTTAGTGCGGATGGCCTAACTTGTGGCCCTTCATGACCTCTGACTTCTGGGACCATCCCTGGAGGAAGGGCTTAATCTGTCTTAATGAGCAGTGTGAAAAAATAAGCAGGTAGCTGAGGAGTTTGCAAAGCTCCTTGATGAGCAATTACAGATCCCCAAATCTAGGTTTCGGGGGAGAAACCTTGTGTCATGATGTGAGTCCCCCAGGAGGATCAAGGTCTGGCTTGGAATTAGGGAGCTCATTCTCCAGCCGATGGGAAAACCACGTGCTATAGGGTACCTTACTACCTCTGCCCTTGCCGCTGCCTGTAACTTCTGGTTGAGCTGCGAGAAGACAACAATGGTAAAGTTTGAACTGGAAGTACTGCTCTCCCACTCTGAATCTGAGATAGTGCATGCCATTACTGCATGGGAATATGCAAATAGGCATCTTGCAGATTTATGGGTGCCGGAAAATCCCCTTTTTGCAACTCCCTGATTACTCGTGACAAGGTTTCCACCTTGAAGGGTCTGCCGCGAATGAAACTATTCAGAATTTTGAGATCTAGGACTGGCCAAGCGGGCCTGTCGTTCAGATGGGTTGCCAGCGAAAATGGTGGGGCTTGTATTAGGTGACCCATGCTGGTAATGTCTACGACCCCTCAGCCCGACTCAATTTGGGCCCATTCTTGGAGAGTTTCTTAAAAACCTGACCACTACTGGAGGATGTGCCTGGATAGCATGTTCTTGTTTCCCCTCCAAGAAGGCAGAGTTTTAACCCTTAAGGTAACCTTGATAATGAAGAGGGACATCTAGGGCCTGAGGATTGTCCCCTGCCTCTTAATGTGGCATGTGCACCGTGGCCATATGTGCCCGTGGCCATCTCCCTGGTATCCCTCACTGTCTCCTTCATGGCTGAGCCAAACAGACTATTTCTTTCACTGGGTACGATAACCAACTGGCTTTTACAGAGGCAACTGCTTGCCAGGCCCAGAGCCAGAGGTTGTAGTGGGCCAGGGTTAGAAGAAATATGGTGCGACCTGCACACCTGATGGCAGCTGCCAGGTGAAGACCTGTCTTGGCTGGGTGGGATCCCCGGGGATCCCAGGTAAATCCCGACTATGATACGGGTTATGAGAAAGCTTAGGCCTCCAGGTCAGAGATTCTAAGAAGTCCAGGAGACGCTTCTATGGCACTCCCCTTATTGGCGCCCCTAGATCTACTTTGAGACCCTAATGATGTGAGGACAACTGCTCCTCTTCCGATGAAGTCTGGATGGGGTCCTCTTCCTTATGCCCTCTTGTGGGGTCTTCGATCTAGCACCCCGAGGTGTATGTGAAGCATGCAGGGTCCAAAGCCGGTGCCCTATTATCTATAGGACTGGGGCCAGAGATCAAACTGCGGACTGCTGGGTCTGTAAGGCCTCTGCTCTCCTGTATCTGGTGAGTGCTGCTCACTGAGACCTGTCCCGTCTGATGGCTATCGGACTATGTATAGAGCGGGGTTGCCTTCCTGGGAGTCCGCGATCTTCGCAGACACTGCCCTCTTCAATCAGGCCCAGCGACCCAGTGAAAACCTTTAGAAGTGGGGACAAAACCCCCTGAGTGGCCCTGGAAGGACTGCCAGAGACCATGCTCTCTATGAATCGTTGCTGGTCCTTTAAGGGCAAGATAGTGAACTGCCTTTTTGTATGATGAAAACATCTGGGGGCCTGTTCCACGTTGAGCCATTGATCCACGGCAGTGGTCTTACTAGCCTGCAACGCTAGTTCCCGAGATTGTCCAAGGGGCATATGAATAAGCACTCTGGTGCTGTTACTATTGTCCTGTACGCGAGTTCTGCCCCCAGGAGAGACACCTGCTCTTTGGCTTGCTCGGGAATAGCGCTCCTCCTGTACTGCTGCGCTCGGAAACAAGAGAGGCTGTACTAGCAGGGCATGCCATCGTTGATGAGCGGCTGCGGATATTCAAGTGCCAGCCATCAACGGGAAAAAACTCACCCCACAGGCCTCCTTCGGCGATGAGCCGCCCCTGCTGATGTGCTCGTTCCACCAAAAAAACCCTGTAAGTGCTACTAGGCTTAATGTAAATGCCACCAGAGTAGTTGGGCCACACAGCTACTGCTTAGATTAGATGTAAAAATGGACTCAGTCGACGAGCCTTGAAATCCTGGGTGCTCGTCAACGAGCTGTGCCTCTGAGCAGCCTGTTAGTTGGGCCGCCAGCGTAATATGGTAGCCGTTGCTGTGCCTAGTCCGAAGCAGGAGCCCGAGAGTCTGGGACTGCCTAAGCACGTTGCCGCGACTCCTCTGTGTTGAGCGCGGACTCAGTCGATGAGCTTGACCACTGAATAGCTCATTGACGGAAAAGTGTTCCGTGGGAGTGCTTCTGGGTCCCAGTGCGAACTTGCCAGCACACCTCTGTAGCTGCTCACCGTCCTCGTGGTGGCGCATGAAGCTCCGAGCGTCATCCCACGGCTGAAATATCCATAATTGTTTTTTCCCCTCCGATCCGCTAATTCGATGCGGATTACTGATATCTTCCCTTCTGGTCCGACTGAAGTCGGGGGGGGGGGAGAGACAGCGCCGCGAGCACTCTTAGCGCGGGAAAGGTGAGAGTCCAGCTTGGGCAGAACGCAAGGCTGAGGCTGGGACTGCGCAGGAGAAGGGCTGGGGAGCCGGTCTAACCAGCATGCACGGCTGAGACGGGACCCCATGGGGGCATCAAAAGTTACATCCAGAAATTGTAGGAGCAGAGATAGCTGCCTCCTGCAACTGAGAGGGGCCAGTTTGTCCAGTATGCAGGCTGAGACCGGGGCCCTCTAAGAGTAGATAGAGGGTTTTGTAGTCAGATCCAGCCATCCCTGCTCTCTGAGAAAATCCAGTAAAAATGTCCAAATCCAGGGTACAAACAAATGTCCAAACTTACAGTCCTCAAGTCTTCGGCCCTGTCACCAGTGACAGAGCACTGCTGCAGAGCACCTGCTCCCTGTCAGGCAGGAAGTAAACTGAGGAGAACAGGAAGTGGAGGGCTGAATGTCCCCAGCTGCAGAGGTCTGATTCCTGCCTGTGGATCAGCATCAGGAGGTACAGCCCAGGAGTAAGGAAGCCCGGAGACCAGCTTAGGAGAGAGAAAGAGCAGCTCCCTACCTGTGGCGACAACAATGGCCATTACTGTTTCAGCAACAATAGGGCCTAGCTTGCGCCACAGTCTACCCTCTGCACACTCGCAGCAAAGATCTCTGCTGATGTGGATTCTCTTTGCAGTCAGAGACAGACTGCCTGCCAGCCAGAGTCTGTTCCTGGCACACACACCATCTCCAGCACTGCCGAGCTCCGTGGTGCCAGTCATTTCTTGTCCCTATTATAGTCTCAGACTGCAAGACCTGGCTTCCTGCTAGTAGTCTGAAACTGGAAGTATAGGCTGTATTAAAGCAGCAGTATTTATTAGCAAAACATTCTTTTTTTTTTTTTTTTTTTTTTTTTAGCAAAACCGTATTTGACATCCTTAGATTCATCCTCAGTGTATACATCTTTGCAGATATTTATTTTGTAATTAATGACTCACCGCATTAAAGACGGCCACCACTCTCAATTGTTTTTAAATCTTCTGTGACTAACAAACACTGCTGCTTTAAATTACAATGCTGATAAGTTACCTCCTCACAATTAGGTCAATGCACTAAGATACCCTGTTGGTGAGTGTGCAGCCCACTACCCACTTTTTTTTTTTTTTAACCATTTATTTACCCAAGATATCCCAGCCTAGAATCAGCATCTCATTTTGAGTGAGGTCAGCTGAGTGGACTAAAGCACTGGAAGATTAAAAGAACAACAAACTTTAGCAAAAAAGGACAGATGCAACAGTTGCCCAAAAAGGACATTGGCAACAAAGCCACGTTTCAAAGAAAGAAATACTAAATCATACATGCCCAGATAATGCAAAGCATCATGGAACATATAGGCAAATCTCCATGAAAGTTTAGACTGGCCCTGTTTTAAGCAGGAGTGCATAGTACCATCACTTACTGTACTAACACAGAAACAGAACTATCAAAGTGTGCAAGTGAAATAGGCATATATAATAACATGGCCTGCAGGAGGTCACCAAGGTCATGAGCTTATTTATCACTGAACAATTTTAAAGACAACCCATTCATATTGAAATCATTTAACATACAAATCCCATGTTTTACAGGCCCCCCCTGAGGCAGCTATGCCGTATGTTGCTAATCGGGAATCTCCTCCCGCTATTTAATTTCAGTTGTCCAGTTACTCAAATGTACTATTTTCTATATTACATAGCAATCTTTTATGTTCTGTGTTAACTGTCATGTTTTGGTTATGTCTCTGCTGTTTTACATCCTGACATGGAACCTTTGTGAAAGAGTGTATACTCAAAGGTTGTTTCCGAATATACAAATAAATAAAATAATGTGTATTCTGAGAGGCAAAAGATGCTCCTGGCCCCCCAAAAAAAAAAAACACCACCAGAACAAGGGGGAATAAAAATTATGAAATACCTGTTCAGACACTGGAAATGCTGCAGGGACTAAACAGCAGCAATTGCAAAGGTATCTTCCCTCAAACCAGATTACGGTGCAAATGCCCCTGTTTACAACTTGAGTCTTGTTGCCACAGGGAAAACGGGCTGCACCAAAAATAATGAAGTAAGGAGACCAGCTACTGGAGAATTAAAAAAGCTGCACTACAAACCTTAACAGGAGCAAACACCGGGGACAGCACTGAGGTTTTACAACATGGGTCAAATCAGACCCACTGGTGTAAGAAAATGTGGGTCAAAACCTAAATCAAAAGTAAAAACGTCACCAGTACAGAAGCTAAATACATGTGAATAACAAATACATTCTTGTTCACGTTTCTATCTTACAGCTATTGTTACAGATCATATGCAACATAGAAACACAGAAGTTGATGGCAGAAGGAGACCACTAGGTCCATTTAGTCTGCCCATTTGTTTTAGACCTATTTGGACACTGTAGTTGCACTCTGTAGTCAGGGCTCTCTTTGGGTCTATCCCATGCATTCTTGAATCCCACCCCCCAGTGTTGATCCCCACAACCTCTTGGGGCAGGCTGTTCCAGGCATCCACCACTCTTTCTGTGAAGAAAAACTTCCTGGTGTTGGTAAAGAACCTTTCTCCTTGCAGCCTGAGGTTATGTCCCCTGGTCCTAGAGCCCTTCTTGAAGTGAAAAATGTCTTGTGCCTGTACCTTGTTAATGCCCTTTATGTACTTGAATGGTTCAATCATGTCCCCTCTCTCTCTTCTCTGCTCCAGGAGTACATATTCAGTTCCCAAAGTATTTTCTTGCAGGACATGTACTGCAGACCCCGAATCATTTTTGTCCCCTTTCTCTGTACTGTTTCCAACCGGCCAATGTCCTTCCTGAGGTGAGGCCTCCAGAATTGGACTCTGTATTCCAGGTGAGGCCAGACCAGCAATCTATACAGTAGTAGTACCACCTCTCTCGTCCTGCTCTTGATTCCCCTCCCAATGCAGCCCAGCATTCTGTTGGCCTTCAGTACTGCCATCTCATACTGCTTACTAACCTTTAAGTCATCTGAGATTATGATTCCCAGTTCCTGTTCCTGGTTTGAGGCAGCCAGTCTTTCACCTCCTAGGTAATGCTCCTTTCTTGGATTTTTCTTTCCTACGTGCATGACCTTGCACTTTTTGGTGTTCAATCTCAGCTGCCACACTCCAGACCATTATTTTAGTTTCTTGAGGTCAGTTTCCATCTTGCTCACTCCTTCTGAGGTGTCCACCCTGTTACATATCTTGGTGTCATCTGCCAACAGACACACCTTCCCTTCCAGTCCATCAGCGATGTCTGCTATAAAAACATTGAAGAGCAGAGGCCCCAGCACTGAGAGTCCTGGGGCACCCTGCTGGTCACCCTGCCTTCTGTCGATTGCGTTCCATTAACCCATTAACCTGTACCCTCTGGGTTCTGCCTTGTAACCACTATGGCCCAGTGTGAAGTGGAAGGTGGGTCATTTCTGGACAGGCTACAACTTTCTTCATCCACCCAAGTCTCCCCCCAACCCCCACAATCTAGTGCTGTCCCTGGCAGGCACCAACTAGACAGAAACACTTTAAAAACTGCTATATTTACAGCAACGGCCTTTAGCCTTCATGTTTCTAAGGTTTGGGTTCGACCCTGTTAGACTTTTAAGGATGGCATATATATCACAGTTCCCACTACACAGCACTGCTGCCTGGGAGAACAAGGTTCCCATGAAATCCCCCAAAGTACATGCTGGAGCCAGCAGGTAGATAGGGGAGGTGTTTGGTCACCAGGAGAGTGAGAATGTGCCATCTGACATTCATGCAAATCCTGCCAGCCAAATGAAGTGACACTGGCTGTGAAGGTAGCCCCCTACCTTCCCAGCCAGAGGAAAGTGTAGCTCCACAACCCAGACCGGGGCAGGTAGCCAACCACCATCCTGGCTGAAGTGTGTTGCTACCTGACCTTGACATCAGAGGAGGGTTGGGGGAAGGTACCCGCCTGCCATCGCGGCTGGAAGGGTATAGCTGGGTGACTCCGACATTTGGGATGGGGGAGTTATCCAGCCACCATCCCAGATGGAGGAAGGATGTAGCTAGACGACCGTGGCAGTAGGATTGGGGGGGGAGGCAGCAGCCACTCACCATCCCAGCCAGAGGAAGGGTGTAGCTAGGCCACCCCATTGGGGGAAGGGGCACCCACCATCATTGCCACAAGGGTGTAGGTAGGTCACTCCAGTATCGGGGGCAGAGGGAAGGTAACCAGCTACCATCCCGGCCACAGGATGTAGCTAGACCACCCAGACATCAAGAGGGGGACGGCAGCCACCCACCATCCCAGCTGGAGGAAAGATACAGCTTGACTACCCTGTCATCAGGGTGGTGTGTGGGGAGAGGGATTAAAAAAAGTAAATCTGCAATTACTTATTCTGCTATCATTTTAAAATATATGACTGTCCACAACAGAGTTCACAGAACCTGGCTGTGACATCACAGTCTGTTGCCATTTTGAGCCCTGCAACGCCCTGACAAGAACGCTTGAGAGGCAGAAAATCCTCACTGAAGCCTTTCTTCCCCACCTTCAGTAACAGAGTTGCTTACCTCCATTTCTTCACATGCCTCTTCTGGAGAGTTACTCATACTAGGTGATTTTAATTTAAATTGGCTCTCCCCCCTCTCTTCATAAGTTTTGCCTTAATGTGAAGTCCCTCCTTTTTAAATCAACTGATTTCTGTCCCTACTCATTTCAATTTCAAATCTCAGAACCATTTCCTGTTTGACTGGCTCCTCTCTTCCCATCTCCATCGTACTGTGGATGCCAACACCTTCCCTCCCAGATGCTCTCAGCGACCAACATATGGTCTACTGCACGCACAAAATTCACTATCCCAGATTCATTCAGGTATGCTCATTACATAGAAACACAGATCATGACAGCACAAAACGACCAGAGGTCCATCTAGTCTGCCTATATTCCCTATAATCTCTGGAACCTATTGTTCCTCTAGGGTGCTTACCCTCCCCGTCCCATCCCCATTCTCTTCCCTGGTCTTGCTGCCCCTGGCAACCACTATTCCCTTCATTATGTCCCATGCCTGCCTGAATCCCGACTGTGTTTGCAGGCACCACCTCGGCCAACAGACTGTTCTAAGGTTCCACTACCCTTTCCGTAAAGAAGTTTTTCCTCACATCCCTCCTGAACCTCCTTCAGTGCTATACTCAGTCCATCAGACAGGCAAAAGGCATGTGCCCATAAGGACCTGTCTCCCCAAACAGGGCATTCCAGTTGCATTTCCACCCATGACCATGAGACCTTGAGTTGGTATTCAGGGTAAATTATTACCCGCAGTTTACTTTAATTCCTTTCAGGAACTGAAATCTAGATTTAGCATTTGCCGTTCTGGTCCTTGTAAGAACAGCTCCAGAAGCAAATGATTTGATACATCTATGTTGGTACATTAAAAGGTAACAAGAACAAAGTGCTCTAGCTTTCGAACCAACAAGTCTTTCGTCAGAAGTGTAATGACAGTTATTTAGAAAAAAATTTGTGAACACCCAGATCATGCAAACAAAAACCAGAGCATTTAAGATTTAAGAGCCATCTGCTCAAGTAGTTATCTTATATGTCAATTTATATGGAGTAGAGTTCTTTGTATGACCTCTGACCCTGAGACTCTCCCAGCTGAAGGGAACATGGTACTGTTAAGCTTCTCTGACATCTTCTGTTTTTTTTTTTTTTGTTTTTTTTTTAATAAGTATTTTAAACCAATGGGGAATTTTTTCTGTTTTTTTCTGCATGATCTGGGTGTTAACAGTATTGTTTTTTTCTAAATAACTGTCATTATGCTGCTGATTTCAGGAACTGCAAAGTCTCTATCATATATCCCCTTCTAGTTCTCAGTAAGCACATATTTAGTGACTTGAGGCGCTCCTCATAGGATCTGCCCTGCTGGCCCTGAATCATTTTTGTTACTGTTCCCAAGTTATCCCTGTCCCTTCTGAGGGGAGGGCTTCAGAACTGGACGCAGTGCTACAGGTGAGGCCTCACCAGAGATCTGTATGAGGGAAGTATTACCTCTTTTCTTCTGCTATCAATATCCCTCCTGATACATCCCAGCATCCTGTTAGCCTTGCTATAGGCCTTGTTACACTGGCTGGTTTGTTTAAGGGCGTTACAGATCTCACAGCACTACATAAGAGAATCATATCATAGAATCATAGAAACTTGATGGCAGAAAAGAACCATACCAGCCCATCCAGTCTGCCCTTTGTTTCCCCCTACACCTCCCCCTTCCTGCCAGTCCCTGCCCTCCCCCCAATACTCAGCCCCATATGCTTGTCCCATGCCCTCTTGAATTCTTCCACCAATTTAGCCCCCACCACTCTGTCTGGTAATCTGTTCCAGGGCTCCGCCACCCTCTCCATGAAGAAACACCCTCTCACATTGCCCCTGTATCTTTTTCCTTGCAGTCGGAGGCTGTGCCCTCTAGTTTTGACCCCATCCTTCCTCTTAAGTAAACCCTCTTCTCCCCACTTTATTGAGCCACTTTACATATTTAAAAGTTTCAATCTTGTCTCTCCTTTCCCTCCTTGTCTCCATCATGTACAGATCCAGCTCCTTACACCTCTGCTCGTATGACTTTCCCTGCAACATCTTGGTTACCCTTCTCTGAACCCTCTCCAACGCATCTATATCCTTGCTGAGATGTAGACTCTAGAACTGAACCCCATATTCCACGTGTGGTCTCACCATGGCTTGTAAAGGGGCATTATTACCTCCCTCTTTCTGCTAGTAATGCCCCTGCCTATGCATACCAACATTCCACTGGCCTTTCCCGCCGCCCTGCTACACTGGATTCCTACCTTAAGGTTCGAGGAAACTACGATTCCCAGATCCCTCTCCTGTTCTGTTACTTTAATTTCCTCCCCACCTAGTGTGTACCCTACTCTTCTGTTCCTACTCCCCAAGTGCATCACAGCGCACTTCTTGGCATTAAATTTCAGCTGCCACGTCTCAGACCATTTTTCAAGTGCTAAGTCCTCCCTAGTGTCCTCCACCCCCCCTCGGGGTGTCCACTCTACTGCATATTTTTGTATCAGCAGCAAATAGGCACACCCTCCCCCGCAAACCCTCAGCAATATCACTGATATAGTTACTGGAGAAGCGGACCCAAAACTGACCCCCTGTGGCACTTCACTCTTCACCTTCACTGTCCCCGAGTGCACCCCATTTAGCACCACCCTAAGAGTTCTTCCTGACAGCAAGGCCTCCACCCAGCTTGTTATTTTCCCACCCAACCCCAGTCTTTCTATCTTGCTCACCAGCTTCCTATGAGGCACGGTGTCAAAGCCTTACTGAAGTCCAGACTGACTGGGGGGGGGGCGTGGACGTGGCCTATCACCAGAGTCACCCAATCAAAGAACTAAATTAGGTTTGTCTGGCAAGACTTCCCCCTAGTGAAGCCATGCTGTCTGCTGTCCTGCAAGCCACTCTCCGCCACGTAATCCACCATCCTCTCCTTTATTAATGCCTCCATTACCTTCCCCACCACTGATGTGAGGCTGGCAGGTCGGTAGTTCCCCTTCACCTCTTTGCTACCTCCCTTGTGTAAAGGCACTATATGTCTGCCTTCTTCCAGTCCTCCGGCACTCTCCCCATATCCAGGGACAAGTTGAAGAGCCTTGTCAAGGGTGCTGCCAACTCCTCCTCCAATTCCCTGATCACCCTGGGGTGTAACCCATCAGGCCCCATTGCCCTGTCCACTGTCAATCTATCTAGCTCCACCCTAACCCTATACACAGTGAATGGGCTCAGATCCACTCATTTGCCCTCCTTCCCATTCAACTTTAGCGCAGGTACCCTACTGTCCTCCTCCTCCGTGTATACCAAGCTAAAGTACTTATTTAATAACTGTTTTTTCACAGTCCCTTTCCAATTTTATTTCTCCCTCCTCCCCCTCAGCCTAGTAATCCCCTGCCTTGTCCTTCTCCCTAACATATCTGAAAAATGTTTTATCCCCTTTTGGCCTTTTTTTTTTTTTTTTTTTGCTATTTTCTCCTCAGTATCTGCTTTTGCTCTTCTGATCTTCTTCCTTGCCATACTCCTCTTTTCCCTATACTCTTCCTTATCTTCCTCGATGAGTGTCCTCTTAAATTTTCTGAAAGCCCTCCTCCTTTCCGACTGCCTCCACAACCACCTTTGAAAAAACAAAGCAGTCTCCTCCCCCTTTTGGTCTTCCTAACCTTTTTTATGCACATTTCTGCATCTTTCAATACCCCTCCCTTGATAGCGTGCCATAACTCCTCCACTGCCCCTACATTCTCTGTACCCTCCATTGTCTCCCTTACTATCTTCTCATCTTGTCAAAGTCTGTGCGTCAGAAGTCCATGACTGTAGTATTGGTTTTATTTTTCTCCCTCCCTGCCCTGACCCTGAACATTACCGTGCTGTGGTCGCTGTTGCCCAAGCCTTCTCCCACCTGCACCTCCTCCACACTCTCCCCATTTGCCCCTTGTCGGTTCCCCGACTAGCTGTTGAAGGAATACCCCCTGAAGCACAGCTAGTATCTCCTTGCTCCTTGACGATGCTGCATCCGGGATTTCCCAGTCTACAAGAGGAATGGGATCTAGGAGTTAAGTCTCACCCCACCCCAATACACCGACTTGGGGTTCATTTTCCCTAGGTGCATTACCTTGCCCTTTTTGGCGTTGAATTTTAGCTGCCAGACCTTTGAACACCCCTCTAGTTTTTGTAGATCCCACTACATATCTCTTATTTCCTCATCACTACCCATCCTCTAACACAGTTTTGTGTCATCTGCGAAGAGACGCAGCCTGCCCTGGATTCCCTCACCAATGTCACTAATGAACACACTGAAGAGGATCAGACCCAGGACAGAGTCCTGTGGAACCCCGCTTATAACCTCCCTTTCCTCTGATTTAACCCCACTGACCACCACCCTCTGCCGCCTCCCTTCTAGCCAACTACCACCCAATTCACTAAGATTTTACCCGCACCCAGGTCTTCCAACTATTTGAGCAACCTTTTGTGCTGTACCAAATCAAAAGCCTTGCTGAAGTCAAAGTACAGCAGATTCACAGCTTGGCCCTTGTCTACTTTCTTGGTCACCAAGTCAAAAAAAAAAAAAAAAATTTCAGGTTAGTCGGACAAGATCTTCCCACCATGAAACCATGTTGTTTACTATGCTGGGTCCCACTGCTCTCTAGGCAGACCACGACGTCCTCTTTGAATAGTGATGCCATCTGCTTCCCCATAATGGAGATCAGATTGACACACTTTTAGTTCCCTGGATGCTCCCTATCCCCCGCCCCCCCAAATGAAGTCGTACAACGTCTGCATGCATTCTCCAATCCCTTGGAACTCCCTGGACCCAAGTCAGCTCTTGAACAGCCCACCCAGTGGTTCCGCCAGTTCTGCCGCTAATTCCCTAAGATTGCTTGGATGCAACCAATAAGGTCCTGGGGCCTTATCTATCTTAAGGGCTGCCAGCTCTTTAAGGACTTCTTCACAAGTAAATATTGGCTGCTTCATTTCCGGGACTCTCTTAGCGGTCGCTCTGATGCCACTTTTCTGGCATGGATCCACAGTCCTCCTTAGTGACTAATGAGCAAAAAGTAGCCATTCATGATGGCGGCCTTTTGCTCATCCTCCTCTATTACCCTGCCCCCCCCCTTTCCTTTTTTCATCGATACATCTACAAACTTTTTTTCTCTCCATTCACGACCCTCCCTCCATGATATGCAGCTCCATGTCTGTTTTCACCTCCCTCGCCTCCCTATTTTTCTATACATAATACTCCCATTCTTCCTCCCCTGCTTTTCCCTGTATTTACAGAAGGCCTTTTTAGCCCTAACCACTTCCCTGACCCTAGTTGAGAATACCAGTGGTCTCAGACCTATTTTTTTTTTTTTTTAAGCTACTGTTCTTATGCTTGCCTTTGATGCCTTGAGGATGGCTCCTTTTATTCCCCCATCTCCTTTAACCCCATTATGTCATCCACACCTACTAACTTATCCCTGACCAGTTCCCTCAACCTATCAAAGTCCACCATTCTAAAATCAAGTCTTCGATTCTTGATTCTGGCCCAGAGGGCCAATTCAAACCACACAGCGTTGTGGTCACTGTTCCCTAGCGGCTCCCCATTCCCACAGCAAACATCCACCATCTCCGACTTGGTCAGCGCCACATCAAGGACTACGTTCTACCTGGTAGGTTCCTTAACAAGCTGCACCAGCAGACAGTCTTGGAAGGCATCCAGTAATGTTTGACTCCTGGAACTCTTGGCCACCGGGATCTCCAAGCTGACGTCAGGCAAGTTCGGATCACCTACCACCACTACTTTCCCCTTTGCTGCCCCTCTTAAGTTCCTCCTCGAGCTCTCAGTCCCTTTCCTTCCCTTGCCCTGGAGGCCTACAGATCACCCCTCAGCGCACTTTCCTGCATGAGGCTGCCATTCAGTGGATCCGTCTCAACTTCATGCTGACCTGTTAAGCCACTGACTGGTCCCCCATTCCTAAAGCTGGTAATGTGGGTGATGCCCACAAAGTCTTCACCTCTAAATTTATGTCTGTCTGGGATCACCACACTCCACTTAGAAAGAAGAACCAGGGTCCAAGGTTCCCAACTCCCATGGATCTCAGCTGAGTTACTGGCTTGTTACTGTGTGCGTGACCCTGCCTGGAGGATGTATAAATACTCTGGCTCCACTTCTGATCTTACTCGTTACCAGTTCCTTTACAATGCCTGTATTAAAGCTACATGACTTCCGAAGTCTGAATACTGCACACCCACACTCCAGAACAACCTTAAATCACCCATGCAAGTTCTGGAAGGTTATTAATTCTCTTTTCTTCCCTCTGACCCAGTCCCTTCTACCTGTTCTCAAGATGGGAGATACTCCCATCTCTCATCCTGCTACAGTTGCCTCTTTTAATTTCTTTTTTAACCCCTGGACCCAAATACTCCTCCACTCCTCCCTCTCACTCTATTATCAACCTCCTCCTTCCCTTTTTTCCTTTTCACCCATTTCCCCTGCTGTTGCCCTCAAGGCCCTTTTGTCTCTAAATTCTCACAAGGGTGCGAGTCTTCATGATCTCAACCCTAGACTCCTATTTCTCTCCAGTCATGCCACTGCCCTCCCCGTCTTCCTGGCTACTACCATTCCCCTTCCCAACGGGGTGATCTCTCTTACCCTAGTAACTTCCAACTTATTTTGCTCCTTCCCACTCTAGCTAAGCTCCCTTCATCCTCATACTCTCTTCACAATGCTTGCTCTCGTTCTTTTGCTCTCCCTCTTGTGACACAAAACTCATATCTGGAAACGAGCTTCCGTTCATGATGCCTTTCCCGGTTACCAACTTTTAAATAAATACATAAATATAACTACTGCAGGTCAATCTACCTTTTCGTTCTGTTTACCTATTTCACCCTGCTCTCTGCTTTCCTGCTCTTAAATCTCCCCTCTGTTATTTCACTTCTCACTCCTGCAGTCCTTTCTGATACTGGTTTGACCCCTTTCACCTGCAACTCCCATCATTGTTTTCAGCCCTTCCCATTTCCCAAGCATCATTCATTCCCTACGTCCCTTATTTTGATATGCTGATTAATCTTTAAGTGCTCTTTTATCAGTTTCACAATTTACTGTATGTAGCTTACTGTATTTTATGCTCTGTATTTTGTAACTGTTCTCTCCTCCTCTCTCCTTTCCCCCAGGACGCATCTGGAAACGAGCTGATATCAGCTCAGTATGCCTGTCCTAGTAAAACCTTTGAAATAATTAAACAAACAAAAACACACAGCAAAACCTCTGTGAAATCCAGAAAAATGTACAAAGGCATTCTCTAATATGCTGAAATGGCACAGAATAGGTTTATAAAATTATATACAGAGGTAGCTAAATAGGCCAAAGTAGCAATCCAGGCTCCCCCAATCACTGGAGGCAAGTGGGGCAGTTTGTCATATGCAGTGAAGCCTGATTTGTAGCTAGACAAATGTCAGCCTCAAACAGCAAGGAAACAAAAACCGTACAGTCACTCCAGAAGGGGGATCCTGACTGCAGGCCTCTGCTGAGATTCTCTAACAGATAACAAAGGTTCACTTCCTGATTCCACAAACTCTGCTTTCAGGAAAGGAAAGTATTAAATGCCAACATACGCAGTAACAATGTACAGCACCAATTTTTTCATTAAAAATACATTTCCAGACAGTAGAACTGTGTTAAAAACTAGTGTACAATAAGTTAGTTTTCTAGTCTTCGGCAACAAAAAAAAAAAATCTTTACAGTTGTCCTGTTAAGGACAACATTCCAAAAATATCTGGATTTCTGAACACTGTTTTTCTTTTTTTTAAACTCTCATTCTTTATTCTATGTCAGAGAACATATACATTGCCTAAGGCAAAAATGTATACCAACAATACATTAACCTGACAGAGACATAAAAGTACAAAGAACATAAACAAATTATAAATAAGGAAAAACAAAGTGCACTTGCATCTTGTATTTCATTATGTTTTACGTGTTGCCAAACTAATACATCAAAAGAAAAAAGTGGATGGAACCTCTGAAATCCCCTGAGGATGAAGAGTTACTTGGGATCATGGGATAAATTATATTCGTATTGATGTGATATACATTACCCATTTTCTCCACATATTCTCAAACGCAGCCTGGGATTTATTTAATATGGCTGTAGTTTTCTCCATCTTATAAATGTCAATCATTATTTGATGCCACTGGTCGAGAGTTGGAGGCAAGGGGGACATCCATTTTTTGGTGATAGCTTTTTTGGCAGCAAGAAAAGCCAAATTAATAAATTTCTTTGTTGCGATATCCAATTGAACGGGGGGGGGCGCAAATCACCAAACAGAAAAGAGCGAGGATCTGGATCAATATCTGGGGAAATTATATGTTGAAGGGCTTCATAAAAAGAGGCCAAAAATGATTGCAGAATCCGGCATGACCGAAAAATATGGCCTAGAGTGGCTGGGGAGAGTCCGCATTGCCTCCAACAGCTTGCCTCTCCTTGCTTACTGTATTTCTGAGTCACCACAGGGGCTCTAAAGTACTTCACAGATATTTTCCAGGCAAATTCCTTCCAGCGTCCAGAGCTGATACCAATATACATTGTTTTAACATGTCTTTCCCAAATAGACAGGGGGATTCCTATCCCCAGGACTTTCTCCCAGGCTAGTCTAGTTTTATCTAAGAGGTTAGATATCAAGGACTGCAAGCCCTTATATAGCTTTGAAATAATGTGGGCTGGAATGGGCCTCCCATCTATTACTTTTATTAAAGTCTCCAGGAGCCCAGGGAGGGGGCAGTCCCTCCACCTCACTTCCTGAAGGGAGCGAAGGAAATCCCTGGTTTGAAAGTATCTAAATCTGTCCGAGTATTGGATGCCCTACTGTACTTTTGAACTAGGTCTGTAAATGATAATAATATCCCCTGTGGCATAAAATGGTATATCAGGTGCAGACCCTCCCTTTGCCATTTGAGGTATCCCTTATCCAATTTAGCCGGGGTAAAAGAAGCTATATGAGGTAAGGAGAGCAAAGTGGGCCTCCACTTTATGAATTCGCAGAGGGACAACATCTTGTACCAAGACCTCAAAGTGAATCGAGTGAGTGGGTTTGCAACTTCCTCAATTTTTTGGGTAAGGGGAAAGGAAAGCAGAGTTTGAACGACATCCTTAAATTCCCTCTCCTGGCTTTCGACTGATTTCCACCTGGCTTTATAATTCTTATCTAACCAATACAGCGGAATTCTAATTTGAGAGGCTAAATAATATAGCCTAAAGTTAGGAAGGGACATACCCCCTGCTGCCTGGGAAGCTGTAAGACTGAGAGCCTAATCCTCGGTTTCTGTTTCCCCCAAATGTAAGCTGATACCTTCCTTTGTAATGACCTAAAGAAAGAATCCGTTAGCTGTACTGGGAGAGTTTGAGTCAAATAAACGAAGCGGGGAAGGACCACCATCCTAATGGCCTCTACTTTTTGGTGTAAGGATAAAGGGAGGGTATACCATTTTTCCAATTCGGCATTGGTTTTAAGCAAAAAAGGAGAGTAATTTAAAGGGAAGAGGTCCTCACAAGTCATACTAATCCTTACCCCTAGATATTTTACACTTTTTAAATCCCATTTAAAGGGGCACCTATTCCTGAGATCTGCTGAAGGAGTAAAATTTAGGGCCAAGACCTCTGTCTTAGACAAGCTGACCTTATACCTTGCCAGTTCTCCAAATTTGGTCAGTTTATCCCAAAGAGGGGGGAGAGGCGCTTCAGGCTCAGTCATGTATATCAGTAAATCATCCACATATAATGCAAGTTTGAGTGCCAGAGGGCAGTCCCAACCCAGACACCTTCACCTCTTGCTTCAGAGCTTGGGCTAAGGGTTCTAAGTACAAAGCAAACAGCGGGGGGGGGGAAACAGGGGGCAGCCCTGTCTTGTACCATGGGACAATTAAATAGGGTGGGAGAATGAACCGTTGATTCGGATGAAAGCCCTGGGATCCGAATACATTGACTTTATTGGGCTGATAACGGAATCTGGGACACCAAATTTCCTCAGAACCGCCCACAGAAAAGGCCACTCAATGCGATCAAACACCTTCTCTGCGTCTAGAGAAAGCAGAAGAAATGGGGACCCCTCCTTCCTAGCATGCTGTAACAGTAGTAATGTTCTTTTTATGTTATCTTGTGTTTGATGTCCTGGGACAAAACTGGTCTGGTCCAGATCTACTACCTCTGGCAGGACCACCTCAAATCTTTTAGCTATAATAGAGGCAAAAATTTTGTAATCTATGTTAAGAACTGAGATGGGTCTGTACGAGGAGCAGGATGTGATGTCTATCTGGTTTTGGTATACTAGAAATGTAGGCATATCACCAGGTGTCAGGGGTTGATTCACCTAATTAAACACTTTTACAGGCCTCCAACAAAACCGGAGATAGCTCCTTTCTGAATACCTTATAAAAATCACCTGTATAACCATCCGGGCCTGGGCTCTTAAAAGTTTTAAGAGCAGAAATAGCTTGAGCCATTTCTACCAGAGAGATGGGTTTCTCCAGGGTTGGTTTCTGGTCTTCAGATAATCTAGGGAGTCCTAGACCCTCAAAGAAGGCCTCTGTCCCCTGGGTTCCCTCAACTCCCTCAGTTCTGTATAAGGCACTGCAGAAGGTCTGAAAAGCATGCTCCATCTCCCTGGGGAGAGTAACCAGTTTTGGGAGGTTGGATCTCTGATCTGGGAAATATTGGACCGGGTTTTGTGCTGCCTAAGTCTGTGGGTTAGTAACCGAGCAGCTCTGGGCCCCTTCATAATATTTCTGCCGAGTAGGCTGTAAGGCCTGTTCAGTGCAAATGTCCAGTATCTCTTGGATCTGATCTCTGGTGGCCTGTAATAGTGGGAACGCCCCCTCATCTCCGTCCGCATGCTGAGCCTGCAGGTCCCTGAGTTGCCTATGGAGTTTATCAAGGCACAATTGTTGTTTCTTTTTATAAAGGGCTGCATACTTTATTATCTCGCCTCTGAGAACTACTTTCAGGGTGTCCCAGAGTATTCCCTTCCTTGTCCCTTGTTTCTCATTGTTAGAATTTGCTTAATTTTATGTTGGACCATTTCCTTAAAATCTTTTAAGTTCAACAAAAAATTATTGAACTTCCACAGGGTATTAGTTTTCTCCCTTTCCCAAGACATAGTGAGCGTCAGCAAACCGAGATTGGATAATACCGTAGGTGTCTGTGTACAATTTTGAACCCTATATAGATGTTCTTTTGATACATGAATGTAATCTATCCAGGTGTAGATTTTGTGAGGAGCCGAGAAATGTGTGTACTCTCTTTTGTTCGGGTTAAGATCTCTCCAGACATCCACCCATTGTGCACCAGAGAGGCAGGCCTGCATCACACGCAGTGCTAAGGATTTCTTGGGGGGATTCGCACTGGAAGTATCCAGGTGAGAGGTGGTTAAATTATGATCACCTCCAATTATTAGGACCCCTTTGTGCATTTCCATATTCCTCTGAAATAACATCTTCCTTACATCGGGCCCCTCTCCAGGAGGAATATAGATCGAGGCCAGCTTGATAGCCTGTCCCTCCAAATGACCCACAACTAATGCCAGCCTGCTCGCATAGGAGTCAGCCAATTGAAAAGGTACATTTTTAAGGACGAGAAATAGAAATTACGTTCTTACTGTAATTATGATCTTTCTGTGTATCTTCACCATTCATCACAGATGGGGTACTGGCTGAGATCAGGACTCATGGGGCTTTTTTTTTTTTTTTTTTTAAAGGATGGCGGAGCTGACCCAGCAACGCGCCTCGGGGCAGATGACTACATGGCGCTTGAGGATTAGCCATTGCTGTGGTGAAGACTGACACAGATAAGATCCACTGTCCCTCTTCTCTTCCCTTCCCCTTTCTGAAGACCGAACCCACTATTGTAGAAAATCCAAATTTAGAAAGTTTTTGGTGCTCGTTTACTCAAATGAGTTTCCTGCAGGAGAAGGAAAGTACAGTTACACAAGAACTTACCGTAACAGTAGATCTTTGAGAGAGGCTCTTGCAGTAGGTAATTACATATAGGACTGATGCTGGCCGGGGGCAGGACCGCAAGGAAAAATTTCTAGCTAGCAGTCCCTGGCGAGGGACCGCCTCAGGTGTGACCAAGGCCAAGCGACGTCGGTATAAAGGGGCGATCCCGGACACCCGCCTTCTAGTTCTTTTCCGCCACAGGTCTGGAAGGCCCGGACGAGAGAGAAGCAGATGTTTCCATTCCTGGAAAAAGAGCTGAAGAAGCCTAGGGGATGGAGGCATGGAGAGTTATTTACTGCAAGAGCCTCTCTCGAAGATCTACTGTTACGGGTAAGTTCTTACGTAATTGTACTATCTTACTTCGAGAGGGCTCTTGCAGTAGGTAATTGCATACAGGACTGAATCCCAAGCAGTCTGGAACAAATAAAAAGCACCGGGAGGAGGAAACTACTCCTGAAAATGGTAGTAGCCTTGTAGGCCTCAAGACAGAAGGCCTTGCAAAACCGCTAGCCCAAAGCCTGCTCTACGGTGAGAGGCAATGTCCAAACTGTAGTGTTTCATAAAGGTATGGACAGAAGTCCAGGTGGCAGCAGCGCATATGTCTGCCGCAGATACATTCTTGAAACAAGCTGCAGAGGCCGCTACTCCTCGTGTGAAGTGACCTCTGACCTGACCCGGGAGGGTCTTGTTGTACTTGTCATAACAGAAAGTGATGCAATGAGCTAACCACTTCGACAGGCATTGCTTGGAAACAGCATTGCCTTCCCTTTTGTGAGCAAAAGAGATGAACGACTGATCAGTCTTTCTGAGATCCTTCGTCCTGTCAGTGTAGTATCTCAGAATCCGGTGAACAACCATGGTATGGAGTAAATATTCTCCCTGGTTGGAGTACTGCGTGAAAAAGGCAGGTAACTCTATAGACCGATTAAGGTAGACTCTGCTACCACTTTAGGTAGAAACTTAGGATTCGTGCGAAGAGCCACCCGTTCTTTGTGAAAGATCAGGTATGGGATTTTACACATAAGGGCCTGGAGCTCGGAAATTCTTCGAGCGGAAGTAATGGCCACCAAGAAGAGCGCCTCACGAAAGAAGCTTAGATTCATGGAGGCCTGAGGTTCAAGGAGGAAGGGTAAGTTTTCAGAACAAAGTTCAAGTCCCAAGGGGAGCAGGAGTTCTGATGGGGGCCTCAGATGAAGGACCTCTAAGAAAGGTCTTAGAGACCTCTAATTGGGCAAATGTTTATTCTGCGAAGGAACATGGCACGCTGAGATAGCGCCATGTGTACTTTCAAGGAGGAATGACTGAGACCCAGGTCGAAAAGGTGACATAAATATTCCAGCAGAACGGCCACTGAACAGGAGAAAGGCTCCATGTTCCTAGAGGTGGCCCAAAGAGAAAATCTCTTCCATTTCATGGCGTAAGTGGACCTAGTGGAGGGTTTCCTAGCCTCCACCAAAATCTCCGCCACCTTTGGAGAGACACCAAAGCGGGATTGGGCTAGGTCTGCAGGAGCCATGCATGGAGTTGCAGGGACTTGAGTCCCAGATGGACCAGGGTCCCCTGATCCTGGGTCAGCAAACCTCGAGATAAAGAAAGAGGAAGAGGAGGAACCTCTGAGTATGGTTGTAGAAGAGAGAACCAGATTTGCCTGGTCCAGAAAGGAGCGCTCAGAATCATTCTCGCTCCTTCTGTTGATAGTTTCTGCAACACACGAGGGACCAGTGGAATTGGGGGAAAAGCATAGTCGAATCTGCCCTTCCAGCTTAGAGACAGAGTGTCGTTCCAGAAAGCGCCTCGCCCTGGAACGAGCGAGCAAAAGTTGGGAAGTTTTGCGTTTTGGGAAGAGGCGAACAGGTCTACCTGTGGAGTCCCCCAAAGATGGAAGATGTGATTTAGCACCTTTTGGTCTAACTCCCACTCGTGTGGCAGGGCAGAGGAGCGACTTAGCTTGTCTGCCAGGGTATTATCGACTCCTGGAACATCAATCGCTGTGAGGTGAAGGCTGTGTTGAGTTGCTCAGTCCCAAACCCTCATTGTTTCCCTGCATAGCAGGTAGGATCGAGTCCCTCCCTGCTTGTTGATGTACCACACCACGCACACGTTGTTCGTCTGGATGGCTAGATGACCAGGAAGAATGTATTGGTGAAGGACTTGGAGAGCATATAGTACTGCTCGAAGCTCGAGCACACTGATGTGGAGAGCTAGCTCCAATCTGGACCATAATCCCTGGGTTCGATGAGGACCCAGATGGGCTCCCCAACCTTCGCCTGATGCGTCTGTAGTCAGAGTCTGGGAGGAGATGAAAGAAGGGGACCCTCTGAAACCGGTTCTCTCGAACCATCCACCATTGCAAGTCTCAAGCCATCGGCGAGGAGATCAGAACTAGATTATCTAGGTCTACCAGTTGATCCCATTGGGAGCGAAGAGTCCACTGAGAAATCCTTATGTGGAGCCGAGCGTGGGGAACTGTCAGGATGGCAGCCGCCATGAGCCCCAGGAGACGGAGACCCGACCTCGCCGGAACCTACCTGCGTTCTAACAGCAGGGAAATCTGTAACTGAAGAGAGAGGCCACCTGTCCAGAGGCAGGAAGGCTCTGCTTACTGTCAGACGAGGATAGCCCCGATAAACTGTAGTCCTGGAGGATCCAGATGACACTTGAATGGCTTGATGGTAATCCCAGACAAGTGAAAACCTGCTGGGTGAGGGAGAGAAAATGCAGGAGCCCCTCCCTGGACAAGGCCGCCAGGAGCCAATCGTCCAGGTAAGGGAACACCTGAACTCCCATCGTATGCAGGTGGGCCACTACCACAGCCAGGCATTTGGTAAAGACTCGAGGTGCCGAGGAAAGACCAAACGGGAGTGACCGGAACTGGTAATGGTCCCCCTGGAAAGCAAAGCGAAGGTACTTGCGGTGAGAAGGGCGAATGGGGATGTGCAGATATGCATCCTGCATACCCAGCGCACAAAGCCATTGACCCAGCCGAAGGAGGGGCAAAAGAGTCTGTAGGGAGAGCATCCTGAACCTTTTGTATTCCACGTAAAGGTTCAAAAAGCTGAGATCGAGGATGGGTCTGAGATCTCCAGTCTTCTTTGGGACCAGGAAGAAATGGGAGTAGTAACCCGTCCCTTGAAGGTGAGGGGGAATGAGCTCTATAACCTGCTTCGTAAGGAGGGCAGAGATTTCTTCCCGGACCAAAGGAAGATGGTCCCTTGGGTAGGATGACTTCAGAGGGGAGTGGCGAGGTGGTTTCTGTAGAAACTCTCTAGAGTGCCCTTCCGCGATAATCTGGAGCATCCATGAATCCGTTGTTATTCTCTCCCAACCCGGAAGGTGGAGGGAGAACCTCCCTCCTACCAGTTCCTCCGGTGTGTCCGGAGGCGGTGGGAGAGGGGAGGAGTCAGACGGTGTGGGGCAGCGCCGCAGCTGGGGCACCCACTGCTTTTTTGGGCGGAGGGGCCTGGCAGCTGCGGGGCCCGCTTAGTGGCCCGCCCTTGGGTTTCTATCAGGCCAACTGCTCATGGAAGGACAGCGCTATGGTGATGGGGACGGCACATGTAATCCACAGATTTCAGAGCCGTCCCCTTCTCCTGCAAGTCAGTGATGATGTCCTTGACATCACCACCGAAAAGCACAGACCCCCTGAAAGGTGCTTCTTGGATCGCAGATTGCACCTCCGGGACCAAACCTGACACGTGGAGCCAGGCAGAATGCCGAAAACTCACGGCGAAAGCGAAGCTCCGCCCGGCAGTGTCCACTGCATCGTATGTCGTCCGCAGAATGTGACGACTGGCCGAACAAGCAGAACGGACTAAATCAGCTAACTCCTGCTTGACTTGAGAGTCAGATAAGGAGTTAATCTTAGATTCCGCCTGAGTAAGGATGGCATTCTGGTAATCCCCCATATGAGCAACATAATTCAGGGCCTGAATTCTCAGTGTGGAAGAGGCATAGATCTTCCTTCCATACTGGTTGAGGAGGCGAGATTCCTTATCCGGAGGAGACGAGCTTAGATGTTTTGGGTGCGCTGATCGGCCGTGAGTGGCGCTAATCACGACCGAATCTGCGCAGGGGTGAGAGTCCAAATAATCTACACCCTCAGGAGCCTGGTATAGCCTGTTAGACTTCCTAAGAAGCGGGGCTAAAGCAGATGGTTGTTTCCAAATAGTGGAAACAAGGTGGGCGTGAGGCTCGATCCAGGGTGGCACTAAAGTAGGAGCTGTCAGGGGCAAGTCCAGATGTTCGGCGAGTTTGACCCGCTGAGGATCGGGTTCCAAGGAGCGCCACTGATGTACTTCCTGGATTTTTCTGAGCAACTCCGTGAAGGAAGGGTCCCCCGAGGAGACTTCTGAGGGGTCTCGGCCAGGGCTTGGACGGAGAGCGAGGCTCGTTGTCTCTCGAAGCATCCGTCGGAGGAATCCGAGAGGGGGGAAGAAGAAGAATCAGAAGCAGAATAAGGCTCCTAACATGGCTAGGGGAGGAACGGGTTCCTGGGGTCCCTGGACACATGTCCTGCCCCTCTCGGGATCCAGAGGAATGGGCTCTAGAGTCCGGAGGCGGTGAGGGTGTGCTGCCGTCTGGCGATGGGGCGTCGCTTATCGCCGAAGCAGTTTTCATTTCCTGGTGAGCTGAGCCTTGGCTCAGCCCACCAGGAAGCCAGAGTCCCTGCAGATCCGCCTGGGGCAGTGGAGGTGGAGGAGGAGGAGGAAAAGAATACGGGTTGTATCCGTAAGGCGAGTATCCGAAACTCTGCTGCGGGAAAACCGGTGCCGGGTATTTAGGCGTCGGGTACTGCGGCGGAGGAACAGGTGTCGGGTGCTGTGGCGCTGGATACTGTGGTCCCAGGTACGATGGCATCGGATAAGACGGTGGGTACCCAGGTGCCGGAGGAGCTGCCGGAGCAGGCGGCCCGGAAGGTGGCCCCACAGGCGGGCCAACAGTGAGAGGTCCGGTGGGAGCAGGGCCCAATGGTGGGGCCAGGCCAGATCCGTTCCCTAGAAGGAGGGTCTGATGGAGGTGGTACCTCCTGCACGCCTGGGATTGGGGAGTCCCCGGGCCAGGCTGGGGACTCAGGCTCTGGACAGCGCAGCGGCTGCGGGAACCGGGCACGGCGGGGGTTGGAGGGTCAGTCAGAGGTCTGGCCGCCCGCCATCGGGAGCCGACGTGCGGCTTAGGGGCTAGGTTCTGGCGGGCGCCGGAGGAGCTGGCGTCTGCCTTACGAGGTCCTCGGCCGGAGGCGGGCGCGAGGAGGAGGAGCGCCCGTCAGAGGGGACGATCAGCGCCGCTCAGCGGTCGGGCGCCTTATCGACCTTCTCCCGGCGTACGTCGGAGGAGCCGACGTCCCAACTTATGGGAGTTGCCGCGCCAGTAGGCCGCAAGCCTGCAGCAGAACTGGGGGTGGAGGCCTCCTTTTGCCTGGAGGCGGCCGCAAGGCCTGAGCGTGAGCCAGACGGGCGGGCCAACGCCTCCTCCAAAACTTTGGAGGCTGCCATCGGGCGGTCTCCCGGAGGGGATGTTACCTGAGCCGCGACTCGGCTGGAGTCGCGGGAGGAGGTTTTCCGGTGCCTCTCCTTGTCCCGTTTTTACGATGCCCTTCAGGGGAAACCCTGCCTGAGCTTCTTCAAGTCTTTTTCCATTGAAGACATCTTTTTCTTTAGAAGATGGGCTTCCGGAATGTTGGCGACGCCTGGTCGCCGCTGAAGTGAAGGCAACGCGGGCACTTGCTTCCACCGGGTTGGTTGTGTGCTCAGGCAGAAGAGGCAGAGGGAATGGCCGCCCTTGTAGTGGCAGTTACGCCGTATGAGTCGCACTTGTTTTTGTGCTCGGAGGGTGTAGAGGACTACATACACCGTCGATGACCTGATGATAGGAAGAAAAATATGAATAAATCTCGTAAACCGACGAAGAGCAGGGGCTGACTAAGCACGTAACTTTACCGCAAGGGCACTGCACGAGCCAATGGCGGGAAAGAACTGGAAAGCGGGCGTCCGGGACCGCCCCTTTATACCAACGTTTCTTGATGCCGGTCACCTGATGTGTGGGTGGTCCCTCACCAGGGACTGCTAGCTAGAAATTTTTCCGTGAGGTCCTGCCGCCGGCCGGCATCAGTCCTACATGTAATTTCCTACTGCAAGAGCCCTCTTGAAGTAAGATCAAAGGTTTCAATTTTTTCAGAGAGCTGATCACTCCAACGCTTTAATGGGTTATTCAGCCCATTAACATTATGAGAGCAAATCCTGATTGTAGACTGTTTAGCTATTCAAGATATTTTTAATATTCAAAACTGGTCTACACCCAGGAATAAAAGATACTGCAGGGGAAACCCCTCCCAGGAGTCTAGATATCAAAACATCAGAAAGTTCCTTCTCCTCCATATCAAGAAACTCTGAACTTCCTCATACATTTGACCCATCCAATCCAACTTAATATTCTCTAATTGCAACTATGAACTAAATTGTGCACATTTCCCCGACATAACAACATACATAAACGTAATAGATTTTAACCTCTCAAACTTATATACAGCAATACTTCTAAAGGAAGAGGGTATAGAAACTATCCCTCTGAGCCAAGGCTTCGAAGACCTTAACAAGCATTTGTCAATGCTGAATGTTTGCTTGCTGGCATTGGCAGTGGTAGTGTAGAAGTTACAGAGCTGCATAATAGGAATGGCAGTGAAGTATTGAACTGAAGCCAACCCCACCACCACCACCCTGCAGAGAGTGACAGGCATTGGGGTGTGCGCTTGGGTTGTCAGGCATAACGGCCATGCCTATTTCTTATCACACCCCACCCTGCAGACACTGACAAGTATCACGGTGTTCTTTGGGGTCTTTGGCCCTTATGCGCATCCCATTTCATTAGGAAATATGGTGAGATGAGTGCGATATAGGAGAATGGGGTAAAGTTTGGGGCCAAAGAGTCCAAGGCATACCTCGATGCCTCTCACTGACTGCAGGGTGTGGAATGGTATGAGCATCACAGGCAAGAATCCCAAGTCACACCCCTGATGCCTGTCATTCTGTACAGGGTTGGAAACCCTAATACCTCAGGCATTCATTGGTATTTTCACTCCAAATTTTCAACATGTTTGTTTTGTGACCCCACCTCATGAACAGGGGGAATATCAGTTTGTTAGCCGGAAGCTGCTTATGCACAGTGACTACAGCATTTAGCACCACAGGTGCAAAAACATTCCGAACAGGATATAAAAATGACAGCTGTACTGTTCATGGGAGGTGTAAAAATGGCAATGTGGCAAATCTGTAGTAAAATATTTTAAAAATGGTGAAGTCACTGCGTACATAGAAACTTCAGTCTTGAAAGCATCTCCCTGCCTTGCCTCCTTCTACCTGCCTACCCCCTTGCCCCTCCCTTTCCTCCCCGGGCATTTCCTGACTTTATCCTCCTCTCTCTCTCTCCCTCCTTTAGTGCTCTTACCTCACCCTCTACCCTCCGACAATGGCCTTCCTGTGTGCACACCCCTTCCCTCTACCTGCAGTGCTTATTTCCAAGATTGCCCTTGGCTGGTTATGTCATGCTACCTAACATTTGGCACACATTTTGAATTACTGGAATTTCCTAAGCCTCAGTGTCTTACTTCTTGTTATTGTGTAACTATGTATTATTATGTTGATCTTTGTATGTATCAGTGATCGACAAATTTCAAAATGGCATGCTAGTCCAGGACAATACTAGCTTTGTCAAAATGGTAGTCCCCGAGTTCCGAGTGGTAGTCCAGTACATTTCAATGTAACTTTTAAAACACGTTACATAAAAAGAAATTACATGGTGTGGCTGAGTTTGTATTGTACTGTTACTTCATATGATGGGATGTAGAGGTAGAAGAACTTAGAAATCAGGAAAAATATCTTTTTATATTTTCTGTTAATACAGACTAATGACAGGCTGAAGTCTGTATTAGGAAGAGAATAGTTGGAATTAGTTAGAAGGACAAGCCATTGAACTCAACTGTCATCAAGGACTAGGACAGGAAGAAGATGGAGCCATGGCAATAGTACAAGTGGCAGGAGCAGCAGAAGCAGCAGCAGTGGCACTAGCAGCAGCAAGTGAACAGAGAGAGAAAAAAAGTCTGCTGTTTTTTACTACTCCCCTTCTGCATGTTGGTGCACACTTTTTGTTTACATGCTAATAAAAAGTGTTTTTTTACCAGTAACTGTGTGGTGTGTGTATTTCAGTGGGTGCCAGAGTGGTGTGAACTGGATGGGAGGGTCGGGGCTGAGTTAGACAGATAGTGACACCAGTAATGATGATTGCTTATTTGCTTAGCCTTTTCAGCAGCTCTCTGCAGTATTTTGAAAGCTGTGATTGTGCAAACAAGGGAAGGCAGTCAGGCAGGCAGAGGCACTCACCCACTCAGGACTGTCTAGGGCAGTGGAAATGCAGTGCAAGACTTTTTTTTTTTGGCCCTCCTTTATTAATTTTTCTTAGGGAATCAGTCACAATTTAAAGCCCTTCTGTTTTGAGTCTCTCTTAACTGACTCCAACTGCCTTTTGTTCACTCTGTCTTCCCTTGTAACAAGTCTTCACTCTTCTTCTCCCCCTTTCTTAAATAATTATTATTTGTACTCCCCAATACCCCAGCCAGCCAGCCTCTCTTTTGTCTGCTTTATGGTCTGTCCTCCTACACTAGCCTTCTCACAATTCTGTTCAGGTGGCAACTCAGTAAATTCACCACTCTGCTCTTCTCTTCCCCCTTTACTTTTACTTTTCTGCTGCAGTGCTGCTCGGTTAGTCTGTTTTATTTACTCGATCCTCCAACCCTTTTGAATTTTTTGTTGTTGTTCTTTGTCTTTTGGGGTAGATTTCAGCTGAGCTCAGCACACTGGCAGTCATCAGCAGTCTATCCTGACTCGCGGTAGTGGCTCCCGCTTCTGCCCTTTCCCACACCTCTGCTCACTAAGTCTCACCCTCCTTAGTCCCTAACTGTTCGCCCCCGATCTCTCTACTCTTTTTTCAGCTTCCAACTTGGAGAAGCACACATGTTCTTTCTCCTTGCTCTGAGCAGAGAAAGTGAGCGAGCGCGACTCCAATTATCCCGCCAAGTCACTGCCAGGGCCAATGGATGTCTCTTACCGTTCTTCCCCTGATCTGTCACTGGATTCATTCCATGCCTGCTAGTCTGATGACTGTCTCCTACTCTGCCACTGCTCGCGCTTGCTCCCGATACTCAATGCTCGTGCTCCCCTTCCACAGATCACATGAATGAGCCCTCAGGGTCACATGACCTGTGAGATGGACGAACTTCCACATCACAGGTGAGCTCCCCAGTGGAGAAACCTGGCACTGCAGAAAAAAAATGTTTTGTTATTTTTTAAAAACAGTACTTGTCCGCGGACAAGCGCCCTCTGCACAAACTACTTGTCCCAGCCTATGATCTGGTAGCCCGGGACGTCGGGCTATTGGATTTGTCGAACCCTGGTATGTATGTATGTATGTATGTATGTATGTATGTATGTATGTATGTATGTATGTATGTATGTATACCTCCCATTCCTTCGATGTGGAACTCTTTGTAAACGAAAGCAGTTCCTGCTCAAAGGTATTTGTAATCCTAGATTTCAATAAATAAAATAAAAATAAAATGAGCAACGACACCAGTAATATAATTAGGTTGTGGATTTTTACAGCAGATTGTCAACTCAGGCATTTTGTTGCCTCCGATCATGAACAACAGTGTCACTGTGATTTTCTTTATCTGTGCCAAACAATGATTTCCTCCACAGCTTAATTATCAAAGATCACATGAAAGTGTGAAACACACTTCAGCCATATGTTGTAAAAAATGACAGCTGTACTGTTCATAAGGAGGTGGAAAATGCCACTGGTGAAAATCTGGACTGAAAAATATTACAAGTCATGAACTAACGAGGTGCGTGAAACCGCGCTAATGCTCACTGTAACACGGTCATTTTATAGACTTTTTAGTCATCAAATTTTCAACATAGCCATTTTAAGACCTCTGCTCATGAATAGTATAACTGTGATTTTCTTAATCTGTCCTAAACATTGCTTTTGCACACCAACAGCACCATTGTGTGCCATATGCTGAAAACACATTTTGGGTGAGATGTGAAAAATTGCAGCTGTACTGTTCTAAGGAAGGTAATAAACGGCAATGTTGAAAATCTGGAGTGAAAATATTACATTTGGTAAACTTACTTAGGTATGAGGAACTCGTACAATGAACGTCAGAAACAGTCATTTTTCGGAATTTTTTCACCAAATTTTCAACATAGTCATTTTAAGACTTTTGCTCATGAACAGTTTCACTGTGATTTTCTTAATTTATCCCGTACATTGATTTCTCAAGACAACTGCACCGCGCCCATTGTGCTTCACATAGGAGAAACACGCTTTGGGTGAGATTGAAAATGACAGCTGTACTACTCATAAGAAGGTGTGGCAAAATGGCAATGTTGGAAATCTGGAGTGAAAAATATTGAAAATTCGCTGAACTTACGGAGCGCATAGGAACTGTACAACGATGCTTCAGAACAGTCATTTTTTGATTTTGTCACCATGGCATGACGTAACATCATTGGCTGGTCCGGGATTTCACGTAGTGATTGCGAAATCACCTTCGGGCCCGATAACGCCATGACAGTGACATCATTCATGAGAAGGGGTCCCAAAACCCCATGTTTAAAATTTGCGCAAAAATTCCAAAAATGTCCGAGATATGCAACAAAGTTGAAAACCCCTCATCTACATAGAAACAGAATTTGACGGCAGATAATGACCCATGGCCCACCCCAGTCTGCTCCATTTCCTGTCTACTGATAAGCTGCAGATCCTAGTTAACCAGCAGCCTACCTTCTTCCTACCCCCACCCCTAGAATTGCCTTGTGACTGTCCCATGCATGCTTGAATTCCACCACTGTTTTTTGACTCCACGACCTCCTCCGAAGGGCAGTTGCATGCATCCACAACCCTCTGTGAAAAATACTTCCTTAAATTACCTCTGAGCCGCCCCCATCTTCAAATTGTGCCCCTTGTTTTGCACACCTCTTTTTGAAAGGTGTTACCCTCTTGGACTTTGTTGATTCCCTTGAGGCACTTGAACGTTTCTATCATGTCCCCCCCTTCCTCCTTTCTTCGAGGCTATACATATTAAGCTCCTTAAGTCTCTCTTCATATGTCTTCTGGTGCAGACCCTGCACCATTTTAGTTGCCCTCCTCTGGACAGCTTCCATCCTGTCTATGTCTTTGTGAAGACTGGGTCTCCAGAACTGCACGCAGTACTCCAGATGGGGTCTGACCAGCTGTCTGCACAGAGGATAACTTCTGTCTTCTACTGGTGATGCCTCTCTATGCATCCCAATATCCCCCCAGCCCTCCTTGCTGCCCTCTCACATTGCTTGCCCACCTTTAGGTCATCTGATATGACTACCCCCAGGTGCCTTTCCATTTTTTTTTTGTTAATATCTCACCCCCCATTGTGTACTCTTCCCTTGGATTTTTGTTTCCCAGGTGCATTACCTTGCACTTCTTAGTATTGAGTCTAAGCTGCCATACATTTGACCATTCCTCTAACCTTGCGAAGTCCCTTTTCATCCTTTCCACCCCACCTTGTGCATCAACTCTGTTGCAGATCTTTGTGTCATCTGCAAAGAGACATACTTTTCCTTCCAGTCCCTCTGCAATGTCGCTTATAAAGACATTGAAGAGGACCGGTCCTAATACTGAACCTTGCGGTACCCCACTAGTAACCCCCCTTTCTTCAGAGTGGACTCCATTTACTATTACCTCTTGTCCTATTCTCCAGCCAATTTTACCCAGGCTGTCATCTTGGGACCCACCCAGGCTAGCTAACCTGTATATTAATCTTCTGTGTGGGACTGTGTCAAATGCCTTGCTAAAGTCTAGGCAGGCCATGTCCACAGCCCCTCCCTGATTCACTACTTTGGTCACCCAGTCAAAAGAAATCTATCAGATTTGTCTGCATGACCTTCCTGCTGTGAATCCATGCTGCCTTGGGTCCTGTGCCCTCTGGCCTCTAGATACTCAACAATTCTTTCCTTCAGAAGTGATTCCATCATTTTCCTACCACTGAGGTTAAACTAACAGGTCTGTAGTTTCCTGCTTTCTGCCTTGCTCCCACTTTGTGAAGGGGAATCACATCTGCCCTCCTCCAGTCTCGGGTACCACCCCATCCTCCCATGATTTGTTAAATAGGGTAGTCAGTGGTGTCGCTAATTCTACCCTTAGTTCTTTATAATTCTGGGATGAATCCCATCAGGCCCCATTGCTTTGTCCACCTTCAGTTTTAAGAGTTCTTTCAGAACCCTTTCTTCTGTAAATGGGCTGGTATCAACTTCTGTATCCAGAGTGTCTAGCCCATTATACAGCTTACCGCATTTCCTCAGTTCGCGTCAGCTTTGAAGAGTGCAGATGTGTTCCTGGTCCACCCAAGACTGTCTGCTGAGGTCCGGAGGTAAGTATGGGGTGAGGGGTGGGTAGGCAGGGTGCGCAGTGGGTGGAGTGCGGGTTGTGGAGGGAGCCAGGAGACTTCATGGGACGTTTTTTCTTTACAGGTGTTCTTTTGTTTCCAATGACGATGCGGATGTTTGCCATGCTGGGTGGGCCTCAGCCGGCACAAGGACGGTTGGGGGGCGTTTCAGCCGATGGGGATTGGGCACTTCGTCACTAGCATCGATTGCCACGCTTGGGTGGGCTCTGTGCATGGCACCCAGTACTGGGGTGAGGACAGTGGAGGCAAGGGGATTGGGTACCTCGGTTATATCATGAGTTGCCAAGCTAGGGTGGGCACCCAGCGTGGCATTTGGAAGGCTTTGGGGGCCGGGGAGCGCAGCACAGCTGACGGGGATTGGGCACCTCGTCGGGCTACAGTGTAAAGGCGCGGGGGGCGCAGACTCCCGCGTAAAGCGTGGGGGCTGCGTATGAGCAAGTGATATTGTTGCTTACTGAAGCATAGTTTCCCTTGAATTGCATGCTACTGCATTTGGAGCTTGTACATAGCTCCAGCATGCATTGGTTACAGAAGGCGCCTGCCAACACACTGACTGAACTGGAAGAGGGGGTGACACACCTCCAAAATCTCGGATGATGGCACTATGTTATGTTTGCTTGCACGCATGTGCAAGAAACAAACATAATAAATGTATCTTAATTTTTGAAGACCGGGTTGTTTTTTTTTTTTTTGCGTGTATATGTGGACGATATTGACGGATCCACCACTGTAGATCAAGGGAGGATGTGAAATGGCTTAGGCACTGGGGGTGAAATAAAGTAGAAGACAGTAAGCCCTACTAGAGCTTCAGGCTGATGTAGCACAGCGATACATGGGGTGAACAAAGTGGTAGACAGTAAGCCCTACCAGAGCTTCAGGCTGATGTAGCACAGTGATACATGGTGGGGGGGTGAACAAAGTGGAAGACAGTAAGCCCTACCAGAGCTTCAGGCTGATGTAGCACAGCGATACATGGGGTGAACAAAGTGGTAGACAGTAAGCCCTACCAGAGCTTCAGGCTGATGTAGCACAGCTGGACTAAGGCAAGGAGGATGTGAAATGGTACAGGTACATTGGGGGTGAACAAAGTGGTAGACAGTAAGCCCTACCTGAGCTTCAGGCTGATATTGCACAGCTGGACTAAGGCACAAGAACCCACGGCATGTTATAGTCCCCATTTATATGTCCATTTATGTTCTTACCGCGCTGATTGCCTAACTGAGCCAAGATGTAAAACAGATACTAAAATGTCAGGTTTATTTCAGGTGATCAGGATCGTAGTGGGGAGAGGGGGCAAGTGAAACAATGTCCTGAGAATGTGCTTAAACTTATTAACCGTTGCTGTGCCGCGGAGTGATACACCGGTCCAGAATCCCTATATGTTCAAATTCTGTTCGCAGCCTAAAGGTGCTTAGGTGGATTGGCATTTACATTACTCAGCGGCAAATCTTTTTCATACTTTTTGTGATCATCGGTTAAGATATAACCACTTACTGATGACAGACACTTGGGGGCATGAAACTGTGCTACCAGCAAAGTTGCATTTGCAAAGCCCTGAATATTTATCTGTTGGTCATGAAATGAAAACTGTCAGCTGATAACATTCAGCCACTGTCCATTGCACAGAATAGACATCTCACTGATAGATCTGGAGCAAAGGGACATGCACTTGTCAATAACACCACTATAGCTCCAGACACTGAAGAAAGAAGTTCATGCATTTTCATGACTGTTAACTTTTTCAGCATTTTAAAACAGTTACTTAGCATCTGCACTAAGATGTTACACATCACTGAACTGAATTGTGACACCAGAATCCCTACGATCAACATTTGTCAGCAAAAGTGAATTGAAAAAATCAATAGATGTATAAAATGGTAAGTAACATGAGTCAATAACAACATACCTGCATGTAATACTTGGCTTAAAATTTGAGCACCACCATGTTCCGCACCACAGCGTCAAACAGGGATGCCATTTATAATTCAGCTAATGTCAAGCAGTTTTCGAGCCATAAAAAGAATTACTGTATCAGTATGGTGGCAGCAACAGGATCAGGAAATTATGAAATAAAATGCAACAGCACCCCCATTGGCCATATGTTGTGCGGGTGGAGGGAGTGCATGAGCACCCAGGGGTGGGCTGTTAGGCAGCTTCAGATTCGCCAGAGAAAAGGGTAGATTCGATTGTGAGCTACGGTTGAATTTGTGTTTTCTTTTTCTATACCTAGTTTTCGCTATTTTGTTAGGGCGCATGTTCAATCCTAAGATGTTTAGGGTCACAAGGTGATGTGACTTCATTGAGCATCTGATTTGAGAAAGAGCTGTGTGATTCTAAATGCCAGCTCACGGCAATTCAGAGAAAAAAAAAATTGAAGCTGCATTACCAGACTAAGTGTGCAGTTTAGTGAATTACCACACGGGGTGTGTATATGATAGCACTAAAAGGCGCATTAAAGTGCTTCAGTCATGAAAACCTCCCCCACTGGCTGCTGCTGAAATGCATAGCAGTATGTCCTCCTTTGTGCATTCTGGCTGTTCTTTGCTTCAGCTGCAGGTAGTACAGTACGCTCAAGTTGGTTTGCATAGGTTTTAGCAGTGGGGAGTTCACATTGACAGAGTCTAGTAAGAGAAAACGCTTGGAATTACACATGCAACAAAGTCTGAGTTTCACATCAAATGTTGAGGTATTTTTTCTGGAGGATTAGAACCCATGGAGTCCATGAAGGTGTGCTTTGGAGAGCTGGCGTGTAAGGACTGTTAGGCACCACACATTTTGGTGGTCCTGCTTTGGCAGGAACAGTTTATTAAAGTAATGATGTGTGGCTTGTCTCTCTAAGCTAGACAAGACTACACCATCCTATCAGGTAACCAACACAGTTGATCTGTGTGTGTGTGTGGGGGAGGGAGCTGCTCACTGAAGCGTAGCTCCCTCTTTCAACTGTATGCCACTGCATTTTCAACTGCTGTCATAGACAGCTCCAGCAGTGATTGGAGAACTGTGACCATGCCTGCAAACACACTGACTGAATTGGAAGATGCTGACACACCTCTGAAAAACTCAGATGATGGCACTATGTTTCTTGCACATGCGTGCAAGCAAACATAAAAAGGACTCGAAACCTAAGGGAATTAGTGACCGTGTATTTGGTCAGGCCTCCCCGACCCCTCTCGAGGTCGACAGACAGTAACATCAACCACATAAGGGGAGTAGTCCAGCCAGGCCGCATGGCTACCCTCTCTTAAATATGTCCCAAATGGGCTACGGAAAAATAGCTGCAAGGGGGTACAATAAAGCACCTCAACACCACCTCAGCACATCCCGCTTCTGATCTCTCTCTCATAATTAAGCTTAGGGGAGTTTAGTAACATTGAACCTGCAACCAGAAACAGCAAAGGTCCTTTTGTACCCCACAGCCCATAACATATCCCCCAGCAGCTCAAAAAGTGACATCGAGGTAAGGGCTGTGCATAAACTTTCAGTCTGATCAGTAAATAAAACCCTACTAAGTCATTGTATCAGTGTCCTGTTATACATTACAGGTACTCAGAAGCAGGAGATGTGAGCAGACCATCTTTAAAATCCTCCGATTGTGAGCTCAAGTGTTTGAGTTCTGGTCTTCATGATCTGCCTCTTTAGGGTCTGTTTGAGATCTCCCGATAAATTCCCTAATGTCCTGAAGCGAGCGGAATCTTCTGCCTGTGCCTGCATGTTTGTTCGAGCTATTCTGCCATTGCGATCTAGAAGGACGCTTTTCTGGACCAGTCGACTGGAAACACCATTCCATCTTCTTTAGTTCTGGCTGAATTTCATCTGGGCTTGCATAAACTTTAGTGCCAGAGTCCCAACAGACCCGTAGTTTGGCAGAATATGGGGTTTGGAAGCGAATCCTTTTCCCCCTCAAGAATCTCAGAATAGGTATGTAAGCTGCTCTTTTTTTCATAATTTCAGGAGGGTAATCGTTATCAAACAACAGTCGAGCTGAGTTGTAAGTTACCTTTCTTTTAGCCCACACGGTTCAAGAAGCAGTTCCTTGTCTCTGTAGCTAGACAATTTTAAAACTATCGAGCGTGGTCTGGCTGTTGGGTCTGTTGGTTTCCTCATCAAGGCTCTAAGCGCCCTCTCAATTTTAAACTGGAATGAAGGGGGGAGATCCAATACGTCTCTGAGCAGGTCAGTCAGGTAGTCTTCTATCTTGCCAGTTTCAGACCCCTCTGGTAGGCCGTAGATACGGAGATTATCCCTCCTGGAGCGAGCCTCTAGGTCCACCAGCTTATCTTGTAAAATTTCATGTTGGTCTATTAAGTTGTTGACCGCCTGATGTAAGCAGGTGGTCTCCTCAGCGATCTCCCCCGAAGTCATCTCAGAGCGCTATAACCTCTCCTCCACCTCAGTCAGTCGGATCTGTAGTGCTGAGAACACTTTTTTATTTTCTGCACGGAACGCCCATATTTCAGCTAAGAGCATTTCATATCTAGACCTGGAGAGCCTCTCACTTTCTCTGTCCGTGTCGGGATCCAAGTCCCCAGCCATACTGCTAGCTGGTGATAAGCTGCGACTAGAAGTAGGCCGTCTCCCACATCACCACCATCCGCCCTTTCTTTGTGTCTCCCCGAACGCAGTTTCGCTTGTCTTTACTCCCAGATATGGTTTGTTAAATTTGTATGCTTTTTTAGAGACGATGAAGCTGTAACTGGGAGTTTTCTCTAGCGGGATGTGTCAGAGCCCCTCTCCTATGTGGCCACTCGAGGTGGTGACGTCACCGAAAGCCTCCCAGAACATTGTTTTTCAATACTAAAAAAATCTGCATGAAACAGACTCTTTGCCAGGCAATTTATTTAAAACATTTTCCCAGGTAAACAAGCAAAGTCAGGGAGGCTCATTTTTGGTTGCAAACTCAAAGGGTGTGTGTGGAAACACACAGGTAGAAGTCAGTGGGTAGACAAAAAAAAAATAATAATTCAAATGGTAAGCTATAAAACGCAGTAGGCAACAGCAGCAGTTAACGCACATAAGTGTATGACTGAAACATCCATAAAGATGTACAGCAGGTTGTTAACAAGTGGACACAAATAAATTTGGCAACCTGACCATCGCAGCAGTAGGACAGATGGCACAAGCCAGAGGGACGGGGCAGGTATTGCAGGCCAAAGATGCTTGTAATACTCTTTAGTTTGGGCTTGGCAGACCAGAAGCTGGGCAATGAGGTTAGGGCATTCAGCAATTTATCCCACAACCGTGGAAGTCTATTGCCTTAAGGGATGCTTCACCAGCATTCCGTTTGAAGAGAGGTGTCAGGAATCCGCTGCCTGTGTCTGAACTGAGGGAATATACAGAGTTGGAAGCAAGGGTGAGGACTCCATTTAGATACTCTGGGAATATTCCAGCCCAGAATCTGGCATCCAAGTTTGCAATGTGTAGCAAGTGACATATCTCAGAGGAAGCCCGAAGCTGATTATACTTTGTGCAGTGGTGGGTGTGAGGGGGGCAGTCCAGAGCAAACCTGCATACTGCATTGAAGGGGATGTTCAATTTGGAGATGGTAGAGTTGGAAGCAGCAAAAAAGACCACATCACCACAGGCCAGAGTAGGGAGAAAAAAAAAAAAAATCCTCAAACTTTGGGTTCCTGTAGATTTTCTTTCTCCGACGGCTGGTCTCAGGGCTTCCTTATGCCTGGGCTGTACCTCCTGATGTCAGTGGTAGGCAGGACCAGCGCTCTGCAGCAGAGGATGATAACAAGCCCTCCACATCCAGTCATCTCCAGTTGTTCATAACGCAGTCCCCCAGAGGCAATACTACAAGAACTTGGAAACAAAAACACAGACAGTTACGGCATAAGTGGCCCTGAGGCCAGCCAACTATATGCATTCTGGAAGAGAATCCGAAGCCCGGAGACCAGACGTCAGAGAAAGAAAATTTACAGGTACCCAAATTTCGATTTCTCTCTCCTAAGCTAGTCTCCGGGCTTCCTTACACCTGGGATATCCAAAAGCAGTGCATCCCTAGATGTCCCGGGTGGGAAAAATGTCAAGTGCTCTTAGGGTTCCACCACCATCTGAAGCACTCGGCGGCCAAAGGGTGCTTCCGACGAGGACATCACATCCAGTTTGTAGAATTTTGTAAATGTATGAATGGATGACCAAGTCGCCGCTCTGCATAAGTCTGCTGGGGATGCCTCTCTGAAGTTCGCCCATGAAGTGGCCATAGCTCTGGTGGAGTGGGCTCTCACTGGACCAGGTAGAACTACTCCCGCCTGATCACATGCCATGGTGATTACCGCTCTAATCCATCTGGCTAGAGAATCTTTTGAAGCTTTTTTACCCACATTTTGGCCTGCAGTTAAAATGAACAAGCTTGATGTTTTGCGAATAGCGTCCGTACTCTTAATATATATTCTGATTGCTCTCCTTGGATCTAGAGTATGAAACTCTCTTTCCTTTTCATTTTTCAGGTGAGGACAGAAGGAAGGATGAGCTCTTGGTTACAGTGGAAGAGAGACATAACCTTTAGTAAAAACCCTGGATCCATCTGGAGTACCACAGAGTCCTGATGAAAAACGGTGTAGGGCTCTTTGGTTGACAGCGCCCCCAGCTCACTGATTCTCCCAGCCGACGTAATGCCCACCACAAAAACCACCTTCATTGTAAGATGCATGATTGATGCTTCCTTCAGAGACTCAAACAGCACTTTTGTTAGGGCCTCGAGGACAAGATTAAGTCTCCAAGGTGGAACAGTTGGCTTAATTGGGGGGCGCTTTAACGTTGCTGCTCTTAAAAACCTCCTGACATGAGGGTGAGATCCCAGCGCATCCCCCAAGTTTGCGAACAAGCGACCCCAGTAGAGAAATTTGAACTTGTAAGGTGGCTGGCTGCAAAACCTTGTTGAATCCTCGTGAAGAAACTGTAAAAGCACCAGGAGGGATATTGGATGATCCTGTATATCTTCAGAATGGAGCCAAATTAAAAATGTTCTCCAGATTCTATAATATACCTTAGAGAATGAGGGGCGCCGAGAGCTTACCATTATTTCGATAACTGGAGCAGTGTAGCCTAACTCTTTGAAAGTTTCCCGCTCAAGCTCCAAGCCAAGAGGGACAGATTGCTCAGATTGTGGTGCAGAACTGGACCCTGATGAAGAAGGTCTGAGGTGAGCTGGAAAATAAAAGATGGTGCCTTTGACAGCTGAATGAGGAATGGGAACCAGGGGCAGCGGGGACACCTTGTGCAGGACCCTGGATAGCAGCGGAATAGGGGGGAAAGCATACAGGAGGCCGAAGCGACCCCAGTTTAGGGAAAAGGCGTCCTGAGCTAATGCTAGTTCGTCTCTGGCCAGGGAGCAGAACTACTGCGTCTTGGCGTTTTGTCGGCATGCAAACAGATCTACCTGTGGATTGCCCCACCGCTGTATGAGGAGTTGGAAGGCAGTGTCCTTCAGCTCCCATTCTCCCAGGAGAACGTCTTGGCGCCTTAACCAGTCTGCTGTGACATTTTCCTGTCCTGGTATGTACACTGCTCTTATGCTTGCCAGGTCTTTTTCTAGACAGTGGAAGAGGAAAAAAGAGATTCCCGAAGCATCTTTGAACTTCTTGTGCCACCCTAATGGTTGATGTAGACCATGGCTGTTCGACTGTCTGTTAGCATCAACACATCCCTGTTGCACACTTGCTGATGGAAGTGCATCAGGGCTAGTCAAACAGCCCTCATCTCTAGGACGTTTATGCTGTACTTCGATTCCGTCAGGGACCACTTGCCTTAGGTCGACATCTGTTCCAGGTGAGCTCCCCACCCAGAGGCTTGCATCTGTTGTGATTCTTGTTTGGTGCAGATGGCCTAGCCTTCGACCCCTCATCACATTTTCCCTCCGAGACCACCATGCGAGAGAGTATTTTTACCTGCTGTGAAATTGGGATGAGCTGGTGCAGACTGTGCCTGGACTGGGACCACAGCTTTAGCAGATGCATTTGAATGGGTCGCATGTGTACTAGAGCCCATGGGACTGAATCTGCCAGCGACACTAATGTCCCGATTAGTTGCATAAAGGACTGGGCTGGCAGTTGAGCGGTCCTTTGGAATTTGTTGATGAGCTTCAACAGGTCCCTGAAGTTTGACTCTGGGAAGACATCTTGTTGTCCTGCATCCTGAATTCCACTCCCAGGTGGTTCAGGCTCTGGTTCAGGATTAGGGAACTCTTCTTCCGGTTGATGAGAAAACCGTGAGACGTGAGGCACTGGACTACATCTGCCACTGCCTGTACCGCTTGGTTGAGCTGCGGAGCTTTGATGAGAATATCGTCCAGATAAGGGAACAGCTGGATCCTCGGTTCCAGAGGTGAGTTATCACTGCTACTAGAATCTTCAAGAAGGTTCTTGGAGCTGATGACAGGCCGAAAGGGAGAGTCTTGAATTAGAAGTGTCTGTTCCCCATCTTGAACCTCAAGAGGTTGCCTGTGCAGGCTGTGAACAGGAATGTGGAGGTAGACATCTTGCAGGTCGATGGATGCCAGAAAATCTCCTTGCAGCACTTTCTTGACAATTGAGGACAGGGTTTCCATTTTGAATGGTCTGCTGCATACAAAACAGTTCAGGAATTTTAGGTCTGTGATCTCCTCTGCACTTGGGCACAATGAAAAATAGGGAGTAGACCCCCCCGACTGACCTCCTGGGGGGGAACCGTTTGATAGCCCCCACTTGCAGAAGATCCGTGATAGCTTGCAATATCGCTTGTCTTTTGGCAGAGTTGTTTCAGATGGGAGAGGGCACAATGTGAGGTAACGGGGGCTTGGACTCTAACTCTATCAGGTATCCCTTGCTGATCATGTCTAAAACCCATCTGTCCGACGTAGTCTGGGCCCATCCCTCGAAAAGAAAAAAATTACTCACCTTAGTAATTATGTTTCTTCTAGTGGAGTCTTGCTGTATTCTGACTATTGCAGTTAGCCTCAGCACTCAAACTGCCCCGGAGAGTAGAGGGTTAATTTTCTATGCAGAGCATAGAACGTTGAGCTCGAGATCGGTTCAAACCTCTGTCTGCTGCACTTTGAAGTGTAACAGTCAGATTCTTACAAGCTAATACTACTATGTGGAAATTGTAAAATTTTTACTAGCCAAATGGCAACCAAATATTTTGGATCCCCAAAAAGACAAGTCAAGAAATCCAAAAAAAAAAAAAAAAAAAACAGGTAGTGAACAACTTAAGACTATTAAACTAATAAATATAACCCACTCCCCCTCTCTGAAAAGAGGGAGTGCTCAAATGCACCCCTTGGGCGCAACACTGCACCTGCCAGCCCACTTCCCAAAAACAGGTTCTGAGAGGGGAGGCAGGGTGCAAGGTCAGAATACAGCAAGACTCCATTAGAAGAAACATAATCACTAAGGCGAGTAATTTTTTCTTCAAACAACATGAAGTCTTGCTGTATTCTGACTATTGCAAACTACCATGCAGTACCTCCATGGAGGAGAGATTCGAACCTACTTTGGGAATAGGCTCTGCAGTACTGCTGTACCAAACAGAGCAACACTCCCAGCCTGGATGTCCAGGAAGTAATGCTTGGTAAATGTATGGACCGTTTTCCAGGTGGCTGCTTTACATATCTCTAGCAAAGGAATATCCCTCGCCGCAGCCAGGGAAGCAGCTGTACCTCTAGTCGAATGTGCCCTCAGGCCTGAGGGTGGTACTTTGCCTAACTTCTCATAGCAGAATTGTATACAAGAGACAATCCACCTGGCAATAGTTCTCTTAGTGGCAGCTTTGCCCTTCCCCACTTCCCCATAAGTGAGAAACAGCTGGAGGGAGTCAAACCTGTGAGCCTTAGTACGCTCAAAGTAGTAACTGTGGGCTCTTTTAACGTCCAAACTGTGTAAACGTCTTTCTCCTGAAGAAGAATGATCAGTGAGAAACAGATTGGTTCAGATGAAAATCTGAAACCGCTTTAGGTAAGAACCTCTTACTGGTTGTAAGGACCACCTTATCTCTATGGAATGATATAAACTTAGGTTCCACTGACAGAGCTTGCAATTCACTGATACACCTGACAGAGGTAACAGCTACCAGAAACAGGTGTTTTCCAAGTCAAGTACTTAAGCCCTGCTGAAGACAAAGGCTCAAAAGTGGGGGTTGCATAAGCTGAGCAATGCAAACATTTAGATCCCAAGGAGTAGTAGGATCGCTATGAAGCAATCCCCCTGAAAAATTTACAGAATACAGGGTGAGATGACAGTGAGGAAGGCTTTCCCACTGACAGAAAAACAGAAACTGCTGACAAATGTACTTTGACAGTAGCTGGTCTGAGGCCTAGGCCATTAAGATGAACCATATAATCCAGAACTGTAGACAATTCCGCAGTGTCTGGGGATATATGCTTCTTGGAACACCAAATGCTGAATCTCTTCCATTTGGAGTTATAAGTTTTTCTGCTGGCATGCTTTTGAGAGGCTTTGAGAATATCCAGAACCCTTTGGGACAGATGCAAATCTGCATATTCTAACTCTTCAAGAGCCATGCCTTGAGATTGAGAGACCGAAGATTGGGGTACCAAATCCTCCCGAGAGGAGGTTAACAGGTTGTAATTCCTAGGAAGACACAGGGGAAGATGGACTGCTAGGGACAGCAACAGGGGGTACCTGGGCTGCCTGGCCCGGTCTGGAGCAATCAGAATCACTTTGCAGGGTTGTGACCTATCTTGACCAGAACCTTGAACAGCAGAGGAAAGGGAGGGAAGGCATATATAAATTTCTCTTCCCAGTTCAAAAATCAGTGCATTCAGAGGGACTGGGCCCAAGACTGGGGGTCTGCAACAAAACAGAGGAAGTTGGTGATTGTCTGGGGCTGCAAAGAGATCTATCTCTAGAGTGCCCCACCTTGAAAAAAATCACTTTTAAACACCAGAGGGTCCAGAGACCATTCGTGATGGCCCTGGGAGATCCTGCTCTATGCATCTGCTAGCAGTCCACCTTCCAGGAAAGGACAAAGTGCTATCAGACAGGTCCGCCAAATTTAGTAAAAGGCGACGTAAGAGTCCTTCTCCGACAGGTGAACTGGGGAGGAAGGGTGGGAGCTTACTGATGGTAAAGGACCCCATGGAAGAAAGAAGATTACTGCGGTGAGTAATTTTTTCTTCTTACCCCAGGAGTCCTTTAGCATCAGTAACTGTTTCTGAAGACTACCAAGCAGTACCAAGTGAGAGGCGGGCAGAGATCCTACTCAGGAAAGAGGCTCTGCAGAACTGCCCTGCCAAATTTGGCATCAGATCTGGTATGCACATCCAAATTGTAATGTTTCACAAAGGTGTGCACAGACTTCCAGGTAGCTGCTTTGCAGACATCTACTAGCGGAATGTCCCTTGCTGCTGCAAGCGAGGCTGCAGTGCCCCGGTGGAATGGGCCCTAAGCCCCACTGGAGGTTGTTAACCAGCTTTCTCATAGCAAAATCTAATACAAGAGACCAACCAACAAGAAATAGTTCTCTTGGTAGCTGGTCTTCCTCTGCCTACATCCCTGTAGGTGAGGAACAACTGAGTGGAAGAGCCTCTGGACTGTCTAGTATGCTCTAGATAATGAAAAATGGCTCTTTTGACATCCAAGCTGTGGAGCTTTTACTCGCCAGGAGTGGATGGCTCAGTAAAGAAGACAGACAGAGTAATGAACTGGTTCAAGTGAAACCACCTTTGGCAGAAAATTCCTATTTGTTCTGAGCTCAGTAACAATCATTGTGAGGGATGATGTAATTTGGCTCAGTGCAGGGCCTGTAGCTCTGACATCCTCCTGGCAGACATAATGGCTACCAAAGACGGTCTTCCAAGTTACAAACTTGATGTGGGACGTGGACATAGGCTCGAAAGGTGGATTCATGAGCCCATCTATGCAAAGTTTCAGGTTCTGAGGAGCAACGGGCTCCCTGGTTGGAAGCTGGAGGTGCAAGAGGCTTTTGAAAAACTTTAAAAATGTTGTGAGGAAAAAAATGATTTTTTCTTTCCCACCGAAATGTAGGCTGAAATTGCTGCCAGGTGTAGCTTGAGTGAAGATGGTTTCAAGCCTGGTGTCTGTAGGTGTACCAGGTAGTCTAGCAGCTGAGGGTCTGAAGCCGATAGAGGTTTGACCTTTTCGCTCTTGCACCAGAGGAAAAACCTTTTCCATTTGGCTGCATAAAAGTTTTCTTAGTGTTCATTTTTTTTAGCCATCCTCAGTATCTTAAGGACCTGTTCAGAGTACCGTGAGGATGGAAACTCACTCCTCAAGAACCAGACCTTGAGGTGAAGAAAGTTTATGTCTGGGTACTGCACTCCCATCTGAGGAAGGGTCAGCACGGAGCAAGTCGGAGGCAGGCGAATGGGCCTGTTGCAGGACACAGAGAAGAAGAGGGTTCCAGGCTTGCCTGAGCCAGTCTGGAGCCACTAGGATCATGGATGCAGGCTGCTACCAGAGTTTCAGCAAAACCCTGAATATCAGGGGAAAGGGAGGAAATATGTATAGGAACCTCCCTGACCAGTCCAGGATCAGGGAATCCAGAGGAAGTTTTCCCAGAACTGGGGGCCTGCAACAATACTGAGGAAGATGAAAATTGAGAGGCGAGGCAAACAGATCCATGTCTGGTATGCCCCACTGCCTGAACACTGTGGCTAATACTTGCCTGCTCAGTGTCCATTCGCTCCGACCTTCACTGATGCGGCTTAGAGCATCCGCAAGAGTACTGAGTATGCCTGGGAGGTGAATAGCTGAGAGGCTGACTCCCAGGGAGAATGCTAGAGACCAGAGCTTCCAAACAGAGTATTCCTAATCTGGTACCACCCTGCTTGTTTATATAGAACATTGCAGTGGTGCTGTCCGTTCGAATTTGAACTGCATGCCCTTCTATGCTGGGAGCGAAAGCTTTGAGAGCTAGTAAGACTGCTCCAAGTTTCAAAAGATTTATGTGCAACTGTGACTCTTCTGGAGTCCAGTTGCCACTTACTGAGGCCCTGTGTTAGGTGAGCTCCTCAACCTATCAGGGAGGCATCTGTGGTGATCACCTTTGTGGGAGGAGGAGCTTGAAAGGGAACCCCTGCCTGCAAATTTGCAGGGTCCTTCCACTACAGCAAGTTTTGGAGGAACTGCTCCGACATCAGTATTAACTTTGAAAATTTGTTGCTTCTCTGAGACCAGCGAGCTCTGAGGTAGGCTTGCAGGAGTCTCATCCTGTACCTGACTCCTGGGACTACCGCAGTCATAGAGGCCATATGTCCCAGAAGTTTGAGGAAATGTCTGGCTGGTCTTGGCTGTCCCTGGGCAAAAGAATCTGCCACTGAAAGGAAACTCTGAATTCTTTCCTATGGGAGGAAAGCATATCCCTTCTGAGTGTCCAGCTGGGCCCCTATGAAGGTGAGCAGCTGGGTGGGTTCCGGGTGATGTTTCTTGAGATTTACCAGGAAACCCAGAGACTCCAGAGTGCGTTCTGTGAGGGAAAGAGATTCCTTGATTTGGCAAAGGAGACTTTGCTACTATGAGCCAGTCCTCCAGATAGGGGTAGAGAGAGATATCCAGTCTCCTGAGATGTGCTGCTACCACTGCAAGACACTTCATAAAGACTCTTGGGGCAGAGGACAGACAGAAGGGCATTGCGGTGAACTGATAGTGACTCGAAGGAAGTTTGAACCTGAGAAACTTCCTATGAGATCTCCTTATAGGTATGTGGAAATAGGTGTCCTTTAAGTCAAGGAAGGCTAGCCAGTCTCCCTGCTGTAAGAACTATATGACCAGTGACAGAGTGACCATTTTGAATTTGGATTTTTTCAGATGTTTGTTTAAATATCTGAGATCTAAGATAGGTCACCACTCCCCAGTTTTCCTTTGTGTCAGAAAATTCCTGGAGTAGAGGCCCTTGCCCTTCTCGTGGGTGGGGACCCTTTCCACTGCTCGTAAAGCCAAAAGGTTTTGTACCTCCATTTCCAACAGCGGTATCTGTGTTGGGGACAGAGGTCTTAAAACCTGGGTATGCTTGAGATCTGGCAGCTGCTTGAACTGTAATGACAGATCCTCCTCCACTATCTCCAGCACCCACTTGTCTGACATGATGAAGGACCAGTGCTGAAGACAGTGAGAGAGTCTGCCTCCAACCGGAAATGGGGAGGCGAACTGGACACTCACATCAGGACTTAGACTGAGAGGCAGATGGCTGGGTAGAGGTGGCTTTTCTTTGGCCCCTTCTGCCCCTGCCTCTGAAAGACCCCCTGTACTGGCTAAAGTCAGATTGGGGATAGGGATTGTAAGGCCTGGGAACAAAACTTCTGCCCCTACCACCCCTGGGACGGGATCTCTGAGGGGTGGCGGGTTTAGGCTTGGATGAATGGCTCTGCCAGGAGGCCTTGTACTCATCAACCTTTTTCATGTAGTCAGTGGTTCTGTAATCAAACAACATATTTTGATCACAGGGAAAATCCATGGCCTTGTTCTGAGCGTCTGTGGTCAGACTGGTTGTTCTAAGCCAGGCGAAGCGTCTCAGAGAGATGGCATGGGCCATCGTCCTAGCGGCTGCATCATTACTATCATCTGCCATGTGGAACTGGTACATAGTAGCTTCCAAGGCAGTTTGACGTATCCACTAGCTCCAGCACCATAGAATCTGATCCGCTGCGGGCGATAGCCTGGACAGATTTCCAAAGGGCTTTCTGATATCTGGCTCTGAATGCCATGTAAAAAGAAAGCCTGAGAAGCAGGGAAGCTGTGGCATACATTTTCTTCGCTATAAAGTCAATTTTCTTGGAATCGTTGTCAGGGTGAGAGGGCGACAAGGAGATTCCAGCTTTCTCATAAACTGCCTGCTGCACTATACTGTCATGGCTAGGGTGTGCAGACAGGAACTCGTACATTTTTTTTTTTTTTTTTTTTTTAGATAATATATATTTTCTCTCAAGCTGCTAATCAACCCCTGGTACTGAAGTGGGGTACTGAAGCACCTTCATGGTATTTTTTCTAAATGCATTATAGACAGGGACAACCAGGGTCTTTGAGGATGAAAGACCCTTCATCTTCCTATAATCTTCCGTCTTCATCGAGATCCTGGTTGGGCTCCTGCGTAGGGAGGTCCAGAATATCCAGCATATTTTGTATAAATGTAAACACAGAGAAAGGATCCAGGTGGTCACCCGGGGGATCCCCAAGGTGAAGGTCCAGGGGCTCCTGGGGCTCAAGGCCCTCAAAATCCATGTCAGGGGCATTATAGAATTGATCATCATCTGCGTCACCCTCACAGTCCACAGAACAGAGAACTGTGGAAGAGTGCTTGCCAGCCCCAGTAAATAGAGGATCCATCTTTTGAAGGGTCTGAAACAGTTGCCATGCTTTTTCCAAATCTTGCACTAACGGAAGAACCAATGCAGTTTCTAAGTGTTTTGTTTTCTCTGTATGCTTTAAGCTGCCTGTTGTCTCGCTATTGGTTTTCCCAGAAGTAACGGGAGCATATCTGTCTTGACAGTTTCTTTTTAGCCACTTCATCAGAGGCTTGATCAAGCTTCCTTTTTTCGTCACTCTTATTATTTTTCAATTTGTGAGGAACTTCATCTTTGGAAGCTTCATCTTTTGACTGGGATCTGGAGGGTTCCTCAGCACCTCTGCTTTTGGTATTAGTACTTTTGAATGGCCCCTCATCGGAAGCCTTTGATTTATCCTCAGCCATAATAATCAAAGGTTTGTCTGCTATGTTCACCAATTTAAGCAAAGCAAACCCCTTCTGGACCTACGAACTGAGTGCAGGTTTCTGTGAAAATGCCACCGGCCAGTCCTGCCCCAGTTAATAAACTATTACCATTGCCTTTTTTTGGGGTTGTTAAACTGGGATCTATACCAGTGCCTATCTTAATAGAAACCCAGTAATACTCAACTGTGCACAGGGGCTGCTGGACCCTTACGGACAGTCCTGACACAGATGATACCAAGGTCCAGTAACATAACAAAAAAGGTTTCCTCGTAATTGCCAATCTAGAGAGAAAACCCCCAGGCATTGTTTAAGTTTGAAATCTACTGCAGGTACCTCACGGTAAACCCCGCAAGGTCTGAGGTAAAAAAACAAGGCAACTGTCCCTATTTCGACAGTTCCCAAAATAATTTGTCCAAAAATGAAAGAAACCGTCAAAAATAAGCACCTGCAATAAAATTAGGCTTTAAATTAAATAGCCACGGTTAAAATAAAGTCTAAATAGCGCCGTCGCGCTAAAAATAAAAAATTTGCGCAGCATTAATGAAAAAGTGAAACTTTCACTCAGCACACTAAAGGAAATAATTTGTGAGGAAAACTTTACCCAGATAAGCATTAGGAGGCTATCAACAAGGAAAGCTGGGAGACACCTCAGAGGCCATATTGCTCAGTCCAGCGGAGAAAAAATTCTGAAGCAGTCAACAGCTCTCACTCAGGTCACACCCCTCCTGTCTTTTGATTGGCTTGGCCCTACGCTCATCAGATATCTCTTAAAGGCACACCTCTCTGGCAATTGCACCTAGCCAGCTAAGTGCAAAAAAGTTACTGATATTAAAGGACTCCTGGGGCAAGAATGGTCAGTTATGGGGGGAGCCCAAAATCGCGGGAAAACGAGCTGCTGTGAGATGGGGCCAGTCTGTGCAGCTTGCAAGGCTGAGACTGGATCCCACCATAGGATGTCTGCAAAAACGTTCTCCTTGCTGAGCAGTATAAGGCTTTGTAAAAAATAAGACTTAAATGACTTACAGTCTCTTTTGCCCTGCCATGTGTGACAGGGCTCTGCTGCAGAGCACCTGTTTCACTGAAGGCAGGAAGTAAAGTGGAGGAAGCCAGAAGGGGAGGGCTAGATGCCCCCTGCTGCAAATCTTTGATTCCTGCCTGAAGACCAGCAACAGGAGGTACAGCCCAAGAGTAAGGAAGCCCAGAGACCAGCTTAGGAGAAAGAAGGTAGTATTTTCCATACAAAAAGAAGCTCAAGAACAAGGGGTCACACTATGAAGTGGTGGGGGGGGGAGGCTCACAAGAAATGTGAGGAAATACTTCTTCACGGAGTTAACAGTGGACGCCTGGAACAGCCTTTCAGTGGAGGTGGTGGGTGCCAAAACGGTGATAGGATTCAAGCATGGATGAGACAGATACAAAGGGACTCTGGCAGTAAGGCAACGGGAGAAGACGGCCAGAGATAGAGTACGGTCTCCGGTGGCACAGTAGGCAGGGAAAACTGGGCAGACTATGTGGCCAAGAGGTCCTTATCTGCTGAGGTTGCCCGTCTCCAGGCTGACCTGGCTAGGATTCGTGAAACCTCCTCCCCCACCCAGGGACCACCAGGACCAATGCCACTACCTCAGAGGTTGCCAAGAAAGAGAAGAGGCTGGACCAGGGTGGGCTCAAGGAGGGAGAGAGTGGTGGAACAGAGTTGCATCCCTCCAGCTGTACCTCTCCACAATCAATTCGCTCTTCTGGTGGATAGTGGTTCCTCTATGGAGGCACCTGCAGTGGAGACCAAGGAGGATGCTGGGAACCTTCACAAAGGAGACCCAAAGGAGGGTGGCATGGGACCCCACAGGGGAAGGAAACAACTCCTGGTGGGGGACTCAATCATTAGGGGGTAGAAATGGGGGAGGAAGGGGAGAGGGAGGTAAGGTGCCTTCCTGGCGCCATGGCTTGGAGGGACAGGAAGCGAATCCTCAGGATCATGGGAGGAGCTGCACGAGGGAGGGAGCTGGATGTCATTGTCCACCTAGGGACAAATGACCTGGCTAGGAATGGGATCAGAGCAGTGCAAGAGGAGTCTGTAGAGTTGGGAAGGGGCCTTAGACAAGTAGCGCATATGGTAACCTTCTCGGAGGTGCTGCCTGTCTATGGCAAGGGAGATGCTAGGGCACTTCTCACCAAGGAATTCAATGAGTGGTTGAAATACTGGTGTGGAGCTCAGGGTTTTGGCTTCATTGGGGACTGGGGAGCCACCTGGAGGGATGCAGACCTATGGGGGGGGGATCCAGGATCCTAGGTGAGAGGTTTAAATGCTTCATTGGCAAGCATTTAAACTAACCAAGGGGGGAGGCACTGAAAAGAAGCAGGGAAATCAGAGCCTCCCCCCACAAAACATGGTGATTAGTGAGGTAAACACCAAGGTACAGAAGTTATTAGGGAGCAGAACAGATTTAAATGTAAAAAAAGGCAAAGGCAATAAGGACAGAAATGGGGCTAAAAGGGGTAAGGCTATCAAAAAGTGGAGGGTGATGAGTACCAATGCCCATAGTCTGTGTAACAAGCTCCCTGAACTAGTGGCCTTGATGGAAGAGGGTTGACTGGATATTGTGGCAGTCACAGAAACATGGTACACAGAGAACCATGACTGGGATGTCAACATACCAGGATACACAATCTACAGGAGGGACAGGGAGGGTAAAAGAGGAGGAGGAGGAGGAGTAGCTCTCATGTAAAGGAAGGATCAAAGCAACAGAACTAAAGAGTAAACAGGGAGCAGATGAGGCACTTTGGGTCACCCTGGAGACAGGAAATGGCACAAATCTGCATGGGGTTGTATACAGACCCTCATCTCGGGAGGAATGGACAAGGAAATGATAGAAGGCTTTCTTAGAATGGCAGAAAAAGGGAGATATTGTTGATGGGGACCTGAATATGCCAGATGTTAACTGAGCACCTTTGTTGCAGGCAATATCCAAGAGCAGGGTCATTCTTGATGCTCTACAGGGGGCATGCCTCAGACAGCTAGTATCGGAACCCATTTGGGAGGGAGCAATCTTAGACCTGGTACTTTCAAATGGGGATGGAAAAAGAATCTCAGATTTAGAAGTGGGTAGCCATTTGGGAACAAGCGACCACCAAACAGTGTGGTTCACGATAAACACAGCTATACAATCAAGCCATAACAAAGCAAGAGTACTAGACTTTAGGAGGGCTGACTTTGGGAAAATGAGAGTGTGCCTCAGAAAAGCACTAGCAAACAGGCAAGAAGGAGGGGTGGAGGAACAATGGGGAGTGATCAAAACAGCCATCACAGAGGCAACAAGCCTTTGTGTAAAGCAAATCAATAAAACACAATGAAGGAAAAAAACGCTATGGTTTACAAAAGAGGTGGCAGGGAAGGTTAAGGAAAAAGGACAGCATTCAGGAAATATAAGGAAACACAGAAGGAGCAGGACAGAGAACTTTATCAGTTAAAGCAGAAAGAGGCTGGGAAGGCAGTCAGAATAGCAAAGGCCCAAACCGAGGAAAGGATAGCCAATTCTGTTAAGAAGGAATAAGACCTTTATAGGTCCACTAGGAGCCAAGAAAGACCAAAGGAGGGATACTGAAGCTTAATAAAGGGAGAGAATGTGGGTAGAGGGTGACAGTGAAAAGCAGGATACTGAACGTAATATTTCTGCTCAGTATTCACAAAGGAAGAGGAGGGGAGTTACCTAAACCAAACAAGAGAAACACTTTGAAGACGGGAATGATACCAGTCCATTTACAGAAGAAAGGGTTCTGAAAGAACTAATAAAATTGAAGGTGGACAAAGCAATGGGGCCTGATGGGATTCACCCAAGAATTCTAAAAGAACTAAGGGTAGAACTGGTGACATCGCTGACTACTCTCTCTAACAAATCATGGGAGGATGGGGTGGTAACTGAGTACTGGAGGAGGGCAGATGTGATTCCTCTTCACAAAAGTGGGAGCAGGACAGAGGCAGGAAACTAAAGACCAGTTAGTTTGACCTCAGTGGTAGGGAAAATGATGGAATCACTTCTGAAGAAAGAATTGTTGAGTACCTAGAGGCCAGTGGGGCACAGGACCCAAGGCAGCATGGATTCACGATGGGAAGGTCGTGTCAGACGAATCTAATAGATTTCTTTGACTGGGTGACCAAAGTAGTATACCAGGGAGGGGCTGTGGACATGGCCTACCTAGATTTTAGCAAGGCATTTGATACAGTCCCACACAAAAGATTAACACACAAGATAGCCAGCCTTGGAATGGGTCCCAAGGTGGTAGCCTGGATAAAAAATTGGCTAGACAACAGGACACAAAGGGTAGTAGTATATGGAGTACACAGTGAAGAAAGGAGGGTTACTAGCGGGGTACCGCAGGGTTCAGTACTGGGACCGGTCCTTTTTAATGTCTTTATAAGTGACATTGCAGAGGAACTGAAGGAAAAGTATGTCTTTGCAGATGACACAAAGATCTGCAACAGGGTTGATACACAAGATGGAGTGAAAAGGATGAGAAGGGACTTGGCAAGGTTGGAGGAATGGTCAAATGTATGGCAGCTCAGATTCAATGCAAAGAAGTGCAAGGTAATGCACATGGGAAACAAAAACCCAGGGGAAGCATACAATGGGGGATGAGATACTGACAACAGTAAAAATAGAAAGGGACATGGGGGTAATTATATCAGATGACCTAAAGGTGGGCAAGCAATGTGAGAAGGCAGTAAGGAAGGCTGGGGGGATACTGGGATGCATAGGAAGAAGCATCAATAGTAGAAAACAGGAAGTTGTTATCCCTCTGTACAGACAGTTGGTGAGACCCCATCTGGAGTACTGTGTGCAGTTCTGGAGACCCCATCTCCGAAAAGACATAGACAGAGTGGAGGCTGTCCAGAGGAGGGCAACCAAAATGGTGCAGGGTTTGCACCAGAAGACATACGAAGAAAGACTAAAGGAGCTTACTATGTATACTGTTGAGGAAAGAAGGGAGAGAGGGAACATGATAGAAACTTTCAAGTACCTCAAGGGAATTAAAGTCCAAGAGGGTAGCATCTTCCAGAAAAAGAGATGTGCAAGAACAAGCGGGCACAATTTGAAGATAGAGGGGGGACGACTCAGGTGTAATGTGAGGAAGTATTTTTTCACTGAGAGGGTTGTGGATGCATGGAACAGCCTCCCTGAGGAGGTCGTGGAGTCAACAATAGTGGGGGACTTCAAGAATGCATGGGACAGGCATAAGGCAGTCCTAGGGGCAGGTAAGAGGAAGTAAGTTGTTGGTTAACTAGGATCTGCAGCTTATCTGTTCGGTAGGAAAATGGGCAGACTAGGTGGGCCAAGCGGTCCTTATCTGCCGTCAAATTCTATGTTTCTATGACAACTTACATGTTTCTATGTTATTTATCCAACTAGCTGCAGTTTATATACAAGGCCTTTATCAGGGTTTCCCCAAAAGCATTTATGCATGGGTGCCACCATCCTTTGGCTTTGAGCTACCATCCTTTTGCCAGATCTCCTACCCCACCCCACCCCAAAATCTTTAAAGCAGACCCCTGGTCCTCACTTACAGCATGTGGGGACTCAGAAAACATAAAAGGAAATGGTTGACAGTATAGTCTAAAGATTAGAGCAATGAGCGTGGTACATCGAACAGACAGACCTGGGGTTGATTCCCACAGCCTCCACTTGCATATAGTGTGAACCTCCCCACTGCTCCCGGGTCGCCACTGAAAACAGACACCTTTGCATAGTGAATCTTACTCGGTTACCAAAGAATACAATAAATAAATGAGATCTAAAATTTACAACAAAACCTGCAGAAAGAGAAAGTATAAACAATTCAGAGAAAGAAATGGGGGGGAGGGGAATCAAGGAAGTGGACATGAATCACATTCGTGTTGCTCAACAGATACCCTCACTTTTCAAATTTTTCTGTAGGAAACACCACTATGTTCTTTCAAATGTTAGTTTACAGTTTATTTACAAGGAAAGAGCTGCCCTCTACGCATGTCACTTTTGGGTACAATCTCTTTCCAAGAAAGAGCTACCTATTATATTAAATGGCCAACACTGGGCTCCAGAGACATGACTGACGGTGCATGTTCACAGACAGCAGAATGTAATAATGTTGCCCCAAGTAGTGTGTATTTTGGAATCACTCCTGGAAATCTCAGGACATTACAATATGTGGCCCTTGTGCCACTGCTAGGCACACAGACCACCTAACTTATTCATAACTACCAGACCACACTATAAAAAGTGACTTGCCAGTTCACTGAAAATAAAAAAAACAAAACAAAACAAAAAAAAACTATTCTGTAACATTCCAAAAAAAGTTTATATTTTTGACATTCCATGCTTTGCTACAAAACACTTGCATGAAACCAAGCTTTTCTCCCCCTCTTGAATTTCATTTGTGCCTGCAGCATTTCCTGGCCAGAAGTCAATCCTTTGCTTGTAACGTCAGAATCATCATGTCATAAGCAGAAGAATATGCCTTCCCAACAGGAATAAGCAACGTGAACCACCCTGTTTTACCGACAAAGTCTTGAGCAAGAACATAAAAAAAAAAAAAAAAAAAAAAAGTTGTACAGTGCAGGAATTCAAATTCTGGAAGAAATTTGTGTAACTGAGTTCTGCTGAACCAACTAGAAAACTCAAACTGTTCCAACTGTAAATACCGATGAAAAAGCACCCTCTGCAGTAGGCAAGACTCTTAATATGGTCTTGAAAGCTCTACACCAAACAGCACCCGAGACAGAACAGCAGAATTTTTGAGGCTCCTTAGCACAACTTTATATTCTGCATCAAAACATATGCTGTAGGGAGTCACATGCACTCTGCTATAGGTGACAAGTCACACCAAACCTTGGAATGCATTCCCAAACACATTTTTCTTTCTAAAAAGGAACTCAAATCTTATCGGCTAAGCAAACAGCTGATGCGATACCAGTGTATTCAGTACACACATGCTGTAATTATGTACTGTTTTCAAACCAAGCCATTTCCATTTATTTATTGATTCATTAACCAGGTTGGTGCACTGATTCGAAGACCTTTTCAGGCACAGCCTGGGCCAGAAACTGACACAAACAGCGCGTAATTGCTCTACAAATCGCTCCTGTCCCAACCTTGCATTTATGTCCTGGGCCTATTTTTCCCTATATATTGTGTTTAACTGTGATATACGTCCTCTGTTGTTTACAGATGTTATTACTGTGCTAATTTACCTTGTCTGCTGCTTCTTGTCACAAAAATTATTTAATACTATAATATCCTACGCATTCAATGTGCGCTGCTTGTATATTCATGCAATCGTGTACCCTTATGCTGCTTTTTATTTGCTTCTGTTAACTGTTTACTTGATAACCTGCGTGTAATCATACCCATGTGTACCCCCCCCCCCCCACCGGTCACACCGGGAGACTAGCATCTTTGTTGCTCAGTGTGCCTTTCCTGGTGAAACAATTGCAATAAATAAAATAAAAAGTAATGCTGAACCTAAAAATGTACATTTTGCTTGTTGCCTAGGTCACTTTGGAAAATGGGACTGAATCTCAGTGAACATACGCGGTTCGAAAATATATAACGTACTGCATGGTAATTAAAACTGAATCTCAAGAGTTGCAAGTCAGCTGCGAAGGCATGATCTGACCACTAGTGGATCTAGCTAGGTAGCCTAGTAGGGGAATGAGGGAAAACCAGGAACAATCCGGAACCAGAACAGTTTCAGTTTTCTTTCTGACATGACAACCAACCTGCTGGAATGGCAGGACCCTGGACCCACCAGAATGGCATGACCCCTACCCTGACCTATCGTCATGCCCCCCCCCTTGCAAAGGGATAATTTCAGCTAGATGAAGGCCATTCCAGCAAGATAGGCAGAGCATTCTGGCAACTCGGGTGCTGCGCCTACAGAAAAGCTGGAATAATTTTTGTTCCATGTGCATTCTCGTTCCAGATGAATTCTAGTTTTCACCTATTCCCACAAAGTACTGCCAGCAATTCCCTGCTGGCCATCTAACTACAGGGAACATTTTGGCAGCTACCCGATGGCCAGGGGGAGGGCAAGTTGCTGTACTGTCCATTCAGACTAGCTGGGTTTGGGAACAAGTCTGGTACATTAGCATTTGAGCAGTCTGCTGCTGCAACAACCCCAGCGGTGGGCCAGGGAATTCACTCCTCTCTAGAACCGTTTGCTGCACGCAGGCAAGGCCATGACAGGGTTTTGCGCAGCACAGATAGGATGGAGACTGGATGGTGTACAAAATCAACCTGGAGAAAAAAGGTCAGCTTCGAGTATGAAACAGCCTTCTACCCCACACTCCCTGCCCACCCCATACATCACAGTGTGCTGCGTAGAACAGGAGCACCTTCCTGAGGGTCCTGCCAGAAGGTGCAAGGCATGGGGGGAATTACTGGAGTGAAGGCAAGAGGATTTCGGGAGCTTGGAGGTCGCCAACAGGAACCCAATGCAGGGTTGTCCAGACCCTAGGATAAAAAGCTACATGAAAAGTTTACATTTTTCTACTGAAAAGTGCAGCCCCCTTAAAACAAGACTGTAGCTCCACCCCTGATAAGTCAATTCCAGTAGTTTCTCACGCTTTGGATTCACTTGACAGTTTTGAAGTCAATTTAAATACATATTATGCGTTACTTCAGACAAACTGCTAACATTAAATTTGAAGTTTCCTTTTCTGGAATACTACAGAAACTGTCAGACGTGTTAGTTGGGGGGAATCTTACCTTCTCCGAGGCTGCAGTGGATGTCATCTTGAGGCCGAGGGAGTGTGAGCTGAGGGAGTCTCTTTCTCCTTTACTGAGAATGGCTGGGACAGGAGGACAATGGCACGGTTTGCTCCTAGATCTCCAGTATATGTTTGACAAGTCTGTGTGTGTCCGTGTATCCCAGAGCCTGGCACCAACCCAGCCTTCCTTGCTTACGCCTCAGAACCAGCTCGGGGGGGAAGGGGATTGTTAAAAAGGAACAATTATACTCCGGTAACAATCAGCCCAATGTGCAGTCCCAGACTGAAAAGAAGTCACTGCGACTAGCGACCAGAGCCCTGTGACACCCTCCGTCTCTGACTGCTGATACGAGCTTGGATCCCCACTTCCCTCTCTGTGGGCGCGGAATCCCCTGTCACCGCCGCCCGTATGTGAGACGGGCTCCTCAGCCCTGCTGCGCACACTGCTCGGGGAGCCTAGAGCCCGGAGCCCGAGGCCTGCGCCTCTATTACCCACCGGCAGAAGAACCCCAGCGCGGGGAGTAACAGAGGTAGGACGGGCGAGCAGGACACCAGCCGTCGGACAGCACTCCCGAGCGACTCGGAGACCGCTGATGACAGGCTGCGCGAGGAAACACCAACGGCTTCCCCGGGCGGAAACCTGTCAGCGCGAGCGAGCGGCTTCCGTGCACCGCGAGCGCCCAGGGACGGAGAAGTAAGCGCTGTCCGCCGCCGCGAGCCCGTCCCTCAGTCAGTCCGCCCGCTCCTGTCCAGTACTGTGTACCCCGCTCAGTAGCGCTAGCTCACCGTCACTTCCCCACAAACCTCTCCTGCATCGGCTGGCAACACCAGCTCTCTGAACCCACAACAAACATAAAGTTACGCTCATAGGTTGGCCAATTAAATTGACCGGAAGTCATCACCTCCATACCCGGAAGCGAACGGAGCCGCACGATACCTTGGCAGTTGTAGTTTTTTTCTCTGTCTTTCGGTAATTTGAAATGTTTTACCAGGACCTGCTTAGCTGTAAAACAGCTATTTTCCACAGGGGGTCTTGGGGAGAGGGTACATGGAGCAGCCAAATATACAGTGACAACCAAACAGCAAATGAGGTTGTCAGCAGGAGTAGTCAGCATACCTCTCAAGTGTCCCTGATTTTACCTCAAAATTTTACTTTGTCCCTCCTAAAATTTGCATTTTTGTGGCTAAACAGTGGGGACTGTAAGCACAAAACAATGTCAAGCATTAAAGTTACAGACTTGCTCATCTTTAGAAAAAGCATTTTGCACTAAGCCCCATATTCTACCAACTTTCTGGGTGGATATTTCTAATTTTGAAGATGTGTCCCTGATTTTGGTCCTTTGTCCCTGATTTTTTTAAGCCTTGTCCCTGATTTATGAGGCAGGAGGTTGAGAGGTATGGTAGTCAGGTAACGGCTGTGGAGGGATTGTGGGGTAACAGATGAACCAGGCACAGAATTTCCGGTTCAACACACAACTTCTGTGTGATGTTTATTTAAAACACAGAGGATAACCTTAAGCAATGGCATATCCCTTCTGCAATACCAGAGAGAAAGGGGTAGTACAGGAAGAGGTCAAAGGGTAGCAGGAACCCAGGATCTGCAGAAAGGGGACCGGGGGGCAGAGGTGCAGGAACAAATAAGAGGAAGTTGGGTGGAAAAAAGTCAGGCAGGAAGCGGGGACATTGGGGAGGGGGGCTTCAGCAGGAAGGGAAGTGGATCATGGCCCAGAAATGAAGCTTGGGGTACAAGGAAAAGAGGGGAAAGCATGGGAAGGGGAGGTCAAATGGAGCAAAGCACAAAGATGAGTAGCACAATAGGAGAGCCAGAAAACCAGGATTTGGGTGAGGGAGAAGAGCAGGTTGGAGAAAGAGAATTGAAAAGCTTCAGAGGAGGGAAAGGGCGTCACGAAGAAACCAGAGAACCAGGAAGGGGCCCAGGGAAGGGTACAGATGGAGGTTGTGGAGAGGAAGGCTCAGGTAGTTTCAGGGGGAGGAGAAAGCAAGGGGATGGATGAGAAGAAATTGGAAAAAAGGAGCAGAATGGCAGCAGTGAGGGGTGCCCAGGAGAAAAAAGGGGATAGAGTCTTAATAGTGGGGGACTCTATTATAAAAGGAGTTACATGGGGGAGAAGGGAAGAGAGAGGGGAGAAAATATGGGTGGAGTACCTGCCAGGTATGACGGCTGCCAAAGTTATCCATTGGATCCCCTCGAGGGGAGAGAAATGGATAAGAAAACTCATCTGATCTTCCACCTAGGCACAAACGACCTTGCAAAGAGCAGCATGATAGAAGTGCAGGCAAGGTTTATGGCACTGGCCAAGTTCTACAGCAACTCAGACTTCGGAATTCTATCTCCCCCTCCGAACATTGCTACTGTCACACTTAACCCCAGTTGAAACTAGCCTCCTTGTGCCCTGGGCCATGCTCAGGCTCATTTTGTACTGACAAGTTGGTCCTTAGAAGCTCACTACTCTGACTTTCCCTACCTATCTACCATGTACCCTCCCCACTCTCTATACCACCCCTGATGAGCCCTCACCTACCTACCATATACTCTTCCCCACTCCCTATACCTCCCAATGAGCCCTCACCTTCTACCATATACCCTTCCCCAATCCCTATACCTCCCCTGATGAGCCCTTACCTACCTACCATATACCCTTCCCCCACTCCTATATCTCCCTCGATGAGCCCTTACCTACCTACCATATACCCTTCCCCCCACTCCCTATATCTCCCTCGATGAGCCCTCACATACCTACTATATACCCTTCTCCCCCACTCCCTATACCTCCCCGATGAGCCCTCACCTGCCAACCATATACCCTCCCCCCACTCCCTATACCTCACCAATGAGCCCTCACCTGCCTACCATATACCCTTCCCCCACTCCCTGTACCTCCCAATGAGCCCTCACCTGCTTACCATATACCCTCCCCCCACTCCCTATACCTCCCCTGATGAGCCCTCACCTACTTACCATATATCCTCCCTATAACTCCCCCTGATGAGCCCTCACCTACTTATCATATACCCTTCCCCCACTGCCTATACCTCCCCTGATGAGCCCTCACCTGCTTACCATATACCCTTCCCCCACATCCTATACCTCCCCAATGAGCCCTACCTACTTACCTCCTCCTATACCTCCTGATGAGCCCTCACCTGCTTACCATATACCCTTCCCCCACATCCTATACCTCCCCAATGAGCCCTTACCTGCTTACCATATACCCTTCCCCCACATCCTATACCTCCCTAATGAGCCCTCACCTGCTTACCATATACCCTTCCCCACCTCCATACCTCCCATGAGCCCTACCTGCTTACCATATACCCTTCCCCACCTCCCTATACCTCCCATGAGCCTCGCCTACTTACCATATACTCTTCCCCACTCCCTATACCTCCCCTGATGAGCCCCCGCCTACTACCATATTCTTCCCCACTCCTATACTCCTGATGAGCCCTCGCTCACTTTACCATATACCTCCCCACTCCCTATACCTCCCTGATGAGCCCTCACCTGCTTACCATATACCCTTCCCCACTCCCTATACCTCCCTATGAGCCCTCACCTACTTACCATATCCCCTACTCCCTATAACTCCCTGATGAGCCCTCACCTACTTATCATATACCCTTCCCCCTCCCCTATACCTCCCCTGATGAGCCCTCACCTACTTACCTTATACCCTTCCCCCACTCCCTATACCTCCGACGAGCCCTCACCTACTTACCATATACCCTTCCCCACTCCCTATAACTCCCTCTGATGAGCCCTCACCTACTTACCATATACCGTTCACCCACTCCCTATACCTCCCCCTGATGAGCTCTCACCTGCTTACCATATACCCTTCCCCCACATCCTATACCTCCCCAATGAGCCCTCACCTGGCTTACCATATACCCTTCACCCACTCCCTATACTTCCCTGATGAGCCTCGCCTACTTACCATATACTCTTCCCCACTCCCTATACCTCCCGATGAGCCCTCGCCTCACTTACCATATACCCTTCCCCCCACTCCCTATACCTCCCCCTGATGAGCCCTCACCTGATTACCATATACCCTTCCCCACTCCCTATACCTCCCCTGATGAGCCCTCACCTGCTTACCATATACCCTTCCCCACTCCCTATACCTCCCCTGATGAGCCGTCACCTACTTACCTCTCTTGATCTTATTTCTGTCACCTGTTGCTGATTCTTCCCCAAACCCTCTTACCTGCAGCTTACTTTCCTGATGGCTGTACTGACTCCTTTGGATGTTTCTGCAATTGTACCCTGTAGGATACTGACAATGCTATATAGCTGCTACTTATGAGCATTTAAAACTTATACATACAGTAGATGGACTTTTGCACTTTTAATTATCTGTGCTGCTTTGAGGACTGTTTCCCCCCATGTATTCTGTACCTAAGCCATGGATTATGCGATGTTTCTGACTATACTATCCTATAATATGGAATACTTCGTGTCCTTTAATTGATGAATTACAGACAGTGCCTATTAGCTGCTACTGTCTCCCCCCTACTCATGTATTTGTTGCCCCCCCCCCCCCATCTGATGGAGATGAGCTTTTAGCTCAAGGGTTGTAATTCTGATTTTCTCAATAAATAAATAAAGCTTGCAGCTTGCTTAACTTTGTTCAGAAACAAACAGGAACAACTGGTAACAGGTCTCCCCTTTCCTGAACATGGCAGGAGACAGACGCAACATCTGCAGGCTCCGAATGGCACTGGAGTCTCTTAAACATGAAGTCTCCACAACAGTTTTGGATTTAGCCACTTTTGGCAAAAGACCACTTATCTGGCAAAGCGTCCTCTTTCTCTCAGCCTGCCAGCTGAACACACAATTCCTTTTCTGCTTCAGGCAAACCAGAGTTCAGCAGGGAGGCAAAACAGGCATTTCCACTGCAGGTCTGCAGATGAGCCACCCAGGCTCCTTCTCTCACAGTGGCTCGAGCAGAACTTTCAACAGACTCTCCCTCAAAGTGTCACAGTTCAAACAGTCCCCCCTAAATAAAGGGCAACAGTCCTGAAATCTGGTTGGCTGCCCAAACTGTAATTCACAGTCCCAGTCTCTTAATTGATTAGATTTTAGGTGCCAAGGCTTTATCCCTGATTCCTTCCCAAAAGTCTCTGGCAATGTCCCAAGAACCTCTGAGCTAAATCCTGGATCGTGATTGGCTGGCTGACAGCCAAAATGGCTGTTGACAGAATACAGTTCCCTTGCAGTCCATACAGTCCTTAGTTTAAAGTTCTGGTACAGCCAATCAGAATACTTTTTATTTACAAGACCTCACAGACATGCAGCCCCAACTGTGCCCTCTTAAATAAGCCCACTCTTAAATGTTTATGTACAGTATTCTTGCTATCACTGCTGCTGAAACACTGTCCCCCTAGGTGGCAAGCAGCACCTCATTAATATTTATTATGACTTATGCATCTGTATGAGCCCTTGATTTGTATCCTGAGCCAAACTCCTTATTTATTAATTAATGAGTCTTCTGTAATGGCTCCTTCTGGTCTCCGGTCCCCATTTAGCTAAGGAGGGGCACCAGGGCCACAACAATAACTCCATTTTGACTGCAACAGCAGTCGGAAACATCAAATGTGCTTTCCAGTGCGTCCGTGATTGCCGCTTGTTCCATGGTGCAAAACAAAACAGCAGTGGATCGCGGTCCAGCTCACAAGCCCAAATTGGGCCAACAACAAATGCAGAGACAGCAAGGAGCTTCAGGGACACCATAAAAGACTTGGGCTGTGGTGGTGGACTGGAATGGAGGTCAGGGAATGTCAGGCAGAAATGGGAGGAAACGGGAAATAATGGGGGCAATTCAGGTAAGCACCCAAAGGGGGTTACATCTCTCCCCTGCCTGCAAAACTTGGCATCCGCGCCAAGTCTGTAATAAACTAGTAATTATAATACTTTACTATATATGCTATTAAATATATAGTATATCAAGCCTGATATGTAACGACTATATACAGTATAGCATGCTATTACTTGAAATGGTATCTTTTTTTTTTTGCCAGTCGTCCTACCATCCATGCTATTCCAGAGAACCTACTTTGCTCCTTGCTATGCCCCTGCAGATATGCCCTGGCTTCCCCCCAGGGTGGGGCCATGGCACCAAGCAAGCCCATCTGTAATGCGGGAAGGTGTCAGCAAGGTGACATTGCCTCCCTGGCTTTCCCCCCAGGGTGGGGTTCCGGGCTTGGTGGAGCCGAAAATTGGTCAGCAGGAGGTAAGGAGCGATAGAGGCCAGGCGTCGGCGGGCATCATCAATGGCGGTCAGTGGCTTTTGTCCCCTGTATGCTGGGGCATTGACGTACAATGATGACCAGTGTCTGCCCCGCCCCTCAAGCTACATTCTGGTGCTGGTCGCTTGCAGTACCCCTAGCCTCTGCTAGGGGTCCAGCAAGCACCAGACACACTTCCCTCCCTCCCCGCGGAGAAGGAGAGCAGTCCTTGGGATGCTCCATCCTTCACCCTCCGGCCGGCCCTCTGACATCCCGACTCCGTTCCCGAACCTGGGTCGCCGGCGTCAGAAGCAGAAATCCAATCACTGCACCGATGGGCCGGCTAAATGGTACCTTTTTTAAATACTTTGAGTAGTTCAGTTATTTGGTGCTTCATCATGGCATTTTACATGAAACTACCACACCTTCTGCATTTGGTCAACCATAATAAATGACATTTGAACTTTGGCTTTAACCCTTAGACATTACTTTCTGTTATACCATAAACCAGCATGCACATTCAGACAGTCCCTGTTACTTTGTATTTATGACCCCTTTTATACTAGGTGGAGGTTTTGATTCTGATTTGGGAGGAGGCAGTGAACACTATTTTGGGCAGAGAGTTGGCTGTGATGTACACTCCCTTGTGGACAACATTCATGGGCAGGTTGACAGGCATTCCAGGTGTGTCACAGTAAGCCAAACCACAGGTTTTACTACTCTTTCTGATCGCCTAGGCATAGAGGGCATTGGCACTTGGCGTCCATCATCAGCATTCGGGTTCGTGACTCCCGGCTCATTGTCCACCAATAAAGCAGCTTCTGAAGAAAGGGCACCACTGCACTTTCTTGAGAATCAGAACTTGAAACAAGCTCAGCATTTGGCACATCATCACTACTTTCTGGCTCTCTAGACTCATCCTGGTTGGAAAGAGGTATTTCCATGAAATGGGCATCATCCACAACACAACCGACAGTTTCAGGACCAGCAACACTCTCTTCAGACCAAAACAGTTCACTTAGCCCACTTGGTTCAGCATCACCTCTAGGTTCACTAGCATGTTCACTATGCGTGTCTTCAGGTTCAGAATCATTACGTTCGGATAACTCCACCATGCAATGTGAGTCTGTGATTTCAGAGGTTACACTGTGGACCTCACTCTCTGGAAAATGCAACATATACAAGACATTTATACCATTAGCATGCTATATAAGTACTATCTGATTCATCAACTGGCATGACTTGTCACTTTACTATGCATTTCAATGTACTCCACGATATCATTTCCATTCTGACAATACATTATGCATATTTCACACAGGTAAATTGAACATTACTATACAGAATCATGTAATAACTGCTTGTATTCTAAACCATGCAAGAGGGAGCCCTTCCCTATCAGCTAACTTGGGGCTGGATGAGGCAGGGGCACCATGGTGAGAGGGCAGAACAAGTAACCTGGAATGGGCCGTCAAGCTCAGTTTGGGCAGTGAGACCTGAGAGACATAAACACCTTTGTGGACTACATTGAGAGGCAAATCCACTGGCCTCCCGAGAGATTCGTAACTGAAGTGCACCACTGGCTTGACAGCTCGGCCAGTCTTTCTGGGGTGAACAACCACAGTCTCTGTACTTTCAGCAATGGTCTTGGAGCTCTCATCACTTGTGAGGGGTGCCTCTGCATGAAGGGAATGTCCAAGCTGGGAGCACTGTCAGCCCCTTGCTCTGTAGTCTTTGTTTCTGCAACACTTGGCTCATTTTGAAGACACTCTTGCACTGAAGGAGGGTTGTCAGCGCTCTCATAGTGTTCCTCAAGTTCTGGCATGTCACCAGAAAGAGTCATACCATCAGTCTCTCCTTCAGGCAAATCATACAGTTCCACGATACACAAAGACTCAGCATCCTCAGACGTGATACTTTGCACTTCACCTTCAGGGAGCATTGGCTCCAAGGATGATGCCGGGGTATTAGGCAGTCCAGAAGGCCCAGCTTCATCCCCATAATTCAACATAGGATTTCCACGAAGCAACTGACTGAGTTCATATGAGGGGTAATAGACATTATCACACTCACTGTCATCCGAGTTAGACTGGCAGTCACTATCATTCTGGGCCTGCTGCGGGGGAAGTCTTAAATCGGCAACCACGGGGGCAGGCTGACTCTGTTTCTTTCTTGCAGCAGCACGAGTCACTGGTCCAGGGGAATCAATCTCGGTGGGTTCAGCCTCAATTATAACTTGACGAATAGGTAGCAAGTTGTTATGGCGCATGGTCTTGACAGCTTTGGAGTTATTCTCTGGGTGCACTTTGTACACTGGCAAATCATCCAACTTTCCAACTATGACATGGGGAAGATGGTGCCATCGATCACCAATTTTGTGTTTACCATGCAATCCTAAATTTCGCAACAACACACGGTCTCCAGGCCTAAACTCTTGAGCCTTTACTTTTCTATTATGTCTGTCTTTGTTGCCTAGATGTCTTTTGGTGGCTATTGTCTGGGCCAGTTGATAGGCATGGTTTAACTGAGCTTTCAGTTTTTGTACATATTGCAGGTAATCTTCAGCTCAGACCCCATCGGTAGAAGCCCCAAAACAGACATCAACAGGCAACTGGGCCTCTGTCCCGAACATGAGGCGGTAGGGAGAGAACCCGGTAGCATCATTCTTTGTGCAATTGTATGTGTGTACCAAGGTGCTAATCTGCTGGCTCCATTTATGCTTATCTTTTGGGTGGAGGGTGCCTAGCATGTCTAGTAGGGTGCGGTTAAAGCGTTCTGGTTGAGGATCCCCCTGCAGGTGATAAGGGGTGGTTCTTGACTTTCGCACCCCCCCGGAGAAAGAGTATGTCTTTGATGAGCCGACTCTCAAAGTCCCGGCCCTGATCAGAGTGAATTCGCTGGGGGGCACCATAGTGGACGAAGAAATTTTCCACTAGCACCTTGGCCACGGTAGATGTTTTTGATCTTTGGGAAAAGCTGCATACTCATGTGAAATGGTCTATAACCACTAACACATTGCCAATGTTTCATTGATCAGGCTCTAAACTCAAGAAGTCTATGCAGACTAGTTCCATTGGGGTGCTGGTAGTAATGTTGACAAGGGGGGCAGCCCTCTGAGGCAGGAATTTTCTCTGCAGGCAGCGACTACAAGCCCTTACATGGTGCTCAACATCGGCCCCCATCTTGGGCCAGTAGAAATTGAGATCGCACTAGGTCAAAGGTCCGGTCGATACCGAGGTGGCCCATATGATTGTGGAGGGACCACAGTACCAAATCTTTGAAGGCTGTGGGCAGGACCAATTGTTGCTTGTCTATTTGGCCACCCCAATCTACAGTCTCTCTAAACAACAACTGATTAAGCAGCTTCAACCTGGGGTCTTCTTTAAACAATAAAGCGGTTCGCAGATCAGAGGAACACAACTTGGACACATCTTTTACTGCACGAAGGGCGTCAAGTGCTGGCTGAATCATAAGATCTTGGGATTGAGCCCACTGAATGCTGTCATTGTCAAACTGAGGTAGTGCACTAATATCTAGAGCAGAGAAGTGGCAGTACGCAGCCGGTGTGCAGGTGTCAGAGGGGCCCAAGCAATTTACTAAGCAGTCCGTAGCCATCTGTTCATTTCTATCAAACGTTTGGCACAATGCTCGGATGTCAGATTCAGACAACCTGACCCAGTCACTCTTGGAAATGGGCCTCCGAGATAGGGCATCAGCATCAATATAATTCTGGCCTGGTCTGTATTCGACAGCATAATCATATGTTGACAGTGCAGAAAGCCACCGGTGCCCCATGGCATCTAACTTAGTTGAAGTCTGTGCATAGGTCAACAGGTTGTCAGTCCTCACCAATATTTTTGCCCCATAGAGGTAATCATGAAACTGGTCGACAATGGCCCATTTTAACGCAAGGAACTCCAACTTGTGCACAGGGTAGTTTCGCTCTGATGGGGTCAAGCTCCTACTGGCGAATGTCACTGGTCTCAAACCATCCTCATGGTCTTGATACAGTACAGCTCCTAGACTCTGCAGACTGGCGTCAGTATGCAGCACATAGGGTTTGGTGGGATCAGCATAAGCGAGGATGGGGGCATGGGTGAGCTGGTATATGACTTCGTGGAAAGCTGCTTCACAGTCAGTCATCCAACGGGACCCAAAAAGTTCACCTGGGTGGAAATATGCTTTGTCTGGTTCTTTGACGGACCCCTTTTTGTATTTTCGATTGGTAGGAGGGTAACCCTGGGTAAGATTCAAGAGTGGTCGAATCACTTTGGAATAGTCCTTTATGAACCGGCGGTAGTAGGCACGGAATCCCAGGAAACATTGTAGTTCTTTCAAATTGTGGGGCTGGGGCCAAGTAATCAAGGCTTCAACTTTACTAGGATTAGTCTCTATCCGCTCTGTAGACACTATGTGCCCCACATACTTCACAGAGGTTTGGAAAAACTGGCACTTGTCAATGGACAGCATGAGGCCAAAATCTTCCAGTCGGTCTAGTACTTTGAACAGTCGACTCTCATGTTCCTCTAGGGAGCTCCTGAACACAATGACATTGTCCAAGTACACCAGGCATTCTAGCAAATTCATGTCTCCCACTGCTCGTTCCATCAGTTGCTGGAAGGTGTCTGGGGCACCCGATATTCCCTGTGGCATTCTCAGAAATTCATAGAACCCCACAGGACAGATGAAAGCAGTCTTCTAATGGTCCTACAGAGCCATCAGAATCTAGTAATATCCACTGCGAAGATCCAACACAGAGAACCATTTGCTCCCATTCAAACAATCCAGAGCATCTTGTATGTGGGACATGGTGTATTGATTGGGGATGGTCCGCTGATTCAGAGTTTGATAATCAACACACATTCTCACAGATCCATTCTTCTTATGCACAACCAAAATGGGAGAAGCATATGGGCTCCTGGATTCTTGTATCACATCAGCCGCGAGCATTTCCTGCAAGTGTCTTCTCACATAGTCTATGTCTGCAGGGGCTAGGTGTCGAGACCTCTCTCGAAATGGCCGTTCATCATGCAGGCGCATGTGATGCTCCGCAAACTGGACACATCCCACGTCCCATTTCTTCAACGAAAACACTTGATCTCTCTGGGCAAGTTTCTGGCTGATTCTAGTCTTCCATTCAGCTGGCAACGGGGAGTCTCCAAAATCAAACAAGTTGGGAGTCACTCTATCTGTCTTGCCAGAGTGCTTGTTGCTGGGCAACACTGCAGTATCTGCACAGTGTACCATAGTTAGGGTGTATCCTCTGTTCACCCGGATCTCCCGATCTGACATATTATGAATCTGGACCATCACTCGTCGTGCATAGGCATGAGCACGAGCTGGCAAGATGCTGGGCTTAACCAATAATCCTGGCAATTTTCCATTGCCTGGCGCATCCAACATCAGTATTTTGTTCTTGACACCTTTGCAGAGGTGGACCTCCCCTTGAACGGTACACTGGGCGTTAGGGGCCAGTACCATTGAATCAGGATCCTTCTTCCACACGACCCCTACCGGTTCATCCTTGTCCACTCCCTTGGGGTTCTGTTACAAATCATAGGCCCTCTTGATCAGAGCAGGAATTCTTAGGGCCCTCCCAGTCTGTCGCCCTTGTTTCTCGCGACAGAGTTGTGCCTGTCTCCCAAACATATGGGCGTTGGTCACAATTAACAGGGGAACCCCATCATACAGTCTGGTAGGGGGGACACACTAAGGCCAGTGTCTCGGCTTGCTCCTCTACACCAGTTACAGCTGCAGGAATTGACAACCAGAGGCGGACATATCCTAGGTAGGGATAAGACTTGTCACTCAGCCCCCACACATGTAGACCTTCCAGGGATTGTAAGGGCGTAGCAGATAAGTGTTTGTCATACCAGTCCTGAAATACAGTGGTCACTTGCGGCTCACTGTCCAGCACAGCTCGAGTAGGAATACCATTCACAGCCATGGTAGTCTCCATTGAAGGGCCCACTATTTTGGACCAGTCTGGAGGGACAGCATCAGGGGCCTGGACAGATGATTTAGCCACATAGGGATTTGAGTTACTACTTCTTGAACCCTCACTGCAGTCACTTTGGGTACTCCTTGACCACTGATTCGTTCTCCGAAGCTCTCCTTGAAGCCTGTATACAACTTCATCTAGGTCTTTTTGTGGACCAGCATTCTCTCTTCGTGTGCCCATCCTTCCCACAATTATGGCAAAATATGTTTTCTGGGATTTGGGGTGGCCGAGGCATCACACTGGGAGCTGGGGTGGTGGTACTACCAACTGAAAACCTTGGTGCCATCTCTGTCTGCTGTGTGGTGAATATTTGGAGACATCTCATCAATTCTCTTACTTCCATAGTCAGGACATCGAGTTTCGAGCTACTGTCAGCAGGAGATGCCAGGGTGGACACCCCCAACCCCATAGCAGATGCAGTTGGATAAGGGTCGGTGCCTGTACTTGCAGGAGCGGCCTTCATAAAGAGACTGTTTTTTGTTTCCCTGAACTCCCTCAGCAGTTCATCCCATGACGGCACACCCTCATTGGTCCCCACTTCGGAAGGGCCTTCTGATGCCGTGATCACGTCGGCTGCGCTCACCCTAGAATTACAATCCCCCTCTTCATCTTCAACCTCCCGGAGTTTCTTTATCAAGTCACAATAGTCCAGTGGGTTACGCCTTCTATCTGGGATCCTTAATTGAAGAAGCTGCAATTTAGAATGCTTTGCATGCTGCAGTATGTGCCCCAACATCACATGGTTTAAGTCACTGGCGCCTACCCCACCTTTTCCGTAAGCCTTCGGCAGCTCTCTTTCCAGACGAGTAACATATGCAGACAAACTTTCCCCTGGCCATTGTTTTGTACCTTGAAATTTCCACATCAAGTTCTCCCCTGACTCAATGCTCCCAAAATTGCCTTCGAGTGCAGATAGGTACTTCTGGGCAGATGCATCAGGGTTTGTGGAGCTCAGAAATTTAATGGCCTCTCGGGCGGGACCCCTCAAACTTTCTATGATCCTTTTCTGTTTCTCAGACTCCGCACACTGCCATTCAGGTACCAAAGGGGCAACACAATCTATCCAGGTCTCCCAATCATCCTCCACTTGGGGGGTGGGGAGGGTGCCGGAGAAGATTCTCAACCTTCGGTAAGAGTTGTGACTAATAGTAGGTACAGACATAGGAGCCAGCATTGGCACAGGCACAGAAGGAGGGGCAATAACGGGTGCTGGAGCAGGAGGGGGTGTTGGGGGAGGAACACCCCCAGGTGGCAGGAATAGTTTCTTTAAGTCCTCCATAGTTTTCCCTTCCTCCAGCAACAACTTAGCAAATTTCTCCTCAAAAGTCTCAGATAGTGGGGGAAGGCTCATTCTCCCCGGGGTCTTTACTGTCTTTAGTTATCACTCTCCAGGCAGTGAGGGCTCCTTCGGAGGTGATAGCCTGTGGCACTTTGGAACTGTCTACTGGGTCCTTACACTCTATTAACGCCATGAAACTTTGGGCGAGCAGATTAGCCTGTCGACCCACCACCACAGGGTTTTGTAAACATTCAGCCTTGGAAAGTACTCCCTCTACAGTGTCCTTATTGGTACCCAGGGGAATATCCAGGATAAGTATAGCATTTTGACGGTCGATCACCTGCCCAGTACACCACCCCACCAACTGATGTACAGCCACTTCTGTTGGGGTGGCCATTTATTTTTAACAGCAATTCGCAAATTTGGCCACTAGGGGACGCTAATCCCAGCGGTGAGCCTTCAAGATGTAACCCCTAGGTGGCACTATCCCAAGGGCTACTACCACTGCCTGCTTGGCTTGTAGCAGGTTAAGGGGCCTGAGTTCTGAAATGGGTGCCTCCACCCGGAGGTCAGGGTTGGTAGTGGTCAAGCTAACCTGGGCACAGCCCTCTGGGGCACTGTAACCCCCCTCTTTCCCCTCTAGTGGCCTGAACACTGTACAATAATCACTTTCACAATACCCCTGGTACACCACACAAGTACCCACACTGTTTGCACTTACCACCAGGGTTGTGTCCTCTGGCTCGACCCTGGGGAACCCCTGTAAAACAAGGTTATGCACAGCAAATAGCAACAGTACAGTACTTTGAGCACAAATTGGAACCACAGTCAGATTACATGCAGAAAAAGTTAGATCTGATTTATTCAGGGGACTTGAACAAGGAATGAGCAAAATCAGGTTAATTAGCGTAAAGGTTATATCAATTAAGCAGTTATGCATGTGCTTTGAGTTCCCCCACACAGTCACACCTCTGGGTACCCAGGTAGAGAAGAGATGGGCTAGCCAGGACTGCTGCCCGGGGTTGCAGCTGGTTGGGGCTCTGTGATAGAAAACACAACATGCACAGTACACAATATTTGTAATCCAGAGCCAGAGGGCTCACTTCGTAAAGGAAATGAAACAACAAGACAATCAGATGACACACTCAAATTAAGCTGTTGTTGCAGGGAGCTACCCTGGTATTTACTCACGATACCCAAGACTGGACACAGGCTGGATGAAAATCGAGACTGCAGGTGGTTGATCTGGAATGCCAGGAGAAGCAGGGCCCACACGAGTCGCACAGGCGTCGTTCTTGTTCAAGCGTGGAGCAGGGGGTTGATCCCTAGGCAGGTTTCTCGTTGATGGCTTCTCTGTGCAGTGGGTAGTCTGGCTGGGTTAGTCTGGCAAGGCCCAGACCACATGGAGACAAATTCGGATGCAGTCCGTTTTGGGCTGGATATAGCTTCCAGCAAGCAGAACACAGTTCACACAGTGGGGAATTAACTCACAACCCACTAGCAGGTCATAGCACATTTACATGTACGGGAATTCTACTGTACCAGGCAAAGCGCTCCCCGATCATAATCGCAAAGTCTCTGCACACCGGGAGCTTAGGGGTAGCTGGAACTCCTGACAGGCCGATCGTATTCAGCAAAATCTTTGGTCTTCTTCATGTTGAGCCTGGTTCACTTCAGTAGCTTACTTTAGTCACACAAACTTGGATTTAGTCCAAAATAATTATCTTCTCTCCCTCTCAGGAGCAGCAGCAGACATGCAAGCCAAAAACTCAGCCCTTTCACAGTTTTCCCATGCAAATCCACTCAGGATTGCTGCCCAAAATACAGTTGAGCTCTTCTCATTTCATTTTCCAGCTCAGAACTAACTGAAAGCTGCCAGAAGCCTGGGACTTCCCTAGGATCCAAAAGATTCAGTTGGCTGATTTGGCAGTCAGTCAAAGCAAGAGCTCTCCCTTCAGTTGCAAAAAAGGCGCAACAAATTCAAAACTACAATTCTTACAGATTTTGACTTCAGACAGCTCCTGTAGTCCAGTTACATTTTAGGTCCCACCAGAACTGATCGGTCCAATTTGCAGTCCAGGACCAAGATAGTGGAGACAAACAAAACAGTCCTTGCTATAAAGAAGGCAGGTTAGATAAACTACGTTATCATTATCACTCTAAATGATTTTCAGCAAATAGTTACATCTTTCAACAGAGCTCCCTCTCAGATTACTTAGGCTGCAATCAGGCAGCTCTTAAAGAGACAGTACACAGAGACTATACAGGCTCTGGTAATCACATTTAAACTGCTAAAACGCAGGACACCAGCCTAGCAGTGAGCATTTAGGCTAGCTCAAAGAAGACTTTTTGGGAACCCCCATTTGTAGGGGGGTTACACTTTCGTGAACTTTCTATGTGTAGGTGGGTACCCTTGAGTTAAGTTCAGCAGTGGGCAGACTACTTGGGTGTAATCTTTCATAAAACGGTAACAATAACTGCAGGTCCCCAAAAACTTTTATAACTCTTTTAAACTGTTGGGCTTTGGCCAGTCAGTCAGTGCTTCTACTTTACTGGGATCAGTCTGTATGCCTTTGGAAGACACAATGTGGCCTACATATTTCACTGAACTTTGGAAAAACTGACATTTGTCTATTGACAACTTTAGTCCAAACTCTTCAAGTCTTCCCAGCACATTGAACAATCAGGCCTCATGCTCCTCCAGAGTTTTCTCAAAAACGATGACGTCGTCCAAGTATACCAGGCATCCAAGGAGGTTCATATCTCCTACAGCTCCTTCCATTAGTCTTTGAAATGTGGCTGGTGCACCTGAAATGACTTGGGGCATGTGGAGGAATGCATAGAACCCTAAAGGACAAATGAACGCTGTTTTCTCCCTGTCCTCTGGCGCCATTGGGATCTGATAATATTTGCTGCTGAGATACAGGGCTGAAAACCACTAACTTCCATTTAGACAGTCCAGGGCATCTTGTACACATGGTGTAGTGTATTGATCAGGTATAGTTCTTTAATTTAAAGTCCTGTAATCGACACACATACGAACGGAGCCATTCTTTTTCCAAACTACAATGACTGGCAACACATAAGGGCTGCGTGATTCTTGTGTAACCCCCCTACAAATGGGAATTCCCGAAAAGTCTTCCTTGAGCTTGCCTAAATGCTCATTGCCAGGCTGGAGTTCTGCGTTTTAGTAGATTAAATGTATTGCCAGAGAGTGCCTGTATAGCTTCTGTGTACTGTCTCTTTAAGAGCTGCCTGGATTGCAGTCTTAATTAATCTAAAAGGCAGCTCTGTTAGAAGATGTACTTGTTTGCTGATCATTTGTTACAGTAGTAATAATATTGCAGTTTGTTCTAACCTGCCTGCTTTGCAGCAAGAACTGTTCTGTTTATCTCCACCAACTTGGCCCGGGACTGTCAGAATGGGCCAATCAGTACTGCTGGGACTCTAAAATGGAGCCTGCCTACAGGGCTTGGTGGGGTCAAAACTTGTAGGAATTGTAGTTTTTGCATTTTGGCACCTAAAATAACCTGGAGGGGGAGCCCTTGTTGTGACTGACAGACAGATCAGCCAACCGAACCTTTTGGATCTTGGGGAAATTCCCAAGCTGCTTGCAGCTAGTTTCAGTTCTGAGCTGGGAAGTGAAGAGATAACAGCTTGAATGATTCAAGCAGCAACTCCAGCGTAGATTCACACGGGAGAACTGTGGAAAGGTCTGAGTTTTGGCCTGTATGCCTGCCTGCTGTCCCTGAGAGGGGACTTGTGCCTTTTTCAGACTGAATCCGAACTTGGAGAGCGAGGTAAGCCACTGAATTGTGACCAGGCTCCTACCTGAAGAAGACCAAAGATTTGCTGAATGCAATTGGCCTGTCTGGACTTCCAGCCACCTCTGAACTCCCAGATTGTGCAGAGACTCTGTAATTGCGACCAGAGAGCCTTTTGCCTAGTACAGTGGAATTTCCTTAAATATGAATGTGTTGTGTGCTTATAGTGGACGTGATTTGGTTCCCCACTGTGGTTTGAACTGTATTCTGCTTGCTGGAAGCTGCATCCGGCCCCATGGACTGAATCCAAAATCATCTCCATTGGGCCTGGGCCTTGCCACACTGGCCCAGACTGACTACCCGCTGCACAGAGAAAGCCATCGATGAGAGACCTGCCTGGGGATCAGTCCCCTGCTCAACACTTGAACAGGAATGAAGCCTTGGTGATTCATGTGGGCCCTGCTTCTCCGGGCACTCCAGCTCAACAACCTGCACTCTCGATTTCGTCCTGCCTGTGTCCAGGATTGGGTATCGTGAGTAAACATCAGGGTAGCTCCCTGCAACAACAGCTAAATCTAAAGTGTTGTCATCTGATTGTCTGGTTGCTTTTTCTTTCACGAACTGAGCCTTCTGGCTCCGGATTACAAATATTGTGTATTGTGCATGTTGCATTCTTCCATTACAGGGCCCCAACCAGCTGCAATGTTCCTGGCTAGCCCATCGTCTTCCTAGCTGGGTACCCAGAGGTGTGACTGTGTGGGGATTTAAAGCACATGCATAACTGTTTGATTAATATAGCCTTTAAGCCAATCAACCTGATTATGCCCCTTCCTTATTCAAGTCCCCTGAATAAATCAGATCTGACTTTTTCTGCATTTAACCTGACTGTGGTTCCAGTATGGTGTACGGGGGTACTGTGAAGATGATTGTCGTATATTGCTCAGGCCACTAGAAGGGAAAGAGGGGGGTTACAGTGTCCTGGAGGGCTGTGCCCTGGTTAGTTTGACCACTACCAACCTTACCTCTGGGTGGAAGCACCCGTTGCAGAACCTAGGCCCCTTAACCTGCTACTAGGCAAGCAGACAGGGGTAGTAGCCCATGGGATAACACCACCTAGGGGTTACACTTGTATGATCCTGGCTGCTAGAATCTCTTGCAGGTGGCGGCGCACACCATCGATGTCAGCAGGAGCCAAGCGTCTGGACCTTTCTCTGAAGGGTCTCTCATCGTGTAGTTGGATATGGTGTTCAGCACAAGTGACACAGCTGACATCCCATTCCTTCAGGGAGAATATCTTTGTTTGCTGGGCCAGTTTCTGGTGAATTCGATCCTTCCAGCCATCCGGGATGGGAGACTCCCCGAAATCAAACATGTTAGGTGATACGTCACATTCTCCTCCATTCTAGCACTTAAAGGGCAAAACAGTGGTGTCAGCACAATAGACCTTTGCCAACGTGCAACCTCGGGTAACTTTGGTGTCTCGGTCGATGACATTTTGAAGTTGAATTACCCCTTTTTGAGCATATGCATGAGCTCAAGCAGGAAGCACACTGCGCTTAACTACCTTTAGGCAATTTCTTTCTTCAGAGGCACCAAGCATTAATATTTTGTTGGTCACATCTTTTCGCAATCACACCTCTCCTGTGACGCTACACTGGGTGTTTGGAGGGAGAACAATAGCCGAAGAATCCTTCTTCCAAACCGTCCCAACAGGTTCATCTTTGTCACTCTCCTCAGGGTGCATTTGTTTTTTATAGGCTCTTTTGATAATGGCATGAACATGCAGTGCTCTTCCAGTCATTTTGTTTTGTCTCTCCTGGCACAGCTGGGCAAGGCGGCCGAACATATGTGCAGTAGTACCAGTTAGCACTGGGGCCCCACTGTACAATCCAGAAGGAGGACATACCAGGGCTAGTGTTTCCACTGGGTCTCCCCCACAGAGGAGGAAAAAGAAAGCCACACCCTCAGATAACCAAAATAGGGATATGACTTATCGCTCCACCACCATACATGCAGTCCATCAAGGGGCTGTATCGGGTGGTCAGATAAATGCTGTTCATACCAGTCTTTGAAAATTATTGTAACTTGGGACCCCCTGTCTAGGACAGCTTGAACTGGAATTCCATCCACCTGCACAGTAGTTTCCATAGTAGGACCTACAAAGTCTGACCAATCCAAGGGGGTAATCGCAGAAGCTTGCACAAATGACTTTGCCACAAATGCATTGTGTCAGGACTGGGCTATGGTCCCACGGCCATTTCCTTGCCTTGGGTGCTTTTCTGCAAGCAGTATCTCTCACCCTGGCTGGGTCCCCTCTAGATCAGCACTCCCTCTTTAGGTGACCATCCTTCCCACATTTGTAGCAAAACACGTCTTCTCTGGGTCATTTCCTCTGTGGTGTTACCTCGGAGGTGGGTCTCCATTCTTGGCTAGAGAGCTGTGCAGAACTTTTATTTGAAACTTAGGCAGGGGCTTTGACAGCAGTGAGTCCTTGCTGGGTATTGCACACTATGCCCCATCAATTCTTTCACCATACCAGACAGTTCATTTATTTGAGTCTCTAAACCTCCATGCGCAGAGGGCGTCTGGGTGTGAACCCCCATCCTCATGGCAGTTGCATTCTGGCAGGTATCTTGGCCTTTACTAGAGCCAGTCTTAGTTGTTGCACCCTTCCTCAGCTCTTGATTCTTGACTGATGGCGCACTATCAGCAACTTGTGCGACAGCCACAGAGGTGAGAGCAGGTGCCCATTGTGCCCCCCTCTCTGCAGAATCATCCGTACTTCCTTCATCAACATGCTATAGAGGGGGGGGGTTCCTTCGGTCGGGCAGCCCCAACTTGAGCAACAGCAGATTAGAATAAGGAGAAGAAGTAATTATCTGAGAAAACATGATTTGGTTCAGTTCATCTGGGGCCACCCCCCCTTTCCTAAAGCATTTCTGTAGAGTTTTTTCAAGGCTGGGTATATACGCAGACAAGAGCTCTCCCGAAAATTGTTGAGTTGTTTTGAACCTCCAAAGAAGGTCCTCACCTGATTCAGGGATCCCAAATACATCTTCCAAGGTGGCTAAATAGTCTTGAGCAGAAGTCTCTGGGTTACTGGCTTGCACAGAGCGAATAGTGTTCCGAGCTGGACCTCGAAGGCTTTCACTTATCCATTTCCTCTTCTCTGCTTATGTACACTGACACTCTTATTTATTTTTTATTTTATTTAAACAGCAGTTTGGAAAACCTTTGAGCCATAGGCTCATTTACAAAGGTACCTTGTCACAGTAAGACTAACAAAATACACAGTATAGCAGTACAACACATAACTATAACAGTAAATTAAGACATAGATACAAACAAGCTGGTACAGGTAGGATGGATGCAAACAATACCAGAGTTATGTCGTCCTTAGCAGCTTAGTAATAAGCTTTGTCATAAGTATTGAGTACGGCTTTGACTAGCGGCAGTTACAGCATCGGGTGTTAATAAGGTGGTTACGTAGGAAGTTTTGAAGCAACGATATAGGGAGCTTGAGATGGAGGGGCAGTGTGTTGAACCAGGAGGGGCCCTAAAGCTGAAGGCTCTTTGGCCGTGAGAGGTCCTAGCTCTAGGGATAACAAGAGAGGTTTCCCAGAGGTCCGAGTATGAACTAGTGGGACAGAGCGCGATGGTGGTGGTCAATCCTGGTGGGGAAAGCCCAGGAGGTCTTTTGTAAGGGTACAGGTAAATATTTGAGGCGCCTGCCGAGATCAAGTACCAGCGCTTTAGCATACAGTAGACAGGTGTGTGTCATCCTAGGTGCTCCAGTAATTAACCTGCAGGCCTTATTCAGAGTAGTGCGAATTTTATGGAGTGCGGTCTGATCAGCAGCACCATACACCGGCAGTCCATAGTCCACTAGGGACAGGATAGAGGAGGTGATGAGTGAAGAGCCTCCGGGAGGCAGTGTTTTATACCGGCGTAAGATGCCCAATCGGATATTAGTGGCAGTGGCTAGGGCAGCGATGTGTCCATGGAAGGAGAGGGAGGGTCAAAATGATCCCTAGGTATTTATAGGAGCAAACTTGTTCGAGTGGGAATGAGGACCCAGAGTGAATGAGGAGTTTGAAGTTGCAGGACTTGTTTTGGGGATGAGTGAAGAACATGGTTTTTGTTTTTTTAAGATTTATCACCAATCTATGTTCCTTGAACCAGCCCTCGGCTTCAGTGAAGGATTTCTGCAGCGAGTCCTGGAGGGCAATAGGGTTACGATTTGAGGCAAAGATGACTGCATCATCAGCGTACAATAGAATGTTCCCCGAGCAAGAGCGTGGAAGGGTGTTAAGGTAAAGGGAGAATAGTAAGGGGCCCAGAATGGAGCCCTGGGGAACCCCAGAAAAGATGGGACAGATGTCTGAGTAGGTCCCATTAATTTTTACACGCTGTAAGCGGTCAGACAGATAACTGGTGCACCAGGAGATAGGCCCAGCAGCAAAACCAGAGACTAAGGCATCAAGAAGGAGGGGTGGGAGACAGTGTCGAAAGCTTTCGAGAGGTCAATGAAGACAGCACCAGCCAGAGAACCAGTGTCTAGGAGGAGTGGAGAAAGTTGGAGAACTCTAGGAGGGCTGTGTTGGTACTGTGGCCTGCACGGAAGCCATGCTGCTCAGGACAAAGGACATTGTAGGTGGAGAGGTAGTCAGAGATTTGAGAGGCCACCACTTTTTCCAAGGCCTTGGAGAGAGGAGAGAGAATGGAGATCGGTCGATAGTTTCCAGCCACAGTCCTATCACCACCTTTAAAGATAGGGCTGACAGTGGCGACTTTCCAGGCCGTTGGAACCTTCCCCAGGCAAAGAGAGTGGTTGATGAGGCATGTGACCTTGGACCGGGAGGATGCATAGTCTATCCAAGTCTCTAGGTCATCTTCCCCTGGGGTGTGGAAATGGCACCAGAGAACATTCAAAGCCTGTGGTAAGAGTCATGGCCGACTGAGGGCACTGGCATGGATACAGGCATAAGTGTAGGTGCTGGGGCTGGCATTGGGGCTGGTACAGATGCGGGAGCCGGTGCGGGCAAAGGAACAGCTGCAGATGCTGGGACTGTAGCAGGTGTTGGTAATGGTGTCGCTACAGATACAGGGACTGGGGAAGGCCCAGAGGGAAGGGTACCTTGGGAGGTTTCAAACAGCTTCTTTAAGTCTTCTAAGGTTTGGTCCTCTGCCTGTAACAGTCTGGTGCGCTTGTCCTCGAACCCTTTGGTTTTGGGGGACTCTTCAGACCTTGGCATTGCACTATGCACATTTATGATCCTCCCCATTACACTGGGCTCATCAGACACAGTCTCAAGTGGCACACCAGAGAGATCTGTTGGAAGACTACATTCTACTGGGGCCATTAAACTTTGCGTAGCCCGGTCAATATGGTGGGCCTTCCCCACAGCTTTATCAAGACATTTAACTTTACCTAAGGCTCCCTGAAGTGTAGCTTTGTTAGTGTCCAGGGGAAGGTCCAGTAGCATTAGGGCCTTTTGGGGGTCAGCCTCCTCTGCCTCACACCAATCGAGCAGATATTGCACAGACATGTTAATAGCAGCAATGGCAGCGCTAGGATCAGTAACATTCTCCATTTTGATACAGTTTTTTTGGTATAAAATGCAGTTCTTGGGTTTTTCCACTCAGGGGCAGTCATCCCAGTGGTGCCGCCAAAGATGTAACCCTGGTGCCGTTATACCAAGGGCTACTACCCCTGCCTGCTTCTCTGACTGCAGGTTGAGGGGCCTGGGTTCGTGATCAAAGGTTACTGTGGATCCCCTACCAACAGTAATACTACAGTTATGGTGCCTCCACCAAGAGTAACATGTATGTGGGTAAATAGTAACACTGGTATAGCCCTCTGGGAAGCTATAACCGCCCACAACCCCACCTAGTGGCCCAGCACACAGTTTGCCTGCAGACACAGTATTTGACTTGCAATAACACATTTAATGGCTTGCACTAATCATATGCTCACCAACCTTGCATTTACCAACAGGACCTGGACATCCGGGATACACCCTGTGTGCCCTGAAAAAGAACAGTTATCAACAACAACACAGCACTTATCACTGTACCCCTTGAATGACTCAATAATGGTAAAACCAGCTAATATTATGCTCACAGCCCACATTAACATCAAACAGTAAATCTGGTTTATTAAGGGGATGTGAACAAAGGAGGGGCTAGAATTTAGTTTAATTTTTGTTGTACTGTAATCAAACAGATCACATTGATCATTTATCACTTTAGTCTCTGAATTAATCAGTTTAACCAGCTGCTGGGTGCCCAGGGTGGAATAGGGAGCAGGTCTGAAGCATTGCTGTGGATGGCTGGCATTGCAGCTGGTTGGGGCCCTTGATGGAGAGAAGGGTGTTGTTAGATAGATAAAAATATTTGCAAGCAGTAGAATATTTGTAATCCCAGACCGGATGGTCTGTAGCCACAGTTAAACTTACTGAGGAATTATAAGGCAAACCAGACGACAATATAGTTATTTGGTTGTTGCATGGAGCTACCCTGTTTGTACTCACTGCACCCAGACAGACTGAAGAGACGGCTGGTGACACCATGGACCTTCTGGCCTTCCAGGATTCTGGTGGGGACCAGGGCCGACATGATTCACCTCCACTTCACGGTCTTTCCCTGTAGGTGGCCGCAACTTGTGACTTGCTTCTCCACAGGGGCTGACTCTCCAAGGCTGTTCTCTCGCCAGGCAGACATTGGATAGGGTGCAAGAACAGTCTCTAGGACTGTGGTGGCCCAGTGCATGAAGTTCAGCTTTAGATACAGTTCAGAATACTCACTCAACTTGCAGCTTGCAGTCTGGCTTAACTTTGTTCAGGAACAAACAGGAACAACTGGCAACAGGTCTCCCCTTTTCTGAACATGGCAGGAGACAGATGCAACATCCGCAGGCTCCAAATGGCACTGGAGACCCTTAAACGTGACATCTTCATAACAGTTTTGGATTTAGCCACTTTTGGCAAAAGAGCACTTATCTGGCAAAGCGTCCTCTTTCTCTCAGCCTGCCGACTGAACACGCAATTGCTTTTCTGCTTCAGGCAGTCCAGAGTTCAGCAGGGAGGCAAAACAGGCCTTTCGACTGCAGGTCTGCAGATGAGTCACCCAGGCTCCTTCTCTCTCGGTGGCTCGAACAGAACTTTCAACAGTCTCTTAATTGGTTAGATTTTGGGCGCCAAGGCTTTGTCCCTGATTTTCTCCCAGGAGTATCTGGCAATGTCCCAAGAACCTCTGAGCTAAATCCTGGATCATGATTGGCTGGCTGACTGCCAAAATGGCTGTTGACAGAATACAGTTCCCTTGCAGTCCATACAGTCCTTAGTTTAAACTTCTGGTACAGCCAGTCAGAATACTTTTTATTTACAAGACCTCACAGACATGTAGCCCCAACTGTGCCCTCTTAAATAAGCCCACTCTTAAACATTTATGTACAGTATTCTTGCTGTCACTGCCGCTGAAACACTGTCTCCCAAGGTGGCAAGCAGCATCTCATTAATATTCATTAGGGTGTATGCATATGTATGAGCCCTTGATTTGTACCCCGAGCCAAACTCCTTATTTATTAATTAACGAGTCTTCTCTAAATGCCTCCTTTTGGTCTTCGGTCCCCATTTAGCTAAGGAGGGGCACCAGGACTGCATAAATAACTCCATTTTATCAGCAACAGCAATTGGAAACATCAAATGCACTTTCTAGCTCATGTGCGATTGCCACTTGCACCATGGTGCAAAACAAAACAGCGGCAGATTGCGGTCCAGCGCTCAAGCCCAAAATGGGCTGAAAACAAATGCAGGGATGGCACAAAGCTTCAGGGACACCAGAAAAGACTTGGGCTGTGGCGGTGGACTGTAACAGGGGTCAGGGAATGCCAGGCAGAAATGTGAGGAAATGGGAGATAATGGGGGCAATTCAGGTAAGCCCCCAAAGGGGGGGTTACAATAATTTATTGCAATAAAAATTTACATTACCCCTATCTGCCATCGTCACCTGCCTAATGAGTAAGTATGTGCGTGACATTATCAAATGAAATGAAACCCATATCTGACAACTCACCATACCTGCAAAACTAGCTGTGGCCCGAGGGACTCAGCAGAGGAGTGGGTGGGAGGGTGGGACAAATGAGCAAAAGTCACAGGCAAGTCAGATCGGGGAGTGTAGTTTCAGATGCTGGAGCCTGGCCAGGTACGAACCTTTTAACCCCCTTCAGTCTGTCCCACTCCTGCCTATTCCACTAATCCCCATTCCTGACTGCCCATGTGCTGACTAATAAGTTGGCCACTGGATCCCCCCCGCGCCACTTGCCAGCCTGCCACTGGCCGTTTCACAACCTTACAGGAGGGAGGGCTTCTAGCAGGGGCCATGGAGCCCTGGCTTACTCCATAGGTGGGGATACAGTAAGGGGGGGCTTGCCTCTGACCCCCTCCCCAGAGGAATCAAGTCATCATCGGGATCTGAAGTGGTACTGCAGCTGCAGGAAGGTGAGGACCCACTATCGGGCCCTTGCATCGGTGTCGCGCCGGGAGAGGCATTTTCTAAGTACGCCCTTCCAGAGCATGACATACCACAATGCTATGTGTAACCCCTAGATGGCGCTATCCCAGGGGCTACTACCCCTGCCTGATTTGCCACTAACAGGTTGAGGGGCCTGGATCCAATGGCAGGTGCCTCCACCCAGAGGTCAGGGTTTGCAATAGTTAAACTTACTTGGTCACAGCCCTCTGGGACACTGCAACCCCCCTTTCTTCCCACTAGTGGCCCACACAATATATCAGAATTACCTTCACAGTATACACTTACCCCCAGGACTAGTTCCAGCACTGGGACCTCCTGTGAAATAAGATACAGTGCAACAATCACAGTACAGTACTTTAACATAGACAAATACCTCAGGCAGTATAACTTTGCTGAAACAAGCAGCTCTGATTTATTTAGGGGGATATAACAGGGACAGGGGGAAATCAGGTTAATTAGCTTATCACTTTACTATCTACCTATGGCTCTGTGCACAGGCCTATCCCTACCAGTTACTGTCCCTGGGTACCCAAGCCCTAGTGGCTAGTCCAAACTGTGGCAGCTGGTAGGGGCCCTTTCACACAGTGAAAAGAAAATTAGTTTAAACAGTCAGCAGTACAGTGATTCCATTTGGATTTAATGTGGCAATTCAACAGGGAGCGACTCTGAATTAGTACTCACGACCTCCAAACAAGATAGGGTCCTTCAACGTCAGCAGGGCTACTCTTGAGCTCCACGAGACTCTTCACACATTTATATGGTAAAAAGAAAGTACTATACCAGGCAGGCTGCTTCTCTATCCTGATCGCAATTACTGCACAATACCCGGAGAACACACAGCAGATTCAGTTCCTGACAGACCGAGTGCAATTCAACAATTTCTCCAGTCTTCTACAGGGTGAGCCTGGTTTCTACTCTTCAGAGATCCTTTGATTCTTTCACAGGACGGATTCAGTCCTCACAAGCAGTTACACAAGCTGCAGACCGTAACTCTGGGCCTTACACACGTTTTTTGACTGAAACTGTGCACTGAAGGAGCACAGGGTTTCTTTCCCCCTTCACTCCAGAGCTAAACTGAAACTCCAACAGACAAAATCAGGCACTTCCTTTGAGTTCCTCCCAGTTCTTGACTGGATTGGCTGTCACTCACAATAGACTGCTGCTGTTGGTCCAAAAAGGCGCCGAAGTCTAAACTACATCTCCCAGAGTCACTGCCCATACAATCCTCTTGTGGCTGGCTCCAGATTATGAGTCCAAGTTCTGATTCGCCCAAGGCACCATTTTAGAGCTAGCTTACCCACACTGATTGGTCCAGTTCAGCAGTTCAAAACCAGAATGGGGAACTAGGCAGACACAGTTCTGACTGCAAAGAAAGCAGGTTAGACAAACTGTAATTTCATTATTACTGTAAATGATTTCTGGCAAACAGTTACATCTTTCGGATAGGTTCCCTTTGCACTCTAGTGACTGCAAAATGGAGTGAATTGGCAGCAGCTCGAGTGGTACTCAAACAGAGAAGCACACAGTCCCCCCATACAAACTAATTATGTCTGCAAGCAGACAGCTCTTAAAGAGACAGTACCAGAGGCTCTAAAAACACTCACTGATAAATGGCTTAAACGCCAAACACCATTCAGGCTTGGAGCATTCAAGCAAGCTCCTGGAAGTCTTTTGGGAACCCCCATTTGCAGGGGGGTTACATATGGCTTACGCCGGCGCCCATCACACTCTTCCCTCTTGGTGTGGGCATCAGGGCTGTGATACTTCTGGTTGTCGCCAGAGGTCCGGCCACCCCTGAGGCAGTGTATCCCCTCCCCTGGAGGAGCTGAGTGGTCAATCGGACTCAGACATCCTCCCCTTAGCCAGCCCTCTGGCTCCCGGGTCCGCTTCCAAACCTGGGTTGCCAGCGTTGCAAGTGGAAATCCAACCATTGTGCCAACATGCCATCCTAAATCGACAAGTTAAACAAGTCCAACCCTATGTCTGATAAGTGGACCCCATCAGTGTGGAAGAGACTCAGACAGGATGTCACTATTTCCTCACGGGCAATTGTCTGGCCACCCATCTAGGGAACGTATTTGCCCACTTCATTCTTCAAGTTAACCTTTGCCCTTTCAATGGCTATGGGCCCACGGGTGTGGTGCCAAACACCAACCGGCACCCAGGCAACAGTGCCTACAGGGCAACCCAGTGCCACTTGATCCACAGGATGAGCTCCAGTGTAGCCTGTGTCACCATATTATTACCCCCCCCAAAATGCATGACTAGTACATCAGGTATACCAAATCTCTTTTTCTACAGGTGGATGCAGGACACAAGTTGTTCCCATCTCATACCCCTCACCCTGAACCACTGGACAGTGGCCTCCTCCTCAGGTAACCCCAGATTTGTCCTATAAGGACTTGCTTTCACCGTCTTCCAGGCCCAGAATACATAAGAAGACCCCACTAGCCACATCTGCATCTGGCGCATCGACCCTAACAGCATATGAGGGAAGGAAGAGAACAGAGGTTACTTTAGCACTTGCAGTGGCCTAACATATCTCTTAAACCTGCTGTACCGCCATCTCCCGATTCTTTTAATATTCCATTAGGCTAGGCCTAAGCTGGTGGCCACGCTGGCCGAACCGATCCTGAATGAATGAATGTGTCCCTAATGACCGTAAGTTGAGACAACAACAGTCGAGCCTGATCCTCATCACTCCTCCAAACTGGTGCTGCAATAGTGGCACTCTGTTGGCATGAATCAGTAGCTGACCATCCCCGGACAGACGGCGAGGAAGTCCACCACTGCCCGAATGGGGCAGATTTCATCTTGCGCCACCTTCGTATGAATGACTTGCGCCTCCTGCCCCGTTGGTGTGTCTTCAGCTGCCAAAGCCATGTGAAAATCCAGATCCTCCCTCCTGAGCCCCCCCAACTTGTCTGACTTGCTGGTAGCCACTAATTCACCAAATCCGATGGCCAGAGGAAGGCCAAGCAGACCACCACCTGGGAAAGCTTACACTCATGCCCTTTGCTAGTCCCAAGCCTGCAGCAGTGCTGTCAACCCTTGGAGTGAAATAGGCCTCCATGCATCCCCCGTAGGTGGGGCCTGACAAGCCCAGCCCTCCACAAATTTCTTCACGGCGAAATGCTGGGTCACATCACTGCACCCCGGCAGTTTGCCAAAGAATGCGACCCTTGCCAACATCGCCCTTGCCATTGACCACGACACGCCAGTCTCCATCAGTGTCCATAAGAACCGTAGGATATTACCTGCAGATCCTAACCAGGGCTCCTCTACCTCCTGGGCCCAGCAGAAATCTAAGAATTGGGAAACCCCCGACTGTAAGCACCCCACGTCCTGAATGCCACTGACCTCAATATTACCTACTAGACCTCACCCAGCTGTCGTTTCACAGCCAGGTTGGGAGGGTCAACGGGCCTTCCTTGGCTTCGGGTGCCAGCATCCAATATCTACTTTGCTGAAAATGAGAAATGAGTGCACCAGCTTTTTGCATCTGTTATCAACACTTACAACACCAGGGATCAGCTCCCTCATCTAGTCGTCTAAGTTAGTCTTAAACAAATATAATGATGACCAGCCATTCGGCACAGCGGTTAGATTTCCATCTGTGACGCCGGTGACCCAAATCAGGAATGGAGCCGGGTCACTGGAGGGCCGGCCGGGGGGAAGAGGAGGATGGAGCATCCAGAGACAGCTCTCCTTCTTCTGGGGGGAGGGTGGGGATGTGCACTGGCACCTGCTGGCCCCTAGCGAAGGCTGGAGCACAGCAGGACATTGGTCCCAGTACGCAACAGGGGAGGAGGGAACGTTGGTGTGTGCCATGACGTCACTACACCACCCCAGGGGAGAAAAGGAGGAAACCAGCTTAGTGTCCACCAGATGACGGCTGCCAGGTCTCCGGTGCCACCAACGCCCCTCCAGTGACCCGTCTCCCTCACCTCAGCAGCATCCTGGGGCCTACTATTCCAGAGCACTTTTAATCTAATCAATAACTAGTGATGTTTAATGTTTAATGGTCTCATTATGTGTAAACTCTATGTCCTTACAGCCTGCATGTCTTCCACTACCTGCTGCCCGTAAACCTATGTATTCTTACTGTTAAAAACTATTCAATCTCCCGACTGTGCTGATCTGTTACCTGTACGTTGTTGTTTCACCCGGGTCGCCCCTGAAAAAGGGACCTCTTGGGGCCCAGCGGGCCTACCCGGTCATCAAAATTCAATAAATAAAATAAATAAATAAATGAATAGTGCCAGGGAGCCCCACACTGGTGCCTTCCCTCTCGGAGGAGGGGGATCCACCTGGCGATGGGATACGCTGGATACCCTGACAGCGACTGCAATGTGAGGATAGAGGGGGGAGGAGGGTCTTGAGCAAGGACAGTGGGGGGGGGTCAGCCAGAGCTACAGACGGACCTGAAGGAGTGGGGACACTGGAGCAGTAGGAGGCAAAAACAGATTAAAAAAATATATATATATACTGATTGTGATTCTGTTACCTCAGTTGGAAGGCTACTATACTTTCTCACCGCTCTTTGTGTGAAGTGATGCTTCATCCATCTTCGTATTTTATTTATTTTTCAAGTTTCTGTTCTCAGGATTTCCCAGCCGAGATGTCACATCACATTAACAGTGGGTAAGAACTACCCATTTGTCCAGCTGGGGAGGGACTGGAATATGAGGGAGGTCGTGTGACTTGCACAGTGCGCCAGCGATGGTGGCAGGATTTGAAACTGGGGAATCATCTGGTTTGCAGGTCTGTGATTCAACCAGTGGCCTACACTGCTTCCCATACTGGGTCAAGATCTGAAATTTCAGTAAAGCAGCAAGACCCTGGAAGAGTGAATCCCAGTCACTCAATTTACACAGGCCCCAGGGAAGACAGATAGCCAAGCTCCCTTGCTGGAGAAAGACTGCAACACCTGAGTCAGCAAAATCACACAGCAAGTGCAGTGTTTCTGGGGAGGGACAGAGGGAGGAATCCTGACACCCTTCCCAGCAATCTGCTACCTCTTAAAAATACAGCTTGTTGCACTTTTTATGCTGGCTTGCCGCGCTTGGGCGCAAGTCAACATCTTGGGAGAGTGGAGATTTGGAGGTGTGGCTGCTGTTGGGCAAATGCAGGGCACGCATCAGAAGGTGTGTCCCTCATTCCCCAATCAGCCTGCATGCCCGCGCCACACCATGCATGCTAATGTGGTGAGCACATCGAAGGAAAGGTCCACTGCAATCTGAGCAAAGCTCGTCAGACGCAGCGGACCCTTCCTGCGTGCTCGCCACATTAGCAGCATGGTGGGTGAAGTGCAGCCCGAGTGTATCTCCTTGCTATATACTGGCCGGGATAAGCCAGAGCTATCTCGTGCCCCCCCTTGTATGACACGCCAACAGGGGAGCCCACTCCCCGTCGGCATCACCCCCCCAACTGTTGAATGCGAGGGGTGCCCAGTCCCCTCGGCTCGCGTCCCCCTGTATTTGTTTGCGGTAGGGGTGCCCAATCCCCCCAGCATTACCCCAATGTTGTGTGCCACGGCGAGGTTGCCCAATCCCCGTGGCTACTGACCCCAAACTCCACTTAGGTGGCATGCTGGGAGTTCACCCCAGCGTGCCAAAATTGTCTCCGCGATGTTTTCTTTACCTAGAATGCTAAAACGGTCCTCGTAGTCTAGGTCCGCTTCTCCCCCACCGATCCACCCACTGCACACCCTGCCTCCCTCACCCCTCACCCCATACATACCTCCGAGTCCGCGACTATCTTCAGTGGACCGAACACGCCTGCACTCTTCAAAGCCGACCGCTTAACTGAGGAAATGCTGGTAAGCTGTATAATGGAGTGAACAGGGTTTTTCAACTTTGTTGCATATTTCAGGCATTTCTTGGAATTTTACACCAAATTTTCAACATGGGGTTTTGGGGCCCCTCCTCATGATTCTGTCACTGTCATGGCGTTTATCAGCCTCGAAGAGTGATTTTGCAGTCACTGTGCTGAAATCACCTTTCAGGCCATAACGAAATGACGGTGGCGATGTTCATGGTGCCCTCTTAAAAGCCTAAGTTCCAAATTTGGTGGAAAATCCAACAAATGCCTGTTTTACAAGCGTGCATGCAGTTGTTACTACGCAGGCTCTTAACTTTGCGATTCACAATATTTTACTGCGGATTTTCAGCATTGTCATTTTGTACACCTCCTTGTGAACAGTACAGCTGTCATTTTCCACATCCTGCCTGAAATGTGTTTCCGCACTTCCTGCGCTGGCGGCCTGATGTCGCTGTCAGGAAATCAGTGTTTGGGCCAGATTATGAAATGACAGACACAGTTCATGAGCAGAGGACCTAAAATGCCTATGTTGAAAATTTGGTGATGATACTCCATAAAATAACTGTGTTACATGCGTAGTTATAGATTGCACGCACGTCGATTGTCGCATTTGTGATATTTTCAGTCTGGATTTTCACCATTGCCATTTATCCACACCTCTTGATGAACAGTACAGCCGTTATTTGACATATCGTGCCCAAAATGTGTTTTCGCACTGCCGGCGCAGAATAGCGTGGTTGCTGTGCAAAATCACTTCTTGGGACACTTTGAGGAAATAACAGTGACACTGCACATGAGCAGAGGTGCTAAAATGCCTATGTTGAAAATTTGGTGCCGAATGGCCATAAAATGGCAGTGTTGAAAGCGTGCATTACATATTTCCCACGCGCTCTAGTAGCTTCGCAAATTTGGTATATTTACTGCCACATTTTCAGCACTGGCATTTTTACACCTCCTTATGAACTGTGCAGCTGTCATTCTCACATCCTGTCCGACATGTTTTCCGCACTGCACCACCAAACACCCAAAGGGACACCCTAATGCTTGTCACTCTCTGCAGGGTGGGGGTGGGTTGGCATCAGTTCAATACTTCACTGCCATTCCTATGATGCATCTGTCTAACTCCTGCACTACCAATGCCAATGCCAGCAAGCCAACATTCGGCATTGACAAACGCTTGTTTTACTTTGTGTTTATTATTTTCACATGTTATTATACAAATAACAATACCATATCTGGAACAACCAGTTACAAAGTTGAATATCGCAAAGAGAAGTAATACAATCTCCTTAATCAAAGGATAGATGTATCTCAAATCTTGTGATACCTCATCTGGAGGGATAACTAAAGTTACTACTAGTAAACCAAACATTTACTGGCTGTAGCAGTGAGCCCAGGAGCGGTAGGACTGTTTCGATTAACTAAAGTCTATAACTTTGAAGTCCAACATTTCGCACCCCGTAATGGGGTTCATGGCATCATACTGTATTTGTAAAAATAAGTAATTGCCCTTATAATAATCATTTAAGGCAGCAACAGTCTGTAATATAAATTAAACAACGTTGTACTCTTACGGGTAATATTAAACTGAGGGCCTAATGTACTATTAAAATCTACACCTCTTACATAACTAAGCTGAATACAAAGAAACCCCCATGTATCCATAACCCAACTTCGGAGCAAGTCCAGATCAATTTCAGTAAAACAAAACGGAGCTTCATAATATCAAGCAACTTGAAAAGCATTGCTTCTGTCATTGCCTCCACGGCACATATTATGTGTGGGTACAGCCACCATAAGATTTTAATGAGCGCTCAGTGCAAGTCCAAAAGTCACTTACAGGAAGGCTAAAAGAGAAACAAAAAAGTTATTGATGCAATACTTCAGTTCAAATTTTGCAACAGTTTCTGGCACTCACAAACCTGCAAAGAGGGATGCAGACTTCAAAAGAAGTTTAAAATTCCATTTTATATACCATGTAGAAAAACAAACGCACTGGCAGACTGATGCCTGACATGTTTCGGACTAGTTGTTCTTTTCGAAGGCTAAAAAACTTCAGAAACACCACATAAATTTAAAAAAATGGTAGAGATGTTTATTCTTTGAGGACTATATAGACATAAGCACAGTGACACTCTCGCTAATTCTCAGCTTAAATTCCTAATTTTGAGTGCTTAGAAATTTCTTTGAAATTAAATTAATATATTGAATTGATATACTGAGCTTCCTAATGGTTGTAAATACATTATATTTATAGATTCAGAAAATGATTTAAATTGCATTGAAATGTCTATAAATTTTCACTTTTTTATATGTGTCATACACATTGTTTTAATATGTATTTTTGTGTTGGCTCACGCGTACACACCAGCCAACATATTGCAGTAGTAGCAGATTTGGAGGTGCGGTCACTGTGGGCGAATGCAGGGCATGCATCAGTAGGTGCGTCCCTCATTCCCCAATAAGCCAGCATGCAGGCACCACACCAGCAATACTTAATGAGGTGAGCACATCTGAGAAAAGGTCCGCTGCAATGAGAGCCAAGCTCGTCATGCAGCGGCACCAGAACATGCCTCCCGGCGTGCCCTTGCTGGTGAAGCACTTTCCTAAACATGGCAGCACTGACTGCCGCAGCCACTTCATTTGCCAATGGGGGAGCCCACTTCCATTGGCTTGATGCCCCCTCCCATGCCAAGTGTGTGCTGAGGGGTGCCCAATCCCTCAGCATCATGCACCCCAAGAGTCTTTCCTCTGCTGACAGGGGACCAATCCCTGTCAGCTGCAGCCCCCTGCCTAGTTTAGTTTGCCGGCCAGGAATTGCTCCCCATGAAGCTAATGTCCCCAGCCCCGATGTGGCTGTGTGCTGGGGCGTATCCTCTGGCATCATGTACCCCCCACCATTTCTGTGCCGACGGAGGGCCCAATCCCTGTCGGCTGCGGTGTCCCTCCTGTTAGGTGTGGTGGTACACTGGGAGCCCACCCCAGTGTACCAAACAAACACCTGCAAAACAAGAAAACCGACCCTTGACCTTTTTATTTTACCTGTAAGAGAAGAAAACAGTCCTCGTGGTCTCTCCTGCCCCATCCCCAACCCGCTCCCACCCTCTCTACGCATTCTGCCTCCCACCCTCACCCCATATTTACTCGGAATCCAGCGATGATCTTCGTGGACTGGAATATGTCTGCACTCTTCAAAACCGACTACGTAACTCAAGAAATGCCAGTAAGCTGAATAATGGCATAAATAGGGTTTTTTTCAACTTTGATGCATATCTCGCCCATTTTTGGGAATTTTGGCGCCACATTTTGAACATGGGGTTATTGGGACCCCTCCTCATGAATTCAGTCACTGTCGTGGTGTTATTCCGTCCCAAAAGGTGATTTCGTCGTCACTGCATGGAATCACCTTTTGGGACTGATTAACGAAATGACAGTGCCACTGTTCATGAGGTGGGCTCTCAAAAAGCCTATGTTGCAAATTTGGTGAAAAAGATCCCCCCCAAAAATTGGCTGTTTTACGAGCATGCATTGCGCGGTTTCCACGCATGCTCGTAACTGCATGAATCTGTAATATTTTCACTCCAGATTTTCAAAATTGGCATTTTACCACACCTCCTTATGAACAGTACAGCTGTCATTTTACATATACTGGCTGAAATGTGTTTTTGCATGTCCGGCGCGGAATAGCGCGATCGCTGTGCTAAATCAGTTTTTGTGATAGTTTGAGAAAATGATAGTGACACTGTTCATGAGCAGAGGTCCTAAAATGCCTATGTTGAAAATTTGGTGACGAAAGTCCATAAAATGACTGTGTTACAAGCGTGCGTTGCGCAGTATCCACGCACCCTTGTACCTTCGCAAATTTGCAATATATTCATGCCAGATTTTCAACCCTGGCATTTTTTCACACCTCATTATGAACAGTACAGCTGTCATTCTTCACATTGTGCCCAAAACGTGTTTTCGCACCTGTGATGCACAATGGCGTGGTCGCTGTGGGAAATCAACTTTTGGGACAGATTAACAAAATCACAGTGCCACTGTTCATGAGGGGAGGTCCCAAAATGCCTATGTTGAAAATGTGGTTAAAAAAAATCCCCAAAATATTTGGGTTATAGCCATGCGTTGCACGGTTTCAATGCATGCTCATGACTTCACCAGTTTTTCATATTTTCACTCCAGATTTTTAACGTTGCAATTTTTTTACACCTCCTCATGAACAATACAGTTATCATTTTTCACATCCTGCCCAAAATGTGTTTCCATATCTGTGGCGCCAAATGGCACAGTCGTTGTGCAAAATTACCTTTTGGCTAACAAACTGACAGTGCCGCTCTTCATGAGGTGGGGTCACAAAAAGCACATGTTAATAATTTGGAGTGAAAATACCAACACACGCCTACCGTGTTAGGGTTTCCAGCTGTAACACCCCACCCTGTAGAGACTGACAGGCATCTAGGGTGTGACTTGGAATCATCAGCTGTAATGCTCCCACCATTCCACCGCCACCACCGCCCTGCAACCAGCGACAGACATCGAGGTGTGCCATGGAGTGTTCAGCCCCGAAGTTCACCCCATTCTCCTACACTGCACCCACCTCAGTGTATTTCCTTATGGAATGGGGTAAGTATAAGGCTCAAAGACCCCAAAGCACACCACAACACTTGTCAATGTCTACAGGGTAGGGTGAGGTAAAATGGCATGAGCGTTATAGCTGACGACTCAAAGACACACCACAACGCCTGTCAGTCTCTGCAGTGTGGAGGTGGGGTTGGCATCAGTTCAATACTTCACTGCCATTCCTATTATGCATCTAACTCCTGCATTACCAATGCCAATGCCAGCGAGACAACATTTGGCATTGACAAATGCTTGTTTCCATTCCCCATTTGTTTTTTGTCCCGGGTCCCCACTCCATCAGTGACAAGCAGCAGAGTGCGTGGTGTTTCTGAGTCCTCTTAATACCCTCGAGATGTAATCCAGTAGGCTTTCTGCAATCCAAAATGAATAGTTTGTCCCTCCAGCACTAATTTTTCCCCCAACCAGTCCTGCAGAAATATGAGGGAATGATCTCCCTCAATCCCTTCGGGTAGTCCGAAGATCCACACATGAGACGATTGCGCTTGGTCTTCTGATGTCTCCAGCCTAGCCGTAGGTGGGTATTTTCCTTCCCCAGTAATGTGGTGGTCGCCAATGAGGACTCCAATTGTCTTTTCAGGTCACTCATCTCTGTCTGAATCACTTTGACAGTTTTCGCCACTGCAGTCACCCTGGTGCCAAAAGCATCCATTTTAGTGTTCAAGTCAGAAACCAAAGAAATCAGTCTTTGTAATTTTAGGCCAATGGAGGACATAGTCTCTTCAGATTCTGGCAGTGAAGCGACCTGCGCTTCAGGGCCTGACCTCGTGGACTGAGAAGTCCTGGACGATTTCCTCCCGTACCACTGCCTCTGTCTTTGCGAGGCTTGCCCATGACAAGTTTTTAATGTTCCACTTTCCAGTGGTACCAAAGTTATCCCTGGATCTTTGCTCCAAAATGGCAATTTTAGAAGATTTTAACACGAAGTTAAGGAGCTGCTGAAATTTGCTGCCACTAAGCTCGGGCCCCACAGCGCCCCCATCTTGTTTCATTTTTGTTTTCTTTCTGGCAGCTGTTCTGGCCCGAACTGCCTTTACTTGAGCTTCAGCCAGGGCTCAGGCAAGCACCGGGCTTTTGCCCACCCTCACCCCCACAGAGGAGAGGAATCCTATGGACAATAGACCCTCCCCCCAGCTGGCCCTCTGACACCCTGGGCTGGGCTCACTTCCAAACCCGGGTTGTTGGCATCACAAACTGTAGCACTACCACTGCACCCCAGCTGGCTTCATGTAAGCAATAATACCCGGCTTAGGGGTGGGCGTGTGTGCTATACCCCGGACCGCCCAGGGCTTAATGAGGCCCGACATCACAGGCGGAGGGCCTTATAGCCCTGGAAATAGTCTGGTATAGCACAATACTGCCCACCCTGGAAGGTATTATTGCACCTCGAAAATGGGCAATTAGTTGGGTAACAATAATATATCATAAATAATTACTCTGAGCCGTAAAGTTTTACATTTAACAGTATATTTATTAATGGGAGAGAAAAAATAGTTCCTTTCTGTTACATGACAATACAGATTTTCATAGATTTTACACATGACAGCTGTACTGCTCATAAGGAGGTGTGGTAAAATGGCAATGTTGAAAATCTGGACTGCAAATATTAGAAATTTGCAAACCTACAAGTGTGCATAGGAACTGCGCAACACACACTCGTAAAATGGTCATTTTTATGAATTTTTTCACCAAATTTTCAACATAGCCATTTTAAGACCTTCTCTTATGAACAGTTTCACTGTGATTTTCTTAATCTGTCCCAGACACTGATTTTGCACAACGACTGCGCCATTGTGCGCTGCATGTGCGAAAACACATTTTAGGTGAGATGTGAGAAATGACAGTTGTACTGTTCATGAGAAGGTGTGGTGAAATGGCAATGCTGAAAATCTGGAGTGAAAATATTGAAAATTCTCAAAGTTACCAGTGTGCGTAGGAACTGCACAACGCACGCTTGTAAAAGAGTACATTTTAGGAATTTCTTCACCAAATTTTCAACGTAGGGTTTTTGGGGGCCTACCTCATGAACTGTGACATTGTCATTTTGTTTATCGGTCCCGAAAAGTGGGTCTGCGCAGTGACCACGAAATCACGTTTCAGGACCGAATAACAAAATTTCAGTGTCACAGTTCATGACGTGGGCCCCCAAAAAAAACATATTGAAAATTTGGTGAAAAAATTCCAAAAAATGACCGAGATATGCACTTAAGTTGTAAATTGTTAATTTATGCCATTATGAAGCTTACCGGCATTTCTTCAGTTTGCGGTCGGCTTTGAAGAGTGCAGACGTGTTCCCGGTCCACTGAAGATCATCGCGCTGGGCTCCGGAGGTAAGTATGGGTTGGGGTGGGGAGGTGGGGTACACAGAGGGTGGGTGTGGGCTGGGGAGGGGTAAAGAATCTAAGGAAGGTTTTTGTTTTTCAGGTATTTTGTTTTCTTTTTGACTACGGGGATTTTTGCCATGCTGGGGTGTGCTCCAGCATGGCATTCAGACATTTGAGGGGGCAGTGAAGCCAACGGGATTGGGCACTTGCTGAAAATGACATTTCTGCCACGCTGGAGTGGGTTCCCAGCATGGCATTCAGGCATTTTTTTTGGGGATAGTAAACCGACAGGGGATTGGGCAATTCTTGTCAGAAAATGGTTTCTTGCCACGCTGGGGTGGGCTCTCACATGGCAAGAGACATTTTGGGGTTGCAGTACCGCAGAAACGGAGGTGGGGTGGAGATGAAAGAAAGCCGTGATTGAGGAGACGGCTTTGAGGAGCGAGCGGTGAAGAGCGTTACTCTTAGAAGCTGCACTACTGGTAGATTTTAAAAAAATAAATACGTTTTGCCAGTGCCGTGCAGCCGAGTAGTTTTTTTTTAAAACTTGTTTGTGTGTGTTTCTGGTGGGGCCTACTCTGTCTCACTAACTAGCAAAAAAAAATGGCGGCAGTTTGTAATTTTTTTGCCTAGTGCTTCAGCCAATGAAGTAGCAGGCTGGGCACAAGGATACATAGTTCGGCATAGAGCAGTTTTGGACTGGTGCTTTTTATTTGGTAGGCATCTATTGAAAGTTAATGTACCCCTGTTGAAGGGGCACTAGCCAATCAGATGCCTCTTTTTTTCCAATTGTTTAACCAGGTGAGACACACTAAGCTGAAAGCTTGTTTACAGGTGCAACCTAGGAGCACAGGGAAGTTAAGTGACTTGCTCCGGGTCACACAGTATGCAAGTTGGGGCTGTAGGATTCAAATCCAGGTCTCCAGATTTACAGCTCAGAGCCTTAAACCACTGCGCTATACTGCCTCCAAATAAAAAGCCCATCTTCTAATATATTTTAACCCAAAGCCAACTAGTGCTACAACAGACTGGACCCATTAGGCCCACAAGGCACAAGTGCCTGTTTACAGGGACAACTGGGGAGGTTAAGTGACCTGGTGAGAGTCATACAGTATGCAAGTGGAGACTGTGGGAATCAAACCCTGGTCTCTTGGATGTACCAAGCTCATTTATAGCGTGTTACTCTAACCTCTAGGCTATACTGCCAGCCCAACCATGTATGTCCAACTGCTCATCCCCTCTCTTCCCCTGGCCTAGCCATGCCACTAATATGGCTCTTATCTTTCCTGGCGCTATAATAACCCCAAATAAATGTACTTTTACTCCTCCAGCCAGCAATGAGTCTAGTAATGGAGAACAGCCGGGTGAATGCAGCGTGGCCAGCAGGGAAGCTCAGTGACTTGAGAGGATGGACCAGACATGGAGGACCAGAGGCCAAAGTGTTGTCAGCACGGGATAGATGGCTCAGTCAGTAGCGCTCTGAAGAACAAGTGACACAAAGCATCTGGCTTCTCTTCCTTCTCTGTGGAAACTGAAACACACTGGTCCAGCACTACAAAGATTTGTGAGGATGTCAAGGGCAGCTGTAAATCTCTGATTACAGCAGACAACAGCAATGTTAGAATGCAAGCTAGGAGTATATGTTCTTGTTCAGTTTAACCCCCTCACACCTGAATTAGATAGACATCAATGCAAAGTGAGCTTCAAATGTGGCTCTTTTTTAGCTGTGAGGGGTTACTACTGGGGTCATAGCCCTGGCCGTATTGCATAGATTTATTTTTCATAGTTGTCAGGGCTCCTTGGATATCTACCAGGGTTTAGCCCCAGTGTAATTCCAACAGTGCCCTTCTCCCCTACCCAGACCCACGATGACATTCATCAAGTAAATAATAATACCCCTTCCCTCCGATCTCTCAGCAATGCTACTATGTACTCTTCCTCCTTCCCTGCCCCACAGAAATATTAGCATTGATAAAATATGACCCCCCATCCCCAATCCACCCACTCAGCAACCGTGCAGGCAGTATCCCCCCTCCTCCCCCCATGCCCTGCAAAAAAGACAACCCTCCACCCCCACACACGTAGCACCCACTATCCTCCACCCCGTATGACACATGACCCAAAAAGGAAAAAAACATAGCGGCGACTCCAGACAGCAGTTGGTACAGACCCTTCTCTTACCACCTCTCGGCCAGCTGCCATCCTAATGAATGGGAGCATACACTTGCTGTAAAAGCTGGCTTCATCTCTCATTTCGTGTGGGCTGGTAAAAGACCTTGGGTGAATTATAAGGTTTTTAAAGTGTCCAGATCTTGAGGTTGTGATGTACACAGAACTGGTAACCGGAAGCAGAGTGCCATCTGGTGGCAAAATTGAAGATTGCAGCATACATGAATAAGATCCATTCGAGCACCTCGGCTAAGTTTCCTTCAGGTGACTTGTTATTCCTGCTACCTCTGGGACCGAGGGATGCAAGGATTGCTCCACAGGTCTGGTACCCTCAGGGGAGTGGCCATTACAGGAGTGGGTTCATATAGTCGGACCTGAAACTGTGTTATGCTGCAGCCTAAGTCACCTGGTTGAATAGGTAGTGAGGTTCTTCGGATGGGGTTTGCTGCCAAGAGCTAGAAGAGGAAGCGGTAGAGTTGACCACCTCTCTCTCTTCATTTTGGGAGGGGCTGGTTTAGGGGAGCATCCTCCTGTGTCACATAACTTAGGTAGGGTTGCCACCTTTGGATGAGGCAAAAACCGGACCCTAAGCTCCACCCCTAGCCCCACCCCTTTTCATGACTGAGCAAGCATTGCTCCTCCTAGAAAGTCATTTGTTATATCAATAAAAGACAATGCTTAAAGCAGCAGTTCAACAAAAATGTTACGATATTGTACTGTACCTGTTAAAATTACTTTCCTAGATTCTTCCTAGTTAATTTACTTATGTATGTATTTATTTATTGACATTGGTTTACCAGATAAACATACAGAGGTAAAAGAAATCTCGTTTACAGATATGATCTGGGGGAGACAAGGGAAACACTGTAAATAGCATGGTATATAATAATACATAATACATTGTTTCTTGTAATGCATACTTTATATCTTTTTCTGGCTCCATTTCCTGTTCATGTCCACAGTACTATTTCAAAGCTAAAGCAGTGACCACACTTTTTTCTTGAGGGAAAAAACATTTAAAACATTTAAAATTACTTAATTCTGTTTGAGATGAACATGTTTACCAGCAAATGAAAGTAGAAGACAACTGGCTCTATTATTGTTTCAAAAGGTGGGAGTAGCTTTTCTGCAATGCTACTTTAAGATGCAGTGGAAAAGATTAGGTTAAATAAGTGCTAATGGTGTTAATGGCCATACTTTACACCTCCCAGGCTGACTGCTTTCACAAACAAAGGGATATACTGACAACAGAAGTTGTCTGTAACCTGGGCATGTAGCTGATACAATGAATGATATGACAACATTTGTTTCAAAAGTATGTGACCACTCAAAATGGCTCAAAAACCTGACCAGCACAGAGCAAAACCGGATTACCTGATAGGGACCCTGAAAACCTGATCACCAGGTAAAAAACCTGACAGGTGGCAACCCTAAACTTAGGAATTGAAACCAGTAACCGTTATCGAAAATGAAGAATTCCGAAATATAATTTAGATCCACAATTAGGAGTTCCTGGTTTTCCTGCGCTCCTAAATTTTATTCAAGCAGGTTTGGATCCCTAGTTTCATGCTTGGGGGGGGGGAGTGCTTACTTGTGATGTTTCATCTATTGGCTAATGACCAATTAGTAATTTTTGTGCAACTGCAGGAAAGAGCCCCGAAGGGACTGGTACAAACATTGTACTTGCTAGTGAGAACCTATGTGCTTACTAAGCTGAGCCAGCGGCTGACTGTAATTGAATTAGCAGTGATCCAACTCTTTGAGCTGGCATTTCAGGGATCCTTGGGGAGACAACCAATTTCTTCCTTTTAAGTAGGTCATTTGGTACTTTTTATTGGACCCCCCCACCCCAAAAAAAAAATTCAGTACTAGCTTTCAGGCTTACACAGAGCTCTTCTTCATGTCACCTGATCAAAAGCATCAAATTGCCCAGTGTGTTCGCCTGTTTGTACAAGGAATACAGCTACAAGCAGCTTTAGACTATTACAGAACTGGAAGTGGAAGCTAGGTGCCACTGTTCTGTCCGAGGCATGGCAACACATCACTAGTGCTGCTCCTATAACAACATGTTCCCCTTCTTGGCAAGACTTTGTACAGACATGCATAATGAGGTTTCTTATTGTTTCTGTGCAGCAGCTCAGGTTGGTGTAGTTGTGATGGCTGCTTGCTGGAGGAAATTTGAGGACTGGGAGTCCATTGTAACTCAGGGACACATTTTAAGGGAATTTCAAGGTGTGGGATTTTATTGGTGTGTGGTATCCAGGGCAGATGAATTTATTCTGCTCCCACAGACTCATTGAAGTGGGATATACAGATTCTGGGTTTCCCTCCTGCAGGGGCCTGATGTCCTCCTAGGAAGTTATCTCTGGAACATATACTTAGTAGCCACAAGTGCTAACCAAGAAGTGGTGGCTCCAGCAGGTAGCACCGACACTAGCTGAATGGCACTCTGTGACTGGTGAGATTTATGTGATGGCCAGACCTCATACAGGCCAGCTACAACTGGATACATTTAGACAATTTGGACCCCACCCAGGCAAAACATATACTGGACCCCCAACTTTGTTATATAAAACCCAGATTTTTCTATTATCTTTGTAGAAACTCTGTACTATTCTCCAGCTGTTGTAATGTTCCAATTAGCAATGTTTTTTTAACAAGCTTAATAAAACTAAGAGAAAGAAAACAAAACACAAGTGGTTAGTACCCACCAACAATGATGGCCATTAGGTTCTGGGTTCTGCTATACAGTTGCGCGAAATGGCCATGGTGCCCCATTACAGGAGTTCTGGTCTTGAAAGGAATGTCAATTTAGTTTGTAATTTGAAATTTGCATCAAACAGATGGTAGGGTGGCTCCTTGAGATACAACATCTTGTTTTCATGGGAGGTCATTGGTACAGCAGGGCAAACATTTCTGTCTTCTGTTTCCTTATTTATGTATTAAAAATTAGGTGACGGGGAGAGGCACACTGAGCTGGTGCTCGTTGGCTGGTATGACCTGGGGGAAGGGATAGAGCTGGGAGTGAAATAACAACAGACAGGCAACAACAGGTGCATGGCATGTAATATAAAATCACAGTACAAGTAACAAACTTCAGAGAAAGAAAAGAACAATGTAAGAAGTATACATGTATGTCAGTTATTATGGGGTAGCTACGATGAGAGCTAAGGAAGCGTGCTGCTAACGTACGTCAAGATACTTGTAACAGAATCACGGTAATGTCACATTCAAACGACAGAGCTCACTGGCCACCAATGCTGAAGCAGATTTGCTGCACTCTGGTTCCTGGTCTGGTTTGGGCTGCATGATGTCTGGCAATGGTGCAACTTTCATAATCTCTGTGTCTCCTCAGCTTCATGTAATCCCCAATGTTCGATACTTACATAGAAACATATATAGGATAGTGCATGGGGAACAATTGACAACAGGGCTATTCTTTCATCGAGTTGGCACTATGACGACGGATTACCTCGAGAGCGCAGCTCGAGAGGTAATCCGTCATCATAGTGCCAACGAGGTGAAAGATGCCCTGTTGTCAACTGTTCCCCATGCACTTTTCTTTATAGTGTATGGTGGAACATCGTCTTTTGAGAAAAAAAAATCACTACAGCATGTTTCTGCTTCCAAACATTTTTCCTGGGTTACTAGAAGGAAAAAAGAACTTTACATTTTGAACGTGTTCACACTTGACATTTTAACTGTTTCAGAACTTTACATTTTGAACGTTTTAACTAAACATTAGTACTGCCGCTGACATTGCTGCTTTCGTTATGTGTCCTTTCTATGGAGTGAGCCCTAACTGTCAAATGCTGCTCGTTTACTCAGTGTGAGACGTTCGCAGTGCAGTAGAAAAAATCCTTCTGCTGCACTGCGAACGTCACTAGTGTGTGACTACAAGGTTTCGACAACAATGGATTTCGGTGGAGAACGATGTTCCACCATACACTATAGAAACATAGACTTTGATGGCAAATAAGGACCGCTTGGCTCACCTAGTCTGCCCATTTCCCTACCTAGAGAATAAGCTGCAGATCCTATTTAACCAACAGCCTATTTCTTCCTACCAGTGCCGGTTCGCTCTTGCCACTCAGTGGTTCTTGCTATTTGCTCCCCATTCCCCACAACGCTACTCTCTTAATGCCAATCATTGGCAGTTATTCCGGAGATACAAAATAATGTACGGTTGATGTATGCCTCTTAGGAACCTAGCAGCAGTGTCTACAGCAGAAGTTGGAAACTTGACTGTCTCAAAGAAGATCATCACAGTAACAGGGTCACGTATAAAAACTAAATCATTCTTACTCTACCTGCAAGGAAGGCAATGAAAGAAAGACAGAAAAAGAAAACACACAGTGCTTTTGCAAAAGAGGCTCATCTGTTATCAGATTAAGTCTGCCCGCTGCTTTTTCTCTGATAAGAATCGTCATTAATGTGGCTTTTGACTGCATTCTCTGTTTCCTGCTGAAAAACATCAGGCTTAAGGGTCAAAAAGGTGCATGCGTACTTGATTCTTGTGTGTGTTAGTGTAGGTGGGGTGAATATTCTCTGTTGGTCTGTGTGTTAGTGAAGGTTGCGTGAGAACTCTCCGTTGAGGTCTGTGTGTTCGTGTAGGTGGGGTGCAAATTCTCTATTGGTCTGTGCTGTCAATAGGTGCTAGGTGCAAGCTGACCAGCACATTTCTACATCCAACACTGAGCTCCAAAGCCAAGGACAGAGACAAAAATCAAGGCTACTTTCCTCCCCCCCCCCGCAGCTGGAAGCAAAACTCTTACTGTAATCATGTGTGGGAAATCCCCACAGAGAAAAAGCCACCGCTTCCTCTAAAGAACCAGAGAATGTTCCATTTCCTTAAAATGTGTTAATAATACACGCAGTGTTTGGTAGGTAGTACATAATTTCTTGGGGTAAACAATCTCTTTGAAAAAGGAACAGCAGATTCAGTCACTGTGGTCTAGGGGTTAAAGAGCACAGAACTGAGACAAGCGAATACGTCAAGTGCCACCGCAGCTAACTGTGAACTTGAGCAAATAAACTTAACCTCCCTGTTCTTCAGTCCAGTCCACCCACCCAGCTGTAAAACCGGGTACAACAAAAAATGCTCACAGGCTGTCACTGTTACTTTCTTCTCTGCTTCCATTCTTATTGCAACTTTAATGCAAGCTAATGGTGTATTTAAACCCAGCCTTGTTTTGTTTCAAAACCTTGATCTGTTTTTCTTGCATACTTCCTGAACATTAGGAACACCCCCAAACAAGTGTAGTCACTCTTGATGCAGTAGAGTCCTGTCCTCTGATTGCATCATGAGTAGCTACACTGTGCTTGGGGTGTTCCCACGTCCAGGAAAGATGCAGTGGGAGTTGATCAAGGAATGTAAACAGATATGTTTTTGTGTGGTTACACCAGTATGCAGGGCAGTCTGTTTTTTCATTTTTTTAAAGAAAAAAAAGGATCAGAAACAAACTACCAACTATATCAGCAGTTTCTACAGAATGTGAACAATTATATAACGTGTTTTTTAAACCAGGGACACTTTGAGGCCTAAAGGGTTGACAGTGTCCCTTAACATGTGCGACCTGGAGATGAGGAGGCTGGGTGGGGTGGGGGGAGCGAAATCTCAGTCTTTCATATATTCAAGAGTATCCACAAGGTGGGACTTCCGGTGACGTCACAGTGAAGATGGCAGCCTAGACGAGGTACTCTCCCGATCGATCCCGTCATTCTCCTCCAACATTTCTAATCCAGCGACATCCTGTTAAACCGACTGAAGGAGGATAACCTACAATGCCCAAAAAAAGAGGGGATAACAAGTTTACAATCCTGGCTCACCAAAACGAAGAGAAATCCCAGGATGAAGGCTCGGAGAGCGAGGACTTGCGGGCCTCTTCCTCCTCGCATCACGATGGCGGCGCGGCCGGGCGGGCTTCCCACATAATATTACAGAACCAAATGGCGCAAATGCTGGCAGAATTCAGAGATTTTCGCCGTGAAATGAAATCTACGGCTACAGCACTTCGCACCGACATTGGGAAGCTCGAGCAGAGGCAGGAGGGCAGCGAGGCCCGCATGGTCGGGGTGGAAGGCAGGCTGGAGGACGCGGAGCAGGCTATTTCCCGGCTACAAAAGGAAGCCAGAGCATTGCAGACCTGAGCAGAGGATGCGGAAAGCCGCAACAGAAGAAGCAACATAAGGATATCGGGGCTCCCCGAAGGTTCGGAGGGACCGGACATGATAAGCTACGTTCAGAAGCTCTTCAAAGAAGCGCTCCCCATACCAGAAGACATTTCACTGGAGATAGAGTGGGCGCACCGCACGTTAGGCCCAAGACCCCCGCCAGGATCCCGACCACGAACCGTTCTCGTTAAGTTCCTGAGGTTTCAAGATAAAGAAGCAGTGTTGAGGGCAGCGTGGAGAAAAGGGAGTGTGCTCCTGGGTCAGCAGCGTCTTTACTTCGATAACGATTATGCTCCAGAAATCATGGCGCAAAGGCGCGTCTATTCTGGTATTACAAAAGCGCTGAAAAAAGCTGGGATTAAATTTCGCACCCCGTATCCCACTAGGATGGTCATCCTCTTACCTGAAGGGTCCAGAACGGTGGAAACGGCGGAGGAAGCTGCGTCGGAGCTGAACAAGAGGCACATCGAGATTCCCCAAGCCAGGCCTCCTCAAAAAGAACCCTTGGTGGCTACAAAACTCGCCCAGAGGCTGTGGAGCGTGGAGCAGAGGGACATGAGACGGAAGCAAGGGCAGAGGCCATCAAGAAAATAGTTGGAACTTTGCAAGAAACGAGACTTCTCCGGGGGGTTGCAGGTTGCTGAGACTGCTATAAAGACCTGAAGGCAGCAAGTAACTGACTCTCTGCCCACTCGTGATGCAAATCTGGGTGGGCCCGGGGAGAGGGCGAGTGGTACACTGTGAGGGGTAGTTGGAAGGGGGGAGGATTCCTGGATAAGAAGAAGCATTTAGAACTATATGGGTTCTGGCTGTCACGCGGGGGGGCAGGGGGTCGGGGAGGTCGTGAGCAAGTGGCAGTGTGTACTGGGAGTGGAGGGTTAGCTGGTGTGGAGTAGCCCAGTACCACCGGGCCCGGGCCATTCTTGGGGGAAGCCTGACTGTGAGTAGGGGGCAGGAAGCATCACGAGAGTGGCGGCGACCCGGTGCCGGAGTCATAAAGGACTGCGTAATCGGGCTTTCCAGCACCACAAAATGTTAGGGATTGGGAGTTGGGAGGGAGGGAGGAGGGAAATGTAGGAGGGTTCAAGGAGAGATAGGGCTCGGTATAGCATAAGGAAGGGAGGGATAGCCAGCTGAGGCCGGGGGGGGGGTTTCTTTTTTTTTCTTTTTCTTCTTCTTTTAATCAAAAAAAAGGGAATTATGAGGAGGCCCTAACCAATTACAGATTAAGTGAACTGAGCCTGGATAATCTGCGGAAATGCAAAGTGCACTGTCAGACTAAATAAAGCTGGTCAGGTGGAGTTGAACGGCAGAATCGGAAGGAGGGCAGGAGTTGAGTGGGGATCTGGGCATTTCGGAAGGGAGGGATAATAGTGGGGAGGGGGTGAATGGGCTTGAACCTGATGACGTAGTAAACGGATTTTATCTTAAGTATCGAGACCGCGATAGATGTGGTCACCTGGCCAGCCGGCTGGCGGGGGTTTATGAGAGGAGGTAACGGCTGGAGGTCATCGGATGTCGCTCTTCCTCCTGAATACCCTCGGATGGCAAAGGTTCACCCCTGAACCACTCGGCATGGGGGTGGGGGCGGGGGGCAGGGGAGTTACAACTTACTGGGTGGAGGGGGAGCGGCTCAATGGAAGCAAGCTAGATAGACGGCTCCCACGGAGACCCCTGGGGGCCTCCTCTCACTGGTTCACCCATCCTCACCCCTTGAATGCTGAGGGCGGTGAGGAAATGGCAGTGAGCAAGGTTTACTGGGAGGGTTTAATGGACCCAGCCTGTACCCTGGGGGTTGCGGGGGAGGAGGTGCTGGCCCATGGAGGAGGTGGTGGCGTTCTCGTGGTCCGAGCTGAGCGAACTGCTAGTAGGGTGCCCTGTACCCCCCCTCTGGTGCCATGGGTAATGTTTATTGGACCAGTCCATACACTGCCAAAATAATTCCTGGATTCAGGGGGCGCGAGATGAGGATGGGCCACCTGCCGGTCATCCCGACACCCTCTGCCCAGCAGTGTTCCCGCACCAAGATCTGAAGAGATATTCCAGCACGCAGAATTCTCTTTTACCCAGTTCATTCCCCTGCTAAACTTTCCAGGGATCACAGGGGGACAAGGGCTGCATATAATAGTCACCCAACCCACCTTTCCTTTTTTCCCCGATAGCACAGTGTGCTAAAGCTCAGTGTCCTGGGCTCACGGCGAGGTTCCCTTGCCTCAGGGTCAGTTTCCTGACCTCGTGGAAGTGCCAGTCACTTAATTTGTAGTGTTAAAATGTATAATTGTTATGCTTTGTTGGTCACGGTTAGACCAGTTTGTTGTTGTATTGTTTTCTGTCCTATGTCAGTCGCCAGCCACAATCAACTCAGCTCGGTGGGGGTGTCCCCTATGGGAGGCGGGCCTAGGGCTATACTGATGCTACTAGGTTGTAAACCTGTGTGCAGTTATTGACCACTGATGGATATGGCTAAGGTAAAACTACTTTCCCTAAATATAAATGGCCTTGCTTCCCCCATTAAGAGATCAAAGACCCTGGCCTTTCTTAGACGTTCAAAAGTTGACCTCACATTCTTGCAGGAAACCCACATGAATGCTGTGGAACACACAAAATTGGCTAAACTCACTAGGGGCAGTAGCTATCTGTCTGCCAAGTCTGGCAGACGCGGGGAGTGGCCATCATTATCTCCAGGTATTCCCTTTGAGGTTAGTGATACATGGGCTGACCCGAGGGTTGCATGATTTTGGTGCAGGGGTTTTGCACAGCAAGCGGGTGACTATGGTGAATCTATATTTCCGGGATGCGGGTGGCACAGCTTAGACCATTATTAGACAAAGTTGTACAAAAACGAAGGGAGTGCTCATGATGGCGGGTGACCTTAACTTTGTTATCTCACTTCATCTTGACTCCACTAGTACTAAACCTCCTGGGTCGACGGCCACCAGAGGTTCTTTAAAAGGTTTGCGACTGAGGCAGGTTGGGTTGACGCCTGGAGACGGCTTCATCCCCATTCGAGAAATTATACCTTTTACTCTGCTGTACATCATACATACCTCAGAGATAGACCAGATTTACTACCATGTGGAAAATCTGGGGATGCTGAATGAAGTACAAATTGGAGACATTGCTGTTTCGGATCATGCACCTCAGGTCTCCACATGGGATTTTGACCTCCAGCCTAAACAAACGGTTTGGAGGTTAAACCCATTTCATCTACGTTCTAAAAAGTTCTGGGATTTTCTAGTAGAGAAGATTCAGGAGATTAAGGAAGACAACCCGATCGCAGATTCCACCCCCGCCATCTGCTGGGATACGATCAAAACGGTACTACGGGGACACTTAATAAAATTCACAGCAGAACAAGAAAAACAGCGAAGAACACGGAGACGGGAGCTGGAGGATTCCCTCCACTTTTTACAAATGGCACACAAACAAGGGGATGCTACAGTGCTCCCTCAACTGCAGCAAACTAAGCTTGAACTAGACAGCTTGGTGCGGCAGCAGACTGAGATGGCCCTCACTTTCTTGCGTCAGAAATTTTATGAGGTTGGGCCAAGGGCGGCTCGGATGCTGGCGTACCAGGTCCGAAAACAGAAAAAGGTGTCCACGATCACTTCTATCCTTCATCCCCCTGGGGGACCGCGGTTCACCAGGTCCCAGGATATAGCCGAAGCCTTCAAGGCATATTACCAGTCCCTGTATACCCCAGAAAAGCAGGTTCCCACACATCATGTGTTGGAGTTCCTGCGAACAGTCACTCTTCCACGACTCACAGAAGCCCAGGGCCAGGCCCTGACTGCTCCGATTTCAGAGGAGGAGATGTTGGCTGCTATTAGGAATGCCAAATCCCAAAAATCTCCCGGTGCAGGTGGATACGGTGTGGAATTCTACAAGGTAGCTAGGACCCAAGTCCTGCCAAACCTTCGCCGTGCCTTTAATTGGGTCATGGAGGGGGAGCCCCCTTCCCCGTCCTGGGCTTATGCCTCAATATCGGTCATCCCTAAGCCGGACAAGAACCCACAATTATGTGCCTCCTACAGGCCGATATCGGTTCTTAATCAGGACTATAAATTCTTTATGGCAATCTTAACTCATAGAGTCGACCAGATTTTCCCCTCGCTGATTCATAAGGACCAGACAGGGTTCGTTCGTACACGAACAACCACAGATAACATTAGGCGAACCCTACATGTGATGCACCGGGTGCACTCTGAGGGGGTCCCGTCCCTGTTGGTCAGCCTGGATGCCGAAAAGACATTCGATAGGGTGTCGTGGCAATTTCTTTATGAAACATTATATAAATTGGGCTTCCCTACCGCGCTTATAAAGGTTCTGCAAAACATATACTCCACCCCACAGGCCTGTGTAAAGGTTAACGGACACCATTCTAGGTATTTCCCATTACATAGGGGAACAAGGCAGGGCTGCCCCTTCTCACCCCTTTTGTTTGTGGCTTTTATAGAACCCCTGGCCCAGAGGATCAGGGAGGCGCAGGATATCACAGGGGTGGTGGTGGGGAAGGTAGAGCACCGTATAGCCCTCTATGCTGATGATATACTCCTGTACCTACGTAATCCCGAACAATCTCTCCCTGCAGTCAAATCGATATTGGAGGACTTTGGTGCAGTTTCAGGATACAAACTAAACCTCAATAAAACTGAATTGCTCCTTTCACTTTTCTCCCACAGGAGGTCAAAACCTTGTTCCCGAAGTGGAGTTAGGAAAGCTCAAATACCTGGGTACACTTCATCAAATCCCCCGGGAATTTTATAAATATAACTATATTCCACTTGTAGAACAACTCAAAACAGACCTGGTGCGTGGGCGGCCTTCCCTTTGGGCCGGCACGTAGGATTGACCTAATTAAAATGGTTTCTCCCCAGAGCGCTATATTTGTTTCAGAACATTCCGATTCAGATACCTAGGCAGACCTTAAGGAGATAGACAGACACATCACCAAATTTATATGGTCCAACAAAAGACCCCGGGCGCCTTAAAATTCTTACCCTTCCTAGAGATGAAGGAGGCCTGGGTCTCCCAGACTTCAGGTTATATTACCAGGCCGCAAGTTTAATATATATGGTGTCCAGACAAACCAGAATAAATATTCCACACTGGCTGGATATTGAACGGGTGCTGATGGATGATAATGCATTTTATAGCTCCCTATACAAACCTGGGAACTCTGGGAGGAGATTCACACAGGAGAACCCCTTGCTTGAGGCTTCGGTTAGGGGTTGGCATCATATTCAGAACAGCCATCAATTGTCTACATTTTTGCCTCTCTTGTGCCCAATCTCCAGTCTTAGTGACTTCCCACCGGGAGCCCTCAGTGGTGGCTTCCGGCAATGGGAGAGGAGAGGCTTAAAATACTTAAGTCAAATAGTCAAACAAGGCATAATGTGGGCCTTTAATGAAGTGCAAAAGGAATTTGGCATTCCAAAGGAAGATTTCTTCCAGTATCTACAGCTTAGGCACTACATGCAGTGCCTCCCCCTGGGAAATCTGGGACCAGGAACGGATCCTAGCACTAATACAAACCCTTACAGTACATATTAAGACACATAGGCAAAACAACCTGATATCAATGTATTATCGGTCTCTGAGGATCCAGAGTTCCGTTGACACAGATGGTATTCGAGTGGGTTGGAGCCAAGAAACAGGCTACTTGATAGCCCCAGAGAATTGGCAGAGAGCATGGAAATATTCAGCTAAGGTATCCAGCTCGCATGTCTGGAGAGAGTTTTCTTGGAAATGCTTAATTCGTTATTTTAGAACCCCTGCAATTACGGGTCACTACGCCCCGGGTCGGGGGACGGGCTGCTGGCGTTTGTGCGGAGCCACAAGGGCCGACCACACTCATGTGATGTGGAGCTGTCCCTCCTTGAAGCCTTTTTTTTCCTGCCTGCAACACCACTTCCAGCAGATATTTGACCCCCAGTTTCAGTTGACAATGGAGGCGGTTCTGTTTTTGGTCCTGCCCCATAACATGCGTGGCCCAACGACTAGACACCTTTTACTTATACTCCTCACAGTGGTCAAAAAAGCCATCACAAAACACTGGTTGATGCTAAAGTACCCACCATACAAGACTGGTGGACCATTACTAAACAAATCTATGTCATAGAAAAATAACACATAGCCTAAATAATCAAGAAAGGAAGTTTATGTGAGGTGGACCCTTGGCAGATGTATTATATGTTAAAGACCCAACCTTTGTTCCATGAGGAGGGGGATAGTCGAGGGCCATGTGAGCTCTCCTTCACTCGCTTGCCCTGCTGATCCCTGGGGCCCAGGTTGGGAGGGGTGGACCTGATCCTCTTGGGGGTTGGAGGTCCGCCTGGGGGAACTTCGAGCCTCCGGCTGGGGTTGATCGAAACTAACCCCTGTGACTAGAACCACAGTTACATTGTGCTTTGTGACCTGATAAACTGCAATCTTAAGACCACCCTGTACAGACTATGTTGGGTTGATACCTCATTATTAGACTGAATCTGGAGCCAGTATGGCTAAGAGTAAGGACTTTCTTTTTTGGGTCTAGCAAGGTATTATCATGTTATGGACACTATTTCCTCTCTGAGTCCACCTTTGAATTGTATGTTTTTTTTTACTATGGATGATGGTCCGGCTGACTTATGTGTAAATAAGTTAAAATATCAATAAAGATGATATTTACAAAAAAAAAAAAGAGTATCCACAAGGTAGACTGGATAGTGATGTTTCATCTCTTGTCCTCCAGCAGGACGTGGGGGCAGGTCCTGAAACTCAAAGGTGGTAATTTAGGGGTACGGTTAGGAGGCACTTCTTCTCCCAGAGAGGGTGGTGAATCTATGGAACAGCCTACTGGCAAAGACAGCAGATATAGAATCAGAACAGACCTTTAAGGTAAGTGTAAACAAATTTCTGCATAACAAAGGACTCACAGGGTACCCTGGGTAGTAGGGTGGGTAGGGAATCACAGGGTACCCTGGTTAGTAGGGTGGGTAGGGAATCACAGGGTACCCTGGGTAGTTGGGTGGGTGGGGAATCAGAGGGTACCTTGGTAGTAGGGTGGGTAGGGAATCACAAGCTACCCTAGGTAGTACAGTGGGTGAGGAATAACTGGGTACCATGGGTAGTAAATTGAGTAGGGAATCACAGGGTACCCTGGGTAGTAGAGTGGGTAGGGAATCACTGGGTACTCTGGGTAGTAGAGTGGGTATGGAATTACAGGGTACCTTGGGTAGTAGAGTTGGTAGGGAATCACGGGGTACTCTGGGTAGTGGAGTGGGTAGGGAATCACAGGGTACCCTGGGTAGTAGGGTGGGTAGGGAATCACTGGGTACCCTGGGTAGTAGAGTGGGTAGGGAATCACAGGGTACCATGGGTAGTAGGGTGGGTAGGGAATCACTGGGTACCCTGGGTAGTAGAGTGGTTAGGGAATCACAGGGTATGCTGGATAGTAGAGTGGGTAGGGAATCACAGGATACCCTGGGTAGTAGAGTGTGTAGAGAATCACAGGGTACCTGAGGTAGAGTGGTAGGGAATCACCAGGTACCCTGGGTAGTAGGGTAGGTAGGGTATCACCTGGTACCCTCAGTAGTAGGTGGTGGTGGGGGGGTTGGGAATCACCAGGTACCCTCCATAGTAGGCAGGTGGGGAAATCACTGGGTATACTTGGGTGGGTAGGAAATCAGAGGGTTATTCTGGATAGTAGCGTGGGTGGGGAATCAGCAGGTACCCTGGGTAGTAGAGTGTGTAGGGAATCACAGGGTACCCTGAGTAACAGAGTGAGTGGGAAATCACACGGTTCCCTGGGTGGTAGGGTGGATAGGGAATCACAGGGTACCTTGGGTAGTTGGGTGGGTGATGAATTAGAGGGTACTCTGGGTAGTAGGGTGGGTAGGGAATCACAAGGTACCTTGGGTAGTTGGGTGGGTGAGGAACCAGAGGGTACCCTGGGTAGTAGGGTGGGTAGGGTATCCCAAGGTACCCTAGGTAGTACAGTGGGCGGGAATCACAGGGTACCCTGGGCTGTAGAGTGGGTAGGGAATCACAAGGTACTCTGGGGAGTAGGGTGGATGGGAAATCAGTCTAGATTAGTATTTGTTTAAAGGGCATACTTTCTGGTCCCTGCTTAGGGAGCAGGCAGGGGCTGACCTGATGGACCAAGAATTCTTTCCAACTTTTAATTAATATGTTATTGGTACCAGTTCACCAACTGGCCTGCCATTGCTATTTTTCTGCCTCAGCTCCACCCCACAGTCTTTGGCCCTAACCATACCTCTGAACCATTTGTGACTGAAATGTGGGACACGGACATTCAATATGTGTAAAAATGTGTATTTATTTAAAATAAAAAGCCAGGAAACGCATTCTCATATATGTGGATGACACTGCTCGTTTCCTGCAGTCCCTCAGGTCCCAGCTGGTGGCAGTTTCAGCAGAACTTTGGCAACCAAGTCTTGATTATTGGAGAGCCTGCAGGGAGAGGAAAAAAAGAGGGTCCCAGAGATTGTGCAGGTGACAGTGAAGCTGGGAGTCTGCAACATGCTTCGGGAGGGGAGAATGTGAATGTTGGTATGTTAGGCATGCCAGTATCTGATGACAGTAGTGCTCTTTCAGAGGGTGGGTACCTAATGTGAAAATTGGACACTGACTAAGCAGAGGATGCTCCACCCCCCACATCCAATCACGCTCCTTTCACCAGGGCTCAAAGATGGCAATAACACCTTTTCTGTGACCAGCTAGATAGTGTGGGACAGTCTGCTAAGGAGCTCAAAGGTTGGAAATCACCACAGGGGGGAACCAAGGGGGCAATACATCAATGTGTAGTGGGTGTCCCAAAGTCCCATAAGAACTAGGCACCACTGCTCCTTATACTCCAGCCTTTATACTCACCACTGCTCCACATACTCCAACCTTGGTACTTAACACTGCTCCTCATACTAGAACCTTGGTGCTCATCACTGCTCCTTTTACTCCAACCGTTGTACCCACCACTGCTAATTATACTCCACCCTTGGCACTCAGCACTGCTCCTCATACTAAAACCTTGGTACTCATCACTACTCCTTTCACTACAGCCATTGTACTCATCACTGCTCCTTTTACTCCAACTGTTGTGCTCACCACTGCTCTTTATACTCTTTGCTAAGCTCAGGGTGGATAAGGCAATGGGACCTGATGGCATACATCCCAGGGTACTTAAGGAGCTAAAGGTGGAACTAGCAGAGCCATTAGCAGAACTGTTTAGTGAGTCTCTGAGCACAGGAGAGGTCCCAGAAGACTGGAGAAGGGCTCATGTGATCCCGCTCCACAAGAGTGGTAACAGGGAGGAGGCGGGGAACTGCAGACCAGTCAGTCTTACCTCAGTAGTGGGCAAGATTATGGAGGCACTCCTTAAGGAAAGGATAGTGCAATACCTGGAATCCATAGGGGCACAGGATCCAAGACAGCATGGGTTTACAAAGGACGGTCCTGTCAAACTAATCTCATAGATTTCTTTGACTGGGCAACCAGAGTGGTGGACCAAGGGGAGCAGTTGATGTCGCCTACCTTTTGACTTCAGCAAAGTTTTGACACTGTTCCATATAGAAGATTGATAAATAAGCTGGGCAGGCTCGGGTGGGTCAGAAGTTGGTCAACTGGGTGGCAAACTGGTTGACGGGCAGAAAACAGAGAGTGGCGGTAAATGGTATACAGTCAGAAGAGATGCAAGTCACAAGGGGGGTACCTCAGGGATCAGTCCTGGGGCCAGTCCTCTTCAACATCTTCATAAGTGACCTTGCAGATGGACTAGAGGGTAAGGCTTGTCTGTTTGCAGATGACACCAAGATCTGCAACAGAGTAGATGATCCAGATGGGGTGGGCAGAATGAGAAGAGATCTGGATAAACTAGCAAAATGGTCAGAAGAGTGGCAACTAGGATTTAATGCAAAGAAGTGCAAAATCATGCACATAGGGAAGAGAAACCCTGAAGCCACCTATAGGCTGGGAGGGGAGTTGCTAGCAGTCACAAAGGAAGAAAGAGACTTGGGCATCATCATCACTGATGACCTGAAATCATCCAAGCAGACCTCTAAAGCAGTAGGTAAGGCTAGGGGGTGTTAGGGTGTATTAGTAGGGGTATCACAAGCCGTAAGAGGAGGTAATAACCTCTTACAAGACACTGGTTAGGCCCCCATCTGGAGTACTGCGGCAGTATAGGGAGGCCACACCTTCACAAGGACATTAACCAAATTGAGGCAGTCCAGAGAAGGGCAAACCAAAATAGTGCAGGACTGTATCAGAAGACATATGAGAACAGATTAGCAGAGCTCAATATGTATACCCTTGAGCAAAGAAGGAGAGGTGATATGATCGAGGCATTCAAACACCTTAAGGGCATTAACAAGGTGAAAGAGTTCTAACATGTTTAAATATAAGAAAAATAGCAGGACAAGAGGACACAGCATGAAATTAGAGGGGGCCGATTAAGGGGAATGTGAGGAAATTCTTTTTCACAGAAAGGGTGGTGAAGCATGGAACGGCCTACCAGAGGAAGTGGTAAATATGAATACAGTGCAGGGCTTCAAACAGGCATGGGATAGGCATAAGGGAGCAATACAGATGAGTATGAATAGATAGGCCACTGACAGAGCAAAGGCCGATGGCACATTTATAAGGTAGAAAAAGAAATGGGCATACTGGATGGGCCTTGAGGTCCTTATCTGCCGACAACTTCTATGTTCTGTATGTTTCAACCTTTATATTCACCATTGCTCCTTTTACTGCAACCTTGGTACACAGCACTGCTCCTTTTACCTCAATGTTGATGCTAACATCTGCTTATACTCCAACGTTGGTACTCACCACTGCTCCTTATACTCCAACCTTGGTACTCATAACTGCTTCTTATACTCCAACATGGTACTCAACACTGTTCCTTATACTCCAACCTTGATACTCACTACTGCTCCTTGTACTCCAACTTTGGTATTCAACACTGCTCCTCATATTCGAACCTTGGTAATCACAACTGCTCCTCATTCTCCAGCCTTGGTGTTTACCACTGCTCGTTATGTTCCAACCTTGGTACTCACCACTGCTCCTTTTACTCCAGCCTTGGTACTCAGCACTGCTCCTTATACTCCTGGCGGTTCCACCATGTTGATTCAACAATGATATTATCGAATTACACTACATTGACATGAAAATGCGGATGGCGACCATGTCGCCCGGCAGTTGTGCCACCCAATCATGATCCTGGCAAAGCACCGGGCACATCCCGGCTGTTTGTGGTAGGCTCCCCCCCCAAAGCACCCCCATCTAATAATATAATCACCTCCAGATTGGAGGTATAGGGGAAACAGTACAGTACTCCTCAGGCGGCAAGACGATGGGCACTGTAAAATTCCAATCAACGGAATTACTGTCGATCAGGTTGCAGCACCCACACTGCCATTGCTGTAGGGGTTTCACTGTGCTGACAGCACACCACTCCAGCCTCAGTACTCACTACTGCTTTGCATATGCCAACCTTGGTACTCAACACGATTCATTATACTCCAACCTTGGTACTCAACACTGCTCCTTATAATCCAACCTCAGTACTCAACACTGCTCCTCGTACTCCAACCTTGGTACTGAACAATGCTCCTTATACTACAACTTTGGTACTAACTACTGCTCCTTTTACTCTCACCTTGATACTCGCCACTGCTTCTTATACTCCATCTGTTGTACACACAACCGCTCCTTATACTCCAACCTTGGTACGCACCACTGCTCCTCATACTCCAACCTTAGTACTCAACACTGCTCCTCATACTCCAACATGGTACTCATCATAGCTCCTATACTTCAACCTTGGTACTCAACGCTGCTTCTTATACTCCAACCTTTGTACTCACCCCTGCTCTTTATATTCCAACCTTAGTATTCAACACTGCTCCTTATACTCCAACCTTTGTACTCACCATTGCTCTTTATATTCCAATCTTAGTATTCAACACTGCTCCTCATACTCCAGCCTTCATACTCACCACTTCTCCTTTTACTCCAGTCTTGGCACACAGCACTTGGTAAGCAAGTATGCATTGAGAAGCTCCACTTATATCACCTTATCCATACCTAAGGTCAAATCAAAATTCAGTAGATCCTCTATAAGTTTCACTCTACCCCAACTATGGAAAACATTGCAAAAAACTCTTAAGGTGGCCCACCCTATCTCCCTGACCTCATTCGAGACACTTTATTCACAGTCCATCAAGGAGGCATGTAAATGTTTCCCCTGATTGTGGCCTGGTATTACCTGTCTGCAGTTGCCTCCCTTGGTGCACTTGACACCATCCTCGCTAAGTAAAGATGGTGCCTCCCATTGCTTTGTATCTCCTCCTTCCTCCTGTCTCCTCTTGCATCCTGCTCCTTCCTCCTCCCTTCTACTATGCCACTTCCTCTTCCCTCCCCATATGTGAGGCGCTCAATGAGTATTCTAGTATTTATTTATATGTTGCCTCAATGATACTCTTATAGTACTGCCTGCAGGCATTTGTATATATTGTAAACTGCAAGTTCCTTGAACAATCTCCCTTACTTTTGGCTCGCAACCTCGCCTCTTCCGGCTCACCACCCGCCCCCATTTTCTAACCCTGGATCTTACCCCCCTTGATTCCTGCACCGAGTTCCGCTACCTTGGCATCTGGCTCGACCAATACCTAGACTACTCAGTTCACATAGACTCTCTTCATAAAAAATTGCTTCCTAAACTGGGGTCCCTCTATCGTAACAAAGGTTGCCTGCCCACCGCGGTCAGGAGAGAACTAGTGCAAAAAATGATACTTCCAACCTTTGACTACGGGGACATAGTCTATGGCACCGCCCCAACCTCCACTCTGTCCAGCCTGGACATTCTCTTTCACTCCTTCTGCCGCTTCATACTGGAATATCCTAAACTCACTCATCACTGCGACCTCTATAACTCTCTTGCCTTCTCCTCACTCTCAGCCCGCAGACAAATTCATTGCTCACGTGTCGCTGCCAAATTCTAGTCCCATACCCTTCCACCCTACCTGGTGTCCACCTTAAGCGCCAACCCAGGGCGGCCTACTGCTATGGACACTCTGATGATAGGCGCTTCCATATCCCCTGCATGCGCACTACCAAGGGTCAGTCTGCACTTAGTTACCATTTACCTAAACTCTGGAATGACCTACCAACAGATATCCGTCATATCACCAGCTCCAGTCATCTCAACACCCGCCTCCATGAACACTTTTTTTCACTATATGCACCTGCAACCTACCTACACCCTAGAAGCCCTCAAGGTCTCCTGAGCCTCAACTCCTCACCTGTTGGTTATGGAGGCTCCAAATCTTTCTCTTAACTTAAGTTACTTATACAATGAATTTACCTTAAGTTATATGCTTCCTGGTCTGCACACCTTGTTTTAAACTGTATAGATAGCTACCACCATGTATAATCCTTCTTATGTGTGCCTTTTTCTGTACATTATTATCTGTGTATGTGTACCCTTCTCTGTACATTAATATCTGTGTCTGTTTTTTTTACCACTATGTACCCTACTGTTTTCTCCCAGGTCACATCTGGAAACGAGTGGCTAGTCGCTCAGTATGCCCACCTGGTTAAACTCTTAAATAAATAAATCAAATAAATAAATATTGTTTATAGATTTTTTTGCCTTCTCAGACTACTATTCTCCAGATTTCTCTATTGTATAAGTCTAACATCGTTATGTGTTCTTCCTGTGTACCCATATTCTGCATTATGTATACTGTTTTCTTATTGCACCTTATACTTATCTTAACTTCCCAAGTCCACCTTGAAAATGAGTTCACTCAATGGTGTTTTGCCTGGTAAAATAAAGATTGATTGATTGATTACACTCCAACTGTTTTACTCACCACTGCTCATTATACTCCAACCTTCATACTCATCACCGCTCCATTTACTCCAACCTTGGCACTTACCACTGCTCCTTATACTTCAATCTTGGTACTCACCACTGCTTCTTATACGCCAACCTTGGTGCTCAACATGCTTGTTATACTCCAACCTCGGTACTCACCACTGCTTCTTATATACCAGTCTTGGTACTCATAACTGCTCCTCATACTCCAGCCTTGGTACTCACCACTGCTTCTTATACGCCAACCTTGGTACTCACAACTGCTCTTCATACTCCAGCCTTGGTACTCAACACTGCTCCTTATACTCCAACCTCGGTACTCACCACTGCTTCTTATACGCCAGACTTGGTACTCACAACTGCTCCTTATACTTCAGCTTTGGTACTCACCACTGCTCCTTTTACTCCAACCTTGGTACTTACCACTGCTTCTTATACTCCAACCTTGGTACTCACCACCGCTCCTTTTACTCCAACCTTGATACTTACCACTGCTCCTTATACGCCAACCTTGGTACTCACCAGTGCTCCTTTTACTCCAACCTTGGTACTTACCACTGCTCCTTATACTACAACCTCGGTACTCACCACTGCTTCTTATACACCAGTCTTGGTACTCACAACTGCTCCTCATACTCCAGCCTTGGTACTCACTACTGCTCCTTATACTCTAACTTTGGTACTCACCACTGCTTCTTATACACCAACCTTGGTACTCACAACTGCTCTTCATACTCCAGCCTTGGTACTCAACACTGCTCCTTTTACTCCAACCTTGGTACTTACCACTGCTCCTTATACTCCAACTTTGGTACTCACCACTGCTCCTTTTACTCCAACCTTGGTACTCACAACTGCTCCTCATACTCCAGCCTTGGGACTCAACACTGCTCCTTATAATCCAACCTTGGTACTCATCACTGCTTCTTATACGCCAAACTTGATACTCAACACTGCTTGTTATACTCCAGCCTTGGTACTCACTACTGCTCCTTATACTCCTACCTTGGTACTCACCACTGCTTCTTATACGCCAACCTTGGTACTCACAACTGTTCCTCATACTCCAGCTTTGGTACTCACCACTGCTTCTTATACGCCAACCTTGATACTCAACACTGCTTGTTATACTCCAGCCTTGGTACTCACTACTGCTCCTTATAATCCAACCCTGGTACTCACAACTGCTCCTCATTCTCCAACCTTGGTGCTCACCACTGCTCCTTTTACTCCAACGTTGGTACTTACCACTGCTACTTATACTCCAACCTTGGTACTCACCACTGCTTCTTATACGCCAACCTTGGTACTCACAACTGCTCTTCATACTCCAGCCTTGGTATTCAACACTGCTCTTTATACTCCAACCTCGGTACTCACCACTGCTTCTTATACGCCAGCCTTGGTACTCAACTGCTCCTCATACTTCAGCTTTGGTACGCATCACTGCTCCTTTTACTCCAACCTTGGTACTTACCACTGCTCCTTATGCTCCAACCTTGGTACTCACCACTGCTCCTTTTACTACAACCTTGGCACTTACCACTGCTCCTTATACTCTTACCTTGGTACTCCCCACTGCTTCTTATACGCCAGTCTTGGTACTCACAACTGCTCCTTATACTTCAGCTTTGGTACTCACCACTGTTCCTTTTACTCCAACCTTAGTACTCACAACTGCTCCTCATACTCCAGCCTTGGGACTCAACACTGCTCCTTATAATCCAACCTTGGTACTCACCACTGCTTCTTATACGCCAAACTTGATACTCAACACTGCTTGTTATACTCCAGCCTTGGTACTCACTACTGCTCCTTATACTCCTACCTTGGTACTCACCACTGCTTTTTATACGCCAACCTTGGTACTCACAACTGTTCCTCATACTCCAGCTTTGGTACTCACCACTGCTTCTTGTACACCAACCTTGATACTCAATACTGCTTGTTATACTCCAGCCTTGGTACTCACTACTGCTCCTTTTACTCCAACCTTGGTATTTACCACTGCTACTCATACTCCAACCTTGGTACTCACCACTGCTCCTTTTACTCCAACTTTGGTACTCACCACTGCTCCTTATACTCCAACCTTGGTACTCAGCACTGCCCCTTATACTACACCCTCATTCTTACCTCCCTGTAGGACAGGCACCTCTCTTCTTGTAGTTTCTTCTTCACCTACCACAGGTTTGGGTCCTTACCCCTTCCCTACACTTCATCTACTCTGTAAAGAATTCTGACTGGCCATCCATCCCTCTTCCCTGCCTTAAGACTTCGGTATAACAGGCTGCCTTTTCCTACGGGCTCTCCCTTCTCTAGACTAACCTCCCCTGCTTCCTCTACTTTGCTTCCTCCCCTTCCACCCAGAAACCTGCTCTGCGAGCGCACTAGGCAAGGCAATTGTATTTCTGTGGCTCCCTTTCCATGTGGCATAGGTCACCATAAAGAGTGAACACATCAGACACAATATGAAACATAAAATAAATATAAATGAATGGATTACAAGGTAAACAAGGAGGTTTTTAACAGATACAAAACATTCCAGCTAGCCAATAATGGCAAGAAATGTAAGTAATAATTCACTGATAAATTAAGTCAGTCAATAAGTTAATTTAAAAGATGGTATTTCAGGGCCCTTTTAACAGCCTCACCATGCTGTCAGATCAAATACAGCATGGGCAGGTAAGGCATTCCAGAGTATCGGTGCAGCTACCAGGAATGACCTATCCCCTGAAAGCTTCAACCTGTACTGTGGGACAGACAGTAAGCTTGCTCTGGTGAGGCAGAGAGGGTGGACAGAGGTAGGTGGGGTCCAGCCATCATTTAGATAGCTAGGACCCAAACCATGTAGGTTCTGCATACCAACACGCATATCTTGAAGCGTATGCCGATCGAACATCAACACCTCTATCGCGAATGACCCACGGAACTCCGGCACTACTTTCTTGGAGTCTTCCACTCCCTCCCCAAATCAACTCCGACTCGGAGTTGATTATCTTTTTTCGATCATTTTCTTTTTTAAACTTCTTTATTGAAATTATAATGCAAGATACATACACACATACATACAACCCAAGCAAAGAAAAAAAGACTAGGCCCGCACCCCGAAACTGGGTGTGGAAACTATGTACACCCCCTTAACTATATACAATCACAGTTACCAAATCAAACACCAAACCCAAGCTCCCAACACATTATGGTGGACAAAAAATGTATGCGCCCCCCGACCCAAATTAGGTCTGGTTATACCCTTCTACCTAACCACCTAAATTTAAATAAGGTGAAAGAGAAAAACTAAGAACACTAACCCAGCCCACCCATAGGTAACTGTGTCCCTAGGAAAGAGAGAGAACCCCATATACCCGACCGCAGCAGAAACCTAACAATTAAACAAACCCCCATATCAGAGAAAAAGTAGAATCTATATAAGGCCTTTCAAACCCTCAACGCCCAGGTCCCATCACCAAAAAAGCCCCATAAACCCTACAACCTAGAAGATATTTCCCACTACTCCTCTTCAGACAGACAGACCCGAACCCTCGGACCTTTCAGCTGGATTGCATAGACCACCTCTAAGGTCCTCCAAATCCGATTGTAGACCTTCTCCTTCCCATCCATCAGCATAAATAATCTAATCCTCTCTAAGGCCTGTAAAGGTCCCTCACCCACTGATCGTAGTCGTAAGCTAATTCTTCCTTCCACATCGCAAACAAATGCTTTAACCACCGCTGGACAGAAGGGAGATATGATGTTGCACACACTCCCCCAATCCTTTTCCAGGTCCCCTAGAATACATATCTCGGGAGTAATATATTCTGAATATCTAGCACGGTCCATTTTATCCAAAATTTGACCCCAAAGTGGCTGAATGCGAGAACAATTCCAAACAATGTGCAAAGGTCCCTGGGAGCAAACCACAGCGAAAACATAGGTCTGTCTGTCTGAGATTTCTGGAGCATAATTTAACAGGGGTATAGTAATATTTGAACAAATAAAAATTGCATCGTATAAACTTCGGTATAGGCAGGACATTCATATGTTTCCAAACTTCAGACCAGTTAGGCCTCTGGGGAATAAAGCTTTCCCAATATACAATTTGAGACTCTGTATCTGAACCCATATAGTCTATTAATACCTTATAGACTTTGGAGAGAGGTGCTGTGAAAGATCAATCTCTTTAAATTAACCCAAGAAAAACACGGACTCTTCCCCTATCCTTGTGATCCGTAAAACTTCTGAAGTAAGTTGGTGATCTGGAACTTCTTAAAAATCCCAACCATTAGCTTGAGTTGGCAAAAACTTTACCCTCAACTACCAAATTCTGCATAGAGAGATCCTGAAGCATTAGTTCCCACTGACCCTCAAGATATTATTACCCAGGCGAAATTAGGATTTCTACCAGGGGCTGTTCCTCTGCTCTTTTCTGAGCTTTTCTGGGCTGGGGTCAGCCACTCCCACCAAGCTGTAACAGATTTATATATTGGAGAGTGCCTGCCAATGCCCGGCAAGTCTCGGGTCATGTATTAAGCCCTGGCGAGGAAGCTTAGCCCTTTCAGGAGTAGTTGCTCAATCTGTAGCCAGGTGGGTGTATATTCCCTTCACAAGGACCTCCATCCCACCGGCCCATATATCCTAATTGACCTGCCACATAATAGGTGAACAAATCAGGGAGCTTCACCCCACCCTTGGAATAAGGAAGACTTAAAATCTTGTGCTTCCTCCTGGGAGGTTTCAATCCCATAGGAAATCCGAGATAATCTTTCGGATGCCAACAAATCTAATCTTAGGAATAGGATAAGGGAGAGACAAATAAGATACAGCAGGCGAGGCAAAAGATTCATTTTAACAAGACCCAACCTAGCGGCAAAATTCAACAGGAGCCTCTTCCATCTTGCAATATCCTGCTTAACTTTAAACACAATGTTACCCAGGTTCTCATCCACACCATCCTCCGATCTAGCCATGATCCAAATCCCAAGATACTTGATTTTGCCCAATTAACTCGGAGATGTTCAAAATCTGCCCTATGAGTATGCACTGTAAGCGGAAGGACCTGGGTTTTAGCCAGATTTAGCCTATAATTAGCAACTTTAGAGAAGCTACCAACGATTCCCAGGGCACGCTGAAAACTCTCTGCTGGATTAGATAGATGTAGCAAAATATCATCTGCAAAGGCTGACATCTTAAGCTCTAACCCCAAAACCTCAATCCCTTGTACCCCAGTGTCCTTCGAGAGGGCCCTTAGAAGAGGTTCAAGATAGATGTTAAAGAGGATTGGGAAAGGCAGCCCTGCCTGCCTCCATTCTTAAGAAGAAACCCTTTGAGAGATATCCATTACACAGAACTCGAGCAGTAGGGAATTCATAAAGGTTTCTAAGGCCCCTTAAGAAAACCTTAGGAAACCCCATCCTATCCATTGTAAGGAAGAGAAATTGGTGAGAAACACGGTCGAACGCCTTCTCAGCGTCCAGCGCAATTAATGCCATAGCCGAGTCGGAGAAAGCCGCTCTCTCTAAGATATGATGGAGTTTCCTCAAGGCATCGGGGGCCCCCCTCCCTGGCATAAACCCCACCTGTTCCTGACTAATCAGATGTGAGGCAACCTTGAGAACCCTATTAGCTAATATCTTGGTAAGGATCTTAATATCTTGATTAATTAAAGCTATGGGCCTATAGTTGCCTGGCAAATGCTTGGGCTTGTCTGGTTTGGGGATCAAGGTAATATAGGCCTGGTATAGCGGAGGGTGGGGAATTCCTTCCGGCATAATACCTAAGAAAAGCTCTTCCAACAGAGGTAACAAGGTCTCAGCATGAGCTTTATAAAACTAGCTGAGAGGCCATCAGGTCCCGGAGTTTCCATTGGGCAGGTCCATGATGACCTCCCATATTTCCCGCCGTGATATCGGGGCGGCCAGTTCCCGGGCCTGCTCCAGGCTCAAACTTGGAAGAGGTATTCCTTCCAAAAAGTCTTCAATTTCCGCTACTGAGCATTGTATCCCATCTTGATATATTGCCGCATAATAATTGGCAAAGGCATCAGCCAAACCCTGTGGGTCTGAGATGAACTCATCACCAAATTTCACAGCCACAATCGTTCTTTCCGCCTCCTGCTCTTTAATCCTATGGGCCAATATCCGGCCGGGCCTATCCCCCTGCAGCAAGTACCTAGCGTTCAACCTCCGTGCCCAGGAGTCCACCTGATAACCAAGTATACCCCTGTACTCCTCCTTCAGGTCTCTCAGCCCCCTATCTGTCTCTTCAGAGGTACTCTTTAGCGCGCCCATTGATTTAATGGCCCCAGTATAAACTCCTCACGAGCCCTATTCAACTTGTTCAGCCTGGCAGTATATTCCTGAACCCAGCCCTATATAGTACCTTACAAAGAGGCCAGGCTAACTTCCTATCCTCAGAGTTGGGATCTGCATCTGAATAATTTCTTTAAGTTCACCCTCCATCTTGAGTAAAATCTTATCGCTCACTAGCACCCTGTCATCCAAGCGCCAATGAACTGGTCTGGGAGGAATATTGTCCAGTCTCCATACCAGCTGTATTGGAGAGTGGTCAGAAAGAATCCTGTCAAAGTGTAGACCTACAACCCCTCAAAACCTCCCTATTGACCAAAAAAGTCAATCCTGAAAAGACCTTATGAGCCCCTGAATAAAAAGTCATCTCGGTCTCACCTTTCCTGCAGATCCGATATGGATCCACCAAAGCAGTACCTCCAAAATCTAAGCAATGCCGCATGAGGGGACTAGAAAGATTGATGGAGGGGGGAATCCTATCCATGCTATTGTCCAAACAAATGTTCCAGTCACCCGCCAAAATACAAGGACCCTGAGGGAGCGCAGCCAAATCAGCCTCCAGCGAGGCAAAAAATCCTGAGTTAGCCGGGGTGGGCCCATAAATAGAGGCACATACCAATGGGCTACCCAAACACAAACCCACTACGTAGACCCCCCTGCCATCCTCCCTCGAGGTAACGCCCTCGATCTCAAAAGGGAAGCCTTTCCTGATTAGGAGTGCCACCCCACCCGACGCCCTTGCAATGCCAGACCCAAACACTTTACCCACTCCAACCTTTCTTAAGCAGTTGTAGTTCCTCTTGTCAGCAAGTGGGTTTCCTGAAGAGCTGCTACATGAACCCCCAACTGATTAATATGTCTAAGAATGACTAATCTTTCCTCCTACCCTGAGGCCCTTGACATTCCATGACAAAATCTTAAATGACCCCATCTAACCTTACCACACCCTGGGACCGTCTCTATGGTTTTTAGCGGCCTTAGAAACACATAGCTTAGATTCTCTCTTCCCCCAACCCCCATAAACTACCCCATCCTTCGATCGCCTCCTAAATCCGTCCGAACGTGCATGAGCCCACGATCCTGGGTCTCCTCAGTCCCCGAGTCCATATCTAAATTCCTTCAAACCTGCCTTTCCCTGCCTCCTTTTAAAAGCCAGTTCCCAGAACCCCGCCCCTCTAAAATATTAATAAAAAAGCTAATATCACCAGCAAGCCATTGCCTTCTTGGCATTTCAATACCCCAACCTGTAAAAAAAAAAAAGGAAGGGTCCAGCAGGCAACAAATCAGGCCCTTAAGTCCTCAAAGTCTCTTTTGCATAGTCCTGGACATCCACTTCTATCTTGACTTATGGTTCAGGTCACTGACTTAAATAGGTCAGGTAGTTCCACCTTGAGACTTCTAAAGCTTCTCTGCCGAGAGGTATTTTCTGTCGCCTTTCTCCAACTTGACCACCAAGGTAGCAGGGTATTGTAGCCTGAATTTCAGACCCGCCTTATAAAGTTTCTTCTTGATGCCCGTGATACTCCTTCTGCTTCTCCTCACGAGGGACTAAATCCTGAAACAGCCACAGCAAAGCCCCATTCCAATGCAGATTTCTATTAGCCTTGGCTTTCATCAAACATGGATTTCTAGAAGCTTGAAATCGATTATAATTACTCTAGGCCTACTGGGGTTCTCCAGTGCCTGATGGGCTCTTTCCAGATTGTAACAGTCGCCAAACGGAGGGGCCCAAACAGCTAAGGAGCAGATCCTGCATGAAGGCAACACAGTCCGAGCCCTCAGCCCTCTCAGGTAGCCCAGCCAATATTAGGTTATTCCTCCGACTTCTTGCCTCTTGGTCCTCTAGGCGATCCTCTAGCTTTCTCACTTGTCGTTTCACAATAATCATGTCCTGATCCAAGGTGGAAGATTTCCTCTCCTGTGACCCAACTCTGGCTTCCAGATCCCCCACTCTCTGAGAAAGCGCATGAAGAGCAGGTTTCAGAATAGAGAAGTCAGCTACAAGACCCCTCAGGAGCTGTTTAATCTCTAAAATGTCATCTGAAGTAGACTGGCCCTCCAGGCTCTCCCCCCTCATGACCTCCGCTTCATCTGGGACAGGGGAATGGGGCTTAGAGCGCTTGGCAGCCGGGGATCTTGCTGCGAGAGGCTCGGGGCTGCACGACTGCGTTTCGGCCATATTCGGCTGCCAAAATGCCGAAATAGAGAGCGGTACTCCACCAGCGTCCGATCGGCCCCCAAAACAAAACATGAGCCCCAGTAAGTTACCAGTCAGATAAATATGTTTTCCAGACAAAGGTATGGCCCCAAAAGCAGGAAAAGAAAGACTTAAACGACTACGGGACTCGGGAGCTTCGGGGAAGACGTCCGTTTCTCGCTAGCTCATCACGTGACCCCCCGGAGTTGATTATCTTAAGTACAAGGGGTGCAGGGGTAGAGTTCTCCACATGGGGGTTTGGGGGTCGAGGCCCCGCGAAGAAAACACAGTGTTCTCAGATGGATTTATGCCGACCACAATTGCAGTCGACATAAATCCATTGCTGTAATGTTGGTTGGCAAAATATTTGTCAAACCGGCATTGTAGAGCCATCTTGAAGCTGACAGACCACCGGCTGGGCAGCCAGTGCAGTTCGCACAGCACCATGAGTGATATGACCTCTACAGGATGTCCCAGAGATCAAACAGGCCGCAGTGTTCTGTGCCAGCTTCAGGAGGCACATCAAACTCCCAGATGACCCTATGTGGACAGCATTACAGTAGCCCAGTCTGGATGTGACTAAGGCAGAGACTACTGCCACCAGGTCACTGGTGCTAGAAACTGTTGATTCAAGTGATGTTTCAAAGATGGAAAAAGTCACTACAGACAACTGCCAACAATTTGTTCTCCAAGGTTGGCTTGGAGTCCATAATGATCCCCAAATTCCTAACCATCTTCACAGCTCTAAGGGTGGCACTGTTTAACTAAGGCAGTTATATGTTGCTCCCTGCTATAGCTGACCTGCAGTAGCCTGGTTTGATAATCATCACCTCAGTCTTGCCTGGTCTGAGAGTCAAACAGCTAGAGGCCATACATTTGTTCATGTGCTTAAAACAGTGGCACAGCCCCAAGCCAACATTAACCCAGTCAGGTGCACATGACAGGTGTAGTTGGTTATCATTTGCATAGCAGTGAAACTCCCATCCTTACCTTCTAATGATCTTACTCAAAGGCAATATGTACACAGCAAACAACACGGAGACCAGGATCAAGCCTTGAAGCACACCACAGTCCATTGCGGCTATCTCAAACATGTAATTACCCAAGACTACTTGCTGTGTTCTTCCATACAAGTAGGATTCAAGCCAGCACAAACAGTACCGGTGAGATCCCATATTGCCAAGGGTTCCAAAAACACTCCACGGTCAACCATATCAAATGCTGATGAAAGATCAAGAAAGACAAGAACAGAACGATCTGCCTGCCCAGTGGCACTGAGGGTTGAGGCACTGGACACCACACCTTGTGCCACGCTGGAGACCTGGGTTTGGGAATGGACTCGGGCTGCTGGGGGTCAGTGGGGGAGGAAAGGATTGAGCTTCCGGAGGACTGCTCTCCTTTCCTGGGAGGGAGGGGGGGACATGATCCTGCTGTCTGGTGACCCCCAGTGGAGACTGGCAGTCTATCAGCAGTAGGGATCTAGGTAATAGAGAATTGACCACGACGGCTGCCTGTGGGCATGTGTGGGAGCACGCATGCACCATGCTGGAGTGTATTGCACTACCCGTGCCTGTGGGGGAAGCTGAAAAAAGCCCTATCTGCCGAGGAGGCAACGGCGATCACCGGGAGCCTTCCTCAGCCTCTCTGCGGGCCAGGGGGAGACGAGGGTCCTGATACTGATGAAGCTGTCGGAGTAAGTGGTACAGGTGGGCGGTTAGGGACTGAGGTTGTGTGAGGAAGCCTGAGAGATACCTCGGCAGGTAGGAGATAAAACATAGTTGAAGAAAAAAAAAAAAAGAATAGAGCAATGCCATCTATCTCTCACCATGAGATCACTGAACACGTTGATGAGCACCATCTACCGAGACTTGCTGTTGCTTCTGTATCTAACCCGTTCTCTTCCCCTTCCTCCCTGTAACCCTGCTTCGTGAGTTCACTACCCACACCATCTCCTCTACATAACCCTTCCTCCTCCTCTTCCACCTTGTAACCCGGCTCTGTGAGTACACTACCCACACCCTCCACCTTGAGTAAACTACCCACTCTTACTCTTGCTGCAAACCCTTCTTCCTCCTCCCCTTTCACCCTGGAACCCTGCTCTGTCAGCACACTACCCACACTGGCTCCTGTACCTAACCCTTCCTCCTCCCCTTCCACCCTGAAACCCTGCTACATCAATACACTACTCACACTGGCTCCTGTACCTAACCCTTCCTCCCCCCTTCCATCTTGAAGCCATGCTCCATCAAGACACTACCCACACTGGCTCCTGTACCTAACCCTCCCTCCTCCTCCCCTTCCACCCTGAAACCCTGCTCCAGGAGTACATTACCCACAGCGACTCCTGTATTAAACCCTTCCTTCTCCCATTCCATCTGGAAACCCTGCTTATTGGGTACACTGCTCACAATAGATGCTGTATCTAGCTCTTCCTACTCCATTTCCACCCTAAAACACTGCTTCTTGAGTACACTACCCACACTGGCTTCTGTATTTCACCCTTCCTCCTCCTCCCTTTCCACCCTGCATCATGAGTACACTACCCGCCCCTTCTCCTGTACCTAACCCTTTCTTCTCCCCTTCCACCCTGTCACTTGCTAGTGAGTACACTACCCACACCAGGTCCAGCACCTAACCCTACCTCTTCTCCTTCCATCCTGAAACCCGGCTCCATAAGTAAAGTACCCACATTGGCTCCTGTACCTAACCCTTCCTCAACACCTTCCACCTTGAAACCCTGCTCCTTGAGTACACAACCCAAACTGGCTCCTGTACCTAACCCTTCCTCCTCCCCTTCCACCCTGCTCTGTAAGTGTACTACCCATTCTGACTCCGATATCTAACCCTTCCTCCTCTCCTTCCACCCTGAAACCTTGCTCCGTAAGTGTACTACACACAACGGCTCCTGTATCTATCACTTCCTTCTTCTCTTCCACCCTGTAACACTGCTCCCTGAGTACACTACCCAAACCAGTTCCTGCACCTAACCCTTCTTCCTCCCCTTCTACCCTGAAACCCTGCCATTAGTACAATATCCACACTGGCTTCTGTATCTAACTCTTCCTGTTCCCCTTTCACCCTGAAACCCTGCTCCATGAATACGCTATGCACACCAACTCTGTACCTAACCCTTCCTCTTCCCCTTCTACCCTGAGACCCCGCACCATCAGTACACTGCCCATATCAGCTCCTGTATCCAACCCTTCTTACTCCCCTTCCACCCTCTGTGTGAGTACAGTATTCACACTGGCACCTGTATCTAACCCCTCCTCCTCCTCCTCTTTCACCCTGAAACTCTGCTCTGTGAGTACAGTGCCTACAGACTCCAGTATCTAGCCCTTCCTTCTTCCCTTACACCCCAAAACATTGCTCCACGAGTCACTATCCACAGTGACGCCTGTATCTAACCCCTCCTCCTCCTCCCCTTCCACCCTTAAACCATGCTCCTCTAGTACACTACCCACACAGACGTCTGTATCAAACAGTTCCTCCTCCACTTCTATCCTCAAACCCTGCTCTGTGTTTACACTACCCATACTGGCTGATATACCAAACCCTCCCACCCTGAAACCCTGCTCCAACAGTACACTACCCACACCGACTCCTATATCTAACTCTTCCTCCTCCCCTTCTACCCTGCTCCTTGAGTACACTACCCACACTGACTCCTGTACCTAATCCTTCCTTCTCTCCTTCCACCCTGAAACCCTGCTGTGTGACTACGCTACCCACACTAGCTCCTGTACCTAACCCCTCCTCCTCCCCTTCCACCCTGAAACCCTGCTGTGTGACTACGCTACCCACACTAGCTCCTGTACCTAACCCCACCTCCTCCCCTTCCACCCTGAAACCCTGCTGTGTGAGTACACTACCCACACAGACTCATATCTAACTCTTCCTCCTCCCCTTCTACCCTGCTCCTTGAGTACACTACCCACACTGACTCCTGTACCTAATCCAACCTTCTCCCCTTCCTCCTTGAAATCCTGTTCCTATCTAACCCTTCCTACTCCTCTTCTACCCCGAAACCCTGCTTCATGAGTACACTACCCACACTGGCTCCTGTACCTAACCCTTCCTCTTTCCCTTTGACCCGAAAACCCTGCTCCAACAGTACACTACCCACACTGACTCCTGTATCTAACCCTCCCTCCTCCCCTTCAACCCTGCTCCGTGAGTACATTACCCACACTGACTCCTGTACCTAATCCTTCCTCCTCCCCTTCCTCCTTGAAATCCTGCTCCATGAGTACACGACCCCCATACCAGCTTCTGCACCAAACCCTCCTCTCCTTCCACCCTGAAATCCTGCTCAGTGAGTACACTACCTCCACCAGCTCCTGTACTTAACCCTTCCTTCTCCCCTTCCACCCTTCCACCCTGCTGCATGAGGTGAGGTGAGGAAAAGCAGGAGGAACAAATATTTGTCAATGCCGAATGTTCGCTGCTTGCATTGCTGTCATACCAGGTCTTGCTTGTACACATTGTTACTACATATTTACCCAAACAGACCAGATGAGATGCAATATCTATATTTCAGTGGTGTCCTGTTTTTACACATTTTTAGATTGTATTTACTCAGGACTGGCCAGTTGAAAGGCAATATCTTAGTTTCAGTGGGCTCCCACATTTTTGACCCCAAATTTATAAGTCTTTTTATGACCTGATGGTATGATCAAGACAGGTGAAATTTTTTTAAACCCCATCCAGAAGGTGATTTTGCTGTGCGACTGTGAAAGCAAGTTTCAGAGGGGATTTGAAAAATAACACCTGTCATGTTCTGGAGGTGGGATAACACAAGGGATATGTTGAATATTAGGGGCCACAATCTGCAAAGATAAAGTGATGAGTAAATGTTGGAACAATTCAGCATTTTCTTCGTAACTTAGTTGCTTTTCACATCTTTACTCCAAATTTTCAACAGAGTCTTTTTATGAACGGTCCTTTTAAAACATGACTGGTTTCATTTATGAAATATTGGATGTGAGTGTTAAAACACTTTTTGGCCAGGATTTGAAAAATCATACACAAACTGTACTATGCTCATAGAGACTTAAGAGCGGGTGCAAGTTGAAAAAAACAAACCACATTTTAAAACAAAAAAGTTGCACTCATTTTGGTCCAATGAGAAAAACAAACCTGCTCAACAAGTAGATTCAAGTCATTCAGAGCAGTTTATTAGAAAGCCACATCCAGCACTAACACCTCGGTGTTTCGTGTCGGAGACGGGACACTTCATCAGGAGGAGCATCGAGGTGTTAGTACTGGCTGTGGCTTTCTAATAACCATCCCTGGATGGCTTGAATCTACTTGTCGAGTAAGTTTGTTTTTTTTCATAGGACCAAAATGAGTAAGCTTTTGTATTTTAAAACGTAGTTTGAAAAAGTGATTGCTGCCTAGTTCATGAGGTGGTGTGAAAAACTAGCTATGTTGAAAATTTGTGGTCAAAATAGTGAACATTATCAAGGTTACTAGCGTGCATTAAAAAATGTCAATGTACGCTCATAACTTTGTTGTTTTTTAATATTTTTACCCCAGATTTTCAACATAGCCTTTCTATGACACCACCTCATGAACAATGGTGGATAACATTTTCAAATCCTGCCCAAAAGGTGATTTCACAAAGTGACTGCAAAATCACCTTTCAGGATGGGTTTGCATAATTTCACTGCCCTTGTTCATGAGGTGGGGTCCCAAAAAGACCATGTTGAAAATTTGAGGAAAAAAATATTCAGCAATAACTAAATTACGAGAACTAGTTCAAAACCAGTTGAAATACATTGGACCACATATGTGATTTCCTCAGTTCCCGGTCCTGCATTGAAGAATGAAGAAGTGTCTCCAGTCCAGACAGGATCATGGCATTGGATCCCTAGTAGGTAAGTAAGGGGTGGGGTCATGAATGCTGAGTGGGAAGGTTGAGTGGGGTAAGGGTAACAGCAGCAGTGTGCCGGTGGTGGCAACAGACATTGATGGATGGTTTCCTTTTGTGCAGGATATAAGAAAATGAAAAAAGAGGACGAGGGACAGTTTTCTTTATTTTAAGTACTGACACTTGGGATCGGGCACCCCAGTGTCACTGTTATGTTTTGCAGCACCAGGGGTGGACTCCACAGTGTCACACAGTGAATATGGGCAGGGTGGGGGTGCTAGCCAGCACTGTGGACTGGCCAACCCAGTGTCAGAAAATTAAAAATAAGGGGGAGAGGCTGGGGGGCTGTAGGTTGATGGGTGCTGAGTGGGAAGGTTGGGTAGGGAGAGGGTAACAGCAGCAATGTGCTGGCAGTGGCAACAGACATCGATGAACGTTTTTCTTTTTATAGGGTGCATAAAAATATAAAAAGATTAGGAAGGAAGGTTTTCTTTATTTTGGGTACTGACACATGGAATTGGGCACCCCACTGTCAGTGTTATGTTTGGAGGCATCGGGGTGGGCTCCCTGTTTCGCACAGTGAAAACAGGTGGGTGCGGGATCCTAGCCGGCACAGGAGGTTGGGCATCCTGGTACTGGAAAAATTGAGAAGGGAAAGCAATGGGAGGTGGGAGGGATACTTGGTGGGGGGTGGGAGGGATTGTTTTTACACTGGGGGGGCCACAGCAGGCTGATGATGACACTGATGAGTTCTGCTTGCTGGGGGGCTAATGCACAGCGAAGGAAAGAGCCGCCCTATGTTTCAACTGGCTCTTTCCTTTGAACTACACAACGTTGCTGCCCAGCAAGCCCAGAAGAGTGTCATAATCAGCCTGGCTGACAATTGGCCTGACACTGTCGAGTCTCTTGCTGACTGCCCTGCACTGGAATGACAGTGACACCGCTCTCAAAACCCACTGTCATACCAATATGCTCACTCTGTGCAAGTGCAAGGGTGAACATAAAAAGAGACCCCAGCGTTCTCAAACGAGGTGGCAGAAAAGGCAAAACCTATATGGGTAACACTCAGATAGTATGGGGAATATGGAGGGAGGAGGATAGAGAGTGTATCAAGGGAAACGGGGGGGAGGGACAGCAGTGAGGAGTGCAAAGGCACAGACTAAAGTGAGAATAGCCCAGTCGGTAATGAAATGGGGCAAGACATTTTTCAGGTATGTAAGAGAAAAGAGGAAAACAAGTGGTTGGGCTGTAAGGTTAAAAAGGGAAATGGGGACTGCACAAAGGGGGATCAGGGAAGGCAGACATCCTGAATAAATACTTTTGTTTAATGTTCACAGAGGAAGGAGAAGGGGCCCCAAAAAAATAACAGAAGGATTGGAGGGAGTGAGGTGGACTCTAGCCTGTTTTCAGAGGACAGTCCTGAAGGGATTCTTGAAGTGGACAAAGTAATGGAGCCAGATGGGATGCATCCAAATGTAACCCCTAGATGGCGCTATCCTATGGGCTACTACCCCTGCCTACATGACTGTGCACAGGTTGAGGGACCTGAGCTCGGTGAACGGGTGTCTCCGCCCAGAGGAATGGTTTTGGGGTAGCGTAACTGCTGTTGGTATAACCCTCTGGGATGCTATAACCACCCACCAACCCTTCTAGTGGCCCACACAGATCAACAGAATAACTTTCACATATACCATATGACAGTGATACTGAGCCCACACTCCTTGCACTTACCACCAGGCCTGGATCAGTTGCAAGTGCCCTGGAGACCCCCTGTAAAACAAGACCGGTGATGCAACAGTTCAATGGCAGTACAATATCCTCACCAAGAAGGTACACATTAGCCAGGTTAAATGTAGAAAAAACACTATCTGATTTATTCAGGGGGATGTGAACAAGGGTGGGGCATGAATCTAGCAGATGATTAGCAGATCTGATTAACTCAGGCTGAACATGCATGCACAGTGAGTCCCTTTGATACAGTCACACAACCCTGGGTACCTAGTTTTTAAACAGGCTAGTCTGAAGCGTTGCCCGGGGTAGGCTGGCGTTGCAGCTGTTGTTGGGACCCTTAGGAAAGAAAAAGATTAGCATGCACACCAACTCAGAATTTGTAATCTGGAGCCGGATGGCTCAGTGGGTTGTAATAAACCCAAACAAGCAAATCAGATGACACACAATGATTGTAGCTTTGTTGCAGGGAGCTACTCTGTTTTGTACTCATACTACCCAGACCAGGAGGCAGGACTGATGAGAGGAAGACCTCTGGATGTTGTACTGGATTGCCAGGGGAAGCAGACCCTACATGACTCATCGTGGCGGTTACTACCTGTTCAACGGTGTTGAGCAGGGGGCTGAATCCCCAAGCTGGTCTTTCGTTGGAAAAGTCTCTGCTGTGGGATTGGCAGTGTAGGCCGAGATGGCAGGGCCCAGACACAGCAGGCAGTTCGGATATAGTCCATAACGAGTGCTGGAGCAGCTTCCAGCTAGCATTACATACACTGTGGTGGGGAAACAGATCGCAACCCACACTGCACATTCAGCACACTTATAAGCAACACAATTATTAGCCACAGTTCGGATAAAGTTTGTTTGCAATTCAGCATGGTTTCTGTGCAAACCTTTTGCTCTGAGGTTCACTTCGATACCTGACAGGCCGATCACTTCCGGAGCAAGTCTTCAGTCCACTTGCAGGCAGTGATTACACACTTTTCTCTTCAAGTTACAGATCTCGATAAAGATAATTGGAATTAAGTCCAACGTTCACTTTCACAGGGTTCTTCACTCGGGAAGATGGTAGCAGGCAGGCCAAACACAGCCTTCCCGCCGATTCTCCCACGCTACTACGCAGGAGCAGCTGTTGGCTTGAGCTGTTTACTCTCCAAACTCCAACTCTCAACTGACTCACTGCTGTAAGCAGCTCTGGGCTTTCCCAATGATCCAAAAGGTTCAGTTGGGGATGGAGCTGTCTATCACAGAAAGGGTTCCCCCTCCAGGTCCATTTAGGCGCCAAACCTTAAAAACTACAATTCCTACAGATTTCACTCCCATAAGGCCTCTGGGGACAGTCTCCATTTTAGGTCCCCTGAGGTTCCAATTGGTCCAAACTGGCAGTCCAGAACCAAGATGGTGGCTCTTATCCAAATGTTCGTGCTGCAAATGGAAGCAGGTTAGACAAACTCCTACATTATTACTACTACCACCACTACAGATAAACAGTAAATAATTACTTTTCCTAACAGAACTCCCTCTGCACTAATAGCGACTGCAGAATGGAGCAGAAATACCACTTGTCTGGCTGGTCACGAGCCTTAGATCATTCAGACCCAGCCCAAACTCATTTCTTTTTTTTTTTTGTGTGTAATTTCTTTTCTCCCCGATGTGCTACCATGTTACCCACTCCTTCAGGTGTGCCGAGGATGCTTCCAACCCATTCTGTCCCCTGTGCCTCCGTTCTCAGATAGCAGCCACCTCGGGGTGACCTGGCGTAACCCTTCGCCGGGTGGGTCCCCCTCCTCCTAGGGGAAAGGCACCAGCCTGGGCAGGGCAAGCAGACCAGTGCAACGTCTTAGCCCCGATGTACTGCTGAGGCAGATGGCTGCAGGGGCATTGATGGCCTTGAAGATCCAGGCAGCCGTCACCGGCATAACATGGAGCCATTTTCCATTTTTCTGGTACGCTTCCCTCCTTACGCCGTTGAGAAGTGCTCCTGGTCTCTGTCACAAACCCACTCAGCAGGTCAGCCCTCTACTCCCAAAGTGCCAACCTCCGAGCGCAGTCTTGTGAACAGTTGACAGAAACAGAGTAACCCACCTGTCTGTTTTTGTGGGTTCGAATCAACCTTTGGTCTCAGTTCTGGAGGGATTCAAACTGTGAACCTCTTGCTAGCGTATGCAATGCACAGGCTCAGATAAATCTGTCTTCGGGGGGCCAGATATCTTTGCCTATGGGCACCTAACCAGGTGTACAAAATGAACCCTTGAACTCTAATAAAGACCTCCAGATTAAAACGCTTACCTTTTTCCAGTTTGGTATCACCATTCAAGCTTATGTACAGTGTCTGCTTTAACCATATATTTATTTATTTATTTTTTATTTATTTTTTGTTGACCGGGTAAGTGCTCTAGACAAATCCTGCCTATTTTCAGGCACGACCAGGGGAAGGGGGAATCAGATGAATGCCAACTGACCTTGAACCAGATTAAGCTGTTGGTATTTTTAGTGAATATACTTCACTTGTAAAGAAAAGAAATCAAAGACAGACGAAGTAGGCTCTAAAAATAGAGTTTTACTAAAATAGAAACAAAATATGTAAAACATAAAATACAGAACTATTATCACAAGAACCATACAATCTTTTAAAAGAACAAGATTTTAACAGTGCAATTCCTACTACAGTACTTAGATTTGGTCTCTCTCTCTCTCTCTAAATACCTGCTCAAAGTGCTCAAAGATGTTTCTTTGTCAGAGTCTAGATAAAAGAGTCTCTTAAGTAAAACAGAATATTGTCTAAAAGCTGGCTTTGCCCACCTCTTTGCATGAGGTCACCTAACTCCTCCCTGTCAGAATATGTATGTATAAATATATCTATACAAAAACAGGATGTCTTTTCAAAGTATTAAATGCTGTAATCCTCAGCACAACTCATTTTCTTCAAATGATTTTCTTTGATCTGTGAACAGTATCCCCTCTCATGCAGGCATCAAAGCATTTATGATTTCGCACCAGTGTACAAAACCTGGTTTCCCCCTCAAAATGTCATAATATCTTAGCAGTTAAAGCTATAATTAACTTAGTTAAAGTCTGTAATTAGTGTCTGACCTTCCAGGTAACACCTTGTATCTAAAACCTGTGTGTCTCATGAGAGACGGTCCATAACCCATTTTTATTATTACAAAAAATGATACAGTGATCAGAACCAGCTGTCCCAGTGTCACAGTCTCCACCAGAGGCTGCTGCCAGTGGACGTCTATTCCTAACCCACACCAGGAGAGGAAAGCAGTCCTACGGACGCTCAATCCTCTCCTTCCCCAGCCAGCCCCCGGCGTCCAAGTCCATTCCTGAACCCGGGTCACCAGTGTGGGTCGAGGTAAGGTGCCAGTGCCTCAGCCCTCTACATCACCAGGCCGGCCCAGACTCATTTCTAACACAGCATAATGATTCTCTTAAAGAGACAGGCATGGAGGCTTACTATAGCACTCTCATGCTGGCAATTTTAAATGGCTGGACACAGAACACCATCCTGACAGTGGGCATTAGACAAGCCCAGGAAGACATTATAGGAACCCTATTTGTAGGGGGTTACACAATGGCATAGAGGGAGCTCAGAGAGATACTGACTGCACCTCTCTTTTTTTTTTAGACTCTTTTTCCCTCCTAAAACTGGTCTACGAGACATCTCTCCAGTGGATCCACAGGGTCTCATTCCTCCACCGCCCACATGAACCCTTGTCTGACCGGGAAATCTGGTATGTTGGGTCCTCCCTGGACCATGAAAGAGACAGAGGACCATGGAGAGCTGTAGCGGGTTCGGGCTGGCACTGGGTGTGTGGGCACGGCCACAGGGCTCCTCCTTTGCCTCCCCAGAGCCAGGGATTTTCCGTTGTTCTCCCCTCCCCGAAGCAGGATGCACAGTGCCATCCACGTGAGGCATTAGCGAGCCTGCCCACGACGCATGACGGCCGCCTGACGTTGCGCCCGTTACACTGTTGCCCAGCTGCTGTCCCCCTAGTCTCCACCAGGAGCCACTAGCTCTGTGGAAAAGAAACCCCCCCTCCCTCCCAGAAGAGGAGAGCAGTCAAACAGATGCTCAATCCTTCTCCTCCCTGCCCAACCCCCAGCTTCTGAGCTCGCTCCCGAACCCGGGTCACCAGCATGGCGTGGTGTGAGGTGTGGCATCCAGCGCCTCAGTGCCATGGGGTTGGTTATTGGCTGCACCTCTGATGGTAGTATTTAACAGCTCAGTGGAAATAGGAGTTGTTCAAGAGGGTTAGAGGAGGACAGATGTGGTCCAACTTCATGAAAGTGGTAGCAGGTAAGAGGATGGCAATTACAGGCCAGTCAGCTCGGCATCGGTGGTGAGAAAGTTAACAGAATCACTACTGAAGGAAAGCATTGTGGATTATCTTGAATTAAGTGGGTTACAAGATCTGAGGCAGCATGGATTTATTGGGGGAAGGGAGGGCATATCAAAGGAATCTGATAGATTTCTTTCACTGGGTGATCAAGAAACTAGGTCAGAGTGGAGCGGTGGACATGGCCTACTTAAATTTCAGTAAGGCTTTAGACACACATTCCACATAGGAGACTAGTAAGCAACCTGGGTAGCTTCAGAGTGGGTCCAAAGGTGGTCAACTGGGTAAAAAAATTGATTGGGGATAGGCATCAAAGGGCAGTGGTAAATGGAGTCCACTCTGAGAAAGGGGGGGTGACAAGTGGGGTGCTTCAAGGATCAGTGCTGGCACTGGTCCTCTTATATTTTTATACACGACATTACAGAGGAGCTGGAAGGGAAGGTCTGCATCTTTGTGAATGACACCAATATCTGCAATAGGGTGGACACTCCGGGGGGGAGAAAACGATGAGTACTGGCCTGAGAAAATCTGAGGAGCAGTCAAAGGTATGGCAGCTGGAGTTCAACATGAAACAAAATACGAAATAATGCACTGGGGGCACAGAAGCTCAGGGACATAGTACAGAATGGGAGGGGTGGTACTGATAATCAAGCAGGAAAGAGACCTAGGAATAACCATATCTGATAATCTAAAGGTGGCCCATCAGTGTGACAAGGCAGATGGGAGAGCTAGGGAGATGCTGGGGTGCATAGGGAGGCTATCACCAGCAGAAAGAGGGAGGTGGTGTTGCCTCTGCAGACATAACTGGTAAGACTCCACCTAGAGTATTGTGCCCAGTTCTGAAGACCACAACTCCACCACCCTGAGTGGGCGCTCCAGCCAGAAGCGGCTGCCCTTTCGACCCCAGGCTGCGGCTTGCAATAGCTGCTGACCTCCTCGCATCCTGTCCGGCTTCAGACAAACAAGCCAGAGCCCCTGAGTGGGCACTCCAGACAGAAGCAGCTGCCCTTCTTGACCCCAGGCTGTGACTTGCAATGGGCACCGACCTCCTCGTATTCTGCCCAGCTTCAAACAAACAAGCCAGAGCCCCTGAGCGGGCGCTCCAGCAGAAGCGGCTGCTCTTCTCGACCCCGGGCTGCAGCTTGCAATGGCTACCAACCTCCTCGCATCCTGCCTGGCTTCAAACAAACAAGCCAGAGCCCCTGAGCGGGCGCTCCAGCAGAAGCGGCTGCTATTCTCGATCTCAGGCTGTGGCTCACAACAGTCGCCGACCTCCCTGCATTCTGCTCAACTTCAGTCAAACAAGGTATGTCCCATCTATCTCCTTAGCACTGGCTGAGCTCCGGAGCCAGGCACTATTTCCAAATGGCTGGACTCTTAAGCTACTGGACACCTGACTGGACTGCTCACAGAACTCTGTGAGGGCATTGGCTAGTCGAGGAAACCGCCTGGTTATCCCAAGCTCGGTCCCCACTGCTATTTTTCCAGCACAGGTCTGCTCCTCGCTGCCCCTGCCTATTTGAATTTTCAGACTGGAAAACTGCCATTGGCCAATTGCTTTGAATGCTGTTTAGAAATGTTTAAAATTGTTATCTGTTAACCAAGCTAGCTGGGACGTATTATTTTTCTGCAATGCTAGTTTGTTGAATCAATCTGCTTAGTGTGTTAATCCTACTAAATTTCAAATTGCCAATATCCTGCAATTACTCCAATTGTGGACTGTTCTGCCTCCTCTCACTCTTTCTATCTCTTGCCCGCCCCCGCTCCTGGTACTTCCTTTTGAACTTAATACATCTTTTTATTTCTGCTTGCATTGTCTTCCTCTTGCCCCCGGCCCCCTCATACGACTGCAGTGTTGAGACAAACTTCTGCTGCCTGTATCACTCTACCTCTCGCCCCCGCCTCATCTCCTGGGGCCCTCCCCTCACTTCTCAACTAAGTCTCCCTTCCTTTTGGCTGTGCTCCCTGCTGTGTTCCTGTCTCCTTACCCAGCTCAGATAACTGCCCACTTGTCTCTTACCCCCTGATTTAAGCTAATCCCTTGTTTATTTTCTCTCTTTTCTGATTGACTGGACTCTTAAGCTACTGGGCACCCGATTGGACTGCTCACAGAACTCTGTGAGGGCATTGGCTAGTTGAAACCATCTGGTTACCCAAGCTCAGTCCCTGCTGCTATTTTCCCAGCACATATCCTCTCCTCGCCGCCTCTGCCTATTTTAATTTCTCCTGCCCACCACCCGCCCTGATCTCTATTAAATACATGTTTTCCCCTCCATCCCACACTGTACCCTCTCCTATTGGCTGTTATTTGCAGATCACCATTTCAGATCCTAACCCCAATCTGGGACTGTTTCACAACACTGCACCATCAACCCAACTTATATTGCCTTGTTGCCCCCTCCATCTCCGTCAAAAGTTCAATCCTTCTCCCTGTAATGCCCCTACAAATGGGGGTTCCCAAAAAGTCTTCCTTGAGCTTACCTAAATGCTCACTGCCAGGCTGGTGTGGTGTCCTGCGTTTTAGCAGTTTAAATGTGATTACCAGAGCCTGTATAGCCTCTGTGTATTGTCTCTTTAAGAGCTGCCTGATTGCAGCTTAAGTAATCTGAGAGGGAGCTCTGTTGAAATATGTAACTATTTACTGAAAATCATTTAGAGTGATAATGATAATGTAGTTTGTCTAACCTGCTTTCTTTGCAGCAAGGACTGTTTTGTTTGTCTCCACTATCTTGGTCCTGGACTGCAGATTGGACCAATCAGTACTGGTGGGACCTAAAACAAGGCCCCTAGAATTCTGCTGCCGCAGAATTTTGCGCAGAACTTGCAATCTACCGAAGAACTTCTACGGTGCCACAGAATTCAGTCTTCTTGGTGAATTTTTATTAATATTTATGTTTATCTATAGAATCTGGTTCCCTTCCTCTCTTTTTATATCCAAAATCCTCCATATGCTCAGAATGTGATGTTATCATTGCTATAACATTATACATTAGCTAATGAAATGGCTGCATTCTGCAACAGAAATGAACAGTCACTTATCTACCACAGCTCCCACTGCCAGAGACGGTGGCACAGCACATCATGCATGGTGATATTTGCTCAACCTGCACTACAGCCTAATACAATTTTCTGTCTTACATTATTGCACTAGGGCCAACTTAAACAAAACCTTGTCAATAGCACAGACCTGTTAAGTCCATACCTCACTTTGTACAAACCTATTTGTGCCTTTAAGGTATAGAGATGCCATCTGAAATGAATAACTGGTAAAATGAATTTAACTGTCATTTTTAAGAAAAATAAAGTAATTATGCCCAGAAAAGTGGAATATAATAATGTGTAGACCTGCTGAAAGAACAGACCTGTTAAATAAATAATTGCACTGTATGCATTTTTGCCAGGGTTATTGATTACATATTGTCATTGGCTGATAGAATCACCTAAAAGTTATGGAGAAATGTTGTGTGCAGGGACAGCTGTTTTTGCCAGAGGGTAGCATGCTGTGTTTTAATGCTGGCAACTCAGGTTCAGAGATTAGCTCTGGGAGCTGGCTGGGCAGCACAAGGATTGGTGGAACACATCACTGCTCGGAGCCTGGGAAGGTATGGTGCAGTGTTCTGTCACATGGTAGACATATTGTGATGGGCTGGAGAGCTCTATCTCACAATCGATTCACATGCATGTCATGGCCTGATGGTGTTACACAGTGTGTCAGGGAAAGCAGGTTGACATGAAAAATGAGTTTTGCGATAACTCCTCTATTCCATTTCCAATGGGACCTGTATGAATGAGGATGCAAGTTCATGGAAATTAAAAAAAAAAATATATATATATATATTGGCTGTCACCTCCTCTGTCATGTCTCTCATTGACTATGGCCTTCCGGTCTATGGCTCAGCAGATCAGATTGCCCTCAACAAGGTTCGCCTCACAGTTAATAAGGCCTGCAGACTTATCACTGGTGCTCCCAGACTCACTCACACATGTGAGCTGTACACCCTGGCTACCCTACTCAACCTGGAAGAGCCGACTCATGTATCAGACATGCCAGCTCACCTTTAAAAGCCCTGCGTGGCCTATCCCCATAGGCCTATCCAACTCCATTCGCCATACTGCAACGACCCCTGATCACGCCGCAGCTGTCAAGAGCTACCCTAGTTATTCCGAGAGCCAGGACCCTCAAGGTCAGAGGGCATTCCCCACCGTGCGCCCCACTGGTATACAACTCCTCCTGCCAGTGTCTCAAACTCACTAACCTTAGCTTGCTTTAAGCCCAGGCTCAGAAACTTCCTGCTTAGCTCGCAAATGCAACTGCCGCTAGCCTAGTGTAAAAAAAAAATATATATATACTCTGTTTGACAATGCTCACTGAGTGGCTCCCCTTCCTTTCCTACTAATTCTCCTCCCCTATCTCCTCCCTCTCTACTCCCACCAGCTCTCCCCACCATAAGTTTTGCACCTTTTGTTATCTTTTGCTTCGTTGGAGATTGTATTCTATTGTAACAAAATTGTAATTGAACTGTAACTTTTGTTTGTAAGTACTGTGTCCCTTGTACTACTGTTCTGATGTCCTCTTTGTGACGAGGTACCTTTGTAAATGAGCCTCTGGCTCAAAGGTTTCTAAACTGATGTTTAACTAAATAAATATATATATATATATACACATACATACATATATATACACACACACACACATATACAGTATCTGTCTCTCTCACCACACACACACGCACACATATATTTGTATGTATGTTACAGACTGCATATAAATATATAATTGATACACAGTGGGACCCTCATGAGTGGTGTAGAAAGCACATACAAATATATAAGTGATAGACAGTGGAAACCTCATTAGTGGAATAGATAGCATGCATATCGAAATACCTTATTTATCACATAAGATCCCCTCTGCATATTTCATTTATGCAACAGGCTAGAACCTTAAGGGAGAGACATTTGTTTTGCTTTTTTAGGCATAAAATTATTTTTATAAGTCTGTTATTTTTTGAACTAGTGTTACTGTGCTTTCCACCATCCTGATTGCTATAACCACTGCCATGAAAGTGAAGTCAGGATGACAAGCTGACACTGTGATGTGGTAGTTTGTTAGTGCCGCAGAACTTCTGCAGAAATTACAAACCACTGCCGCAGAAGTTCTGCGGCAAATGGTAGTCTTGCCACAGAACTTGGTCCCACTGTGCCGCAGAAAAGTAGGGGCCCTGACCTAAAATGTAGCCGGATTACAGGAGCTGTCTGAATTCAAAATCTGTAGGAACTGTAGTTTGAACTTTTTGTGCCTTTTTTGCAACTGAAGGGGGGAGCTCTTGCTTTGACTGACAGCCAAATCAGCCAACCAAATCTTTTGGATCTTGGGGGAAGTCTTGGGCTGCTTGCAGTTTTCAGTTACATCTAAGCTGGAAGCTGAACAAAAAGGAGCTGAAGTGATTCTGAGCAGCAATCCTGAGTGGATTCACGTGGGAGAAATCTGAAAAGGCTAAGTATTTGGCCTGCATGTCGGTGTGCTGCTCCTGAGAGGGAGAGAATAGAATTATTTTGGGCTAAATCCAAGTTTGTGTGACTAAAGTAAGCTACTGAAGTGGGCCAGGCTCAACCTGAAGAAGACCAAAGATTTTGCTAAATGCGATCGGACTGTCAGAAGTTCTAGCTACCCCTAAGCTCCCGGTGTGTGCAGAGACTTTGCGATTGTGACCGGGGAGCGCTTTGCCTGGTACAGTAAAATTTCCTTACATGTAAAGGTGCTATGAGCTGCTAGTGGGTCATGAGTTAGTCCCCACTGTGTGAACTCTGTTCTGCTGGCTGGAAGCCGTATCCAGCACAAAACGGACTGCATCCAAATTTGTCTCCATGCGGTCTGGACCTTGCCAGACTGGCCCAGCCAGACTACCCACTGCACAGAGAAGCCATCGATGAGAGACCTGCCTGGGGATCAGCCCCCTGCTCCATGCTTCAACAGGAACGACGCCTCTGCGACTCATGTGGGCCCTGCTTCTCCTGGCATTCCAGATCAACCACCTGCAGTCTCGATTTCCGTCCAGCCTGTGTCCAGTCTTGGGTATCGTGAGTAAATACCAGGGTAGCTCCCTGCAACAACAGCTTAATCTGAGTGTGTCATCTGAGTGTCTTGTTGTTTTGTTTCCTTTACTAACTGAGCCCTTTGGCTCCGGATTGCAAATATTGTGTCTTGTGCATGTTGTGTTTTCCATCACAGGGCCCCAACCAGCTGCAACCCCGGGCATCGGTCCTGGCTAGCCCATCTCTTCTCCACCTGGGTACCCAGAGGTGGACTGTGTGGGGGGACTCAAAGCGCATGCATAACTGCTTGATTGATATAACCTTTAAGCTAATTAACCTGATTTTGCCCCTTCCTTGTTCAAGTCCCCTGAATAAATCAGATTTAACTTTTTCTGCATGTAATCTGACTGTGGTTCCAGTTTGTGCCCAAAGTACTGTACTGTTGCTATTTGCTGTGCATAACCTTGTTTTACAGGGAGTCCCCAGGATCGAGCCAGAGGAACCAGCCCTGGTGGTAAGTGCAAACAGTGTGGGTACTTGTGTGGTGTACCAGGGGTATAGTGAAAGTGATTATTGTACAGTGTTCAGACCACTATAGGGGAAAGAGGAGGGTTACAGCATCCCGGAGGGCTATGCCCAGGTTAGCTTGACCACTACCAACCTTGATCTTCGGGTGGAGGCACCCGTTTCAGAACTCGGGCCCCTTAACCTGCTACCATCCAAGCAGGCAGGGGTAGTAGCCCTTGGGGTAGCGCCACCTAAAGGTTACATCCCTACTAACTGCTTCCAGTGTATTGTACTCAATCCCTTGCTTATTGTGTTTAAGACAGAATCTGGTGTCTTACTGAGCTGAGTAACTTGTAATCACCTCTGCCCTTTTCTCCAGGTCTGAATTTTCTCCCACTCCTGTCATTGTACTTAATACTCATTCCTGCCAGCGCCCCTACCCTCATTCCCTACTGGGTGAGCCACTAGGGGGAACCAAAGGGGGTCACGGTGTCCCAGAGGGCTGTGACCAAACTAGTCTAACCACCACAAACCCTGACCTCTGGGTGGAGGCACCCGTCATAGAACCTAGGCCCCTCAACCTGTCAGTAGTCAAGCAGGCAGGGGTAGTAGGCCTTGGGATAGCACCACCTGGGGGTTACACTTAAAAGCAGTCAACTGTTAGCTTTTATATCTGAGGCACTTTTATTTTATTTATTAAATTTTTTTAACCGGGTAGGCCCACTGGGCTCCGAAGATCCCTTTTTCAGTGGCGACCCGAGGATTGGTACAGAAGGTTTGAACATACAGACCGGTATCACAGAGTCATACAGATCATACAGGGTTACTAAGACAGTATACAATTTCCCAATTTTGTGCAAGAGGGCAGGAGGTACATTGTATTAGTTGGTACAGTCACAATATAGTGCGGTGCATTTGTTACAAGAGACAGCAATTCAGATCAGTACATGTATGGTCCGCTGATGCGCTGAGAGTAGTACAAATTATACGGGGTTATGAGTACACCATACAGTGGGCTGTGACCAAACTAGTCTAACCACTACAAACCCTGGCCTCTGGGTGGAGGCACCCATCATAGAACCTAGGCCCCTCAACCTGTCCGTAGTCAAGCAGGCAATTTCCCCTTTGGTTAATCAGAAGATTTTTTTATTTAGCTGATGTCAGTAGGAGTGATGTATGGAACAGCACTCTGCCTGGCAGCTGGCATATCTAGCTCTGTTCTTCCAGTTACATCATCAGCATTGTGACCTCACTGACTGTGCCATCACAGCTGCTCAGGAAGGGCCACTCAACAGTTATCAGCTCAGTCACCAGTGATGTCACTAACAGTGAGCTCACAGTGCCAGTGATGTAGGCACATTCATAAGGTAGAAAAAAATGGGCAGACTGGATGGGCCTTGCGGTCCTTATCTGCCATCAACTTCTATGTTTCTATGTAGTGGGAAGAATAGATCTAAATATGTCAGCTGCCAAGCAGAGTGCTGTTCCACACATCCAGTGAGGTCACAGTACTGATGATGTAATGGTAGGATTGCCAACACTGTATTTCAAAAATAAGGTACAGTTTTCTTAGAACCCCCAGGCCACTTCCCAGGCTGACATTATGGAAAGGTATTGATTTTTTTCTGCTTGTCTCAAAAGGGACATAAATAGATGCTTTTTCTTCCAAACGTGTAAAGTGTTTACAACTAACCCATATCAAAATAGACACACACACACACACACACACACACACACACACACGCGCACACACGCACACACCACGCACGCACACGCACACACACACACACACACACGCACACACGCGCGCACACACACGCACGCACACACGCGCGCACACACACGCACGCACACACGCACGCACACACACGCACACACGCACGCACACACAAGCACACACACGCACACACACATGCACACACACACGCACACACATGCACATACACACACAACACGCACGCACACACATGCACACACACATGCACACACACACGCACGCACACACGCACGCACACACGCGCACACACACACACGCACGCACACACACATGCACACACACACGTAAAGGAATCAACCACACCAAAAATAATATTGGAAATAAAAATAATTTCCATGCATTTACTGTACTGTAGGATAGTCTGGTGAAAGCAGCCCACAACTAACCTATTCTTATAGGAATATGATCACAGAATAAAAATGAAAAAAACAGAACTATAAATTATAAATTTTAATAATGCATCCATTGGTACAGTAGCCACACCGTGAACCTGAGACTATGAAGACCCAACTTTTTAAAAGCTGAGGAACTTTGCTGTTCTTATTCTGATTTCTTTTATACAACAACCCCCTCCACTCTTCCTGATAAAACCGCTACCCTAATGCCAGGAACTAGTCAAGTACAGAACGATGCAATTAAACAAACAGCACTGCACAGCAGAAGCAGATATGACCTGTTTAACTTACTTACTTGAATAAATCTTTCTCTTCAGCACTAGTATGTACTCAATTCACTCTCTGCAGCTCCACGACGATGCTGAGAGAGCTAGTCACATCACTGCTTTACCAGCTAAACCAGCTAACATTAACTGTAGCATCACCTTACGCACATCGGTGTAACCCCCCTACAAATGGGGGTTCCCGAAAAGTCTTCCTCAAGCTTGACTAAATGCTCACTGCCAGGCTGGTGTTCTGCGTTTAGCAGTTTAAATGTATTGCCAGAGAGTGCCTGTGTGGCCTCCATGTACTGTTGCTTCAGGAGCTGCTTAGTTGTGGTAATAATTAATCTGGAAGGGGGGCTGAGTGTTGTCATGCTCGAGTCCCACCTGGGCTGCCAGGTAATCGCTCCATTTCTGCCATCGCTAATTGTGCAGCGGGAGCTCTGTTAAAAGATGCAACTATTTGTTGAGAATCATTTAAAGTGATAAAGATATTGTGGTTTGTTCTAACCTGCCTTCTTTGCAGCAAGGGGTTCTGCCTATCTCCACCATTTTGGTCCCGAACTGTCGATTTGGACCAATCAGAACTTTGGGACTCTAAAATGGAGCCTGCTTATAGGAGTCGTGTGGAGTAAAAGGCTTTGGAATTGTAGTTTTGGACTGTTGGCACCTTTTTGCAACTGAAGGGGGAGCTCTTGCTTTGACTGACAACCGAATCAGCCAACTGAACCTTTGGATTTGAGGAAAATCCCCAAGCTGCCTGCTGTTTAGGCAGATCTAAGTTGGAAGCTGAGAGAGGAGCAGCTCGAGATAGTCGAGCCAGCGTTGCATAGTTTCGAGCAGGAGAACTGTGGGAAAGCCTGAGTTGAGGCTTGCAAGTCTGCCTGTTGCCCTGAGAGGGAAGAGAGAATTTCATTCGGACTAAATCCGAGGTGGTGAGCCGAATTAAGCCACTGAAGTGTTTCCAGGCTCAACCTGCTAAAGACCAAAGATTTTGCTGCATACGATCAGTCTGTTAGGAACTCCAGCTATTTCTGAGCTCCCGGTTTGAGCAGAGACTGTGCGATCATGACTGGGGAGCATTTTGCCTGGTACAGTAAGATTTCTGTGCATATAAATGTGCTGGGTACTGAAAGGGGATTGCAATTTAGTTCTGACTGTGTGAACTGTGTGCTGATTGCTGGAAGCTGTAAACAGCAAGAACGGACTGAATCCGCGGTTAGCTCCATGCGGCTGGACCTTGCTACGAGGGCCTTGCCATATTACCCTATTGTGCAGAGAAGAGCCATCGACAAGAGACCTGCCCGAGGATCAGGCCCCTGCTCCACGCTTGAACAGGAATGATGCCTCGGCGAATCGTGTGGGCCCTGCTTCTCCTGGCACTCCAGAGAGTTCACCTGCTGTCTCAATTTCGTCCATCCGGTGTCCAGTCTTGGTAATCATGAGTAACCACCAGAGTATCTCCCTGTAAGTACAGTTTAATTTAAGTGTGTCATCTGATTGCTTTATTGTTTCTTTTCCTTCACGAACTGAGCCATCTGGCTCCGGATTACAAATAGTGTGTTGCGCAAATGTTTTTTTTTCCATCACAGGGTCCCAACCAGCGGCAACGCCGGCCTACCCCGGGCAACGGTTCTGGCTAGCTCACCTTTCTTCCACCTGGGTACCCAGAGAGTGTGACTGCGTTAGGGACTCTGACTGCATGCATAGCTGTGTGATTGATAGAGCAATTAAGTTAATTAACCTGATTACCCCCCTTCCTGGTTCAAATCTCCTGAATAAATCAGATCTACTTGTTTCTGCGTTCAACCAGACTGTGGCTCCAGTTTGTGCTCGAAGTATTGTACTGTTGCCATTTGCTCTGTCTAATCTTGTTTTACAGGGAGTCCTCAGGGTTGAACTGGAGAAAACAGCCCTGGTGGTAAGTGTAAATTGTGTGGGTACTTGCAAAGCATATCAGGGGTATTGTGAAAGTAATTATTGTGTACTGTCTTGGCCACTAGCAGGGAAGGAGGGGGGGGTTACAGTGTCCCGGAGGGCTGTGCCCAGGCTGGTTCGACCACTACCATCCCTGAACTCTGGGTGGAGGCACCCGTTTCAGAACTCAGGCCCCTTAACCTACTACTAGTCAAGCAGGCAGGGGTAGTAGCCCCTTGGGATAGCGCCACCTAGGGGTTACATCAACATTAGCTTTAAGCTAACATCCCGACATGCATAATGGTGCAGTAGCTAATGTGAGATGCTTGGAAACTGATCCTGCACTACATCAAGTTTGCCAAAACAAAATGCAGAATAAAAGGCATCCCATACTGATTTAATATGGGACAGGCAATTTTTTATGCAAACAGGAAAGACTAGATCTAAATATGTCAGCTGCCAAGCAGAGTGCTGTTCCACACATCCAGCGTAAGACTATCACCTAAAAAAAATTCTAATGCATAAAAGAAAAGAGAAAAAGACTTTGAAATAAAAAGTTACAACTGACTAGTACTTAAAACGTTCAGCATTTTACTATCTGATATTTTTGTTTCTAGTAACTCTTTAACTATTCGAACACTTAGACCAGCAACAAGTGCCAAAGGGTTGGGATGTCACACTGTTCTCCAGCCATCTGCACTTTCACAGCATCTTCAGCCTTTCGTCCATGCCTTGTCTTCTTCTGAATCCCGCAGGGACACACACGATCGTGAGGCCCAACTCCACCTACAAGAAATCAGAATAAAAGAAACACACCACACAAGATTCACCCCGATTTTTTTTTTCCAAAATGCAAAACATTTTTATGAAGAAGTCCGTTATTTGTCACAGTCTCTGAGAGCAGTGAGACCCCACTTCCTGATTGGGTGGGTCTCCTGGTGGACATCCCAAGTGCAAAACTTGAGGTAGTTCAGTGGTGGCCTTTGCTGCAGTGTGCATGCACCGGGCAAGCCATGGCCTTCTAAAATTGAGGTCACAGGCCACTCCCTTGGAAGAGCTGCAAAGTCACCTTTGCCCCCCTTTATGAAGGAGAAGACCCATTAGCGTCTTATAGATGCTGCTTAACTGCTGTGCTCCTCGGTGCAGAGACTAGGATCGTTCTGATCCTAGGTGGCTTTCTTAAACAAAAATCCAGAGGATTGCCTCTTGCACAGTAGTAGAGATGGGGCTTCTTCCCTCGCACCCCATCCAGTCTGATCCATACAAAATGACCAGTCTCTCTCTATGTGCATGTCGCTGTGCGTCCACCTCCAACCCACTGTCACACATCACCTCACACACATGCATGTACATTGTAGGAGCAGCTACAAGTGGGGCCAGCCAACTCTTGGTCCTCTCTATTTTCTGTATTTAAGCCCCCAATTTCCCCTTCCCCCGGGACACACCTGTAAATGATCTGTGTCTCGGGTCAGTGTGTTGTCAGATATTGTAAATCAGTCTTCCTCTGCAGCCTGCTCTAAACACCTGCAGGGGTACTGTGTGAGCTTCAAAGTTGCACACTGTGTGTGTGATATATGTTGTAACAGTTAAGCTAATGAATATTAATGACATACACCCTGTGTGTGTATTTCTAATGAATATTAATGACACACGCCCTTTGTGTATCTCTAATAAATATTAATGACGTATGCCCTGCTTGTGTCTCTAATGAATACTAATGACATACGCCCTGTGTGTATCTCTGACTATTAATGATGTACGTCCTGTGTGTATCGCTAATGAATATTAATGCAACATGCCCTGTGTGTATCTCTAATGAATATTAATGATGCACGCCCTGTGTGCGTCTCTAGATTAGAACTCTACTATAAATACTTGTTGGCAGGCTGAAACTCACCGGATTCCAATGGTCTATCAGAGTGTAATGTTCTGCTGTCTGTTAGTAAAGCTTTAGAAAGTACTGTCTTTGCCGCTGCCTTTCATTACAGTGTGAATGTGTGTTTTATTGACCTTTTACCCTAGCCAGATACTTTAAATAAACAGAGATATAGAAACGTAGAAATATAGTGGCAGGAAAATAAGAACCAGAGATCCATAAAGTCAGCACAAAAGGCCTGAACCCCTAGTGAATGACATGAATAATAATAATAATAAAGTTACGCCGTATTTGCTGATTTACATGTTTGTTTTTTCTGCTAAGTACCTTTCCTCTGAGTCATGTATGAAATGAGCCTTGGCTCACTGTGCCCTTCGGGGCACCAAATGTTGACTATAAATACAAACATATATACATAATTCAGTAAATTCTGAGGAAAAGTGCATGCATTTTCATGAAAGATACAATGCATCATTTGTCCATTGGATGGCACTGTTTGACCACTGAGTCACCTTTTCTCAGCAATATTTATTAGCTTTTGGTAACCAGGTAAGTGCATTAGGTAAATGACCTACCTATTTTCAAGCACGACCCGGGAGCGTACAAAAATAACAATGCAGCAGAATTTACAGAGAACAAGACAGGTAAAACCATGCACAAATAACAGGACCACACGCAGGGAAGGTCAAAACATAGTTACAGTTGAAGTAAAGCACCCACGTAGGAGTGTGTAATAAAACAATGACAGGTCAAGCGGTACACAATATAATGGGCACACATTTAGCTTATAGATATTGTATAGCAGTTAATATTAGCACCTGATATATGTTGTAATAGTTTAGCTAATGAATATTAATGTACGCCCTGCACGTATCTCTAATGAATATTAATGACGTACGCCCTGTGTGTATCTCTAATAAATATTAATGACGTACGCCCTTCATGTATTTCTAATGAATATTAATAATGTATGCTCTGTGTGTATCTCTAATGAATATTAATGACGTATGCCCTGTGTGGATCTCTAATGAATATTAATGACATATGCCCTACGTGTATCTCTAATGAATATTAATGCAGCATGCCCTGCATGTATCTCTAATGAATATTAATGATGCACGCCCTGTGTGCGTCTCTAGATTAGAACTCTACTATAAATACTTGTTGGCAGGCTGAAACTCACTGGATTCCAATGGTGTATCAGAGTGTAATGTTCTGCTGCCTGTTAGTAAAGCTTTAGAAAGTACTGTCTTTGCCGCTGCCTTTCATTACAGCGTGGATGTGTGTTTTATTGACCTTTTACCTTAGCCAGATACTTTAAATAAACAGACATATAGAAACGTAGAAATATAGTGGCAGGAAAATAAGAACCTGAGATCCATAAAGTCAGCACAAAAGGCCTGAACCCCTAGTGAATGACATGAATAATAATAATAAAAGTTACATACGTGTTGCTGATTTCTATGTTTGTTTTTTTCTGCTAAGTACCTCTCCTCTGAGTCATGTATGAAATGAGCCTTGGCTCACTGTGCCCTCCGAGGCACCAAATGTTAACTATAAATACAAACATATATACATAATTCAGTACATTCTGAGGAAAAGTGCATGGATTTTCATGAAAGATACAATGCATCATTTGGCCATTGGGTGGCACTGTTTGACCACTGAGTCACCTTTTCTCAGCAATATTTATTAGCTTTTGGTAACCAGGTAAGTGCATTAGGCAAATGACCTGCCTATTTTCAAGCACGACCCGGGAGCGTACAAAAATAACAATGCAGCAGAATTTACAGAGAACAAGACAGGTAAAACCATGCACAAATAACAGGACCACACGCAAGGAAGGTCAAAAAATAGTTACAGTTGAAGTAAAACACCCACGCAGGAGTGTGCAATAAAACAATGACAGGTCGAGCGGTACGCAATATAATGGGCACACATTTAGCTTATAGATACTATATAGCAGTTAATATTAGTGCCCGATATATGTTGTAATAGTTTAGCTAATGAATATTAATGATGTATACCCTGCGTGTATCTCTAATGAATATTAATGACGTATGCCCTTCATGTATTTCTAATGAATATTAATGATGTACGCCCTTGCCCAGATATTCAAAAGAGTTGAGCCATGCGCAATAGGGTTTCGCCTGCGCAAGTCCAAAATTGCGCCATTCTGTGATATTCAGCAGGAGGCAGTTGCGCCCAAATCACGCTTGAGCAACAGCGCATGATAATGAAGCCATGCGCACTGAAGGGGAGGAACTATGCATAAATGGCACAGTGCGATATTCAACAACTATGCGTATGTGCAATAGGGAGCAAGCGGAAGTTGCGCCATAGCGAAATGAGCCAAAATAAAAGGAGCAAGGAGAGGCGCAAGAACGCTACAGGGAAGGCACATGAGGCAGAACCCAGCCACACAGACAGGGCAGGAGGGACACACAGGGCAGGCCTGGGAAGGGCACCTGAACACAGAGGCACAGGGAAGGTGTGGGGAGCCACAGCCAGTGCAGAAGGGGGAAGTGCCACACAGCACAGAGGCCACCACAGGCAGGTGTTCCCGGTGCAGGGGAAGTAGCAGTGAGGACAGCGGGGGAAATACAGGAACAGCTGCCGGGGGGGGTGATGAACACAAGCCAGGGAGATGGCCAGTGCCACCTTCCAGATGGAGGCCGTTATGAGGGGAGTGAGAAGGCGGGCGGCAGGGGTGCGTGGCCGTGGAAGGGCCCGTTGGTGGTAAGCCCCCAACAGTCAGTACCGAGCCTGCACCAGCTTTGAGCTGTACACTGATACTGAGATTGTGGGCCGTTACCACCTGAATAGGGCAATTCTGAGGCGGCTCTGTGAGCTGTGCAGTGATGTGATGCAGGCACCCTCACGACAGAGTCATGCCCTGTCAGTGGAGACAAAGGTAACAGCCTGCATGTGCTTGCTCGCCACGGGTACCTTCCAGAGACCAACTGGGGACACCACAGGCATAACCCAGTCGGCCACGTCACGCCACCTCACTCAGTTCCTCAGCGCACTGCTGCAACATGCTGCGGAGTACATCCATTTCCCCAGCACACCGGCGGCCATTTCCCCAGCACACCGGCGGAGCGCACAGCAAACATACAGGAGTTCCACAGGTAGCACGTATGCCTGGCATCCTAGGGGCAATAGACTGCACCCATGTGGCCATACACACACCACCTGGCCCCGAGGGGGCCGCATACATCAATTGCAAGGGCTATGCCAGCATCAACTGCCAGGTGGTGTGCGATGCCAGGGGGCGCATAATCATTGTCTGTGCCACGCACACTGGGGAGCACATGATGCCTTCATCTGGCACCAGTCGGCACTGTGCCACAGATTCGAGGGGGGGACATCCCCACTGGCCACCTAGTGGGTGAGTATGCAAACCACATGGACAATCATAGGGCCTGGGGGGATGGCCAGAGGTGACATGGGTAGTGGCCTACATGGCCCGGGGCAGGGCGATGCAGATCACCAAACTAACCTCCACCCTCTACACACAGGTGACAGTGGATACCCACTCTGTCCCTGGCTGCTCACACCCTACCGGCTGCCTGCGACCCCATTGCAGCACCGCTACAATGAGGCACACGCCACCACACATAATGTCATCGAGCGACGGGATGCTGAAGGCACGTTTCCGTTGCCTGGACACCTCCGGCGGTGCCCTACAGTACAGCCCCTCAAAGGCCTGCTGGCTATTCCTGGCCTGTTGCATCCTGCACAACATGGCCAACGAATGTGGGATAGCCATACAGGTTGAAGAGGTGGACAGCGATGGGGACGATGAGGATGCCGGTGATGATGGTGATGGGCAGCCCCCCCCCTTGGGCGACGGGATCCCGGACTGATCCGGCTGGCACAGCTGCACCGGGACACCATCACGGAGGAGCACTTCAGCCAACCCAGGTAAGTCATGGGGCCATGTGCAGCCAACAGTGGCTAAGGCACAACCCACAAACACGCATGGACACACACCAGGGGTGCATGCCATCAAGAGAAGTGGCAGGGCATGGAACCACACACACAACCAGGGATGGGTGAGGACTAACATGCCACGTGGACGGACACACACACACGCACACACACACAACGCACCAAACTTGCACAAAGGGCAGGAGGCACACTGACCCAGAATGCCAGCCCCTAGCCACAGACATGTCCACAGGCCACCACACCCACTGCCTGTCCATGTGCGTGTGTCAGATGCTGAGCACCATTGCACATTGGTGTACAGCGCAATGCAGGCATCATCATGCACACGCAACTGTGGACAGCAGCCGGGAGGGTGTGCAGGTGGACTGTGTGTCCGCATGCAGGGCAGGGTACCCACCTGTGCACTGCCCACTGAAAGACACAATGCACACAGGGCATCACCAGACAGTAGCCGCGCTGGGAGACAGGTCAGTCACACGACACAGTGCCCCGGCCGCCATGGATGCGTGGGTGGCCCCACCGAGACCCACCAGCACTGACAGGCTGATCACTGGCCTCATGGGGTGGCACCGATGGTCCCCAGGGGTTCCACTGTGTGAACGCGACCATGCTCACTCAGGCGTCTGCACCACACCGAACATGCCTGCGCCAGGCGTGCTCGGGATGCCCACAGCTGAACCCGGTGTCGACAGGGAGGGAGTCGCATGACGCCGGGAACGGGGGGTGGACAGTGCACTGCGTGGTGTCCGCGATGCATGGGCACATGACTGTGCGCCCATTGTGGCCATGACAGCAGTGAATGCCTGTGTCTGCCTGTCAATGGCAGCAGTCACATCCTCCCGCAACCGGTCCATCCCTGCCAGGATCAGAGCAGTGTCCCTGCTGCGACGCTCCTCTGCCCACTCCAGAGCCGCACGCAGTGCATCCACCGATGTCACAAACCACATCTGCTGCTGGACTGATGCTTGCAGTAGGTGGGTGTGCTCGTCCAAGAGGTCATCTGCCTCCTCGGCATCCTGTCCCTCAGGGTGTGTGCAGCCCTGATGCTCAGCACCCCTTGAGGGTGGGCGCTGCACACCAGGACCAGGTCTGGGCATGTCCACAGGCAGTGCACAGATGCCGCCGCTGAACCCTGTACCCCCAAGCCCATTGGCCGACTGCTGATGCTGTCGCTCCCCAGGGCTCAGTGGTGCTGCCGCAGTGGCCGCAACAGTCCCAATATCCTGAACAAACACCAGTGCTGCCCCACTGGTGCTGACAGGCACAGGCTGGGACTGTGCTGACATGCAGGCCTCCACGGCAGCACCACCCACAGCCATGGCCATGATGTGTCCTGCTGTGTGGCCATCCTGTGGCACACACGTGTCACTGCCCATGACGTTAGCGACATCATCATTGGTGACGGACTGTGCACCGGCCCCAGGCACAGCATGCTGGCATCCGTGGATGCCAGCACACTGGGACACAGGCAGGGCTTCCTCTGCACCTGTTACAACAACATCAGTGTGGATAGCCAGGTGGCCCCACTATCGCACTGAGCCACGTATACCTGTGGAGGTGGATGGGCCCTCCTCCATCTCCAGCAGACTGTCCTCAGTGGACAGGCCCACCACTGCTGACCCATGCAGATGCTCAGGATCTGTAAGGGAAAGCAAAGTCACGTTACTGCATGTGACCTACCCTGCCCCCCCCATAGACAGACCATGACTTACCATGCAGTGATGGGCCACCACCCGTCTGGAAGCCACCAGCCAGAACACCCTCAATGGCACTACGCTGCATGCTTCCAGCAATCCTCTCCTCCTGTGGGGTCAGATGTACCACCTCCGGCTGTCCCCCACCTGTTGCAGCTCGTGCTGCCCTGATGGCAGCAACCTTCCCCCTCCTTTATCCTCCTCCTGTCCATGCCCATCTTTTTCTTGCACTCCTGCACGGAGTGCTGGTGGCTGCCATGCAGGTTCACAGCACGTGCCACCTCCTCCCATGCTGCAGCACGGGCTTGAGGTGTTCCCTGCCATCCACTGAGAAGCGGCTCCTGATCCAGGTAGGCATCAAACAGGGCTTCAGTCTCGGCCTTGGTAAAGTTAGGCCTCCTCCTCCTCCCACCACTGTGTTCCTCCTCTCTCACAACTTGCTCAGTCATTATTTAGCCTGTAAGAATGACAGTTGTTACCTGTGACTGTGCAGTCCCATGCATGTCCCTAAATCCACAATCCACACTCCCAAACAGCATGCAACTCACCAATAGACTGCAGTAACCGACTATGGCCACTGCAGCCCAATGTCGCACTTTTATAACGCAACCCATGCAGATGAGGCGAGGCGCAACTTTAAATGGATGCAAATTGCAGTGCTGCGCCATTGAATGGCTGATTAGATGATCTGCATATGACGGCTGAATATCGCGCTTTTGCACTTTGCGCAATTGTGTTGAACGTGCTGAGCCAATGACGCAGTTCTGTGACATGCGTAGTACACACCTCACTGCGCATGCCCGGGATGCTGACGCAGGCGTCTGCTGCGCTGCTGATGTGCTGTGTGCAGTAGGCAATGCAGAGCATGGCCACCATTGTGCCAGTGATGCTATAGCGATGGTCACTACATGGCGCTGTGGCACTGGGCCATCATAGGCGCACTGGGACAACTGTGCAGTAGGCTGCTAATGGCGGTAGCACACAGGCAGCCAATCGCGCTACATGCATTGGGTTCCAGTGGCGCTGTGCGTGTCTGTGCACCAGAGATCCTTGACCCTGTGCCTGACCTTTGGCCCCTAGGTGCCATGCATCAGGCATGGGTGCAACTCTATCGCGCTGTTCGGTGACAGCACGATAGGGAATGGCAGTGCTGTACCGTGCAGCATCTGCACTTGGGGAGCCGCACTGCAGAGCGCCATATTTGCAAATTGAGCAGATAGCATGGCACGCAGGAGGGCTGCTCAGTGGTCGCCAATAGAGCTGGCCAACCTAGTGGCCATTGTGGAGCCACACCATGGGCCACTGTTCGGGGAGGCACCCCTGGACAGATCCAGGACCCAGGTGTGGGAGGAGGTGGCCACTGTGCTCAAGGAGGCCATAGGATGGGGGAGGAGTGCTGAGCAGTGCCGCCACAGGTATGGGGTCCTGCGGCGGAGGGAGCTGGAGCTGCTAGCACGCCTGCGGGCACATGCCAAGAGGGGCATGGTGCCACAGCCATGTAGGTGTTACATCAACACACTTGTATCTTCCATATGGGTATCACAGTTGTATGTGTCCAGCACATGGGGGAGAGACCATCCGGGTTGGCTGTGGTGGTGTTATCAGGGTGCGGGGTGGGTGGGTCTGGCTGGGTGGGAGGGCACACACCTGGGGGTAGGGGCACTTTGCTACGAGATTGTACTGATGTTCCTCTCTCCATGTTTGCACCACGGGCCCAGAGGAACGCCGCCTTGCCCGCGATCTTCGGCGGCAGAAGGAGCAGAGGGAAGCCAGGCGGGGTGAGGGCTCTCACCGCCCACTGGACCGGCCCGATGATGGTGAGTACCATACCTCCATGATTACTATTGCATGCTGTGCAACAGGGTGGGCAGCGGGGCATGGCCACCATCCATCGACACCACTGCCATACACGCGACTTGTTACAGTCAACACTGTCCAGTGGCAATGCATGTCTGGGAGTGCATCGATGGTGGTCCATGCGTGCACCGGGTACCTGGTTGTGCCACTGCCTTTGCACCACATAGCCATGTCATTAAATGGCCATGGTGGTGCTGTGCGTGACTTGGCCGGTGGGTGTGTGCAGTGTTCTGCATGGCTGTATGTGCCTGGGTGGGCAGGGCATGTGGACGTGATCACTGTGGGTGGTCACACACCATCACAGAGGTATGTCCCACGGCCGTATGCCATGCACAGTGGGCGGGCTGTATGGGGCTGTGCATTCACACCTATTGACTGTGCTACCTTGTCCTAGGTACACGCCATCTCCATGAGATAAGGGAGGTGCTGCGGGAGATCCTCCAGGTGGCAAGGGCATCACTGGACATCCTCCGCAGGATTGACGACACCGGGGTCCTGCGGAGGCACCGACCAAGACGGAGCCAGAGTGGGGAGCAGCGCTCCTGCTAGGGGTCCCACAGCCCCTGTAATCCCCTACCCCCCTGGACCCACCCTCACACCCCTCCTTTCCCGTCCCATTTGTCCACCCCTGCCCCTTACCCACCCCCACCTTGTTTGTGGCCCTCCCCCACCTTGTATATATTTTGTAAATAGTCTTGTAAATAGTTAACTTTTATATGTTTTTTCAATACAGTTATTTTGATATGATTACTGTGGTGGTCTCTGATTTGCAGTGGGCTATAGGTGCTCAGCTGCAGTGGTGTGCATGGCATCAGGGGTGGTGCGGTCATGGGTATGTGCGTGTGTCCGTGTGGCGGTGACTATGGTATTGGGGTAGCTATCAGTCAGTGTCTGTGGTGTGCGTGTTGTTCCCTGTGCACTGGATAACTGTATGCAGTGGTCCATGGTGCGTGCTCTGTGTCCATGGCGCCCCTGTCAGCCCGTCCATGGCCTGTGCAGCTGACACACATGCATGTCTGTGACCTGCACGGTCCGCTGGCATGTCAGTGGTGGCAGTCCCTGCAGAGCAGCCACTGTACCCGTCACAATGCTGGGTTGTCTCCTGTCACTGGTGTGGTGCATGTCTGCCTCACGTGACACTGTGGTCTCCACAGTTGTTGTCCCACCTCCATGCTGTGCCTTGTGTGTGTTGCAGGGGATGTGCACCGCTGTCTGTGACTTGTGCTCCGGGCGACTGATGGTGGTGTACGGGTCCACAGTGCCTGCGCAGGGTGGCTGGCACTCCAGTGCCATGGAGGACTGCAGGTTGTGTGTACACAGTTTACATGGGCCCACACTGGGGGCTTGGTTGCCCCACTACTGCGTCCCTGTGTTGTTGTGCCCTTGGGTATGGGTGGGTGTCTGTCCATGCACTGTGTGGCATCCAGTGTGGTGCATGCTTCCACGCACCACTGTGGGTGTCTGTGCTGGCTGTTGTGGCCAGTGCTGGGTCGGGGTGTGTCACTGGAATACTGGCCAGGGTGCTGTACCACTGGTGGTGGTGTCTGGGGCAAGCCCCTGTCCCGTGTGGGGTACCTCATGTGCCGACGCATGGTTGGTCTCTCAGCAGTACCTCGGGGGGACTGTGCGTGGTGGCACTGTGTATGCCATTGTTGCATTGCTGTGTGCTGCCACCCGCTGATGGGTGCTCGTGGTGGGGCTGCCTTGCATGGTTCTGTGGTGCATAGGGTTGCAGTGTCACAGTGGGGGTGGTGGCATGCATGGGGTTTCCTGCAGTGGTGGTCGCTGCTCCTGGGAAGGGTGTCTAGGGGTCACGGTGCAGGGTGTGCTCTGCACTGGGGGATGGTGTGGCACGGGGTGGTCAGCCCTCCTTGTGTGCCAGTCACAGCTTGCCGGGGTGTGTGCTGGGGCACCATGGCCCAGCTGTGGGTTGTTTGATTGTCTCCATGGGCCGGTGGTTATTCCAGCCCTCCCCCAGTTGTGCAGTGCATGGGGTGTGGGGGGACAATGTCTGTTCTGCTGTGTGTTCCTGTGCCCATCTGTGGCATGGATGGTGGGCCTCTACCTCCCTGGTTGTGCAGTTGCATTGCTCTGTTGCTGGGGGGCATCCCTGGTTGCGCTATGGCGCCTCTGGACTGCTCAGCTGCACATCCCTTGTTGCGCTATGGCGCATCAGATCTGCTCAGCTTCCCCTCCCTAGTTGCGCTATGGCGCAGGTGGTGCGATATTCAGTCGTCGGCTGTAGGCGCAGTTTGGCCTGCTCCGTTTTTGAATATCATGCCTCTTGAGCATGGGCGCAATGGACTTGCGCTTACTCCTGCTATTGCGCACTTTTTGGGCGCAGTTTGAATATCTGGGCCCCTGTGTATATCTCTAATGAATATTAATGACATATGTCCTGTGTGTATCTCTACTAAATATTAATGACGTACACCCTTCATGTATTTCTAATGAATATTAATGTTGTACACCCTGTGTGTATCTCTAATGAATATTAATGACGTATGCCCTGTGTGGATCGCTAATGAACATTAATGACGTATGCCCTACGTGTATCTCTAATGAATATTAATGCAGCATGCCCTGCATGTATCTCTAATGAATATTAATGATGCACGCCCTGTGTGCGTCTCTAGATTAGAACTCTACTATAAATACTTGTTGGCAGGCTGAAACTCTCCAGATTCAATTGGTCTATCAGAATGTAATGTTCTGCTGTCTGTTACTAAAGCTTTAGAAAGTACTGCCCTTGCCGCTGCCTTTCATTACAGCGTGGATGTGTGTTTTATTGACCTTTTACCCTAGCCAGATACTTTAAATCAACAGAGATATAGAAACGTACAAATATAGTGGCAGAAAAATAAGAACCTGAGAACCATAAAGTCAGCACAAAAGGCCTGAACCCCTAGTGAATGACATGAATAATAATAATAATAAAGTTACGCTGTATTTGCTGATTTACATGTTTGTTTTTTCTGCTAAGTACCTCTCCTCTGAGTCATGTATGAAATGAGCCTTGGCTCACTGTGCCCTCTGGGGCACCAAATATTAACTATAAATACAAACATACATACATAATTCAGTATATTCTGAGGAAAAATGCATGGATTTCATGAAAGATACAATGCATCATTTGGCCATTGGGTGGCACTGTTTGACCACTGAGTCACCTTTTCTCAGCAATATTTATTAGCTTTTGGTAACCAGGTAAGTGCATTAGGCAAATGACCTGCCTATTTTCAAGAATGACCCGGGAGCGTACAAAAATAATGCAGCAGAATTTACAGAGAACAAGACAGGTAAAACCATGCACAAATAACAGGACCACATGCAGGGAAGGTCAAAACATAGTTACAGTTGAAGTAAAACACCCACGTAGGAGTGTGTAATAAAACAATGACAGGTCGAGCGGTACACAATATAATGGCCACACATTTAGCTTATAGATACTATATAGCAGTTAATATTGGCGCCTGATATAGTTAGCGCAATGACTCTAATTGTACATATTAGCGCCTGATATAATTAGCACTCAGTGTTTACTACTGGGGTACAGTTAGCATGGCAAATTATGTTAGCAGTCTGTTTATATTAGCGGGTCTTTGCTTTCAGCTAATATAAATGGAAAGCTAATATTATCTACTGTACAGTATCTTCTTTGCAAAAGAAAACAAACAAACTGCATTAATGCCCCAGTTAGGGGTTCAAGTTTATACCTCCCCACCCCATCCCCCAAGCAGCAAAAGAGAAACAAAATTGGGTTTGGGGACTCTGGGGTCATGGCAAATCAGTGGTGGGGTCTTCCTTTGGGTTGTCAGCCCTAATTCTCACCCCTTTCTACAGCTTGTAGCCCCCTGTCTGAAGTACAAGGTACAGCTTCAACCTAGGGCCTCATAATGATACGTACTTCAAAGGTAGAGAGGTATGTCTTGTCACATGTTGCCAGTACAATCTGTTGTAGCATTCTTCACACAGGGCCCTGCATGGAGAAAGGAGATTTCAGTCTAATCTGACCTTGTTTGCGCAGGGAATGGGATGGGCATTATGGTTGACAACCCCAAGGAAGATTGCACCACTGATTCGCTTAGACCCTGGAGACTCAAATCCCTAACATTTTTTCCTTTTGCTGTTTGGCGGGGTTAGGGTTGGAAATCCTAACGTCACATTTCCCTACTTTTGTGACATTAACTCAAAACCTAACTGGCGCATTAATACAGTTTTTTTGCAAGGAATGTCCTTTCTTTTTAAGATGGTAGAATTGTATCCTCCTCCCTTTGGGACCTGCATGAACACATGCAGATATGCAGGGAAGACTATCTGCCTACAGAAGTGCATGGCCCTTGTGAGCCCTGCACTTCCATGCAGTGATGGATGTCAGGAATACAAAGGGCTGTCTGGTGGGTTGCGGAAGCACAGGGCCCTTTGTTCCTTGCGCTTCCATGTGGCCACAGATACAGACGCACATAGCAGAGAGTCCATCTGTCAGCCAGTACACAGGGCCCTCTGCCACCCATGGGAGCACAGGTGCAGGGACCCATGCCAAGAGCAGAATTTTCTTCAGTATTTTAATTTATTTCATTTGTTTACGGGGTTAACATATGGGCCAAGGCCCTTTTTCATATGCAACCTGAGGCTGTTTACAAAAAACAGTCACAAGAATAAAAAAGACAATGCACAGATTGCTTGTACACTTTCTTAACACAGACATAACTATATGGTACCCAGGCCCATGCAAGTAACTCTGCAGGTTTCATTTCCTGACTGAATGTTGCACAACAGTGCCACCCTCCCACCCTCGCCCCATCCAGCTGGGTCACTGAGTTTACACCTGAACTCAGCTCACCAGCACGGGGTCACAAAGCATACCTGCTGAGGTCGACTGGCACAGCACACAAAGTTTCTTAATAATTATAATTTTTTTTTAATTTGACCCCAAATTTTCAAGATAGTCATTTTATGACTCCCCTTATAGACATGACATGTATCATTTATAGTATATTGGCCAAAATGTCATTTCATACCAGAAGTGCGAAAACACATCTCATCCAGGATTTAAAAAATGATACTTGCCACGTTTATGAGGTGGTGGGAAAAAAAATGGCTACACTAAAACTTTGGAATCAAAATATTGAAAATTAGCCAGGTTATGAGTGAAATGTTGAAATATTGCAACTTTGACACATAACTTGGTCATTTTATCATATACATTTTCAGCATAGCCTTCTTATGATCCCACCTCATGAACCTGGTAGGTGAAAATGTTCAAATCTCTGCCCAAATATCATTCCATGCCACAGGTGCAAACACACATTTTGGTCAGGATTTGAAAAATTACAGCTGTCCCACTCATGAAGTGGTGTGAAAAAATTGCTATGTTGAAAATTTCAAATCCTGCCCAAAAGAGAATTTCACAAAGTGACTACAAAAGAGAATTTTGCAAAGTGACCACTGTCGTGTCAATTTGAGCAGTGAACTGACTTGGGGAGCTCATCCCATGCAGGGGATAGAGCCCCCAAATTCAGTCTAGGTGAGGAGGACTGTGACATTCTGCCCCCTGCTTATGGTTATATGTATGATATTTGTATTATAAATAAATGGTATGTGTATGTGATTGTCTGCCTGGCACACAAGTCAGCCAGTGTGTGAGAGACTTGACCTTTGACCTCAGAAGTGTCAGTGTGAGTGAAGCAGCAGGCTGTCATGACACTGGTCAGTGAAACCACTAATTAAAGACGTCCTTCCAGAGGGAGAGTTTATTACCCTTTATAACCTGCTCTTGCCTTTGAAGCTGGAAACTAAATATGAATTTTATGACCCTAGCAGGAAGGGAAGTCATTTGACTGATCCTTTATGGTTTTCTCACCTTGCAGAGAACTACTGACAGATTGTGGGGTTATGAAACATCAAAGGGAATGTTTTGATCAAAGAGACTCATGTTTTGGGAAATTGCTAGTGGCTGATTTTCACCGTAATAACATACTGTACATCCTTGTGGATATCCACACTGAGATTACAGATTTATCACAGATCTAACTGTGACATCATGGGTGACATCACCAGGAGGTGGAGAAAACTGACTTTTGAATATTGCTTGCTCTGAGAAGTGTGCAGAAGGACTCTCTGAAAATCAAAGACACACTTAGTCTGTGGACTGGTAACTAGGCACTTTAGAAAGAGATAATTCAGCTGGAACTTCTAAGTATTTAGCAGGCATGAATGCTGAACCAGTGTTTAATTCTGACAGCTGTTAAGGGCTTGAATGTGTTTCTAATCTTGAAAAAGGTAAGAATATACCTAGGTCGCATACTGAGTCGTAAGGGTACAATCGGAGAACCTGACTGGGTGCCACTGGGTGAAGGATTGTACTGCATCCTCGAAGAGGGCACATATCTGAGCCTGTAAACTGGGTATGCTAGCATAAGGTTCACATTTTGACCCCCAGGACTCGAGGCTGGTAGGTGATTCGGACCCACAACAGACAGAAGGGTTACCCTGTTTGTCTCCTGTTCACACTATTGCACTTCGAGGTTGGCACTGTGGGAGCAGAGGGCCTGACCTGCAGAGTGCATTTGTGACAGATTTGGTTGGCAGTGGTGCAATTTAAAAGTATTTGGTAACATGAGCATTAACAGTCCAGTGTGTCAGATTAATACCGTACAGCTCACATGCAAAATAAGGCAGTGATTTAAAAAAAAAAAGTAAACAGAACTGCCAGTATATCATTGTGCTTACAGTCCAAGTTCCCTACCTGTTTTATTTTTTTTTAGAGTGCGAGTTAGTGTAGCCATAGTTAGGGAAGAAGATGGCTTCCAACTACAATGAGCACACTGCAGACCAACTGAGGCAGTTGTGCCAAGAGAGATGTGTCCAGCACAAGGGCTGAACCAAAAGGCATCTTGTTGTGACTTTTGTAACAGCCAATGCACAAGACCTCGAGTCACAGTGTGTGACTGAAAAGGACCGAACCTTGGGAGTGGAGGGGGCCAGAGTCCAGTGCAGTGTCCAGATCCAGAGAGGAGAACAGCAGTGCCAGTGCAAGCCAAGGGCTACAGCAGCAGGGGAAGGTCACCAGCATTCTGGAGCCGGAAGGGATCAGGATGCAGATTGAGTTGCGGAGGATGGAGCTGGAGTTTGAACAGAAAAGGTTCGAAGCCCAGCAGCAAAGGGAGCTGGAGTTCCAGAGAGAAGAGAGGCAAGAGCAATGAGCAACAAGAGAGAGAGAGTGACAGCTTTAACGAGAGGCAGAGAAAAGAGAGTGACAGCTTTAGTGAGAGGTGGAGTGAGAGCAGCAAGAAGCTGAGTGAGAGGCCAAGCCAGAAGAGAGTGAACGCCAGAGGCAACATGAACTAGAGAAGCTATGACTCCAAACACCAGCACCAGAGCAGGTTAGTGGCCTGGCATTAACTGTTACTCCAGGACTGGGTTACAAATTAAATTCTAAATTGATAGCTGAATTTAAAGAGGGAGAAGATATGGATGCCTTTTTAAATTCCTTTGAAAAAGTTTGCATTCAGGCAAATATTCCTAGAGAGTCCTGGAGCTTCCAGCTATCCCCGCTACTTACCGGAAAAGCTCGGGATGCATTGGGTCAAATGGACAATGAGGACAATAATGATTACAGTAAACTTAAAGCTGCACTTTAAAAAAAATATGAGCTAACAGCAGAGGCATACAGAGTTAAATTCCATGAGCTCAGGAGAAGCCCTGACATGAGCTACAAGGAGCTAGCCACTAAACAACATCAGTTTTTAAAACGGTGGGAAGGAATTGAAGCAGACTCTGTAGAAAATATTGAAAGTGTTTTATTGATAGAGCAGTTTTTTGGGGTATGTCCAGCAGAGCTGAAAACCTGGCTGGAGGACCGAGATCCAAAAACAGCGCAAGAGGCTGCTGAACTCTCGGACCACTATGTCATGAGTAGACCTGCTCTGAGAGGGAATGGGGTAGGCGTGACAGCGCAGAAAGGGAAAAGCGCACCTTCAGGGCAGCTAAAACCCTCTCTGCCTCCACCGAAACCAGGTAGCCCCAGGTTACAAAGAAAGGATTTACCTGAGGAAAGAAATGAATGTTGGGTTTGCAAAGAAACTGGACATATTGCAAGGCAGTGTCCCAAAAGGACAAGCAGTGTGTCACAGACCCACTCAACCGGTCAGACCCTCTACTCCCAAAGTGCCAACCTCTGAGTGCAGTCTCGTGAACAGTGTAACAGACAAGGTAATCCTCTTGTCTGTTTTTGTGAGTTTGGATCAACCTTTGGTCTCACGTTCTGGAGGGATTCAAACTGTTAACCTCTTGTTAGCATACCCAATGCACAGGCACAGATATATATGTCTTCAGGGGGCCAGATATCTTTGCCTACGGGCACCTAACCAGGTATTACAAAATGAACCCTTTTAGAACTCTATGTTAGACCCAGAGAAACTCTTAAACTGTTTCCCAGTTTGGTACACCCATAAACTCATGCACCGTGTCAGCTTTAAAACCATCTAACTTCACTTAAAACCAAAGAAATGTTTCAAGGCACACCAGGCAGTTTCTGTTTTTTAAAATATATCTTTACTAAATGAAAGGTAAAATAGTAAACAGTAATATACAGAACTCTTATCACAAAAAACATACAGGTCATTAAACAAAAAGGGTGTAAAAGTGCACCTATATTTCCTTATCCACACAAAATACTTATCTTCTAAAGACTTGATGTTGCTGCCTCAAAGTCAGGTAAAGAAGTCATTCTATGAAACCAGAATCATAGTTTTTAAAAGCTGCTTTCTCCAGCCCCCTGGATGAGGTCACTGTACTTCCTCCCTATCAGGATATTATTACTAAAAATATATCTCTGCAGGAAACAGGATCCTTATAAGGCAGTGAGATCCTGTTTTTCTCAGCATAACATCAATTCTCAAATGACACCTCTTTGATGAAAAAGGGTCTTCCTGATCTTCACAGATATCAAAGCCTTTTTAATTTCACATAGAAGTGTCATACCCTGCTTTCCTTTCCTGTAAATGTTGTAAAATGGATACGTTCTTTCCTGCCAACTCGGCTACTGATAATAGAACTAGCTAAACAGGATGTCCCTGATTTTAGGTACCTTTTAACCCTGCAATTATCTTGGGCTTGCAGGTGTTCGATTTTTTTATCTAAGTTCCTGTGTGTGTGGTCATCTCACATACTGAGATCTTGGGGGGGGATATGTGTGTGTGAGTGAGGGAGGTCACTCCAAGTACACTGGCATTTCCCACAGACAAATTCAATACCACATTTCTGTTATTTTTAAGAAATAAAAAATGATACAGCAGTCAGAGCTGGCTGTTTATGTCACACAGAGCACAGAGTGGTGCTAGGGAAAGAAGTGGGCTGTCTGTGTGTCCCTGAAAGCATGCAAGTAAACATGAGGGAACACATACACCCACTCACTGCGAATCGTGTACAGACACATGGGTTAAGGGCCAAGGGGGCATCCCTGACTTTGGTAAAAGGGGATTTGGTAGAGCCTGGTCAGCTTATACCCAATCAATTATTGTACATTTTTGTATGTATGTTTTCTATGTGGGTCGCACCTGTAAAAGGAACTAGTTTTCCAGTGTGCCTATCCGTTAAACGAATAAACAAACAAAGAAACACAATTTGTAATTGAACAGGGAATTGCTGGGAAGAAGAAAACTTTGCCACTCGCTAGTGTCCTCCTAGACTGGGGTGAGACAGGGGGGGACTGTGCAAAAGGTTGCCATAGCAGAAACTTTGGCTGTCGATGTATTTATTGGCAACAATCTCAAACGGGATGGTGTGTACAATTACCCGCAGTCAAGCGGCAAAAGAAAATTGTAGTTCCCTGGATCCCATAGAAGCCCCTGTGGAAAACACTGGGAGGCTGGTTCCCCAGCCTGTGTCTCCTGATATGGAAAATAATAAAAGGGGGGTAGAAATTCCCCAGGTAGCAGTTCACAGAACAGCTATGGACGGTTACTCCGAGGAGGAGAGTGTGACCCATAGTCAGAGGGTTAGGGATGGCAGTGATCCTAAATGCCCTGAGACTAGAGCTAGGAACCCTAGCTTAGACACTGACGGGGACCTGTCCCATGCCTTGGGACTGTATAAGGAGTTTGCAGCTGCTCAGAAAAGTGACCCTAGTCTAGAAAAGCTGAGGGCTTGGGCAGACTCTAATGAAGCACAGGGAGATGGTGGGAAACATAAAGTTTATGGGGACAATGGACTGCTGTATATGCAGGATGCTAAGACGGAGGGGTGATAGGCAGGCAGCTTGTCATTCCCCAGGGGTACTGTGAGCGGTTGGTCAAGATTGCACACGATATTCCCATGTCTGGTCATCTGGGAATCGCGAATTTCTACTGGCCCAACTTCACCTAGCAGGTGAAGGAGTATTGCAGGACTTATTACCGGTGCCAAGAAATAGGGAAGGCAGGTAAGAGAACCCAAGCCACCCTAATTCCTTTACCCATAGTGAAGGAGCCATTCCAGAGGGTGGGAATGGATATTGTGGGGCCTTTAAATATCCCCAGCTCCTCTGGGAAGCGGTTCATCCTAACTGTGGTGGATTATACCACCCAGTACCCAGAGCCAGTCACCCTATCCTCACTGAGGACAGACAAAGTGTCAGATGCCTTACTAGGAATTTTCTCTAGTGTTGGGTTTCCACAGGAGGTTATCACCGATTGAGGGGGTTCCTTCATGTTGGACCTGATGAAATGTTTGTGGGAGAAGTGTGGAGTGGTACAGAGATGCACGACACCTTATCATCCATAAGCCAATGGGCTTGTGGAAAGAGTTAATGGTACCCATAAGTCAGTGCTTCAAGCGTTTGCTAAACAGCATGGGAGGGACTGGGAGAAATACCTTCCCCACCTGTTGTTTGCATACAGGGAGGTGCCCCAAGAGTCGATAGGGTTTTCCCCCTTTGAGTTCTTATATGGACACAGGGTACGTGGGCCCCTAGACTTGATCCCGGAGGACTGGGAAGGCAAGCACGCCACCCAGGAAACTCCCATAGTGGATTATGTCCTTAGATTTAGAGAAAGGCTGAAGGAGCTTATGGGGACAGCCCAGAGCAACCTGGCAGCTGCCCAACAAAAACAAAAGGTGTTTTATGACTGCAGAGCCAGAGCTTGCTTGTACACTGTGGGTCAGGAGGTCATGGTCCTAATCCTGGTCTGGAAAGACAAGCTGCAGGCCGAGTGGGCAGGACCACACAAAGTAGTCAGACAGAAAAATGATGTAAACTACATTATAGAGTTACCTGACAGGAGACATACACAAAGAATGTACCATGTCAACATGATAAAGCCATATGCTAATAGGGCTGACATGGTGTTTGCAGAGTGTAGTCCTGGGGAGGGGACGGATGAAGGAGACCTCCTTCTGGACTTGCTGGAGGAAAGTAAGCGGGAGTCCTCTGTGGAGGCAATTAAAATGTAACCCCAGTTGACCCCGGACCAGATCTAGGAAGTAAGGGAGGTTTTAGCAGACTTTGCCCCACTGTTTAGTGCCAAGCCTGGACTAAACCCCTTAGTGACACACGATGTGGAGACAGGGACACAGGAGCCCATATGGCAAACTGCATATCGGGTGTCCGAGGCTGTCCAAAAGGATATTAAGAGAGAGGTGGAAGAAATGCTGGATTTAGAGGTAATCCAGAAATCCCACAATCCCTGGGACTCACCTGTAGTCCTTGTTCCCAAGCCAGATGGCTCTACTCATTTTTGTGTGGCCTATCGTGGACTCAATGCAGTCACAAAGTCTGATGCCCACCCAGTGCTACAGACAGATGAACTCCTGGACAAGTTGGGAGGGGCGACATACCTTACAACTATTGAATTGACAAAGGGATATTGGCAGGTAGAGTTAACTGCCAGAGCTAGGGAAAGGTCACCCTTCATCACTCCGATAGGGTTATTTGAATTTAAAGTAATGCCTTTCCGAATGAAGAATGCCCTGACCACTTTCCAAAGGTTGGTGAACCAGGTGTTAAATGGTGCTGAGGAGTACGCCGTGGCGTACCTGGATGACATTGCCATCTTTAGTGCCAGCTGGGAGGAACACCCTTCCCACCTTAGGGAAGTGTTAGGCAGGATACAGAGGGCTGGACTTACTGTAAAAACTGAGAAGTGCCAGGTGGCCATGGCTGAGGTGGCATACATCGGGCACGTTGTAGGCCGGGGACAACTCCATCCTAACCAAGCAAAAATAGAGGCAATCAAGGCATGGCCCAGACCAGAAACACAGAAGCAGGTCAGGAGTTTTCTAGGGACAACAGGGTACTATAGGAAATGTGTACCAAATTACAGTGCCCTGGCCGCTCCCCTATCTGTCCTGTTAAAAAAAAGGATGCCTAATAAAATTACCTGGGAACCAGCCTGTGAACAAGCCTTTACAATACTAAAGGAGGCACTGTGCAGTGCTCCTGTATTGACAAGTCCAGACTATAGTAGACCCTTTGTAGTCCAGACTGATGCCTCAGTAGTGGGTACTGGGGCAGTGCTGAGTCAGACATCCAACAAAGGAAAAGATCACCCCGTAGTGTACCTGAGTAAAAAGTTACTTCCCAGGGAGCAGGCTTACTCTACTGTGGAAAGATAGTGCATTGTGATGGTGTGGGCCCTAAAGAAGTTAGAGCCGTACCTATACGGGCAGCATTTTGAGGTACAAACTGACCACAACCCCCTGGTTTGGCTGGCACAAATGGGTAAAACAAATGGTAGATTATTAAGATGGAGTCTTGTCTTGCAAGGGTATGACATGACTGTCTCACAGAGGGCCAGTGCAGCCAATGAAAATTCAGATGGACTGTCATGCCAGTTTGAGCAGTAAACTGACTTGAGGAGCTCATCCCATGCAGGGGATAGAGCCCCCAAATTCAGTCTAGGTGAGGAGGGCTGTGACATTCTGCCCCCTGATTATGGTTATATGTATGATATTTGTATTATAAATAAATGGTATGTGTATGTGATTGTCTGCCTGGCACACAAGTCAGCCAGTGTGTGAGAGACTTGACCTTTGACCTCAGAAGTGTCAGTGTGAGTGAAACAGCAGGCTGTCATGACACTGGCCAGTGAAACCACTAATTAAAAACTTAGTTCCAGAGGGACAGTTTATTAGCCCTTATAACCTACTCCTGCTTTTGAAGCTGGAAACTAAATATGAATTTTATGACCCTAGCAGGAAGGGAAGTCATTTGACTGATCCTTTATGGTTATCTCGCCTAACAGAGAACTAGTGATGGATTGCGGGGTTATGAAACATCAAAGGGAATGTTTTGATCAAAGTGACTCATATTTTTGGAAATTGCTAGTTGCTGATTTTCACCCTAATAACATACTGTACATCCTTGTGGATATCCACACTTAGATTACAGATTTATTACAGATCTAACAGTGACGTCATGGGTGACAACACCAGGAGGTGGAGAAAACTGATTTTTGAATATTGCTTGCTCTGAGAAGTGTACAGAAGGACTCTCTGAAAATCAAAGACTCACTTAGTCTGTGGACTGGTAACTAGGCACTTTAGAAAGAGATAATTCAGCTGGAACTTTTAAGTATTTAGCAGGCATTTTGTTTGTTCTGTAATTTCCCAATTATTTTGTTGAATGTAAGTAATTAATGTATATGTTCTGTATTTGGTATTTCATCTATTTTAAACTTTTAGTAAACAATACTTTCTTTGAAATTCTGCCTGTGCTTTTTCTCAGTTTCTTTTGCAGGTGAATGCTGAACCAGTGTTTAATTCTGACAGCTGTTAAGGGCTTGAATGTGTTACTAATCTTGCTAAAGGTAAGAATATACCAAGATCTCATATTGAGTCATAAGGGTACAATTGGAGAACCTGGCTGGGTGCCACTGGGTGAAGGATTGTACTGCATCCCCCGAAGAGGGTACATATCTAAGCCTGTAAACTGGGTATGCTAGCATAAGGTTCACATTTTGACCCCCAGGACTCAAGGCTGGTAGGTGATTCAGACCCACAACAGACAGGAGGGTTACCCTGTTTGTCTCCTGTTCACACTATTGCACTTCGAGGTTGGCACTGTGGGAGCAGAGGGCCTGACCTGTGGAGTGAGTTTGTGACAACCACGAAATTGCCTTTTGGGCCAGGTTTGCATATTTCTACTGTACTTGTTGATGAGGTAGGGTCCCAAAAAGGCCATATTGAAAATTTGGTGTACAGATCTTAAAAAATGACAAAACTATGAATAAAAGTTCAAACCTCATTGAAATACTTTACACTGGACTTACCTTATTTTCTCATATTGCAGTCGCTGGTTCCAGCAACAAGACATGTCTTCGATCAGAGAGTGGATCTGCGTCATAGGACATGCTCAGGTGGGTGAGTGTGTGTGTGTGCTGGGCCTGGGGTGGTGGGTAATGAGTGGGAGGTTGGGGTGGTGGAGTCTGATTGGCAAGGGGCCCTTTTTCTTTTTTACAGGTAAAAAAACAACAAGGGACAGTTTTCTTTATTTCAGTGGACTTGACACTGTGGATTAAGCACCCCAGTGTTGGGCTACTGTTTAGTGGCACTGTGGTGGGCACTCCAGTGTCTCCATGTGTATAATGGGAAGGGGGTGGGGGACCTGGAGGGGAAGGGGGTGAAGAGAAGCGGTACCATGGGTGGGCACCCCGGTCTGCTTATAAAAAGGTAAAGTTAAATATGGGAAAGGGGGCAGGTGAGTTGGAGGGTAAGGGGAAGAAAAAAGTGGCACCAGGTGTGGGCACCTCAGTCTGTTATTGATATAAGAAAGATAGATACATAGATTGATAGCTCGATAGACAGACAGACAGAAACAGAGAGAGAAGGGGATCACTGGCTTACTGCTTCAACTGAAGCCAGCAGCACAATTCCAGTTGTGGCTTTAGAATTTAAGAAATTCCCGCTGTTCTCATACTGGGAATGTGGAAGAATGGCTTCCCTGGATCTATGTTGTGGGATATGTTCACGTGAGTGAGTGTGGGGGTGAAGGGAGTTCTGAGTGGGAGGTTGGGATGGGATGTGTGGGGGGGTAGGATCAGTTAGGGACTATTTTCTGTTTGCACAGGGTTTCAATGGTATTGGGATGGAGGAACCTCATATTCACTGGCTTTGTCTTCAAGACATTTTTTTCTTCACTGGTTATTGGTACTGGTTCTCCCTTGTTTTATTACAAAATTATTTTTAAGTGATTTCCTTCTTATTCTTGAACTTTGATTATATAATCTAGAATACTCCCTCTTACATGGGGGAGTGGGGTTCTGGAGTGTTACAAGTGTGAGCTCCTCCTCCCTTTTGATGGGTTTTTTATTTGCTGGGGGTTGGAGACCCCATAATTTGTGACCTCTATTTTGCTTGCTGTGAATGGTCTTTTTGTTTTTGAATCTCTCATAGTAATTGGGGGCATTGACTTCCCAGTTGCGAAAGCATAGGTTGGGATGGATCAAGGGCCTACTGGATTTGGTGTTCAGGTCTTTGGGACCTCGGTAGGGTGCTTTTTTTATCTGTTGGTTGAGTTTCATTTGTTCTATTCATTGGGTCGGTCATTACATTTTTGGGGATGGTTTTTGTGTGCTATTTTAAATGTTTTATATTTTTTGGGGTGGTGGGATGCTTATATGGGGAGGGGGGAGTGCTGCTACCCCTAACTTGTGCTTTTATGTACAATGACACCTGTGGTTAACTGTATTTCTCTTTGGTTTGTTATGAGTAATCATTATGTTTATGTATCCTGGAATATTAAAGGTGCTCAGGAGGTCCGGAAGCAGTATATGGTATTGAAACACCCAAAGCAGTTAGGGGAGGATATTGCTTTCTTGCAAGGATCATATTTAATGATGGATCACCTATCCCTTTTTAGACGTGAATAGGGCTCTGTTTATGGAACTGATAATAGTACCAAAAAGAATGGGGTTTGCATTTTGATTGCTAGGTGTCTCTCTTTTCAACTTATCCCTGAACATTGGGTCTTGGAAGGGCATTGTATTTTTATTTTTTGTAGATTTGGGTTGCATGAAATATTGCTGGGTTCTATTCATGGCCCCCCCACTACAGATACTCCCCAGTTTTTTACTTACTTGGCGATGTTGTTAGCCTCATATGCCCACCTTCCCATGGACATTGTGGGGGACTGGAATTTAGTTTTTCAACCCGATATAGGTAAACTGACCCTGGTGCAGAAAGGTCTTTCCCCTGCGCAATGTAGTTTAAGAGAATTCATATACCTACTGGGTCTTACTGACCCCTGGCATATGTTACATCCTTCTGACTGGACGTGCACTTTCTGTTCCTCTCCTCATAATTCTTTTTCTTGTTTAGATTTTTTCCTCACTAAACAGGAATAGGTTTCTGGGGTGGTGGACCATGACATTCTGGAAATGGTGTTTTTAGGCCATTCCCCGGTGTGGTTGGCATGCTGTACTTGGGGTGGCACTGATAGGGGTTTTGTTTCGTGGCTTGCAGTTACTTCATGATGACATGGTTGTGGATTTGTTAGACCAGTTCATTCACACTTTTTTTGAGACTAACGCTGCTTCTGGAGTTCCTCTTGATTTGATGTCGGGGCGGGGGGGCTATAGCTGCCATGCATGTGGAATACATTTGCCTTGCCGCTAAGAAGGTTAAAGAACGTTGGCAGCAGCTGTGTGATCTCTTGGTTTGTATTAGGGCCTTGGAAGCTTCTTTATCATCACCACCACAGAATCTACCTGGTTGTTTCTTAATTCTCTCCCTTCTAAATATCATTTATTGCTGGATGACAAGGGGGACTTGGCAATTTTACGTACCAAGGCATATTTGGAGCAGGGGGAGTGGGCGGGTTAACTTCTGACTTCATGACTGAGGTGGCGGACAGCAGCAGGAAGCTTCTTGGGTGGTTTGTGGGCTTTATATGCCCAGTACTAATGCTCTCGTTATGCAGCCTAGGGAAATAGTGGAGGTTTTTCGGAACTACTTTGAGGGGTTGTACTCCACTTCCCCAGTCACCTCTGACACTCTCAATTTAATATCACAGTATTTACAGGGAGTGCCTCTCCCACGGTTGTCAGAGGAGCGGAGTAATTCTCTTGCTAGCCCAATTACGGCAGTGAAGGTTAGCTGGGCTATTTCTTCTCTCCCTGTTGATCATGCTCCTGGTCCCGACCAGTTCCCTATTCATTTTTATAAAACTTTTCCAGATGGCCGGCCCGGTGGCGCTGAGGGTTGAGGCGCGGGACGCCACACCTCGGGCCCCGCCGGCGACCTGGGTTCGAGACGGACTCGGGCCACGGGGCTTGATAGGGGAAGGAAGGATCGAAAGGCCCCGCGACGGCTCTCCTTCCTTCGGGTGGTGAGGGGAGTATGCGGCGCAGTGACACCCAGCTGGAAGCTGGATGTCTAACAGCGAGCGCATCTGACAGGGGGAGAAGCCGCAGACATCTGCACGTAAAAGTGCGCGGACGTCATTGCACGTACGGATCTCCAGGGGCATACTATATATACAAAATAATGGGACTCCACCTCTATGAAGCCCTCCCCGTGGGTCTCTTCCGTGTCGCCAATCCTCCAACCAGTTACTAGGACTGCGGGCTGGAATATGGGGAGCCAGCTCCGCGGCCTCATCCTCTGGGGGGTAAGCCAGGGGTGACCGGAAGATTTGGCCGGCATGGAGAGACCTTGGGGGGCCGTGACCAGGGTGGATACTTGGCGAGAGGATCCAAAAAAAAAAAAAAACTTTTCCAGATGAACTTACTGTGTTCTTAGTAAATGCGTGTAACGTTTTATATGCTCGTGGGCTCATTGATCTCTCTCTCTTTCCCCCTCCCTCTCCCTCTCTCTCTCTCTCCCGCCCTCTCTGTCTCTCTGTCTCTCTCTCTCTCTCTCTCTCTCCTGCATTATTCTTTTGCCCAAACCTGGCAGGGATGACCTTTTGCCCTCTACTTACCGGCCAACTTCACATATCAATACAGATTTCACAATCTTTGAGAAGATTAATCTTGCTCATGGATTACAGTGGGTTTGGGTCAGTCTTATTGACCCCAAACAAGTGGGTTTCATGAAAGGCCGACATTCTAATGATCACATTTGTAAACATTTTCACCTGATTTTGCCCTCCGAGGAGATCAGCGTGCCTGCGGCTCTGGTTTCATGGATGCTAAGAAAGCTTTCAATAGGGTGTCCTGGTCCTATTTGTTTGCATTGCTCAGGGCCGATAATATCCCGGAGGATTTCATTCAGTGGGTTTGCATTCTTTATGATAAGCCTTCTACGACTATTTTTTGTAATGGGGTTCTCTCTGCACCATTCCCTATCACTGCAGGAACTCATCAAGGTTGTCCCCTTTTTCCATTTCTTTTTATTTTGTTTTTGGAACCGATTATTTTGAAATTGAAGAGGAATCCATGGATCCAGGGCCTTTCTCTGGGAGAAGTTGCGTGCAAGCTCTCAGTATATGCGGACGATATATTATTGCATTTGTCTCAATCGTTAACTTCTGTTCCTGCTGCCTTAGCCAAAATTGCCTCCTTTGGGACTATTGCAGCCTATAAGTTAAATTTAGGGAAAACTAAGGTATTGCCACTTAATACCTTCATAAATAAGGCTTTTATTGTTTCTTTGGGCCACCAGTGGGAATCTAAGGCAAGTCAATATTCAGGTAGTTATATTTCCTGCTGTCTCTCTGCTTTAGGTAAACTTAGCCTGGAACCTTTATTGGGTAATGTTAAACAGGATTTGAGGAGATGGACTATGCTCCCACTCTCCCTTTGGGGTCGGCCAAATGTGATTAAAATGAACGTTCTTCCTCGACTCTTATATCCCTTGGGGATGTTAAATATTATTTTGTATCATAAGTAGTTTCTTTGAGTTCAGTCATTGCTCTCCAGCTTTTTCTGGAAGGGTGGGATTGCGAGGAGAACATATTTCAAATTTGCATTTCCGACTTCACGAGGAGGGTTGCGAGAAACAAAAAAGACTGCAAAGAGACCAGGAGGATTACGAGAATGATAGGATCCTGGTCTGGAAGAAGAGAGACAGGAGTAGAAGCAGATTGAGAGTGCGCTTCTTGGAGAACAGTCCTGGTTACAATACATGCTTGAAAGGGAAGGAGGCTTTTTTAGGAAAACAGCAGCAAGAAAAGAACAGGACGGGCAAAGATGTGGAGGAAAACCAGACGGGGGAGATGGGGGAGAAAACACAGTCCACGGCAAGAGAGTTACTCAGGGTGGGAGGGGGGAGAGGATGGGGCAAGAACTCCAAGTCCTAAACCTCTCAAAAAGAGACGTGATGGAGACTGAGGTTTCAGTCCTGAAATGTGGACTTTCCTTTTTTTTCAAATTTAAAAACTTTATTTAATAACACGTAAAACAGAGACAAAGATAACAAGTTACCATTACATTTTACATTTGGAATTTCCACTCCCCCCACTCCCTCCCACCCAACCACCGGAGTGTAACCCAAACTTAGTCAGGAGTGTGGTTAATGATAGCACGTTTGGTATGCACCTAACTACGCTAAAGAGTACCAAGAGGTACAATCGTTCTTATGTAGAGTGGAGAAAGTGAACTCTGACCAGTATTTACACAGTTAATAATGTATATAGCGGTTCCCAGATAACGTTTATATTTTGTAGGTTTGTTAGATAAGCTAGCAATGAGGCACTCAGCTTGCAAAGATGTGAGAGATATCTTGGTGTAACCAGTGCCGAAGAATAACCTTCTTAGCACATAGTGATGTTAGAGCCATGTGGGCTTTCTGATTGCTCATCAAGACCCCATGTAGTCACCCACAATACAAAGTTCAGTGAGAAAGGCATCAGAGACCCCTAACAATGGATTCAGATGGGACCGAATTGAATCCCAAAAGGGGACCACTTTTGGGCAGGTCCACAAAATGTGATAAAGGGAGCCAGGTTCTTGGCCACATCTGGAGCAAAGATTGTTAGGGAGCCGGCCCATCCTGTGCAGTTTAATAGGAGTGTAGTAAAGGTTGTGAAGAATCTGAAATTGCATCAGGTGATACTGGTTCCATTTTGTTAATTTGTATAGTTGGTTCCAGATGATAGGCCAATTCCTGGAAGTTGCAGTGGCCAGGAGAACACTATCCCAGTCATAAACCCACGGACCTTTATTAGGCGCTAAACAGTTTTGCAGTGATCTATAATAATAAGAGATAAGATGAGGAGGGGGTGCTGAAGAAACAAATTGGAGAAACGTGGACTTTCCTTTGTGCCTACCACTCAAATCAATCGTTTCCAAGTACAAGTGGATCTCTAAATTGTTTCGAAAAATCAAACTGAGATATTTTTTTCATCAGAAGAGTGGAATCACTTTAGCTGGAACAGACATGGGGCTCACAGATGTGCAATCCAAATTTCAGGAGGACACTGATTACGTTATTAATGAACTGGGAATTGGAGCAGTGAGCAAGGCTATGATTTCAACACCAGTTTCTGTAAGTACTACAAATACAGACTTGTCATTGTATGAACTTTTTGCCAGTAGAATAGGAACAGTCTCACTTAATTCCAGAAGATGGCAGCAGAGATACACAAGCCAAGCAGAGTTCTCGCTGCAGCCAGTCTATTTCACTAGAAAGAAAGAGATTGTTCAAACCTAATTCTACTTTTATGCCTCAAGTTCAAAACACAGCAACATCAATGTTTTAAAAACTTGTACTTAAACAAGTAAATTAAATTCAAGACAAAGCAAGTCATCCTAAAGGTAATAATCTGAATATACTAGAGAGAAAGGCATTGCATGATTTAATGAAATACAATGATATTATTTATTTATTTTATTTATTTATTCAATTTCGGTAACCGGGTAGGCTCACTGAGCCCTGAAGGTCCCTTTTCAGGGGCGACCCGGATTTAGTTACAGAGGTATACAGGTACAACAAAGGAACAAGTGCAGAGCAGTTCAAGGAGAGTAAATACATGAATAAACAGTGCTGACAGTGTACCAAAATTAGTATATAGGGGATGCCATTTGACAAATTACAGGAATATGCTGGGGTAGGAGTGTAGCAATCAGGAGGGAAAGTACTACTTTATACAGCAGTGCATGTCTAGGCTAGTAGGGACCTGGCCTAAGGTTGACCCCCTTATTGACAGGAGTAGACGCTAACTTCTAGTAGGTGAGCATGAAGTCCCTTATGGAATTTTTCAAGGGAGGCGGTGTCCTGAAGGAGGGGAGGAGGCTTATTCCATAGGGCGGGGGCCGTGGTGGCAAAGGATTTACTGCCGGCTGTGGTGCGAACCCTGGGTTTAACTAGAAGGTTACGCCCAGTGGTTCATAGGGTACGTGCTGAGTGCTTGGGGACCAGGAGACTGGCCAGGCTGTCAGGGGGATTGCGGTGTATGAGCTTGTATGTGTTGCAGAGCAGAGAGTACTGAAGGTGACCATCTAGAGAAGGCCATTGTAGGGACGCAAGGGCTTCGCAATGATGCCATCTTTTGTGGGACTGTGACGCAAACCAAGCTACTTTGTTGTAGAGAACTTGTAGCCTGCTCGTCTCTTGTTTAGCCAACCCTGTAGAACAGGGGCAGCAAAGGTCAATGTTGGAGGGAGTACCCTGTTGGCAATGGTGATTCTAGACTCGGGGATGAGCTGGTCTTTCAGGCGGTACAGCAGGCCCAGTTTGCGGTACATTGCTTTAGTTACCTGGTCCAAGGGAGGTCTGAGGGTAAACCCTTGATTCAGGGTTAGCCCCTAGTATTTGCGGGAACTCACAACCTCGATGCGGCTGCCTGTGGATGAAGCCAGAGGGAGCAAGGTACTACAGCCTGCGCCAAGGTTTCTCTGACCAAATAGCATTGCCTTGGTTTTTGTGGTGTTTAAAACCAGCTTATTCTCAGTAAGCCAGGACTCTAACTTGGCAAAGTCAGCTTGCAGATGGGGTCCCAGATCAGATGGGTTGCTCGGGGACCAGTAGATAACAGCATCATCTGCATACTGAACGACAGAGCTGCCTCCACAGTGGGAATTAAGATCATTGATGAATACCGAGAAGAGGAGAGGACCCAGGATGGAACCCTGAGGCACCCCCTCACTTAGGGGGAGTGGATCTGAGGTCACAGTATTCCACCTGACCTGCTAGGAGTGACCAGATAGGTAGCAGGTGAAACAGGTAAGGGAATGTTGAGCCATGCCAAAGGAGGCCAGTTTGGATAGGAGGAGTTTGTGGTCCACTAGGTTGAAGGCTTTAGATAGATTGATAAAAACAGCTCCTGTGGGGAATCCTTTGTCCATGGCCCCTAGGACGTCAGCTGAGACTTTTGTGAGGGCTGTATCAGTGCCATGGTTCTGCCTAAAGTAGTGTTGCGTGGAGGCTGGTAACCGGTTGGCCTCAAGGTAGTCACAAAGTGCCTCTGGAAGTTGTAACCAAATTTAAATATCTAGGTATCTGGATCGACAATAAATTATCTTTCAGTGACCACATCGAAAATGTCTCTAGAAGGTTAAAAGCAAGGTTAGGTTTCTTCTACAGAAATAGGCCCCTTTTCCCCCTTGAAACTCGAAACAAACATGCAGGCCACTTTTTCTCTCCCCTACTCGACTATGGCGATGTAACTATTCCTCCACCACTCTTGCAAATCTAAGTAAACTGGACATCCTTTATCACCATGCGTATGGTTCATTACCAGTTCCCCTTACCGTTCGCACCACTGTGACTTATATGCAGCTGTTGGTTGGACATCCCTTACTACTAGACGCCTGCTCCATGCTGGGCTATGGACTCTTAAACTGCTCCTGCAGAAATTGCCAAGCTATCTCTCTTCCCTTATTAGTATCTCACATAGTGCATACTCGTTAAGAAAATCTGACTTTATTATGCTTGACATACCAAGGACGTGGACTTCCTTTGGTAAACGTGCTATTGCGCATATGCCTTCCTCCATTTGGAACCAATTACAAACCGTACTGAAACTAACTAGCACAGTTTCAATAAACTTCTACAAATCGCTAAGTTCAGCCAAAATAAAAGACACCTGTAACTGTCATTAAGTCTCTTCCTTCCCCATGTGTGCCATATTTATCCACTGGTAAGGTATAATTGATTTGTCATATTAACTGCTTTCCTTCCCTTCTACTCCTGGTTTTATTCTTGCTTACGCTCCACTGCTACTCTATCAAATCACTCCTCCCCATATCAGTTGTGGACTGTTGTTTGTTCTAGCTGCCAAAATATTGTATATGTATTGCACACACCAGTCATCATGTTTCATTTATCAGTATGCAACCTGTAAGTCGCTTCCTGTCTCATATCAATGTTTACCACCCTGCGTCACCCTATGTGGTACCCTTGTATGTATATCCAGCCTGTATCATGTAACGTGCATTTCATGTATATACTATTATTACCTATCTGTGTTTGTACTTTAAGTGTTTATGTCACAGGACCTCCTTGTGAATGAGCTTGCTCAATGGAGTTTTCCTGCAATAAACTTGAACTTTGAAACTTGAACAGTATACTAGTCTTTTCTGAATCTCGGCCAGAGTGCAAAGCAGCGAGATAGGCCTGTAGTTACCAATGGATTCCCTAGGACCCCCTTTGGGGATAGGGATCACAAATGGCTTGTTTCCAGGTATGGGGTACAGTACCTTCAAGCAGGGATCAGTTGATTAGCCATGTGAAGGGTAGAGTGATGGCAGGTGCCGCCGCCTTTAGTAATTTAGAGGAGACGCCATCGGGCCCGCCAGAACCTTTGTCTTTGATGGTCTTTAAGAGGGGTATTACCTCTTTGACCTTTACTAATCACAGATGAAAGAGCGGCCATGTGGAGCAAGGTGTCTCAGAGCAGGGGGGCTCCGAAGGGGTAGGTGTAAGACTGGACTTGTAGCCATCCAAGTTGGTGAAGTAACTGCTGAAGACAGCTACAATTTCGTGACTATCATTAGACATCAGGCCATTGACTTCAATAGGGCCAGAGGAGGGGTTCTTGTTGCCCTTTATCAGGCCACTGACTTCAGTCGGGCCAGAGGAGGGGTTCTTGTTGCCCTTTATCAGGCCATTGATATGGGACCAGAATGACCGTGGGTTGGTCAGAGTAGTTTGCTGGAGAAGCTTGACATACTCTCTTTTAGCCGTCTTAGTGGCGTGCTTGCACTCATTCCATTGTTTTTTATAGGACATAATGTCTGCAGGCAGGCTGGAGTATTTGTAGTGCTTCCATGCCTTGTCCTGGTTTACCATCAGAGATTTGAGCTCAGTGGTAATCCATTTATGGCAGCTTCCTTTTGTTCGGAGTTTCCTAAATGGGGTGAACAGGTTAGCTGCAGAGCTGAAGGAGTTTTGGAAGAACTCCAAGGCTTCGTCTAGAGTTGGGAGGAGCCGTATGGGGGTCCAGTCGAAGTTGCTGAGGTACACATTGAAGGCATCCTCCGAGAACTTGGAGTAGTCTCGGGAGGAGAGTATTCGAGGAGGGACCCTGGGAGAACGATTTTTCCAGATGCAGAAGATGGGTGAATGGTCACTAAGAGCATCCGCCATGATACCAGCAGACCGAATGTTGGAGGGGTGTGACACTAGAGCCCAGTCGAGGGTTGTGTGGTTCCCCGGTTTGTAGTTGGCCCTGGTCTTTTCAGAGATGATTTGTTCCAGGTTGGTATCTAGTAGTAAGGCCCTGAATTTCTGCTCAGAGTCCTGTGTCCAGTTGAGATTGAAGTCCCCCAGGATCAGGAGTTCAGAGGAGACCACATCAGCAAAGGCCTTAGTAATGGTTTCCAGGGCTTGGAGGGCCACCTTTGGAGGGTGGTAGAGACAGCCGACCGTGAGGTGTTTTGTGTTGCTAAGGGTAATTCTAACGAAGACTCATTCACCGCCTGAGTGTTCAGTGCTGGGTAGGTGGGCAAGGGCTACGTCAAGGGAGTCCCGGGCATATATGATTACCCCACCCCCTCTTTTGCCTTCACAGTCCTTGCGGAAGGAAGCGTAGCCGGACACTGCCACCTATAGTGGTAAAACCTGCAGACAAAGGGGGCAACATACTGTAGTTGTCCTTGACATGGAACATTATAGTAATATTGTGATGAGACCTTTAGATGGCAGGGACAGCTATGTTAAAGGAATACACTGGAAAAGACGCAGCTTTCCCCAGACACTACATAAACTCTCAATTAGTGCTTTCAGACAGTAATGATTTAAAACAGCTACCCACAACTTCCACTTTCTGTTGCTGGCAGCCACATCTCACGAGCAGTAGTGAGATTTCTGAGCTCACTGTATGCAAATATGTCTGTCTGACCTCTGCTATTGGTTGGCAGGACATATTAGCATAAAATGAGCTCACTGCTACTCATGAAATGGTGGCTGCCAGCAATAGAAAGTGAAAGTTGAAGGCCACTGTTTAGATCACTAAAAAAGCAATTAGAGGTAATTAAAAAAAATATTACTGTCTGAACACTCTAATCAGACATTTTTGTAGCTCCTGGGTAAAGCTGTGCCTTGTCTAGTGTTTCCCTTTAAACTCCCCTCTAATCCAGTGAGTAAATACAAAGTGGAATTGTCCCATTTATTACAGGAGTGGGTTATGAACGGAGATATTTCTGAAAAGGAACTAGAGTTTTTAAGAAACGAACACCCTGTAACACCTAGTTATTACATTTTGCCTGAGAGTCACAAGGACTTGCAGGACCCTCCTAGAAGACTAATAATTTCTGGAATCAATTCCCTGACAGAGAAACTGGGCAAATTTGAGGATTATTTCCTCCAGAGATGTGTGTTGAAGTTCAAATCATACACAAGGGACACCACATGTCTTGAAAAAAATTATTAGAATTTGAATGGAAAGAAAATATGACATGGGTATGCACTGACGCAGAGTCTTCGTACACACAGATTAGACACAATGACTGTATCGATGCCTGCAGGTATTTTCTTGAAAAGGAAAGTGATGTGGAACAAATACCCGTTGAATTCATATTATCAGCTACACAATTTATACTCACACACAAGAGCGCTGAATTCGCAGGGGGACATTATTTGCAAGTGTGTGGGACTATGATGGGTGCCTTAATGGCACCGTCTTATGCCAACTTGCTTCTGGGCAGGTGGGAAAATGAGATTGTCTTCAACCAGGAAGTTAACCCATACCCGCCCAGGATCAAGCTTTGGACCCGCTTTATTGATGCCATTTGGCCATTTGGCAGGGGGACCCACTGGAGATTGAGGCATTCATTAAATGGATAAATGTAAACAATCTAAATATGACATTCACATCTAAATCTGATACAGATGCCATAGACTTCCTGGACCTGTCACTACACAAACCTGGTTGTGACGGGGAAGGGTCCGGACCAAATGCTTTAGAAAAACAACAGCCACCAATTCACTGTTGAGGGCAGATACTAACATACTAAAATGCCAGCAGAGTAGGCCCCATTGTCTATCGAGTCTGCTCGAGAGTCAGTACCCTTAATGGGTACTGCATTCATCCTTCTGACTTCTCTCTCCACCTCCCTTCCCCCAGCCAGGTTCCCCCGCCCCCAAACAGGTAGCCCTCCTCTTCATCCCGCTCCTGTACCTATCCCAGCCTCTTTTGAACCCTTCCACCGTAGATACCTCCACCAGTTCCTCAGGTAGTGCATTCCATGATTCCACCACCCTCTCAGTGAAGTATCGCTTTCTCCTTCCCCCCCCAAGTCTCCCTCTCTCCAGCCTCCAACCATGCCCTCTGGTGGGTCCTCCCACCTTCCTCTGTAAGACCCCCTGTAGGCATACCTTATTTACCCCTTTCAGATACTTGAAGACCTCAATCATATCCCCCGTCTCTCCTCTCCTCCAGTGAGAACAGATCAAGCTCCTCAAGTCTCTCCTCATAGGTCCTATCCCCAGGCCCCAGATCATCCTGGTTGCCCTCCTCTGAACTGTCTCCAGGAGTTGAATATCTTTCCTGAGTTGCGGCTGCCAAAACTGCCCGCAGTACTTGAGGTGCGGTCTGACCAGGCAATTATACAGTGGCATGATCACCTCCCTGTTTCTTGAGGTGATCCCCCTGGTATACAGCCCAGCATTTGACTTGCCCTGGCTGCTGCCCTCCTACACTGTTCCGAGTTATTCATTATGGTATCTACCAGCACCCCCAAGTCCCTCTCCCCACTTGAGACCTGCAATATGTCCTCTCCTAGGGTGTACTCCTGACCCGGGTTCCCTTGACCCAGGTGAAGCACCTTGCATTTGCCGGTGTTGAACCTTAGTTTCCACGTACATGACCATCCCCCTAGAACATCCAGATCCCCCTGCAGGGCAATCCTACCCTCCTCCAGATCCACCACTGCCTCCAGCTTAGAGTCGTCCGCGAAGAGACTCATTTCACTTCTGATGCCCTCCCTGATGTCGGAGATGTAGGCGTTAAACAGGATCGGTCCCAGAACTGATCCCTGTGGGACCCCACTGATAACCCCCTGTGGGACGAGACTACTCCTTCAACCACCACCCGCTGGGTCCGACCTGATAGCCAACTACCAATCCACCTGATTGTCCATGCCCCCAACCCCATCCTTCCCAACTTATCCAGAAGACCAGTGTGGGGGACCGAGTCAAACGCCTTGCTGAAGTCTAGGAAGATGACATCAACTAACCTATCCTGGTCAAGCACTACTGCCACCCATTCATAGAATTCCACAAGGTTGGTTTGACACGACCTGCCTGGGACAAAGCCCAGGACAAAGCCCAGGACAAAGCCCAGGACAGAGCCCGGGACAAAGCCCGGGACAAAGCCCGGGACAAAGCCCGGGACAGAGCCCGGGACAAAGGCCGGGACAGAGCCCGGGACAGAGCCCGGGACAAAGGCCAGGACAGAGCCCGGGACAAAGGCCAGGACAGAGCCGGGACAGGACAAAGCCAGAGACAGAGCCCGGGACAAAGGCGGGACAAAGCCCGGGACAGAGCCCAGGACAAAGCTGCCGACAGAGCCCAGGACAGAGCCTGGACAGAGCCCGGGACAAAGCCGGGACAGAATTTGGGACAGAGCCTGGGACAGAGCCCAGGACAAAGCCCGGGACAGAGCCCAGGACAAAGCCCGGGACAGAGCCCGGGGCAAAGCCCGGGACAGAGCCCGGGACAGAGCTCAGGACAGAGCCCGGGACAGAGCCCAGGACAAAGCCCAGGACAGAGCCCGGGACAGAGCCCAGGACAAAGCCCAGGACAGAGCCCGGGACAAAGGCCGGGACAGAGCCCAGGACAAAGCCCAGGACAGAGCCCGGGACAAAGCCAGAGCCCAGGACAAAGCCCAGGACAAAGCCCGGGACAAAGCCCGGGACAGAGCCCGGGACAGAGCCCAGGACAGAGCCCGGGACAGAGCCCGGGACAGAGCCCAGGACAGAGCCCGTGACAGAGCCCGGGACAGAGCCCGGGACAGAGCCCAGGACAAAGCCCGGGACAAAGCCCAGGACAGAGCCCAGGACAGAGCCCGGGACAGAGCCCGGGACAAAGCCCGGGACAGAGCCCAGGACAGAGCCCGGGACAGAGCCCGGGACAGAGCCCAGGACAGAGCCCGGGACAAAGCCATGCTGGCGATCATCCAGGAATCCCCGTTCCGCCAGGAACACCCCCAGCCTCTCTTACTGTGGTCTCCATCAGTTTGCCCACCTCTGATGTCAGGCTGACCGGTCTGTAGTTCACCCGCTCTTCCCTCGCTCCTCCCTTATGTATGGGCACAACATGTGCCTCCCTCCAATCCTTTGGTGCCTTCCCTGTCTGTAAAGAAGTGTTAAAAAGGGCCACCAGGGGTTCGGCCAGGTCATCGGCCAATTCCCATAGCACCCTCAGATGGATTCCATCAGGACATAGGGATTTGTCCTTTTTTATGGACCGGAGGGCTTCCCACACCCTACCAAAGGGGATTTCCCCATCCATACTTCCGTCCCCCACAGCCGATCACTTGCTCCCCCTCCTGAATGCCTTAGTTCCCTCAGCCTCCACTGTAGCAAGCGGTACCCTACCCTGTAACAGTTCTGCCTCTTCCTGGCCCTGCAACCCTTTTGCCTGCAACTCCCCCTCCTCCTCCCTAGTGAAAACTGATGCAAAGTATTTGTTGAGCACCTCTGCCTGTTCCCCACCTCTTCCCCCACCCTCCCCACCCTTAATCTACTGAACCATCCTTTTACCCTCTTCCTCTCCCCAATATACCTAAAGAACCCTTTCTGCCCCTTCCTGATCCCCTGCGCCAATTTCTGTTCCATCCCCGCCTTGGCCTCCCTCACCACCCTGGTAACCTGCCTGGTCATGCGAAGACACTTATCTCTATCCAAGACCTCGTGTGATTTCTTGAATCTCCGGTAGGCAGCTCTCTTTTCCCTCACCACCTCCTGGACCTCCCTGGTCCACCAACATGGCATCCTAGATCTACCACCTTTGCGTCTCACCCTCACACAGGACCTGGTAGCCTCCTGTAGTCCACTCCTGATGATTTCCCACCTACTTTCTAAGTCCATGCCCTGCCTTATCCCATCCAAGTGTTCCCTAAGGATGTGTCCCATGCGCCCGAAGTCCACCCTTCTAAAGTCAACAAGCCTCATCCTTGTGTGATCTGTTCCACTCCCCCGGCTACCACAAACCAGACCATGCCCTGGTCACTACCAGCTAGGGGGTCCCCAACCTCAATATCCCGAACTAGGTAAATGTCAGCCAGGACCACATCCAGAATTCGGTCCTTCGTCATTGGGTCAACTACCTGTTGCACTAGAAAAGTGTCCTGAAAGACATCCAACAACCTCTGCTCCCTGGCCACGGGGGATGTCATGGTTCCCCAATCAGTCACAGGCATGTTTAGATCCCCCAGTATTACCAACTCATCCCCTTCCCTACCACAATGATCCTTGAAATTTGCTAGCAGACAATCCTCCAGATCCTCCGCCAGCATGGGGGGTCTGTAGACCACCCCCAGCTTGACTGCCCTGTCCCCCGGGGTCTGCATGGTGGCCCACAAGACCTCCATGCTGTCCTCCAAATCTTCCACCTTGCGTATTCGGTTGCCATCATGGACAAACAGCGCCACTCCTCCCTCTCTTCCCCCCACCCTGTCCTTTCTAAGCACAGTATACCCACTTAGATTAAGGTCCCAATCATGTCCAGTGTTGGCCCATGTTTCGGTGACAGCTGCCACATCTACATGGTCTTCTACTAGCATTGCCTGAAGCTCCGGCATCTTGTTGCCCAAGCTCCTAACATTTATCAGAAAAATTCTCCAACCCCCACCTCTACCCCTGTATTCCCCCCCAGAGCGTACGTGCCTCCACCCACCAGTTGCCCCAAGTACACCTTCCGTCACCCTAATTTGGGACCTGCAAGGAACTGCCTTGCCGCCCCTGCCTCCCCCCTTCATAAGTTTAAACCCCATCTAGCCTGTATGACTTCAGTCAGTTTCTGCTCGAGTACCTCCTTCCCCTCTGAGTTAAGGTGAAGTCTATCCCTAGCATACAGCCCCTTGTCCTCCTAGGTTACCCCCCAGTCTCCCACTACCCCGTATCCCCGAGCTTCTCCCCACTCTTTGAGCCATATGTTAACCTCTCTAATTTTTTGCTTGTTTTCCAAGCTGGCCCTTGGTACCGGCAGGATCTCCGAGAAGGAGACCGAGCAGCCGTTGGCATGGCAGGCCCTGACCAGTTCTCAGAACCTAGCCTGGTTCTCCAACACACTATTTCCTGCAATATCATTTGTGCCCAGGTGAACCAAGATATCAGGAGAGCCCCCGCCTCCCTGAGTCAATGACTATAGCATGTGCTCAGCCTTGTGCACAGTCAAACCAGAGATGCTCTTGATCCAGATAGGACTAGGTTCTCCCCCTCTGCCCCTCCCAGTGTATACCTCTAATCATAGAATCCCCTAGCAGGACCACACTAATGCCTACATTTTTCGTGAGGCCTCCCTCCTTGCAGGCCACCTTACCAATATCCTCCCCATCCCCTCTCCCAGTGCTGCCCATTTGCTGGGTGGTTGCCGACCCTGCCATGTGTGAATCCCCCTCAGCCTTGCCCCTCATTCTCCAACACCTTCTCCCACCTGCCCCATCTGCCCTAGGTTCTACCATGCCCCCATTCCTGACCCCAGCTGACCCTTCTATTCCAGTCCCCCCCCCCACCCCACGGTCCTATCCGCATCAGTCCCCCCTTCCGTATTATTCTGGTTCCTTTTTGGGGCTTCTCCCCATACCTTTCCTCTGACTGCTTCCCTACCCGCTCCATTTGGGCCTGCTGTTTCCAGCTAAGACGTGCACTGTGGTGTCCCAGCTGTAACTTTCCTCCCCAGAACTTGTTCCGTTTGCCCATGTCCCTCTACCCCCCAACCCCTGGTGCTTCCACAGCCCCTACTTTGACCCCATCTTCTTGGTCATTACTCTTCCTCCCATTTATGACCCTCAAGGGCCCTATCCCTAGGTCACTTGCAGGCTGGCTATTTTTCTGTCTAACCATGGCCACCCCTGGGCCCAGGGTGTCCCAGAACCTCACTTTGGAGTGCTCCCAAGGGTTCCCTCCCCACACCAACCATCCTTGCTCCCCTCATGGGAACATTCCCCATGTCTACCAATTTCCCCTCCCCTGCCTCCCCATTTGGTCGCTCCTCACAGACATCCACCTCCCACAACACCTCCAGCATTGGGTCAAGGGGCACAAATCTGTTCGCTAGTTCAGTACCTTTAGTATTCCTATTGCTGTTGGCAGAGACCTTGTCTGAGCTTTGACCCAGAGTTTTTGGCATCCTGCTTCCTCTGCCTGATCCAACCACCTCCCATTGTGACCCATTCATTGCAGACACCCTGCCTTCTGTCGCAAGATCACCAGTTTCCCCCCTAAGACTGTCCTTACCCCCCATCCGCTTGTATCCTTCCCTTCCTCCTCCCTCCTCCAATGCCCGACTCTCCCAAATCGCAGTCCAAAATCCCCTGTGCACCCATCCTCCCTCCCCTTCTGATTGTGGCCCTGTCCTCCTTCTACATCCCCATCGACCCACTTGCTTATCCCCCTCATACTCAACTCCCAACTCAGCCTCATTATTTCCTCCTTTAGCTGTGTGAGTTGTTTACACACCAAGCACCCCCCCTCTTCTAGGTCCAATTTAGAACCATGGCTGTCCCACACCCACTACACCCAACCATCCTGCCAAAGTGGCCCTCCCCATGGCCACCCTCCAGTTATCCTGCCTTCCCATACCAGGCCACTACCAACAAGCTGTTTCCAGCTGCTCCACAATTTACTTGTGCCCCCCACCAACTATACCCCCTGTCTTGTTCCACAATTCTACTTTGTGCCACCCCCACCAACTATACCCCGCCTAAACAGAAACCAAGACCCTTATGACAGTCCCCTCTCAGTATCAAGAATAGAACATAGACACACTTGAGTCACTGTTGTATTTCCCATCAGGATTAGGCCCCCCCAAGGCAGAAATAGTCACTGTTGCAGTTCCCATCAGGATTAGGCCCCCCTCCAAGGCAGAAACAGGACCCTTGTAACAGCCACCCCTCAGATTTCCCTGTTGCAGCCCTACCCAGAACTAGAACTCCCGCCTAAGCAAAACCAGTACCCTTTTAACAGTACCCCCTCAGATAACAAGCATAGATCTAATGCGATCAAAATACATAACAAATATGCATAACCAAGACTCTTATACAGTCCCCCCTCAGGTATCAAGCACTGATCAACATAAGCAGAAAAAAAAAGTCTCAATTTAGCCCCTGTTGTAGTTCTACCCCAGAAAAACCCATCAGCATTAACAGTCACCTTTCAGCAATAGAAGCAGTCACCTTTGTCTTGTAGCCCAGGTAGGTCCCTTAATTCCAGCCAGGTAGATCCTTAGATTTCAGCTCCACCCAGGTATTTTCCTTGGCCTTCCTGGTGCTCCACAGGTTCCTGAAGTAGCGAATTGCCACCTCAGCAAGGGCCCTCAGCCATCAGGTCCTCCGATGCAGCAACAGGTCTTTAAATCAGAGGATCCCCAGTGCAGCAACAGTCCAACTGATTTTCAGTCCCCGTGAATGAGAACAGCTGCTTCAGCATCCAGCTTCCCAGTTAATCCACAGCCTATGCAATGCTCCGTCATGCCCCCACAAGCTGATCCTTGTCGTACCCCACCAGCCAATCTTTGTCACCCTTGGCCACTCCCTCCTTATGGTATGTAGGTGGATCTTCTCCTTTGGCTTACCAAGCTCTGCCGTACACTGGCATTTAATAGAGGCGGGGTCGGGTGGGTAGGAGGGCGGAACAAAAACTTGAATCCTCCTCCGTCCAGCTCGCTTCTTTCTCCTTGCTTTCCAGGCCACTGTAGCCTGAAATTACAGCTTTTTCCACGCCACCTTGCTGCCAGAACCTCCTGGCTCTCCCAACTGCCAATGTGGATGAAAATTCCTCCCTGACCTCTGCCTGCAGCTCGTCCAGCCAGCCAGCTAGTGCACACCCGACTAGATTAAAAAATTCTATCCCTTATGGTCAGTTCCTCCACTTACGGAGGAACTGCTCAGAACATACTGATTATTTTACACAGGCAGAGGAACTAAGGGAGAGGTTTATTCAGAGGCGGTACACGCATCAAGTAGTGAATGGTTCTATGAGGAAGGCATTTCATGAGAGGAGGGAGGATTTACTCAGGGACACTCCAAAACAATCCAACATGGATGCTTCCCCAGTAACCTTCATAACAGAGCACAATAACTGGTCTGGGCAGATTGGGAACGTGGTATATAGGAATTGGCATTTACTACATACTGGTCCTGCACTTTCAGAAATTATGGGTGATAAACCTAGGATTACCTTTTCAAGAGGTCCCAATATAACAGAAAAACTAGTGCACAGTAGATTGCAGCATCCAGACCATCCAACACATGGCTTAGCACCAAACCAAAGGGTGCTTTTAAATGGCAGAGGTGCAATGTTTATTGTTACTGCAACACGGGTAAAATATTTACCCAGTCTAGTACTGGCAAGGCATTTGAAATAAGAGAATGTGTCTCGTGTGACACCACATTTGTGGTGCACACACTATGGTGTCAACGTAAAGCCCTGTACATAGGTAGAACTACAAGATCACTTAAGACCAGGATCCAGGAGCATGTTAGGAACATCGGTAATGCCACAATATACACCCCAGTACATTTTGCACAAAAAATATGGTTCAGACCCTAAAGGACTAAAGTTTATGGGGACTGAATGGTAAGCCCCGCTACAATATGGGGGGGTTGGGGGACTGGGTGAACGAACTTTTGAAAAAGGAAAGGAAGTGGATTTACAGGTTACAGAGGCCCGGATATTCAAAGGGGTTGCGCATGATGCAACAGAGCTGCGCCGGCGCGAACCTTTACAGCGCCGGTGGATATTCAAACAGCTGCTAGGTGCAGCAAATTCTGATGCAGCTGCGCGCATCGGTAATGTATACGGCGCAATGCAGGGGGCGTGCCCATGCATATGCGGCACATCCTGATATTCAACCCGGGATGTGCGGCGCACATGCTGGCACAACTGTGCATTGCACCGCATAGGGTGGCTCAGAGTTTTTTATTTTATTTCATTTTTTTTTCAATTGTTTAACCAGGAGTAGCACACTAAGCTGAAAGCTTGTTTACAGGTGTGACCTGGGAGCACAGGGAAGTTAAGTGACTTGCTCAGGGTCACACAGTATGCAAGTGAGGGCTGTGGGATTCAAACCCAGGTCTCCAGATTTGCAGCTCAGAGTTTTAAACCACTGCGCTATACTGCTTCCCATTGAGCCCGTGAATAGGAGGAACAACTCCTGGCCACCCACAGGTGGGCTGCTGTATTGCAGGGTGCAACACAGCAGCTGTCAGCCGTGGGTGGCCACCTGCCCACCAAGAACACTGTCCACAAGCACCCATATCTTCCTGGTAGTGTAGTGTAGTGGTACCCCCCTCCCTCCCATTTCCGCGATCGCTGTGTAATAGTATGCACTACATTCCCTGGTAGTCTAGTGGTACCCCCCAGCCCCTAGTCCCGATCGCCAGTAAACATCCGAAAAAACATTCCTGGTGATCCAGTGGCACCCCCACCCTCCCACCCACACAGGACCCCTTGCCCACCCCGCTCCCCTGTCATTGGCAGGTGGCTGCAACCTGCCCACATACCACCTGGCTGCCCGCTGAATGACAGCTTACAGTATGTGCTGTAAGCCCATTGGTCCACACTGTGGACCAATGGGCTTGCAGGGCATACTGTACTAGACAGTCACAAATATTTTGAATGAAGGAGGGGGCCTGGAGGATTTCATCTTTGGAAGTTTTCATTTAGATTCCTTAGACTGATTGTGTGCATTTTTGTTATACACTGACTCTGTGTTGAAATCTGCACTTATCAGGCTCATGGTCTCATTTTCTTGGGGATCCTTGACAAGTATTTTTAATTGGCACTTACACTTGCAAGTGATACTATCATGCATCATGTAAATATATATATATATATATATTTATGTGTATGTTTATTTTGAGGCTCTTTTTCAACTTGCAGTTATACCTACTTTCAGGATTTTGTCTCTCATTATCTGTTCTTTAATACACCATATATAAACACCAAACATATTATATTAATGAAGCTAATAGACAGCTAACAGATCTTACATACTACAGAGAACTAGAAAGTGACCCCACTACAAGATATAAAGATGAACTGCGTGACTTAATCAGAACTTTTCCAGACCATGTCCGAGAAAAACTAACTGACCTCATCCTTACTGAACCCAGGCCAGGGACATTCTACATGTTGCCTAAAATACATAAACCTGGCAATCCGGGAAGACCCATAGTCTCTGGTAATGGTACCTTGACTGAGGGGATCTCAAGGTTTGTAGAGACCATTTTGAAACCACTGGTTATGGAAAGAGACAGTTATATCCAGGACACTACACACTTTTTGTGTGTACTTTCTGGTTATAAGAATTTACCACCTGATACCATTTTAGTGACAATGGATGTAACATCCCTCTACACTAATATTCCACACACAGATGGCATTGCAGCATGCCTTAAATACATACATGAGAAAGGACCGGAACAAAACATCAACCCTGAAGTGGTGGGTGAACTTATTGAATTCATTTTGACACATAACAACTTCACCTTCAATGGTAAACATTATGTTCAAACTATGGGAACAGCAATGGGCCCCAAATGGCTCCACAGTATGCTAACCTCTCTATGGCAGACTTGGAGGAGGATTTTTTAAGGCACTGTCCCCATAAACCACTAGCTTATTTCCGCTACATTGATGATTTGTTTATCATCTGGATGAAGGGCACAGATGCACTCAAAGATTTTCATCACAAACTTAATAACCTCCACCCTACCATAAAGCTTACCCTGGAGTATTCTACCACCAAGGTTAACTTTCTGGACGCCACAGTCACCATTAAGGATGGAACCTTACATACATGTATTTACAGGAAGCCAACAGACAGACAGAGATACCTGCACAAGAAAAGTAATCGCCCAAACCATACAAAAAAATCTGTCATGTACAGTCAAGCACTCCGATGTCACCGTATTTGTTCAAATGAGGATGACAGAGATACGCATTTGGCTATGTTGAAAAACACCTTTATTGAGCAGGGACACTCTTCCAGGGAAATTGACAGGATAACAGAATGGGCAATGCAAGTACTAAGACAACAACTACTTCAATATAAAGAAAAGACAGCTACAGACAGAATACCCTTAGTAGTCACATATCATCCAGACCTTGAACGTCTGCGTAAGATTATTAAAGACCTCCACCCAATATTTAGTGAGGATTAAACCCTTAATTGTATTTTTAAGGAACTCCCACTACTATCTTTTAAACAACCACCAAATGTATCCAGCCTAATTATTAGGAGCAAACTTTCACCAGAACAGAATACCATGTCACACAATGGCACACGGCCCTGCAATCAACACCCCTGTAAGACTTGTGAGCTCATTTCTTCCTCGGACTGTGTGGTTACATCACAAAACAGACAATTCCAGGTGCATGGGAGTTATACATGCATGTCACAACATGTTGTTTATTTCATTCAGTGCAAGAGATATCCACAAACAAGTTATGTTGGAGAGACACGCCAACAGCTCCACACTAGGATGAACTCGCACAGACATACTATTACAGCAAGGAAGACTGAAAAACCAGTGGGGCACCACTTCTCCCAGCCTGACCACTCAGTCTCAGATATGTCAGTAATGGTCTTAAAAGGAAATCTCAAAAACACACAACAGAGACGAGCTTTTGAGATTAAACTTATTTTACATCTCAATATGGTAGCAGATGGGATGAACGTCGATCTTGGTTTTATGGGACATTATAGAAACTGACATCCACAGACTTCTTCTTCTTCAGACTGGCATATTATAGGACTTCAGCATGTGTGGGATGTGGTTGCATGTGTGTAGGTATGTGTGTGGGTATGTGTTGTGAGATATGTGATATAGCAGATGTGGGGCTTGCTGTCACATTGAGGTAGGCCTCTATTTAGATATATGGAGTTAATAGTGTGTTATTATTCTTACTTCACACACATAATGAATATTAATTCCTCCTTACTTTTTATCTTTGCCCGTGGGTGGGATTGATTCCATTGCACCATATTCAGATTACCTAGCCTGTTACTGTACATACAGAAGTGTTATCATATACTGTCACATATAAAAGAAAAAAATTTTTTTTTAACTCTGTACATATTGGGGTGCGTGATCTCATTTGCATGGCGGACCTGGACAGATCTTTTTACAGTAGGCTAATATTGTAGTAATCTGTGGGTATATAGGTATGTTAGACCTCTGGTCTTACACACATACTTTATATTTACTTCCAGTTACCTTATCCTGGGGAGGGTGGCAGGTTTATTTCATGGTAGTTCTATCCAGAATCCTTGGAAATGTTACTATGCAGATAGTAGTACGGTTAAATAGTGTCACATTTTTGCTCTGTAGGTATTAGGAGACATGAGCCCTTTTACTTAGGATTTCATGACAAGTTGAATTCCTTTGGGGAACAATTGCAGTGACTGAAGTTAATATAGGTTCACTAGGGGAGAGAGAGAGTGTGTGTGTCTGTGGGAGAGAGAGGGGGAAAAAGAGAGAGAAGAGAGAGAGAGAACATCTCCTTAAAGCTAGGTATCCCCCCACACACATTATGGTGATGTGGGGTGGGGTAAGGTGTATTGTTTGTATGAAGAGGAGGAGAGAAATTAAATTTTTATCTCTTTTTCAGATTCCTTGGACACTTGTGGTACATCAAGTTGTTACATTCTCAGTGTATATTGACATCAGTACATATCAGGCTACATGGTCTTAATTCCTTAAGGTTCCTCGACTAGAGTTTTTTGTTTGACACTAATATTGTCAATTTATATTTAAATTATCATTTATACAGTCCTGTCACTACACTAGAGGGTTTTTGAAATTTCTTGGGCCTTATATCTAGCTTGAGAGTACAGCTAGGTTTTACACATCATGCAGTGTGCACTGATGTTTTTAAGACACCTTTACTGGTAAATTATTATCTATAATGCAGGCATTGAAACTTCTTGGAGCCCTAAGACAATCTGAGTTTGTCTTTAATCTGGGTGGGGGTTGCCTTTCAGTAATCACATCCTTATACAAACTGTGACACTCATAGCTTGATTTAAGAGTCATCTGCTCCAGCAGTGTTATCTTATGTCAATTAAATTTATATGCAGTAGGATTCTTTGTATGTGTGTTCCACCAAGCACCTTTGACCCGGGAACCCTCCTGGCTGAAGGCAGTATGGTACTGTTAAACTTCCCTGACATCATCTTCTGTATTTTTTAAATGAGTATTTTAAACCAATGGGGATTTTTTTCTGGTTTTTTCTGCATGATCTAGCTGTTAAAAGTATTGTACACTGTTTTCTAAACAACTGCCATTAGCTTCTGAAGAAGGACTGGTTGGTCTGAAAGCTAGAGCACTTTGTTCTTGTTGTTACATCTATGTTGGTCCATTAAAAGGTATCAAATCATTTGCTTCTGGATTAATACACCAGGACACTTGGAATGTAAGTTGTAACCTCATCTTACATGTATTAGAGAGAATGCTAGCCCAAGGTTTTTTATCACTAGAATGCTTTCTTAGCATACTGAGACATTTTAAAATTTATGTGAGAAGAACTCTCTGGTTGTTGAGAATTCTTGATAACCTTTGCCCTTCTGAGGCTCCTCGGTTAAAAGCATACTGGTGTTAATTAGCTTCTCTAACATAATCTTCTGTTATGTTTTAAATGTATATGTTAAACCAATGAGAATTATTTCTGTTTTTTCAACATAATCTGGTGTTAATAGTATGGGATTTTCAAAATAACTGCCATAAAGCTTCTGAAGAAGGACCGGGTAGGTTCGAAAGCTAGGGCACTTTCTTCTTTTCTGTAACATCCATGTTGGTCTAATAACAGGTATCAAATCATTTGTTTCTGGATCTGTTCTTAAAAGGGCCAATATGGCACCTACAACATTTTTTTGCACTTGTGGTATCTGGAACTGTACTGCAAACCAAAGCTTCCTAAATCTCACTGTCCATTGGTTTATGTCCAAATCATGCTCCACCACCATTTCTGCCCCACTTCCACCACCACCAGTCACTGCAGGAGTTACATGGAAATTATATGGAAGCAGACAGCCTCAAAGAGTCACACTAACAGAGGAAGTGTCTTAGTGTATGTGCTGGGCATGGAAGGGAAGCACAGTTGGGGAAAATATTGTGCAGTTCATCCAATCACTGAAAGCCATCTGGATATAACTTCCCTAAAGGTGGAAAGCTTCAGGATAACACACAGTGGCAGTGACCTGCCGAATGAAGTTAGTGATGGAAATTTCACTCATCCAGCTTGTTTTGCACATGCACTAAATCTGGTGGTGAGTCACGTGCTAGATGAACGTGCAGAGTTCAAATAAACACTATGGAGCGTTACTACATATGTAACAAATGGTGGCTCCCTATAGTGACTGGATATCGACTCCTGATAAAGTGCCGTAATAACCTGCTGAATTCTGTAATAGCTCAATCGTGGGTTATTGCTGCATTTTCTTCTTCGTACTCGCACTTCACTGAAGCTCAAATGAAAACACACTGCATTGTGTGACCAGGATGGCTGCTCAGACACACGCTCGCTCACACAAATACAGCTTACAGTTTCTTCCTCTCTGTTGAAACCTTTCACCAGATATTATAAAAATAATGCCTGTGTGAGGTTTGTCTCATGAGGATTTTTCACACACCCTCGGTGTGTGATAATCTCATATACTCCATGAGCTTTGCTGTCGGGGTTTATTAATTATCGCACACCATGGGTTTGTGAAAAATCCTCGTAACACACACCTGCACAGGCATTATTCTCTGTTTTCATCACGCCGCCAAAAGTGCTGAGCTTCTTTGCTATTACCAGGAGATGCATCGATGATTCTCAACACTGCTTAATTAGAAAGGTTTCCACAAGGTGAACCATGTGCCTTATTCACATGATGAGAGATGTACCTCAGCACCATGTAATTCATTCTGGCCATTCTTGCTGAAATGCTGTGGAGCAGCATTCAGACAAGCATAGCCCTGTAGTGCTGGAGGGGTGCTCCCTGAAGTTCCAGCGTTTTGAGGAGGGTTGCAGCTTGTAGGGGGCGGTTGAGTTGGGGTGACGGCGCCACTAAGATCATGAATAGGTCTTCCAACCCAAGTTCAGCTAAATATTGTTTCTGATAGTGCAAACATAGCTGAACTCCAGGAAGTGGTTCTTTTTGAAAACTGAGGGCTAGAAATTGGGAAAAAAATACGCAGTCTCAGAGTTGAGCCATGAGAATGGGCATGCACTTATGCATATAGATACACATATACATATACAGATACATATACATATACAGATACATATACAGATACAGATACATATACAGATACATATACAGATACAGATACATATGCATATACAGATACATATACAGATACAGATACAGATACATGCACAGATACAGATACATATACAGATAAAGATACATATACAGATACAGATACATGCACAGATAGATGCACAGATACAGATACAGGTACAGATACATATACAGATACAGATACAGATTCATATACATATACATATACAGATACATATACATATACAGATACAGATACATATACAGATACAGATACATGCACAGATAGATGTACAGATGCAGGTACATGTACAGATACAGATACATATACAGATTCATATACATATACAGATACAGATACATGCACAGATACATGCACAGATAGATGTACAGATACAGGTACATGTACAGATACAGATACATATACAGATACAGATACATGCACAGATACAGATACATGCACAGATACAGATACAGATACATATACAGATACAGATACATGCACAGATAGATGTACAGATACAGGTACATGTACAGATACAGATACATATACAGATACATATACAGATACATATACATATACAGATACAGATACATGCACAGATACAGATACACATACAGATACAGATACAGATACATGCACAGATACAGATACAGATACATATACAGATACATATACAGATACATGCACAGATACAGATACAGATACAGATACAGATACATATACAGATACAGATACATGCACAGATAGATGTACAGATACAGGTACATGTACAGATACAGATACATATACAGATTCATATACATATACAGATACAGATACATGCACAGATAGATGTACAGATACAGGTACATGTACAGATACAGATACATATACAGATACAGATACATGCACAGATACAGATACAGGTACAGATACATATACAGATACAGATACAGATTCATATACATATACATATACATATACAGATACAGATACAGATACATATACAGATACAGATACAGATACATGCACAGATAGATGTACAGATGCAGGTACATGTACAGATACAGATACATATACAGATTCATATACATATACAGATACAGATACATGCACAGATACATGCACAGATAGATGTACAGATACAGGTACATGTACAGATACAGATACATATACAGATACAGATACATGCACAGATACAGATACAGATACATATACAGATACAGATACATGCACAGATAGATGTACAGATACAGGTACATGTACAGATACAGATACATATACAGATACATATACATATACAGATACAGATACATGCACAGATACAGATACATATACAGATACAGATACATGCACAGATACAGATACATATACAGATACATATACAGATAGATGTACAGATACAGGTACATGTACAGATACAGATACATATACAGATACAGATACAGATTCATATACATATACAGATACAGATACATGCACAGATACAGATACAGATACAGGTACAGATACATATACAGATACATATGCATATACAGATACAGATACATGCACAGATACAGGTACATGTACAGATACAGATACATATACAGATTCATATACATATACAGATACAGATACATGCACAGATACAGATACAGGTACAGATACATATACAGATACAGATACAGATTCATATACATATACATATACAGATACAGATACATATACAGATACATATAGAGATACAGAAACATGCACAGATACAGATACATGTACAGATACAGGTACATGTACAGATACATATACAGATACAGATACATATACAGATACAGATGCATGCACAGATACGGATACATATACAGATACAGATTCATATACAGGTACATATACATATACAGATACAGATACATGCACAGATACATGTACAGATACAGGTACAGGTACAGATACATATACAGATACAGATACATGTACAGATACAGATACACATACAGATACATGTACAGATACAGGTACATGTACAGATACATATACAGATACATGTACAGATACAGGTACATGTACAGATACATATACAGATGCTGATACATATACATATACAGATACAGATATATATAGAGATACATATAGAGATACAGATACATGTACAGATACAGATATATATACAGATACATGTACAGATACAGATACATGTACATATACGGATACATGTACAGATAAAGGTACATTTACAGATACATATACAGATACAGATACATATACAGATACATGTACAGATGCAGGTACAGATACACATACACATACACGTACACGTACACGTACAGGCACAGGTACAGATACAGATACGCATACAGATACACATACACATACAGATACACATACAGGTACAGGTACAGGTACACATACACTTACAGATACACATACACATACACATAATCACATACACATAATCACATACACATACACATGCCTAGTATCATGGCTCAATTCTGAGACCATGTGTTTTCCAATTTTTAGCCCTTGGTCTCCAAAAATAATTACTTCCCCAAGTTCAGCTGTGTTTACAGTACCAGAAACAATCTTTAGCTGAACCTGTTTGGGAAAAATTAGAGTGCGTGCAAGGGAAAGAAACACAAGTGCAGGCTAGGAAAAGCCTGTCACAATGCTGTGTCTGGTACAGGCTGTTCAGATGGTGGAGTAAAACAGCACAAAATGCCTGCACCATAGCCTGATCCCAAGGAAACCGGGATCATGGACAGAAAGAAATGCAACCCCCAAACAGCAAAACTGTGGTGTTCAGATGTGTATGACAGCAATGATCTTGCTGCATGTGCACCACCAACAATGCCACAAATCTATCCGTGTGAACAGGGCTTTAGTCTGTTAGATGGTGAGGAGACTCATGGAACAGAAGCCCGTGTTACAGATTGGAATTCGACAATGTGGCCTGAATATCTGTCTCTGGTGTGCTGGTCTGTTCTGCAAAATCTTGTTCTGCTTCTGCAACCATGTAAACAGCCCATTAAAGATTTTAATGCTGACTCGGCAACCCTTAGCATGCTCATTCTTATGGTGCATCGACCTGAACTCCACACAGTTCGTTATTTATGATCTTTTACAGCAACCCAATAAAGCAAGGCTGGGGGTGGCACTGGTGGTGGTGGCACTGGTGGTGGTGCTGGTACTGGTGGTGGTGGTGGCACTGCTGATGGTCCTGGTACTGGTGGTGGTGGTGGTGGCACTGGTGGTGGTCCTGGTACTGGTGGTGGTGGTGGAACTGGTGATGATGCTGGTACTGGTGGTGGTAGTGGCACTGGTGGTGCTGCTGGTACTGGTGGTGGTGGTGGCACTGGTGGTGGTGCTGGTACTGGTGCTGGCACTGGTGGTGGTAGTGGCACTGGTGATGATGGTGGCACTGGTGGTGGTGCTGGCACTGGTGGTGGTGGTGCTGGCGCTGGTGGTGGCACTGGTGGTGGTGCTGGTACTAGTGGTGGTGTTGGCATTGGTGGTGGTGCTGGTACTGGTGGTGCTGGTGTGGTGGTATTGGCACTGGTGGTGGTGCTGGTACTGGTGGTGCTGGTGGCACTGGTGGTGGTGGTGGCACTGGTGGTGGTGCTGGTACTGGTGGTGGTGGCACTGGTGGTGGTGCTCGTACTGGTGGTGGTGGCACTGGTGGTGGTGCTGGTACTGGTGGTGGTGGCACTGGTGGTGGTCCTGGTACTGGTGGTGGTGGTGGTGCTGGTGGTGGTGCTGGTACTGGTGGTGGTGGTGGCACTGGTGGTGCTGCTGGCACTGGTGGTGGTGTTGGCACTGGTGGTCATGCTGGCACTGGTGGTGGTGCCACTGGTGGTGGTGGCACTGGTGGTGCTGCTGGCACTGGTGGTGGTGCTGGTACTGGTGGTGGTGGTGGCACTGGTGGTAGTGCTGGTGGTGGCACTGGTGGTGTTGCTGGCACTGGTGGTGCTGCTGGCACTGGTGGTGGTGCTGGTACAGGTGGTGGTGGTGGCACTGGTGGTGGTGCTGGTACTGGTGGTGGTGGCACTGGTGGTGGTGCTGGTACTGGTGGTGGTGACACTGGTGTTGTTCCTGGTACTGGTGGTGGTGGTGGCACTGGTGGTAGTGCTGGTGGTGGCACTGCTGGTGGTGCTGGTACTGGTGGTGGTGGTGGCACTGGTGGTGGTGCTGGCACTGGTGGTGGTCCTGGCACTGGTGGTGGTGGCACTGGTGGTGGTGCTGGTACTGGTGGTGTCACTGGTGGTGCTGCTGGCACTGGTGGTGGTGTTGGCACTGGTGGTCATGCTGGCACTGATGGTGGCACTGGTGGTGGTGGCACTGGTGGTGCTGCTGGCACTGGTGGTGGTGCTGGTACTGGTGGTGCTGCTGGCACTGGTGGTGGTGCTGGTACTGGTGGTGGTGGTGGCACTGGTGGTAGTGCTGGTGGTGGCACTGCTGGTGGTGGCACTGGTGGTGCTGGCACTGGTGGTGTTGCTGGCACTGGTGGTGCTGGTACTGGTGGTGGTGGTGGCACTGGTGGTAGTGCTGGTGGTGGCACTGCTGGTGGTGCTGGTACTGGTGGTGTTGGTACTGGTGATGTTGCTGGCACTGGTGGTGGTGCTGGCACTGGTGGTGGTGGTGGCACTGGTGGTGGTGCTGGTACTGGTGGTGGTGGTGGTGGCATTGGTGGTGGTGCTGTTACTGGTGGTGGTGTTGGTACTGGTGGTGGTGGTGGCACTGGTGGTGGTGCTGGTACTGGTGGTGGTGGTGGCACTGGTGATGGTGCTGGTACTGGTGGTGGTGGTACTGGTGGTGGTGGTGGCACTGGTGGTGGTGCTGGCACTGGTGGTGGTGGTGGCACTGGTGGTGGTGCTGGCACTGGTGGTGGTGCTGGTACTGGTGTTGGTGTTGGTACTGGTGGTGGTGGCACTGGTGGTGGTGCTGGTACTGGTGGTTGTGGTGGCACTGGTGGTGGTGCTGGTACTGGTGGTGGTGGCACTGGTGGTGGTGCTGGTACTAGTGGTGGCACTGGTGGTGGTGCTGGTACTAGTGGTGGTGGCATTGGTGATGGTGCTGGTACTGGTGGTGGTGCTGGTACTGATACTAGTGGTGGCACTGTTGGTGGTGCTGGTACTGGTGGTGGTGGCACTGGTGGTGGTGCTGGTACTGGTGGTTGTGGTGGCACTGGTGGTGGTGTTGGTGCTGGCACTGGTGGTAGTAGTGGCACTGGTGGTGATGATGGCACTGGTGGTGGTGGTGGCACTGGTGGTGATGGTGGCACTGGTGGTGGTGGTGGCACTGGTGGTGGTGCTGGCACTGGTGGTGGTGGAAGCATGATTCATTTTAACTTGAATCTTGAACTGCTGATGAGTTTCTTTAAGACTGAATTTCCCAAATGCTTTTAAATACCTGCCTAGCTCCATGTCTTTAAGTAACGGATTTAAAGATACAGCTTCTCTTTTACTCTGTATGTCAACACATATAATCTTAAAGCCCCAATGTGCCCCCAAGCTGTTCTACATATCAGACAAACGCCACATTACAAATGCATAATGCATTAAGTGACATACAAAATAAGCATTACAGTTATACTAGATAGAAAAAACAGAGGAATGCTATCAGACTTCAAATGCATATTTAAAGTTATACTGGCCCTATAAATTAAATACTTAAAAAAATTCTAAGGGCTCAATAAATACCATAACGGTTACATATTCATTGTATGAATACTAAACTAATTTCAGAGAATTCAAGTTTCAAGACAGGAACAAATTTCTCAACTTAACTGAAAAGAAAAAAGTATTGTCAGTTAATTTCTGATAATCAAAATAAAAAAATATTTTGGAATATTAAACATTTGTTAAAGCAAAATTAACTACACAAACAATGACATGTTGACGCTGCTTTCCTACAAGAAATACACCTTGAAAGTGAATGAACTGAAAGGCTGTATAAAGAATTATTATCCCAGATTGAATACAATTGCTATTCTTCAAAAAAAAGAGTGGAACAGCAGTACTCACTAAAGAAGCATTTGTCAATGCCGAACATTGGCTGCTTGTTTAACGCTGACATTTCCCCTGAGCTCCCATTACACCCTGCAGCGTACCTCCTCTGGTCCCATAGCTTTATGTACTTTCAAGGCAGAAACTTCTTTCAGTAACACCTTTCTAAATCCCGCTCTCCTATGCACCCGGCACTCACAATTTTATTTTTCTGCCGAAATTTTTTTTTTTGGGGGGGGGGAACTGGCAGAACTCGCCCACCTCCACGGCTGGCCCTCATCTTATAAATGAATTTAAGTGAGAGGCAGCAGCACCAAGAGTACAGAGAAAATCCCCCCCAGCAACAACAAGCAGTGATCTGACCACTCCGTCCATCCATCGCCCCCCCCGGACCCTGCACCCAGTGCCCAATTCTCCTTTTTAGGAGAAGGTAATTGCCACCACCCACCACCTGCCAGTCCAGCACAGCACAAGTCTCCCTCGTCCACTGCCAAGTGCTGGCTTCTAATGAATGAAACCGCGCTGCTTGTTGCTATAGTACAGCCAGCAGATCACATTGCAAAAAAGTACATTAATGCAACAGTTAGGGTTTTTATTAGATTGTCAAAAGCTGGGAAATTTAGTGTTAGGGTTCCCACCCTACCACCCACCCCCCACACACCGACAGGCATCAGGGTGTGCCATGGGGTCATCAGGTTCAACTCTCACCCCATTCTTTGTGTAAACAAGCTGACATGGTGCAGTATAGGAGAATGGGGTGAGAGTTAAACCTGAGCCCATGTTCTGACCTCTGACCCGGCGTGTGGAGGTGGAAGTGTGAGGTGGGAACCCCATACATGTGATATGTCCAACTTGCTTAAGAGGGAGATTTGGATCAAATTATTAGAGAGAGTGGCCGGCTAGTAGGGAGATGCCGTAATGTCATGAGTTCGTCCATAAATGGCATCAAAAAATAAGAAAAATTTCATTACAAAAATCTAATATATTTAATTTTGTCAAGAATAAGCACTAAAAAGAATAAACAACTTGTTATACAAAGTGATCAGATACATTATACATCACTGATTTAATTTTTATGTGTCGTTATCTGCCCAAAAAACATGAATGGATATTTTGGACAGAATTTTACTTAGCAGAGATTTTGTTTCTAGAGGGGGGGGAGGAGTTCAGTCAAAAAACAGGAGTCTCCTGCGAAAAGAGGGACATATCACATGTATGGAACCCTAACACTGAATTTCCCAGCTTATGATGATTTAATAAAAACCCTAACTGATGCATTAACATAGTTTTTTTTTTTTGCAATGAATTTCCCCTCTTTTTGAGATAGTATAGTAGTATCCTTATTTTACTGTGGGAGCGCAGGGTCTAAATCTCGCAAAGTTATATGCGTGTGTAGAAAAAATTCAATGGACGCACGTAACTTGGGCATTTTCAGGAATTTTTTCACCAAATTTTCAACATGGCCTTTTGGGGACTCCACATCATGAACACTGGCACTGTCATTTCATTAATCTGTTCCAAAAGTTGATTTTGCTAAGCGGTTGCGCTATTCTGCGCAACAGGTGTGAAAACATGTTTTGATCAGGATGTGAAAAATGACAGCTGTATACTGTTCATGAGGAGGTGTGAAAAAATGGCTATGTTGAAAATATGGAGTAAAAATATGAAAAATTGTCAAAGTTATACATGTGTGTAGAACCTGCGCAACACACGCTGGTAACACGGTCACTGTTTGGAATTATGTCACCAAATTTTCAACATGGGCATTTTGAGACATCCCCTCATGAACACTGGCACTATGATTTTGTTACTCTGTCCTGAAAGTTGATTTCGCACAGCAACCACGCCATTCTGCATCACAGGTGCGAAAACACATTTTGGGCAGGATGTGACAATTAACAGCTATACTGTTCATGAGGAGGTGTGAAGAAATGGCAATGCTGAAAATCTGGTGTGAAAATATTAAGAATTGGTGAAGTTACGAGTGTACATATAAACTGCACAACGCACGCTTGTAACACAGTCATTCTTGGAACTGTTTGCAACAAACTTTCAACATGGAGTTCTCGGGACCCCACCTCATGAACACTGGCACTATCATTTTATTAATCCATCCCAAAAGGTGATTCGGTGCAGTGACCCAGAAATCACCTTTTGGGACCGATTATCGAGATGACAGTGTCAGTGTTCATGAGGTGGGGTCTCAAGAACACCATGTTGAAAATTTGGGGTCAAAATTCCTAAAAATGGCTGAGATATCAACTTAAGTTGAAGGCCCCATTGACTGCCATTATATGGTGCTTACCTTTGATTCTTCAGGTCCCAGTTCAGCTTTGAAGAGTGCAGACGTGTCCTGGTCCAGAGATGATCGCAGCTGCCGACCTTCAGAGGTAAGTATGGGGTATAGAGGGATAAGGGAGGTGGGTGGGTGAGCAGAGGGAGGGTGGGGGTGGGGAGGGGGAACGTGGGGAGATGATGAGGACCGTTTCTTTTCCAGGTTTAAAAAAAAAAATTATATGTCGGGGTTCTGCTTTCTTTTTTACAGGTACATTAAATGTTTCGGGACACTGGAAGTGGGCTGCCCAGTGTCCCACACTGTCAGGGGGGGGAGCTACTGCCGATGCAGGAATTGGACACCCCACTGTTGGCAGACATAAGTGCGCAACACGGCAACACTGCTGGGGCGAACATACTGGTAACACTGGGAGTGGGCTCCCCAGTGTTCCACAACAATAATATGGTGATTTAGTACTCAACTGGGGACACTGGGAGTGGGCTACCCAGTGTCCCACACTGTTGGAGGAGGGGGGCTATTGGCGACATGGGGATTGAGTAACCCGCTGTTGGCAAACCTTAGATGAAGAGGGCACACTGCTGGAGGGAGGGGGAACCATACTGGGCTGAAGGACAACTGGGGACACTGGGAGTGGGCTACCCAGTGTCCCACACTGGCGAGGATTAGGGGGCCTGTTGGTCTGGGAAGGAGATTTTTTGTTTTTAGAAGCCATTATTGCAAGACTTCCCCTTTCACTGTTTTCTGATGTGGGTGTCATGCAAATCAAAGGACCTGACTTATTGAAGCAGTTTAGGTCATTTGAAGTGCATGACCGTTCAGCTCACCTAGCAGAAAGTTGCATCAGGACCATACTGAGTGGTCATTGGTGCCAACTGCTGAGCCCATTACAAGCCCCTGGTTTTGTATACTGCAATGGGCTTGGCAGCAACACACACCCAAAATCCCGTATTGTAAAAATACTTTGGTTTGTGTATGCACGTATCCAATGTAAAAAAGAGACTACGTTTGCCAACATCAGCACTATGGAACCCCCCAAGCACTTTATAATTGACAGTTGCCACTGAAATTGCACATGCACTGTCCTGCCTGACCATTCCCTCACCCTTTCTACTACCTAATCTCTCTTGCTCTCTCCCCCTTCTCTTGCAACTACCCACTATTTAATTTCTGTTACCTTACCCCCTCTCCCTGTGCCTCCCTGCATACATTGACTAGCCCACTCCAGCGGATTCTCTTATGTCCATCCCCCTGTTAAGCCCACCTGATTTCGCCACCCCCTCCTCCCCTCACTGTTTGACAATGCCTTCTCTGGCTGACTCTCACGCTGTTCTACCCCTCTGTGTAAAGCTCATAAACATGTTAAGTAACCTTGATTATATGTAACCTGTGTTTATTGTATTGCTATAATTGCTGTTTTTTAAGTTTACTCTGTACACCCTTACAATGTGTGTTATCAATGTGTGTAATCTTATATGTCACTTATGTCCTGTCTTCATTGCTGACGTGGAACCTTTGTAAGTGAACTCTTAACTCAAAGGTGTTATCAAATCCAACATTTTAATAAATAAAAAAATAAATAAATATAAGAGATGCAGAAGGTAGATTTCAGATACTATTAGGCACTATAGAAGAAGGGAAAGTCAGCCTGTGTAATAATGTGTATACCCATAATGTGGGGCAGGAACAATTCCTCAACAATTTATACAATTAGGCACACTACATGACTACAAACTCATAGTAGAGGGAGATTTCAGCTAAGTGAATGACCCAGCATTAGTCCAAACTAAACTCAGTCCTAATTTGGAGATGACCAATGTCAGAATTTCTCTAATCAAGTTACTAGGGAACTCTGACTTATTAGATACGTGGCACCTAACTCCCCCAAGTGATAGGGATTAAACGGACAGACATCATACTTACAGTAGCATAGACTATTTGTTTTAAAACAAAGAACTAACAGAAGGGTTAGTAAAAGCAGAGATGGATAGCATCACTTTAGCAGACCATAGACAGCTGAAGGGATACAGGACCTACAGGAAGATCTGGAAAAGCTGGGGAGGTGGTCCAGGATCTGGCAGCTTGGCTTCAATGCCAAGAAATGCAACGTTATGCATATTGGAGCCAAGAATCCCAGGACAGAGTACTACCTGGGTGCAGTCTGATTATCTGCATCAGAGGAGGAGAAGGACCTGGGAGTGATGATCACTAGTAACCTGAAGCACTCCACGCAGTGCAAGAAAGCTGCAGCAAAGGCAAACAAGATGCTGGGATACATAGCTAGGGGGATCAGTAGTAGGAGAGAGGAGGTTATACTGCCCTTGTACAGGTCACTGGTAAGGCCGCATCTAGAATATGGAGTTCAGTACTGGTGCCTACACCTCAAAAAAGGGCATTAACCTGCTGGAGAAGGGCCAGAGGAGGGCTACAAAGATGATAGCCGGTCAGCAGGCAAGACATATGAGGAGAGGTTGAGGGCACTGAACATGTACTCCCTGGAAGACATGAGAGAGAGAGCGAGAGAGGGGACATGATTGGGACCTTCAAGAACCGGAAAGGGATAATTAAGATTGATAAGGAGATTCTCTTTAAGCTAAGTGGCAACCATAACATGAGGGGGCACAGTCTTAAGCTAGAGGGTGGGAGGTTTAGGAGGAAGGTCAGGAAGCACTTCTTCACAGAGAGAGTGGTGGACACTTGGAATGCACTGCCAGAAGAGGTAATCTCGTTGAAGACAGTGGGCAGCTTTAAGAGAGGCTGGGACAGGCATAGGGGGAAGGTATGGGTCATGGGTAGGGAGGATGGGAGAAGTGGGGAGGGGGGGCAGGGACAGTAGCTCAAGCTGTGGACCCTGCAATACGAGAAGACTTGATAGACCAAATGGCATTCTTCTGCTGGCTTCTTCATATGTTCATACGTATCATTGCGACTGTCATGTTACAATGGGGTAACAGCTAAGCATTTAGATGGACGTTTACCACCTTCATTATGAAGGATAGTATATTTCAACAGTGGTTATGAAAGAAAGTTAAGGATTTTTTGCAAATAATGATAAGGGATATACATCTAAGGATCCAGGCAGTATAGCATAGTCACTAAGGGTGTCCCATCAAGAAGGTGAGTAAAAAATGGCGAGTGAAAAATAGCTACTCAGAAAAAGCACCAGGCATTTCAGCAAGGTGGTAATTACAGTGCAAGTGAAGTTTAGTGCTGTCGGGGGTAGTGCTCATCTGCTCTACTCTTGTGCAGCTCGGAGATGTTTATTTAAGTTAAGGCGGAGTTCAGGTGAAGCTCCACGATGGTGGGTGGAGGAGGGCACAGCCCCTTGCAGCTGACATATAATGGGGGTTTCACTATCATTGTTTGGTGCTGTATTGCAAAGGGCCATTGTGGATCTCACTGTTTTTAATTTGCTGTTTTTGCCCAGCACTGTTTTGCAGACGCACTTTTCACATGGAACCATGGTTAAGAGTACTGAGCTGCAAATCTGGAGACTTGGGTTTGAATCCCATCAGCCCCCACTTGCATACTGTGTGATCCTGAGCAAGTCACTTAACTTTGTGCTCCCAGGTTGCACCTGGAAACAGACTCTGGCTTAGTGCACCTTTCCTGGTTATAAAATGGGCAAAACATTCCCTACAAGCTGATTGGCTAAAGGCCTATTGTAGCCGTGTCCTTATCAGCCCATAACTTGCCAACTGGCACTACATACAGTACAAGAGGGAAAGCCCCATAACTGGAGGTATCACTGTCCCACTGTACTCCTTCGGCAATATCAGAGGGTAAAGCTGGCCGTGATAAGTAAAACCGACCGCGATGTGTAAAAGCCGACTGAAAAACTGGAAGTCAGTCTTCACCAGTCAGCTGCAAATGTTCAAATGCAAGAAACTAAAGCCTACAAAACTGAATCATAAACACCATTAAAAACATAACATGCCTCTACTTTTCTTTTTCTGTTCCACAGCTGCTGTTTCTCCATTCGTCCCTTTCACTCCTGCTCTCTTCATTCCATAGAGTGTCAGGTGCTCTAATCATACCCTTTTAAAATGATAGTGCCAGAGTTTAAAAACTTTAGTTTAGAGCAAGTGGGGAGAAACAGTAAAGAAAAGTCAAGAACCCGCTCACTCGAGCTGGCTCGGTGGCACTGAGGGTTGAGGTGCTGGGACGACACACCTCACGCTGCACCGGCGACCCGGGTTCGGGAGCGAACCTGGGCGCTGGGGGTTGGCAGGGGAGGGAGATGGATTGAGCATCCGGAGGACTGCTCTCCTCTCCCAGGGAGGGATCCAGGGGTTTCCTGGCACATTAGTGGCCCCCGGTGGAGACCGGGGGTACTACATGCGTGGGACTTACAATTGGGGTATGAGCATGGCAGGCATCTACGGTGATAGCCAGTGTGCTGACGCCATTGCACGCCACACTCTTGAGGGGAAAAGAACAATGAAAAAGCCTCCTACACCATCGGTGAGATGATAGTGGCCCCGGGGGAATCGCTCACATCCCAAATGCCGTCCTAGACATGCCCGGATCTGCCTCCAGAGCTGACCCGTCGACAGCAGGTAAGGCACTTTACACTTAGAAGCCAGCCACCAAGGGAGGGCGGAATCAGCCCCAGAGATGGTACCGGGGGTCGAGCCTGCCTGTGGTCGTTCGGAGGAGGGGATCAAGGGAGATGAGGGAGTTCAGGCTGGGAGTAGGGCGAGTTCTGAGTGGGCACTCCTGAAGGATGCCTGGGGGTGTAGCTGAATAAAAAAAAAAAAAAAAAGAACCCACTCACTCATACTACATCCCCGTAGGTAGATGCACAAATAACAAAGCGTCCACTACGGAGACTACAGAGGGACATGCTCACTCCCAGTCAAGCTGCCCACTCACTGTAAACCATGATCCACAGAACAGAAAAAAAACTAAAATATTGCCAACACTTGTGTGACTGAAGATGGGGGGAGGAGGCAGAAACAGGCACACATCATCACCTCCTTGAAAATCTCCCTTAAATGTGACAGTTACTATACTTGTACAGTCAAAGGAACTATTTCCTTCAAAACTTCAAAAATTCAACAAAAAAAGAAAAACAAATTACATTTTACTTTCAGACTGCAGCAATTTCTTCAGAACCAATGTTGGAATTTATGTGCCCATTTTATAAGTGCAATAAGGCACTCCAAGGTATAGGCTATGGCCTGATAAGAGCACTTCCCAGGTGCTAAAGGCACTCGGCACAAGCACCTGATGACCCATAATGCACCTGGGGCATGCTCTTATCAAGCCATGATCCACACCTCGTCATGCCTTATTGCTTGCTTAAGCAGTTTTCTCTTCCTAAATCTGACATTTGTCTGTGGGAAGCTTTTAAAGCCTACGTCCAAGGAAGAATAACTAGCTTCTCCTCTAAAAAGAAAAAAGAAACTGCATTAACATCGACAACCCTCTGACTAAAACATCAACACAATGTGATTACAAATATGAAATATAAAATAAACAGGGCATACTCAGCTCCGACTGAATATCCATTGTTCCACACAAACCACTATTATTGGGAATCAGGAGAAAGGACTGGGGAACTACTGGCCTGCAGATTCAAAAAACCAAACACAAACTATAATACTTACTATTAAACCTATAAAAGGGGAAATGTAGTTTAGTAACAAGGCCATAAATGAAACCCTTGCTCTTGTCTTTGGGGACATTTACAAAGAAAAGCAAGGGGCAGAGAATAAAGACATGAATTAATTTCTAACAAAGCTAATTTACCTAAACTGTCTGAAAAAGAATAATAGGAAGTCCAATTACTCTACCGGAAGTTTCATTAGCAATTAAAGGATTGCCGAACAGGAAACCTCCTGGTTCTGACGGATTAATAGGTGAGTTTTACAAATTGCTAAATGCAAATATATCAAAATATTTTCATAGAGCAATAAATGAAACACAATCAGAAAGGAAAATAACACCTACTATATCTAATGCTTATTTATTTTCTATTTATTTAGTTTTTGTTGACAGAGAAGGAGGACTAAACAATTTTTTGCCTATTTTCAGCCTTGCGGGGGACACAGATGGATGCCAACTGAAACTGAACCAGATTTTAAGCTGTTGGTGGTATTTTTCGTGAATGGGGGAAATTAGGCCAGCACATGGGGACATTCCCCTACTCACAATAGAGGGCACTGTGGATGGTGAGCCCATGGCCAGTCGCGAGCCTCCATCAATGAGAAAGGATATGGCAGAGGCTGGGGAGCAGGTCTCCTCCCTGGTCTCAGTATTGCGAGAGACCACTCAGGATTCAGGAGTTGAGGCACATTTTGTTCTAGCTACAGATGTCTTGGTTACCTTACAAGAGGCTTTGCAAGAACAGAAGAACGTGGAGATGGATGACTTGGAGGAGGATGCTGGGACAGCTAGTGCCTTGTCAACACCGGAGCGATGGGAGGTTTTGTTAGAGGAGGAACATTAATATTTACACTGGAGGAAAGCACTCAAAAGAGAATTGCAGCTGAGAGGAACAGAAACAGTGATGGATGAGGTCCATCCTGGTTTGTCATCCAACTGCAGCGATGCGAATGGAATGGAAATAGAGGTTACAAGGAGCAGTGCAGACATGCAGTCAGGATCTGTAGTGTGAGCCAATGGATATACAGGATGAAACAGCGATTGGTGTTTCTAGCGGTGTCGCAGGAACTGTGAGTACCGATACTGTTGTGGGAGTTGTGGGGCACAAGGAAAGAATCATTGCCTGTACTACTTACAGTAACATTATTACTTTGGAAATGACAAAAGTGGAGTCAGCTATGACGCAACAGACCTCTGATGTGGTTCAGTTTGGGGGTACTGTCATGGCCAGCACAATGCCTGTGTTTTTAACATTGATGCGTCTTCTGGTTCTATGAGTAAACCGCCTGTTGCAAGACCAGCTGCAAAGGTTGGGAAAAAGGGAAAAGAGCCACAGTCAGGCTTACCTCCAGTGACTGAAGAGTGGTGTGACCACACAGGTGGGACCTTCGGCTGGTCTGAATGGGGAACCCCAGAGTGGGTTAAACAGGCATTGGGAAGTGCTGGTTGGGTGCCTACTGTAGATGGGTCTGGATGGGATGCAAACTTTCCTGGATCTTCTGGAAGGGTGGCTGGGAATCCCCTGGCAGAAGTACTTTTCACTGGTACAGATACTCACCTCACTAAGGAGACTAACTCTCAGATCATCCCAGGTCAACCTCCTATGACACACGATACCATGTCATACATTGGTCCTGGTGAGTCCCCTCAGTATATGTTAATGAAGATAAAAGTCTTGGAGGGTGAGGAGGTTGAACAAAGATTAACGGACAAGGTTGCTGCTCCTATACCTTGTACTGAGCACAGCTCTGAGACCGAGATTCTTACTTCTGAACCTGTAGTCCCATAGGATACAGAAGTGGTTCCTGTATTCCCCACCCCCAACAGTCAATGTTTGGAATACAAAAGTGAGTCAATGTCTCTTTCCTGAAAAATATTAGATTATCCTCGGAACCAGCAGCACGTCAAAATGATGTGCACCTCAAATACAGGTCTGCATTGGCGGAGGTCCCAGACAGGCTATTTGTGGGTCGCACCTTGTTGATGGACAGTATGAAATACTTTGCTTATGAGATCTATGCTCTGATCCACTTTGATATTTTGATATTAGTTTCAATCATCCAGTGGGGATGGATAGGTTCTGGAAACAATATCAGCATCTAAAGAACACACCATTATGGTGGCCATTCGTGGCTATCTCCCTGACAAAGCCTTCTTTTAAGCGAATAACTCCTGTTTGGGAATGAATGTGTCAATGTGGCAGACATTATGTATTGCTTGTCACAAAAGTGTAAAGTAAACAGATTCCCTGAGCCCATTTTGGATGATGAGCACCTCTGGAGGGGGGGTGGCATTATGAGGTTACTTTGGAAGAAGAAAACGGTGTGGTTCAGCATTTACCAGATTGTTTCTTCTTAGGGCGAGATCGTGGTGTGATCTTTTATGGTGGTCAGCCATGTGCTTGCTTTTGTTGTGGGGCTCTAGACAATTTAAGCAATGTTTGTGATCAATTGAAATGTGCGCTATGTGGGGTGGTTGGCCACATCAGCACTCAGTGTCCCAACCCAATGAGGTGTAACTTGTGTGAAGAAGTAGGTCATACTTTCGCACATGTGAATGGGCATTACACAACAGTTTGGATCATGCTGTTAGAGCTGAACAAGATGTCTATGTGGCCCTTGCCCAAAAAAAGAAAGAGTTCAATTTGAGGAACATGCTGTTTCCATGTGCCCACACCCACAGTTCAGGGGACAAATTCTATGTTTCTATGTTTCTATGACAGAGATCCACTGCGTCTGAGGCAAGTTCCAATGCTGATTTAACTCTAGGTGTTTTCCAGCCTCATGGGCCTCGTGCTGCTCCAGAGGCTTCTGACGAACATATTGTTGTGTCACCTGATGATCCTCGTGACCATATGCAGTATGAGGAACTCCCTGTGTTATCTTGGTTTAACGTGGTTTAATTGAACAGAAGAAGGCATTAGCCCATCATGACTGTTCCCCACAACAATGTGGAACATAGTTAATCATTTTCCCCAATCCAGATGTCCAAATTATTTTTAAATCTAGTAATGTTTTCTATGTTGATCAAGTCCTGAGGAAGTGTATTCCAAATTCTAGGACCCCAATAGTGAAGAAATTACCTCTCTTGTTAGTTTTATATGCCTTCACCTCGAGTTGTTTGTTATGTAGCCTTGGGACTAATCTTCTGTTTGAATGAGACAGTCCACACTGTTTCATCATATCAGGTGATTGGAGTAATTTATAAACCAAAAGCATTTTGCCTCTTATTCTTCTGCACCAAAGCGAAAAAAGTCCAGTAGCTTTAAGTCTTGAAGGATAATCAAGAGATGCCAATCTGGACACCATTTTAGTGGCTCTCCTCTGAACCTGTTCCAGCCTTGCTATATCACTCTTAAGCCCTGGATTCCAAAAAGGGGACCCATAATCTAAGAGTGGTCTAATATAGGCCCTATAAAGTGGTATGAGGCATTGTTCAGAATGGTTTATAAATGTGCACTTAATTTGCCTCATGAGAGCATTTGCTTTATTGGAAGTAATGGTACAGTGATTTCTGGGTGTGAGCTTGTTGTTGACAAACATACCCAGATCCTTATCACAGCTAGATGTTTTAAGTGGTAAATTGTTAAGATGATATATATATCATTTGGATTATTTTTACCAAAATGAATTACCACACACTTATTCTGATTAAAGTACATGTCATTTTGTTTTGCCCACTGTTCAACTTTTTCCAGGTTGGCTACCAAGTGTGCTATAGTGTCATGATTGTTGACCTTTCCTCCCAATTTCATGTCATCAGCAAATTTGGCCATGTAGGTATTAGGCCTAGGCTGTAGATCATGTATAAAGAGATTAAATAAAGTAGGACCCAAGATCGAGCCCTAGGGTACCCCACAAGATACTGATCCACAGTCAGACAGTACTTCATTGACTCTTAACTCTTTGAGTTCTGTTATTCAACCAGTCTGATGTCCAGTTTACTATGTCAGGGGAGAGACCCATATTGTACATTTTAGTTATAAGTTTTTTATGTGGGACTTTGTCAAATGCTTGGCTAAAATCGAGTAAATATAACATCGGTTGGGATACCCGTATCCATAAGTGCACTAATGTTGTCATAAAAGGATATGAGGTTGGTTGCGCATGAATGCTTTGATGTGAACCCATGTTGTAAGAAATCTTTAATACCCAATATTATACATTCCTGATCAATTTTTGACTTGATTATTCTTTCCATTAGTTTTCCTACTACAGATGTCAGGCTAATGGGACGATTATTCTGGACACTACCTCTGTTACCCTTCTTGAATATTGGGGTGACAATTGCTGTATGCCATTCATCAGATATAGAGCTTTCCTGCAGGGATTTATTAAATATCAGTGATAAAGGTTTGGATATATTCTGAGACGTCTCAATCAAGAACCAAGGATGAATATTATCCGGTCCTGGGCTAGTATTTTTATTTAATTTATTTATTGCCAGTAAAATGTCAGATATTGTAATGTTGTGAGCACTGAGTGTGTATGGAAAGACTGGAGTAGTTGTAGTTTGTTTAGAAAATACTGAACAAAAATAATTATTAAAATGATTAGCAGTTTCAATATCTGATAATTTGATACCGTTGTGGATTATGGGTCCAATAGTCCTTGAATTATTTTTTTTTAATTATTTATATATGAGAAAAGTGACTTATGACAATCTTTGGTATGCGTTAGTTGAAATTATAATTTGGTTTTTGCAAGTTTAATAGATCTTTTTAAGGTTTTAACTGCTACCCTATATTTGTAAAGAAGGGTATTTTTCTGTAATTGTGTACTTTTTTAAATATAATTTAACTTTCCGTTTTATCTGTGATTCAATAGTTTTATTGAACCATGGGGGTATTTTACCCTTGTTATTAAACTTTTTTTTAATTGGAATGAAAAGTTCTTCTAAATTCTGAATTATGTTTTTAAAGATGTTCCATGATTGCTGGGTTGATAAATTATAAAAAAGTAGATCCCAGTTTATATCAGCTAACTGTTTATTGATATTAGAAAAACCTGCTTTATTTTACTTCTTTATATTTGTACATTTTCTTTGATTAGTAAGATCTTGTTGAATTTCAAAGCAAACTGAGGAATGATCACTTGAACCTAATGGATCCCAGATATGAAGATTTCTAATGTGTGAATCAATGTTAGTGAGTAGTAAGTCTAAAAAATTTGTACCCCTAGTTGGTTCTCTAATTAGTTGTTGTAATCCTGTATTTATAACTACGTCAACCAGAAGTTTATCTGCACTGGATTGACCTGCCAAAGAATCCTAGTCAATGTGGGGCAAATTGAAATCCACTAGAATAACAACATCCTTGGTGTCTGAAAAGACAGAAATATCTTTAATTATATTGGATGTATAGTCCAAATCTGCTGACAGAGGTCTGTATATATTTCCGACGGTGATATATGACTGGCCCTTTAGTTGTATTTTAACCCAGATACTCTCAGATGTGAAAGGATGATGCACTTCAAAAGATGGAATATCATTTCTGACATACATACATACATACACACGCCACCACCATGTTTATTTGTTCTATTTTTGTAATACAGTTTGTAATTAGGAATATGCCTAGACCACATTGAGGCCGAGTCCCACCAAGTTTCAGTTATCCCAACAACACCAATATTCAAAGTTCTGCATTTAACCTCCAGCTCTGCTAGTTTGATTTTGTTTAGTGATCTTGCATTAAGGGCCAGAAATTTACATGTATTATAATTAGTTTGTTGTTGTTGTGTTAGAGGCCTGGTTACATTCCCAGTCTCCCCCTCAGCCTTTAGTTTAAACATTGATTAATAGTGGCAACAATACTCTTCCCCAGTAATGTACTTCCCCTCCTACTAAGGTGTAGACCATCCCAGCAGTATAGAGAATCTTTGTCTTGAAATGTTTCCCAGTGTGGAATGCATGGGATGTCTTGTCTAAGACACCACTTACTAAGCCATTCGTTAATGATTTTAATATTTCATGTAATAGTTGGTGTTGCTCTTGTTACTGGCAGGATTTCTGAGATACAGATGGAACATCCTTTTTCAATTAACATGTTACTTAATGACACATAATCCTGTTGTAGTTGTTCAATATTAGTGCAACTGATGTTGTTGGTTCCAGCATGGAGTTGCACATCTTGCTGATTCTGTGGATAAGGCCCAAATCTCCCCATAAGTACAACCAGCAGATCAAATGCCTCCCCCTGAAAGTTCTGAGGGGCCCCCATTTCAGAGTTACAAGCTCCAAATCATTGCAGAAACCTTCAGCACAGTCAATCACTGTTGCTGAACCGGAGATGGTGACAGTTGTCAATAAGTACTCTATCCTTGTGGACACAGGTGACATGGATTCGGAACTGGATTCAGATGTTTGTTCCATTGGTTCATCCTAAGCAGATGTGGTAGGAGAGGTTTAAGTGTGAGGCAAATCAATACTTCATAAGAGGAAGAAAAGGAAATAACTTTAAAGTGCTTTACTATGGTGTTGTTTCATCTGTTTCTTTCTCTCCTTTTTTCAACATGATGACTGATTTCTCCATAATTACTGCAAATATTAATAGTATAAAATCTGCAACTAAACACACAGTTACATTTGTTAGTCTACAGGTCATCAAAGGGAACATATATTGTTTACAGGACGCTAGATTACATTCTATTCCAGAAGTAGAACAGGCTCAGAGATTGGAGATGGGGGACATCTCTGTGGTCTGTGGGGGTAGAAACATGTTCAAGTCTAAGTGTTCTCTTTTCTAGGACAGACATACAAGTTTTAAAAGTAAATAGACAATTGTTCAGGGAGAGTTCTTATTATTTATGTAGTTATACAACATATGGCCTTTCGGTTAATAAATATCTATGCACCACAAGGTAAGGCTGACAGGATGGATCTCTTGAGACAGATTGACCTATACCTTGATACCCCCAAAATAGTCTTATGGGGAGGGGATTTCATTTGTGGGTTGTCTAAACAAGACTGGGGTAGGAAAACAGAGAAGATATTCTGTTTTTATTTTTAATTTAAAGTTTATTTAACTTTTCCACAAAGAGAATACATGACAATGCCTTTACAAAAAATCATAGTCAGAGACAGACATCCACTTACAAAAGGATAAAATACTGTAATACAGATTAATAAAGTTTTAAAAACTATTTCTTTACCAAATAAAATATATGCAAACTATATTTATTACTCCTGGGTACAAAGAGCTATAAATGAGCCCAAAATATTTTCAAATATAACATTTTTACACATTGAGAGTAAAATATTCTTTCATAATTAGCAGTGACCAACACATTATTAAACCATTGTTGCATGTTGGGAGGATTCGTATCCTTCCAGTGCTGAAGGATTAACTTTTTATAAACTAGAGCACATGTCAACACCCCAAATTTATTTTGTTTAGGAATATTAGGAATCAAACTAATGTCTCCAAGAATGAAAATTGGGGGGAAAAGGGTATAAAGGACCCCACAAGATATTGGCAAAAAGCATGAATTTGCTTCCGTTGAGACAAAATCTTGTTACAGTGCCAGAATAAATGAGCTAAGCCTGCATCATGCTCCCCACATCTCCAGTATTTGCAATCTGACATTAGCCCTATATTAGACAATTGCCTAGGGGAATAATAATAGTAATGCAAAATCTTAAATTGCTCAGGTCTTCCCTGCACCTCTCTAGATGATTTAATCGCATTATCCCATACTCTCTCCCACATCACCTTTGGAATGTTTGAACCTAAATCCTCCTGCCATTTTACCCTTGCATACTCCGTTAGCTGAATATCAGAGTCATTCAAAACAGCATAGATTAGACTAAAGCCCTTAGGTAAATAGTATATTTTAAAAAGGTTTTGCCATGCTGGAGAAGAAATAAGGTTATGGGATGCGTCCAAATTTTTGATAAGAAGAAAACTTCTAATTTGCAAGTAAATGCAAAAATTGCATTTACATAAGTCAAACTTATTCTTAAGGTCTGTAAAGGAGAGCAGTCTGTCTTGATTATCTAGTAAGTCCCCTATTAAAGCAATGCCTTTGCAATTCCAACCCACATCTTTAATGTCTTTATTGTCAGGGGTTAACAAAGGATTGTCCCAAATTGGCATAACTTGTTGTGGGACAAATTCCACCTTTTTAAGAGAATTGAACTTTCTACAGACCGTTATAGCAATTTGCAGAGTAGGGTGATTTAATAATTTGTGTGGAGTCCTACAAAAATATAAATCAGTCAGTTTCATGGGGTGTATCATTTCTTTTTCTATCCTTACCCATAAGGGGGTGTCCAATATGTGATGAGGCACAAACCAAGAAGCCCCTTGTTTTAACTTGAAGGCCTAGTAGTAACCTTGCCACCAAGGTAGAGCTAAACCACCTTTTCTCATTGGGGCTCTCAACTTATGGTTTGAAAGTCTCGGGGGCTTACCTTCACATAAAAAGGAGGAAATAACTGTTTCTATTTTATTAAACCAAATAGTGGGGATATTTGCAGCAAAACTGTTTATAAAATAGAATCGTTTGGGAGCAAAGAACATTTTTAATGAATTAATCTTCCCCATAAGGACAGATGCAGTTTTGCCCATCTATCTAAATCCCCTTTTAGCTCTTCTATAACCTTGGACATATTATGAGACAAAATATTCTCGATAGAAGCAAATATTTTTACCCCTAAGTATGTCAAACCATCAGCAGGCCAAATTAAACCTGGGAGAATTGATGTTGTAGCTGATTTTTGTACAAATGACCCTAAATTTAAGCATTCAGATTTAGACCAATTAACATAAAATCCATATATATCCCCAAATCTATGTAAAAGTTTCTTCACATTTAACAAAAAGTTGACAGGCTGGGTTAAAGTAAGAAGTAGATCATCTGCATAGGTAAAAACTTTATGTATTTACCTGTGACAACCCCTACTATATTGTCAGATTGCATAATCTCTCTCTAATGAGGGGTTCAATTGCCAGCACAAATAATAATGGGGAAAGAGGGCACCCTTGCCTAGAACCTCTGGATAATTGAAAAGAAGAAGATCTGACCTCATGAGTGATCACACAAGCTCTAGGGGTTGCATAAAGTGTTTGTACCCATTTCAACAAACTAGGCACAATGTTATTTTTCATTAGAACTTTGTAAAGGTAACCCCATTCAAGTGAATCAAATGCTTTCCCTATGTCCTATGAAATTGCCAAAGCAGGAAAGGAATTATTTTCCATGGGGTAAGTAAACCAAAGAACAGAAAATAATCTAAAGTTGTCAGCAGCTTGTTTGTTCTTCATAAACCTCACTTGCTCCTTGCCTATTAACTTATTCAGAATGTTAGTTAATCTATTCGCTAATATTTTTGCCAGAATTTTGTCATCAAAATTCAATAAAGAAATGGGCCTGTAGTAACTGCAATCTAGAGGATCTTTCCTCTTTTTATTTAAAGGACATATGTAAGCTAAATTCATGGATTCCGTCAATGTACCATCAGCAAAAGAAGTCTGAAATGCATTAAGCAAGTGGTTAGCTAAAATACAATTAAGATATTTATAAAATTCACCAGTCAGCCCATCTGGACCAGGTGATTTTCCTTTAGGCACCTGTACAATAACTTCAGAAATTTCCTGAATATTAATTTGTTTATATAACATTTGTCTATCTTCTGAGGATAAGCAAGCAACTTTAATTTAATTTAGAAATCCATCTACCATATCTGTCTGTCCACCCCCTTTAGATTTATATAATTTTTCATAAAAATTCTTAAAACAGTTATTGATTTTTTTAACATTATATGTAATTCTTCCTGAAATATCTCTAATTCCTTTAATAAAATTCTTAAAACAGTTATTGATTTTTTTTAACATTATATGTAATTCCTCCTGAAATACCTCTAATTCTTTTAATAATATTCTGATTTAGAATTTGGTGCAATCTGTAGGCCAAATGTTTACCTGCCTTTTTCTCTGCCTCCCAATATCTTTGCTTTACTCTAAAAAGAGAATATTAAATTTTTTCAGAATTCATTTTATTAATTTCATATTTAAGTCCCAAAACCTTAAATAATAAATCTTTGTTGTCAGATACATTTTTTTTTAATTCTAACAGTTTTCCCCCTAAATAATCCTCTTTTTCTTTTAGTAACTTCAATTTTTTTTTTCTTTTTGGAGGCATAACTAATAGTCACCCCCTTCAATGAAAGTTTTGTATGCATCCCATATTATTTTAGAGGAAACCTCACCATTGCAATTTACCTTGAAGTAATCTTTGGACTCTTTACAGATCCATTCTCAGAATTTGGCATCTTGCAATAAAGAGGTATTGAATTTCCAGCTATTAGATCTATCGGATTTGTTTTCAAACAAGATTGAAGTCTGTAAGAGAGAATGGTCTGAAACAAGCACATTCTCATATACAATTTGACTAGTATCATTACATGTATTCAAGGAGAGAAAGAAATAGTCCAACCTACTAAACGTCCCAAATCTGGCTGACAGAAATGAGTAGTCCCTACCGCTGGGGTGTGCTAATCTCCAGATGTCCAGTAGGCCTAGGTCATTCAACATTTTATGCAGACAGATCTGTGGTGCAGATAGTTCACCCGAGTTGCGAATATGTGATCTGTCGAGCAAAGGGTACATAACTGTGTTAAAATCCCCTCCTAAAATTATTTCATACTCCCCTACATTAGCTAAAGCAAAACCAATGACTTGAAAAAATTATTTTCACTGCTTCTGAGAGTTAGGGGCATACACATTGCAAATAGCCACATTCTTACCATATAAGTTCCCTAGAAGAATTTGAAATCGTCCTTCTGAATCAGTCAAGTGGCTATGTTTAATAAAATGAATACCTTTCCTGATTAAAATAGTGACTCCCCATTTTTTTGATGAGAAACAACAATAGTTAACTGTGGCCACCCAACTTCATGCTAATTTCTCTGCTTCTTCTGGAATAAGATGGGTTTCTTGTAACAGGGTAATATCTACTTTGTGCTTATTAAGATGGTTAAGTATTCTGTATCTTTTGATGGGTGAACCCAACCCTTGTACATTTCAGGAGCTAATATTCACTGTACTCATGTTATAAAACGGACAATATACAGATAACCAAAAACTAAATGCTAGTACGAGATATAATGTAAATGTAAACATAAAATGTTTCCACCGACTATGCTTAAATCCTTATACCATGAATAAAAAATACATAAACTTGTATCTAAATCCAATGAAAAATAGAAAAATATCAGCAAACTAAGATAAGAAAATAATATATAACTTTGAAGATACAAAAAATTATTAACACTTAAAAAGTAACTCACAAGTATACACCCCCCACCACTACAAACACAATAAGAAGATGCGTGAGAAACTCACTGAGGAACCCCAAAGTGACAACACCCATCTCTTAGGTAGCAAACCAAGAACCCCACCTGTATTTTGCAATTATAAAGTCAATAAAATATAATTAAACCATTCAAATAGCTTAAAGTCTCACTTATTACCTCCCTGGAAACATGTTAGCTGTTAACCCACAAAACACAGTTTCTTAAAGGCCTAAATGTTTAAAGAACCCCTGACACCATTAGAAAAACTTGGAAACATGTGAGATTTAGACAGTTCAGTTTATATTTCATATATTTTCTATAATTATTTACCTTTTTTCTTTATTACCAAGGACAGCTATATGAAAGACGCTTACTGTCCCTTAGACTTTATCTGCTCTTTCTGCTGTCCTACATATGACATCATAATACAGGTTGCACCTGGAAATGAGCTTCTGGTCATGGTGCCTTTCCCGGTTACTGACTTTTAAATAAGTAAATAAATAAAATAAATAATCCCACGTTTATGGCATCATAATTATCCCCACAGCAACAGACTGATGTCATAAACAGAGCTGTGATGTCATATGTAGGCAAGCAGCCAGAACAGATAGGGCAGTGATCCTGTTTACATGCAAATGTCCTTAGTAATAAAGAAGAATGAGAAATTCAGAAACAATATTAAAATATAAGCTCACTTGTGCTAAACATTACATTTTCTCAAAGCTGTCACAACGGTGTCAGGGGCTCTTTAAAGTGGGTGACACGGCAAAAGCCTCAAAAATGAATAACTAGTAACATGCAAAAATAGCATATTTGTATATAATGAATTAAAATCTAGTTAGTGCAGCATAAGAACTGTAGGCATATTATCCACACTATTTTATCTTATACTTACCTTACCCTTGGTAGCTGCCCATACCCAGATTTCAAATCTCTTAGTGGACAATGAGCAGAGTCCCAGGAATTGATCACATTCCCTCCTACAAGAATAACAAGCAGTTCGGAGCATATTCTAAAACTGATAGCTTACAATAAAAGGTATGCAATTCAATCATTCGCATCATGTCTGCAATACCTCTTTGAAACTCCTTCCTTACTTTGCAACCTTGTTAAAAGAGAGTTACCACTGTAGTATCAGGCTAATGCCATAAAGAGGAAATCAGATCCTAAAATGTAGAGTATAGTATGAGAAATGTTGCTGTCTCCTTACCATAAATCGGCTAGGCCCTTCATTAAGTAAAAGTTAGATGCTAGACTTAAAAGTATGTCAAAGGAAAAGCCTCCCCCCCCAGTTCCAAGGAAGCAAATTGTGAAACCCAATTATTTAAACATTCAATTTATAAGGAGGGAGGGATCCTGGATTGAGTCTTGAGCCATGTCTTATTATAGAAAACCTCTAATGTCCTAATAATTACTCTAAGGATATTACCTTTTGTGAGTCATATCCCTTCCATGCAAAGCGCTAAACTGGAAGTATCCTATGGTTTTTGACTTTTATCTTTAACCTTCACCCTCAAATGAACTTATATAAATGCAACAAGAAAAAAAGAATGCATAAAAATGATAAATCACATACTGGCGATTAAGCATAACGCAGTAATAAAAATTCACATAAGGAGGAACATTAAAGCATAGAACATTGTAATGAGCGCTGTAAACAAGGTAAAACAACATGTGTATAATAGCGATCAATCAACGGAGAGCATTAACCCTGGAGCGTCTTGTCACAAGCAATTGACGTAGCCAAAATGTTTTTCCCAAAAAGTATAATCAGGTGACAAGAAGCTCAGATTCCTCAGCCAAAAAAAACAGGGGAGGATGGCTCTGCGAACATGTCCACAACCGGACTACAGGGATCCTTCAAACAGTCAGGTATTCCTTTAGCAAGGCTATTATCAAAAGAAGGCTTTGTTGGATTTGTTGTGGGCAAGTGCCTCTCTGATTTAGTAGATCCCTTAGGAACGATGGAGGAAAGCATGGACTGTCTGTTTTTGTAAAAGGGTTGTGATTTGCAAGTGCCGTGGTGTTTGAAATTCTCTGCCTCTCCGCTGTGGCTGTCAGATGGCATAGTATGATGAAGGTAAGCACTGATTTTAAAAAATGCCTTATGACTCACTAGAATGCTCAAATAAAACCCGCTTTTAATATTATATGTGAAATTGGGAGGATACCAAGTTTGACATTAAAATGTTGATGTTGAACTTATCCAGTATAGCGGTTAAAAGTAAATATGTTATATATTTGGGGTTATGGGCTAAGTACTTACAACTACTTACACGTATGAGGGAAACAGGTTTTGATGTGTCTACCCAAATTTCTGATGTCAAACAACAGCTGTTTGAAGCCCAGTACACACAGATATGCTCTATGACCCTGGGACAAAAATTTGGGACCCAGGGAAGAAAGCTACAGGTAAATCCTTATGACACTCTAGTGGATAGAGTAAAACAGAGAGTTATGTCTTCTTTATTGGATTGTCAAGGGAACTTGGTTTCTGAGCTTGGGGCAATGAAGCAGGTAGTACAGAACTATGTGTAGGAGAAATTTCAAGTGAAAGGTCAGGGAAGACAGGGCTCCTTTTAACAGAATTTAGCCATACCTAAGATCCCTGACATGGAGAGGGAAATGCTTGAAAGGCTGATTTCAGTTTTAGAGGTATGGGAGGCGATCAAATCATTATCATTTGGGATGGCACCTGGAAGAAATGGAGTTTCTAATGATTTTTATAGAGTTTCTATAGATCAGCTGGCACCAGTTCTCACTGAGGTGTTTGTCTCCCTTGGGTGGCTTGGGAAATGAGGGCACAGCATGTCAGAAGGGGTTATGGTTTTTCTTTTTAAATCAGGGGATAGGAAGGATATTAGGAACTGGAGACCTTTTACCATATTACCTGCTGATTATAAAATGCTGGCAAAGATTTTGACTTTAAGACTGGCCAGAGTAGCCAAACTATTGATATTAGATACACAGACATGTTCAGTGCCAGGTAGGTCTATTACGCAAAATCTGTGCTTCATTAGAGAGGTGGTGGAACAACGGCTGGCTATGTCATTGGATGGGTAAGTTTTTGTGATTGATCAGGAGGTGCTTTTGATTCCATCAGACATGACTATTTATGGGACGTTCTTGAGCCTTATGGTATTCCGCATGGGTTTTTGCAGCTTGTGAAACTATTGTATTCTAATGCACAGGTAACGCCGCTGATTAATGGTCATTTGGGGATCCGTATGTATTTATATAATGGAGTGAGATAGGTGTGTTCCTTGAGTCCTCTGCTGTATGTTTTTGGTTTAGATCCTTTATTACGGACTATAGAGCAGGATGTTTGAATTTAGCCACTGCCTATTAGGACAGAAGACTCCTGTAATAAAATCACGGCATATGCGGAAGATTGCATTTTGATGGTGGCAGATTTGGACACTGGGATTACAGCAATTGAGGAATTCAATGGTAGTACTGTGGAGACGGGCATTAAAATCAAATGGGAAAAGTGTAGGTTTGGCATTGGGTTCGGCGCCCATACTGCAGGATTTCATTGTTCCAGTTAAAAAAGGTGAAGTGAACATTTTAGGTATTCTGTTTGGGGTGTGTGATGCTTCCCAGCGTATCTGGGAACTGAAATATGGGGAAGCATAAAGTGAAAAAGTGGAAATCCTGGAAAATGACCAGGAAAAAAAGATTTTTTTGCTGAAGGCCTATATAGCCCCTCTGTTTTTGTATTTATCTCATGTCTTTCTTGTCCCAATTGGGTTTCAAGCTAAACTTATGGGATTGTTTTTTGGTCTTCTGTGGGGCAGCAGACTGAACCCAGTTAAACATAATCATATCTACAGGCCCTGGAAAGAAGGAGGCCTGGGCATGATTAACCCCCCCGGTCTTCTTTTTGGGGAATTTTTTTTATACCAATATTAGGAAACTTTTGATAGGTGAGGAGGGTATAGGGGGTAAGGATCATGAGTATTTGGCAAGAATATTTTTTTACTGCATGGGGAAGGGAAAGTGGAGTGTTATGGAGAAGACCTTGCCTGGTCATGTTCAGGTGTGTCTAAAATACATACGACAGTAGAAAATTCAGCTACTTTATTTTCTTAATGTACCAAGGAAGCAGTTTTATACAGCAATTTTGAAGAACTGTTTTTATGAAGAACCAGTCTTTAGGGTAGGCCCCACAGTACATGGCAGCGCTCTTTTGAAGTGTATTTTAGAAATGAGGATTCCACTGAAAATGAAGGATACAGTTTGGATTTCTGGACATAGGAAGTTAAAGGGGCGCGGTCAACCTTTTTTGCATCATACTATTTTTAGGTAAAAACTCGAATTTTATGATTGTGTACTTTCCCTAAAATTCATTGATGTTGCTGGTTGTTTTATCAGCCTCCTTGCTTGGTAGAACTGAAATGCAGGGGAATGTATAGCTATCCATCGGTCTTGTTTTGCTTCAAATCATTGAACTGCTCTTACTGAATACTTCTTGACCATTAGAAATACTCTCAAACAGTGCAGCCACTCATGATACCATAGTGTCCTCTATTCCCACTGCACAATGAGTGGCTGGATTATGTTGGGAATGTTCCTTAGTGCAGGACAGGTGCAGTGGGAGTTGGTCAAGAAATGTAAACAAACATGTTTTGGTGTGGTAACACCAGTATGGTGGGCAGTCAGTTTTATATTTTTTAGAATCAAACTACCAGCTGCATCAACAGTCTCTATAGGATGTGAGCAATCATAAAATGTATTTTTTAAACTAGGTACACTTTGAGGCCTAGGGGGATTGACAGTGTCCCTTTAAATGTTTGAGGAAAACTGTAAACATAAAGCTATGGGAGACTGGTTTTGTTTGGAAGATAGTTGTATGGACATTATGGAAACCATGCAACATCTTTGCTTTGTCCTTTTATAACACCTTTTTGGGTCTTCTGGATGCCCTCTGGAATACCACCTGTTTCACAGACATGTCCTATAATGTTTTGATCTATAGTTAGCTAACAGACCACTGGAGAAAATGGCACAAAAGTAAGTTTTTTGTTATTCTGGCCTGTATAAAGTGGGCTATTTGGCAAGCTAGATGCCAAAAAGTTTTGCAAGGGGATGAGGTAACAGTGCATGACTTGCTCTTTAAACTTCAGATGGAATTCGATGGTGCATACCAATATGAGTTGCAACATTTGGGGGAGGCAATGTGTGTTTCACTTTGGGAAGGTATTGACTGGGTGGATTAAGTGTTTTCAACTTTTATTCTCATCCAGATGTGATATATTGTTTCATATTTTCTAGTGTTTTCTTCTTTTTTGTTCTGAGCTTAGTATGTATTCTAAATTTTTTTTTATTTCTAACAAGTTTTTTTTCTTTTTTTTTCCTCTCTCCCCTACTTTTTTTTGGGGGGGGGATTACGATATGTATGACAGAATACATAGTTTCTTTATTTTTAGGGCTTCAGTTGTATGCTTATATCTAACCTATGAGTTACAATTTTGAAGGGGATATATGCATTAATACATATTTGTTTTTCAGTCTTTGCTTTGAGCTTTGTTTGTACTGTATTTTTTTTTTTTGAAGTTTTGAATAAAAAATTCTGCTCCTCTTTTTGAGAAGTGCTATGGGATCTTCAACATCCACCTGAACTACCACCAGAACAGGCAGATGGGACCTCTGTTTAATGTCTCATCTGAAAGACGACATCTCACTCATACCAAAGAACAGGAAGAGGCCACAAAATCCACCAATGACAGGACACTTTCCTTGGTAAATAATGATTATAAGGTAATTGCAAAAATTCTAACACCTAGGCTTAAAAAAGTTGCTAAAGACCTGATACGTAAAGAACAAGTGGGGTTTGTCCAGGGAAGACCCATAACCGTTCAATACCACTAAAAAATAACTGTGCGGACAATAACCGTGCAGAAAAAATCGTCAAAACTATCTGAATTACAGTGCAAGCCAGAATCATGTAATCCAGGTAGTTGTACCCTCCCCCAGTGTTGCCCATCCCCAGAGTTGGTTATATAAATAAAGGGGGGGTGGGGGGCGAAGCCCCCCTCAGAAAACAAAGTATTCCGTTCCGGCACCGTGGAGGTTAGCACTGTTTTTATCTGTACAGGTTCGGACCGCACAGACTTGGTTTAGCTCTCTTTGACTAGAACAGGAAAGATCTGAAGCAGATAACATAAGACTTTGTAATGTCATATGGCGTACCAACGACCCCTGGAATATGATGAAGGGAGACACTTGATTCTTTAAACTGGAATTTTATGAGAACAGACCTGACACAATATGGATTTGATAGATGTAAAGTTACTTTGTATCATAATCTGATAGCTGTGATCATTCTGAATGGTCTCATCTTCCCACCACTTAGATTATTCTGTGGTACCAGGCAAGGCTGTCCTCTTTCCCCTTATTTATTCTAGCTATCTAGCCATTAATTAGGTTAATTCCATCATCAAATCAAATTCACGGAATCAAAAAGACAACATCTTCAATAAGGTTTTTGATTTTACTTACTATAGGTAGACACTTAAATTCTCTAACAGAAATTAAAAGACTGTTCAAAAATATTAGTGAAATCTCAGGATTTAACTTAAATGGGACCAAACCCCAAACTTTATTTATTTTTATTTCTTGAATTTTGGTAACTGGGTAGATAAACTGTACCCTTTTTCAGGAATGACCTAGAAAAAATGTAAGTCACTTTGAATTGTCAAGATTGTACCAATATTGGGGGCAAGATGGCCAATGCAACAGTAACGTGAATGCGCCTCTCTTAAAACCTTGGTGGAAAGAAGAGCATCTTAAACCTTGCGACTAACTTCTTTTTGGTTCAATAAGCTTACCTGACACCATGGATTCTAAGAGGAGCATGGGTAGCACTAAAAAACTGGAATTTCTATCCCCAAGGTTGGTCCCGCTGGGTCAGCGGACACCTCCAGGTAAACACAGCCCGGCACGTGGCTGCGGTGCGCATGCTGACCTCCTTGCAGGCAGCTGAAAGGCTATCCCTCTGCTCTCCTGTAAATACAAATCTCAATACAGAGGATCTTAGGAGACAGAGTTTCCAGCAAGAGCAACATCAGTTGGATCCTGTGCTCCAGTCTTCCCCCTTAGAAAAAAGGGAATATTCACTGGAGACACTGGGCAGAGTACTGGATAAATTACTTGCATGGACGGAATGAAGCAATTGCAGGTTTGATGCTCTCTTAAAAGAGAAGACTCCTGTATATGTATGATTTGGATCTATCTGATGTATTTATTATACATTACATCAAGTACTGTACATATGTCAATAAGGGATCAGCCAGTTCTTCTGTTGCAACACATATCTAGAGTTTGAGGCTCTGACACAAGGTAGTAAAGTGTCAAGCAAGCCTCCATTTACATGCAAATGAGTCACTTGTAATACAGCCCCTCCCATTCCTTGATGTCACTGCAGCAACAGTGCAGAACAAAACATAAGGATATCAATGCTGTCTATCCTGATTTTAGTTTAAGTTTGCAATGGCTTAAGGCAGTTCTGTCATGCAACTCACACAGGGAGTGGTACTTGTAGCCTTAATACCGCATGTGTAGAGCAAATAATACATCTAATAGTATTGCATTCACAGGAAACAGAAGCTGTTCCTGTGTACTGCTCATTTCTCTCTGTGAGACAGTTGTAATATGTTGTGGAAAGCAGTAGACTGAATCAGTTAATCAACCAATCAACCAACCAATCAATCGAACAGTCAATCAGTCACTCTGTAGTGAACCAGGGGGAACACCCTTGAGAGAAGTCATTTACAAGGTAGGCTTGAGCAGTTTCCCAAAGGATCACACAAGACTGAATTCCTCCTTTGCACAAATTATGCACTCCGTTTTCAGCAGCCTGAAAGTGGAGAGCTAGATCACTTACTTTATAAAGTGTATTGTTTTACATTTCAAATGTTCCTTACATCTGAGTTCTGTCTGGAAATACCAAGACACAGAATGCATATGACATGGGAGGAATGAGCTAAGCAAATACAGAGTACTACAAACACTGAGACTGATTAGTTTCTTTACCTACAACAGCTGAAGTGTAGCATCTGATTTGTGAGGGACATCCTACTTCAAATGCTGGCATTACAAGGGGGGGGGGCTGCCAAAGCTTGTTTTCAGTACCTTCAAAGTGAAGTGCTGTCGCTCTCACATCACTGCTAATGATTTATAATGGGTATGGGGGGCACTGTTAAAGTCAAGGACCTGAGGAGCCATCACAGTTCCCAAGGAGGTTAGGGGAACTTGTTAAGGGTTAGAGAGTAAGGGACTTTAGTAGGATTTGAACCAGAGTTTCCCAGTTCTTGTGCCTGTGCTTTAACCACTAGATTACTATTCTTCCATATGCTGCAGCTGATGTTGTCCTGGTAACCTATTCCTTATTATAGCCGAACTCTTTATTGCCTTACATCAGCCATTCAATCACTGACTGCCTAGTTACAAAGGGAAGGGGGCATTTGTGCAAGATTGTGTCTCAGTGCTGTTGTCAATCAAAACAGAGAATGCTAACACACACAGAACATAATACAACAACTATATAATACCACTTAAGACTCTTGTTGTACCCAGAGTCATTTATTGGCTAAACTGTTTTTGCTAACAGACACATTAACACAACACATACAGGCCCTTCTTTATAGGAATACTGTATATACATGTCAAATCAGTGCTGCATCACACTCATGTGGTCCTAGTCCCTATTAGACCGGCACTTCAGATGTGCACAACACCTAAAGAGTTCCCTCATTACTCAAGTGGGGAACCAAACATTGTGGGTTCTGTTTCCTGGTGGAACAGCATTTAGTGCAGCACCATTATCTGTTGCTCTGATGCCATCATCCTCCAGCAACATTGATGGTAAAATGGAGGACAAACACATTGATAACTTCTGGGGGCTGTATATCTTTATTTATAATCTTGATTTGGACAGCAATAATACTGCTTACAACTAGAGGAGGAACACAACAGTTACACAAAAGGAGTTGGGAAAATATGGGTGTGAAACTATGGGAGACTTCCCCTTTAAAGAAAACGGAGTTTCTGCAGACCGTGATTAATACAGTGAAAAGCACTGGTAAGGCAACAGTGAAAATTGTGACCGAACAGTCTAGTCATATAGCTAAACATGAAGCAAAAACGGTGTCTTTAGAGGCTAATTGTGCAAGTTTGATGAAAGAGAACTATAACATTAACTGCAAGTTGAAGAACACTGAAAACTTACGTCAGTACAAGAACGTTTGCATACTTGGCTTTCCAGACCAGTTTGACGCAGATTTTCTACTTGGTAAAGTAAATGCTGGTGAAAACGTTTGACCTGCCACAAGACACTCCTCCCTTAATAACTAAAGCATTTAGAGTCCCAAAAAAGCAACAACAAGCTTCTGAGCAACTTAAGTCAACCATTTTGGCTACCTTTGGCTTTGACTCTGGTAGGGACTAGGGGCTGGATTTTCAAAGCTCCGGTGATGCTGCAAGCCCCTGGTGCACCAAACAAATGAGGCACGGAGTTTGTGGCATTCCCTTGTGGGCAATCACGATTTTCAATCCCTTGCAGTGATCGCTGCACCACAGACTATGGTTTTGTGGTCTAGCTTATACGAGCAATGTAATGGTGCTTGCACCAGGCAGTAAGCATAAGCTGCAAGTAAATCATGGAAATCATCGCAACTGCGCCTGAGATGTGAAATTGGGGTGCAGTTGTGGCAAAGGGGGTTGGCGCACTGCAGAATTCAAAGTCCTGTCGCACAGGGTGGGAGGCAAGCCCTGCGCCCTCGTTTGAAAATCTGGCCCAATGTGTTTAAAATGGCTTGACTGAGAGGATCCTTGGAATACAAAAATAGCAAATACTAGATCTATCCTGATTTTTGTTATGCCACTCAACAATGGAGAAGGAAATTCTTAGCCTATCGACAAGAGGTGCTGGAGATAGGTGCTCAGTTCTCTCTGTTGCCACCTGCCAAAGTGAAGGTATCCAAAGATAGAAAAACACATATCTTTGAAGTTGGCCAGCTTGCTACTTACCTGTGAGCATTCTACTCTGCACAGGAGACAGTAGAATCCCCAACACCTTCTGAGAGGGATATAAAGGAGCATATGAAAAAATGGACATTTGAAAGCAACTGAATTTTTAGGTTTTTTTCTCTCTGAGGCTCTATATACCCCATTTAAAAATATAGCTTGTTACTAATGTAACAGATAAAGAGTAAAGGGGATAACTGAATTCACTAGTATACTTACTGTGGAGTACCTCAGGGCTCAGTACTGGGTCCAGTCCTCTTTAACGTCTTTATAGATGACATTGCAGAGGGTCTGGAAGGAAAGGTATGCCTCTTTGCAGATGACACAAAGATCTGTAACAGAGTTGATACACAAGGGGGGGGTAGAAAGGATGAGAAGGGACTTGGCAAGGTTGGAGGAATGGTCAGACATATGGCAATTTAGATTCAATGCAAAGAAGTGCAAAGTAATGCACCTGGGAAATAAAAATCCAGGAGAAGAGTACACAATAGCAGGGGAGGTACTAACAACAACAATAATGGAAAGGGGTATGGGTGTAGTCATATCAGATGACCTAAAGGTGGGTATGCAATGTGGAAAGTCAGTAGGGAAAGCCAGGGGGATACTGGGATGCATAGGGAGGGGCATCACAAGTAGAAAAGGGAAATGGTTATCCCTCTATACAGACAGTTGGTGAGACCCCATCTGGAGTACTGCGTGCAGTTTTGGAGACCTCATCTACGCAAGGCCATAGACAGGATGAAAGCAGTCCAGAGGAGGGCAACTAAAATGGTGCAGGGTCTACATCAGAAACCATATGAAGAGAGACTGAGAGAGCTTAATATGTATACCCTTGATGAAAGGAGGGACAGGGGACATGATAGAAACTTTTAAGTACCTCAAGGGAATCAACAAAGTCCAGAGGGTATCATCTTTCAGAAAAAGAGATGTGGAAGAACAAGGGGCACAATTTAAAGTTAGAGGGGCGGCTCAGGGGTAATGTGAGAAATTCTTTTTCATGGAAGAGTGGTGGATGCATGGAACCGCCTTCCTGGAGAGGTTGTGGGGTCTAAAACAGTGGAGGAATTCAAACATGCATGGGACAGACATAAGGCAATTATAGTGTGGGGTTGCAGGAAATAGGCTGTTGGTTAACTAGAATCTGCAGCTTATCCAGTAGGTAGGGAAATGGGCAGACTGGGTGGGCCAAGTGGTCCTTATCTGCCATCAAAGTCTATGTTTCTATGTTTCTTACATAAGGAATGATTTAATATATTACATCTGCTACTCAGCTGAACTATCTAATTTTCTATTTTTAGGTTAAATTATCATTCCCCCAATATGAGTTGGCCTAGTTATATCTTCATGTCAAAGAATATGGTTTAGTATCTGTATAATGAAGTTAGTTATACTAAAGATTTATTTTTTGTAAGCATAATTATTAAAAATTTAAAAAAAAAAGGAAAAAAAAAAAAGATTGTACCAGTATTGTCTTGTCTTACCAAAATGTCCTATTATTGAGCAGATTTCTACGGAACTAATTCTAGGTCACCCCTGAAAAAAGGGACCTCTTGGGCCCAGTGACCTTACCTGGTTAACACAATGAAATAAAAAAATAAAATTATATAGGAGCATAACAAACAGTGCGAAATAAAGTTTGTTCACTGTCCTCGTATCCTTGAAGTGTCAATAAAGGAATTCATTCAACCAGAGCTGACAGTCACTTTTCTGGGCCTAATTATCAACAACAATACTGAAACAAAATCTAGAAAACTACTGTATCTACAACCATTAATGAAAGACATGAAAATAGATTTTGGTAAGTGGAATAAAGTTAATCTACCCAGTGGGGGTGGGGGAGGGTGGAGCAGGCTATTAAAATGATCCACACCCACAAAATTATTGCATGTTTTGCAAAACATCTCAGACACAGCTAGTAAAAAAAAACACTACAGACAACAGAAGCACTTGTAAAAAACTTAATCTGGAAAGGGATATCCGCTTAGACTAGCTCTCGAGAAACTTAAGAGTGCCAATGGAGCAGGGAGGGCTCGCTCGCACTTCCATGGTGGGATAAATACAGCCTGAGCCTTCCTGGTTAATAGACATCTTTACACCCACAAAATCAAAAGCTCCCTGACATACCCTTATGGGTAGATATTGAGAAACAGTTCCTGCAGAGTCATAGGTTGACACACAATTTATTCATATCAATACCTAATACTTCTAAAAACAACCCATGTATAAACATTTCCATTTCAATAAAAGCATTAAAGTTGTCCATTAGAAGTCATAACACCTCAGAGAAACCATGGCATCTAGTGCCTTTATGAGAAAACAAAACACTGACATGCAGTCAGTAGGTATCCAGGATCTAGGATAAGGGAAGTTAGGAATTCTCAGGCTAAGATGCAATAGTCGCAGACTAAAATTCTACACTCATCTGAAGAACTTATAAGCAGATATGGAATTCACAAATTTCATAGAAATAGAATTTCACAGCAGATAACGACCTCTTGGCCCATCCAGTCTTCCCATTACTCCATACCTACACTATTACCACAGACCATGCCCAAGCTAAAGCACTTGCTCCCTCCCTCCCCCTTCCTTTCCACCATGATTCCTTGTGCTACCCCATGCATTCTTGAACCTCACCACCTGTTTCTGCCTCTACCACCTCCGCTGGAAGGCTGTTCCAGGAATCCACCACTCTTTCTGTAAAGAAATACTTCCTCTCAACTCTCCTGAATCTACCCCCCTCCAGCTTCACAGCATGTCTTCTTTCTGAGCACCATTTCTTCTGAAAAATACTCCCCTCCTGTATCTTATTTACCCCCATGAGATATTTAAAGGTCTCTGTCTTATCCTCCCTCTCACTCCTCTGTTTCAGTGTGTACATATTGAGATCCTTTAGTCTCTCCCCATAGGTCTTTTGATGCAGACCCTGCACTATTTTAGTTGCCCTTCTCTGGACTGCCTCCATTCTGTTTGTGTCCTTCCACAGATGTGGTTTTCAGAACAGGACACAAAACTCTAGGTAGGGTCTTACCAGTGATCTATACAGAAACAACACCACCTCCATCCTTCTGCTGGTGATCCCCCTCCCTGTGCACCCCAGCATCCCACTCCCCCTCCCTACTGCCTTGTCACACTGCTTGGCCACCTTTAGGCCACTCAATATGATTATCGCCAGGTCCCTTTCCTGCTTGGTGGTCATCAACACCATTCCACCTATTTTGTACTCCACCCCTGGGTTTCCCACCCACAGTGATCAAAATCCACTTCAATCTGCCCCAGAGCTGACTGAAATCAACTCAAGTCAGATAAATGGTTAAGGGCAAAAATGCCAGCCAAACAAAAATCTGAAGAGTTGCTGCTTGACTACCTGAAGTGCTCAATTGGCATGGAGGGCCAAGACACCAGGGCTGAAAGCAGAAGCTGCTCCACTTCGATCGCGTCTGAACATGCTAGTGAGAGCAGTGAAGATGAAGGAAATGAGATGCTTACTAGAACATCCCAGAGACTGTTCTATGAGCTGTGAAAATTCAGCTCTGCCATGGTCAAACTCGAGAAGACAGCTGGGGACACAGCAAAACACTTGACTGAGGTTGTGCAAAGAAATTCGGGCCTCAAAGGTGGACTTAGAGAGGCCACAGACACTGCCAACCTTCTCAGCTTGGCCCTATGATTCATACATAGACGGGAGCAGGAAGATCTTGACCTCTGCTCCAGTTGCAACATCCTTAGGATATATGGACTCCCAGAAGGTACACAGTTGGGCCCCGTAGAGGTATTTCTTGAATCTTTTCTGTAAGAAATCCTAACCGGGCCTAAGGATAAGCCATGAACATAGTCTGAGCCCACTGACCCCAAAGCAAAGTCATGCTCTATAAATTCTCAAAGTTGAACTAAATTTGTTGGCTCCAGCTCAAAGCAGAATTTAAGTAACCACTTGCCCACTGCTACACCATTACTCCACAACACACAATTTTAAATTTCCATGAGTTTTGAGCAAAAGCCATGAGACTCATCTACTGGGCTTTCAGAAAGATTGGCATTTTGTAGTGGCTGTTTAAGAGGACTTCCTGCACGATGACGTGCTGATACTGAGGAAGTAGTAAACGGTGGTGCTTGCAATTCCCTGCTGCCGCTACCAACTGATTGTACTTCCTCAGTCTCAGAAGTAGTAAAAGTGGTGCTTGCAAGATGCTGTTGCCACAAACCATTTATTATGTATCGTCTTCACCATCATCACTCCTATGATTAAACACAGCTTCATTTTTATGTTTCCTTGCGCATGCGGAGGAAACATCTTGCTACAGAGAATGACATTTCAGAGGAGTGTTGGTGGCAATCACGATGCACAGCAATCTACATTGGGCTCATCCCTGACAGACCAATGACCACGCAAGCAGAGTATGATGGTGCTCACAGTTTCAAGGGCATAAACTTTGTGTACTTGAAAGAAATGAAGCGCTCCAATGAGAGAGTGCTTCAGTCCTTTGATTTGCATAAATAGCTGAGCCAGACTCCGAATCACTTTTTGATTCCAGCACGGTGTGTAAAGCACAAACAAAGTATAGCCAGAGCCAATAGGGCTGTGACGAGCTGCCAAATGACCAAAGCTACACGTGTGCATAGGAATTATTGAATGCCCAAGTGTAACTTGACTGATTTTTGGAGGTGTTGCACCACATTTTCAACACAGCCTTTTTGGGACCCCTCCTCATGAAGAGAGCCAGTGTCATTTTGTTTACTTGTCCCGAGAGGTGATTTCGCAGAGCAAATGTGCCATTCTGTGGCACAGGTGTGAAAACATGTTTTGGGCAGGATTTGAAAAATGACAGCTGTACTGTTAAGAAGGAGGTGAGGAAAAATGGCAATGTTGAAAATGTGGAGTGAAAATATTAAAAATTGGTGAAACTAGGAGCGTGCATAGAAACCACACAATGCATACTCTTAACACAGTCAATTTTTGGAATTTCTTCACCAAATTTGCAACATGGGCATTTTGGGACCCCACCTCATGAACAGTGGTACTGTCATTTCATGGATCAGTCCCAAAAGGTGATTCTGCACAGTGACAGCAAAATCACCTTTCGGGACCGAGTAACAAAATGACAGTGACAGTTTTCACGAAATGGGATCCCGAGAACCCCATGTTGAAAATTAGGGACCAAAATTCAAAAAAATGGCTGATTTATCAACCTAAGTTGAAAGCCCCACTGAATGCCATTATAGCATGCTTACCTGTAATTCTTCAGTTTGTGGTTCGGCTTTGAAGAGTACAGACGTGTCCCGGTCCGGAGAAGATGATAGTGCGAACCTCTGGAGATAAGTATGGAGTAAGGCGGGCTGCAGGTGGGGATGGGGAGGGGGACTGGTGTGATGACGAGGGACCATTTTCTTTTTTTGCATTGCCACAGACTGCGACTTAAAGATCAATGGCAAATGCAGGTTTTAACATGATCGTCAGTTCACCAGACATCAGTGTGATTGCCTGTAGTTAATAAAACTGAGCATGTCTATCAAAGTCAGAGTGTATTTTTTCTCATTAATTCACTTTAGTTGTGGATTTTAACTTAGAACACTCTGGCCTGTTTTGAGCCGAAACCAGCAGGTCCTGGCAGCTGGTGTTTTGAGACGTGACATCATTGAAGTCATGGCGTCAATGGTGAACTTGGTAACTGTGCCAAAAGTGATGCGTGCAGCTTCAGCAACTCTGTTTTGTCTAACAGTAGATCCCAAGGAAAAAACAACATTCGCCTGTCACTTCACTGACTTTGTTGTTTGAATTAGTTATTACAAAGGCTAGGTGTTTAATTTGTAACATAGTTTTGCACATTTCTGATTAGGCTGCTTTCCCTGTTTTAGTAAGACTTCTAGTTCAGTACATAGTGACTCGCTCCGTTAGCCATTCTCTATATCGAGTTTTCCTCAGACTGTATAAATATTTCTGGCTACGTCTGAGCAAGAGGTCAACCTGGCAACATTCCTGTCCGCACTATCTCACTTCAGCCTGATGTGGCTGAGCCAACTATCAATGATAACTCAAGTGACAGTTACAGCACTAGTACAGCTGCTTCTGTAGGTGGGCTCTACCATGCCGGTTCGACATCCTTTATGTCGACTGGCATCTCACCGACAGGAATCATGTTGACCTCAAGTTGCAGTCTACATGATTTCTGTTTGTCTCCTGGTCCTTTTCTTTTATCGAGGGGGGCCTTTGCGCCCCGAACCCCCCATGTGGGGGGCTCTGCCCCTGCCCCTCCATCATTAGGATTCTCAACTCGATTTGGAGTTCATTCAGGGTGGGGGTGCAGGACCGGGAGACAGAATGCCCCTGTCTCGGGCACACCAACACAGCGACCTATCCGCAAAGTGTCGATTTTGTCAACAGGTGTGCATCTCTCTGTGTTGGTGTTGCTGTAAGGGTAGCATGCCTCTGTAAATGACAGTGATACATCAGCATCACAGATCAATGAGATGTCCCTGAATAGTGAGTGTGTGGAAAAAATATAATTAAAAAGTTATTTCCGTTGTATTTGCCATTTTGTTGTTTGTTTTGGTATCGTTTTGGTGTCTGTGGTCAGCTTGCCGCATCGTATACCCTTTTTGTTTACAAGAAGTGTGTTCCTTGAAAAAACAAAAACATTTTTTTAATTGACTAGTGTATTGTTTTTGATGGTGGTTCTGCTTTTGTATTTCATTAAAGCCCCGCTGAGTTCCTTACATTGATGTGGTACAGTCTGATAGTGGTCAAATGTTTGTCAGTGGCAGTGGTGGGAATAGAACCCTGAAATCTTCTCTATCTAATTTGGCGGTTTGGATATTTACCACTCTGCTTTCTTCACTGATCTTCTGTCAGTTAGCATAACTGATAAGACAATATCAGTCTTGGCAAGAATTTCTTTTCCCCTGATTGTCCGATTGACCTATCTGTGCCACGTTCAATCCAAACCATCAAAGTTTTTAATCTGTCCCCACTGAAAATGCAGATTCAACGCAACTGTGCATGTGTGGCAGTCATGCATGTGTAGGTGCAGTGAATGCCATTTTGCCATTCACAACATGACGTGCCAGCGTAACTACGCATGTGCAGTTCATGCCCCAGGATGCAGACGTAACAGTCGAAGTAGTGCGGCTGTTATTCCGAAGCGGCCAATTGTGGCAGAGGGTTTCAAGCTCGGTTGGACATTCAGAAGGATACTTCCAAATGTCCAATGGAAGGTTCCATGATTGGCCATTTTTCTATGGTATGATAGATCGCAAAACGGCTGTAGGCTCTGCACACAGCCCTGAAACCTGCCTATTTCAGCAATCCCATGATGGGAGGTAGCAGCAAAGGTCACATTATGCATTTAGGCAACTACAAGTTTTCTTCAGTCACCAAGTGTGGCACCTGTGATAAGGAAGGGGATCTTCTACCTCCTGATTTTAACAGCTAGCAGCAAAATGATCTTGTAGTGATTAAAATTCCCCAGATGAAGTATTTCCATGTTGTGTGCTGACAAGCCACTAATATCAAATGTTCTCACCTCCAGCTTCTATAGTAGGATGGGGAGGGGGTGCAGTGACCAGCCCATCTGTCAAAGGGATCTGGTGATGCTGAGACCACCAGGTCCCTCTGACAGACAGGTTGGTCACTGTACACCCCGTCCTTCTACAGCAGCTGGAGGTGGGAACACATTCCAAACGTTCTTTAATAAAAACGATGAAAAGACAGCCTCCTGCCTCCATGAGCGGAGTGTAACTTGCCTATGCCCATGTCATGCAGCACTAAAATGGGAATGCAGCGCCATTCCATCGCTCTGTCAGTCATGCTCATTCACGTGGGTGCATGGTTTCTCGATGGCTGCTCCACGCTTGCTGACTGGCTGTGGAGCTGCTCTGCTCTGCCTGCTTATGCTGCCTCGCTCACTATTTCTTTGGTTGCATTCTGCTCACATTCTCCTGATGCAGCTCTCTTTCCTCTCTCCTGCCACCTCAAGCAGGGCAGTAGCAGGGTCCCACCCGCCATGCAAAGGGTTTGTTCCCTTTCCTCCCACCTCCGACACCTGCAGTAGTAAAGCAAACCATCAACATTTTTCAAGCTTGGTGGAAGCCTTTGGGTCCCTGGGGCTGCAGCCCCATCAGCCCTTGATTGGGTGCTTCGCTTCTAGTGGCCACAGCTGGAACAGTCAGCCAGTTGCTCCACCCTCCCAGCCCGCCGGCAAGCTCTCCTAGCTGTGCTAGCCCTTGATTGAGAGCTTTGCTTCTAGCAGCCACAGCTGGAATAGTCAGTCGGCTGCTCCACCCTCCCAGCCCACTGCCAAGCTCTCCTAGTTGGGCCAGCCCTTGATCAGGTGCTTTGCTTCTAGCAGCCAAGGTTGGAATCATCAAACGGCTGCTCCACCCTCCCAGCCCACCAGCAAGCTCTCCTAGCTGGGTTAGGCTGCTATCATTCACCGTGAACTCTCTCCGGGGCTCTCACATTACCCTGTACCAGGCTCCCGTCGCTAAACTATTGTACTCTCTACCTCTCTGAATTCTCCCCTGCTGCACCCCAACCCCCCCGGCTCTAATCTTTTTTTCCTTTACTCTGTAGCTTTGCTCTCGGGTAGTGTGGCACCTCTTGAAATCGACCCCATTACCTCTGTCTGGCTGCCCACCCCCTCCCTCCTTGCTAAACTGCTCTTTCTTTGTGCTCTCAACTCCTATCCACACCCCCGATTTTGCCCCCTGACTACTGTTTGTACCTCAGTTTAACATAACCCCCTTCTCTGCTATCTCCCTCAGGCTAGCCCTTGATAGGGTGCGTCACTTCTAGTGGCCATGGCTGGAATTGTCAACAGGCCGCTCCACCCTCCCAGCCCACCAGCAAGCTCTCCCAGCTGGGTAAGACTGCTGACATTCACCTGGAACTCTCTCTGGGGCTCCAATTGGCCATGGCTCGGCCAGACTGCTATCCAATTGGCTGAAGTCATTACAGCTCTTTTGCTGATTGGCTTTGGCTTTCTTTTTGGACTCTCAAGGCTTTCCTGGCTGAAAGTGTACTTCTCTCTACTCTCCTACTGTATACTTGGGGATATTTTGGCCTGCCCCCATCCCCGGCCTTAATTAAATATGCCTTGGCCCTCCTCCTTCTTCCCCTTAACTATATCTCTATTGGACACCATTAATCTGTTCCCTGAATATTAAAGCTGCAGATAGCTTATTCCCTCTGCCCTTCTTCTATGACCTGTTCTGCCACATCCTTGATCTTGCCTATTCTGGCTACCTGATTTTTATTCTTGTTTTCTCTGGGTCTCTTTCTCCTGTTCTTGTGGATCATTTACTCATTTGCCTCTTGGTGGTCATGTATGATAGTCTGCTTCAAAATGGGTAGCTCTGGCTGGCTTCTTAATCTATCCTGCCTTATCCTTTTATGCTGTGCTGACCCGTTTATTGCCTTATTCCTGAGTGACCCTCCCTGAAACTGTAACCCTCTTCCACTGAGATATACCTGGCCTGACTCCCCCTGGATGCTTTTATAAATCCCATGACTTCCGAAGACTGATACTGCTCTCCTAAGTCTCTGGCTCCATAGGTACTTGCGTGCTCCCTCCACATCAGCTGTCCTAGCAAGTGCACCTCCTAATGTCTTTCTGGGTACACTTCTCCGTCTTCCTCCTGCTAGTCCATGCAGGGGACATTGAGCTCAATCCTGGACCTCCCGGACCTACCCCTAATCAAACTCAAATGTCTATCACACAGTCTTGCCCCAAAGGCCTAAAGATCGCACATATGAATATTTATAGCCTGCACCCTAAAATGGCTGAATTGAAAGCATGGATCATCCATATGACCCCCGACATCCTATGTATCTCTGAATCCTGGCTTAAGCCCACTATCAAACAACATGAGGTGACACTACAAGGTTACAACTGTTTTAGGAGAGGTAGGCTGAGCAAAAGGGGCGCTGGTATCCTTATCTACACTCGATCTGATCTAGCTGCTACTGAGCTCCCGGATCCTGACTCTGGATCTCAAGCCATGGAGTCACTATTCCTCTCCCTGACTCTAGGTAATGTTAAGAAGCTTATCATTGGATGCGCCTATCTTCTGCCCAACAAGGCCTCCCCTGACCTTCCGTCCTTCATCGCTTCCATCACCAGTCTCCCTCATTGTGCTGTGTGGTGACTTCAGTAGTGACTGGCTTGGCCCCACTGCTGACAAACTGTGTTCTTCACTAGCTGACTCTAATCTAACTCAACTTGTCCTAGACCCTACTCACATTAATACCAAAACTGGCAAACACTCTTTGTTTGACTGGGGGATCACTAACTGCCCCCTGAAAATAAAAGCTGTGCATGTACTTTCTGATTGTATTAGCGATCATTCTCCCACTCTTTGTGTCTGGAGGAATAACTCCCCCCCTAAGATCTCTCTTGTCCCGTGACGTGTCCAGACGCGATACTAACAGCTTTATTAAAACTGTTTCTAATACTGACTGGAGACTTATCAAATCCCAAATCCCTCCCTGATATCAACCAAGCTCTGGATTTCTTTATTTCCACCTTTACACAAATTGTAGATAAGCACGCTCCCCTGAAAAAATGCAGGACTAAGGGTGTCAGGCCCAGCAGCTAATAAGGACCTCAGGAAGCTTCGTCCTCCGTGTCCGTGCTTAAGTGGATGTACAAAAAGTGGTCTGCCTCTGACTGGCAACCAGACAGGCAACTCAGAAATAAATGCAAAAACTCCCTACATAAAGCAAAACGCCCCCTCTACAAGTCACTGAAGACAGAATACCTTTGCAGTCCAAAAGCATTCTGGAGACAGATTAATTCCTTGGTCGAAGGGAAAGTTACTGAGCTCCCAAGTTCCCTTACTGCCCAGGGCACCACCCATACTGACCCCCTATCAATAGCCACTGCAGTCAATTAATTCTTCACAGACCTTGACAGATGCACCTCACTCTTTAATAACTCCCCATTGCCCCCCTCAGCCTCAATCTCCCCCAACTACCTAAGGACTCGTCACTCTTTCCACCTGAAGCTAACCACCACCAAGGAGGGCCAGAGGCTTCTGGCTAATCTGAAGGCTGAGAGCTCGCCTGGTCATGACACCCTTAAACTGAAGTTCCTCAAGCTAGGTGGACCTGTCCTTGCTTACCCGGTATGTGACCTTTTTAATTGATCCTTCCTTTCAAGTACTGTCCCTAACAAGTAGCAATAGTCGTACCCGTGCATAAGGGGGGATCCAACTCAGTAGCTGAAAACTTTAGACCTATTTCCATTCTGTGCCCCCTGACTAAAATGCAGGAACGTATAGTTTATAATCATCTGCACAGATATCTGGATCGCCACAATCTACTCTCTCCCTACCAGCATGGATTCAGGAAGAATCACAGTACACTCACAGCCTTAATTAAAGTAACCATGGACATAATCCAAGCCATGGATCAAGTTTCTGCAACGGGTACAATCTCTGTTGACTTGACAAAAGCGTTCGACCTAGTGAATCATGGTCTTCTGCTACAAAGGCTCCACTTGCTTGGTCTTGATAATAGTGCCCTGGGTTGGATCCACAGCTGTCTGTCCTGCCGAACACAAAGGGTGAAGTGGTCTGGTGCCCTATCCACCCTCAGAATCATCTCACCCTTAACACAAAAAAAATTTACAGTATGTTATTCTCGCACCCATCCTCCTCCTCTAGTACCCTCCTCCCGCTTAATATTTCATCTCAGAATGGGGATGCCCTTGAATCCATCCACACATTTAAATACCTGGGCATCATACTCAACTCCTCTCTTTCCTTTAATATCCATGTGTAACCCCTCTGCATATGGGGGTTCCCAAAAAGTCTTCCAGGAGCTTGCTTGAATGCTGCAAGCCTGAATGGTGTTTGGCGTTTAAGCTGTTTATCTGTGAGTGCTTTTAGAGCCTCTGGTACTGTCTCTTTAAGAGCTGTCTGCTTGCAGACATAATTAGTTTCTATGGGGGGACTGTGTGTTTCTCTGCTTGAGTCCCACTTGAGCTGCTGCCAAATCGCTCCGTTTCTACCGTCACTAAGTGGGCTAAGTGAGCACTTTTCAAAGATGTAACTGTTTGCCAGAAATCATTTAGAGTAATAACGAAAATACAGTTTGTCTAACCTGCTTTTCTTTGCAGTCAGAACTGTGTTTGCCTAGTCCCCCATTCTAGTTTTGAACTGCTGAACTGGACCAATCAGTGTGGGGGGACCTTTGAAATGGAGCCTGCTGCTGGCAAATCAGAACTTGGACTCTCACTGTGGAGCCAGCCACCTATGTACTGTATGGCCAATGCTTCTGGGAATCGTAGTTTGGACTTCGGCACCTTTTTGCAACAACAGGGGGAGTCTGATTGTGAGTGACAGCCAAACCAGCCAACTGAACTGGGAGAAACTCAAAGGAAATGCCCGGCTCTGTCTACTGGAAAGATCAGAAGAGGTGAGACAGTGAAGAGAAAAGGAGCTATGTGCTTCTGCTGTGTATAGTTTTAGCACGGAAAGCGCGTGTAAGGCCCTGAGTTTCGGTCTGCAGCCTGTGCAAGCGCCTGTTCGGACTGAATCCGACCTGTGAAGAGAATCAAGGAGATCTGAAGAGCTGAAACCAGGCTCACCCTGTAGAAGACTGGAGAAATTGCTGCATCGTGCTCGGTCTGTCAGGAACTGAAGCTGCAGTGTGTTCTCCCGGGTATTTTGCAGTAATTGCGATCGGGATCGAGAAGCAGCCTGCCTGGTATAGTACTTTCCTTTTACATATTAATGTGTGTAGTGCTTGTGGGGAATCGCGTTTCAAATGCCCTGAACAGTGAATTGAGTGCATGAAGCTGGAAGTAAACCCCAGCTTAATCCAGACTACATCCATTTGCTCTAAACTGCAGTGGGATCCAGTCACAAGGACCTTGTCCACATGTTCTGCTCCTCCTGACAATCCAGGACAATCTGCTTTCCATCCAGTTCCCAGCACTGAGTTTGTGAGTACAAAGAAGGGTAGCTCCCTGCCATCTGTTTATCGAATTGCAAGTGTGTCATCTATTTGTTGCTGTTTCATTTCTTCACGAACTGAGCCATCCGGCTCCGGATTACAATTGACTATTGTGCAAGTGTTTTTCCATCACAGGGCCCTGACCAGCTGCACCAATCCTGGCTAGCTCCTTCCCCATCCTGGGTACCCAGTGAAAGTGACAATTTGGGACTCTGAATATGCGCTCAGTACTGTGATTATTAATGTGTTTAACCTAATTAACCTGATTTCCCCCTTCCTTGTTACAGCTCCTTAAATAAATCAGATCTGTTTGTTTCAGCAAAGTTACACTGTCTGAGGTATTCATTTATGTTAAAGTGTTGTACTGTGGCTTTTGCATTGTATCATTTTGTTTTACAGGGGGTTCCTAGAGTCAAGCTGATCGAACCAGTCCTGGGGGTAAGTGTATACTGTGAAGGTACTTCTGATATATTGTGTGGGCCACTAGTGGGAAGAAAGGGGGGTTGCAGTGACCCTGAGGGCTGTGACCAAGTCATACCAGACTGTCTTAACCCCAACCTCTGGGTGGAGGCACCAGCCATTGGACCTAGGCCCCTTAACCTGTTAGCAGTTACGCAGGCAGGGGTAGTAGCCATTGGGATAGTGCCACCTGGGGATTACACATGCATCTAATATAGTTAAATCCCTGAACCAAAAGTTAGGTCTCCTGTACCGTATCCATCCCTTCCTCACCTCTGCCTCTTGCTTTAAAATAGCTTCCTCATCCCTTCTCCCTCTCCTAACCTATGGTTCTCCCTTATTACTATCTACCAATGTCACTACCTTTGTCTCTGCTGGCTCAGGCTTAGCATAGAGTGTGTAGGTTCGCCCTGGGGGTCAATACCCACCATCATCACTGTGACGCCCAATCTTCCCTAGAATAGCTACCGCGTGAACCAAAACTGAAGTATACCACCCTGAGTCTCCTGCATAAGTCGGTCCATAAATTTACCCCACCCTGCCTCAGTGAGACTACAAGCTCCTCGAGCTCTCATATCTTCCTTCCTCCCTCCCCCTTCTCCAGCGGTCTAACTTGCGACTAGCTAGAGCTCGTAAGTCCTTCACTTTTGCAGTAGTGTCTGATTGGAACTCCCTTCCTTCGTCTGTCCTATCATGCCTCTCTCTCTTCCCACGTTCCAATCCAATTTGCTCACCACTCTCTCTGCTGCTGCTACGTGCTCCTGCTTCCGATGATTCCTATCCAACTACTACCTTGTTGCTTTCCCTCTGCTCTCTGCTGCTTATCTCCCTACCAATGCTTCGCACCTCTTCCCTCTACCCTGGCTCACCTTTTACCATTTTGTATCTGTACTTATGGCTTGTCTTTACATGATAATGTATAATAATCTGTTAAATTATTTGTGGTTAGCCTGTTAATTATTTTATATGGTTGCCATTGCTGCATTTTTGCTGTACTGGTGATAATTATTCTTGTGCTATGATTTGTGTTTCTGCTGTAATTATCTTCCTATGAAATTGTACTGTATTTGAAATTTTCTCCCTGTGAATTTGTTGAAATTGTTCTGTACTGTACTTCTCTGATTACTCTCCCGGGTCGCCCCTGAAACTGGGACTGCATTGTCTCAGTGGACTTACCCGGTTACCAAAACTCCAATAAATAAATAATAAATAATCCAGCAGTGTGATCGGTGACGGACATTCTAAATTATGCAAGTAGTCCCAGGTACGCATCTTTTTTTGTCAGAGCCTTGCATTTTATTTGGAATGGCTAAGCTAGGATTACTACTGACTGGTGTCGGTGTAGATTTTGCTTCCGTTCTGATGATTTTACTCGAACGTTTTCATTTAGCGAGATGGTATCTATTATCCTCTTGTTATTTGATCAGGTGGAGGAAAGAAAAATGTGTGCCCAGCATAAAGTTAGTGAAGAGTGGATCTCGCAATAGTCGGTAGCTCGAGTACAAAATAAGCCCTCACAGTTAGGGAAACTTGCTCTTCGTTATGCTGCGACACTATGTGCACTCTGCCAGCCTCCTGAGCCAGGTGGTTCAGAAGGTAAAAGGCAGCAAAATGATCTCCAATTAATGCTGTAGGCATCCTCTGGGAACGCGGGGTCGCATACTAAGGCTCGTATACGGGGGCAGATCTAGTAATGGCACGGGTGAGGAATCCTTCTAATTTGGGATACAGGGTGGTCTGGGTATTACATTGGGGATGCTAACCCCTGTTCCCCAGTCCCCCACTGTAGACATGTATGTAGCCATATCTAGGCATAATAATAGTCGCACAAGGTGATTGAGAAAAGAATGGGGAGTGTTTCATAGAAAGAGAGAGAGTGAGAGATCGTCCTGTAACAGTTACCCCAGTGATGTTTGGCTAGTTCAGAACTCTGGGCGGTACTGCAAATAACTTCTGGTGAAACCATTGTGGAACTTGCCTGTTCAATGGGAAGCAGTTCTATATGCAAATTTCATTATCCTCAATCTAGACTGTAACTGCAGTCATTTCTGTGTTAATATTTCGCTTTTGGTTTTCTCTTCTTGTTTTCAATATTTACTAAAATGTTTAGTGAGTTTTTTTTTTTTGATTGAAGAACAAAAGGTTAGATGGTAGCATGACACACTACACATGATTATTATCTGAATTCCGGCTGATTCCATAGAGAAAATAAACTAAGACTACTTGTCTGAACCGAAGAGTTTAGTGCTGTACCTACAGTATACCTGATTAGTTAGCTCCCCTTTGATGTTTAAAAAAATATTGCTTACTGCAGCGGCAAGGCATCCGCTTGCAGTGTTGACATCCTGGGTTTGGAGATGGACTCAAAAGTTGGCTGGCCTAGGGGAGAAGGATTGCGTGTCCTGGGGACTGCTCTCCTTCTCTAGGGGGAGGGGAAGCACAGTGTCCGGCCCTTTAGGGACCTCTGGTGGAGGGTTAGGGGAACCACCGCAGCCGATGCCGTCACCTACGGGGGGCAGGGCAGACACTGCATGTTATTGCACGTCCCTGCCCCAAGGATCTCTGCTTACAAAGCAAAAATAAACTACTGCTGCCACTCTCTATGAAGCCCCTCTCTCCAGCCTGACTATCCCCCTTGGCTCTGCTTGGCAACAGGGTAGATGTGTGTCCGCCAGCTGCCCGGTACCATAGCCCCACCCTGGGAGATAAGCCAGGGGGTTCCTTCTTTAGGGATGCCCACCGGAAATCCTGACTTCAAGTCTGTGGGTCCTGAATCGGCAGGTGTCCCCTCCCAGTGGGGGTAAGCGTGGGATCATTGTCAACCATAGTAGGTATGTCCGGGGGGTATTGATCAGAGCTGGGCATGGTGGGGGCCAAGATCTGGGTCTGTGCAGCCAAGAAAAAGCATACTAAATTGCAAAAATATATATATATATATAAAAATGCATAGCAGGTATGAGGTAGACAGCCGATTACCAGGATTTTTTTTGGTTGCACACAGCTTGCTGTAGTAGTGAGCTGTGGAGGTGGGGCAGTGTTGTGGTCAATGCCAGCAGTCCATTTTGGGGCTGGTCTCTGTGGTGCCAATAGAGGAGCACACTGTCGATGATAGCAGTATTGTAGCATGCCACCTACCTGAAAGAAACTCACTGCTGCAATCAGGAAGCACCCCATCATTTAACAATCAGCTGTTTTTGCCGCTGGGGCAGTCCCTGATTCCAGTGGTGAATCACAACTTGCCTTGTCTGGTGTCCCATTTCAATAAACATGGTGGCAGCCGTCACCTGCCACCTCTCACAGTCCCCATGAAAGCCGACAAGGGTGCCCAAATCCCTGTCAGCATGCCCCCTCCCCAGTTCATTTGCCGATGGGGTAGCCCAATCCCCGTTGGCATAATGTCCTCTTCATTTGTTTTAAATAAACATGGCCATGGCTGTTGCCATCCCCCTCTCACAGTCCTCATGAAAGCCGATGGGGGTGCCCAATCCCTCCCCCTGTCGGCATGCCCTCTCCCAAGTTCATTTGCTAATGGGGAGCCCAATCTCTGTCGACACAATGTCCCCCCATTTCTTGTGGACCGATTAATGAAATGACAGTGTCACTGTTCATGAGGTGGGCTCCCAAAAAGCCTATGTTGCAAATTTGGTGAAAAAATTCCAAAAATGACTGTTATTTAACGTCATTGCACAGTTTCCATGCACACTCTGTAACTCTGCCGAATTTGTATTATTTTCACTCCAGGTTTTCAACATTGCCACTTTTTCACACCTCCTTATGAAAAGTACAGCTGTCATGTTTCACATCCTGGCCGAAATGTGTTTTCGCACTTCTGGCGCACAATAGCGTGTTCACTGGGGGAAATCAGTGTTTGGGTCAGATTAAGAAAAATCACAGTGACACTGTTCATGAGCAGAGGTCCCAAAATGCCTATTTTGGAAATTTGGTGACAAAAGTCCATAAAATGACTGTGTTACGAGCGTGCATTGCGCCGTTTCCATGAACGCTCAGAAGTTCGATCATTTTTAGTATTTTCTCTCCAGATTTTCAACATTGCCATCTCTTCACACCTCCCTACGAATGGTACAGCTGTCATTTTTCACATCCTGCCTGAACTGTCTTTTCACACATCTGGCGCAGAATGGCATGGTCACTGTGGAAAATCAATATTCAGGACAGATTAATAAAATCACAGTGCCACTGTTCATGAGCAGATGTCCCAAATGCTTTCATGAGGTAGGGGTTACAAAAAGGTCATGTTGAAAATTTGTAGTGCAAATACCAACAAATGCCCGAGGCGTTTGGGTTTCTAACCATAACATCCCACCCTGTACAGACTGACAGGTGTCAGGGGTGTGCTTTTGGATTGCCGGCTGTAATGCTCATGCTATTCCACCCCCACCCCCACCCTGCAGCCAGCGACAGGCATCGAGGTGTGCCTTGGACCCTTTGGCCCCAGAGTTCACCCCATTCTCCTATACTGCACCCATTTCAGCGTATGTCCTTATGAAATGGGGTGACTGTAAAGCTGAACACTCCAAGGCACACCTCTACACTTGTTGGTGTCTGCAGGATAGGGTGAGGTGAATGCCGTGAGCGTTATGGGTGACGACCCAAAGGCACACCCCTATGCCTGTCCATCTCTGCAGGGTGGGGTTGGCGTGAGTTCAATACTTCACTGCCATTCCTACTCTGCATCTGTCTAACTCCTGCACATCCAATGCCAATATCAGCAAGCAAACATTTGGCATTGACAAATGCTTGTTTTTTTCAGAGGTAGGGTCTTTAAGTCTAGAGTCCAAGTCAGGCTCTGGGGCAAGGGGTTCACCTCGTGCATTTCCTTTACATACATGTTGCAAAGAGAGCAGGTGGCCCACACGGCAATCTAATCAGCTACAACAGAAAACACAACAACACATTTGTTTGCATTGACTGGGTGGTTGGGGCTGGGTTGTGGAATTCACATCACGTGGATCTGTTTGGTCAGGAGGCAGGCTAGCATCAGTACTTTTTCAGTGGGAGAGTAAGCCATGGGTGACAGCCTGTCTCAATCAATTAGCATCCATGATTTAGCCTACCCATTTCATGAGAAGCTGTTACAGTACTGTAGGTGGCTTGGTATAACTGTTGGTGATGGAGAACTGTTTATTTAGTAAGCAATAACACATGGCAGGGTGTGGTTTTCTTGTCTTGCACACACATCCTGATGCATTGTGAAGCATAAGGCACTTGCTCAAAGTGCTTCCACCACCTGCAATTGTGGTTCAGGAAAAGGACCCCCCCACACTCTGGAGTGTCCTATTGTGCCTATAAAATAAGTAATTGTAAAAAGATAAATTACATAAATAAACATGAGAACTCCTACTTTATTTGATACAGTTTACTGGATGAATGTTGACATTTAATTGAAATATGGAAAACCAGTTCTTTAACTTTTTCATACTCCTACTGACATTTTGTTTTACTTAAGTGTAAGTTTCATTCTGCCATTAAATGTTGCTTTGTGTTTGGCAGTTCTTGGGGCAGTAGAACTGATGCCCCCCTCCCGCACAGAGTTGCTCTCACTTGCTGACTGCGGCACAGTAGCTGTTTAGCAGATGTCGTAGTTGGAGTTCACTGCCACCAGGTGATTGAAATTCTGTATTTGTCATTCAACTAACACAATACACCCCTGCCACATAAACCATGCAAGGAAACATTCGGCATTGACAAATGCCTGTTCTATGTTAGAGAAGCAATTAGTATTTCTTCGTAAGCAGTAGAAGTGGCAACAGTATCCGCAGGAAGCAGCCATTGCAACGTGAACCAAAGGTGAGGAAGGGTACCAAGGAAAGGTCTTGTCTCTTTTCATATCGCTGAGTCTTGACCAACTTTGAAATTTCTGTATCAGTTTGTCGGTAAGGAATACATCATATTTGTCAACTTTCTGGTCAACAGCTCTTTACTGCCTTCTAAGTTCTTTGTTCATTTTGTTTGAGGGACACAAAGACTATTCCTTTCCACTTCGAGTAATGTCCACACACCCCTATCCTCTGCTTCTTGCCTCTAAGCCAGTTAGCAATCCACCTTGGGTATACTTTAAGTATACCATACTAAAGTACTGTGCCCAGAAGTTTGTAAAGTGCTCCAGTATCAAAGGACTTGCTGAAGTTCAGATAGACTGAATCCAAGGCCCTGCGCTAGTCCACCTCACTGGTCACCCACTCAAGTAATGTGGTATGGTTAGTTTGGCATGATCTGCCCTTCATCAAGCCATGCTGAGAGGGGGTGATAGCAGGGGTTAAATTGGGCAGAAAACCACAGGAACCCAGTCCTGCCACTTCTTAACAAACTGCATGACAGTTCTACCACCTCTATCATCTTTCTTCAGTGACTACTGTAGGTGAGTTCTACCACCTAGAAATGACAGTTCCACCACCTAGAAATCTATATCTAAGAGTTGCCCCACCTAAAACCTTCCCAGTTTAACACCTGGGGGAGTGCCTTGGCCTCAGCCAAATGCTGCAGTGATCTAGTCTCGATCATGGCCTTCTGGGCCTTGCCCAGCGCTGACTTCAGGCTAACTAGCCACCATGTATTTGCCTCACATGTTTGTTTCTTGGTTTGTTTCTGTGTTTACTTGTTTTTTTGAGACAGACATAGACTATTGACCGTGTAGTCTGTCTTCCACTCCTAGTAGGTATATGTTGTCTTGCTTTATACTTTTATCAGGTGCCTGTCAAGTTTATTTTTAAATCTGATGAAAAATGTTATTTCTACTAACCCTCTGGGTAAGGTGTTCCATTCTCTTACTGCCCGTACTGTGAAAAATCCATTGTGAATGTTTTTGTTTGTCTTACATAACTTTGTTTGTCTATTGTGGGATCTCAAGAAAAGATCCCTGTCATTATATTCTACGCCACATTCTGACACAAGTACCCTATTTTCTAGTATATTGTGCAGTGGTAATAAATCCCCCATCAGCCTTCTCTCCTGCTCGCTATTTATTTAAATGTTTTACCAGGAATGGCTTTCTGAGCTGAGACAGTCACTTTCCAGAGGCGTGGAATGAGTGACATGAGTGATCATGCAAAAGTATGCACACAGTTCTGCAGTCTGATCTCATGAAGGCAGCCGTTAACCACTACAGCTTTGACTGCCAATGGCAGTGACTGTCTCTTCAAACTATGTTTAATTAAAATGATGAAAAAAGGAAAATTAAACAAACAAAAAAAATATCCATCCATGGATGGACAATATTATTAAGGGGAGTGCAATGTCCTACATATAATGGTCCAGATTCACAGCAGCTTGTGCTGATCTCTGGTGCACTGGGAACCTGTGTCCGATTCACTATCAGGAGGGGACCTGGTGCCAGTGTCACACAGGCAGCTGCATCCACTCCCCTGAGCCAAACAGAATGCACATGGGAGGGGAATGATGGAGGCTGGCAGCAGTCACTGACCCTGCGGTTGGTAAGCCTGTCATCTGGCAGTGCTGAAGGCATGCACAGCCCCCCCAACCCGACAGACATTGAGTGACCAGTCAGCAGCATGCCAGTGGCACCAGACACTGTGGGAAGACAGCTGGGAGGGCATAGCTGTGGCGGGCATTGCTTCTTTGGGCCCCGCCCTGCACTGGGGCAGCGGGTACCCTCCCGGATGTGTGCCACAAGTGCCCTATGATTAGGAGGAAGTGCACCAGGAGCACCCTGTACTGGCCCATTGGTCACCATTGCAATGCCACAATGTGGGGGGGACACACACACACTGGGCACTCGCCTGGATCGAGCTGCTGCTGAGGCCCAGAGCAACTGGCGGTGGCACAGTGTGTGCTGCTGGGTTCTGCCATGTTGCTGTGGCGGTCAGGGCTATGCCAATTGTCTGGGAGCCCCAGTATGGGTGTTGTTACACTGGCAGCCACCAGCAGAGTTTAGGAAACAGGCAGGGAGGTGCCACTGCTGAGTGGCACCGCATATGTCAGGCTGCCTGCATACAGGGCACAGCATGGGGTCCAAAGCTGACCATATCTGCATGCACTACTATGCCTTGCAGGGTGCCACCATCCCGGTGCCCAAGGTGCATGGCTGCCGTGGGTGTTGGATGTGGTGCATGGGTCATTATACCAGTCTTTTGTTGGTCTACGCAGTGGCACCAGCATCACTGGCTGTGGGTCTTCCTAAATCCTACCTTATGGGATGTTGCAGCTGGGTTCTGGCACAAGCCCCCTTAAGCCGTGGCACACCTATCTGTGCAAGGCTGGTGCAGGACCTATTTGGTGCACCAGACCCTGCTGTCACCACAGCAGCGTTCTTGAATTGAGACCTTCGCAGTTTTTTTACACAAGGTGACCCTTGAGTCAAATTTGATTGACACAGGCTCCTTGCCTCATGTTTTTGGCTTTGTGAATTGAGCCCAATGGCTTTCATTTCTTTTTATTTATTTATTATGTTTTTGATGCATAACTTGTTTTTTTGTTCTGTATTTTGTCGTTGTTGTGGGCACATATTATTTGATCATTTGAAAAAACGATGGGGCCAGAGAGGCTATAGCACTTGGTAAGGGGGTAAGGTAGAGACTGTGGGAGGGTATATGCCTTGAGGTTCACAATGACTAGTAACTATTACTGTCACTCACATGGGGCCATGGCAGTGTTAGTGGGTTCTGCAAGCTCTGTCACAACCCCACTACTAGTAATCTAAAGCAGATGCATGTCAACAGCACTCGCCACAGGTAAACTTGAGTAATTGCTATTCATTGCTAACCTCATGACGTTTCTAGCCCTTATTTGTAATCTGCTTCACCCCAGGCCAGTTACTGATTTGGTAATCAAAGTGGTTCAGTCAAATTCTGAAAGTTGAACCAAATTCGTGGGCCCCAGCTCAAAGCAGAATTGAAGTACCCCCTGGTCCACTTCTCTCACCCTTACTCCATAGCATGTGTTTAAACAATCTGAATTTCAAAGAGTTTTGACTAAAAGCTGTGAGGCTCATCCAGTAGGCTTTCAAAAAGACACATTTTGTAATGACTGTTTTTTTTGTACATTTTATTTAAGTCAGCAGTAAATAGGATATTACATTTTATAGTCTTAAATGGCTTTATAGTTAAGACATACCTTCTGAATCTTTAACAAACCATATCTTCTGGTAATCTATCCATGTCAGTACAATAGTTGTGGCATGGAACTTCTGAGCTCTAAAGAATATACTAGTCAGTTCACAGTTTGAGGCCATATAATATCGTTTACCCTTTGTTATCTCATTGTATTTCTCAAGGATCAACTTTTAGTACTCTTTTGGAACTTGAATAAATGAAAGATCATAAAACTGACCTTCCCCAGATTTGTAGAGGGCAAACTTCTAAAAGTTTGGGAACCAGGGTTGGGCCAGAGCCTCTTCCACTGGGGCCCACAGGTCGAAGAATTTACCCAACTGACCTCTTACTGTATATTGTATTTTCTCATATTTCATACAATCTAGGAAGGTGTTGACCCATTCCAATATTGTAGGGATGGAAGTGAGTCTCCAATGAGTGGCTAATACTTTCAAACCCATAACATTATCCAGTCTCCATAGGACTCAATGAGGATTTTTATGTTTTAGCTTCCCTTCCGGTTCATTTGGGGGTTGGGGCCCAACAGTATCTCCGCTGGATCTAGCCTGGAGGGAATCCCCACCAATCTGAAAAGAATTTCTTGTACTCCTGTCCAGAAATTCTGAAATCGTTTACATTGCCAAATCATGTGGTAGAATGTGCCATTATGTACTTGGCATTTGGGGCAGAGTGGAGAGTCACTCGGGTTTATTACATGCCCCAACCATGGGGCATGATATGTTCTGTGGAGAATTTTATATTGAATAGCTTTCGTCCTGTTGTTCACCGAACACCTGAGACTGTTGCTCACAATGGCAATCCAGTCCCCTCCGATTAATCCATCCAGATGTTTGTCGGCCTCCCATTTGTTTTTTGTGACTTTCACATGATTTGGCAAAGCTCCTATCAACATTTTGTACATTCTTCGCAGTGGTCTAAATGAGGGGTCCCCTGATTGTTCCCAAAACATTTCTTCCAAGGGTGAACGTGACACCACCTCCCCCATGCCTACTCTGTCGCTTAATCCCTCAAATACCTCTCTGAGTTTAGTATACAAGGGTAAGTGAGAGCTACTAAGGTTTTTGTTTGCCACCAGATCTGCAAATGGGCAGAAGTTCCCTTCCCTCAAAATGTGTTGTATCCAAGAGACCCCCTTAAGGGACCAGCGCTTTAGTATGGGCAGATCCCAGAGAGAAGGTTCATCCTCTTGATGTAATAACCGAAGGATGGCACTTTCAGGGGATAGATCCTCACTCACCCCAATCATCTCATGGGCCACCTTCCAAGCTTTCGACATAGTCCCTGTGCATGGGTTGGGGGACCTTCATTAACTTCACTTTCCCACTCAGCGTCAGACTGTCATGATATAACGAGAACCCCTTAGATTCCTCCTTTTTCACCCAAACCAGTTGTCCTGCAGGGTTTTTTAATATATCTTGAATATGGGCCACCTGAGCTGCCATCCAGTAATGCCGTACACTTGGGAGTCCCAAACCTCCCCTTTTCTGGGGCAACCACAAGAGTGATTTTTTGATCCTGGGTCTCTTATTGTTCCAAAGTACTTGGGTTATAGCACCTTCAATACTTTTAAAGTATTTGAGAGGGATTGTCATTGGCACTGCCTGAAATAGGTATAAAAATTGAGGTAACACAGACATTTTAATCAAATTCACTCTCCCCAACAGAGTCAGTGGCAAAGCCTTCCAGGTTATACAATGATCTTTTATTTTAGAAATCAAGCCCTTCATATTAATTTCAACCAGGGAAGAAAGTCTAGATGGAATCTGAATACCCACATATTTTAAAGACTTATGTGGTTGGACCACGGTCTGAGCAATCATAATAGGACCCCCCTCTGCCCCCAATGGCATCCACTCACGCTTGCTCCAATTAATCTTATGACCTAAGAGTGGGCCATATCTTTCAAAAAGTTGGGTCAACTCTGCTATCGACTCTCAGGGAATTTTATAAAAAAAAAATACATCATCTGCAAAGAGTGATATTGCATGCTCCTGTCCCCTCCACTGAAATCCCTTAATTTGGACATTAGATCTAATACTTTGTGCCAGTGCTTCAATGGTGTGAACATATATCAAAGGGGAAAGAGGGCAGCCTTGTCTTGTACCTCTTGTTAGGGTGAAGGGAGAGGAGATAGTATTATTCATGAGGATTTGAGCTTTAGGAGACTTATATAACACCCCCTACCATTTCATCACGAGTGGGCTCAGTCCGAACTTCTGCAAAACTGCCATCATAAAAGGCCATTTGAAGCGGTCAATGGCCTTTTCTGTATCTAATATCAGAAGGCCTCCCATCCCCCGGGCCACTTGTATGTGATGTTCAAAACCGCCTTATGTTAAGTTTGACCTATCCACCCTTCCGAAAACCTCCCTCGTCTGGGTGAACTAGCTTGGGGAGAAGATCCTCCAGTCTATTGGCCAATAATTTAGCTAAAATTGTATAATCTGCATTAAGTAAAGATATTGGATGATAGGATGAACACAGAAGAGGATTCTTCCCTGCCTTTGGCAACATGGTAATAGTGGCTAGGCACTGCGAGGGGGCAGTGCACCCACCTCCAGGGTTTCTTTTATCATTTCCATCATCAATTGCCCCAACTCCTCCCAGAGCAGTTTATAAATCTCAGCTGGGATGCCATCGGGACCTGGAGCTTTCCCCCTCTTGGCTTTCCATACTACTGCTTTTAATTCCTCCCTGGTTATAGGGAAATCCAGCTTTCCCAAATCGTGCTCCTCCACCTCAGGCAAAAGAACATCATTTAAAAACTCTTCTGGTCTGGCCCCTTGTGAGAACTCAGTAGAATACAGATGGGAGTAATAGGACTTAAACACATCATTCATTTTTTGTTGGTCATAAGTAACCTCACCCCCCTTCCCCTCCACACCCAATATTGTCTTCTCCACTCTTTAGTGCTTCACCATGCCTGCTATCCACTTTCCAGCTTAGTCCCCTTCAAAATTTAAATAAGATTTAGTTAAAATATGGGCTCTCTCTATTTCCTGATTAGAGATCTGATTCAACTCATTTTTCAGAGTTTTTAGTTCATGTAACTTGGACTTGTCCTGCAAACCCATTAGCCTCCTTTCTAAATTTTGAATTTGACTTTCTAAGTCCTGTTCTCTTTTAAGGTTTGACTTTTTCCTATAAGATGAATAGGAAATGGTTTCACCCCAGATGAATGCCTTAAGCGCTTCTGAAACAGTTCTAACATCCGTGTCCCCAGACTGGTTCACTATAAGAAAGTCAGCCACATGTAGTTTTAATTACTGGAGAAATTTTGGGTCCACTAAGAGGTTGGGATCCATACGCCAAAGTGGGCTCATCTTAGGTTTCTTCTTTCCTTCCAATACCACTTGTAATGGGGCATGATCTGAAATGAGTATCGGTCCATAAGTTGCCTCTACTGTATCCCCCAGTCTGGATTTCGTTAAAACTAGGTAATCCAACATAGTGTATAAATTATGGGCATGAGAATAAAACGAGTACTCTCTAGTAGAGGGGTGACAATATCTCCAAGCTTCCTGCAAAGATCTCCCTTCCGCCATATGACGGAGCGTTTTAACACTGTTAGGGGTCGGGCCTCTCCTTACCCCTGAATAGTCTAACTGTGGGTCCCAATACATGTTCACATCGCCCCCTATAATTATGTCATCAAAAAAGGGTGCCAGCGTGGTTTCCAAATGCGTGAAAAGTTCTGGTGAGTCAATATTTGGTCCGTAAATTGAGACTAATGTTGTAGGGGAGTCTCTCATTTCAACCACCATTATGACATGCCTCCCCTTGGGGTCCGGCACTGAGGAGAGAACCTTATGAGGGAAACCTGGCCTGATCCAGACAGCGATACCATGGGCTTTAGAGGTGAAGGGAGCGCCACCAATGTACCCCCCATGAATGACGCAGCCCCTCTAGTTCTTCTCTGATTGAGTGATGCTTCTGCAAGAATACGATGTCCCCTTTCAGTCTGTTTTTTTATCTGAGTCCACACCCTCTTCCTTTTGACTGCAGTTCGAAGCCCATTTACGTTCCATGTAACTAGTGTAATCTTAGCCATAATTACCTAGCCCCATGTTCATAATGGCATGTCTAGCCACTTTTGTACCCATGATTCATAATTTTTTTATAACACACTAAAACAGCTGTCTCCCCTATTCCCCTCTACATGAAACAACCATCTAATTAACTCCATGTCATTGAAAGAAAATCCCAGCTTCCCACCCCTCTCTTCTACTCCATTTAACATCAGCATACCCCCCCAGCCCACACTTCTCCCACTTTCTCCCACTACAGGGATTTTAACAGTAAAAACTTCCCTCTACTTTTCATGGATTGAGCATCTGTCCCTTGCAACAATTTTATATCCAATATTACTTAACACAGGGTTTATTTCCCCCTTTAACATAAGAACTTAATTAATGCAAGAGCAAGCAGGGTGGTTACTTCACCCCCCTACTTCTCTAGGGCTGTTCTTTAAAACTCTGATATGCTTTAACCTTTAATTAAAATAAGAACTAAAACCAAGTCTAAAAAAAAAAAAAGGAGAAACCAATTCCTCGTGGAGATTTCTTCAGAGTTCCTGCCCCCTACTGCAACTTATTTAGGAGTAGGTCATCCCAATGATATGGATTTTACAGCGTTACCTCAGTTGCTCTTCCTATATTAGTACCTAAGAGAAAAAAACCTCCACGTTAGGCCCCTCGACAAAAAGTTAAAAAAGAAACACATTTCTTCACAGTCCATTGCTTCCCTGCTTTGTATTAGTACTCTGATCCCTTCGGTTTATTTCTTTAAACTGCCAACTGGTATATGTCACTCCTCAGCTCTTTACATACTGCGTTATACTCTGAATGGTGAGATTAAAGAAAGATTAGAAAGACAATTAGACAATACTGCCCAATGTCCATACAAAGTCCCGATTCTGATTCCCAGTGTCACTGCCTTATTCCGATGCCTCTGGGAAACAGATTGAGAGAACAGGAAGAGAACCCCAAATCCAACCCTTATAGGCCCCATTAGCATTGTGGATCTGAAAATCGCGCCCCCACCGTCTACATTTAGAAAGTACCTTCAAGTTTGGCCTTGATTTTCAATTCAGGTTGCGTTTTGTTTTCTAAATCATGGACATATTCCAAAGCTGATGTCAGATCTGGAAAGCCTTTATGTTTCCTCCAGGAGGTCTAGCAATCATTCGGGCCGGACAGGAGAGCGTAAATGGGCAGTTTATTGAATGCAATAGCCAGCGGACCTCAGCTAAAGCTTGCCTCTGGAGTTGGATCTGTCGGGAGTAGTCTGGATACAGGCTGACTCTTCTCTGCTGCTCCATGATGACGCCTTTCTTCCTTGCTGCATCTAAGACCTGCACTCTGTTCTGATACCGAAGAAACTTAACTATTATATGCTTGGGCTTCTGGTCTGGGGGTGGTTTCGGCCCGGGGGATTGATGTGCCCTTTGGATCTCTAAAGTGGTGTCCTGAGGCATCACTAAGGTAATTTTGAACCAGTTTTGTAAAACTTGATGTAGTCCTTCCCCTCCAGGCCTTCTGGGAGGAAAACAATTCTGATATTGCAGCGGCGCTCCTGATTTTCATGGTCATCAATGGCCTGCTTTAAGTATTCAACTTCTTTAAGTGCTTTAGCAAGGTCGGTAGTTTGTGAGGAGCCACTGTCTTCTTGGTCGCTAATGCGCTGCTCCATTTCCCCCAAATGTCTCTCATGAGGTTCAACTTGCTCTGATATGAAGTTCATGGTCTGTTGTAAATGTTGAATTTGGGCCATGACATTATTGAATCTGGCTTCTATCCAAGTGCCAAGGTCATACTTTAGATCCTTTATCAGCCTTTCTAAATGTTGATAGCCCTCAGCCATTATCTGGTTCGGTGTAGATTCGAGATTAATGCTTCCGGGGGCTATTTTAGATGTCTGTTGACTTCTATCTGGCAAGGCTACCTGCATTGCTTCTGAAGGGTGTTCAGATCTAGCCAGGCCTTTAGCAGATGTCTCTCGCTGCGCAGATGTAAACAATATTTTAGCCTGTTTCTTCCCTGATTTTTGTACAGACGACATCAGCGTCGAGGAGTGTATCTAATCTTGTTGGTAAATAGGGTGTTTGAGCAAATTATAAAGGAGATTGCAAGGGATGGCGGCAGAGCGCCCAATTCAAGCTGCCATCTCACTCTGATGCAAGGACACACCCTTATAATGACTGTTAAAGAGAACTTTTTGTATATTGAGGAAGTAAAAGCAAGAAGACCAGGGTGGGATTGTAAGTAGTGCTGTGAGAATTTTCATATTCCAGTGGAACAAAGTTCTGTGGAATATTCAAAATTCCGCTGAAATTCTGCTGAATTCCACCGAAAATGGAATGGCAGAATTTTGCAGCATAAAATAGTTGTGGAATGATTTTCCACAGAAGAATCATTGTTCCGTGGAATATTATTCTGCAGATCTCAATATTTTCTGCGGAAATAGTTGCAGAATAAATTTTCTGCGGAAAAATTACTGTTCCACAGATATTATTCCGTGGATCACAGTAAGTAAATTCTGCAGGCAGACGAGTGAAATTTTGGTGGAAATTCTGCTGGCGGAATGGTCATTCCACATTAATTCCACTGGTGAATTCCGCATTCCGCACAGCACTAATTGTGAGATTAAAAAGGGACAGAGGTGTGTGTACAGAGGGGGACCTAGAAAAAGCAACAAACCTGAACAAATATTTTCGTTCAGTATTCACAGAAGAAGGGAAGGAGAAGGATCACTATTGGGTGACAGGGGCACCAATGGGAGAGAGAGGTGGATACTAGCCCATTTACGGAGGAAAGAGTCCTAAACGAACTCAAGAACCTGAAAGGGGACAAGGCAATGGGGCCAGATGGGATACATCCCCGAATATTTAAAGAATTTAGAGAGGTGCTGGCAGCATTACTAACAGCCCTATTCAACAAATCGATAGAGACAGGGATGGTTCCAGGGGACTGGAGGAGGGCAAATGTAGTCCCTTGTCACAAAAGTGGGAACAGGGAAGAGTCTGGCAACTATAGGCCAGTCAGTCTGACCTCAGTGGTGGGGAAATTAATGGAGTCACTGCTAAAGGAAAGGATTGTGATATTTCTTGAATTCAGTAGAGCACAGTATCCAAGGCAGCATGGATTCACAGAGGGAAGGTCTTGTCAAACAAATCTGATAGATTTCTTTGACTGGGTAACCAGAGAAGTAGATCAGGGAGGGGCAGTGTATGTGGCCTATTTCAACACTGTCCCACATAGGAGGTTGGTAAATAAGTTGGGCAGCCTGGGAGCAGACCCCAAGGTGGTAAACCGGGTCAGAAACTGGTTGAGTGACAGGACACTGAGGGTGGTGGTAAATGGCATTCAATCCGAGGAGAGAGGGGTGACCAGCGAAGTGCCACAAGGATCCGTGCTGGGGCCAGTCTTCTTTAATGTCTTCATAAGAGACATTGCAGAGGGGCTGATGAGGAAGGGATGCCTCTTTGCAGATGATACTAAGATTTGCAACAGGGTTGGCACTCAGGGGTGGTGGAAAAAATGAGGAAGGACATAAACATGCTTGAGGAATGGTTGCGAATGTGGCAGCTAAAATTCAATGCAAAGAAGTGCAAAATCATGCATTTGGGGCACATAAATCTAAGGGAGGAGTACAAGATGAGTAGTCAGTACTGAGTACAGTACTGAGAAGTACTCAGTGAGGCTCGTCGGTGGGAGACTAAGTGAGGCACAAGGAGGCACTACTTCACTGAGTGGGTGGTGGAACCCTGGAATGCACTGCCCAAGGAGCTGGTGGCTGTTGCAACTGTGGAGGGGTTCAAGAGAGGCTGGGATAGGTATGGGAGTGGGTGCATCTCAGAACCCCACCGGGGATGGGGGTGGGGTACCTTGTGGGAAGGGTACTGGCACTGATCCCTGAGCAGACTCAACAGACCATAGTGCTTACTCTGCTGGCTTCTTAATATGTTAGTATGTAGGATCGGGGAAGAGGTACTGAAGGCCACCAATCAAGAAAGGCACCTGGGGGTAGTCATATCTGATGACCTAAAGGTAACCAAACAATGTAAGAAGACTGTGGGGAGAGCCAGTGAGATGCTAGGGTGCATAGGGAGAGGTATCACCAGCAAGAAAAAGGAGGTAGTTATGCCACTGCACAAATCACTTGTGAGACCTCATCTGGAGCACTGTGTTGAGTTTTGGAGGCCGCATCTCCAGAAGGACATAAACAAAATAGAGGCAGTCCAGAGAAGGGCAACAAAAATGAAGCAAAGACTGCACCAAAAGTCATATGAGGAAATACTAGAGGACCTCAGTAGGTATTCCCTGCAGGGGGGAAAGAGAGGGGATATGATAGAGACATTCAAGTACCTCAGGGGTATAAAACAAGGTACAAGAGGGTAGCATGTTTTAGAAAAGAAGGCGTACAAGAACAAGGGGGCATGATAGGAGGCTAGAGGGGGGTAGGCTCAGGGACAATGTCAGGAAGTACTTTTTCACAGAAAGAACAGTGGATGCTTGGAACAGCCTCCCAGTGGGAGTGGGGTGGGGGCAAAAATGGTAGGGGAATTCAAGAAAACATAGGATAGACATGAGTACTCTTGCAGTAGGGTACAGAGGGCATGTAGCAGATCAACTAGGGTAAGTGGTATTGCATTAGGTAGGGAAAAAGGGGCAGACTAGGTGGGCCACATGGTCCTTACCTGCCATCACCGTCTATGTTTCTATGTAAGTAGTAAATGTAACTTAAAGTAGACTGTAATGTACTGCTGCTGCCAGCAACTGACTGCACATAATCATCCTCATTCTCATCATCGGCTCTCCTAGTATTACTCACAGCTTCCTTTTTCTGTGTTATGAGCTGCAATTAGCCTTTCTCTGTGCTCAGAGGAGTCACCAGTGTCTGCAGGAAGCAACTGTTATAACTTGAACTGAGGCTGAAAAAGAGAGGCAAGGAAAAAGTCTTGTCTGTTTTCATATTGCTGAGTCTTGATGCATACAAAGTTTATTCACAGAACGTGGTTCACTTGAAATGTTGTTATTGCCAGTTTTCTATCGTAGAGTAAATGTTTAATCTGCATACAATCAGAGACATTTTCTGTGGAGAGGAGAAGGGGATATCCTAGCCAAGAGGTAGACTTATTCTAACTTTTCAGGTCTTCCTGAAGCTTTAGTTTGTCATGGACTTAACACCACAGTCAAGTAGTGCTATAAGTGCAAGGGGCACTATTTAAACTTTTCGTTCTACAATTTAATAGCACTAGTCCATGTTCACTGCTGTGATGACCAATTACATTTTGTACCTTGAGAATATATCACAAAATCCTGTTTATCTCCCCATCGTGGTAACAAAGGATGACAAGAGTTGTAGATGCTGAGTATGAAGTTTATGTTTATTACTGAATTAATTTTATATTTGGAACCAAGTAAGGTCATGTGTGTGTTCTTTAATATCTGAAAGTGAACAACAACAACAAAAAAAATTTTGAATTACCATATCCGTCTGTCACTAAGGGATACATCAGATTTGTCAACTTTCTCTTCACAGCCTTCTAAATACTTTGTTCAGTATGTTTCAGGGTCACCACTAACTATGACACCCCACTGGGAGTAGAGCCCACACACCACTACCCTCTGCTTCCTGCCCCCAAGCCAGTTAGCAATCCGCCCGGAGTATGTTTTACGTATACCACACTAAAACACTTTGCCCAGAAGTTTGTAATGTTCAATGGCCTTGCTGAAGTCCAGATAGACTACATCCGTGTCCCAGCCCCTTCCCACTTCTCTGGTCATCCCCTCAAAAAAAGTGATCAGGTTTGTTTGGTATGATCTGCCCCTCTGTGGTATAAATGTACACTAATATTTTAATACAATGACTTAGCAGACTGGTTGAAGTGTCCCAGAAAATACCAGGAGGTCAGCCAGGCCAAATTCTATAAGTCTGCACACATAGCCAAATGGCCCTGCTGTTTATCTCATAGTTTACAAGGAGGGTCATTTGTGTAAAAAACTTTATCTGTTTCTGGGGGTCTACTGGCAGGGTGCCACCCTAGGATAGTGACACTACTGACAAACATTTGATGCCAAAAGGCAGAGCAAATTGAAGGGCTATGTGTGTACATTTCTTTATTGATAAAACATGGGAGCTGAGAGTTTCCTAACGATGGAAAAACGGTGAGGGTTTGGTTCCCAGCAAAAGCCTGTATATACTTGTTTACAAACAAAATGTTTTTGTTTGTCAGAAACATGCCCTAATGAGAAAGGTAAAAAAAAAGATATGTATGGATTGAAAACTGGCTAGCTGGACGCACCCAGAGAGTAGTGGTCTGTGGGGAGCTCTCGAACCCTAGAGAGGTTGGTAGTGGGGTACCGCAGGGCTCGGTCCTGGGCCCTATCCTGTTTAATGCATACATATCGGACATCGGACGTCGAATGGGAAGAACACCCCTCCCCCCTCAGCTAGTGGTCAAACAGGGATTCAGCATGTTTGCAGTTCATTTGCATCACCAGGTAAGAAAAAAGGTTTGTCTCCCCATACGACGCACAGGGGTAATGCCAAACCTCATCCAACAACTAACACACCAAAATCTGGCCAATGGAAAATCATGTACACAAATGCTCACAGCCTGGGAAATAAGATCCCAGACCTGCAGGCAATAATGTCAGAGGCTAAACTGGACATAGTAGCAATTAGTGAGGCGTGGTTTACCAGTAACCACATTGGAGACTTCAGTACCTGGCTATGTATTGTTCAGAAGAGACCGAGGTGCAAAAGGGGAGGAGTGGCCCTGTATGTCAATGAAAATATCAAAGCTACAGAAATTCAGAATACACATAAGGAGCCAGAAGAACTGTGGGTCACCCTGGAAACAGAAATGGGACAGCCATAAGAACTGGGGTTGTCTACAGGCCCCAGACCAGGGGAGGACATAGACACATTACTGTTAGAAGATATACAAAACATGACAGCTAAAGGGGAGGTTCTGATAATGGGAGATTTCAACATGCCAGATACAGATTGGTCAATACCAGCAGGAACATCTGCCAGAACTAGACACATAGTGGATTCCCTGCAGGGGAGGGCCTCAAACAACTGGTACAACAACCTACAAGAGACAGGGCTGTCCTAGATCTAGTACTGACTAACAGGGAAGAGATCGCAGATCTCCAGGTAGAAAGTCACCTGGGGAGCAGTGACCATCACATGGTATGGTTCAGTTTGGCCACTACAACTAAATTATCCCATTCCAAGGCAAAAATATGGGACTTCAGAGGAGCTGAATTTGATAAGATGGCCAACAGAGTTAAGCTAGCCCTGGCAAAAAGAAACACAGGTGAGGGGGTACAGGCAAAGTGGGCAAGCATTAAGGATGCAATACTTGAAGCAACATCCCATTGTGTTAGAGAAAGGAAGTGCAAAAGAAGAAGGAAACCACTTTGGTTCTCAAATACAGTAGCAGAAAAGGTCAGAGCCAAAAGGCTGGCCTTCAGGAAATATAAGGGAACACAGCGGGATGAAGATAGGGAGGCATACCAAACTGCCCTAAGGGAGGCAGGGAAGGCAGTTAGGCAGGCAAAGTCCCAAACTGAGGAAACACTAGCATAAACAGTAAAAGAAGGTGACAAGACTTTCTATAGATATGTAACCCCCCTGCAAATGGGGGTTCCCAAAAGACTTCCAGGAGCTTGCTTGAATGCTCCAAGCCTGAATGGTGTTTGGCGTTTAAGCCATTTATCAGTGAGTGTTTTTAGAACCTCTGGTACTGTCTCTTTAAGAGCTGTCTGCTTGCAGACATAATTAGTTGTATGGGGGACTGTGTGTTTCTCTGTTTGAGTACCACTCAAACTGCTGTAATTCACTCCATTTTGCAGTCACTAGAGTGCAAAGGAACCTATCTGAAAGATGTAACTGTTTGCCAGAAATCATTTACAGTAATAATGAAATTACAGTTTGTCTAACCTGCTTTCTTTGCAGTCAGAACTGTGTCTGCTAGTTCCCCATTCTGGTTTTGAACTGCTGAACTGGACCAATCAGTGTGGGGTAAGCTAGCTCTAAAATGGTGCCTTGGACGAATCAGAACTTGGACTCATAATCTGAGCCAGCCACAAGAGGATTGTATGGGCAGTGACTCTGGGAGATGTAGTTTAGACTTCAGCACCTTTTTGGACCAACAGCAGCAGTCTATTGTGAGTGACAGCCAATCCAGTCAAGAACTGGGAGGAACTCAAAGGAAGTGCCGGTTTTGTCGGTTGGAGTTTCAGTTGAGCTTTGGCAGTGAAGAAGGAAGAGCCCTGTGCTTTTCAGTGTGCAGTTTTAGTCAAAAAAGCGTGTATGAGCCCAGAGTTCGGTCTGCAGCTTGTGTAACTGCTTGTTAGGACTGAATCCGTCCTGTGAAAAGAATCAAAGGATCTCTGAAGAGTAGAAACCAGGCTCACCCTGTAGAAGACTGGAGAAATTGTTGAATTGCACTCAGTCTGTCAGGAACTGAATCTGCTGTGTGTTCTCCTGGGTATTGTGCAGTAATTGCGATTGGGATAGAGAAGCAGCCTGCCTGGTATAGTACTTTCTTTTTTTTTTTACCATATAAATGTGTGAAGAGTTTCTTGGAGCTCAAGAGTAGCCGTGCTGATATTGAAGGACCCTATCTTATTTGGAGGTCATGAGTACTAATTCAGGGTCGCTCCCTGTTGAATTGCCACATTAAATCCAAATGGAATTACTGTACTGCTGACTGTTTAATTTTACTTTTCTCTGTGTGAAAGGGCCCCTACCAGCTGCCACGGTTTGGACTAGCCACTAGGGCTTGGGTACCAGGGACAGTAACTGATAGGGATAGGCCTGTGCACAGAGCCATAGATAGATGTATTAGAGTGATAAGCTAATTAACCTGATTTCCCCTGTCCTTGTTATATCCCCCTAAATAAATCAGAGCTGCTTGTTTCAGCAAAGTTATACTGCCTGAGGTATTTGTCTATGTTAAAGTACTGTACTGTGATTGTTGCACGTATCTTATTTCACAGGAGGTCCCAGTGCGGAACCAGTCCTGAGGGTAAGTGTATACTGTGAAGTAATTCTGATATATTGTGTGGGCCACTAGTGGGAAGAAGGGGTTGCAGTGTTCCAGGGGCTGTGACCAAGTTAGTTTAACTATTGCAAACCCTGACCTCTGGGTGGAGGCATCCGCCATTGGATCCAGGCCCCTCAACCTGTTAGTGGCAAATCAGGCAGGGGTAGTAGCCCCTGGGATAGCGCCATCTAGGGGTTACATCTTGGAGCTCACCGCTGGGATTGTGTGTCCTCTAGTGGCCATATTTACGAACCACTGTTAAGAAAAAAATGGGTACCCCGACAGAAGTGGCTGTGCACCGGCTGGTGGAGTGGTGTACTGGGGAGGAGATCGACCCCCAAAATGCTATGCTTATCCTGGACATCCCCCTGGGTATCAATACGGACACTGTGCAGGGAGTACTTTCCAAGGTGGAAGGTTTACAAAACCCTGTGGTGGTGGGTCGGCATGCTAATCTGCTCACCCACACTTTCCTGGCCCTAGTAGAGTTTAAGGATCCCATAGATAGCTCCAAAGTGCCACAGACCATTACCCCAGAGGGAGCCCTCACTGCTTGGAGAGTGATAACTAAGGACAGTAAAGACCCGGGGGGGAATCAGCCCCACCACTATCTGAAACTTTTGAGGAGAAATTTGCTGAATGGTTGCTGGGAAGGGAAAACTGTGGAGGACTTGAAGAAACTATTCTTGCCACCTGGGGTGTTCCTCCCCAACACCTCTCCGCTCCAGTACCCGTAATGGTGGCTGAACCAATGCAGACTCCTATTTCTGCACCTGCCATTAGTCACGACTCTTACCGAAGGTTGAGGATCTTCTCAGCATCCTCCCCACCCCCAAGGGAGGATGACTGGGAGACCTGGATAACTATGTTGCCCCCAAGTGCTAGAATGGCAATGCTCGAAGCCAAAAGCGAAAGAGGGTTAGTGAGAGCCTCCGAGGTCCTGCCCTGGCTACCATCCGTGCTAAACGGGCCAGTAACCCTGAAGCGACTGCACAGGCCTATCTTGAGGCCTTGGAGAATGTGTATGGGGCCCAGATTCTGATGAGGATCTATGGTGGAGAGTAAAAATGCACAACAGTACCAAGGAGTTGTTGTCTGTGTATGTATCTCGGCTGGAAAAATTGTTGCAAGAATGCCTCAGAAAGGGTAGTTTGCCAGCGATTGAACTGGACCGAACCAGACTGGACAGGATCCTAAGTCTGCCCCTTCTCAGAACTGCTGTTGCTTCAGTTCAGCCTGGCAAATCGACTGGAATCCCACCCTCCTATGATGAGTTAATGAGAGAAATCGAGGAGTTGAGAAAAGCGACCTCGGGAGGTACCTGCACCAACAGCTGCGGCTCGACCCGAGTGACTGAGGTGACCCATCAAGTGAAGTTCAGGGCAGAGGTTGGCAGTCAATGAGTGCTCTGACAAGGAAAAGATATGCCACAATGGGGCGAACTGTTGAGAGAGATCCGTGAATTCAAAAACAGTCCTTTATGAAGGCCGCACTGCAAGTACGGGCCCTGACCTATATCCGACTGCATCTGCTATGGGGTGGGGTACCACCCATGTATCTCCTGCTGATAACAGCTCCAAACTCAATTCCTTGACCATGGAAGTGGAGAAACTGACGAGATGTCTCCAAATGCTTATCACACCGCAGACAGAGATGGCACCAGGTTTCCAGTTAGTAATACCCCGCCTGGCTCCCAGTGTGGCGCCTCGGCCAGCTCAAACTCCAGAAAGTATGTTTTGCTATAATTGTGGGAAGGATGGGCACATGAAAGGGAATGCGTCCCAAAAGACACTGACAAAGTTGCATATAGGCTACAAGAGAGCTTCGGAGAACAAATCAGTGGTTAAGAGGTGCCGCGAAATGATCCCAGTGAGGGCACCAAAAATGCTAACTCATGTCCTTTTGTGGCAAGGTCAGTTGCCCAGGCCCCACTACGCCTCTCCAGACTGGTCCAGAATAGTGGGTCCCTCCATGGAGACCACTGTAAAGGTGAATGGAGTGTCTACAAGAGCTGTATTAGACAGTGGCTCCCAAGTGACAATTATGTTCCAGGATTGGTATCAGAAGCATTTGTCAGGCGTACCCTTACAGCCATTAGAAGGACTGCATGTATGGGGTTAAGTGAAGGCCTACCCTATTCCGGGTATATCCGAATTGGCTGTCTTTCCCCACCTCCGTGGCTGGAGTGGCCGAACAAGTAGAGACTCTAGCCTTAGTGTGTCCCCCACTGGACTGTATGATGGTGTCCTTTGTTGATTGGAACAAATGCTCATATGTTGGAAGGCTGGCACAGTTATGTTATGAAAATAGGGGTCAAAGACTAGTAGAGCTTTAAGAGTTCCGGCTTTAATTAAAAAGGCCTATGAGGCACAGAGATGCTGAAAAAATAGAACCAGAGGAACCGGTCGAATTGTATGGAAGAAGGATCCTGAGTCTCTGATCCTGGCGCCAAATGCCCAGTGTACCTTACAGGGAGAGGTCTGTATCAGAAAGGATGTTAAGAATAAAATATTAATGTTGGATGCACCAGGCGATGGAAAATTGCCAGAGGGACTGCTGGTCAAGCCTAGTATTTTGCCGCTAGAGCCCATGCTTATGCCAGAAGGGTAATGGTCCAAGTTCATAATGTGTCTGAAAGAGACATTCGAGTAAACAGAGGTTGCATCCTGGCTAATGTGCATTGTGCAGACACTGCAGTGCTACCCAGCAGCAAGAGTTCAAGGAAGAATGACAGAGTAACGCCTGACTTGTTTGATTTCGGCAACTCCCGCTGCCACCTGAATGGAAAGTGAGGATCAGTGAGAAGCTTGCCCAGAGACCAGGTGTTTTCTTTAAAGGAATGGGATGTAGGATGCGTGCAAGGAGCTGAGCACAATATCCGGCTGCATGACGAAAGACCATTTAGTGAGAGGTCTGACGCCTGGCACCTGCTGACATAGATGATGTGAGACGGCATCTGCAAGAGATGTTAGCTGCTGGTGTAATACAAGAATCCAGAAGCCTTATGCTTCCCCATTGTGGTAGTGAGGAAAAAGAATGGAACAGTAAGGATGTGTGGATTATCGCTCTTAAACGCGGACTATCCTGATCAGTACACATGCCCGCATTCAGGATGCTTTGGACTGCCTAAGCAGGAGCAAGTGGTTCTCTGTGCTGGATCTCCGCAGTGGGTACTACCAGATCCCGATGGCCCCAGAGGACCGTGAGAAGACAGCCTTTATCTGTCGCTTGGCTTCTATGAATTCATGAGGGCGCCTCAAAGGGATTTCAGGTGCCCCAGCCACTTTTCAGCGATTGATGGGCGTGCAGTGGGGACATGAACTTACTAGAATGCCTGGTATACCTAGATGATGTTATTGTGTTTGGCAGCTCACTGGAGGAACATGAGAGCAGATTATTTAAGGTATTGGACCGACTGGAGGACTTTGGCCTTAAACTGTCCATTGATAAGTGTCAATTCTTTCAAACATCAGTAAAGTATGTGGGACACATAGTATCCACCGAGGAATAGAGACCGACCAAGTAAAGTTGAGGCCTTGACCACCTGGCCACAGCCCAAAATCTAAAGAACTGCAAAGATTCCTGGATTCTGTGGTTATTATCGGTGTTTCATCAAGGACTATTCAAGAGTGATCCGCCCTTTACTTAACCTTACTCAAAGGTATCCCCAACCCACAAAAGTACCAAAAGTCAGCGTCCCTCAAGACTGAAAGAGTGTATTTTCATCCGAGTGAAGTATTTGGGCCCAGCTGGACTCCTGATTATGAGACTGCTTTTCATGAGATCATATATCAACTTACCATGCTCCAGTGCTGGCCTATGCCGATCCAAGAAAACCTTACGTCCTGCACACTGATGCTAGCTTGCAAGGGTTGGGGGCTGTGTTGTACCAAGAGCATGAGAATGGCCTGAGACCAGTGGCCTTTGCCAGTAGAGCCTGACCCCATCCAGAAAGAACTATCCTGTACATAAGTTAGAGTTCCTAGCTTTGAAGTGGGCTATTGTTGACCAATTCCATGAGTACTTGTATGGGGCTAAAATACTAGTAAAACTGACAATAATCCTTTGACCTATGCAGACCTCAGCTAAGTTGGATGCCACTGGCCACAGGTGGCTTTCTGCATTATCTACATATGACTATGCTCTCGAATACCGAGCAGGTCTGAACCACATAGATGCTGATGCTCTCTCCCGGAGGCCTGTTCCCCAGAATGATTGGGTCCGATTGGCAGAACCTGACATTCGGGCACTCTGCTGGAAGTTTGACAGGGAGGAACAAATGTCCACGGACGCAGTGGACTGCATGGTGGATTGCTTGGGACCCTCTGAGAATTGCATACCTGCTGCTTATTGCCACTTTTCTGCAATAGACATTGGTGCACTGCCTCAGCTGGACAATGACAGTATTAGTGGGCTCAATCCCGCGATCCTATGATCAAATCAGCTTTAGAAGCCCTCTATGCAGGAAAGATGTGTCCAAATTCGCTCCACTGATTTGAGAACTGCACTGTTATACAAAGAAGGTCCTAAGTTGAAACTGATCAATAAACTGTTATACAGAGAAACAGTAGACAGAGGGGACAAGTAGACAAACAACAACTGGTGCTGCCCACTGCCTTCGAGACTCAGTATTGAGGTCCTTGCACAACCACATGGGGCACCTTGGTATAGACAGAACACTTGACTTGGTGAGATCCAGATTCTATTGGCCTAAGATGGGGGCTGATGTGGAGCAACACATTCGAACTTGTAGTCGCTGCTTACAGAGAAAGCTTTCCCCAGAGGGCTGCCCCTTGTTAACATCACCACCAGTGCACCCATGGAGCTGGTCTATATTGATTTTCTGAGTTTGAGTCAGATCAAAGAAATATCAGTAATGTGCTGGTGGTCACTGACCATTTCACGAGATATGCCCAAGCTTTCCCCACCAAAGACCAGAAAGCATCCACTGTGGCCAAAGTACTTGTAGAAAACTTTTTTGTTCACTATGGGGCTCCACAAAGAATCCATTCTGATCAAGGGAGAGACTTTGAGAGTCGTCTGATCAAAGAGATGCTTTCTCTGTGGGGAGTGCGAAAGTCCAGAACCACTCCTTACCACCCCAGGGGACCCACAGCCTGAGCGTTTCAACCGCACTTTGCTAGATATGCTAGGCACCCTGCACCCAAAGGACAAGCCTAGATGGAGCCAACAAATTAGCACCCTGGTACATGCTTATAACTGCACCAAAAGTGATGCCATGGTTCTTCCCTACAGCCTGATGTTTGGAAGAGAAGCTCGACTACCAGTAGATGTGTGTTTTGGGGTCTCTCTGATGGGGTTCAAGCTGACAACTATTTACAGTATGTGCAAAGTTAAGGCCCAGCTAACTCATGCGTACCAACTGGCTCAAACCATGGCTGCAAAAGAAATCTGGCCAACAAAGAAAGGTATGATAAAAGGTGAAAGCACAGGAACTCCAGGAGGGAGATCGGGTATTGCTAAGAAATCTGGGACTGCTGTAAACACAAGATTGCTGACAGATGGCACCATCTCCTCACATTGTAGTGGGCAAACTAGATGATCTGCCAGTGTACAAAGTAAGGCCTGAGAACAATTCAAAGATGTAAAACAATGCATAGAAATCATTTACGCCCATTGGACAAATCCTGATTGAGTCTGAGCCCCAGAAGATGCCCCTCTGGACCAGTGACTAGAGCTGCTGCTAAGAAAAGATCAAGGAAGTCTGCACCTACAGAAGCAGAGTTAAAGTGTTCCCCTCCACAAGTCCCAGTTGAGCATGACTGTCAGTCCATATCAGAAGAAAGTGAGGTGACTTTGAATACTATCCTTCTTCGAACTGAGTCAATTGTTTGGGGCAATCCCTAGTCAATACTGGAGACAAAGCTGGGCCTTCTGGACTGTCTAAGCCCCAGCTTCATCCCTGGAGCCAATGCTCCCAGAAAGTGAAGTGCAAAGCATCAGATCAGATGAAATGGAATCATTGTGCATGGTTGAACTGTTTGAGCTTTCAGGGAAGAAAATGATGGATTGGGTCAGACTGGTGATACACCAGAACAAGGAGAATATTTTGAGTGCCCTGACAGTCCACTGCCAGTGTCAAAGCTCTCCATGCGAGCCAAATGTTGTGGACTCAGAAACTGTAACTCCTGGAGCTGAAAGTGCCCCAAGTACTAGCCTCTCTACCCCCATGGAGACTCCCTGACAAGTGAGGACAATGCTGAAAATGAGGCTCAGGTGCAGAGACTGTAACAGTTCCCCTAGAAAGACTGGTCGAGCTGTAAAGCCTGTGGTGCACCTCAGTTATGATTCACTTGGGAGGCCTGTGGACTTGCCTCTCAATGTTGTGCATAAGAGTGTATGTGTCCCGAGCTCATTGCCCAAACTGAGCGTCAGTGCTAACTCAAGTTACTTGTGTTGCCCTCTAATATGGTGCCCTTGCCCGTCCAGCCCCAAGGTAACTGATAGGAAGGGCCCCTCTCTTCAGGTTTCATGTACAAGAGTAATAACTTGAGTTATGGTACAATGTGTATGTAATACTGTGTAAAGAGTGACGATGCGAATGTTTCAGAAATGTGTTCTTGGTAAAATGATATATTGACTGATGATTACATATGCGAACCTAATGCAAATGTATATGGTTGCAGTTGAAACTTATAGAGTATTGCTTGAGCGGACGTCAAGCTTTCCCAAACCAGGAAGGTGTAACCCCCTGCAAATGGGGGTTCCCAGAAGACTTCAGGAGCTTGCTTGAATGCTCCAAGCCTGAATGTGTTTGGCGTTTAAGCCATTTATCAGTGAGTGTTTTTAGAACCTCTGGTACTGTCTCTTTAAGAGCTGTCTGCTTGCAGACATAATTAATTTGTATGGGGGACTGTGTGTTTCTCTGTTTGAGTACCACTCAAACTGCTGCCAATTCACTCCATTTTGCAGTCACTAGGGTGCAAGGGAACCTATCTGAAAGATGTAACTGTTTGCCAGAAATCATTTACAGTAATAATGAAATTACAGTTTGTCTAACCTGCTTTCTTTGCAGTCAGAACTGTGTCTGCCTAGTTCCCATTCTAGTTTTGAACTGCTGAACTGGACCAATCAGTGTGGGGTAAGCTAGCTCTAAATGGTGCCTTGGACGAATCAGAACTTGGACTCATAATCTGGAGCCAGCCACAAGAGGATTGTATGGGCAGTGACTCTGGGAGATGTAGTTTAGACTTCAGCACCTTTTTGGACCAACAGCAGCAGTCTATTGTGAGTGACAGCCAATCCAGTCAAGAACTGGGAGGAACTCAAAGGAAGTGCCCGGTTTTGTCGGTTGGAGTTTCGGTTGAGCTTTGGCAGTGAAGAAGGAAGGAGCCCTGTGCTTTTTCAGTGTGCAGTTTTAGTAAAAAAACGTGTGTAAGGCCCAGAGTTCCGGTCTGCAGCTTGTGTAACTGCTTGTTAGGACTGAATCCGTCCTGTGAAAAGAATGAAAGGATCTCTGAAGAGTAGAAACCAGGCTCACCCTGTAGAAGACTGGAGAAATTGTTGAATTGCACTCAGTCTGTCAGGAACTGAATCTGCTGTGTGTTCTCCCAGGTATTGTGCAGTAATTGCGATTGGGATAGAGAAGCAGCCTGCCTGGTATAGTACTTTCTTTTTTTTTTACCATATAAATGTGTGAAGAGTCTCTTGGAGCTCAAGAGTAGCCCTGCTGATATTGAAGGACCCTATCTTATTTGGAGGTCATGAGTACTAATTCAGGGTCGCTCCCTGTTGAATTGCCACATTAAATCCAAATGGAATTACTGTACTGCTGACTGTTTAATTTTACTTTTCTCTGTGTGAAAGGGCCCCTACCAGCTGCCACGGTTTGGACTAGCCACTAGGGTTTGGGTACCCAGGGACAGTAACTGATAGGGATAGGCCTGTGCACAGAGCCATAGGTAGATGATTAGAGTGATAAGCTAATTAACCTGATTTTCCCTGTCCTTGTTATATGCCCTAAATAAATCAGAGCTGCTTGTTTAGCAAAGTTATACTGCCTGAGGTATTTGTCTATGTTAAAGTATTGTACTGTGATTGTTGCACTGTATCTTATTTCACAGGAGGTCCCAGTGCGGAACCATTCCTGGGGTAAGTGTATACTGTGAAGGTAATTCTGATATATTGTGTGGGCCACTAGTGGGAAGAAGGGGCTTGCAGTGTCCCAGAGGCTGTGACCAAGTTAGTTTAACTATTGCAAACCCTGACCTCTGGGTGGAGGCACCGCCATTGGATCAGGCCCCTCAACCTGTTAGTGGCAAATCAGGCAGGGGTAGTAGCCCTGGGATAGCGCTATCTGGGGTTACAGATACATTAGTGAAGGAGAAAGTCCAGAGGGGTATTGCTAAGCTTAATGGAGAAAGGGGCATGTGAGAGGAGGACCATGTAAAAGCATCTATCCTAAATAGATACTTTGCTCAGTATTTACTGAAGAGAAGGTAGGGCAGGGCCCACAGCTCAGCACACATGGACACAGGGGGAGGTGAGCACTACTCCTTCACAAAGAAAAGGGTCCTACAGAGTTTGCTAAGCTCAGGGTGGATAAGGCAATGGGACCTGATGGCATACATCCCAGGGTACTTAAGAGCTAAAGGTGGAACTAGCAGAGCCATTAGCAGAACTGTTTAGTGAGTCTCTGAGCACAGGAGAGGTCCCAGAAGACTGGAGAAGGGCTCATGTGATCCCACTCACAAGACTGGTAGCAGGGAGGAGGCAGGGAACTACAGACCAGTCAGTCTTACCTCAGTAGTGGGCAAGATTATGGAGGTACTCCTTAAGGAAAGGATAGTGCAACACCTGGAATCCATAGGGCACAAGATTCAAGACAGCATGGGTTTACAAAGGAAGGTCCTGTCAAACTAATCTCATAGATTTCTTTGACTGGGTAACCAGAGTGGTGGAGCAAGGGGGAGCAGTTGATGTGCCTACCTTGACTTCAGCAAAGCTTTTGACACTGTTCCACATAGAAGATTGATAAAATAAGCTGGGTAGGCTTGGGGTGGGTCAGAAGTTGGTCAGCTGGGTGGCAAACTGGTTGCAGGCAGAAAACAGAGAGTGGTGGTAAATGCTATACAGTCAGAAGAGATGCAGAGTCACAAGTGGGGTACCTCAGGGATCAGTCCTGGGGCCAGTCCTCTTCAACATCTTCATTAGTGACCTTGCAGATGGACTAGAAGGTAAGGCTTGTCTGTTTGCAGATGACACCAAAATCTGCAACAGAGTCGATGATCCAGATGGAGTGGGCAGAATGAGAAGAGATCTGGATAAACTAGCAAAATGATCAGAAGAGTGGTAACTGGGGTTTAATGCAAAGAAGTGCAAAATCATGCACATAGGGAAGAGAAACCCTGAAGCCACCTATAGGCTGGGAGGGGAGTTGCTAGCAGTCACAAAGGAAGAAAGAGACTTGGGCATCATCATCACTGATGACCTGAAATCATCCAAGCAGACCTCTAAAGCAGTAGGTAAGGCTAGGGGGGTGTTGGGGTGTATTAGTAGAGATATCACAAGTGTAAGAGGAGTAATAATCCTCTTTACGAACACTAGTTAGGCCCAATCTGAGTACTGTGTGCAGTATTGGAGGCCACACCTTCACAAGGACATTAACCAAATTGAGGCAGTCCAGAGAAGGGTAACCAAAATGGTGCAGGGACTGCATCAGAAGACATATGAGGACAGATTAGGAGCTCAATATGTATACCCTTGAGCAAAGGAGGAGAGGTGATATGATCAAGCATTCAAACACCTTATGGGCATTAACAAGATGAAAGAGTCTAACATGTTTCAATGTAAGAAAAATAGCAGGACAAGAGGACACAGCATGAGATCAGAGGGAGGCTGATTAAGAGGGAATGTGAGGAAATTCATTTTCACAGAAAGGGTGGTGGATGCGTGGAATGGCCTACCTCATGAAGTGGTGGCTATGAATACAGTGCAGGGCTTCAAACAGGCATGGGATAGGCATAAGGGAGCAATACAAATGACTATGAATAGATAGGCCACTGACAGAGCAAAGGCCGATGGCACATTTATAAGGTAGAAAAAGAAATGGGCAGACTGGATGGGCCTTGCGGTTCTTATCTGCCGTCAACTTCTATGTTTCTATGTTTCTATCAGGGAGGGTATAGGGTGTGAAATGAGTCTCCTCGCGGATGACTCCAAGATGAGCAGTAGTTGAGGGAGAAGAGGGGAGGTTGGCTCTGCAAGGGGATCTGGACACCCTGGAAAGCTGGGCTCAGATATGAAAATTAAATTTCAATATCACCAAGTGCAAGGTGTTGCATCTTGGTCGGGGAAACCCTAAACACAGGTACACCCTGGGAGGGGAGGCGGTGGAGGCCTCAATAGGGGAGAAAGACCTAGGGGTCATGGTGGATGCATGTATGAATAACTCTGAGCAGTGCAGGAGAGCGGCTATCAAGGCAAACAGGATGTTGGGATGCATCGTAAGGGGGATCACCTCTAGGAGCAAGGAAGTGATTCTGTCGCTGTACAATGGACTGGTTAGACCACACCTTGAGTACTGTGTACAGTACTGGAGACCACACTTGAAGAGGGACATACAGCTCCTGGAGAGGGTACAGAGGAGGGCAACTAAGATGATACGAGGGCTAGGGGATTTGACGTATGAAGACAGACTTGAGGAGCTCTGCCTGTTTTCATTGGAGGAGAGGAGAGACAGGGGACATGATTGAGGTCTTCAAGTACCTCAAGGGAATAAATAGGGTAAACATGGAGGGGATCTTTAGACTAAAGCAGGGAGGTATCACCAGAGGGCATGGTTTGAAGTTGGAAGGTGGAAGGGTGAGGGGGGAAAAGAGGAGGAGGTTTTTCACTGAGAGGGTGGTGGACCCTTGGAATGCACTGCCTGGCGAGCTGGTTCAGAGATCCACAGTGGAGGGCTTCAAGAGAGGGTGGGACAGACACAGAAAGTGGATGTATCAGATGATGGCCTATCCCAGGGGGGTGGGGATGGATGATAGGGGTTTCTGGAGCACAAGGGATGGGAGGGCCTCAGCACCCAACTAAGGATCTAAGGTTCGAGCAGACTCGATAGACCGTAAGGCCTAATCTGCTGGCAAATAGCATGTTAGTATGTTAGTACTGCCGATGACCTTACTGTGAGCCAGAGAGAAGGGGGTTAATGTGTAGTGCAACAGGCTGACAGGCAGACAGTATGAGACTGAAAAGGTGTAACACTGATGTGGTTCAAGTTCTCAGAAGACAAGAGACTATACTATTTCCATCTCTTCAACTGTAAGTTTGACCTAGCTGTAGGAAAGCTAAGTTTGTATTTTTATGGTTTAACTCCTTTTACTGTCAATGTTTCTCCTGTAAGCACTTTTGTTCTATTTTGGTCAATGTGTTAATATATTGTGTAAATAAAGTAGTTCTGTTTTAGCACAATATACAGACTGGCTGCACATTTAAATAAAAGGGGAACAGTTAGTGAAATTCTGGCAACCGTCATTCTGAAGAGGCATTCTAAATCTAGTTTAAGCAATCTGAAAAACACATTGCTTCTTGATACAGGGAAGGGAGTCAAGTGAAGCTTGATAAGACAGAACCCTCACTTCAGCTTGGGTTTCGGCAGTTGGCTTTGGCTTGATCCAGGGGGACAGGTGACTGGGCTCAGAGGGTCCAGAGGTCCGGGTGCACCACCTTTGCAGAGGGATGATTGTGGGCACAAGGACACGGTGGGAGGAAATATGGGTGAAAGTATGTTGCACCTTGCAGCGAGAGGGGCAGGTTGTAGCATGGACGGGTGGATGGGTTTGCCATACTTTCAAAAAGCCATACTGAGAGGGGGTGAGAGTCTTGGCCTCAACTGAATGCTCCAGTAATCTTGCTTTGATAATGACTTTCAGACCTGCCCAGCGTTGATGCTAGGCTACCTGGCATCCCTGTGTGTGCATTTATTTACATAAATGTTTACCAGCAAGAACTTGCTGAGCGGAGAGGGGTACTTCCCAGAGGTGTCCCGTGGGGATGGCTCAAGGGAAAGAGAGTTAGAACAAAAGACTAGAATATCAACCTTAAAACTGCTTTTGATTAAGAAATAAAATTCTGAGTAAACACTTTAAATTTCTTTGGTAAAATGGCTCAGGTTTTTCTTCACAATCTGTTATTTAAGGGTTTGAGTCATGAAAAGTGCTTGGATATGTTCAAAATGGATGTATCCCCACTGAGCTTCTGTGCATCGCAGAACCATGTGGGGATGGGTGCAATCCACAGTCCAGTCACCTGCACCTGTGAATGTGCAGCCCTTGCGCAGGGGGGTTGCATAGCACCAGGAGCACAACAGCCAAGATTTTCAGGTATTCGGTTGGATGCCCAAGGTGCCCGTGCAGTGCATCCCCTACTGCACATGGCGTGGGGGTCCTTTGGACATGGCATGGGGGTCCATTGCACATGGCATGGGGGTCCACTGCACATGGTGTGGGAGTCCATTGCACATGGCGTGGGGGTCCAATGCACATGGCGTGGGGGTCCACTGCACATGTCGTGGGGGTCCACTGCACATGGCTGGGGGTCCATTGCACATGGCGTGGGGGTCCACTGCACATGGCGTGGGGGTCCATTGCACATGGCATGGGGGTCCACTGCACATGGCGTGGGGGTCCATTGCACATGGCGTGGGGGTCCACTGCACATGGCGAGGGGTCCATTGCACATGGCGTGGGGGTCCATTGGACATGGTGGCCCATGCTGATCCTCCATGGACTGTCATATCCCCCTTGACAAAGGCAGAAATATTGCACCTCTAACCGGCTGGTGGCAATGACACCCTGAGCCCCGTAGCTTTGCTCCTGGGGCCTTGGGCCAGTGGTGAGTAGACCATCCATGCCCTGTCAGTGCAGTCATGCCTGTTGGAGAGGGGCATGTAACTACTATGGCAGCCCCTAGGGTCACATAGCATGTGCCCTCTCTGCCGACCGCACTAACTGCCCTGGCAGCACCAAGGATTATGCAGACGTCTGTCCCTGCCCCCTTGCCTGCCCCAACCCATCCCAGTGTGGAGCCTTCCAGCTGGCCAGGATTAGGCACAGAGTGGCCACACAGTTAGGCTGTGATGCCATGGTGGGCTCTGGAGGTGTGTCTGCTGCCCACAGGGGACACTCTGTGGCTGTCCATGGCCCTCCTTGGGTGTGGAGTAGGTGCACACTTTTGTGAATCGAATCCTAAAGCAGCAGTGCAATGAAATTGGGCAAAAAATGTGACCCTACCTTTTATAACTGTAAAAGATTTCCAGCATCTTCCAGTATTATTTGGCAGTGACATTTTCTTGTTACACTAATTTAAATATTTTTTACATTTTTTAATCAAGCCTTTTCTCAAGAAAGAAAGAAGCCCACCACATTTGACTAGGAATACCACTGTAGACCTGGTAACATTTAGGATCGAGAAACTAATAACAAAAAAAAAATCAAGATGCACTGCATAGGAAGGATCTAGAAAATTAGGTTGGACAGGTTTGTCAATATTTTATTAATTGCAGCTGAAATTAGCTTTTTTGGGGGGGGCGGCGGACATGCTGTTGCTCTGGTGTTGTTAACCTTAGGCTGCTGATAGGATTGGAATGTATAGGGATTCTGGACTGATATATCCATCCCCTGCACAGGAAGGGTTAAATGGTTTATAACATTTTATAAATGAACATTGCCTGTGGGGTCAAGTGGTAAAAACAGGTATTTTATTTTAATACAAATGGTGAAAATAACTAAAAATGATTGTGAATTTGAAAGCGTATCACTATATTTTGCTAACACAGGAAAAAAACCTACAAATACAGTGCAAAGAAATAAGAATACCGAACTCTAGATTATTGTTCATAAAAGAGTGAATTTAAATTGGTGAACATTTTTCAGATTTAAACATTGTTTTCTATACTCATATTTCTACAGGGTTAAAATACCTTCTTAAAAAGCTAGTGCTTAGTAAGGTAGTATATCTTAAAGAATAGAGGATTGGGGCCTTTAGATGCCTCAACAATAATTTTGTTTGTTTTTATTTTGTATTTTTTCATTGTGTTAATCTTTTCATTGTTTTAAACCCAATTGAATTATTGTATTATGATGTCAGAAAAGTTTTACTGACAAGGCTGGCAGTGTATGTCAATGGAAAACTGCAAACCTATTTTTACATTTTTATAGACAAATAATACAGAAATGTAGACAGTAACTGTAGAAAAAGACCAGAGGTTCATCCAGTGTGCCTAAGTTCCCTATAATCCCTGGAACCTACTGTTCCTCCAGGGTACTAACCCTCTCCATTCTATCGCTATTCCTCTCCTTGGTCCTGTCGCCCCCAGTAAATACTATTCCCTTCATTATGTTCCAGCCCTGTTTGAATCCCCTGACTGTTTTAACACCCACCACTTCAGCCAGTGGACTGTTCCAAGGTTCCACCACCCATTGCGTAAAGAATTATTTCCTCACATCTCTCCTGAACCTACCACATGTTAATTTGCATTCACGTCCATGTGACCATGAGTTGGTATTTAGGTTAAGTAGTTCCCTGCAGTTCATTTTGTTAATTCCTTTAAGGAACTTGAAGGTCTCTATCATATCTTCTCTCTCCCTTCTGGTCTCCAGTGAGTACATATTTAGTGCCTTGAGGTGCTCCTCATAGGAGCTGCCCTGCTGGCCCTGAGTCAGTTGTGTTACTCTGCGCTGCACTGTCTCCACCCTGTCCTTATCCTTTCTGAGGTGAGGACTCCAGAACTGAGAACAGTACTCTAGGTGAGGCCTCACCAGGGATCTGTAGAAGGGAAGTATTACCTTTTTACACTCACTTGCGCGCATGCACAAGGAGCGTCTTGGGAGAATGGGACACTTTGGAGGTGTGCCTCTCCTGTGCAATCCCCTGCTCCCTTGAGCAGGTGTGGCGGTCCTGCACCAATCCACACCGGTGCTGTGTATGACAGCGGTGGTCTTCTCTTCAAAGAAAACCACTGCTGTGTGCTTGCAGCGCGTCAAGCCCCCCCCCAAATCTTTGCTGCCATGCTGGGCCCACCCCAGCATGGCAACGGCCCCACACGCCTGCCGACAGGTGCCCAACTCGCTGGCTCCACCTCCCACCATCCTTCTGCCATGCTGGGAGCCCACCCCAGCGTGGCAAATGTCCCGCATCGTTTGCCGAGGGGAGCCCAATCCTCGTCGGGTTTGCTGGCCTCTAGTCCTTCGCCACACTGGGAGCGCACTTAACGCGGCAAATGTCCTGCGTCATCAAAGTACCAAAAATAAAACTGCAAATTAAAAACGGTCCCACGCAGTCTCTCCGCCCCCTCCCACAACCCACACCCACCCACTGCGCACCCTGCCTCCCCACACCCTCCTCACCTCATACTTACCTACGGAGCTCGGCGTGACGATCATCGCTGGACCGGGAACACGTCTGCACTCTTCAAAGCCGACCGTGAACTGAGGAAATGCCGGTAAGCTGTATAATGGGCTAGATGGTTTTTTTTCAACTTTGTTGCATATCTCAGACATTTTTGGAAATTTTTCACCAAATTTTCAACATGGGGTTTTTGGGACCCCTTCTCATGAATTCTGTCACTGTCATGGCTTTATTCGGGCCCGAAGGGTGATTTTGCAGTCACTGCGCGAAATCACCTTTCGGGCCTGATTAATGAAAGGACAGTGCCAGCATTCATAAGGTGGGCTCTCAAAAAGCCTATTTTGAAAATTTGGTGGAAAAATTCCTAAAAATGACGGTTTTACGAGCATGCGTTGTGCAGTTCCTACGCAGGCTCTTAAGTTCGTGAATTTTCAATATTTTCACTCCAGATTTTCAACATTACCATTTTACCACACCTTCTTATGAGTAGTACAGCTGTCATTTTTTCAAATCTCACCCAAAACGTGTTTCTGCCCAGGTAGCGGACAATGGCACAGTCAGTGTGCGAAATCAATGTATGGGACACATTAAGAAAATCACAGTGACACTCTTCATGAGCAGAGGTCTTAAAATGGCTATGTTGAAAATTTGGTGAAAAAATTCCTTAAAATGATTGTTTTATGAGCATGCGTTGCACAGTTCCTACGCATGCTCTTAAGTTTGCGAATTTTCAATATTTTCACTCCAGATTTTTAACATTACCATTTTACAACACCTCCTCATGAGCAGTACAGCTGTCATTTTTCACATCCTGCCCAAAATGTGTTTCTGCCCATGTCGCGCACAATGGTGCAGTCGGTGTGCGAACTCAATGTATGGGACACATTAAGAAAATCACAGTGACACTGTTCATGAGCAGAAGTCTTAAAATGACTATGTTGAAAATTTGGTGAAAAAATTCCTAAAAATGACTGTTTTACGAGTGTGCTGCGCAGTTCCTATGCACGCTCGTAAGTTTGCAAATTTTCAATATTTTCACGCCAGATTTTCAACATTGCCATTTTACCACACCCTTCTTATGAATAGTACAGCTGTCATTTTCACATATCACCCAAAACGCGGTTTCACTTGCCATGTAGCTTATTGCCAATGGCGCAGTCAGGTGCAAAATCAATGTATGGGACATATTAAGAAAAATCACAGTGACACTGTTCGTTAGCAGAGGACTTAAATGGCTATGTTGAAAATTTGAACAAATTCCTAAAATGACTGTTTTATAGCTGGTTATGAAACCGCATGCTCATAGGTTTGCGAATTTTCAATATTTCCATTCCAGATTTTCAACATTGCCATTTTACCACACCTCCTTATGAGCAGTACAGCTGTCATTTTTCACATCCTGCCCAAAACGTGTTTCCGCCCATGTAGCGCACAATGGCGCAGTCGGTGTGCGAAATCAATGTATGGGACACATTAAGAAAATATCAGTGACACTGTTCATGAGCAGAGGTCTTAAAATGGCTATGTTGAAAATCTGGTGAAAAATTCCTAAAATGACTGTTTTATGAAAAGTGCCATAGTTCCTCACGCATCAGAAGTTCATGAATTTTCAATATTTGCCCTCCAATGAGTTCCAAATACCTAAACAGCACATAGAAGCAAGCAACATTCGGCATTGACAAATGCTTGTACTTCTTTGTCACTGATTTTTTTAAGCTGTGTCCAAGTGCCAAATTTTCAATATTTTCACTCCAGATTTTTAACATTGCCACTTTACAACACCTCCTCATGAGCAGTACAGCTGTCATTTTTCACATCCTGCCCAAAATGTGTTTCCGCCCATGTCACGCACAATGGTGCAGTCGGTGTGCGAACTCAATGTATGGGACACATTAAGAAAATCACAGTGACACACTGTTCATGAGCAGAAGTCTTAAAATGGCTATGTTGAAAATTTGGTGAAAAAATTCCTAAAAATGTCTGTTTTCACGGTGTGTTTTAACGCAGTTCCTATCTGCGCTAAAGTGAGACTATGTAAATTTTCAATATTTTCACGCCAGATTTTCAATATTGCCATTTTACCACACCTTCTTATGAACAGTACAGCTGTCATTTTTCACATATCACCCAAAACATGTTTCTGCCCATGTAGCGCACAATGGAGCAGTCGGTGTGCAAAATCAATGTATGGGACACATTAAGAAAATCACAGTGACACTGTTCATTAGCAGAGGACTTAAATTGGCTATGTTGAAAATTTGGTGAACAAATTCCTAAAAATGACTGTTTTATGAGCGAGCGTTGCACAGTTTGTACGCATGCTCGTAGGTTTGCGAATTTTCAATATTTCCATTCCAGATTTTCAACATTGCCATTTTACCACAGCTCCTTATGAGCAGTACAGCTGTCATTTTTCACATCCTGCCCAAAACGTGCTTCACCATGAAGCGCGACAATGGCGCAGTCAGTGTGCAAAATCAATATGGGACACATTAAGAAAATCACAGTGACACTGTTCATGAGCAGAGGTCTTAAAATGGCTATGTTGAAAATCTGGTGAAAAATTCCTAAAATGACTGTTTTACTGAGCTAAGGCTAGTACAGTTCCTACGACGCAGAAGTTCACGAATTTTCAATATTTGCACTCCAATGAGTTCCAAATACCCAAACAGCACATAGAAGCAAGCAACATTTGGCATTGACAAATGCTTGTACTTCTTTGTCACTGATTTTTTTAAGCCGTGTCCAAGTGCCAAATACCACTGCAAATACCTGCAAGCAACATTCGGCATTGACAAATGCTTGTACTTCTTTGTCACTGATTTTTTTAAGCCGTGTCCAAGTGCCAAATACCACTGCAAATACCTGCAAGCGAACATTCGGCATTGACAAATGCTTGCTCTTTCTGCTATCAGTATCCCACCTGATACATCCCAGCATCCTGTTAGCCTTGTTATAAGCTTTGCTGCACTGACTCGATTACTGAAATGAGTTGCTAAAGGTAACTTCCGGATCCCGTTCTATAGTGCTAAGTCTCTCTCTTCCCATCCAGTACTCTGTCTCGGTGTTCTTTTTCCCTAGATGCATTACCTTGCACTTTCTAGCATTGAATTGTAACTGCCAGACCTTTGACCACCCCTCTAGCTCTTGTAGGTCTCTCTGTATTTCCCTTATTCCCTCATCACTATCCACCCTCCTACATAGTTGTGTGTGATCTGCGAAGAGACACAACCTGCCCTTTATTCCTTCTCCAATGTCACTAATGGACATGTTGAAGAGGACCGGACCCAGGACCGATCCCTGTGAAACCCCACTCATAACCTCCCTCTCCTCTGATTTAACCCCATTGACCACCACCCTCTGCTGCCTCCCATCTAGCCAATTACCTACCCAGTTCACTGTGGGTTTAGCTGCACCCAGGTCTTCCATCTTCTTGAGCAATCATTTGTAAGGTATTGAGTCAAAAGTCTTGCTGAAGTCAAAGTAGAGCATATCCACAGTGTGGACCATGTTGAATTCCTTTGTCATTCGGTCAAAGAAACCTATCAGGTTAGTCTGGTACAAAACCATGCTGTGTATTATCCTGGAGTCTGTTGCTCTCCAGGAAGTCTATGAGGTCCTCTTTGATCAGTGACTCCATCAGCTTCCCAACTATAGAGGTTAGACTGACAGGCCTGTAGTTCCCTTACTTTTTACCACCAAAATATTATATATTAATTATAAAAGTGTGATTTTGAAAACATGTAATGTGTTGTTATAATTTAGCTGGTGCATTTTCCTCACAAGCAGATTTTACTTGGGATAAGAAATAAGAATTCAGTTACTGTTTTAAAAATTGTAAAATCCTACTGCTGGACCACAATAGTACAAACATACAAAAGACAACGTTTGTTGCTGAAACAAGTATCTATTTCTTTAGACAAAGAAATAAATGGATGGGATAGGCAACAGTCAACAACAACACTGTTGTTCACTTTGAGAGGTTGTCATGACAACCATGTAAACCTCGAGAGCGAAGCTTGAGAGATTTTCGGTTGTCATACAACCTCGAGAAGTGAACACCACTGTTTCATCCTGGGATCCAAAGTGGTGAATTGGGTAAGGAACTGGTTAATAAAGAAGAGGTGACAAAGGGTGGTGGCTAATGGCACTCACTCTAATGAGGGGAGAATGAGCAGCAGGGTGCCACAAGGCTCAGTACTGCGACCCGACCTCTTCAATGTCTTCATGAATGACAATACAGAAGGCCTGGAAGGGAAGCTATTCCTTTTTGCAGATAAAAACAAAATTTGTAATTGGGTGAACACTGGGGAGGACTTGGAGAGCAAGCTTAGGGATCTTGGGAAACTCAGGGAGTCATCAGGAGCATGGCAGTTGGGGTTCAGTGCCAACATGCACATAATCATACTACACCTAGGGAAAAGGAACCCAGGAGCTCAGTATAACATGAGGGTGGGAAGGCACTGGCAGTCATTAAGCAGGAGAGGGACCTTTGGGTTACCATATCTGATGACCTCAAAGTGACACAGCAGTGTGACAAAGTAGTTGGTAGGGCCAGTGGAATGCTGGGATGCACAGGGAGAGGTATCTCCAACAGGAGGAGGGAGGTGGTGTTGCCACTGTATCAGTCTGTTGTTGGGCCCCACTTGGAGTATTCTCCACACTGGAGTTAAGTACCACTTTAAAACTGTAGGATGTAGTTTATGTACCGCTCAACCACAGAGCTGTGTAGTAAAGCATGGATGCATTGTGCCAGCAATTGATGAGCAGAGCAAGTTCATAAACTACACGTACATCACAGAACTCGACAATGGTCCTTACCAGCAGCGCGTAAATCAGAAACCTGCACTAGGATAGCTAAAATGCCGGTATTAATAGAACAATGACAGGCCAGTAAGGCCATTACCAAATGCAGCCCAAGAGAACCTCTCAGAAACAGTGACCACAAAGGGATTGGTTTCACTATAAATAGGAAATTTCTAACAGAAAAGGGAAAAACAACCACTATGGATTTCAGAAGGACACATTTTGAGACTATTAGAGCAGAACTATCAAAATGGAACTGGAAACAGGATTTCCTAAAAAAAAAAGAAAAAAAAAAGACAAGGGTAAATTATACCTCGGTAGTGTGGAAGAATCATGGAAGCACTACTGAAGGAGAGATTGGTGGAACATCTGGTTGTCAATGGACTACAGGACCCAAGGCAGCATGGTTTCCCCTTGGGGAGGTCATGTCAGATCAACCTCGTTGAATTTTTTAACTGGGTGACTAGGGAGGTGGTTCAGGGGAGGGTAGTGGACATGGCCTATCTGGACTTCAGCAAGGCCTTTGACACTGTGCCACATAGAAGACTATTACACAACCTGGGGAATATGGGTGTGCGCAGGACAGTAGTGTGGTGGGTAGGTAACTGGCTGGGTGGCAGGACACAGAAGGTGGTGGTAAATGGCTGTCACTCCACAGAGGGAAGAGTGACCAGTGGGGTACCACAGGGATCAGTGCTGGGACCGGTCCTATTCAACATCTTCATCAGTGACATTGCGGAGGACCTAGAAGGCAGAATTTCACTGTTCGCTGATGACACAAAGCTCTGTAACAGAGTAGACACACCAGAGGGTGTAGACAGAATGAGAAGGGACCTGCAGAAACTTGAAGAATGGTCAGGGGTTTGGCAGTTGAAATTCAATGCAAGGAAGTGCAAGATAATGCATATGGGGCACAAAAACCCTGGCACAATATATCAGTTGGGGGTGAGGATATAGCATGCACCAAGCAGGAAAGGGATCTTGGGGTTGTCATCTCTGATGACCTCAAGGTAGGGAAACAGTGTGACAAGGCAGCAGGTAAAGCAAATAGGATGCTGGGATGTATAGGCAGGGGCATCACCGGCAGGACAAGGGAGGTCATAATTCCGCTATACAAGACACTAGTGAGGCCCCACCTGGAGTACAGTGTACAGTTCTGGAGACCATACCTACGTAAGGACATAGACAGGGTAGAAAAGGTTCAGAGGAGGGCAACAAAGATGGTGCATGGATTGCATCACAAGTCCTATGAAGACAGGTTGAAGGAACCGAACATGTACTCCCTGGAGGAGAGGAGGGAAAGAGATGATGTGATAGAGACATACAAGTATCTTACAGGGAGGAACAGGGTGGAGGAATACACTATTTTTATGCGAAAAAGATGTTCCAGGACTAGAGGGCATGGGATGAAGTTGGAGGGAGGACGATTCAGAGGAAACATGAGGAAGAATTTCTTCACAGAACGGGTGGTGTACAAGTGGAACACCCTGCCAGAGGAAGTGGTGGGGGCTGAAACAATCATGGGATTTAAGAATGCATGGGATAGACATAAAGGAATTCTGGAGGTCATGGGTAAGGGGCAACAGACTTCTAGGAAAACATAAACTGAACTTACAAGCTCAAATGGGCAGACTGGGCCGGCCATAGGCCCTTATCTGCCGACACTATCTATGTATCTATGTCTCTATGTTTACTGCCAAAAGGAAATCTCAACAGTGGATAACAATGTTCCAGATTTTCAAGCAGTGGGGGCCTGGTTAAGGGACAGAAGGCAAAGGATGGTGGTAAATGGTAGCTACTCAGGTGATAGGAGGGTGACTAGTGGGGTGCCACAGGGTTTGGTGCTGGGAGCTGTCATCTTCAGTGTCTTCATAAGGGACATTGCAGGAGAGCTTGACAATAAGATGTGTCTCTTTGTAGATTATACAAAAAATCTGCATGAGATGTGACACTCAGGAATGGGTGGAGAGAATGCAAAAGGATTGGAGGAAACTAGAGGAATTATCTAGTGGTTGGCAGCTGGATTTCAATGTCAAAAAGTGCAAGGTTATGCACTTAGGGCTGCAGAACCCATGGTCTGTGTATAAGATGGGGGGAGTGGAGCTTACAGTCACCAAGCAAGAAAGATACCTAAGGGTCATCATATCTGATGACCTCAAGGTGACTGGGCAGTGTCACAGAGCAGTGGGGAAGGCTAGCAGGATGCTGGAGTGTATTTGGAGAGGGCTTTCTAGCAGGAGGAGGGAGGTGATGCTGCCATTGTACCGCTCACTGGTGAGGACCCACCTGGAGTACTGTGCCAATTCTGGAGACCGCTCATCTGCAAGGACTTTGAAAGGGTGGAGGCGGTACAGAGGCGAGCAACCAAAATGGTGAGGGTGTTGTACAAGAAACCATACAAGGAAAGGCTGCAGGAACCCAACATGTACTCCCTGGAAGAGAGGAGAGTGAGATAGGACATGACTGAAACCTGCAAGTACCTCACAGGTGACAGCAAAGTGCAAGTGGAGGGTCTATTTCAGAGAAAGGAAGGCACTAGAACAATGAGACATGAAATTAAGCTAAGAGGGGGAATGTTTAGGAGAGAAGTGTAGAAATATTTCTTCACAGAAAGGGTGGTGGATGACAGAACAGCATGCCAGAGGAGGCAGTGGGGGCAAAGACTGTCGGGGAGCTTCAAACATGCATGGGATTGTAGCAGGGGCATACAAAGTAGAGGAACGGGGAGAGAATGACACCTACGATCAACTAGGATCAGTGGTGATGGAAAGGCCAGGTGCAAGGGGCAGACTGGATTGACCTAAAGATAGTTTTCTGCCAGCAAAATTTATGTTTCTGTGTTTCAGTGAAAATTACAAAGTTATTGCATTAAAAAAAAAACTCTGGTCAGAGCCGATATGGCTGTGGAGAGCTTTTAGGAGTGGTAAGAGCATTGAGAAAAGAATAAGCAGTGCTCTCGCTGCACCGGAGTCAGCCTTCCACCTACTGAAGGATGGGTTGTGGCACAGCTGAAGCAGCTACAGCAAGAGAAGGTGAGGATGTGACTGATGTCTATGTAGACACTCATGAGATTGCACAAGAAATGCAGCACCCGGTTTTGGAGGCCGGGCCCCATCTCAGAAAAAAACACAGAGGAGGAGGTGGTGTGGTGTAGGGCAACTACAACGGCGTAGTGCATATGGGGTAAGAGCTATGAAGAAAGACTAGCCAAGTCAATATTTAAAATATTTATTTGATTTGGATAAAGCATTTAAACCATTTTAAATATTGAATTTTTACAATATGTGCCAGTTGAGATTTGCTATATGATATATCGAATCTCAACTGGCAGATCCTGTAAAATATCACTTACGGTGTGGTCATACATTTACCCATTATTTTTAAAGAATTTGCGCAGTGCAGATCTGCCGAGAGGCAGTTTCCATGCGGTCTTCCTTTTACACATTTTTACAATGTGTTTTCCTAGAATATGCCTGCTGATTGTTATATACAGTCAGACCTGGTTTATCCGGACGTATTGGTGATCTTGTAATTATAGCCAGATTACAAAAATACGGACTAACCACACCCTCATAAATCATACAGTGCTTGGACATCCTTTGGTTTCAAAAAATATTTTATTTATCTCATAATGCTAAGTTCATATTAATTAGTGTCATAATAATGATTTAATGGTTTGCTTAATTCTACAAATGAACTCCTTGCTGAACTTTATGCATAAGGGGCAGGGTGCTTTGATCAAGGGAGGAATTTAAAAAAAATCAATAGTAAAGCAGCTCCGACTGTAACAAACATAAGGGGTCAGACAGACAACTTAACAGACATAGCAGACAACTTTTATTTCAAACATTGTGAAATATTCTGTGATGTGCTTCTGTTTAAGATTTCCAATGGACTACATGGAAATACATTTTTTTATGTCTTGCAAGGAATCGGTGTGCTTTCTAGCTTCATCGTCCGGTTGCTGTCTGAGATAGCAAAGCAGAGAGTTCACATGGTTGTAAACAGCTGACGCTGTGACCGGTGAAGGGGGGACATCTGACAGTGTATCTTGTGAGTACGGTAGGTCATCCTCTTCTTCATCTTCTTCTCGGTTGTCTTTTGGGCTCACAATGTCTAAGATGTCTGCATCTGTGAGTGGTGGGGCTGTGTCTAGCTCATCCTCGGCGGTGATGTATTGCCGTGATGTGATAGACCTTAAAAATGAAGCTGGCAGACGCTGTATAAGAACCTGCAACTCCATCATTTCTGCAGGTGGCAGCGCAGGTTCATAGTTTGAGTTTGTGGCAGATCACTTTCTGGCAGGATCTTGACGTGTCTCAAGCTGTTTTGGATGGTGTTTTCAGTTACCGATCTCCATGAGGAGTATATGAATAACAGTGCCTGCCTTACATGTCTGTGCCTGACTCTGCGCAGGAAATGAAATGCCGGCAAAGCTCTTTTTTGTAAAAACATTTGAAATTTTTAATGATGCCTGCATCTATGAGCTGAATATGTGCTGTTGTATTGGGGGGCAGAAAGTGTACTTTAACATTGGAAAGACTGGATGGCACAGCACGGCTAGTTGTGTTATCCACTAACAGGATGACATGCGATCTTTGCAGCCGCATGCTGCGGTTGAAATCTGTAACCCAATCTTTAAATTCACCTGAATTCATGTATGCTTTAGTGTTTGCTCTATAACAGGCATATAATTCAGGGTCAAAATCACCTGCAAAACATCAAGGCTTTTTGGCTTTCCCTATCACAAAAGGCTTGAGTCCCAAACCTCCCCTTTTCTAGGGCAACCACAGGAGTGCTTTTTTGAGCCTGGGTCTCTTATTGTTCCAAAGTAGCTGGGTAATAGCACCTTCAATACTTTTAAAGTATTTGAGGGGGATTTTCAGTGGCACTGCCTGAAATAGGTATAAAAATTGAGGTAACACAGACATTTTAATCAAATTCACTCTCCCCAACAGAGTCAGTGGCAAATCCTTCCAGGTTATACAATCATCTTTTATTTTAGAAAGCAAGCCCTTCATATTAATTTCAACCAGGGAAGAAAGTCTAGATGGAATCTGAATATCCACGTATTTTAAAGACTTATGTGGTTGGACCGCGGTCTGAGCAATCATAATAGGACCCCCCCGTCCCCAATGGCATCCACTCACACTTGCTCCAATTAATCTTATGACCTGAGAGTGGGCCATATCTTTCAAAGAGTTGGGTCAACTCTGCTATCGACTCTTGGGGAATTTTATAAAAAGAAGTACATCATCTGCAAAGAGTGATATCGCATGCTCCTGTCCCTTCCACTGAAATTCCTTAATTTGGACATTAGATCTAATACTTTGTGCCAATGCTTCAATGGTGAGAACATATATCAAAGGGGAAAGAGGGCAACCCTGTCTTGTACCTCTTGTCAGGGTGAAGGGAGAGGAGATAGTATTATTCGTGAGGATTTGAGCTTTAGGAGACTTATACAACACCCCGACCATTTCATCACGAGTGGGCTCAGTCCGAACTTCCGCAAAACTGCCATCATAAAAGGCCATTTGAAGCGGTCAAAGGCCTTTTCTGTGTCTAATGTCAGAAGGCCTCCCATCCCCAGGCCACTTGTGTGTGATGTTCAAAACCCGCCTTATGTTAAGTTTGACCTGCCCACCCTTCCGAAAACCTCCCTGGTCTGGGTGAACTAGCTTGGGGAGAAGATCCTCCAGCCTATTCGCCAATAATTTAGCTAAAATTGTATAATCTGCATTAAGTAAACATATTGGATGATAGGATGAACACAGAAGAGGATTCTTCCCCACCTTTGGCAAAATGGCAATAGTGGCTAGGCACTGTGAGGGGGGCAGTGCACCCACCTCCAGGGTTTCTTTTATCATTTCCATCATCAATTGCCCCAACTCCTCCCACAGCAGTTTATAAATCTCAGCTGGGATGCCATCGGGACCTGGAGCTTTCCCCCTCTTGGCTTTCCATTCTACTGCTTTTAATTCCTCCCTGGTTATAGGAAAATCCAGCTTTCCCAAATTGTGCTCCTCCACCTCAGGCAAAAGAACACCCTTTAAAAACTCTGCCTTAAACACACCATTAATTTTTTGTTGGTCATAAGAAACCTCAGCCCCCCTCCATACCCAATATTGTCCTCTCCGCTCTTTGTCGCTTCACCATGCCTGCTAACCACTTTCCAGCCTTGTCCCCTTTAAGATATAAGTAAGATTTAGTTAAAATAAGGGCTCTCTCTATTTCTGATTAGAGATCTGATTCAACTCATTTTTCAGAGATTTTAGTTCATGTTATTTGGACTTGTCCTGCAAACCCATTAGCCCCCTTTCTAAATTTTGAATTTGACTTTCTAAGTCCTGTTCTCTGTTAAGGTTTGACTTTTTCCTATAAGATGAATAGGAAATGGTTTCACCCCGGATGAATGCCTTAAGCGCTTCCCAAACAGTTCTAACATCCGTGTCCCCAGACTGGTTCACTATAAGAAAGTCAGCAGCATGTTGTTTTAATTACTGGAGAAATTTTGGGTCCACTAAGAGTTTGGGATCCATGCGCCAAAGTGGGCTCATCTTAGGCTTCTCCTTCCCTTCCAATACCACTTGTAATGGGGCATGATCTGAAATGAGTATCGGTTCATAAACTGCATCTACTGTATCTCCCAGTCTGGATTTCATTAAAAGTAGGTAATCCAACATAATGTATAAATTATGGGCGTGAGAGGAAAACGAGTACTTCCTAGTAGAGGGGTGACAAAATCTCCAAGCTTCCTGCAGAGATCTCACATCCGCCATATGATGGAGTGCTTTAACACTGTTAGGGGTCGGGCCTTTCCTTACCCCTGAATAATCTAGCTATGGGTCCCAATATGTGTTCACATCACCCCCTATAATTATGTCATCAGAAAAGGGTGCCGGCGTGCTTTCCAAATGTGTGAAAAATTCTGGTGAGTCTATATTTGGTCCGTAAATTGAGACTAATGTTGTAGGGGAGCCTCTCATTTCAACCACCACTATGACATGCCTCCCCTGGGGGTTCGGCACTAAGGAGAGAACCTTATGAGGGAAACCTGGCCTGATCCAGACAACGATACCATGGGCTTTAGAGGTGAAGGGAGACACCACCAATGTACCCCCCATGAATGATGCAGCCCCTCTAGTTCTTCTCTGGTTGAGTGATGCTTCTGCAAGAATACTATGTCCCCTTTCATTTAGTATTTTATCTGGGTCCACACCCTCTTCCTTTTGACTGCAGTTCGAAGCCCATTTACGTTCCATGTAACTAGTGTAATCTTAGCCATAATTACTTAGCCTCATGTTCATAATGGCATGTCTAGCCACTTTTGTACCCATGATTCATTTTTTCCTTCACAGCTGACAAGTTTTTTAATTTTTTTATAACACGCTAAAACACAACTGTCTTCCCTATTCCCCCTACATGAAACAACCATCTAATTAACTCTGTGTCACTGAAAGAAAATCCCAACTTCCCACCTCCTTCTACTCCATTTAACATCAACATACCCCCAGCCCCCTTCTCCCACTACAGGATTTTAACAGTAAAACTTCCCTCTACTTTTCATGGATTGAACATCCATCCCTTGCAACAATTTTATATCCCACGTTACTTAACTCGGGTTTATTTCCCCTTTAACATAAGAACTTAATTAGTGCAGGAGCAAGCAGGGAGGTTACTTCACCTCCCCTACTTCTCTAGGGCTGTTCTTTAAATCTATGTTATGCTTTAACCTTTAATTAAAATAAGAACTAAAACCAAGTCTAAAAAAACAAGGAGAAAGTAATTTCTCGTGGAGATTTCTTCAGAGTTCCTGACCCCTACTGCAGCTTATTTAGGAGCGGGTCATCCCAATGATATGGATTTTACAGTGTTACCTCAATTGTTCTTCCTGTATTAGTACCTAAGAGAAAAAAACCTCCACGTTAGGCCCCTCGACAAAAAGTTAAAAAAGAAACATATCTCTTCACAGCCCATTGCTTCCCTGCTTTGTATTAGTACTCTGATCCCTTCGGTTTATTTCTTTAAACTGCCAACTGGTATATGTCACTCCTCAGCTCTTTACATACTGCAGCGTGATGCTCTGAATGGTGAGATTAAAGAAGGATTAAGGAAAGACAATTAACGGTACTGCCCAATGTCCATACAAAGTCCCGATTCTGATTCTCAGTGTCACTGCCTTATTCCGATGCCTCTGGGAAACAGATTGAGAGGCAGGGGAAGGAGGGGGGCCCTGAATCCAGCCCTTATGGGCCCCATTTGGCATTGTGGATCTGAAAATCCTCCCCCCCGTCTACATTTAGAAAGTACCTTCAAATTTGGCCTTAATTTTCAATTCAGGTTGCTTTTTGTTTTTCTAAATCACGGACATATTCCAAAGCTGATGTCAGATCTGTGAAAGCCTTTGTGTTCCCTCCCAGAGGTCTAGCAATCATTCGGGCCAGACAGGAGAGTGTAAATGGGTAGTTTATTGAATGCAATGGCTGGCAGACCTCAGCTAGCACTTGCCTCTGGAGTTGGATCTGTCGGGAGTAGTCTGGATAGAGGCTGACTCTTCTCTGCTGCTCCATGATGACGCCTTTCTTCCTTGCTGCATCTAAGACCTGCACTCTGTCCTGATACCAAAGAAACTTAACTATTATATGCTTGGGCTTCTGGTCTGGGGGTGGTTTCGGCCCGGGGGATCGATGTGCCCTTTAGATCTCTAAAGTAGTGTCCAGAGGCATCAGTAAGGTAATTTTGAACCAGTTTTGTAAAACAAGATGGTGTCCTTCCCCTCCAGGCCGTCTGGGAGGCAAATAATTCTGATATTGCAGCGGCGCTCCCAATTTTCATGGTCATCAGTGGCCTGCTTTAAGTATTCAATTCCTTTAAGTGCTTTAGCAAGGTCGGTAGTTTGTGTGGAGACACTGTCTAATGCGCTGCTCCATTCCCCCCAAGCGCCTCTCATGAGGTTCGACTTGCTCTGATGTGGAGTTCACGGCCTGTTGTAAATGTTGAATTTGGGCCGTGACATTATCATGTAATTCCCCTGAAAATGGGGATTCCCAAAAGACTTCCAGGAGCTTGCTTGAATGCTTCGAGCCTGAATGGTGTTTGGCGTTTAAGCCATTTATCTGTGAGTGTTTTTAGAGCCTCTGGTACTGTCTCTTTAAGAGCTGTCTGCTTGCAGACATAATTAGTTTGTATGGGGGGGACTGTGTGTTTCTCTGCTTGAGTCCCACTCGAGCTGCTGCCAATTCACTCCGTTTTTGCAGTCACTAGGAGTGCAAAGGGAACCTATCTGAAAGATGTAACTGTTTGCCAGAAATCATTTAGAGTAATAATGAAAATACAGTTTGTCAAACCTGCTTTTCTTTGCAATTAGAACTGTGTTTGCCTAGTTCCCCATTCTAGTTTTGAACTGCTGAACTGGACCAATCAGTGTGGGTTAAGGTAGCTCTAAAATGGTGCCTGTGGACGAATCAGAACTTGGACTCGTAATCTGAGCCAGCCACAAGAGGATTGTATGGGCAGTGACTCTGGGAAATGTAGTTTGGACTTCGGCGCCTTTTTGCACCAACAGGGGGAGGCTATTGTGAGTGACAGCCAATCCAGCCAAGAACTGGGAGGAACTCAAAGGAAGTGCCCGGTTTTGTCTACTGGAGTTTCAGTTTAGCTTTGGCAGTGAAGAGGGAAGGAGTCCTGTGCTCCTTCGGTGCGCAGTTTTAGCCGGGAAACGCGTGTTAGGCCCCAAGTTTCAGTCTGCAGCTTGTGCAAGTGCTTGTTTGGACTGAATCTGACCTGTGAAGAGAATCAAGGAGATCTGAAAAGTAGAAACCAGGCTCACCTTGTAGAAGACTGGAGAAATTGCTGAATCGCGCTCGGTCTGTCAGGAACTGAATCTGCTGTGTGTTCTCCTGGGTACTGTGCAGTAATTGCGATCGGGATAGAGAAGCAGCCTGCCTGGTATAATACTTTCTTTTTCCATTTAAATGTGTGTAGTGCTAGTGGGGACTCGCGTTTCAAATCCCCTGTACAGTGAATTGAGTGCCTGAAGCTGGAAGTAAATCCCAGCTTAATCCAGACTGCATCCATTTGCTCTGAACTGCCTTGGGGTCCAGTCACAAGGACCTTGTCCACATAGTCTGCTTCCGCCTGGCAATCCAGGACAATCTGCCTTCCATTCAGTTTCAGCATTGAATTTGTGAGTCCAGATCAGGGTAGCTCCCTGCCATCATCTAATTGCAAGTGTTCCATCTGATTACTTTTCCTTTCTTTCTCCACGAACTGAGCCTGCCGGCTCCAGATTACAATTTGGGTATTGTGCATGCATTTTCCATCTTCAGGGCCCCAACCAGCTGCACCAAATAGGCTAGCCTCTTATTGCCTGGGTACCCAGTAAGAGTGACATTAGGGACATTTGGGATTCTGAAATATGTGCACAGTACTGTGATTATTAATGCATTTAAACTAATTAACCTGATTTCCCACTGTCCTTGTTATATCCCCCCTAAATAAACCAAATCTGTTTGTTTCAGCAAAGTTACACTGCCTGAGGTATTCGTCTATGTTAAAGTATTGTACTGTGGTTTTTGCACTGTATCATCTTTATTTGACAGGGAGTCCCAGGAGTGACACTGCCCGAACCAGTCCTGGGGGTAAGTGTATACTGTGAAGGTAATTCTGATATATTGTGTGGGCCACTAGTGGGAAGAAAGGGGGGTCGCAGTGTCCCAGAGGGCTGTGACCAAGTTAGTTTAACTATTGCAAACCCTGACCTCTGGGTGGAGGCACCCGCCATCGGATCCCAGGCCCCTCAACCTGTTAGTGGCAAATCAGGCAGGGGTAGTAGCCCTTGGTATAGCGCCATCTAGGGGTTACAATCGAATCCGGCTTCCATCCAAGTGCCAAGGTCATACTTTAGATCCTTTATCAGCCTTTCTAAATGTTGATAGCCCTCAGCCATTTTCTGGTTCGGTGTAGATTCGAGATTAATGCTTCCGGAGGCTATTTCAGATGTCTGTTGACTTCTATCCGGCAAGGCTACCTGCATTGCTCCTGAAGGGTGTTCAGGCCTAGCCAGACCTTCAGCAGATGTCTCTCGCTGCGCAGATTTAAACAATATTTTAGCCTGTTTCTTCCCTGATTTTTGTACAGACGACATCAGCGCTGAGGAGTGTATCTAATCTTGTTGGTAAATAGGGTGTTTGAGCAAATTATAAAGGAGATTGCAAGGGATGGCGGCAGAGCGCCCAATTCAAGCTGCCATCTCACTCTGATGCAAGGACACACCCTTATAATGACTGTTAAAGAGAACTTTTTGTATATTGAGGAAGTAAAAGCAAGAAGACCAGGGGTGGGATTGTAAGTAGTGCTGTGAGGAATTTTCATATTCCAGTGGAACGAAGTTCTGTGGAATATTCAAAATTCCATCGAAATTCTGCCGAAATCCACCGGAAGCGGAATGGCAGAATTCTACAGCATAACATAGTTGGGGAATGATTTTCCACAGAAGAATCACTGTTCCGTGGAATATTATTCCTCAGATCTCAATATTTTCTGCGGAAATAGTTGCAGAATAATTTTCTGCGGAAAAATTACTGTTCCGCAGGATATTATTCCGTGGATCACAGTAAGTAGAATTCTGCAGGCAGACGAGTGAAATTTTGGTGGAAATTCTGCTGGCGGAATGGTCATTCCACATTAATTCCACTGGCTGAATTCCGCATTCCGCACAGCACTAATTGTGAGATTAAAAAGGGACAGAGGTGTGTGTACAGAGGGGGACCTAGAAAAAGCAACAAACCTGAACAAATATTTTCGTTCAGTATTCACAGAAGAAGGGAAGGAGAAGGATCACTATTGGGTGACAGGGGCACCAATGGGAGAGAGAGGTGGATACTAGCCCATTTACGGAGGAAAGAGTCCTAAACGAACTCAAGAACCTGAAAGGGGACAAGGCAATGGGGCCAGATGGGATACATCCCCGAATATTTAAAGAATTTAGAGAGGTGCTGGCAGCATTACTAACAGCCCTATTCAACAAATCGATAGAGACAGGGATGGTTCCAGGGGACTGGAGGTGGGCAAATGTAGTCCCTTGTCACAAAAGTGGGAACAGGGAAGAGTCTGGCAACTATAGGCCAGTCAGTCTGACCTCAGTGGTGGGGAAATTAATGGAGTCACTGCTAAAGGAAAGGATTGTGATATTTCTTGAATTCAGCAGATCACAGTATGCGAGACAGCATGGATTCACAGTGGGTAGGTCTTGTCAAACAAATCTGATAGATTTCTTTGACTGGGTAACCAGAGAAGTAGATCAGGGAGGGGCAGTGTATGTGGCCTACTTCAACACCGTCCCACATAAGAGGTTGGTAAATAAGTTGGGCAGCCTGGGAGCAGACCCTAAGGTAGTAAACTGGGTCAGAAACTGGTTGAGTGACAGGACACAGAGGGTGGTGGTAAATGGCATTCAATCCGAGGAGAGGGGGGTTACCAGCGAAGTGCCACAAGGATCCGTGCTGGGACCAGTCTTCTTTAATGTTTTCATAAGCAACATTGCAGAGGGGCTGAAAGGGAAGGTATGCCTCTTTGCAGATGATACTAAGATTTGCAACAGGGTTGACACTCAGGGGTGGTGGAGAAAAAGAGGAAGGACATAAACATGCTTGAGGAATGGTTGAGAATGTGGCAGCTAAAATTCAATGCAAAGAAGTGCAAAATCATGCATTTGGGGCACATAAATCTAAGGGAGGAGTACAAGATGAGTAGTCAGTACTGAGTACAGTACTGAGAAGTACTCAGTGAGGCTCGTCGGTGGGAGACTAAGTGAGACACAAGGAGGCACTACTTCACTGAGTGGGTGGTGGAACCCTGGAATGCACTGCCCAAGGAGCTGGTGGCTGTTGCAACTGTGGAGGAGTTCAAGAGGCTGGGATAGGTATGGGGGGTGGGTGCATCTCAGAACCCACAAAGGATGAGGGGTGGGGACCTTGTGGGAAGGTACTGGCACTGATCCTGAGCAGACTCAACAGACCATAGTGCTTACTCTGCTGGCTTCTTAGTATGTTAGTATGTAGGATCGGGAAGAGGTACTGAAGGCCACCAATCAAGAAAGGCACCTGGGGGTAGTCATATCTGATGACCTTAAGGTAACCAAACAATGTGAGAAGACTGTGGGAGAGCCAGTGAGATGCTAGGGTGCATAGGGAGAGGTATCACCAGCAAGAAAAAGGAGGTGGTTATGCCACTGCACAGATCACTTGTGAGGCCTCATCTGGAGTACTGTGTCGAGTTTTGGAGGCCGTATCTCCGGAAGGACATAGACAAAATAGAGGCAGTCCAGAGAAGGGCAACAAAAATGGTGCAAAGACTGCACCAAAAGTCATATGAGGAAATACTAGAGGACCTCAGTAGGTATTCCCTGCAGGGGGGAAAGAGAGGGGATATGATAGAGACATTCAAGTACCTCAGGGGTATAAAACAAGGTACAAGAGGGTAGCATGTTTTAGAAAAGAAGGCGTACAAGAACAAGGGGGCATGATATGAGGCTAGAGGGGGGTAGGCTCAGGGACAATGTCAGGAAGTACTTTTTCACAGAAAGAATAATGGATGCTTGGAACAGCCTCCCAGTGGGAGTGGGGTGGGGGCAAAAATGGTAGGGGAATTCAAGAAAGCATAGGATAGACATAAGAGTACTTTTGCAGTAGGGTACAGAGGGCAAGCAGCAGATCAACTAGAATAAGTGGTATTGCATTAGGTAGGGAAACGGGGCAGACTAGGTGGGCCACATGGTCCCTACCTGCCATCACCGTCTATGTTCCTATGTAAGTAGTAAATGGTGGTGACTGTAACGTACTGTTGCTGCCAGCAACTGACTGTACATAATCATCCTCAGTCTCATCATCAGCTCTCCTAGTATTACTCACAGCTTCCTTTTCTGTGTTATGAGCTGCAATTAGCCTTTCTCTGTGCTCAGAGGAGTCACCAGTGTCTGCAGGAAGCAGCTGTTATAAGTTGAACTGAGGGTGAAAAAGAGAGGCAAGGAAAAAGTCTTGCCTGTTTTCATATTGCTGAGTCTTGATGCATACAAAGTTTTTTCACAGAACGTGGTTCACTAGAAATGTTGTTATTGCACTATTTAAACTTTTCATTCTACAATTTAATTGCACGAGTCCATGGTCACTGCTGTGATGACCAATTCCATTTTGTACCTTGAGAATATATCACAAAACTCTGTTTCTCTCCCCATCGTGGTAACTAAGGATGACAAGAGTTGTAGATGCTGAGTATGAAGTTTATTATTATTACTAAATTAATTTTATACTTGGAACCAAGTAAGGTCATGTGTGTGTTCTTTATTTCTGAAAGTGAACAACAACAAAAAAAAAACAACTTTGGAATTACCATATCCGTCTGTCAGTAAGGGATACATCAGATTTGTCAACTTTCTCTTCACAGCCTTCTAAATACTTTGTTATGTTTCAGGGTCACCACTAACTATGACACCCCACTGGGAGTAGAGCCCACACACCACTACCCTCTGCTTCCTGCCCCCAAGCCAGTTAGCAATCCGCCGGGAGTATGTTTTACGTATACCACACTAAACTACTTTGCCCAGAAGTTTGTAATGTTCAGTGGCCTTGCTGAAGTCCAGATAGACTACATCCATGGCCCAGCCCCTACCCACTTCCCTGGTCACCCCCTCAAAAAAGGTGATCAGGTTTGTTTGGTATGATCTGCCCCTCTGTGGTATAAATGTACACTAATATTTTAATACAATGACTTAGCAGACTGGTTGAAGTGTCCCAGAAAATACCAGGAGGTCAGCCAGGCCAAATTCTATAAGTCTGCACATGTGGCCAAATGGCCCTGCTGTTTATCTCATGGTTTACAAGGAGGGTCATTTGTGTAAAAAACTTTATCTGTTTCTGGGGGTCTACGGGCAGGGTGCCACCCTAGGATAGTGACACTATTGACAAACATTTGATGCCAAAAGCAGAGGAAATTGAAGGGCTATGTGTGTACATTTGTTTATTGATAAAACATGGGAGCTGAGAGTTTCCTAACGATGGAAAAACAGGAGGGTCTGGTTCCCAGCAAAAGCCTGTATATACTTGTTTGCAAACAAAATGTTTTTGTTTGTCAGAAACATGTCCTAATGAGAAAGGCAAAAAACTGACGTGTACTGACGATGACCTTACTGTGAGCCAGGGAGAAGGGGGTTAATGTGCAGTGCAACAGGCTGACAGGCAGACAATATGAAACTGAAAAGGAGGAACGCTGATGTGGTTCAAGTTTTCAGAAGTCAAGAGACTAAACTATTTCCATCTCTTCAACTGTAAGTTTGACCTAGCTATAGGAAAGCTAAGTTTGTGCTTTTATGGTTTAACTCCTTTTATTGTCAATGTTTTCTCCTGTAAGCACTTTTGTTCTATTTTGGTCATTGTGTAATATATTGTATAAATAAAATAGTTCTGTTTTAGCACAATATACAGACTGGCTGCACATTTAAATAAAAGGGGTACAGTTTGTGAAATTCTGGTAACCGTCATTCTGAAAAGGCATTCTAAATCTAGTTTAAGCAATCTGGAAAACACATTGCTTCTTGATACAGGTAAAGGAGTCAAGTGAAGCTTGCTAAGACAGAATCCGCATTTCATCTTTGGTTTCAGCAGCTGGCTTTGGCTTGATCCAGGGGGACTGGTGACTGGGCTCAGAGGGTCCAGAAGTCTGAGTGCACCACCTTTGCAGAGGGATGAGTGTGGGCACAAGGACATGGTGGGAGGAAACATGGGTGAAAGTATGTGGCAGCTTGCAGCGAGAGGGGCAGGTTGTAGCATGGACGGGTGGATGGGTTTGCCATACCTTCAAAAAGCCATACTGAGACGGGGTGAGAGTCTTGGCCTCAACTGAATCCTCCAGTAATCTTGCTTTGATAATGACTTTCAGACCTGCCCAGCATTGATGCTAGGCTACCTGGCATCCCTGTGTGTGCATTTATTTACATAAATGTTTACCAGCAAGAACTTGCTGAGCTGAGAGGGGTTCTTCCCAGAGGTGTCCTGTGGGGATGGGTCAAGGGAAAGAGAGTTAGAACAAAAGACTAGAATATCAACCTTAAAACTGCTTTTGATTAAGAAATAAAATTCTGAGTAAACACTTTAAATTTCTTTGGTAAAATGGCTCAGGTTTTTCTTCACAATCTGTTATTTAAGGGTTTGAGTCATGAAAAGTGCTTGGATATGTTCAAAATGGGTGTATCCCCACTGAGCTTCTGTGCATCGCAGAACCATGTGGGGATGGGTGCAATCCATAGTCCAGTCACCTGCACCTGTGAATGTGCAGCTCTTGCGCAGGGGATTTGTGTGGCACCATGGTCATTTCCAGCCATTCAGTTGGATGCCCAAGGTGCCTGTGCAGTGCGTCCCCTACTGCACATGGCGTGGGGGTCCTTTGGACATGGCGTGGGGATCCATTGGACATGGCGGCCCATGCTGATCCTTCATGGACTGTCATATCCCCCTTGACAAAGACGAGAATATTGCGCCTGTAACCGGCTGGTGGCAATGACACCCTGAGCCCCGTACCTTTGCTCCTGGGGCTTTGGGCCAGTGGTGAGTAGGCCATCCATGCCCTGTCAGTGCAGTCATGCCTGGCGGAGAGGGGCATGTAACTACTATGGCAACCGCTAGGGTCACATAGCATGTACCCTCTCTGCCGGCCACACTCACTACCCTGGCAGCACCAAGGATTATGCAGAAGTCTGTCCCTGCCCCCTTTCCTGCCCCAACCCATCCCAGTGTGGAGCCTTCCAGATGGCCAGGATTAGGCACAGAGTGGCCACACAGTTAGGCTGTGATGTCATGGTGGGCTCCAGAGGTGTGTCTGCTGCCCACAGGGGACACTCTGTGGCTGTCCATGGCCCCCCTTGGGTGTGGAGTAGGTGCACACTTTTGTGAATCGAATCCTAAAGCAGCAGTGAAATGAAATTGGGCAAAAAATGTGACCCTACCTTTTATAACTGTAAAAGATTTCCAGCATCTTCCAGTATTATTTGGTGGTGATATTTTCTTGTTACACTAATTTGAATATTTTTTTACATTTTTTAATCAAGCCTTTTCTCAAGTAAGAGAGAAGCCCACCACATTTGACTAGGAATACCACTGTAGACCTGCTAACATTTAGGATTGAGAAAATAATAAAAAAAAATCAAGATGCACTGCATAGGAAGGATCTAGAAAATTAGGTTGGACAGGTTTATCAATATTTTATTAATTGCAGCTGAAATTAGCTTTTTTTGGGGTGGGGGCGGACACTCCATTGCACTGGTGTTGTTATCCTTAGGCTGCTGATAGGATTGGAATGTATAGGGATTCTGGACTGCTATATCCGTCCACTGTACAGGAAGGGTTAAATGGTTTATAACATTTTATAAATGAACATTGCCTGTGGGGTCAAGTGGCAAAAATAGGTATTTTATTTTAATACAAATTTTGCTAACACAGGAAAAAAACCTACAAAAACAGTGCAAAGAAATAAGAATACAGAACTCTAGATTATTGTTCATAAAACAGTAAATTTAAATTGGTGAACATTTTTCAGATTTAAACATTGTTTTCTATACTCATATTTGTACAGGGTTAAAATACCTTCTTAAAAAGCAAGTACTTAGTAAGGATGTATATCTTAAAGAATATAGGTTTGGGGCCTTTAGATGCCTCAGCTATCATTTTGTTTGTTTTTATTTAGTATTTTTTCATTTTGTTAACCTTTTCATTGTTTTCTTTCTATTTTGCTAACTGTTAGTGAAAAAAGAACCCAATTGAATTATTGTATTATGATGTCAGAAAAGTTTTAGTGACAAGGCAGGCAGTGTATGTCAATGGGAAACTGCAAACCTATTTTCACATTTTTATAGACAAAAAATTCAGAAACACAGGCAGTAACTGCAGAAGAAGACCAGAGGTTCATCCAGTGTGCCTAAGTTCCCTATAATCCCTGGAACCTACTGTTCCTCCAGGGTACTAACCCTCTCCATTCTATCGCTATTCCTCTCCTTGGTCCTGCCGGCCCTAGTAAATACTATTCCCTTCATTATGTTCCAGCCCTGTTTGAATCCCCTGACTGTTTTAACACCCACCACTTCAGCCAGCGGACTGTTCCAAGGTTCCACCACCCATTGCGTAAATAATTATTTCCTCACATCTCTCCTGGACCTACCGCCTGTTAATTTCCATTCATGCCTATGTGACCGTGAGTTGGTATTTAGGTTAAGTAGTTCCCTGCAGTTCATTTTGTTAATTCCTTTAAGGAACTTGAAGGTCTCTATCATATCTTCTCTCTCCCTTCTGGTCTCCAGTGAGTACATATTTAGTGCCTTGAGGTGCTCCTCATAGGATCTGCCCTGCTGGCCCTGAATCAGTTGTGTTACTCTGCGCTGCACTGTCTCCAACCTATCCTTATCCTTTCTGAGGTGAGGACTCCAGAACTGAGAACAGTACTCTAGGTGAGGCCTCACCAGGGATCTGTAGAAGGGAAGTATTACCTTTTTTCTTCTGCTATCAGTATCCCTTCTGATACATCCCAGTATCCTGTTAGTTTTGTTATAGGCCTTGCTGTACTGACTCGATTACTTAAGTGAGTTGCTAATGATAACTTCCAGATCCCATTCTATAGTGCTAAGTCACTCTCTTCCTATCCAGTACTCTGTCTTGGGGTTCTTTTTCCCTAGGTGCATTACCTTGCACTTTCTAGCATTGAATTGTAACTGCCAGACCTTTGACCACCCCTCCAGCTCTTGTAGGTCTCTCTGTATTTCCCTTATTCCCTCATCACTATCCACCCTCCTACATAGTTTTGTGTCATCTGCGAAGAGACACAGCCTGCCTTGGATTCCTTCTCCAATGTCACTAATGAACATGTTGAAGATGACCGGACCAGGACCGATCCCTGTGAAACCCCACTCATAACCTCCCTCTCCTCTGATTTAACCCCACTGACCACCACCACCCTCTGCTGCCTCCCCTCTAGCCAATTACCTACCCAGTTCACTATGGGTTTAGCCACACCCTGGTCTTCCATCTTCATGAGCAATCATTTGTAAGGTATTGAGTCAAAAGTCTTGCTGAAGTCAAAGTAGAGCATATCCACAGTGTGGCCCTTGTCGAATTCCTTTGTCACTCGGTCAGAGAAACCTATCAGGTTAGTCTGACAAGATCTTACTGCCACAAAACCATGCTGCGTATTATCCTGGAGTCTGTTGCTCTCCAGGAAGTCTATGAAGTCCTCTTTGATCAGTGACTCCATCAGCTTCCCAACAATAGAGGTTAGACTGACAGGCCTGTAGTTCCCTTATTTTTTACCACAAAAATAGTATATATTTATTATAAATGTGTGATTTTGAAAACATGTAATATGTTGTTATAATTTAGCTGGTGCATTTTCTTCACAAGCAGATTTTACTTGGGGATAAGAAATAAGAATTCAGTAACTGTTTTAAAAATTGTAAAATCCTACTGATGGACCACAATAGTGCAAACACACAAAAGGCAACATTTGTTGCTGAAAGAAGTATCTATTTCTTTAGACAAAGAAATGAATGGAAGGGATAGGCAGCAGTGAGCAACAACACTGTTATTCACTTTGAGAGGTTGTCATGACAACCATGTAAACCTCGAGAGCGAAGCTCGAGAGATTTTCGGTTGTCATACAACCCGGAGAAGAGAACACCACTGTTTCGTCCTGGGATCCAAAGTGGTGAATTGGGTAAGGAACTGGTTAATAAAGAAGAGGTGACAAAGGGTGGTGGCTAATGGCACTCACTCTGAGGGAAGAATGAGCAGCAGGGTGCCACAAGGCTCAGTACTGAGACTGGACCTCTTCAGTGTCTTCATAAATGACAATGCAGAAGACTTGGAAGGTAAGCTATTCCCTTTTGCAGATAAAAACAACATTTGTAATTGTGTGAACACTGGGGAGGATTTGGAGAGCAAGCTTAGGGATCTTGGGAAACTCAGGGAGTCATCAGGAGCATGGCAGTTGGGGTTCAGTGCCAAAATGCACATAATCTTACTACACCTAGGGCAAAGGAACCCAGGAGCTCAGTATAACATGAGAGTGGGAAGGGACTGGCAGTCACTAAACAGAAGAGGGACCTTGAGGTTACCATATCTGATTACCTCAAAATGGCACAGCAGTGTGACAAAGTAGTTGGTAGGGCCAATGGAATGCTGGGATGCACAGGGAGAGGTATCTCCAACAGGAGGAGGGAGGTGGTGTTGCCACTGTATCAGTCTGTTGTTGGACCCCACTTGGAGTATTCTCCACGCTGGTGTTAAGTACCACTTTAAAACTGTAGGATGTAGTTTATGTTCCTCTCAACCACAGAGCTGTGTAGTAAAGCATGGATGCATTGTGCCAGCAATTGATGAGCAGAGCAAGTACATACACTACATATACATCACAGAACTCGACAATGGTCCTTACCAGCAGCGCGTAAATCAGAAACCTGCACTAGGATAGCTAAAATGCCGGTATTACTAGAACAATGACAGGCCAATAAGGCCATTACCAAATGCAGCCCAAAAGAACCTCTCAGAAATAGTGACCACAAAGTGATTGGTTTCACTATAAATAGGAAATTTCTAACAGAAAAGAGAAAAACAACCACTACGGATTTCAGAAGGACACATTTTGAGACTATTAGAGCAGAACTATCAAAATGGAACTGGAAACAGGATTTCCTAAAAGAAAAGACAAAGGTAAACTATACTGCCAAAAGGAAATCTCAGCAGCGGATAACAGTGTTCCAGATTTTCAAACAGAAGGGTCCTGGTTAAGGGACAGGAGGCAAAGGATGGTGGTAAATGGTAGCTACTCAGGTGATAGGTGGGTGACTAGTGGGGTGCCACAGGGTTTGGTGCTGGGAGCTGTCATCTTCAGTGTCTTCATAAGGGACATTGCAGGAGAGCTTGACAATAAGATGTGTCTCTTTGTAGATTATACAAAAAATCTGCATGAGATGTGACACTCAGGAATGGGTGGAGAGAATGCAAAGGGATTGGAGGAAACTAGAGGAATTATCTAGTGGTTGGCAGCTGGATTTCAATGTCAAAAAGTGCAAGATTATGCACTTAGGGCTGCAGAACCCAGGGTCTGTGTATAAGATGGGGGGAGTGGAGCTTACAGTCACCAAGCAAGAAAGATACCTAAGGGTCATCATATCTGATGACCTCAAGGGGACTGGGCAGTGTCACAAAGCAGTGGGGAAGGCTAGCAGGATGCTGGAGTGTATTTGGGGAGGACTTTCTAGCAGGAGGAGGGAGGTGATGCTGCCGTTGTACCGCTCACTGGTGAGGACCCACCTGGAGTACTGTGCCAATTCTGGAGGCCCCACATCTGCAAGGACTTTGAAAGGGTGGCGGCGGTACAGAGGTGAGCAACCAAAATGGTGAGGGGGTTGTACAAGAAACCATACAAGGAAAGGCTGCAGGAACTCAACATATACTCCCTGGAAGAAAGGAGAGCGAGAGAGGACATGACTGAAACCTACAAGTACATCACAAGAGAGAGCAAAGTGCAAGTGGAGGGTCTGTTTCAGAGAAAAGAAGGCACTAGAACAAGGGGGCATGAAATTAAGCTAAGAGGGGGAATGTTTAGGAGAGTAGTGTAGAAATATTTCTTCACAGAAAGGGTGGTGGATGACAGAACAGCCTGCCAGAGGAGGCAGTGGGGGCAAAAACTGTTGGGGAGCTTCAAACATGCATGGGATTGTAGCAGGGGCCTGCAAAGTAGAGGAACGGAGGAGAGAATGACACCTACGATCAACTAGGATCAGTAGTGGTGATGGAAAGGCCAGGGGCAAATGGCAGACTGGATTGACCTAAAGATAATATTCTGCCAGCAAGATTTATGTTTCTGCGTTTCAGTGAAAATTAAAAAGTTATTGCAATAAAAAAAAATACTCCGGTCAGAGCCGATATGGCTGTGGAGAGATTTTAGGAGTGGCAAGAGCATTGAGAAAAGAATATGCAGTGCTCTCACTGCACCGGAGTCAGCCTGCCACCTACTGAAGGAGTGGTTGTGGCACAGCTGAAGCAGCTACAGCAAGAGAAGGTGAGGATGTGACTGATGTCTATGTAAGACACTCATGAGATCGCGCAAGAAATGCAGCACCCGGTTCTGGAGGCCGGGCCCCATCTCAGAAAAAAACACAGATAAGGAGGAGGTGGTGCGGTGTAGGGCAGCTACAACGGCGTAGTGCATATGGGGTAAGACCTATGAAGAAAGACTAGCCAAGTCGATATTTAAAATATTTATTTCATTTGAGTAAAGCATTTAAACCATTTTAAATATTGAATTTTTACAATATGTGCCAGTTGAGATTTGATATATGATATATCGAATCTCAACTGGCAGATCCTGTAAAATATCACTTACGGTGTGGTCATGCATTTACCCATTATTTTTAATGAATTTGCGCAGTGCAGATCTGCCGAGAGGTAGTTTCCATGCGGTCTTCCTTTTACACATTTTTATAATGTGTTTTCCTAGAATATGCCTGCTGATTGTTACATACAGTCAGACCTGGTTTATCCGGACGCATTGGTGATCTTGTAATTATAGCCGGATTACAAAAATACGGACTAGCCATGCCCTCATAAATCATACAGTGCTTGGACTTCCTTTGGTTTCAAAAAATATTTTGTTTATCTCATAATGCTAAGTTCATATTTATTAGTGTCATAATAGTGATTTAATAGTTTGCTTCATTCCACAAATGAACTCCATACTGAACTTTATGCATAAGGGGCAGGCTGCTTCGATCTAGGGCCGAATTAAAAAAAAAAAGCAATAGTACAGCAGCTCCGACTGTAACAAACATAAGGGGTCAGACAGACAACATAACAGACAACTTTTATTTCAAATGTTGTGAAATATTCTGTGATGTGCTTCTGTTTAAGATTTCCAATGGACTGCACGGAAATAAATTTTTTTATGTCGAACAAGGAATCGGTGTGCTTTCTAGCTTCATCATCCGGTTGCTGTCCGAGACAGCAAAGCAGAGAGTTCACATGGTTGTAAGCAGCTGATGCTGAAACCGGTGAAGGGGGAACATCTGAAAGTGTATCTTGCGAGTCCGGTAGGTCATCCTCTTCTTCATCTTCTTCTCGGTTGTCTTTTGGGCTCACAATGTCTAAAATGTCTGCATCTGTGAGTGGTGGGGCTGTGTCTAGCTCATCCTCAGTGGCGATGTATTGCCATGCTGTGATAGACCTTAAAAATGAAGCTAGCAGACACTGTGTAAGAACCTGCAACTCCATCATTTCTGCAGGTGGCAGCGCAGGTTCATAGTTTGAGTTTGTGGCAGATCACTTTCTGGCAGGATCTTGACGTGTCTTCAGCAGTTTTGGATGGTGTTTTCAGTTACCGATCTCCATGAGGAGTGTATGAATAACAGTGCCTGCCTTACACGTCTGTGCCTGACTCAGCGCAGGAAATGAAATGCTGGCAAAGCTCTTTTTTGTAAAAACATTTGAAATTTTTAATGATGCCTGCATCCATGAGCTGAATATGTGCTGTTGTATTGGGGGCAGAAAGTGTACTTTAACATTGGAAAGACTGGATGGCTGTACGTATGGTGTATTATCTACTAACAGGATGACATCACGGTCTTTGCAGCCGCATTCTGCGGTTGAAATCTGTAACCCAATCTTTAAATTCACCTGAAGTAATTCGTGCTTTAGTGTTTGGTCTATAACAGGCATATAATTTGGCGTCAAAATCACCTGCAAAACATCAAGGCTTTTTGGCTTTTTCTATCACAGAGGGCTTGTGTTGGTGATTGCCTTCTGCGTTACAACACAGTGCAACAGTGAGTCTGTCTTTTGATTTTTTTGTCCCAGAAACAGGGGTGGAGGACAGGGTAGCAGTTGGCCCCAGTCGATAAAACAAGCCAGTCTCATCTAGGTTATAAATGTCCCATAGAGAAATGCCAGCAAGCAGCTCCTGTAGCTGATTTCTGCCAGAAACCACAGCATTTTGATCAGCACTAATTGATTCTTATTTTCAGTGGGGTTCTACATTTACACAATATTATGCTGCATTGTGTAAAATCAGAACATGCTGAAAACAATATTTTACATCTGGACTAGGTTACCCTGAATAAATACACTATAAACATGATAAAATCATGACCACACTGAAAACAAGATTTTGCATCTAATCTAGGACATCCTGAGTAAATACAGTGCAAAAATGTGTAGAATGAAGATCCCTATGAGAATGAGATGTAGCATCTCCCCTGTACTATCCAGGATACAAAATTTAGGATAAAAAATATTTAAAGGAAATCTACTGTGAACTGAATTTCAGTGTGTTCCACATGACCAAGACTGACATAAACAGTTTCTTTATTGTTTTATAACATATTAGATTGCAGTATTTATTTTGAATGTTGTAGCCATTAGGATGGTGTGTACAGTGTGTGTGTGTTTCCTGTATATAATAATCTATGTCTGAGACAGTGCTTATCAGATAGTGTCTTAATAGGTTAAAAAAGCATTGACTCTCAACTGGCATATGCTGTAAAATATAATTTACAGTGTGGTCACGCATTTACTCACTATTTCTAATGAATTTGCACAGTGCAGATCTGCTGAGAGGCAGTTTTCATACAGTCTTCCTTTACACAATGTTACAGTGTGTTTTCCTAGAATATCCTGCTGATTGCTATATTCTGTATTTAGCCTGGATAGTACACAGAAGATGTGTCATCTTATTTTCAGTGGGGCTCTACATCTACACAATATTATGCTGCACTGCGTAAAATTAGAACATGTTGAAAACAATATTTTACATCTGGACTAGGTTACCCTGAATAAATACATTATCACCATGATAAAATCATGAACACACTGAAAACAAGATATTGCATCTAATCTGGGACATCCTGAGTAAATACAATGCAATAATGTGTAGAATGAAGATCCCTATGAGAATGAGATGTAGCATCTCCCCTGTGCTATCCAGGATGCAAAATATAGGATAAGAAATATTTAAAGGATGGCAGACAAGGGTGAGGTAGTACTGGTTGGAGACTTCAATATACCAGACGTGGACTGGAGCATCCCAGCAGCAGCATCAACTAGGAGCAGATTTATCCTGGACTCCCTTCAGGGTGCCTTCCTCAAGCAACTGGTCATGGAACCAACTCGGCAGAAGGCAATACTGGACCTTGTGCTCTAAACAGGGACAGTGTGATGGGGTAACAGTGGGGAGCACCTGGGTAACAGTGACCACCAGTCATTGTGGTTTGAAATCACAGAAAGAGCAGAACCAAACCACACAAAACACGTATCCTGGATTTTGGGGGCAGACTTTGGGAAAATGGGAGATGTTGAAAGAGGCATTAAGGGAATGGGACAGGAATCAGGATTGAGGAACAGTGGGCAGTATTTAAAATGGGGATTATAAGAACAACAGAATTATGCATTAAGCAGGTTAGCAAGAGGAAAAGAAAGAGGAGACCATTATGGTTTCCAAAGAGGTAGCAAAGAAAGTGAAAGCCAAAAGATTGCATTCAGGCAATACAAAAGACACAGGCAGAAGGGGATAGGGAGAAGTACCAGGAGAAACAAAGGGAGGCAGGGAAGTCAGTGAGGGAGCAAAGCTCAGACAGAAGAACACATTGCAAAATCAGTGGTTAAAGGGACAAAACCTTTTACATGTACATAAGTGAAAAAGAAGGACAAAGGGAGGATAGTGAGACTGAAGGGGAGGATGGGGCAGCGTGGAGGATGACAACAGTAAAGCTGACATATTGAACAGGTATTTCTGCTCAGTCTTTACTAAGGAAGGGGGTAATGGGTCTGAAGGGTACAAGGGGTGAGAATGGTGCAGAAATGGACACAAGTCCTTTAAGAAAAGGGTCCTGAAGGAACTGGAAGTAATAAGAGCTGATAAAGCAATGGGGCCAGATGGGGTGCACCCAGGGTCCTTAAAGAACTAAGAAGGTGGTGGCTGAACCTCTGGCTATCCTGTTCAGCCAATCACTGGAAACAGGGAGGTACCGAAGACTGGAGGACAGCAGATGTAGTCCCCTTATACAAAAGTGGGAACAAAGAGGAAGCAGGGAACTACAGACCAGTCAGCCTCACCTCGGTAGTGGGAAAGATCATGGAAGCACTACTGAAGGAGAGATTGGTGGAACATCTGGTTGTCAATGGACTACAGGACCCAAGGCAGCATGGTTTCACCAGGGGAGGTCATGTCAGACCAACCTCATTGAATTTTTGACTGGGTGACTAGGGAGGTGGATCAGGGGGGCAGTGGACATGGCCTATCTGGACTTCAGCAAGGCCTTTGACACTGTGCCACATAGAAGACTATTACACAAACTGGGGAATATGGGTGTGGGCAGGACAGTAGTGTGGTGGGTAGGTAACTGGCTGGGTGGCAGGACACAGAGGGTGGTGGTAAATGGCTGTCACTCCACAGAGGGAAGAGTGACCAGTGGGGTACCACAGGGATCAGTGCTGGGACCGGTCCTATTCAACATCTTCATCAGTGACATTGCACAGGATATAGAAGGCAGAATTTCACTGTTAGCTGATGACACAAAGCTCTGTAACAGAGTAGACACACCAGAGGTGTAGACAGAATGAGAAGGACCTGCAGAAACTTGAAGAATGGTCAAGGGTTTGGCAGTTGAAATTCAATGCAAAAAGTGCAAGATAATGCATATGGGGCACAAAACCCTGGCACAATATATCAGTTGGGGGTGAGGATATAGCATGCACCAAGCAGGAAAGGGATCTTGGGGTTGTCATTTCTGATGACCTCAAGGTAGAAACAGTGTGACAAGGCATCAGGTAAAGCAAATAGGATGCTGGGATGTATAGGCAGGGCATCACCAGCAGGAAAAGGAGGTCATAATTCCGCTATACAAGACACTAGTGAGGCCCCACCTGGAGTACAGTGTACAGTTCTGGAGACCATACCTACGTAGGGACATAGACAGGGTAGAGAAGGTTCAGAGGAGGCAACAAAGATGGTGCATGGGTTGCATCACAAGTCCTATGAAGACAGGTTGAAGGAACTGAACATGTTCTCCCTGGAGGAGAGGAGGAGAGAGGGATATGATAGAGACATACAAGTATCTTACAGGGAGGAACAGGGTGCAGGAAAACACTATTTTTAAGCGAAAGAGATGTTTCAGAACTAGAGGGCATGGGATGAAGTTGGAGGGAGGGCGATTCAGAGGAAACATGAAAGAATTTCTTCACAGAGCGGGTGGTGGACAAGTGGAACACCCTGCCAGAGGAAGTGGTGGGGGCTGAAACAATCACGGGATTTAAGAATGCATGGGATAGACATAAAGGAATTCTAGAGGTCAGGGGTAAGGGGAAATAGACTTCTAGGAAAACAAACTGAACTTACAAGCTCAAATGGGCAGACTAGGTGGGCCATAGGCCCTTATCTGCCGACACTGTCTATGTATCTATGTATCTATGTAAAGGAAATCTACTGTAAACTGAACTTTACTGTGTTCCACATAGCCAAGACTGACATAAACAGTTTCTTTATTGTTTTATAATGTAGTAGATTGCAGTATTTATTTTGAATGTTGTGGCCATGAGGATGGCGTGTACAGTGTGTGTGTGTGTTTGTGTGTGTGTGTGTGTGTGTGTGTGTGTGCTGTATATAATAAACTATGTCTGAGACAATGTTCATCAGGTAGTGTCTTAAAGAGGTTAGAAAAACTGTGTAAATCTTTTTGGAGATTCCTTGCTGAAAAAGAGTGACATTTATGAGGTATGAATATTTCTTGAAAGGGAATACCTGCCCAACTGAAGCTATTAGCAAGAAAATGTTTAAATGCTAAAGTATTTAAATGTACAAGTTGTTGCATTTCAAAGAGGTAAACAAATGTCCAGTGTAATAGGCAACAGATATTTAGCAAGCTGTTTCAGTTTCCTAATGGCCATCTGATAAGCAGCTTGAAGTTCTGTCTACAACATTCTAAACAGAAAGAAGGGAGTATTTAACTGTCATGGTGATTTACTGTTAAGGAAGGATATACTGAAAAGTATGGCAATTTTTCCTAGCTAAAGTAAGATGACTGTGGGCTCTGCCCACAGCCATAATTAGAATAGACCCTAAACTAAAGAAAAATAACTCACCCAAAATAAAACTGAGATATAAAGAGATAAAGAACTGGTCTAGGAGTGTAAAAAAGGAGTTTGGAAACAAAAGGCTATAATGGAAAACAAAATCTAGCATTAAACATTAAGGACAATTACAAACAGTTCTATGGATATGTGCAAACAAACAAAAACCAGAAAAAACCCTGGGACCACTGTGATAAACTAAAGAGATCGGCACGCGTGCTGGCTCTTGAACAGTATGGTCGCCTGTTAGTTTGCACTCGCCTGGTCCACAATTTCATATTAATTTATTCAGCAGTAATTTGTAACAATGCGGCAACTTTTCTCAGTTTTTGATATGTAAGTATTTAGGCTACGTTCCGATACCTTTGTTGTGACCTGACATCAACTTTGTTTTCTTTTTTTGTAAGTCTTAAATTCCCACCAAAGGTCAGTGCCTACTGCTGCGGGTAGATCCTCAGATTCACACAGGCTGGGAGCAGGTTCTCTGGCGAGCACTTCTGTGACTGCAATGCCTCCTATGTTTGATATGGCAAGTAAAAATGGTATTTTGCAACAGAAGGAAATGCTTGCTGACTTAAAAATCAATATTGCTAGTGCCAGCCAAGCCAAAAGTCTTCTACAGACTGAAACAGATGAGGTGAGATCTAACTTTAACACTTACGGGCAACACTTGTCTTCTCTTAATGACGCTGTCTCCCAGTTAAGTGTTGTCACCTTAAAACAGAGCAAACAAATTAAATATCTACTGGGGAAAGTGGATGACTTAGAAAATAGGGGGCGAAGAAATAACATCAGAATTATGGGAGTTCCAGAGGGATGGAAAGGGAGCAACATGACAAATTTCCTGCAGTCTTTTATTCCTGAACTGTTAAAATTCCAATGGCCATATCCTTTTGAAACTGAAAGAGCCCATAGGACTGTGGATCCCCGAAACTCCCACAAGAAGCGTCCTTGCCCAATTATAGCTTACTTTCTGAGATTTTCTGTTAAGGAGGGCATATTATGAGTTGCTAGAGAATGTGGCTGTTTACGGTGTCAGGGTTACAAAATTCTGCTTTTTCAAGACTTCTCTTCAGAGTTAGTGAACAAAAGGAATAAAAGGAAAAGCTTTTATGAGGTGAAACATGAATGTCAAAAACTGGGAATTCTATACAATTTTAAGTATCCAGCTGTCTTCCAAATCAGGGAACAAGGGGGGGGAGGAGTGGTGTCTTGTACCTCTGTTGAGGATGCTTGGGCATATATTTGTGTCTACTGAATCTGGCCCTTCCAATAACTGCCATTCAACTTCAAATTCTCAGAATCCAGTGCATGCCTTGGCTCCTACTGTGTCTTACTCTGCTCGTGCTTCACTAGAGCACGTGGATTCTGTGCAACCAATGGAGGTCTCTCCCTCCCCCTCTGCCTCTCTACAGATAAATCCTAAACTAAATGTGAAAGCCTCAACGCCCCTCCTGTGTTCCTCTGCTACTAAAATCAATCTGAAAGGAGGGACCTCTTAAAAATCAGCAAATTTTTGGAAAGTAAAACCCACCTCCAAGGTTGCGACTCCATCCCTGATACAAGGAAGACAGCTTGCTCAATCCTCCCCCAGGTGCAGAAGCAGGAGAAGGAGCAGACGCCGTAATGGTTCCACCCCTGTTTATGGCTCTTTCATTGATTCTTTTGAAGTGGAAGAGGAAGAAGCTTTGCTTGGTCTGCTGGAAATGAATACCCTCAGAGCACTCCCCCTAGAAGAACTAGAGGGCCCAAATGTTCAGGAACTGTCTGTTTGTACACGGACTACTACAACTGATGTTTATCCACCTAATACCACATGACTTCCGTTTACCTCTAGTTTATGATGGCGCAGATTTGATTGCTTTAGTGGGATGCTAACGCTTCCTTTTTTCTTGCATAAGCGCTATGCCTTTCTAGTCCATCAACATTAACGGGTGAGAAATGTATGTTGATTTGCTAATTGATCGGTACTCTGAAAGTGCTTGAAGCTTAAATTCCAAATGAACCTCACACTTGTATATACCTGGAACCTTACTAGTCTCATTCTGAATTCTAACTATGGTGCTATTTTATTTTCTCTACTTATGTTGGGAAACTAATGGTTCTGACGTTATATAGAGGCTGTAGTCTGTTTACCTTCCTTTTAACGTTTCATTTGTTAAGATATGACTCCTTTTTGATTTGTATCTAGTGGTATACATTAATCTGTCTTCAAAATGGTCATTTATTTGCATAATAGTCACTTTTATTTATTTAAATTTTGCTAACTGGTTAGGCCCACTGAGACTTTGACAGTCCCTTTTTCAGGGGCAACCCGGGATTAGTTACATGTACCTAGAGGGCAAAAGAAAACCAATGCTTTTGATTGTACTACAGTGTATGGTACATTGATCATGTATACGTGTCGCAGAGATAGACATTACTACAGGTGACATAGGCGAGTTTACTTATGAACAACCTTGTTAGTTACACACATTCATGAGTAGATAGTAGATGTAAATGCAGTTCAGTACATTATGTCCTTCCTTACTGTTCCTCCCTCCCTTTTTGTCTGTATTTACGTGTAGGTCCTAAGATTTTATGCTGCTCCTTTTTTCTTTTTTTTGGGGGGGGGGGTCTGGGTACTGTGTTTTTCTTCATTGGCACTGAAATCTGCTGCAGGCATGGTGAATCTAAAAATATTATGCATTTACTGCCTGTGCTCAGGGGACCAGTTAGCTCCTCATTTTGGAACAGTTTTTTAGACACTTCTAATGTCGTGATTTTATAATTGTACTCTGTCTATGGCATCCCTCATTATTTTTATTTATTTTATTTATTTAAGTCTAGGATTACAAATACCTTTGCGCCAAGGCTGTTTTACAAAGGTTCCATGTCAATTACAGTCAATTACAATACATCACAATACAACAAGGGGAAATACAATGGAATTGAGTGGATAGGCTGGACACAAGATGGAAAGCAGAAGGTGGCACAGAGGGGATGGTGGATACCACAGGAGCGCAGGGCAACCAAAATGGCATTTGTCAGACAGACAGAGGGGTGTAGAGGGTGACATATAAAGAACAGTACAGGGGAAGTGCTAGAGTGGGGGGTGGAGGAGGGGGAAGGAAGGGGGAGGAAAGGGAAAAGAAAAAAGGGGGTAGGGTATGATGTGTGGGGTAGAGTAGGGCGTGAGAAGGCAGGCAGGAAAGTGGGATTGTCCAGTGGGAGAAATGCCTGGTGTTGGTTTGAAGAGGACTAAATGGGCCAGTTATATGTAGCAGTCACATGAGCTGGAAGCAATGAGATGGCGACATAGCATGGCTTTGAAAGGGCCGAGTTTTGACATAGAGGAGATGTCCGGACTGAGTTCGTTTAGCCAGCTAGGTCCCCTATGGGCAAAGGATCTTTGTCCCTGGGAGGTGCGGCACTGGGGGACTTGGAGGAGTTGAGTTTCAGATTTCCTGGTGTTACAGGTATTCAGGCAGAGTTGCAGTAGTGCTTGGACACTGGGAGGTGCGAGGCCCATGGTAGCTTTCTTAGCCATAGTGCATGTTAGATACCTTATGCGGTTGGAGAGTTGTAGCCATCCAGTTTGTGCATATAGGTCACATGTGTGTGTCAGATGGTGGGCACCAGTGATGAGCCTACAAGCCTTGTTGAGAGATGTCGATATTCATCGGAGCGCAGTGGTTGATGCAGAACCGTAGATGATTAGGCCGTAATCAATGATGGAGACTACTGAGCTCTGGACAGCGATCCTCAAGGCATCCGATGTAAGGTGACATCTGTGGTGGTAAAGCAGGCTAAGCCAAGTATTTGCAGCTTTGGCAACACTGTCAATGTGGTAACCATATGACAGGTTTGGGTCCAGATGAATCCCGAGACATTTAAATGACTGAATCTGCTCAAGGATTCTTCTGTGGCTAGTAGTGATGGAGAGAGGATGGAGCCTGTGCTGGTTTCGGTGGCTGCTGAAGAGCATAACCTTGGTTTTATTGTTGTTTAGGACAAGCTTGTGCTTGCTAAACCAGTTTTCTACAGTGGCAAAGCCTTGCTGAAGATTGTGCTGAAGCAGTTCAGGTTCCTTGAGAGAGCTGAAGATTACTGCGTAAAGAATTAATTGCTCAGGACAGGATTGGGGAGGGGTGTTCAAGAAGAGGCAGAATAGTAGGGGGCCCAGAATTGACCCTTGGGGGACTCCAGAGTGGACTGGTCTGGCATCAAACAGGACCCTATTGATTTTTACTCTTTGTGTCCAATTTTCTAGGTAGCTACTGAACCAATCGGTAGCGTCAGGGGAGAGTCCAGTCAACCGGAGCTATTCAGTCAGCAGACGATGATGTACAGTGTCAAATGTTTTTGACAGATCGACTAAAACGGCCCAAGTTAGCTGACCATTATCCAGAGCAGAGTGTAGCTTACTGGTGAAATCTAGTAGGGCTGTTGATGTGCTGTGGCCTTTCCTAAAACCATGCTGTTGCGGACATAAGATGTATTTTTCCAAGAAGTCAGTAAGTTGATCTGCCACAGTGCATTCCAGAGCGTTCGAGAAAGGAGGGCGTATGGAGCTAGGATGATAGTTACCATGGTATGTCTTATCACCGGTTTTGTGGAGTGGTGTAACAGCTGCAGATTTCCATAGGTCTGGGAACTGGCTGAGACTAAGGCAGAGGTTGAAAATATGTGTAAGTGGACCAAGGACCTCGTCAAGGGTGAGAGATAGTAGTTTGAGGTTGAGTGAGTCCCCGCTAGTTCTGGACTTGGATATTGCTTTGTTGATATAATTGCGAGCTGCATGCTTCTTGACAATTTGGAAGTAGAAAGGCGGGAGGTTTGATGGGGTGGAATAGCTACAGGGATTAGGGGAGTCGGGTTCCAGAAAAAAATCTGTGGGGAGAACACTACGAAGGTCAGTGAAGGCATCATTGAAGGTGTTAGCAATGACCAGCGGATCAAGAGTGATGGACCCATCAACCTTTAGCATCATTGGAGATGATTTTGGCTGCTTCCCAGTGACTGTTCTTCCAGAATTCACTGCCGTTGCCCCAGGCATTAGAGAGAGCTTCTTTGTAGTACATACTTTTCCTCAGTCTGATGGATTTCGTGCTGAGGTTACGTGCACATTTGTAATTTTGAATATCAATTTGAGAACCGGAGACCCTAGCAAGGGCCCAGAGGTGGTACCTGGATTTCAGCTGCGTCAGGAGCTCACCATTTAGCCAGGGATTTTTTAGTGCCTTCACTTTTCGTTTTTTGAAGGGGGCGAAGGAGTCCGAGGCAGCACTGAATGATGAGACAAAGTAGTTGAGAGCTGAGTTGACATCCGTGGCTTTGTAGATGGGTGACCAATCATGCTAATTAAGGGATAATTTAAGGTGAATGAGCCGACCACAAGGGAGAAATCTGCTGATGATGACCTTAGGCGGTGGTTTGCAGAATTTGTTTGACCATTGACAGGTAACAGGGGAATGATCACTAAAAGAGTCAGGGTGCACGGAGGTGTTTGAGATACAGCAGGAATGACTGGTCAGGATCCAATCCAGCAGGGTACAGGTGCCTGTTTTGTAGTTTTTTCTTGTCTGGGAGAGCACCATTTGTGTGAGGTTTGCAGCTGAGATGGCATCCCTATAAGCCCTGGCATCAGGTGCATGCCAGTTAATATCTAAGTCGCCAAGGATGATTGTCTCAGAGCCCATTGGTAGGGTTCTGATGAAATTTAGAGTAGAATTGAGGCTTTTCCCTTGGTCTTTAGGGGGGATGTACACAGAGACAATAGTGAGGGCTTTATTGTGGGCCCCAAGGAGAATTTTTAATGGGAGAATCTGGGCTGTGGAGTTGTTGGGGGGGGTTGGAGATGGGGAACCCCATGAGAAATAAGATGTTGTATTTCGGTGTATTTGTATTTAGACTGTCCTGTTCTGATTATGGAGTCTTTTTCAGCCAACTGCCTCAACATTTTCTCTTTTAAGTATGGATAGGGAACTAAGGGGAGAGTGAGTCCTTCTTTTCCATGAGAACTGATCACAGTTGCTTTACTTCACGTCCACTATGTGTTTGGGGACCGGAGGGCCGCTGGATATCAAACTGGGGTCTCTTTCAAATCCTGACATCACTTTAATATGATGGGGTTGTGGTCCTGTTTTTCTTTTCATGGCAAAAGTGCAACTGATTGAGTGACCCTGCTCTGTTTTGATGCATGGATTTTATGACTGTCTTTCTCTTCTCCCCCGGTCATGTCTAATAAGCTATCTAGAGAGAAAATATGGTGACTACTGATGTTGATCTCCACGGAGCAAGGAGGGGAGTGGCCTTGTATGAGGTATGTCTGACTCTTCTAATTCCTGAAGACAGCAGAGTTTGAGTTGTGAGGAAGATATGGGAGTTTCTTGGTAGTTCCAGTCCTGAGTTGAGCTAGAAGAAGGCTCTTTTTGCAGGAGACCTGTTATTTGCTCCATTATATTTTTGTTTCACCCGACATAGTCTGCTCTGAGGCTTGCTCTGAATTTGCCATATCCATTATTATCTGAGCTCTTCGTTTGTTCCTTTTGCCTCCAATAGGATGTTCTGTGTCACATAAATGAACACTGCTTTATATATATAAATATATATTAATATATTGTATAGGTCATTAGTTAGACCACACCTGGAGTACTGCGTGCAGTACTGGCGTCCGTATCTGAAGAGGGACATTAAGTTACTGGAGGGGGTGCAGCGCAGAGCGACAAAGATGATCAAGGGCTGGGGACTTATCATCAGAGAGGAGGTTGAAGGAGTTGAACATGTACTCACTGGAGGAGAGGAGAGACAGGGGTGACATGATTGAAACCTTTAAATACATGAAAGGAATAAACAAGATGGGTACAGAGGGCCTGTTCAAAGTAAGGGAGGGGAGGGCCACCAGGGGCCATGATATGAGACTGGAGCGAGGAAGGTTCAGGAGGGGATGAGGAGACACTTTTACAGAGAGGGTGGTGGCTGGGTGGAATGCGTTACCTGCTGAAGTGGTATGCAGTATAACAGTGGACTGCTTCAAACGAGGATGGGACAGGACAAGGGAGAGGGTTAATGAAGGGGAAGGGTGGAAGGGAGGGGCAGCCGCAAAATAAGGGGTGCTAGCTGCACATTCGAGCAGACTTGATAGACCTCTAGGCCTTTATCTGCTGGCAAATTTCGTACGTTCATATATATTTAATAATTAACAAGGGCGGAAATTACATTATGTTTTTAATTTTCTGCAGCTAATCTAACTTAAGCTTAATTAGTTCAAACCCAATTACAGTGTAATATATGTTGTTACTCAAACTGTTAGTGCAGATTTTCTTACATTGGCTGCTGTTCATACATGTCTGCATTTCTATTTAGCGGACTAGGTAGTACATAGGTAGACTAAGTTTAGTGTTTCGGACCTGTGATTCCATCACCATCTTGGAACAAGGTTCGGTGGTTAGAGGTCCATCCATAGTTTATTTTACTCTACTGACATTTGGACTATGTTTACTTTTCTTTTGTTTTGCCTTTTAATTCTCTGTTTGCTAGATGTAGTTGTTATAGAACCCTTGTATTGCATTTTATAATAATAGAAATGTTCAACGTTCTTAGTTTAAGTATTAAGCATTTCACTGTCTATTAAGTAATTTTAGGTTTGGCTGCTGTTTAACCTACGTTTAATTCTATTATATTCACATAGTGTTGTAGATCTCTAGGAATGTCCAACTCTTCCATAGGTTCAAGGAATATTAAAGGGCTGGGTACCCCAGTCAAGAGGAAGACAATTCTAATGTATTTAAGCAAACATAAACTTGACATTGTTTTACTCTAGGAAATGCATCTGGGAGAAGATGAAGCAAAAAAAATAGCTAGATCTTGGGCATCGCTAGTGGAATTTAGTTTGTTTAATTAAAAAAGGGGGTATGGCTATTCTTTTTCGGAAAGGGATTAACTTTGTGAAAAGCTCACATTATGCCGACCCGGAAGGCAGGTTTCAAATTCTCACAGGTGCTATAGATGGGAGGGGACTCACCATTTTTAACATTTATGCTCCCAGTTCTGGACAGGCTGTTTTTTCAGGGATCTAAATACACGTCTAAGTATGATTAATCAAAAAACCTTATTTTGGGAAGAGACTTTAATGAAGTCTCAGATAATCTGATCGATAGAAGCTCTTCTTCCTGCCCTCTTAAGAGTTCCACATCTCAGCTTGCTATCAAAAAACATGTCGGACCTAAATTTAGTGGATGCCTGGTGCTTATTAAATCCCACTCTAAGAGACTATTCCTTTTATTCTGTGAGACATATTTCTTACAACGGGATTGACATGATTTTTGTTTCCAACTATTTAGCACCAAACCTTGTGTCGTCAGGTATTAAAGAGATATCACTCTGTGATCATGCATTAGTACAGGCCGTGATTCACTTTGAAGGCTCTAAGAGTAATTGCATTAGGTGGAGGCTAAATATCTCTCTCCTGCAAGATCCAAATTTTAAACTCTGGTTAGATCAGGGAGCAGAAGACTTTTTCCAGTTTTAATGACAATGGGGAAGTCTCTCCAGGCTGCCTGTGGGACTCCTTTAAAGCCTTAATGAGAGGGAGGATTATCAACTATGCATCCTCTAAAAAAAAACAAAGGGAAAAAGATTTAACCCAAATGGAGCTGAAACTCTTAGATTTGCAAAATGAGTACAAACAAAAATGCAAAAAGGAAGGAACTTTGCTAAATAACATCACTCAGCTAAAATGCAACATCAATAAAATATATTCTGCTAGGGCAGAATATTCTTTATATAGGACTAAACATAATTTTTGGGACGCTGGCTAAAAGGCAGGGAATCTCTTGGCCCATCGACTTAAAAAGAGGATAGGTCAGAACTTGATTCCAGGTGTTTCTAATGCTCTAGGTACCACTGAGGTTTCAAATTCTAAAATAAACTTGGAATTTATATCTTTTTTCAAAACATTGTACTCAGCTTTAGGTAAGAAGGATGTGGGAAGCTCACATTTTTTTCTACATTCAGTTAACCTTCCAAGTCTTGACAAAAAAGATAGAGAAGTCCTGAATTCTCCTATTTCCCGGGCAGAATTTGATAGCATTATTAAAGGTCTCCATCCAAATAAGACACCTGGTCTAGATGGTTTGCTGGGAAAATTCTACAAAGCTCTAGGTGATAAAGCTAAGGATTACCTTTTCAACGTTTTTATTTCATCTTCTACCTCACAGCCCTTACCTGATTCCATGTACCGTGCACACATCACTTTAATTTTTAAGGATGGAAAGGATTCCTTGCTATGTGAGTATTACAGGCCCATTTCTCTCCTTAACGCTGACTATAAAATTCTTGCCCAAATTCTAGTTTTAGGCTGAAGTCTTACTTTATTAAACTGTTGGGGGAAGAGCAAGTTGGCTTTGTATCAGGCAGGAGTGGAGCGATGATGTGCGTAGGATTTAAATGTAATTTGGAAAGGAAAAAACTGCGTAATCCAGCTACAGTACAAGCCTTTGATTTCTGCAAAGCTTTTGATTCCTTGAAATGGAGCTACCTTTTTCAAGTGCTTGAGAAATTTCTCCTGGGAGATACCTTGATTTCATCGCTAAAAATCCTTTACAGAAAACCTTTTGCTAGAGTGCTCTCCAATGGTTTTATCTCAGACTCCTGTTTATGTAAAGGCTCCAGACTAGGCTGTCCTCTCTCCCCATATTTATTTATTTTGGCCATTGAGCCATTAATTAGGAAAATCTCTGAATGCCTTGAGGTCAAAGGAATCAGGACAGGCAAAATCAACAAAATAGTATTTGCTTATGCAGATGACTTGCTAGTCTCTCTTACAAATCCAAGGGACTCAGTGGCACACTTAGGCAGAATTTTTAATGATTTTGCCAACTTCTCTGGTATTAAGTTAAATTGGGACATGACTCAGATTTTATCTCTAAACTTATATTTACGTCCAGGAGACTCTTTAGTGATGATACAGTCTGAACTTAGATGCTCTAGCTATTTAACATATTTAGGTAACAAATTATCTAAAGAAGCCCATAATCTTATAAACTTAAATCTCCTCCCTCTAGTAAAAGAAATTGAAGCAGACTTACAAAAATGGCAAGGCCTTCATTTATCTATATGGGGTAAAATTAAATCAATCAAAATGGTTATAGCTCCTAAATTATTTTACTTTTTCAGAACTTACCCCTGAAAATAGACAAGGGAATTTTGAATTCACTAAATGAAGTAACTAGAGTTTTTCTCTGGAACTCCTCTACTCCCAGGTTATCTATTGCAAAACTCAGGGCTCATAAATCTAACGGTGGTTTCGGACTCCCACACTGGGACAAATATGATTTTTCTTTTTGTTTTAAACAAGTTCCTGGTACCTTGCTTCTCACTTAGACAAACATATACCCTTGTGGTTCAGGGTTGAGATGCAAATCTTGCAACCATGTAAACTGTTTATCTCTTTACCCAGCTTCCTACTTCCCTAATGATAATACGTGTATTAATAATGCCATCTGGGTAATCAAAAAAATGAAGAACTTGCTTTGCATTGAGAATTTACCTGCTTGCGTGACTGCACTTTGTAATAATATTACGTTATTGTATAATCAAGCACCATTAATGAATATCGAGTGGCAGAAGCTAGGTATTACAAATCTGCAAGGTCTACCGGGTGAAAAGGGGGAACTACTTTCCTTTAACTTACTCAAAAAACGATTTAATATTTCAAAATTCCATTTTGCTTATTTTCTCCAGCTAAGAAAGGCTCTTCAGGACTCAATTCTGGGAGTAGACCTAACTCTTAGAGCAGATACTGAGTGGAATTCTGTTCTTAAGGTGGCAAACTTAAAGAAAGGATTGAGTCTACTATAGTATCTCCTCATGAACACAAAAGACCCCTCTCTATTATCAGCCTCAGCCAAAAGTAAATGGGAGGGCGACATTGGGGAATCTATAACTGCGGAGCAATGGGCCTCAGTATCAGCCTCAGCCAAAAGTAAATGGGAGGACAACATTGGGGAATCTTTAACTGCGAAGGAATGGGCCTCGGTATCAGCCTCAGCCAAAAGTAAATGGGAGGGTGACATTGGGGAATCTTTAACTGCGAAGGAATGGGCCTCGGTATCAGCCTCAGCCAAAAGTAAATGGAAGGGCGACATTGGGGAATCTATAACTGCAGAGGAATGGGCCTCGGTATCAGCCTCAGCCAAAAGTAAATGGAAGGGCGACATTGGGGAATCTATAACTGCAGATGAATGGGCCTCGGTATCAGCCTCAGCCAAAAGTAAATGAGAGGGCGACATTGGGGAATCTATAACAGCGGAGGAATGGGCCTCAGTATCAGCCTCAGCCAAAAGTAAATGGGAGGGCGGCATTGGGGAATCTATAACTGCGGAGGAATGGGCCTCGGTATCAGCCTCAGCCAAAAGTAAATCGGAGGGCGACATTGGGGAATCTATAACAGCGGAGGAATGGGCCTCAGTTTCAGCCTCAGCCAAAAGTAAATGGGAGGGCGACATTGGGGAATCTATAACTGCGGAGGAATGGGCCTCGGTCTGGGATAACGCCTGTTGCAGTAACAGAGAGATCCAAGCAAGGGCAGTACAATATAAAATGCTTCACCATTGCTGTTATTCCCCTAAAAAGCTATGTTCAATGGGCTTTCTTTTTTTTTTTCTCTTAATCATTTTTTCCCCATGGGCAACCAGTCAGCCTTAACTTTCCATGTCTTGGCATCCTCCGTGGTTTTCGGCCGCCATCCCGAGGACCTTCCTTGGCTCCTATATGGGTCCTGCAGCTCCATCCCTGTGGCTTACCCCCCACGGTGGGGAGGTGGTGAGTCCCCTCTGCTCGTCCACCAGGACTGGATCCAAGGTTGCTGCGCTCCTCTCGGAGCCGAAGCTTCCCCCATAGAAAGGCCATCATGCCGCGCCATGACTAGTGCCCAATTTTCCCTATTCAAATTGCCCTAGACGTGTGAGGTGTGCAATGACACCAAGGGACAGGAACGCGCGCGCTTCCGCACGCACTCCTTCCCAGCGTCTGCCCCAGCATATCACCCTGTATTGCCAGGAAACACTGCATCAACCCCTGCTTCTGCAAGGAGCCACCAATGCTCCGATGGCTGCACATCCCCTCCCGGAGAAGGAGAGCAGTCCTATGGACACTCAATCCCTATCTACCCACATGACCCCCGACAACCCAGGTCTGCTTCCGAACCCGGGTCACCGGTGTGACGCGAGGTGTGGTGTCCAGCGCCTCAACCCTCAGTGCCACCGGGCTGGGCTATGTTCAATGGGCTTTCATACAGATGGGAACTGCTGGAGATGTCAGGAGGCAGATGCTGATCTGTGCCACATGCTTTGGTCCTGTTCCTCCTTCAAACACATTTGGGAGAAGGTTCACAAGGTGTGTGAATCTGCATTTGACTAACTGATTCCTTTTACTCTGAAAATTTCTTCTCCTAGGAATAAATACAGGCCAAAGTAGTATAAGTAAGAGCCTAAACTCTGTTATCTGTTCGGCTGCTTTAACTCTCAAGCGAATACTTCTCTCACATTGGAAATCGCCTTCCCCTCCTGTCTATGCAGAGTGGACCTCCAAAATGAGTGAAACCATAAATGAGAGATTGGCACATCAGGTTGTTGGAAAAAGTTCTTTATTTGGAAAAAACTGGACACCTTTACTTGCATATTTAGGTGCTACATAATTAGCTAAATATTATTCTTTTCAGTCCTGATCCACCTTCCAATGTCAAAATCATATTTTTTTATTTACATATATCCTACAGTATAATGAACCTGTGACTATTTGTTTAACTGCATGTAATTCCTTATATGAGGTCTGACAGTTTCAGTTATTGCATAAGCATGGCTTTCATTATTGCAATCTGCTCTTTTCTCTGTATGTTCCTACTTGAAGTATTTTGGTTTTACAATAGCCAAATAAATTCTTTAAAGCAAAAAAAAAAAAATGAAAACAGTAAAGAGATCGATAAAGACATCGATATAGCCAGGGAATTTAATTTGTTCTTTTCCTTAATATTTACTGAAGCAATGGACAATCAGAGTGAGGGACAGGAAAAACCAGATGGTGTCAATATCACGGTTACAGAAGGTAAGGGGAAAAAAGACTAAAACAAATTAAAACTGACTAAATCAGCAGGAGCAGATGAACTGCGCCCCAGAGCATTAAAAGAAATATCAAAATAAATTGTGAAACCACTAACTGGAATCATAAACTACTCTGTAGACATAGGCATAGTACCAGAAGACTAGAGAAATGCAGAAATTATACCTAGTCACAAAAAAGGATCCAAATCAAAAATAGTGAATTACAGACCTGTAAGTCTGACCAGTATAATATGAAAATTGTTAGTGGGAGTAACAAAAACACACCGCGCACAATGGGTGCAATAAACAGTGGAGTAGACAACGGAAACATAAGAACATGCCGGCAGATGGGGCCCTGTGATCATCCATCTAGTCTGCCCATATGAATACCCCCCTTCCTAGTAGATTCATTGTTTCAGCTTACTACAGTGCCTATCCCAAGAAAGTCTGAATTCCCTGTCTTTGCCTCCCCCAACTCTCATGGTAGCCTGTTCCAAGGCTCCACCACCCTCTCGGTGAAGAAGAAATTCCTGATGTTAGCCCAGAAGCTCCCTCCTGTTAAACGCATGCTGTGGCCTCTAGTTCTTTGTTCTTTGTTTCTTGTTTTTTTTTTTTAATGGCTCTGTTCCTGCACTGAGTTGATTCATTTAAGGTATTTAAACATTTCAGGCATGTCTCTCCTATTTCTCTTCTGTTCCAGGGAGTACATATTCAATTCTCTAAGTTTCACCTCAGAAGGTTCCCGGTGGAGGCCCTGAACCATTTTTATGGCTCTTCTTTGCACTGTCTCCAACTGATCGATATCCTTTTTTTAGGTGAGGTCTCCAGAACTGGATGCAATACTCCAGCTGAGGCCTCACCAAGGATCTGTACAGTGGGATTATCACTTTGCGCTTTCTGCTTGTGATGCCCCACCTATGCATCCGAGGATGTTGTTCGCATTTTGTGCCATCTTTTCACACTGTCTTCCCACCTCCAGATCTTTGGAAACCATAACCCCAAGGTCCCTTTCTAAGTTTGTAACAGATAATTGTTTGCCCCCTAATGTGTACACCTTACCTGGGTTATCTGCGGACATAGTGTATTTAGATCTAAATACAGCTTTTGTCACAGTGATTCACAACCTGCTAACAGACAAAATGAAAAAAACTTAACACCATCCCAGTGGTGCCAAGGGCTGAGGTGCTGGAAAGTGCCTTACGTCTCCCATGCCAGCGACCCGAGTTCGAGAACGAGTTTGAGCCACCAGGGGTCGATAGAAGGGGGAGGGTTGGGAGAGGAAAAAGCAGTCACTTGGCTGCTGGCCTTTCCTGGATTGGGAGGCACAACTTCCTGACGCTTGGCTGCCACTGAGTGGAGGCTTGGTGGTAGCTCCACATAGATGGGGGGCTGGCATTACACCAGGGTGGGTGGAATGGGCAGCCAGTTCCAGAGCGCATGCGCGCCTCTACTCATATGTGCATCTGTGTCACCGAGGCCCAAGGAATAAAAGAGGAGAAATGGGCAGTTGTACAGGATTTAGGACACTGTTCTACATGCTGGCCCACTGGAGACCTAAGGGCTCAGCTCCAGGCAGCATGGGCAGAGATTGCGCACCTCATATCGTATATTCAGGAGGAAATATATTATAAGAACCACCTGCCACTCTCCCAACATCCAGCTGAAGCACCTCGACCTCAGAGGGTAGTTGGTCTGGGAGGTTAGCCGGTGGTTAAGAGGGGCAAATCGGGTGCCCCATCACTCAATGCTCTCCAACGTATCACCTCCACAAACCATATAAAAACTACAAACAGGTATCTGCCTCTGTCTCCGAAATCAAACAAAGAGGCAGAGGACACTGCACAGCAGGACACTGCAGCACAGTAGCTAACACAACAAAACTCACCCAAAACGGGGACCAAAAAAAGCAAAAGGGAAATCCAAAGCACTTCTGATCATAGGAGATTCCATGATTCGGGGAGTTGATACTCACCTCCAGCCGGGGGCAATGGTCAGATGTCTCCCAGGTACATCAACGTGGAGAGACACTGACTGCATTGCTAAAATCATGCAGGAAGCAGGAGAAAACATTGACGTCCTGGTACACTTAGGGACTACTGATCTAGCCAGCTGGTCAGTTGTGGAGACCAAGGAACACCTGACTAGGCTGGGAGACAAACCGTTATCCATTTCATCCGGCATCTCCTTCTCTGAGATCCTGCCAGTCTGGAAGAGGAGGGCAGATAGACGGAAGGTTAGAGAAGGGGAGATAGGGGAGCTAAACATGTGGCTCAAGGGCTGGTGCCAGGAAAAAGGACACAAATTTGTAGGTAACTGGCAATTGTTTTGGGAGTGAAAGTTCTTTAAATTCGATGGCCTGCATCTGACTAAGGAGGGAGTCAGTGTACTGGGGCAGAACTTTGACGTCTTTGCAGAATATTTAAACTAGCAAATGGGGAGAGGGGTGCTGCATCTGATACATCGAACAGGAAGAACACCCCTCCCCCCTCAGCTAGTGATTAAACAGGAGTTCAGAATGTTTGTAGTTCATTTGCATCACCAGGTAAGGAGAAAGATCCGGCCCCCCATGTGATGCACAGGGTAAACACCGGACTTCGCTCAACAATTTGTACACCGAAATCTGGCCAATGGAAAATCATGTACACAAATGCCCAGTCTAGGAAACGAGATCCCAGACCTGCAGGCAACAATGACAGAGGCTAAACTGGATATAGTAGCCATTAGCGAGACATGGTTCACCAATAACCACACTTGGGAGATTTCAGTACCTGGCTATGTACTGTTCAGAAGAGACTAAGGTGCAAAAAGGGATGGTGGAGTGGCCCTTTATGTCAATGAAAATATCAAAGCTATAGAAATTCAGAATCCACATAAGGAGCCAGAAGAACTGTGGGTTAGCCTGGAAACAGGAAATGGGACAGCCATACAAACTGGGGTTGTCTGCAGGCCTCGAGACGAGGGGAAGGACATAGACACATTACTGTTAGAAAATATACAAAATGTGACAGCTAAATGGGAGGTTCTGATAATGGGAGACTTCAACATGCCAGATACAGACTGATCAATACCAGAAGGAACATCCGTCAGAACTAGACACATAGTGGATTCCCTGCGGGGGGGGGGGGCTCAAACAACTGGTACAACAACCCACAAGAGACAGGGCTATCCTAGATCTAGTAATGACTAATGGAGAAAGGATCACAGGTCTCCAGGTATAAGGTCACCTGGGGGCCAGTGACCACCACGTGGTATGGTTCAATTTGGCCACTAGAACTAAATCATCCCATTCCAACACAAAAATATGGGACTTCAGAGGAACTGACTTTGATAAGATGGCCAACAGAGTTAAGTTAGCCCTGGCAAGGGGAAATACAGGTGAGGGGGTACAGGTAAAGTGGGAAAGCATTAAGGATGCAATACTTGAAGCAACATCCCATTGTGTCAGGGAGAAAAGCAAGAGCAAAAGAAGGAGGAAACCACTTTGGTTCTCAAAAACAGTAGCAGAAAAGGTCAGAACCAAAAGACTGGACTTCAGAAAATATAAAGGAATGCAGTGGGACAAAGATAGGGAGGCATACCAAACTTCCCTAAGGGAAGCAAGGAAGGCAGTAAGGCAGGAAAAGGCCCAAACCAAGGAAACACCAGCACAAACAATAAAAGAAGGGGACAAGACTTTCTATAGATACATTAGTGAAAGGAGAGAGTCCAGAGGGAGTATTGCTAAGATCAAAGGGGATAAGGAGGAGTGCGTGGAGAAGGACCAAGGAAAAACATCTATCCTAAATATATACTTCTGCTCAGTATTTACTGAGGAGAAGGTAGGGCAGGGCCCACAGCTCAGTACCATGGACACAGGAGGATGGAGGTGTGCACTAGTCCCTACACAAAAGAAAGGGTCCTACAAGAGCTTGCTATGCTCAGGGTGGACAAGGCAATGGTATCTGATGGCATACATCCAAGGTTACTAAAGGAGCTAAGGGTGGAACTAGCAGAGCCATTATCAGAACTGTTTGGTGAGTCTCTGCACACAGGAGAGATCCCAGAAGACTGGAGAAGGGCTCATGTGATCTCACTCCACAAGAATGGTAGCAGGGAAGAGGCAGCGAACTACAGACCAGTCAGCCTTACCTCAGTAGTGGGCAAGATTATGGAGGCAGTCATTAAGGAAAGAATAGTACAACACCTGGAATCCATAGAAGCACAGGATCCAAGACAGCATGGGTTTACAAAAGGAAGGTCCTGTCAAACTAATCTCATAGATTTCTTTGACTGGGTAACCAGAGTGGTGGACCAAGGGGGTGCAGTTGATGTCGCTTACCTTGACTTCAGTAAAGCTTTTGATACTGTTCCACATAGAAGATTGATTAATAAGCTGGGTAGGCTTGGGGTGGGTCAGAAGTTAATCAACTAGTGGCAAACTGGTTGGCAGGCAGAAAACAGAGAGTGATGGTAAACGGTATACAGTCAGAAGAGATGCAAGTCACAAATAGGGTACCTCAGGGATCAGTCCTGGGGCCAGTCCTCTTCAATATCTTCATCAGTGACATTGCAGATGGACTGGAGGGTAAGGTTTGTCTGTTTGCAGATGACACCAAGATCTGCAACAGAGTAGATGATCCAGATGGGGTGGGCAGAATGAGAAGAGATCTGGATAAACTGGCAAAATGGTCGGAAGAGTGGCAACTGGGGTTTAACGCAAAGGAGTGCAAGATCATGTACATAGGGAAGAGAAACCCTGAAGCCACCTATAGGTTGGGAGGGGAGTTGCTGACAATCACAAGGGAAGAAAGAGACTTGGGCATCATCATTACAGATGACCTGAAATCATCCAAGCAGATCAATAAAGCAGTAGGTATGGCTAGAGGGATGTTGGGGTGTATTCGTAGGGGTATCACAAGTCATAAGAGGGAGGTAATAATCCCTCTTTGCAAGACACTTGTTAGGCCCCATCTGGAGTACTGCATGCAGTACTGGAGGCCGCACCTGCACAAGGACATTAACAAAATGGAAGCAGTCCAGAGAAGGGCAACCAAAATGGTGCAGGGATTGCATCAGAAAACATATGAGGATAGATTAACAGAGCTCAATATGTATTCCCTAGCGCAAAGGAGGGAGAGAGGTAATATGATCAAAAAATTCAGACATCTTAACGGCATTAACAAGGTGAAAGAGTCTAACATGTTTCAATATAAGAAAAATAGCAGGACAAGAGGACACAGCATGAAATTAGAGGGAGGCCGATTAAGGATAATGTGAGGAAGTTCTTTTCACAGAAAGGCTGGTGAATGTAAGGAACGCCTACCTCAGGAAGTGGTGGCTATGAATACAGTGCAGGGCTTAAAACAGGCATGGGATAGGCATAAGGGAGCAATACAGATGAGTATGAATAGATAGGCCATTGACAGAGCAAAGGTCGATGGCACATTCATAAGGTAGAAAAAATGGGCAGACTGGATGGGCCTTATCTGCAGTCAACTTCTGTGTTTCTATGTAAGAGACTCTGAGCCAGGCATAATATTTAGGTTTTAAATAAATCTTTTTAATGCTTCAGTCTGTGTAAAGAAATCCGATAACCAGTCGCCCTAATGTTCATTCCTTGCCTCAACGCTACCCAACACAACATGATGACTGAATTGGATCCTCTCCTAAATGTGCCTGAAAGCTAGATTCTGGCCTTTTGCCCAACGTGACAGTTCCAGTCAGCTTCTAACATCAGATGCATTCCGTTTTTCATGCAACTCTGTTTCTGTTGTCTGGTTTTCTCTCCATAAGAGGGCTGCAGTAATGGGGGAGGGGGAGTGGGAATGTTGTCCGGGGCCCCGAGCTCAAGAGGGGCCCACCTGAGGAGCTGGCATTACCCCTGGCATTAGCTGGTTTGAGAAACAGGGGCCCAATTCAAATTACTTGTCCTGGGCCCCAAAATTCATAGCTGCAGCCCTGCTCCATAGACTCAGATACTTTCTTACCACAAGGTGAATATGTTGTTACCACCGCTGCTCGCTCACCTGCCTGCTATTCTAGTTAGATCCTCTCCTAAATGTGCCACACGCTCTCATACTTTGCCGCAGAGTTTCTGATGCTGTGCATTACAAGGGGTGAGTGTTAGCACATCCATCTGGACAGCCGGAGCAAGAATGCAGGTGTGGACAATTTTGGTTATAATTGTTCAATGGTCTGCATGACAAAGGGGAAGAAGCAGGACTAAAATACCTAATTCTGGCCGAAGGGTGCTTGGGCAACAGTAATTAATGCCAGTTTGCAGCCTAATACACGTATTTGATACATGAGCCACTTTAAAAAAGATGCATAGAAGCCTTTTTCATGAACATAAATAGGACATGTACATATCTTATCTGGAGCCCTGCACCGTGGAAAATGCAAAAATACAAATTATAACACTGGTAAAGTCTAGCAAAAATAGAGTAAATAACAAGAAATACATACTGTAGGCTATCTGATGGTTAGTCAGTACTGCTAAGCCAATGACACTGGTGCACTAAGGCCAAATCCAGAAGAATAACATGGACTTCAGCAGGCTCTAGTCCTCATGCTAATCCCACTCAGTGTTGCCGATGGCCTGGCGGGATTAATAGCTCTTTATGAGCTGCGGATGCCTAGCAGTGTAGGATGAGGACCACACAAAAGACTCAGTCCGAGTCATTATCACCCCGTTGCTAGGGCTACCCGCTGATGTCCAGGCTGTGGGTTTCCAGTGTTCTGAGTCTGTTTCTCCATGTGTGATGATGTGTTCCACATTATTAATGCCAGTGCCCCGAATTTTCCTACATTTTTGACTGTCAATGTCCAACATGTTAGCGGGAAAATATTTACTGGTACACAAGGTCTGCCCTGTAAGTGGTGAGTTTTATTTCCGCCTCCTCGTCCCCTGGGTCCTTCCTCTTCTTAATCACCCAGCTCTGAACTTTCCCTGAACACAGTTGCAGGCCAATGACAGAAGAGGACCTTGTGATGACCACCCATAGAGCTGTAGATGTGGTTACTGGAAGATATGGTGGTCCCTAACTCATCCCAGTGGACTGTGCCGGTCAATGCCACCCAAGCACCCCGAGCTTTGATTTATGGATGGTACAAAAGGAAGCTGAAATAAAACTGATACTTTGAAAGGCTGAAACAGGCATCCCTGGGGCACATAGAGCCTCCTTAATAGAAATGGAGGCGGCAGAGCTTCATGGAGTGGGACTGGTTCCTCAGGAATGCTAAACAGGTAGTGTTTACAAAAATGCTTTTATTGTTGGAGCTTGGGCTGGGGCTGGGCAGACTGTTCCGTCCAAAATCTGGACCCCCGGATCGAACTCTGAATCCACAGACCCGGATAAATACGGACTTTGCTGCAGAAGTCCGGTTCTGGGTCCTTGGACAGCAGGGCTTTTTTTCTGCATGCCATTGCCTGGTGCCCCAGCGGGGGAGGGGCAATAATATTAATGGGTTGGGATTTTATTTCTCTTTCTGCCCTGGGCACCCCCCCCCCAAGTTGTCATGCCATTGCCTGTGCAGTTCTAGCTGAAGGAACTGACAGCACCAGGCAGACCAAAGACTGAGGAGAGGAGGATGGAGTCGAGCCCAGGAGACAGAGGACCTCAGTCACAGTCTCTTGGTGGGGAGATCTGCGCACAGCTGCTGTGGTCAGTCGGTGACTCTCGGGTCAGCTGTGTCGTCGGTCTTGTTGTTCTCTCCATGATTTTTTCAACAATGGCGGCAGAGCGCATCGACTTAGTAAGTAGTAAAGAGGGGAGAGGAGAGCTGTTTGTGAACAGGGCAAGGGCATGCTAGCAACATAAATGTTGACTTGTGCCATCCAGAGGAAAACGAGAGAGAGAGAGAGACTAGACTACTGGGGACCAAAGAGAAATGTTATAGTTACAGAAATCACAAATAAAGTGTATTCTTGCTGGTCTAATTGTGGCTGTCTGGGCACAGGCTAAGGGCATGCTGGGAAAATAAATATTGAGTTGTGCCATTCAGAGGAGAGAAAGAGGGGGGAGGAGGGAGGTAGGAGGGGAGGGGGAAAGAGAGAGAGAGAGAAAGAGAGAGACTAGACTAGACTACTGGGGGCCAAAGAGAAATGTTATAGAAATGTTATAGTCACAGAAATTACAAATAAAGTGTATTCTTGGTTTCATTGTGGCTGTCTGTGTACAGGCCCAGGACATGGGCATGCTGGCAAAATAAATGTTGACTTGTGCCATCCAGGGGAGAAAGAGAGAGAGAGAGAGAGAGACTAGACTACTGGAGGCCAAAGAGAAATGTTACAGTCACAGAAATCACAAATTAAGAAATTAATCTTGCCTCAGTGTGGCTGTTCAGTGTGTGTACACTGTACAGGACAGGCAGGCAGGCAAAATAGTGCTTGCATCTGTCTGTCTGTCTCCGTCTCTCTCTCTCTCTCTCTGTCTCTCCCAGCACACTCAACGTCACAGGCCTGAACTGGATATGCCACCAGTACAGCCCAGCCATGAAGCAGCTAACAGTTATTGCTTTTATTTAGCAGTTTTACTGTCATTTTTATACAAATCATGCATTAAATTATTTCCTTTGGGCCTCTGTGTAAATATGACTTATTTTGGCCACTTTTATGCATTTTATCACTTTTTTTTCAAATATTTGTAACCCCCCTGCAAATGGGGGTTCCCAAAAGACTTCCAGGAGCTTGCTTGAATGCTCCAAGCCTGAATGGTGTTTGGCATTTAAGCCATTTATCAGTGAGTGTTTTTAGAGCCTCTGGTACTGTCTCTTTAAGAGCTGTCTGCTTGCAGACATAATTAGTTTGTATGGGGGGACTGTGTGCTTCTCTGAGTACCACCGAGCTGCTGCCAATTCACTTCATTTTGCAGTCACTAGAGTGCAAAGGAACCTATCTGAAAGATGTAACTGTTTGCCAGAAATTATTTAGAGTAATAATGAAATTACAGTTTGTCTAACCTGCTTTCTTTGCAGTCAGAACTGTGTCTGCTAGTTCCCATTCTAGTTTTGAACTACTGAACTGGACCAATCAGTGTGGGGTAAGCTAGCTCTAAAATGGTGCCTTGGACAATCAGAACTTGGACTCATAATCTGAGCCAGCCACAAGAGGATTGTATGGGCAGTGACTCTGGGAGATGTAGTTTAGACTTCAGTGCCTTTTTGGACCAACAGCAGCAGTCTATTGTGAGTGACAGCCAATCCAGTCAAGAACTGGGAGGAACTCAAAGGAAGTGCGGTTTTGTCGGTTGGAGTTTCAGTTGAGCTTTGGCAGTGAAGAGGAAGAGCCCTGTGCTTTTCAGTGCACAGTTTCAGTCAAAAACGTGTGTAAGGCCCAGAGTTCCGGTCTGCAGCTTGTGTAACTGCTTGTTAGGACTGAATCGTCCCAGAAAAAGAATCAAAGGATCTCTGAAGAGTAGAAACCAGGCTCACCCTGTAGAAGACTGGAGAAATTGTCAATTGTACTCGGTCTGTCAGGAACTGAATCTGCTGTGTGTTCTCCCGGCATTGTGCGTAATTGCGATCGGGATAGAGAAGCAGCCTACCTGGTATAGTACTTTCTTTTTTACCATATAAATGTGTGAAGAGTTTCGTGGAGCTCAAGAGTAGCCCTGCTGACGTTGAAGGACCCTATCTTGTTTGGAGGTCGTGAGTACTAATTCAGGGTGCTCCCTGTTGAATTGCCACATTAAATCCAAATGGAATTACTGTACTGCTGACTGTTTAATTTTCCTTTTCTCTGTGTGAAAGGGCCTCACCAGCTGCCACGGTTTGGACTAGCCACTGTGGGCTTGGGTACCCAGGGACAGTAACTGATAGGGATAGGCCTGTGCACAGAGCCATAGGTAGATATTAGAGTGATAAGCTAATTAACCTGATTTCCCCTGTCCTTGTTATATCCCCTAAATAAATCAGAGCTGCTTGTTTCAGCAAAGTTATACTGCCTGAGGTATTTGTCTATGTTAAAGTACTGTACTGTGATTGTTGCACTGTATCTTATTTCACAGGGGTCCCAGTGCGGAACTAGTCCTGGGGGTAAGTGTATACTGTGAAGGTAATTCTGATATATTGTGTGGGCCACTAGTGGGAAGGGAGGGGGGTTGCAGTGTCCCAGAGGGCTGTGACCAAGTAAGTTTAACTATTGCAAACCCTGACCTCTGGGTGGAGGCACCCGCCATTGGATCCAGGCCCCTCAACCTGTTAGTGGCAAATCAGGCAGGGGTAGTAGCCCCTGGGATAGCGCCATCTAGGGGTTACATATTTATAAATAATCAGAACTAATCAGAAATCCACTGTGTTCCGATTCTTATTTAATAAGAGTCAGAACTTCACCGAGTTCTCCCAGCCCTCGTTGGGGCAGAGCATGTTAAAATCAATGCTTTTGAGCTTGATATATAAAAAGATTACAATGTTTTCTATGCACCAAGAAACCTGGGATTGTCTACCCTCCCTCCCTCACCGTAGATCTGCCCCGGCTCACTCAATACACCTCAAACGCTTCCAGAAGTGCAGGTCTCTGGTTGGTCACAGCATGGGGGACGAAAATGTCTTTCTCTGCCTGGCTCTGTTCCTTTCCCTGTGGGTGGACATGTAACTGGGCAGAGGTGAATGACAATGTTGGCTACTGTATGTTCGGGGCCAGGGCTGCTTGGCTGTATATCCACTGCTGTGGGATCATCTGGTTCAGGGGGAGACTGTGTGCAGTTGGGTGGTAGGTATTTTATTTTTGCTGGGGCAGGAAGCAGTACAGGAGTAGGAGAAATGTGTAATAACTGGAATATGCCCTGGCTTCCATTTTTTACTCTACAAGTGTAAATCCCTGCCCCCTCCCCAGAGTTGGGGGCTTGCCCGAATGGGTCTCAGGAACCAGGACACAGACTGCTGCCCCATCCTGCTCCATCTGGCCCCAAGGCCTGTGGCTATTGTGGGGGGGTGGCAGAGGAGAGCACTGCAGCCAGAAGTGGCTGTTGAATCAGCACTCCTCCTGCCACAGCTGCAGGTGTTGCTGAATCCCCTCAGCATTCTCAAGCCCCCAAACACTCCAAAACAACAAGGGACCAGAAGAGTGTTGAGCCGGGTTGGGGGGGGGTGTTCCTTTGGTGCTCCTCGATCCCAACTACTCTGTGGCTCTCAGCCACACAGCAAGGGCCCACCCACTGCTGAAGAGGGAGAGTGCAGTCAGCACCTGCACTGGAGTGGTGGAGTCCCCTGTCGACTCACCCAACTGACCGGAACAGTAGCATGACCATGCAGAACACTTAGGGAGCATAAATAAACTCTTTTAAGAGCAGGAGCTCTTTTTTAAATGAACAATTCAGGCCAGTGCCCTGCAGCTCTGTAGGGCCACCATCTTGATGACTCCTGACCCTGGTAACATCCAATCAAAAGTCAGGAAAACAAAGACAGCAGAAAAGGCTTCTAGAAGGAGAGACAGCAAGCAACATAACACCCTTTAACTAGCCAATATGGCATCGAGTGAGAGCCTGAGGACAACTCCCTTTGGCTGATGGCTAGGAGGACCAATTAGAAGCTGAATCTGAGCTGTGAAGTCCAGGCAGGAGTAACAGAACCTGGTAAACGACAGCTGACTCTCTCTGAGAGAGGAGAGACAAAGCTGCTGCCCAGAACCAAGGAGGGGGACTCCTGTTTATTCATTTATGTAAGGCCCCCCCCAAAAGAGGGGCTTATATTCCCATTTTAGGCATTCCTTTCCCCCTCCTACCCTCCCCGAGCTAGGGAATGTGTTAGTGCTCTGGGGGAGATTGCTGCTGGATGCCTCAAGGTGGCAGCAGAGAGTAGGTTTCAGGGAGTATATAAGGGAGCAGACAGGAAGTATCAGGGCCTTTCCAGTGTGGGGCATTAGGCCTGGAGCTGGAGTGGGTGGCAGGAAGCATAGAGTAAGGAGCAGAGATTAGGTGGGCAAGTAAGGGAGCTTGGTGGTCTGGGAGGGCCAGTGGGGGACACCCCAAAGTAGAGTCAGGATGGCTTTTTCAGCCTTGTGGTCGACGAGGAGCTGGGGGTATTGAGCTCCGTGAGAGAAGGATGTGTAGCCAGGTCCTTCATCATTTGGGGCAGGGAAAGTAGGTGGCTTATTAGGCCAGGAAAGGTAGGAGCCCTTAGAGACCCCTCTAAGGTGTTCCCAGGTCACCAGGGCTGTGGGAGCAGTTGCAGGGCCCCCATAGGAGGGAAGTTGGTGGCAGTGGCTCCCCTCGGACCTGGTGTGGCAGGGCGACCTGGGGGTAGAGGGTGCGGGGGGGGACCTTCACCCAAAATATGGTCCGGCTTTGAAGGGGAAGGTCCTGGGGCACCAGAACATTGAAGGCTGGGTGGGTCTCAGGCCATAATGGCAGGCCTTGGAGGGTAGTCCTCGTGCTGGAGCTTAACACAAGCCCAGGAGGTAGAAAAAGGGGATGTGGGCCTGGCAGGGACCCCCAAGGAAGATGAACAGTAGAATCCGGAGCAGTGTGGACCACCAGTGAGAAGACAGATCAGTCCATAGCAGTGAGCCATGACTACTGAAGCAGGGCCTGGTTTTGGGGCTGCTGTGCCAAGGGGAGTCGATAAGAGGAGAGACTGAGCAGAGAGAAGGTGTCCAGTGCTGAAGTAGCACCCATACAGAACCAAGTTTTGAAGTGGGTCACAGGGCCTGGGTCATCAGAAAAAATTCCTGAAAGCCCCTGTGGCTTGGGCCAGCGCCCAGGGGTCCAGGTGGGGGAAGCAGCCCGCTTTCCTGGTCCGGTGTTTGGGGGTGACCAGTGCCAGTGAGTGGGTAACCCAGGTAAGGAGGAAGAAGAAAAAAGATTGGGCTTACCAGATCCAGAGAAGCCAGGAGATTCTAGGGATTTGTGTTCAAGTAAGTCTTGGGTAAAGCATACGAGAGAGAGATAGAGAGATTTGCAGCACAGGAGCAGAATAAAGAAAAAACTATGTGCTGGTACTCTTCATTTACCTGGATGAGCATTTTGTTCCTCTGAGGTAAAGAGTGCACTGACTTTTCTGTTTGGGTGTGCAGAATAAAGAAGCCAGTTTGGGAGGTAATAGCTGTGATGTGCCTTATTTAAATGAAATGAAATCCTTCTTTTCCCCTTTATGTTCACTCAAATTAATTTCTCATGAGTTGCTTTCCAGACACAGTTTCATCCCGCCTGTGGCAGGTCCAAGGGGCTTAGGGGGACTCCAGAGATGGTACAGGATTTAGGATGCTGTCCCACATGCTGGGCTGTCGGAGATCTAAGGGTTCAGCCCCGGGCAGCATGGGCAGAGATTATGCACCTCAGATCACATATTCAGGAGGAAATATATTACAAGAACCACCCGCCATTTCCCCTACATCCAACTGAAGCACCTGGACTGCAGAGGGTAATTAGTCCAAGAGGTTGGCAGGTGGTTAGGAAGGGCAAATCGGGTACCCCATCACTCAATCCTCACCAACGTATCACCTCCACAAACCATATAAAAACTATAAACAGGTATCTGCCGCTATCTCCAAAATCAAACAAAGGGGCAGCGGACACTGCAGAGCAGGACACTGCAGCACAGGAGCTAGCGCTACAAAACTTGCCCAAAACAGGGACCAAAACAAAAAAGGCGAAAAGGAAAACCAAAACACTTCTGATCATAGGAGACTCCATTATTCGAGGAGTTGATACCTACCTCCAGTCGGGGGTAATTGTCTGATGTCTCCCAGGTACATCAGCATGGAGAGACACTGACCACATTGCTAAAATCAAGCAGGAAGAGGGGGAAAATATCTTGTCTTGGTACACATAGGGACTAACGATCTCACCAGCCAGTCAGTTGTGGAGATCAAGGAACACCTGATCAGGCTGGGAGACAAACTGTCATCCATTTTGTCTGGCATCTCCTTCTCTGAGATCCTGCTGGTCTGGGAGAGGGGGCGGATGGACGGAAGGTCAGAGAAGGGGAGATAGGGGAGCTAAACGTGTGGCTCAAGGGTTGGTGCCAGGAAAAAGGACACAAATGTGTAGGGAACTGGCAACAGTTTTGGGAGCAAAAGTTCTTTAAATTCGATGGACTGCATCTGACTAAGGAGGGAGTCAGTGCATTGGGGCAGAAACTTTACTTCTTTGCAGAATATTTAAACTAGCCAATGGGGAGCGGGGTGCAGCACCTCATATGTCTAATGGGAAGAACACCCCTCCCCCCTCAGCTAGTGCTCAAATAGGAGTTCAGCATGTTTTTAGTTCATTTGCACCACCAGGTAAGGAAAAAGGTCTGGCTTCCCATATGACACGCAGAGGAAAAGCCGGACCTCGCCCCAAAACTAACACACCAAAATCTGGCCAATGAAAAATGATGTACACAAATGCCTGCAGTCTGGGAAACAAGATCCCAGACCTGGAGGCAACAATGACAGTGACTAAACTGGACATAGTAGCCATTAGCGAGACATAGTTCACCAGTAACCACACTTGGGAAACTTCAGTACCCAGCTGTGTACTGTTCAGAAGAGACTGAGGTGCAAAAGGGGAGGGAGGCCTTTATGTCAATGAAAGTATCAAAGCTACGGAAATTCAGAATACATATAAAAAAATAAATAAGGAGCCAGAAGAACTGTGGGTCATCCTGGAAACAGGAAATGGGACAGCCATAAAAACTGGGGTTGTCTACAGGCCTCCAGACCAGGAGGAGGACATAGACATGTTACTGTTAGAAGATATACAAAACATGACTGCTAAAGGGGAGGTTCTGACCATGAGAGACTTCAACATGCCAGATACTGACTGGTCAATACCAGCAGGAACATCTGCTAGAACTAGACACGTAGTGGATTCCCTGCAGGGGGAGGGCCTCAAACAACTGGTACAACAACCCACAAGAGTCAGAGCTATCCTGGATCTAGTACTGACTAACTGGGAAAGGATCACAGATCTCCAGGTATAAGGTCACCTGGGGCCAGTGACCATCACATGATATGGTTCAATTTGGCCACTAGTACTAAATCATCCCATTCCAAGGCAAAAATATGGGACTTCAGAGGAGCTGACTTTGATAAGATGGCCAACAGAGTTAAGCTAGCCCTGGCAAGAAGAAATACAGGTGAGATGGTACAGGCAAAGCGGGCAAGCATTAAGGATGCAATACTTGAAGCAACATCCCATTGTGTTAGGGAGAAAAGCAAGAGCAAAAGATGGAGGAAACCACTTTGGTTCTCAAAAACAGTAGCAGAAAAGGTCAGAGCCAAAAGGTTGGCCTTCAGGAAATATAAGGGAACACAGTGGGATGAAGATAGGGAGGCATACCAAACTTCCCTAAGAGAAGGCAGTAAGGCAGGCAAAGGCCCACACTGAGGAAACACTAGCACAAACAGTAAAAGAAGGGGAAAAGATTTTCTTTAGATACATTAACGAACGGAGAAAGTCCCGAGGGCGTATTGTTAAGATTAAAGGGGATAACGGAGAGTGTGTGGAGGAGGACCAAGGAAAAGCATCTATCCTAAATAGATACTTCTGCTCAGTATTTACTGAGGAGAAGGTAGGGCAGGGCCCACAGCTCAGCACCATGGACACAGGGGGGAGGGAAGTTTTCGCAAGTCCCTTCACAAAAGAAAGGATCCTACAAGAACTTGCTAAGCTCAGGGTGGACAAGGCAATAGGACCTGATGGCATACATCCCAGGGTACTAAAGGAGCTAAGGGTGGAACTAGCAGAGCCATTAGCATAACTGTTTAGTGAGTCTCTGAGCACAGGAGAGGTCCCAGAAGACTGGAGAAGGGCTCATGTGATCCCGCTCCGCAAGAGTGGCAGCAGGGAGGAGGCAGAGAACTGCAGACCAGTTAGTCTTACCTCAGTAGTGGGCAAGATTATGGAGGCACTCCTTAAGGAAAGGATAGTGCAACACCTGAAATCCATAGGAACACAGGATCCAAGACAGCATGGGTTTAAAACAGAAGGTCCTGTCAAACCAATCTCATAGATTTCTTTGACTGGGTAACCAGACTGGTGGACCAAGGGGGTGCAGTTGATGTCACCTACCTTGACTTCAACAAAGCTTTCAATACTGTTCCACATAGAAGATTGATTAATAAGCTGGATAGGCTCAGGGTGGGTCAGAAGTTGGTCAACTGAGTGGCAAACAGATTGGCGGGCAGAAAACAGAGAGTGGTGGTAAACGGTATACAGTTAGAAGAGATGCAGGTCACAAGTGGAGTACCTCAAGGATCAGTCCTGGGGCCAGTCCTATTCAATATCTTCATCAGTGACATTGCAGATGGACTGGAGGGTAAGGTTTGCCTGTCTGCAGATGGCACCAAGATCTGCAACAGGTTAGATGATCCAGATGGGGTGGGCAGAATAAGAAAAGATCTGAAAAAAACTGGCAAAATGGTCTGAAGAGTGGCAACTGGGGTTTAACGCAAAGAAGTGCAAGATCATGCACATAGGGAAGAGAAACCCTGAAGCCACCTATAGGTTTGGAGGGGAGTTGCTGACAATCGCAAGGGAAGAAAGAGACTTGGGCGTCATCATGACAGATAACCTGAAATCATCCAGGCAGACCACTAAAGCAGTAGGTAAGGCTAGAGGGATGTTGGGGTGTATTCGTAGGGGTATAACAAGTCGTAAGAGGGAGGTAATAGTTCCTCTTTACAAGACACTTGTTAGGCCCCATCTGGAGTACTGCGTGCAGTACTGGAGGCTGCACCTGCACAGGGATATTAACAAAATGGAGGCAGTCCAGAGAAGGGTAACCAAAATGGTGCAGGGACTGCATCAGAAAACATGTGAGGACAGATTAACGGAACTCAATGTGTATACCCTAGAGCAAAGGAAGGAAAGAGGTGATATGATCCAAGCATTCAAACATCATAAGGGCATTAACAAGGTGAAAGAGTCTAACATGATTCAATATAAGAAAAATAGCAGGACAAGAGGACACAGCATGAGATTAGAGGGGGCTGATTAAGGGGTAATGAGGAAGTTCTTTTACAGAAAGGGTGGTGGATGCATGGAATGGCCTACCTCAGGAAGTGGTTGGATATGAATAGAGTGCAGGGCTTCAAACAGGAATGGGATAGGCATAAGGGAGCAATACAGATGAGTATGAATAGATAGGCCATTGACAGAACAAAGGCCAATGGCACATTCATAAGGTAGAAAAAGAAATGGGCAGACTGGATGGGCCTTGCGGTCCTTATCTGCCATCAACTTCTATGTTTCTATGTAGAGGTATGGCATGGAGTTCCTGGTCTGGTGTGTGACTTATGGGGCGAAAAGAAAAAATTACTCACCTTAGTAATGTTGTTTCTTCTAATGGAGTCTTGTTATATTATGACATATGCAGTGAGTCCCAACCTTCGAACTGCTCCAGAGGTGAAAGAGTTAACTTTCCATGCCAGGCATGGAACGCTGAGCTCGAGCTCAGTTGAAACTCTTTCTGTTGTTCTTCAAACTCAAACCGTCAGATCTTTACGAGCTAAACTCACTGAGGTCCTGTGTGGAAGCTGTAAACCTACACTAGCCAACTGGCTACTAAACATAAGAACACATTTTTTGGTCCCAAAACAAAGACTCAAGTCAGGAGACCCAAAAAATGAAAAACACAACACCCAGTCACCCCCAGAAAGGAGGGGTGAAAACAACAAGGTGGGCACCTACTAAGTGCCAACACTGCACTGCCCACCCACATCCCAAAAACAGAGGTTCTGAGAGGGGCAGGCAGGGGAGGTCATAATATAGCAAGACTCCATTAGAAGAAACAACATTACTAAGGTGAGTAATTTTTTCTTCAAACAACATGAAGTCTTGCTATATTATGACATATGCAGACTACAAAGCAGTACCTCCATGGAGGAGGGACAGAACCTACTTAGGAAATAGGCTGTGAAGCACAGCTGTGCCAAACCGAGCATCACTCCTAGCCTGGATGTCCAGGAGTAATGCTTAGTAAAAGTGTGAACTGTTTTCCAGGTAGCTGCTTGACATATCTCTAGAATAGGGATGTCCCTGGCAGCAGCAAGGGAAGCGGCTGTACCTCTGGTAGAGTGAGCCCTCAGGCCTGAGGGAGGAACCTTACCCAGTTTTTCATAACAAAATTGGATACAAGAGACAATCCACCTGGCAATGGATCTTTTAGTGGCAGGTTTCCCTTTACCAACCTCACCATAAGTGAGGAACAGTTGGAGGGAGTCAAACCTGTGACCCTCGGTAAGCTCTATGTATTAACTAGGGGCTCTCTTCACATCTAAGCTGTGCAGTCTCCTCTCGCCAGAGGAGGGATGGTCAGTGAAGTACACTGGAAGAGATATAGATTGATTAAGGTGGAAATCTGAAACCACCTTAGGCAAGAACTTCCTGTTAGTCCTGAGGACCACCTTATCTCTATGAAAGGAGATAAAATCAGGCTCCACTGACAAAGCTTGTAACTCACTTATGTGTCTGGCAGAAGTGATGGCTACCAGAAACACAGTCTTCCAAGTCAAGTACTTAAGCTCTGCTGAAGACAAGGGCTCAAAGGGGGGTTGCATAAGCTGAACAATGCAAACATTAAGATCCCAGGCAGGGGCAGGGTCCCTGAATGGTGTGAAGCAATCCCTTGAAAAACATGGAGAATACAGGATGAGCTGAAAGAGAAGAGGGTTTACCTGCTGAAATAAAAGCAGACACAGCTGCCAGATGCACTTTTAGGATAGCTGGTCTCAGCCCCAAGGTATTTAAGTGGACCATATAATCCAGGACTGTGGGTAAATCAGCAGATTCTGGGGAAATATGCTTCCCAGAGCACCATATGGAAAACCTCTTCCATTTGGAATTATAAGTAGCTCTGGTGGAAGGTTTCCTAGAAGCCTTCAGGATATCCATTACACCTTGGGAGAGGTGTAGATCAGCAAATTCTAACTCTTCAAGAGCCAGGCCTTGAGATTGAGAGATTTGAGGTTCGGGTACCAAACCCTCCCCTGAGCACAGGTTAACAGGTTGTGATTCCTGGGAAGACAGAGAGGAAGATGGACTGCTAAGGACAGTAGGAGTGGGTACCAAGGCTGTCTGGCCCAGTCTGGAGCAATCAGGATCATCTTGTAGGGTTGAGATCTGATTTTGACTAGCGCTTTGAACAGGAGAGGGAAGGGGGGAAAAGCATAGAGAAACTTCCCTTCCCAATTGAGAACTAAGGCATCCAGAGGGACTGAGCCCAACACTGGGGGCCCTGCAGCAAAAAAGGGGAAGTTGGTGATTGTCTGGGGCTGCAAAAAGATCTATCTGCGGGGTGCCCCATCTGGCAAATACCTCCTCCAAGACCAGGGGGTCCAGTGACCATTGGTGATGGCCCTGGGAAATCCTGCTGAGAGCATCTGCCAGGACATTGTCCTTGCCTGGAAGGTGAACTGCCATAAGGGAGGTGTTCAAGGAGTAAGCCAGAGACCACAACTTCATTGCTTTGGTGTACAAGGCCGAAGACTGCGTGCCCCCTTGCTTGTTGATGTACCACATTGTGGTGGTGTTGTCTGTTCTGACCTGTATAACTTTGTTCTGAACAGATTTGGAAAAAGCTTGAAGTGCTAGAAAAACTGCTCTGAGTTCCAACAGATTGATGTGGAGCAGAGATTCCTGAGGGGACCACAATCCCTTGGTAGTGAGGTCGCCCATGTGAGCTCCCCACCCCAAGAGGGATGCATCTGTAGTAACGATTAAGGAGTGAGACTGAGGGACAAAAGGACCCCCTTGTCTCAGATTGCTCTGATCCTGCCACCACTGTAGGGCCTGGATCAGGGTTCGAGTCACTGGGATCAATTTGGTTAGAGGGTCTTTCCTTTGAGACCAAAAGGCTCTCAAATGGAACTGGATGTCCCTCATCTGAAATCTTGCTCCCTGCACCACTGCTGTAGAAGCAGCCATGTGTCCCAGGAGCTGTAGAAAATGCCTTGCTGGTCGAGAGACCTTCAGGGTGAATGAGGAGGCCAGAGAGACCAGGGTCCTTGCCCTGTCCAAAGGAAGGAAGGCTCTGGCCTTCTCTGTGTTCAGCTCTGCGCCTATGAAGGTGAGGAGCTGGACAGGCTTTAGAACTGACTTTGAAAGATTCAGAAGGAAACCTAGAGAGGTGAGCAGTTGCTGAGTTATCTGTTGTTGTAACTTGACTTGGTCTGGAGACTGGCCTACTATGAGCCAGTTGTCCAGGTAAGGGAAGATGGCAATTTTTTGCCTTCTTAGGCAAGCAACTGCTACTGCCAGGCATTTTGTGAATACCCTTGGAGCAGAGGTGAGGCCAAAGGGCATTGCTCTGAACTGGTAATGGCCTGAGGGCAGCTCGAACCTGAGGTACTTTTGATGGGAGCTTCTGATGAGACTATGGAAGTAGGCATCCTTGAGGTCCAGGGACGCTAGCCAGTCCTCTGGCCTTAGAGAGGGTAGAATAATTCCCAGAGTCACCATTTTGAATTTTGGTTTTAAAAGGTGCTTGTTTAAATATCTGAGATCCATGATGGGCCGTCATTCTCCTGTCTTTTTTGGGGTAAGGAAGTACCTGGAGTACAACCCTTTGCCCTGGTGTAGGGGTGGAACCCTTTCCACAGCTCTGAGAGCCAGGAGGGAAGAGACCTCTGCCTCTAGGGCAAGTGCCTCTGGTGGATTTGCAGGTGGAAAGGATCTGGTTCTCATCTTTGGAAACTTTTTGAAGCTGAGAACCAGTCCCTGGCTTACTACTTCCAGGACCCACTTGTCTGATGTCAGAGACTCCCAGTCCTGGACAAAGTAAGCCAGCCTGCCCCCTTACAGGTAGCTGAGAATCGGCCCTGGCAACCCCATCAGGGTGCCTGCTTAGCAGGGACTTTGGGCTGAGGGGTGGAAGCAGGCCTGCTTGTACCCCGTCTGCCTCTCTAAAGAACCCCCTCTGGGCATAAGCAGAAGAGGAGGCCTGGGCTTGGTAAAAAGGCCTATGAAAAGGTCTGCCCCTGCCCCTGGGAAGCTGCCTTTGAGGAGTGGCCTGCCTTTCCTTGGCCTGTGCACTCCTACAGGTGGTCCTATACTCATCCATTTTCTTCATGTAATTCTCTGTCTGCTCCCCAAACAGAGAATTACCCACAACAGGAAAATACATGGCCTTAGTCTGGGTATCCTGTGACAGGCTAGTACATCTGAGCCAAGCCATTCTGTGAAGTGCCACAGATGTAGCCATGACTCTTGATGACACATCATTTGAGTCCACTGCAGCATGGAATTGCACCTTGGATGCCTCAATACCATCAGCAGCCACCTTCTCCAGCTCCTTGGCAAGCTGGCCAGGGACCTGTTTTGCTAGAGCCATAACAGTATCCCATCTGGATTTCTGATATCTAGCAACATAAGCCACATAATTTGTCTGTCTGAGTCCCAAGGATGCTGTCATGTACTGTTTCTTTGCCATGGCATCAATCCTCCTGGAGTCCTTGTCCGGGGGGTGTGAAGCCAAGGGAATATTTGCCTTGTCACAGGCTGCAGCCTGCACTACCCCAACACGGCTGCATTGTTGTGTAAGGAACTCCGTATTAGAGCCTGACAATGTGTACCTCTTGTCCATTCTCTTATCCACAGGAGGTATAGTGTGAGGAGTTTTTAGAATTTTAAAAGTCTGTTTCCCAAAAGATTTATGCAAAGGAATAGACAGTCTCCTAGACTCTGGGATATCCATCATTTCCACATAGTCAGGCTCCTCTTGATCATCCACAGCTTCCTCCATAGGGAGCTGGAGGTTTCAGCCACTTTCTTATAAAACATAAAATGAGAAGGGGACTCAGAAAGCCTAGGAGGAGACACTCCTGAAGGTCTGTCTGGGAGATGTCGGGTCAATGGGCACATCCAGACTTTCAAATCCACATTCACTCTCCTCATACTCCTCTTCCCCCTCCTCCGGTTCATAATACTCCTCTAAATCATACTCTTGAACCGGTGGAACCGGCCAAACCGGGCGCTTACCTGATGGTGCCGGTTCGGTCGGAACCAGGGAAAGCGACTGGACAATTTTAATCGCTTTGGCTATTTCTTCAGCGGTTGGAGAGGAAAGGTTTGGCTCCACACCAGCTGATTTCCTAGTCCTTTTTGCTGGAACCGACTCCTCAGAGTTAGATCTCCTTTTGCCCGAGGAAGTCTCGCCCTGGTCAGAGGGCACTCCCTCCAGTTCGGTTGGAACCGAACCGGGCTGGCCATCCGGTTCAGCGGACTTTTTGGCCTCCCTTTCCCTGAGCCTACCAACTCTCTTTTCCAGGGTAGCTGCAGGAACATTTTTACAAATCTGGCAGTCTGCATTGAGGTGGTCAAACCCCAGACAGTAAACACAGGTGGTGTGGGGGTCAGCCTTGGCAAAGGCTTCCCCACAGACACTGCAGTGTTGAAACCTAGTGGGCCCGGTTTTTCTTTTGGGTTTCTCAGACATAGCGCCAGTCCTAACCAAACTTACCCGTTTATGGCAATGTGCCAGGTAAGACCGTCTTATCGGTTCCCAACCGTGTCACGGGTCGTGGAAAAAACCGTAATAAATTCCGTTTTTTTAGAACAGATAAGAACCGGTAACCACACTCTAAATGACAGATTAATATATTTTGAACAACCTGATCGGTTCAAACCGAACCGATAAACCGTTTACAAGTTCCACACAGAATAGAAATTAATGTAAAACCTATCTAGTACTCACAAATACCACAGACAGAGTCTGAACCGACCGGTTGCGGTTTAAATTCGGTCGAAAACCGAGAAAAACAATACTTTAACCGATAAAATGAACCGAGCAGAAGGAGACATCTCCGGAGCGACTGTTCATTGAGGCGGAGTAAAGAATCTGATGGTTTGAGTTTGAAGAACAACAGACAGAGTTTCAACCGAGCTCGAGCTCAGCGTTCCATGCCTGGCATGGAAAGTTAATTCTTTCACCTCCGGAGCAGTTCGAAGGTTGGGACTCACTGCATATGTCATAATATAGCAAGACTTCATGTTGTTTGAAACAGAGTCTAAGGGTAAAGGTGAGAGGCACAAGTATTGAAGATGGCATAAAGGTAGGGTACCATTTTCCCTGCCTTATTTGAAGTGCATTGGTCTCAATGTTAGCGCGTGAGGGTACCCCTTCTCCACTGCCCCGGACCATCTGCAAAGGAAGTTTATGCACCTAGACGGGGGCATGTGGGGGGGGGAAGGGGTTGCATTTATTTATTTATTTATTTCTTAGGTAACCGGGTAGGTGTGCTGATCCAAAAGACTGTTTTCAGGGACGACCCGGGTCACAAAGTGGCTACAACACAGAAAACAACAGTACTTATGTGGCATAGTAATACACTCCCTGAATATGAGGTGGTGCGAAAAACAACAGTACATACAGGGCATAGTAATACACACCCCAAACATGAGGTGGTGCAGAAAACAACAGTACATATGGGGCATAGTAATACACACCCCAAACATGAGGTGGTATGGAAAAAAACAGTACATACAGGGCATAGTAATACACACCCCAAACATGAGGTGGTATGGAAAACAACAGTTCATACAGGGCAAAGTAATACACACTCCGAACATGAGGTGGTGCGGAAAAAAAACAGTACATACAAGGCATAGTAATACATGTAACCCCTAGGTGGTGCTATCCCAAGGGCTACTACCCCTGCCTGCGTGGCCAGTTGCAGGTTAAGGGGCCTGGGTACTGAAACAGGTGCCTCCACCTGGAGGTCAGGGTAGTTAGTGGTCAAGCTAACCTGGGCACAGCCCTCCGGGACACTGTAACCCCCCCTCTTTCCCTTCTAGTGGCCTGAGCAATAATCACTTTTACAATGACCCTTATTCACCATGCAATTACCCACACTGGTTGCACTTACCACCAGGGCTGGTTCCTCTAGCTCAACCCTGAAGACCCCCTGTAAAACAAGGTTATGCACAGTAAATATCAACAGTACAGTACTGTTGGCACAAACTGGAACTACAGTCAGGCTAAATGCAAAAAGAGTTAGATCTGATTTATTCAGGGGACTTGAACAAGGGAGGGGCGTAATCAGGATGATTTGCTTAAAGGCTATATCAATCAAATAGTTATGCATGCACTTCAGAGTCCCTACACAGTCACGCACTCTGGGTACCCAGGTGGGGAAGAGGTGGACTAGCCAGGAACATTGCCCGGGGTAGGCCAGCATCGCAGCTGGTTGGGACCCTGTGATGAAAGAAAGCAACATGCACAACACACACTATTTGTAATCTGGAGCCGGAGGGCTCAGTTCATGAAAGAAAGACAACAAGGCAATCAGATGACAACACTTTAGATTTAACTGTTGTTGCAGGGAGCTACCCTGATGGTTACTCATGATACCCAGTACAGGACACATGCAGGACAAAATTGAGACTGCAGGTTGTTGAGCTGGAATGCCAGGAGAAGCAGGGCCCACATGAATCACCGAGGCGTCATTCCTGTTCAAAGTGTTGAGCAGGGGCTGATCCCCAGACAGGTCTCTCATTGATGGCTTTCTCTACGTAGCGGGTATTCTGCCTGGGCCAGTGTGGCAAGGCCCAGGCCAAAGGGAGATGAATACGGATTTATTTATTTATGAGTTTTACCAGGAAGGCATACTGAGCAACATGCTCAATTCCAGATGCGACCTGGGGGTCGAGACCCAATTACAACATGAGAATTACATCAAACAGTTTTTTTGTTTTTGTTTTACAAACGTGGTATACAGAGTAAACAATAAACAAAAGTGCTCCAACATTTTGAGAGTGATTATTGACAGTGGTAGACATACAATTGAGTAAAACGTTGTAAAACCAGTTAGAAATTGCAAAATGAGTGTAGGGTTAGTTTAGTTGAAACAGGAGCAACTGGAGGAGAAATACGCTCGGAGTAGGTGGTTGCAATGGTAGGGGTTAGGAGCGTGTCTTATGGGGGCAGGAAGGGGGGGCGTTCCAGGTTTGAGAAATTCGGTACTTAAAAGCGGCCTGGCCTTTAGTAGTTCACCTGAACGGGACGTGTAGCAGCCTAGGGTCTGTGCTCCTGAGGGAGTACGCCGGTGAAGGTTGTTTGGAGAGGGAGGATGACAGGTAGGGTGGGAGGGAGAGGGACCAGTACTTGGCTGTGAATCTGGCACAGTTTGTAAGTCTATCGTCATGAAGGGACGGCAAGTTTAGAGTGCTGTAAAGGTAGCAGTGGTGTGTAGAGTGTGGGCAATTGAGGATAAAGCAACAGAAAGAGTGGAACAAAGTGTCAAGGCTGGCCAGGGCAGATGCAGGGGCTGTGGTATATACTATGTCTCCGTAATCAAGTGCAGGCAGTATCATTTTTTGGACAATGGCATGCCTTGACTGTGTGGGGAGGCTGTATTTGTTATGGTATAAAGCACCGAGTTTTGGGAGCAGCTTTTTGTGCAGGGATTCGATGCAGGAGGAGAAGTCTAGATGTTGGTCCAGCCAGACCCCTAAGTACCTAAAACTAGTGCAATTCTTGAGAGGAGTCCCATCCAAAGTTTTAAATGGGGTGCTGTGAGATTGACGGGAGAGTCTTTGTTGGGTGCCAAATGTTAGGGACACAGTTTTTTTGGGTTTAGGAATAACTGGTTGGACCTAAACCAGTGCTGGATGGCGTTGAAATCTTCCTGCAGGAGGGTTGCTACGCTCGATATTTTTGGGCCTGAAGCATAAAGAACAGTGTCATCTGCGTACATCTGGATGGATGAGTTTTGGCAGGTTGATGGGAGGTCATTTAGGAAAACGGAAAAGAGTAGGGGACCTAGGACAGATCCTTGTGGGACACCGGCAGAGACTGGTAGGGGGTTAGAGGTGTGTGCGGCAATTTTGACCGTTTGGGTCCTGCCCACTAGATAGTCCTGGAACCAGTTTGTGGCTGGTTTGGAGAGCCCTGTGTCAGTGAGTTTGGATTGGAGTAGGGCGTGGGAGACGGTGTCAAAAGCCTTAGCTAGGTCAATAAAGATGATTGTGGTGATGTGCCCTTTGTCCATACTCGAGAGAATGTCGCCAGTGACACGTAGCAGGGAGGTGATGGCGGAGTGGGATTTACGGAAGCCCGATTGCAAAGGAGTAAAGAAAGAAGAAGCTTCCAGGAATGGAGTGAGTTGGGACCGGACCAGATGTTCCTGTAATTTGGCCAGGATAGGGAGTAGGGAGATGGGTCTGTAGTTACCCGGGGAGGAAGCATCACCTCTTTTTGGCAGCAGGATAATGGTGGCCTCCTTCCAGGCTGTAGGGAGTTTGCCCAAGTCAAAGGAGAGGTTTAAAAGGGCTGCTATAGGAGTGGCGATGGCTGGGACGGATTGAAAGAGCATCTTTGCATCCATGGACGTTGGGCATTTGCCTTTGTTTGGGTTCGGGGCCCGTAAGATCGGAGGATTTCTTCATGGGTTACTGGGCAGAATGAGAACAGGAGGAGGTAGGTTTTGGGGGACATGGGTGGGGGGGTCGAGGGGAGTGGAGGCGGAGGAGGACAGGAGAGTTTCTGCAGCTGGAGAAATGGGTGTTAAAAGCTTCAGCTCGCCATTGGGATCTGAGATGAGGGAGCCCTGAACAGATAGTGTAGGGGGTGGGGGATTTGTGGGGGTGGAGGTCAAGGATTTAAGTGATTTCCAAAAAGCCGTTGGGTGAATTATGTTTTTGCTAAAAGCTGAGAGGAAATAGTTTTTCTTGGCTAGTCGGATGCTGTTAGTGCAAGTATTCAGTAGGGATCTATAGGTAATGAGAGACTCCTGTGAGCCCAACTTTTTGTAGGCTTTCCAGGCGTGGTCCCTGGTGTGGCATAGTTTGATTAAGTATGCCGTAATCCAAAGGAGGTGTGCGCCTCTGACTCTTTTCGTGCATAGGGGGGCATGTTTGTTCCAAACTTTTAGGAAGCTGGTTTTGAAGCCCTTGAAAGTTGAGTCAATGGAGGAAGCTCCAGGGATAAAGGACCAATTTACTCGTCCTAGGTCTAGCAGGAGGGATGCTAAGTTGAGGGAGTTATAGGACCTGGTAAGTAGTGCTTTGGGGGAGGAGCGGTGGGGCCGTGCACCTTCCTGATCAGGTAAATCATGTGATGATCACTTATGGAGTCGGGTAGTAGGCCTGCGTTTATAATCCTGTGGGGGTGGGAGGTGAGAGCCCAGTCCAGTAATTAGTGATTTTGGGATTTGAGGTTTAGTCTGGTGGGATCGGCAATGAGCTGGGTGAGGTTAAGGGCCTTAATTTTGGACTTTAGGTGGGCTTTGTCAGGCCCTAGCCAGTTTGTGTTATAATCACCTGTGGCGTGGAGCTCTCCCCCGCAGTCAGGGACTGTAAGGAGTTCAGGTGGGAGAAGATGTCCTTGGGGGATGTGCAGGGAGGGCAGTATGAGCCTGCCACATATATGGGGGTGGAGCATGGGAGTGAAAGTTTTATGAGTGTGGCGTCTAAGTTTCCTGGGAGTGAAGGGATGTCCACTTTTGAAAACTGTCAATTATTGTCAATATACATAGCTGAGCCTCCGCCTCTCTTTTTGCCAGGCCGGTCATGTCTAATTATTGTGTACCCAGGTATGGATACTTCGGCATCAGTGTGTTGAGGTTTCAGCCAGGTTTCAGATATGACAAGAATGTCAGGGTGCTGTGTGAGCGCTATTGGTTGCAGCAGCAAGAGTTTATCTAGCAAGCTACAAGTGTTTAGGTGTAGGATTCGGAGGCCTTTGGGGTAGGAGAAAGGGGAATGGGAATTAGAATTTGAGAGGGTAGGGACAGGGTTTGCCTCAATGTCCCAAGTCAGGAGCAAAAGTAGGCAGGAGATATGTATTAACTTTGACCGCAGAGGGTTAGGGCGGGTGTTTGTAGCATGAGAGGAAAGGGAAGAAGAAGAGTAGTGGCGAGCTGGGGTGTGTAAAGCCACAAGACCCAGATGAAAGGAGGGAGGTAGGATGGAGGCACTAATGTGACCGAAGTAGCTGGGAGACAGCTTATGAGCAGGCGAGTTTGAGTGGAAAGTGTAGTAGGGGTGGGGAGATTGCCTTGGGGATAGTGACGGGGGTGGTTCGTGTCTTGGGAGGGCGGTAGGGGGCAAAGAGGATAGAGAGGCCAGGGAGAGGAGAATAAGAGCTGTGGGCAGTAGCATTTTGTGCTGGAAGTTATACTTAAGAAACTGAGAATTTGTTTTGGTGCCCTCTGGTGGCAGCAGCTGATAAGTTGCAAATGGGAAAATTGGCTGATAGGTTTTCGAAGTCATGTGACCTCAGCCTATAAAAGGAGGAGCTCACCAAGGGCGGTGGTGGGGAGCCGGCGCGCAGCGCCGTCGGGGTAGAAGCACATGGGCAGTTTGAGAGAGCAGGCTTGATTGATTGCAGCAGCTTGAAATTCAAAAATGGTGCCAGCACCAAATTCTCCTGTATCACACTGCGTACCTGGATAGCGTCTGTTGGGGGGGTTCCGGACACGCTTCAGCAGGGGCGGGCTGGCTTTCCAAAGGCCCTCGTGACCCTAGAATCCCGAATCTGCAGGGAAATGAAGATTATTTATATGTTTTTTTGTGGGAGGAGTAAGTATAGCGCAAGGTATGTAGCCTAACAATTGGTTAATTAGGAAAAACTGAGGAGTTTGAAAAATTGACTGCGTGGACCTGGTATAGGGGCTGTGGACAATGGAAATGGTGAGGGAGAGACCCTCCATGAATGCTTGAAACAGAGCAGGGAAATCTAAATAATTCCCAGTGAGCGAGTGAGGCAAACCTCCCTTCGGTTGGTGTAACTATGTTGTGGGGAATTGCTGTTTGCAGAGAGAGAGTCACCGGTCCCGTTTCCCTTAAGGGGAGTCTGGCTGTAGCCTGGTAACGTGCCGCTGGGCTACTCTGAGCTACACTGAGCCGGCAGGCTCAATGCAAATGTAGGGAAAGTGGCTGCGGTAACGCAGGGGCAGAGTATGAGCCAGCAGGCTCTGGAGGTACAAAGCTTAGGCAGTGCAGCTTCCAGACACAGGGGAGAGCAGGAAATAAATTTAGTACCCCCCCCCCGTTTTGGGTTCCAACTGGGAGAGAACTACAGAAGGGCTTAATGCGACTAGGAGTGAGAACAGGTTAATGCAACATTTGGCAGGATTCTTTTATACTGAATTCATTTAGATGTTAATAAAGTACTACACAAATAGGCAGTAGTGAATCAGTCACTAGTACAGTGGAAAATTGAGTCTTAAACGAGGGCAAACACAACTCTTAAGGCAACCAAAATAGTTTCAGATTCAGTCCGTTGGAGCTGGATGCAGTCTCCAGCAAGCAGAACACAGTTAAACTCACAGTGGGGAACCAAATCGCAGCCCACTAACAGCACACAGCACATTTTCATGTCAGAAATTCTACTGTACCAGCCAGATTGCTGTCCAGTTGCAATTACAGGGTCTCTGCACAAGCCGGGAGTTCAAAGGTGGCTGGAAATCCTGATAGGCCGATCGCATTCAGCAAATCTTCGGTCTTCTTCAGGTTAAAGCCTGGTCACAGTTCTGTGGCTTATCTCACTCTCACAATTCAGATTCAGTCTGAATAAGCTCTATTTTCCCTCTCAGGGACAGCAGGCAGGCAGGCAGGCCAAAACTCAGCCCTTTCACAGTTCTCCAGCGTGCATTACACAGGGACTGTTGCTTGAATCACTCAAGCTATTACCACTTTCACTTCCCAGTTCAGACTGACTCTAGCTGCAAGCAGTATGGGACTTTCCCCAGGATTCAGAAGGTTCGGTTCCCTTACCAAATGTGACACAATGGCAATGCCATGGCACCACAATGGCAACACAGTGGTGAGCTACAAAATGTGCAATGGTACTACCCAGTAGTACCATGGTTGTACTATGGCAGTTTACTTTTTGATTATTTTTGGTGCAGTAGTAGGACAGTGGTACAATGGTATCACAATGGAATTGAACAAACCACTGTGATACCATGAAAACCTTAAGGGTAGTACAGTGGTAATCACTGTGATATTGCAATGGTAAACAAATGGTATTACAGTGGTATTCTGAAGAACTTTTTGTAAGGGTTGGCTGATCTATCTGTCAGTCAGTTCAGGAGCTCCCCCTCCAGGTCTGTATTGGCGCCAAAATGCAAAAGCTACTATTCCTACAGAATTTTGCTCCCACAAGACCCCTGGGGACAGGCTCCATTTTAGAGTCCCCATAGGTACTGATTGGTGCCGACTGGCAGTCCAAAACCAAAATGGTGGTGCAATACATAAGATCCATGCTGCAAAGAAGGCAGGTTAGACAAACTACGATATCATTACTATTCTAATGGATAATCAGCAATAAGTACAGCTTCTAACAGAGCTCCTTCTGCACTAACAGCGATGGCAGAATGCAGCAATTATCTCGTGGCAGGACTCGAGCATAGAAACACTCAGCCCCCTCCCAGATTAATTATGGCTGCAAGCTAGGCAGCTCTTAAAGAGACAGTACACAGAGGCTTTACAGGCACTCTCTGGCAATACATTTGAACTGCTAAAACGCAGGACACCAGCCTGGTAGTGAGCATCTAAGCCAGCTCAAGGAAGACTTTTCAGGAACCCCCATTTGTAGGGGGGTTACATACACACCCTGAACATGAGGTGGTGTGGAAAATAAGAAATGTACAGTAGATAAGATGGATTATACAAAGCAGTAGAGCTAGGCTAGGGACAAATGTGACAAACACATGTTAATAGCATATAATATGATGAATCCATTACTATACAGGAGCCAGCAACAATAGCTGTGCAGGTTCAGATAGTCAGACATCTTCATCAGTTCTTAGGGATCCAAACGCTCAAAGAGGTTTGAGGGTTTAAGAGAAAGACAGCAGTAAGAGAGGAGTGGCTGGAAGGCAGAGGCAATAAGTGATGCCTAGGCATTGTAGAACATGGGTGCTATGAGTCCCTAATGTTATTGTTGAGTGCAGAGACAGTTAGCAGCAGTCAGGAGCCAGGCTTTCAGATTCTGTTTGAAAGCCAGGTGGGCGGGGGACGAGCGAACGGACGGTGGGAGCTTGTTCCATAGGGAGGGTGCTGAGATGGAGAAAGCTCTAATTTCCATGACAGAGGAGACGTGGAGCACTTCCAGTGGGGGGGACTGAGGATACCCTAAGAGTCCTTGAAGCCACTCTATCTGTCAGGAGTAGTGAGTAGGGGACAGGTGTTGTTTTCTAAGGGTGTTGTCCATTAGGCAGCCCATACCATAATCGAAGTGACCTTGTAGAGGGAGCCACCCTAGGAACTGGTAGTGTGTGCAGTAGTGGGTACGGTGGGGAGCTTGAAGGATGAATTGACAGATAGAGTTGTATGTTGTGTTTAGCCATGAGTGCAAGGAAGAGAATACAAGGAAGTAGACAGGGGAGCAGTAGTTAAGGAGGGGCAGTAGGTTACCACGTGCGATGGCAAGGCGAGCTTCAACAGACAGAAGATGTTTGAGTCGGTATGCAGCACCTAATTTTTGGTGAATTCTCCGCATGGTGTTGTTGACATGCTCAGAGAAAGAGAGGGAGGGGTCAAGGGTAACACCTAAGCATTTGAAGGACCGAACATTTCAAGAGGGGGGCTGCTGGCGTGAGTACTAGGAAGGAGGAGTTAGATTTGAGACTTCCACGGCCCAAACCAGGAGGGTGTTAAAGGCTTTTACACCTAAAGAAGAAAATTTTACTGCTTTTTTTTCAAAACAACATCCAGTGAAAAAACAGGTTCCTGCCTAGAGAAAGAGGTACTCAACATGCTAGCCCAGCACAAACACCAAAACTGTGAGCCTGCAGATTGGGGAGAGACTGTTTTATGCTGCTGTTCCTCAGAGCAAATTGAGACGGCAATCAGTATGGGGAATTGCCGGCCAGTGCTACACCCAGGCACTGGCTATTGTCCCACACTGAGGACTGGATACCAGGATGTGGTGTTTCGGACAGATGGCCCCTGGGTTCCCAAACTGGTCTGCCCAGTAAGAGAAGGAGAGAGAGAGAGAGAGAGAGAGAGAGAGAGAAAGAAGAAGAGATCAGTTGACTGCTGAAGTAGACGGGCCCTGATCCCATGGAAAGGAAACCTGAGACTTGCAACACTGCCCAGATCAGAGAGACAAACCACCCACCCAACCAACCAACATAGAGATCTGCACAAGCAGAAAGAGGTAGAGGAGTCCAGAGCCATGAGGAAAATCTGGTAACATCAGAACCATTAATACTTTACGAGCAGTAAGGCCTAGAGGTTAGAGTAACAAGCTGTGAATGGGCTTAGTACATCCAGTAGACTGGGGCTGGAGTCCCACAACCTCCACTGCATACTATGTGACCCTAAACAAGTCACTTAACCTCCCCAGTGCTCCCGGTTCACCCCAGAAAACAGGTCTTGAGCCTAGTGGGCCTCACCTGGATACCAAGACAATAGTAGAAAAAAATAAACTTTCAAGGCTTGCCCTACAACTGGGATTATAAAATACTTTGGAAACCAGTTCATCTCATTTGGTCATTGGGTCAAGAGTCACAAATATGATACAACTGTAGACTGGTCAATCTAACATCAGTGGTAGGGAAGTTATGGAAACACTACTGAAAGAAAGGCTAGTGTAGTATCTTCAATCTAGCAGGTTGCAAGACCTGAGGCAGCATGGATTCATGTGGGGGCATGGGGCATGTCCGATGAATCTGATTGAATTTTTCGACTGGGTGACCAAGGAACTAGAGCAGTAGGAGGCAGTGGACATGGCTCCTTAGAGTTCAGCAAGACCTTCAACACGGTGCCACATAAGAAGTTTATAAGAAATCTGGGCAGTTTTGGGGGTGGGACCCAAAGTGGTATACTGGGTACAGAATTGGTTGATGGATAGGCGATGGAGGGTGGTGGTAAATGGCACTGACTCTGGGGAGGGGAGAGTGACCAACAGGTACCTCAGGGCTCAGTACTGGGACCAGTCTTCTTCAATGTCTTCATAAATGACATTGCAGAAGAGCTAGAAGGGAAAGTGTACCTCTTTGCAGGTGACACCAAAATCTGCAATAGAGTAGATATTCCGGAGGGGGAGGAGAGAATGAGTGGTGTCCTGAGAAAACTTGAGGAGTGATCAAAGGTTTGGAAGCTAGGTTTCAGTGTGAAAAGTATGAAATAATGGGTCTAGGGCACAGAAGCCCGGGGGCAGTGTATAAAATGGGGGGGAGAGATACTGATGTTCACAAAGCAGAAAACAAGACCTTGGGGTTATCATATCTGATAACCTGAAGGTACTGGAGCTGTACGACAAGGCAGTAAGCAGGTCCAGCGGGATGCTGGGGTGCATAGGGAGGGTCTCACCAGCAGAAGGAGGGAGGTGGTGTTTTCTTTGTATATATCATTGGTGAAACCCCAAGTACTGTGTCCAGTTCTGGAGACCACATCTCAGGGGGGACATAGACAGGGTAGAGGCTGCTTAGAGAAGAGCAATCAAAATGGTGCAGGGGCCCTATGAGGAGAGACTGAGGAATCTCAATATTTACATCCTGGAAGAGAGGAGGAAGGAGGGACATGACAGAGACCTATAAGTACTTCATGGGGTGAACAAGGTGCAGGAGGGGAGTATTTATCAGAAGAGAAATGCACCAGGACAAGAGTGCATTTTATTTATTCGGAATTATGCAATGAAGCTGGCGGGGGGAATGTAGGAGGGATATAAGGAAACACTTTTTCAGTGAAAGAGTGGCGGACACCAGGAATAGTCTTCCAGTAGAGGTGGTGGGAGTGAAAATAGTGGAGGGCTTGTTCGAGCATGCATGGGATAGACACAAAGGAATCTTAGTAGGAAAGTATGTGTGTGGAGGGGGAGTAGCCAGAGATCAGGTAGAGTCTGCAGTGACAGTATAGGCAGGAACAAATTAGGCAGACTAGATTGGCCGAGCATCCTTATCTGCCGACAGATTGTATGTTTCTCTGTTTCAAAAGGCCCAAACTGAACGACCAGACGGTAGCATAGAAACAGAATTTGTTGGCAGAAAAATGTAAAACAGGTATCCTGGACTTGCTAATCACATCCCCCTAAACTGAAAGAACTCAAAGAGAAGTTAGAGCTCCAAACCAAGGCAGAAACATAAGGATTAATATATTGGTGACCATATACAACAAGCCTGTACCCACTGAGGGCTTGAGATAACAGCATATGGACCTCAAGATAGGAGCATAAGGGGAGTTGTGTATGGTCACTGTGAAGGGACCTTGACCTGGGTCCCCATCTCCATTTAAATACTAGCAAGAGAACAGGGTGAATTTAAACCCAGCTCTGCAGATTTCTGGCCTGGCCCTTTAAAGGCCATCTGCATTAGCTATGTGCAGGCTGGGAATCCCCTGCGGTGGAACAAGAGGGAGGATAAGGGGCGAGAGACAGAGAGAGAGAGAGAGAGAGAGAGAGAGCAGGGCTGCAGCAAAGTGAAGAGTAGAATCAAGCTAAAAAGGGTTTTGTTTGTATTTACTCTGTCAAAGGAAGCTGCTTTGGACCCTTATTCGGTGCTGAAGTAAAGAAAAATTTTTGTTTCACTGAACTTTTTCCTGGAGTTTTTTTCTGAGGGTTCCTGCAAAAGTCTTGGCGTGGTACAACACTGCTATATGTGGTTGAAGTGGTGGGATCGAACTCCCCCTGGTCTAAATAGGGGTAAGATGGACACGCATGAAGTACTTGATTGGCTGGCAGAACAGAAAGCACAACAGACCCTAATTCAAAGGAACTGAATGGCTCAGCAAGCACAACAGCTGGCACAGAGAGACCAACAGCTGGCGTAGAGAGACCAACAGCTGGTGCAGAGAGACCAACAGCTGGCACAGAGAGACCAACAGCTGGTGCAGAGAGACCAACAGCTGACACAGAGAGACCAACAGTTGATACAGAGAGACCAACAGCTGGTGCAGAGAGACCAACAGCTGCCACAGAGAGACCAACAGCTGGCACAGAGAGACCAACAGTTGATACAGAGAGACCAACAACTGGCACAGAGAGACCAACAGGTGGCACAGAGAGACCAACAGCTGGCACAGAGAGACCAACAGTTGATACAGAGAGACCAACAGCTGGCACAGACAGACCAACAGCTGGTGCAGAGAGACCAACAGCTGGTGCAGAGAGACCAACAGCTGGCACAGACAGACCAACAGCTGGCACAGAGAGATCAACAGCTGGCACAGAGAGACCAACAGCTGGTGCAGAGAGAGAGACCAACAGCTGGCACAGACAGACCAACAGCTGGTGCAGAGAAGTCAACAGCTAGCACAACAGTAAGCTCAGAGACAGCAACAACTGGCACAACAGGTCGAGATACAAAGGGACTGGATGGGCCAGCAAGTGCAATTGCAGGTGTAGAGAGACCAGCAGCAGGCACAGCAGCAGTTACAGAGAGACTAGCAACAGCGGGAGTTTATGAAGCAGGTGCTGTAAGCACAGAAAGAAACTGTGTCCCAGCTCCAGGTCACAGGGAATCCAATCGCTGTAGGACCTCCCCCCATGCAAGAGGTGTGATTGCATGAGGTCTTGTACAACAAGCCTCCAGCCGGCACGGGGTCATAATGTCGCAAGACATGTCGTAGCAATATACTGCGTTGCCAATACAGCCTGATATATTGAAAATGGCATGATTCTTGTTTTTGCAGGGGGCTCCACCCCCAACCCTTCCCAACTAAATTATCTAACTCGGGGGGAGGGGTGCTAGTAAATATCACACAAAGTGCAAAAAAAATAAAATTCCATGCCTCTGGGACCAGGAATCGAAACCTGGTCCTAGACGCACTGCCTGCCTCCCTTGCTGCCGGTGGCTCATCCCATCGAGCCATGGCAGCTGCTCGGCAGATCCCAGTCACACAGGATTCTTATCCTGTACTGGGAAGAAGTGAGAGGAATTGCTACCGTGCACTGGTACTTCCTTCAAGGGATTTTGCAACCTCTCGGCTCTTACCTACTGCGCTGTTCCTACCTTGCAGTCATGTTGTGCGTTGTAGAGCATGTGACATTTTGACCCGGTAGGTCTCCAGCCAAATCTCTGTACCTGCATGGTTGTGTGTACTCTGTGTGTCTGTATTTCAGTGGGAAAGTGTGCTGTACCAAGCAAGAAGGCCATCTCTAGCACTCTCCCCTTTGCTACTAGCTAGGAACTCTGGATGATGATGCCCGCCTACACTTCCAAGACACGTTCCTCAATGTCTAGAATACGCATGCCCCACTGTGTCACTCAAGAGTACGTGGTAACCACCTGCCCTGGATCACCCAAGAACTTATAGCCTGCCAAAATGCCCGCGACAAAGCATGGAGAGCGCATAAATCTTTTCGCTTTCCACAAGACTTCATCACATACCGTATGCTGTGAAACAAGTGTACCAGAGCAACTTGCCTTGCTAAAGCGGAATATTTCAACTCCTCCCTCCAGTCAAACTTAAATAGCCCATCCAAATTCTGGAAGGTAACCCACTCCCTCTTCTCCCCTCTGGCCACAAATCCCACCCTGCTCCTAAAAGTAAACAACTCACTCCTCTCGGATCCATGGGCGGTGGCTGCCGAGTTCAACCCATATTTTTCCTCTTGTGCCTCAACACTCCTCTCTTCCCTGCCCCCCACTGCCCCACCCGACCCTACTACAGGAGCCACAAACTCACTGGGCCTTGCACCTTCTCCTCAAGATATCACGCAAACCAAAGCCCCCAAAGCCCTACTGGCTCCAAACCCACTGTGCTGCAACCTCCGGACGGGTTGGACCCCAAACTCCTCCACCTCTCGCCCCAGCCATAGCAACCCTCTTGTCAATCTCCTAAACCTCCTTTGCCACTGCTGCTGTCCCCCAGACCTGGAAACATGCCGTTGTCATTCCCCTCCCTAAAGGGGGTTCCCCCCTCCTCCACTTCAAACCACTACCCTATCTCTCTCCTCCCAGTCCTTGCAAAACTACAAGAACACCTGGTGCTTGCCCAACTTACCTCCTTTCTCTCTGACTCTAACTTCTTCACGCCGTTCCAGTCTGGATTCAGAAAGGGTCACTCCACTACATCCTCCTTGTTAAGACTCACTGACACCTTCCTCTCTGGAATGGACAAAGGGCAGATCTCCTCAGCAATATTTGTTGACCTTGCTAAAGCATTCGACACTGTCTACCACCCCTTGCTGGTAACAAGCCTCTTGGAAGCAGGCCTCACTACCTCAGCAACTAACTGGTTCAGTGCCTACCTCTCAGGAAGAACACAATCAGTAAGAATTGCAGATGCCACATCCTCCCCCCTTCCCGTGACTACTGGTATCTCCCAAGGATCGGTACTCGAGCCCATTCTGTTCTCCATTTTCCTTAACGACCTGCCACAAATCTGCACAGCTACATCTATACACATGTACGCGGATGACACCATCCTACTCACCTCTGGCTCATCTCTGGAAGAAGTAGCATCCAGTCTCCAGTCTGACTTCAATAAAGTTGAACTCTGGTTCAGTTTGCGCCAGCTCTCTCTCAACACTAAAAAAACTGTCACCATGACCTTCGGCACGAGGCAACGGCTATCCAGACTCCCCTTCCTCTCCTTCTTCCACACCCAGGATGGGACAACTCTGGAAGACGTCGCCTCCTTCCAGTATCTAGGGGTATGACTCGACCATCACCTTATCTTCTCCAACCACATCGATGCAATCATAATAAAACTGTGCCCCAAGCTCAGTGCCCTGTATAGGAACCTCTCTAGCCTCCTTTTTACGGTAAGGCAGGAACTAGTGCAGAAGATGATCCTTCCTTCCTTAGACTACTGTGACATAGTCTACAGCACTGCACCTAAATCCACCTTATCTAAACTAGACCCCCTTTTCAATGTCTTCTGCCATTTTGCTCTCGATGCTCCCCCCTGCTCCCACCACTGCGACCTCTACTGCGTCCTTGCCTTCCCATCCCTCGAAAATCACCCCCTACTACACTGCTCCAAATCCATCTCAAAATTCTGGCTTGGCACCCTCCCTCCTACCTCTCCTCCATACTTTGATGGCCCCACCCCCATACCCTCAGGTCACTTGACATCCGGCTACTACATATCCCCAGATGAAAGACCTCTGCTGGCCAAACAGCCTTCTCACACCACTTTCCGAAACTCTGGAATGATCTCCCTCCTCAAATTCGCCACTCCTCTTCTACCAACTCCCTATCAACCGCACTGGCAAATTACCTCACAGTAAACTGTGCCCGCACTTGATAACTCTAATGACCCCTCCCACCCAATTCCCAACTGCCTGACCAGCGGCACCACCCATGCTTGGAAGCTGGCTTATTTCACCAACCACGGCACTTACTGTTCTACTCTTGTTTTCTCTGTCCTGCCTAGAATCAGCCGCTACATGTTAATCTGCCCTAGCAATCTGCACTCTATGTATGTATGCCTCTGGGATACGCTTTCCCTGCTCCATGTAGCTGACTGTTAACCAACGTGTAGCCGAATGTAACCTTATTCCACTGTATATCTGTTTTATGTTGTTGCTTGATAACCTGCGTGTTATCCTCCCCTTGTAACCCATCCCCTAGGTCGCACCAGGAGACGAGCATCTTTTTGCTCAGTGTGCCTTTCCTGGTGAAACAATTCAATAAATAAATACAAATAAATAAATAAATAAGAATAAAGGAAGCCCTTCCACCCCCTCCCCCCACACACACACACTCTCATTATACTTTGTGCGCAGCAAGGCATTTTGTGAGCATTTTTAGAGCCCCTTAGCAGATATATTCTAACAGTCTGTCCACTACCTAGCAGGGAAAACTTTAACAAAAAATTGCCCAAACTCACTTACAGAGAAACCAGAAATGAGTGTAGCACTACTTCTAGCCTGCCAGTATTTCAGCTGGTCCCTATGCAAGCCTTAGTGAGAAGCTGGCGCCTGTGCAAGCCTTGGTGAGCAGTGGCAAAGGCAGCATGGCAGAGGCACGGTGTCAGGTGGGGAGGACTGGCAGACTGCCCCACGTCTCTAACATCATCGAAACAGGATACAGTCTCTTCCAGTTTAGTGATTTTAATCTTTCATAGTATACTAGATTTTTATTTATTTATTTATTTGGAAAATGTTTGACCAGGAAAGACAACATGAGCTGTAAACAGCTTGTTTCCAGAAGCATCGGTGGTGGTGGGGGAGACAAGAATTGGGAAAACAGGCAAACACATAGCAATAACAGAGCAATACAAGTACAATTACTAAAACAAAACAGTGTAGTACAATTACAGAGCAGAAATAATCCAGACCAACCGGACAGGGTAAACAAACCATATTCGGATATAGCATACATTGCAACAACCCAAGAGCAGGTGATCCAGTAGGTAAAGGTTAGAGGATGGATAACACACTTGAAGTGCTAGCAGTAGTAGGCTGAGCACAGGATTCAAAGTGCTATTGTATACCCAAGGGAGGGCAGTTATAAGGTAAGTGGGAAAGTGGATCGGCGAGGGGTAGAGGGTGGGGATGGAAGAGGGAGGGAGAGGTACAGCCAAGATCTAACCCCTTCTGGATGCTGAGAATCCTGCAAAGGGGACAGGACCAGGCAGAAAGGGAGGGAAGAGAAAAGGATCAGGGAGGTAGAGAAGAGAGGGTAGAGGAATGGGAGGGGAGGAAAGGGATACGGAAGTAGGGAGGTGGGTGGGTGATGGATTTGAAAGTGGGGAGAAAGAGAGGGGGAAAAGAGAGAGAGAGAGAGACAATCTATAACTCTTCAGGATGCAGAGAACCCAGCAAGGGGTCAGGATTAGAAAGTGGGGGGAAAGGAAGAGGGGTAGAAGAGAGGGATCCAAGATCTGTACCCCTTCAGGATGACAGAAAACCCTGCAAGGGGGACCGGGCCAGGCAGAAAAGGAGGAGTGAGAAGGGGGGCAGGGAGGAGGAGTGGAATGTGGCGGGTGACCGGAGGCGAAGAGAAGGATAAGGAATAGGGTGGCTGAAGAAAATAGGGGTAAAACTAGGAATGGAAAAAGGGAGAGCATCAGTGGGGGGCCGGAAGAGGGGGTAGATGTGGGTGTAAACTCTAGGGAAAATAATCAGGAATGAACTGGATATTGGAGTAAATTCCTTTGATACTATTCTCATAAGCTTTTAAGTGTCTGCCTCTCAGAAAAACGAAAGAGTCCCGTTATTGAGATCCTTTCTTCTGCTAACTTAGTACAGTACCAGTAAAATGGCATCAAGTCTGAAGTCAGAAAACTCCGTGGTGGGGGTGGGTGGGGGATGGTTTTGCTGTTACAATGCTTGTACTGCAAGATGTTTGAAATGAGGCAGTATGATAGTACATATTATGCATCCATGTGCAAAATACATTCTAAAATGAAAAACTAATTATAGAAAACAAAGGACTAAAAAGGGAAGTAGGTAGAACAAATGAAATAATCAAAATGGAGGAGTTTATTAAATCATTAGAGATTGAAAAGCAAATTATTATTGAAGAGAGTAGGGGAAGAGAGCAGAATAATACAACACGAGAAAGGACGACAATCGTTTCATAAGCCTAAACAAAACACCACATAGAACAAAAAGAGAGGAAGGGCAGAGGAGAGGAAACGTGTAACACTTCAGATGTTGACTGATGTACTGTACTTGGAACTTAAAGAACTGAAGGAAGTAGGACAGCTGACACATTTGAGTCCCAAGACATCTCTTGTGCAAATACATATGCAGCACTAACTGGGGAATGTATTAATCATTCAGGAGAAGACATAGCTTCAAGTCAGGCCCATTTAAACATAACAAGACAAAATGATGAAACTCAAAAAGAAAATACCTGACAAGCATTTGTCAATGCCGAATGTTGATTGAGTTGGTCCGCTGAGCTCGCTCACTGCTCCTCTGTCACTTGCTCATTCTGTTTCTCCTGGTGCTGCAGGTTGCTCTTTTGTATTGAGCTCCTGCCTGCGTTAGCACCTTTTTCTGCCCACAAAGAAATCCGCAGCTGTCCCGATAGAGCTCTGTTGAGGTGGCTCACTCCACCTCTCTCACTCATTCTGCTTCTCCTGGCGCTGCAGGATGCCCTTTTGTATTGGGCTCCTGCCTCTGTTGGCGGCCTTTTCTGCCCACAAAGAAATCTGCAGCAGTCCCAACACAGGTCCGTTGAGCTTGCTCATTCCACCTCTCTCACTCGCTCATTCCGTTTCTGCCTGCGCTGCAGGCTGGCCTTTTGTACTGGCTTCTGCCTACATTGCCTCCTTTTTCTGCCCACAAAGAAATCCGAAGCAGTCACAATAGTGCTCCGTTGAGCTCGCTCACTCCCCCTTTTCACTCGCTCGTTGTGTTTCTCCCAGCGTTGCAGGCTGCCTTTTTGTACTGGGCTCCTGCCTGTATTGGCACCTTTTTCTGCCCACAAAGAAATCCGCAGCTGTCCTGACAGAGCTCCGTTGAGGTCGCTCACTCCCCATGTCTCACTCGCTCATTCTGTTTCTCCTGGCACTGCAGGCTGCCCTTTTGTACTGGGCTCCTGCCTCTGTTGGCACTTTTTTCCTGCCCACAAAGAAATCTGCAGCAGTCTCAACAGAGCTCCATTGAGCTCGCTCACTCCCCCTCTCGCTCGCTCGTTCTGTTTCTGCCCGTGCTGCAGGCTGCTCTTTTGTACTGGGCTCCTGCCTGCATTGCTGCCTTTTTCTGCCCACAAAGAAATCTGCAGCAGTCACGATAGAGCTTCGTTGAGCTCGCTCACTCCTCCCTCTCCTCACCACTGTCTCTGTTTCCTCCTGCTGCTGCAGGCTGCCCTTTGTACTGGACCCTGCACGCATTGCTGCCTTTTTCTGCCCACAAGAAATCTGCAGCAGTCCCAACAGAGCTCTGTTGAGCTCACCTCCCCCCTCCCTCACTCGCTCATTCTGTGTCTCCCGGCATTGCGGGCTGCCCTTTTGTACCCATCTCCTGCCTGCATTGGCGGCTTTTTCTGCCCACAAAGAAATCTGCAGCAGTCCCGACACAGCTCCGTTGAGCTCGCTCACTCCCCCCCCCCACTCGCTCATTCCGTTTCTGACAGCGCTGCAGGCTGGCCTTTTGTATTGGGCTCCTACCTGCATTGCTGCCTTTTTCTACCCACAAAGAAATCTGCAGCAGTCCCAACAGAGCTCTGTTGAGCTCACTCACTCCCTCTCCCTCATTCGCTCGTTCTGTGTCTCCCGGCATTGCGGGCTGCCCTTTTGTACCCATCTCCTGCCTGCATTGGCGGCCTTTTCTGCCCACAGAGAAATCTGCAGCAGTCCCGACACAGCTCCGTTGAGCTCGCTCACTCCCCCCACTCGCTCATTCCGTTTCTGACAGCGCTGCAGGGTGGCCTTTTGTATTGGGCTCCTACCTGCATTGCTGCCTTTTTCTGCCCACAAAGAAATCTGCAACAGTCATGATAGAGCTCCGTTGAGCTCACTCACTCCCCTTCTCTCACTCACTCATTGTGTTTCTCCTGGCACTGCAGGCTGCCCTTTTGTACTGGGCTCCTGCCTGCGTTGGCACCTTTTTCTGCCCACAAAGAAATCTGCAGCTGTCCTGACAGAGCTCCGTTGAGGTTGTTCACTCCCCCTGTCTCCCTCACTCATTCTATTTCTCCTGGCGCTGCAGGCTGCCCTTTTGTACTGGGCTCCTGCCTCTGTTGGCACCTTTTTCTGCCCACAAAGAAGTCTGCAGCAGTCCCAACAGAGCTCCATTGACCTCGCTCACTCCCTCTCTGTCACTCGCTCATTCCGTTTCTGCTGGCACTGCAGGCTGCCCTTTTTGTACTGGGCTCCTGCCTGCATTGCCACCCTTTTCTGCCCACAAAGAAATCCACAGCAGCCACTATAGAGCTCCGTTGAGCTTGCTCACTCCCGCCTCTCACTCGCTCGTTCTGTTTCTCCCACCGCTTCAGGCTGCCCTTTTGTACTGGGCCCCTGCATGCATTGCTGCCTTTTTCTGCCCACAAAGAAATCTGCAGCAGTCCCAACAGAGCTCTGTTGAGCTCACTCACTCTCCCTCCCTCACTCGCTCTTTCTGTGTCTCCTGGCGCTGCAGGCTGCCCTTTTGTACTAGGCTCCTGCCTGCGTTGGCGCCTTTTCTTGCCTACAAAGAAATCCGCAGCAGTTCCGACAGAGCTCAGTTGAGCTTGGTCACTTCCCCTCTCTCACTCACTCGATCCTAATCTGTCCCAAACACTGATTTCCGACAGCGACTGTGGTATTCTGTGCTAGAAGCTCGAAAACACATTTGTGCTAGGATGTGAAAAATGACAGCTGTACTGTTCATAAAGAGATGTAAAAAAATGCCACTGTTGAAAATCTGGTGTGAAAATATTACTAATTTGCAAAGTTACAAGGGTGCATGGAAACTGCACAACGCACGCTCGTAACACAGTCATTTTATGGAGTTTCATCACAAAATATTCAACATAGGCATTTTAGGACCTTTGCTCCTGAACACTCTTACTGTGATTTTCTTAATGTGTCCCGAACACTGATCTCCCACAGTGCCTGTGCTATTCTGCGCCGGAAGTGCGAAAACACATTTTGGCCAGGATGTGAAAAATGACAGCTGCACTGTTCATAAGAAGAAGAAGAATCAGCATTTATATAGTGCTTTTCGTACACAGTATCCCAAAGCACTTTACAAGCAATGCTAGACTGGTAGTGAAGTGACTGAATGTGTGGCGGCGGCCATATTGCACATCATCACTCACACACAGCCTGGCTAATTGCATGAACCGGTTTATGGGAAGGGGAATGTTGGCCAGGACACCAGGAATGTTCCCTACTCTTTGCGAAGAGTGCCCTGGGTTCTTTTACTTCCACCTGGACACCCACCAGGACAACACCAGGATGGGCAGAAGGGATCTCAGTTTAGCGTCTCATCTGAAGGATGGCACACCCCAGCAGTACAGCACCCCCCAATACTGCACTCGGATGCCAGCGATTTTTAGGTGCAAGTCTATCCCGGTGTGGGACGAGAACCCATGACCTTCTGGTCCAGAGGCGGATGTGCTACCAACTGAACCACGCTGACACCCGAGGTGTAAGGAGGTGTGGAAAAATGGCAATGTTGAAAATCTGGAGAGAAAATATTGCACAGTTGCAAAGTTACGAGCGTGCATGGAACCTGCACAACGCATGCTCATAACACACTCATTTTATGGACTTTCATTACAAAATTTTCAACATAGGCATTTTTGGACCTCTGCTCATGAACAGTGTCACTGTAATTTTCCTAATGTGTCCGGAACACTGATTTTCCACAGTGACCGTACTATTTTGCACCGGAACTGTGAAAACACATTTCGGCAATAATACGAAGAATGACAGCTGTACTATTCATAAGGAGGTGCGTAAAAATGGTAATGTGGAAAATCTGGAGTGAAAATATACAAATATGGTTACGAAAAAGGTGAAAGTAACCGCCTAATGCACGCCTCCTAAAACAGTCATTTTTTGGATTTTTCCCACCAGATTTCATCATAGACTTTTTGAGAGCTCACCTCATGAACACTGGCACTGTCGTTTCATTAATCGGTCCCGAAAGGTGATTCTGCACACTGACCGCAAAATCACCTTTCGGGACAGAGTAACGCCATGACAGTGCCTGAATTCATGAGGAGGGACCCAATAACCCCATGTTGAAAATTTGGTGCCAAAATTCCCAAAAATGCCTGAGATATGCACCAAAGTTGAAAAAGCCCTATTTATGCCATTATACAGCTTACCGGCATTTGCTTACTTCACGGTTGGCTTTGAAGGGTGCAGACGTGTTCCCAGTCACGAAGATCATCGGCATGAACTCATGAGTGGTATAGGTGAAGTGTGGAGAGGCAGAGTCGAGAGGGTGGAGTGCGGGTTTTGGGAGGGGCAGGAAGATGGTGAGGGACCATTTTCTTTTTACAGGTTAATCAAAAACATACATCAGCGTGATTTTTTTTTTTTACAGGGCCATTTGGCATGCTGGGGTGGGCTTCCAGCATGCAAACAGAATTTTTTTGGGGCAGCTCTAGCCGATGGGATTGGGCACCCCACGTGTAAGTGGGGCAAGAGCAGAGGGGATTGGGCACCCTGTCGGCAAATGAAACTGGGAGGGGGGACATAATGTCAATGGGGAGTGTACTACCCGTTGGCAACATGAATTGTATACAGCCACTGAAGCCAGCGGGATTGGGGCCCCATTCGACAAACAAAAACTGTTCTGAGGGCGTATGCTGCCAGGGGATTGGGCAGCCCTCGCAGTGGGGTTATCATTGTTTGTGAAACGGTTCACAAACAGTATTACACTTGGCAAATGTTCCACCCAGCAATGATGGGTCGCTCCCTCATTGCAGCGGAATGCTGACGCTGCAATGACGAGGCAGCCCCTGATTGCAGCGGCTGAAACGTTTCAAGGTGGTGGCACGCTGGCTGAACTAGTGTCAGCAACAGTGTGCCACAGCATTGGGGAAAGCAGGCCAAGCCTTTAAAGGCTGTTGGGGCATTGGCCACAACAGTGCCGCGCCTCCACAACCTGCTTCTGGCAAGACGCCGCAATATGTTTCTTGTGCATGCGCGCAATCAACATAAAAACAGTGCTCGGGGATTCTATAATACATTACATGGATCGCACAATCAGTAGAAATAATAACATAGACACCATGGTGTCTTGCTTTCTGGGAGACAAAATTAAGGACTTAACAGAAAGAATGGACAATACCCTTAAGGGGACAGAACCAACACCTATAATTGCTGTAAATATGGGTACCAACAATACAGGGAAATTGACTGAAAGAGAAATAGAAAGGGATTTTGAAAATCTTGGGAGAAAATTGAAAGCAACCGATGGCAGAGTGATCTCTGAAATTATACCAATCCCAAGAGCATCACTATGTAAACAAGAGCTAACAGGATAAACAAATACATGGCAAGAAGAATGCTGTTTCAGGGAAAAGTTTTAGTTTATAAGAAACTGGGGCAGTTTTTCGGGAAGGGTGGCTTACATGCAGGGGATAGGTTATGTATTAACAGAAAAGGCACTGAAACTCTTGGGTAGCAAAATACTGAAAGCAGTAAATGGACATTTAAACTGATAACAAATGGGACAAGGGCCCAAGAAAAGTTCTGATAATGCCAGAGCCCTTGAACAAAACAGTCATTCTCCAACATTGCAGATAAAACCCAAAAGAGACTATGTACGAGGACCGTCAAAAGGCTGGAGCTGTGTTCTCAATAATGCACGCAGCTTAAATAACAAACTCTAGCAAGAGCCAATACAGCTGCAAAATGATGGTACTGTGGGGAGTAGGAAATGTGTAAACCAGCAGGCTGGCGACTTCCCATGTAAGTAATGCTCGACAGGGTGCATGTTTGTTCTGTAATATACGGACACTTCTGGTACACTGTAAGGCATCTGGTGCTCCAGTTCTACAATGGAACTGTAATGACTATACCACTGAAATCTTATGAACATATAAAATTGCCAGCAGATAAAGGCCACATGGTCTATCAAGTCAGCTCGAGTGCACAGCTAGCTATCCCCTTATACTGCAGCTGCCCCTTCCACCCCTCTTATCAATCACCCTCCCCCTCACTTTGTCCCACCCCCTCTTAAAGCTGCCCACCGACATATAGGAAGCCATTTCCTCAGGCAGCGATTCCACCCAAACACCACCTCTTGAGAAAAGTGCCTCCTCATCTCTCTCCTGAATATCCCCCTCCAGCCTTAGCCCATGTCCTGTCATGTCCCTCCCCTTAACCTGAAAATTCCTCTGTACCCATCTTGTTTATATCCTTCATGTATTTAAATGTCTCTATCATTTCCCCCTATCCCTCCTCTCCTCCAGGGAGTACATGTTCTGTTCCCTCAGCCTGTCTTCGTTGTGTTTGCCTTCCATTCCCTGGATCATTCTAGTTGCTCTATGCTGTACCTCCTCTAGTAACCTAATATCCTTCCTTAGGTATGGGCACCAGTACTGCATGCAGTACTCCAGGTGTGGCCTCACCAGCGACCTGTACAGTGGCAGAATCACCTGCCCTCTCCTGAAGAAGATACTACTTGTGGACCAGATAACTTATTTCCCCAAGCCAATACATGACTGGGGTAATCCCTACTTGGGCTCTGTCCCCCCGGTGTCACCGCACTGCTTTCACGGGCCTCCCATTCGGTCGCTACCCGTAGGGGTACCAGTGCCACGTTCCAGGTGCCTAGAGCTAGGACCTCCCTCGCCCAAAGGTCCTTCCATCACAGAGCGCCATCCTGGTATAACTCCCTCCCTCGCATGTCACTAGCACCGCTAAAATTGGCCAATTCAAAATCGCTTCGTAAACACCCCATTAGCTCACGGAGATGTACGGTTCATCCCAGAGCCTATTATGAGTGCTCTTCCTGACTTACCAGCTACTTCAGGACTAAGAATATAACACTGCCTGAGTTTTGCCCAGTCAATCGAAATGCGACATTGTATCCTGGATGTCCCCTTGGGAACCGATGACTCTTGTGGGTTCCTATGAAACCCAAATACTTAAATGGCACTTGAGGATTTTAATGATTCTGTACTGTATGTTGCATGTAATTCACCTGTACTGTTCTCCTCTGTATTACCGCACATTTAGATTGTTCCCCTCCCTGTGACGAGGTGCCTTTGTAAATGAGTCTCTGACTCAAAGGTTGTAAATCCGATATTTGTCTAAAATAAAAAATAAAAAAAAATTAAGGGCTAATATTACAGGCTTTGAGTGTATTAGGCAGGAGGTGCAGCTCAGTGTCTTTAAACACATCTGAGAAGTGTATAGGCTCTAATTACACATCCATGAAGGTACAGAAAAGCATTTTTTTTATCTTTGTGGAAAGTCCTACTCACATCCCACTGCAGTTATGCTGAGAAACACAGCTGGAATGTTCATTAGTCAATTAAATCCTTCCATCTGTTTCATTAGAACTTGACTACACTATACAGGGGTTAACTTGAAGCTGGAATCAAAGACATATAGTCCAGTGTCCCTTAAGTAACCATTCCATCTATGACTATATCAGAGTGGACCACATAGATACTTTGAAATTTCCAGGATCACCACCCACCCGTTGGGTTCCTCCACACATTTCCAAGGTCAAAATGGTGCATGGATTACCATGCTGCAGAAAGCGCTAAATGCAGTACAATGGTAGGGGGTTTACAGTGATTGGGAATAACTGCTACCCCTGTCGCTGTATGTTGAAATGGGGAAGTCTTAAGTAGGTTGCCGATGTGGTGCCTGGTCAAGCTGCTTCCCTGATGGAATGGCTAGAGCATCAGCACCCAGCAGCTTAGAAGACCTTGGGCTGTGGTTCGGTTCCCCTCTGGCCCATACTGTTGCGGCTTAATTTTTTTTTTATAAAAAGGAAATTTTCTACCCGCAGTGCTTTGCTCCATCCCCGAAGTCCACACCCCTTGGAGTTAGTTATATTAACTCCGTGTGTGTGTGTGTGTGTGTGTGTGTGTGTGTGTGTGTGTGTGTGTGTGTGTGTGTGTGTGCAGGAGGTGGAGCCCCCCTTCCCACACAAAATAGAAAACGTCCCATTGTACTCAATGGGCTGTGCAGTGTCCTTTTAGTGTCAGTGTTTTCACTGTTTTGGCTTGCGCAATTTTGTGTGTGGCATTATTTGGTTGCGCAATTTCCTCTGAGTCATCATGATCTCATGCCCATTTCCAGTCACTAATCTTTTCATACATCAACTATTTGACAGTTCCCACTGCAAGTACATGAACCCTAAAAATGGAGTCAGCGCCCCATACTGAAGTGTAGTGTCCTCCATGGGCCCCCATTTTATGTGAACACCTTATCTTTCCAGGTGGACCCCCTACACAGCAGTCAGACCCTACACTATGTAGCCTTTAGTAGCTAACTCAAGTCAAAGGTTGGCAGTCAACCCCCAGAATCAGAAATGGGAGAGGTTTCCCTATAGCATTACTCACTACCTGTGCCAACTGTACTAGGTCTGTTTTTTGCAAACAAAACAGCGTATTTCTCTTCCCCATGGCCTCCCTGTTCATCCCTTTCCTGACTGGCCATCATGGTCAGACAGACGTCCTGGGATACTCTGGGCTATCATTAAAAGGATATAGTGGGTTGACCCTTCCCCAAGAAAAGTCTGGTATATTTCTCTGGCATAGCCTTATCCATGCACCTAGTGCAACAGAAAGGGACTTAATGGAACTGACTTCTGGAGTCGCAACGTCATTACTGTGTTGCTTAGATGGAGCCAGGGGGTGTCCCTCTCAGACAGAGAAGGCTGTAGGGAGTACATTATAAACACATCTGTCCCTGTTTTGAGCTGTATGGGGGGAGAAGTACTGTTGTTCCAGACCCAGATAAAGGAAGAAAAAAATTATACTGGCTGTTCAGTACAATGAATGTTACTACCGGCGACTCACTGTTGCATCACTGGCTTAAATCCAATGGGATTTTCCAGATGGTCAGCAATACGGACCTACATGTCCAGTGTATGCATGGATTCACCCAAGAGAATCCAGGTATCTGAGGAAAAGGCCAGCTGCACAGAATTAGGCCAGTGTGGCTGTGGGCATTCTGCTTCTCTATCTTTACCATCAAGATTGTACCTCTGGCAACAAGGAAAAGAAATGCATCAGTCCACACACTATAAAATAGTATAAATACTGCATGCCTGTTTTATATCTGTTTCCATGCGTTCCCCATAATGGTCTTATAAAAATAGTTACACTGGCACACCGTTTTGGAGAGTATCCCTCTAATAAGAGCATGGAAGTAACCTCCACAACCTGCACCCGTAAAATGGTTGCACGGAGGATATGACATGAAACTGGTTCTACTGGTGTCCTAGTCCTTATCAGGTTTCCCAGTTAGCAGTGCCAATTTACAACCCAGCAGGACTTACTGCTGCTGCTGCCCTGCCCCCCAGCTGCTTGGATTGCATGCTGGGTACTGAAACCCATCCCTGTTCCAAACTCACTTTCCACATAGCCACCGCCGGGGCTGTGCAGGCACACCACAGGCCAGGCAGTGAGCGCTGCAGTCACCACAAATGTGAGCAGTACCATCTCGTCGACATTTCCACACATCACGTTCCCAGGAATAATCCTCCTTGTTCCCGTTGGCACATAGAGATCTGATTCTTTTTACCTTTGTATGAACAAACAGGCAGACAGGGTTGCGGGGAAGGGAATAAAATGAAAGAAAACAAAAAAGGAACAGACACGAATGGGCCACCCCACATGAACTCATGTGGCAACAACAGAAACCCCTTTTCCCATGCAGCCAGCTGATGGCACCTTTTCACTACTCCCTTCGTGCCGTGCTCCAATCCATGTCCTAATTTCCTGATCAAGAAAACCTGCTGCCAATAACTGCATGCCAGTCCAGCCCAGACTCCCATTGCAGCAGCTAATTTCCACACACATGTCCTTACCCCTTGCGCGGACCGCTGCTGCTGGGTGGAGGAGACTCCTCAGGTGATGCTCATGAGGTGTCACTTCTGCAGCGGTGGGGTGCCCTGAGCTGCTGCTGTTGCTCAGGAATGGATGGATGGATGGACAGATAAGGCACATTCAGGAATGGGAGGCAGGCTATCTTCTTCCTGGTGTAACCCCCCTGCAAATGGGGGTTCCCAAAAAGTCTTCCAGGAGCTTGCTTGAATGCTCCAAGCCTGAATGGTGTTTGGCGTTTAAGCCGTTTATCTGTGAGTGCTTTTAGAGCCTCTGGTACTGTCTCTTTAAGAGCTGTCTGCTTGCAGATATAATTAGTTTGTATGGGGGGACTGTGTGTTTCTCTACTTGAGTCCCGCTAGAGCTGCTGCCAAATTGCTCTGTTTCTGCCGTCACTAAGTGGGCAGAGTGAGCACTTTTCAAAGATGTAACTGTTTGCCAGAAATCATTTAGAGTAAGAATGAAAATACAGTTTGTCTAACCTGCTTTCCTTTGCAGTCTGAACTGTTTTACCTAGCCCTCTATTCTGGTTTTGAACTGCTGAACTGGACCAATCAGTGTGGGGGGACCTTTAAAATGGAGCCTGCTGCTGGCAAATCAGAACTTGGACTCTCATTGTGGAGCCAGCCACCTATGTACTATATAGCCAATGCTTCTGGGAATTGTAGTTTGGACTTCGCCGCCTTTTTTCCACCAACAGGGGGAGTTTACTGTGAGTGACAGCCAAACCAGCCAACAGAATAGTGTGGAGCTAAAGGAAATGCACTGCCCTGGGACTGGAGAGATTAGATCAGTTTGGGCAGTGAAGAGACAAGGAGCTGTGTGCTTCTACGGTGTATAGTCTAGCATGGGAAGCACGTGTGAGGCCCTGAGTTTCGGTCTGCAGCCTGTGCAAGTGCCCATTTGGACTGAATCTGACCTGTGAGGAGAATCAAGGAGATCTGAAGAGCAGAAACCAGGCTCACCCTGTAGTAGACTGGAGAAATTGCTGAATCGCGCTCGGTCTGTCAGTAACTGAAGCTGCTGTGTGTTCTCTCGGGTATCGTGCAGTAATTGCAGTCGGGATCGAGAAGCAGCCTGCCTGGTATAGTACTCTCCTGTTACATATAAATGTGTGTAGTGCTTGTGGGGGATCGCATTTCAAATCCCCTGTACAGTGAATTGAGTGCATGAAGCTGGAAGTAAACCCCAGCTTAATCCAGACTATATCCATTTGCTATAAACTGCAGTGGGGTCCAGTCACAAGGACCTTGTCCACATGTTCTGTGCCTCCTGGGAATCCAGGACACTCTGCCTTCCATCTAGTTCTCTGCATTGAGTTTGTGAGTACAAGCAGGGTAGCTCCCTGCCATCTGTTTATCGAATTGCAAGTGTGTCATCTAATTGTTTTTCATTTCTTCACGAACTGAGCCATCCGGCTCCAGATTACAATTGGGTATTGTGCAAGTGTTTTTCTATCGCAAGGTCCCAACCAGCTGCACCGATCCTGGCTAGCCCCTTCCCCATCCTGGGTACACAGTGAAAGTGACAATTTGGGACTCTAAATATGCTCACAGTACTGTGATTATTAATGTGTTTAACCTAATTAACCTGATTTCCCCCTTCCTTGTTACAGCTCCTTAAATAAATCAGATGTTTATTTCAGCAAAGTTACCCTGACTGAGGTATTTGTTTATGTTAAAGTATTGTACTGTGGCTTTTGCACTGTGTCATCTTGTTTTACAGGGAGTCCCCAGAGTCCAGTCGACAGAGCCAGTCCTGGGGGCAAGTGTACATTGTGAAGATATTCCTGATGCATTGTGTGGGCCACTAGTGGAAAGACGGGGGGGGGGGGGTTACAGTGTCCCAGCGACCAAGTTAGTTTAACTACTGCAAACCCTGACCTCTGGGTAGAGGCACCCGCCATTGGACCTAGGCCCCTCAACCTGTTAGTAGTTAAGCAGGCAGGGGTAGCAGCCCTTGGGATAGCGCCACCTAGGGGTTACACCTATTTATCAGTGCTCCACTTGAACTTGGTAACTCCTGCAGTTATTTAGAGAGGCACCGCATTTGTTGCAGTTAACCTCAGTTTTATAATAAAACCATGCAAAACAGCAGTTATAACCCCTCATTAAGGGAAATGGATGGCTTTTCTGCTCATTTGCCATGAAGCACCAGTTATAAATGGCTGCTGATTTTAAAAGTGTCAATTATGAAAACTGCAACCCCTCATTTTAAGGGGGAATGATAGGGCACAATATTAACAAATGAATAACACAAAACACCGCTGTAATTTGTTGTTGAGGTAATAAACATGCCATTTCTCCTTAAATGTCAACATTTAAACAAGACTCGACCCTTCTAGCCCTGTCATAAGGAATGTATTCGCAGTTTCCATATTATGTGCCGTATGGTGCCCTTACTAGGGAGCACTGTGGATCATGGGGAAAAGAGGACGTGATGAAGAAGTGTGTAATTATACTATACTGGGGGGGATGCTGAAAACACCCCTAACTAAACATAGAAACATAGAATTTGATGGCAGATAAGGACCGCTTGGCCCACCCAGTCTGCCCATTTCCCTGCCTACTGGATAAGCTGCAGATCCTAGTTAACCAACCAGCAACCTACTTCTTCCTACCCCCACCCCCTAGAATTGCCTTATGACTGTCCCATGCATGTTTTATTAACAGATGAACTACTAACAATGTTGCCAGCTGATGTAACTGTGAGTTAAATCACATTATAAAATGGGTAGGCTGTTCCAGCCAATCAGAAACATTCCTCAGCATGCATGAAATCTGTTCCATGCATGGGTAAAAAAAGAGCTGGCAGTAAAAAGGCCAAGATTCTTGTGCCATAGAATGCTGGCATTTTTACTGGTAGCCATATTTTCTTTACCCACTCCGGTGCGGGGGCGAAAAAACACGCAAGCTGTTTTTATGTATAGCAATGCTGAGAGAGAGAGCACGTACCAACTCAGGTGCGGGGGCAAGAAAGTGAGAGCGGAAGGAAGTGGAGGAGTGAGCTAACTCTGCAGGCACGGCGGAAGCCAGAAGGGGCAGGGGCATGAAAGCAAGAGTGTAGGGAAGTGGTGAGTGAGCGAACTCTGCAGGTACAGCAGAACTCTGAGGTTTCTCATCAGAGCTTCAGGTTAGCGGCACCAGGTAGTGCAGCTACCTCACCCTCTGCTGTCTCAGGTAAAGTCCCTTCATCAGTCGCGGGCGGCTCAGGGTGTGACAGGGACGGAAGCAGCTGGCCCATGTCCCACATGAACTGCTGCAGGCACTACTGCTGCGGGCGCTCTCTTTGTCCGGCTGCCGGTGGGGCTTGTTAACTGGTAAGCCCCAGTGACCCGAACGATGCATCCTCACACAAAACAAAATTGAAGTCTACCCTAAATGTTGGAGCATTGGACTGTGACCTTAAAGACCCAGCAGATCTGGGTTTGAATCCCACTGTCACATGCATCGTGTGTGCCTGTATGTCACTTAACCTTACTGCGCTCATGGGTAGTACCTGCGATCTTAGGCGTATAGTGCCTTCCTGGACCAAAATGCAACATAATACAGTAACAAAGTTACAGTGAATTAAATGGAGTGCCCCCTGTTTTTTATTTCTCTAAAAGTTCTCTAACTTTGTCTAGTACAGACATGGCATCATAATGACATCATTATGTGGTAGGCAGAAGGACTATTTTCTGTTAAATCAGCATAACTTCATGCTGTTTATCACATATAAAAATGATTTTTTAACTGCATAAAGTTTTTTTAAAAAGGCAGCCTATTTTATAAGCGCAATAAGACACTCCATGGTTGTGCATGGAACAGATTTTACCACACGCCAGGGGCAAAAGGCACTCAGCCAAGGCCTCGTGCCTTATTACACCCCTAGCCGAATGGTAAAATCTGTTCCATGCACACCCTGTCGTGTCTTATTGCTTACTTAAATGTTTTGAAGCTCCTCCTGCTGTTTGCTGTTTTTGACCACAGTTCAAGACAGAGATAGAATGAAGATAAATTTATTAAAAGAAACATATATAGTACAAAGTAATGTATAGGCAACCATACACAACATGGGTGATGTTTCTATCTCAAGGTGAAATTACATCACATAGACTCTATGATGTCACTTCACTCCTTGATGGAAACAGAGCCTTGTTGTGTATGGTGACCCATACATTACTCTCTATGGCCCCTATGCACGCAGGGCAGAGTGCCTATGCGCCCCGTATCTGGGGTGCGTAGCCATTCCACGCCCAATCCACCCCCCATACAGGATGCACTATGGGGGTCACGCAAGACCAACGCACCTGATCCTCCCAGTCCATGGACTGCACCATGCCAGGGGCAGGCTGGGGGCATGCCAGCACTAGGCGCTATGCACAAAGATGTGTAGTGCTGGCCGTGGGTGTGTGGAAGGAGTGCAGGCTACACCAGGGAGAACCCTGCCATAAGCCCCCTATGCACCCCATGCACACACGGCAGCCCCCCCCGAATATCTGGAGGCACTCCCCCAACCCCCAGCATAGGAATATCCAACACAGGACTGGCAGGCACCCCCGACCAATCACCGATCATGGTTCTGGCAACCCCACCCCTCACCAACAAATGGTAGCCCCAATCCCTGTGTCTCACAGTTCCTGTGATGGACCGTGCCCCCCTGCACCTGTGGCACCATCAACCCCCCCCACTCCCCTGTACCCAGTACTGTCTTCCAGCACCCTAGGCAACGGCTGGCATCACATCCCTCCTCTCACCCCCTCAGCTGCCAGCCATTGGACATCCGCGGGACACGCCGCCAATACAAGCCCCGCTGCGTAGGTGATCCACTGTGTGCCTGGTCCAGGCATCTGATTGGATGCCCAGCCAGACCCACGAGCCTGCTCCCAGCCACTCTGCGAAGTCCTGCATGTTGTGGGGGCGGGGCCATGGACAGGTGGCTGGCGGCCATGAATGCTGCCGGTGCACACCTGTCCGAAGGTGTGGAGCAGCCCTGTGTGCATAGGGGCCTATGTACCGTGTGCATATGCATCCTTAAGTCCTTCAGCCTGCAGACTGTAGTAGTCGGCTAGCAAACTGGCAAGAAGAGATGCTGTTATTTAGAGAGGCACTGCCTTTGTTGCAATTAGCCTCAGTTCTATAATAAAACCATGCAAAACAGCAGTTGTAACCCCTCATTAAGGGAAATGGATGGCTTTTCTGCTCATTTGCCATGAAGCACCAGTTATAAAGGGCTTCTGATTTTAAAAGTGCCAATTATGAAAACTGCAACCCCTCATTTTAAGGGGGAATGATAGGGCACAAAATTAACAAATGAATAACAAAAAACACTGCTGTAATTTGTTGTTGAGGTAATAAAAATGCAATTTCTCCTTGAATGTCAACATTTAAACAAGACTCGACCCTTCTAGTCCTGTCATAAGGAATTTATCCACAGTTTCCATATTATGTACCATATGGTACCCTTACCAAGGAGCACTGCATCCCCGCTGAGGGTTGTGGGGAAAAGAGGATGTGATGAAGAAGTGTGTAATTGTTCTATACGGGGGTGGGGGATGCTGAAAACACCTGTAACTGAAATGTTTTGTTAAAAGATGAACTACTAACAATGTTGCCAGCTGATATAACTGTGAGCTAAATCACATTAATTGTTTTGAAGCTTAGCCTGCTGTTTACTCTTTTTGACCACAGTTCATGACAAAGACAGAATGGAGAGAAATTTATTAAAACATACACAGTACAAAGTCATGTATGGGCAACCATACACAACAAGGGTGATGTTTCTATCTCAGGGTGAGATTACATCACAGAGACTATGATGTCACTTCACCCCTTGATGGAAACAGAGCCTTGTTGAGTATGGTGATCCATACATTACTCTTTATGTGCACATATGTGATCCATACATTACTCTCTATGTGCACATACGTGATCCATACATTACTCTCTATGTGCACATATCTGATCCATACATTACTTTCTATGTGCACATATGTGATCCATACATTACTCTCTATGTGAACATATGTGATCCATACATTACTTTCTATGTGAACATACGTGATCCATACATTACTCTCTATGTGCTGTGCACATATGCCTCCATGTACTCTATTAGTCAGCTGGCAAACTGACAAGAAGAGACACAAGTGCAAAGTGATGACCTTCAATGTTCTTGACAATTTTTCGTTCAAGATACTGACTGATATGAAAAACGTACACACACACACACACACACATATACACACACCCCACACATAATCCATAAGGTGAAACAGATTAAATGCTCAATTGTCGGTGTTTTTAGGGTGCAGACTTTTTAAAGATATGGCCCTTAAAAAAGGAAGCAGACAGCCCCTTTGAAACATAGAAACATAGAAGTTGATGGCAGAAGGAAACCACTACGTCCATCTAGTCTGCCCATTTGTTTTAGACCTATTTTTACACTCTTTGTAGTCAGGGCTCCCTTGTGTCTATCCAATGCATTCTTGAATCCTCCCACAGTGTTGACCCCCACAACCTCCTGGGGCAGGCTGTTCCAGCCATCCACCACTCTTTCTGTGAAGAAAAACTTCATTGTGCTGGACGAGAACCTTCCTCCTTCTAGCCTGAGGTCATGTCCCCTGGTCCTGCAGCCCTTGTTGAAGTGAAAAAGTTCCTGTGCTTGTACCTTGTTAATGCCTTTCATGTGCTTTAATGTTTCATAAACATTCTCTTGGATAAAAGAGACTCTGATTACACAAGCTTTCCTGTCATGTAAGCAAATCAGCTATGGAAACTGATTTTCTGGACTAAAATAGCCCTGGTACAGTCAAGGCTTATGCATTATTTGCCGGCTGTTTAAGGCAGTTACTGGGTCTATTTTTTTTGTTTAAATCATCTATACCCATTTCGATTAGAGATGTTTGCACTAGCTCAGTCTCAAATCACCCAGTCCACATAGAATATTTCTGAATGTTTCTTAACTAATGAAGATTAGTTATGTCCACTAGTTTGAGTCCCTAAAGATAGAAAGAGTCAAAACAGATCTTTCAGATCAATTAAACATGCGGGATGCACATGCCACTGTTCAGTGCTAACTGGAAAAAGAAAGGACCACAAAATATGCTTCAAAACTTAAATTTTGACCATACCATTAAAAGTGAATTTTCTAACACTAAAACTGCATGTTTACAAATGGCCTAATCTCTGCTGCTTTCTTTGAGGCTCCATTACTGGAACTAGCAAATTACACAGAGTTTGTTCCATCTGATAACATGAGTAAACTTTTATGAATAGAGAAGCTCTGTTTCCTTAAAATGTACTGTGTTCCTTAAAGCGCGGAAATACTGGCATGTAGTAGCTTACTTTCTATGAAATAGTCTTACATCATGGGGCAAAGAACAAGCATTTGTCAATGCCGAATGTTGCTTGCTTCTATGTGCTGTTTAGGTATTTGGAAGTCATTGGAGTGCAAATATTGAACATTTGCGAACTTACGAGCGTGCGTAGGAACTGCGCAACGCACGCTCGTAAAACAGTCATTTTTAGGAATTTTTCCACAAATTTTCAACATAGCCATTTTAAGACCTCTGCTCATGAACAGTGTCACTGTGATTTTCTTAATGTGTCCCATACATTGAGTTTGCACACCAACTGCGCCATTGTGCGCTACATGGGCGGAAACACGTTTTGGGCAGGATGTGAAAAATGACAGCTGTACTGCTCATAAGGAGGTGTGGTAAAATGGCAATGTTGAAAATCTGGAGTGAAAATATTGAAAATTTGCGAACTTACGAGCCTGCGTAGGAACTGCGCAACGCACGCTCGTAAAACAGTCATTTTTAGGAATTTTTTCACCAAAGTTTCAACATAGCCATTTTAAGACCTCTGCTCATGAACAGTGTCACTGTGATTTTCTTAATTTGTCCCATACATTGATTTCAAGACACCGACTCGCCATTCTGCGCCACATGGTCGGAAACACATTTTGGGTGAGATATGAAAAATGATAGCTGTACTATTCATAAGAAGGTGTGATAAAATGGCAATGTTGAAAATCTGGAGTGAAAATATTGAAATTTCGTGAACTTATGAGCCTGCGAGGAACTGCATATGCGACTCGTAAAAGTCATTTTTGGAATTTTTGCACCAAATTTTCAACATGGGGTTTTTGGGACCCCTTCATGAATTCTGTCACTGTCATGGCAGTATTCAGGCCTGAAGGGTGATTTCGCAGTCACTGTGCAGTCACTGCAAAATCACCCTTCGGGCCCGAATAACACCATGACAGTGACATCATTCATGAGAAGGGTCCCAAAACCCCATGTTGAAAATGTGGTGCAAAAATTCAAAACGCCTGAGATATGCAACAAAGTTGAAACCCCCTATGTAGCAGCTATTATACAGCTTACGGCATTTCCTCAGTTCAGCGGTTGGCTTTGAAGAGTGCAGGCGTGTTCCCGGTCCACGAAGATCGTCGCCAGAGTCCGGAGGTAAGTATGGGGTGAGGGAGTGGGGAGGCTGGAGCTTGCGTGGAGTGCGGGTTGTGGGGGGTCGGGGAGGCGCTCATGGGACTGTTCGTTTTCAGGTTAAAAAAAAAAAGACATCGTGGGACCATTTGCCATGCTGAGGTGGGCTCCCAGGCGTGGCACGAGGAATGTTGGGGGCATTCAGCTGACGGGGATTGGGCACCCCGTTGGCCAAGGACTCATTGCCACGCTGGGGTGGGCTCCCAGCGTGGCACCTACAACTGGGGGAGATGCAGCTCAGCCGGCCGGGGATTGGGCACCCGGTCGGCTCCGCAGTAGATGCGAGGCGCGCCGCCTGCATGTGGGGGAGCTACGCTTCAGTGGGCTTCTTATCTCTGCTCACTGAAGCGTAGCTCTTTCAATCAGGGAGTGTTACTGCATTTTGGAGCGTGGTTGGCAGATACGCCCAAAATGCATTGGCTTACAGGCCGGGCCAGCCTGCCAGCTCACTGACTGAATTGGAGGAGGAGGTGACACACCTCCGAAATCTCCGATGATGGCACTATGTTTCTTGCACATGCGTGCAAGCAACATAAAAAGGAAGTCCACCCCCAAGGCATTCCTCATAGAAGACAGCTCAACTTCAGTACTTACTTGCAGAGGTGCAACCAGTGCTAAAAGGTTGGGGGAGGGAGAGGGAAACATGGCTGTACCTAGCCATTTGTGCCAAGAACCATGCCACTGGCTATGGAGCACAGAGACTGACACAAGACTTCATTATATTCATGGTTAACTTGCTGCAAGACAAAGAATAACATTTAAATACACCACATGATAATTGATTAATTAATAGCAAGGAAAAGCAAGAAAAAACAAATCACTGTGCTTCAATTTACAATAAATGGTGCATACTGAATGAAACAAACAAACAAATAAACAAACAGTGCGTATCCAAAACAACAAATTAACAACATGACAGTACTGTATACAGATTCTAAGCAAGTGATTTCAAATTGTATTTAAGTCTTTTGTTGCCAGGTAAGTGCACTGATCCAAAGGACAATTTTCAGGCATGATCCGGGATGTGCTTCTTAAAACTTATAGGGCCAGATGTTACTTAACCTCTGTGAAATAGGTGTCTGAAAGGAAGGAAGGCACTCCCCGGGGTGGAGGGTCTGAATCGTAGTTGATTGTTTCTGGAGGGCACAGGTTTACTCCCACCCACTCTGCCCCTCACCCCACCCACCCCAAGCGCATAACTCTTTATAGCAGGGGTTCTGACATCACTTCCCCAAAATTGCTAACAACACACACCTGTTCATATCCTTAAAAGCATAGCACACCGAATGGGGGTAGAGACACTCACAAGCTTGCACGCACTAAAACAAGAACAAACAAAAAAAAGGAAAAACATCTGAAACAGGAAGGAAGACAGACATGTGGGGAGTGGTGCAATGCACTGGTTGTGGAGCAGCAGTCTTCCAAGAGACATTGTGGAGACTGCATTGCTGTCCTATTTGCAGGCACCTCTCTGGTCTGAGGGAGGAGGTTGCTTGGCTCCATGCTAACCTGGCAAAGATTCAGGAAACCTGCTCCTCCACTCAGGGACCACCCTGCCCACTGCCACTACCTCAGAGGTTGCCAAGAAAGAGGAGTGTTTTGGATCACGGTGGGCTCAGGGAGGGTGAGGATGGTGGAGCAGAGGCGCACCCCTCCAGTTGTGCCTCTCCACAATTCATTCGCCACTCTGGCAGAGCATGGTTCCTCAATGGAGGCACCTGCAGTGTAGACCAAGGAGGATTCTGGGAACCTCCACAATGGAGACCCACAGGAGGGTGGCAGAGGACCCCACTGGGGAAGGAAACAATTCCTGGTGGGGGACTCACTTGTTAGCGGGGTAGAACTGAGGGAGGGCAGGGAAAGGGAGGTAAGGTGCCTACCCGGTGCCATGGCTTAGAAGGATAGGAAACAAATCCTCAGGATCATGGGAGCAGCTGCAAGGGGAGTGAGCTGGATGTCATTATCCACCTAGGGACAAATGACCTGGCTGAGAATGGGATCAGAGCAGTGCAACAGGAGTTTGTGGAGTTGCAGAGAGGCCTTAGACAAGTGGCACACATGGTAACTTTCACGGAAGTGCTACCTGTATATGGCATGGATGAGGCTAGGGTACTCCGCACCATGGGATTCAATGACTGGTTGAAAAACTGGTGCAGAGCTCAGGGATTTGGCTTTATTGGGGACTAGGGCTCCACCTGGAGGGATGCAGGCCTATACTGGCGCGATGGTCTGCATCTGTCCAGGAGGGGAACTAGGATCCTAGGTGACAGGTTTAAATGCTTCATTGGCAAGTATTTAAACTAGCCAAGGGGGAGGCACTGAAAAGGAGAAGGAAAATCCTAGCCATCCCCCAGGTAAACACCAAGACAGAGCAGTTGAAAGGGAGAAAGGCAGGGGTAAATAGAGAAAAAGACAAAGGCAGTAAGGACAGGGATGAACGCTCCCGACAAGCGGCGGGTAAAGGAGTTGGAGCGCATCTTGGGACTGACTCAGCTGCTACCCCCCCCAGAACGCTCCCGACAAGCGGCAGGTAAAGGAGTTGGAGCGCGTCTCGGGACTGACTCAGCTGCTACCCCCCCCAGAACGCTCCCGACAAGCGGCGGTAAAGGAGTTGGAGCGCCTCGACTGACTCAGCTGCTACCCCCCAGAACGCCTCCCGGCAAGGGCGGCGGGTAAAGGAGTTGGAGCGCCCGGACTGACTCAGCTGCTACCCCCAGAACGCCTCCCGCAAAGGGCCGGGTAAAGGAGTTGGGCCCAGCGTCTCGGGACTGACTCAGGTAATTCAGGCTTCCCACCTGTGGCTCTAGGCGTTTCCTCTGGACCCTTTGGATTGGACTCCTGTGCTTTCTAGCCCCACAGCCCACTGATTGTTTCTGTGTGGACTCGGCTGTGGGCTGCTATCTAAAGGGTTGCTGGCTTTCCTTGTGCACCAGATCGTCCTAGATTCTTTGAATGTATTTTTACTGCTGTACTGACATCGTGCCGTTCCCTGTTCTGTTTGCTCTGATGCCATGTCTAGTTCGAATCAGGGCTAGTATTTTTCTAACTGCTTCTTGGGTTAGTGGCAAACTGAAGGTTTAAGAGGGGTTGTTATTCTGCATTTTCTTGGAACATTTTGTATGCCTTTGTTCTTCGTCTGTAATACCTTAACGGTTGCTAGCCTGCTTTAGTGTACATTATCTGTTGTAGTACTGAGGGAGTAAGGAATGTAAGATATCAAAATGCAACAAACCTAAAAAAGAAAAATATTTGTAAACTGCACTGTTTTGGGTTACTCAGCTGGGTGGGGTTTTGTTAAAGGCTTTGTTCTTGTCCTATGCTGGCTGCGCATGTCTATGATCCCTGTCCCAACCTGCCTCGTATATTTTCCCGCTCCATATTAATTGTCTTTCTTTACCTCCTTCTAGCTGCTACCCCCAGAACGCTCCCGACAAGCGCGGGTAAAGGAGTTGGAGCGTGTCTCGGACTGACTCAGGTAATTCAGGCTTCCCACCCGTGGGCTCTAGACGTTTCTCTGGACCCTTTTGATTGACTCCTGTGCTTTCTAGCCCCACAGCCCACTGATTGTTTCTGTGTGGACTTTCGGCTGTGGAGCTGCTTCCCGCCAGCCACCCCAACCACCCCACCGAGGCGGCCGTTACTTTATTGCATCCAGGCGGCTGGCGTCACTTCCTGTGCTTTCTGCAGTCATAATCTAAGTCCCCTTTTCCCATTTGCAGCTTATACTGGGTGACCTCTAGGTGGTGCCTGTCTCCTCTACTCCCCTCCCAGCTCTCCTTCATCCCTTCCTTGTACCACCACTGGTGCTTCCTCTAGGGGCACTAAGTCCTCCTCAGCAGGGTACTGCTACTCTCCTCCTCACCTAATATGGCTACCCTCCTTGGTCAGGCTTACTCTCTCTCCTGCCTCCTCCTTATTATATTCCTTGCCTCCCTATGACTCGCTTCTGCCCACAACATAGCTCTACCTGCATCCCCTGTTGCTCTCCTGCCTCACCTGCCCCTCCAGCTTCATACACTCACCCTTTACCTCCCATACACCCCTCCACCATCACCTTGGCCTCCCCGCCCCTGCTCACTTCTCCATCTCTTCTTGCTAGCATTCCCCATCTACAGCTCCTGCCTATCCCTTGCACCTGCACACCCCTTTTACCCTCCCCAGTCCGGCGTAAATTTCTCCACCACTACCTCCTTCCTAGGGCGGCTCTCCTCCTTCTGCTCCTCTCTGGCAATATCCATCCTAATCCTGGGCTGGTCCCCAATGTCTCCCCTTGTAAATCTTCTGGTCTGCGCATCGCATCTATTAACATCTGTAGCCTCCTAAAAAAACTGGACTCCCTACATTGCTGGGTGGCTGATCATAATCCTGATGTGATTGCCTTAGTGGAAACCTGGCTGTCCAGCTCCACCTCTGACGCCCAGGTCTCTCTCTCCCAGGCTACTCCTCCATCGGTTTGATAGAATCGGCAAGAGGGGTGGTGGCTGTAAAGTATCTATACAAAGACCCACTCTTTAGTTCTTGGCCCTTCCCCCACCCTTGATTTCAATGCTCAGCTCTAACCCTAAAGTTGTCTCCTGACTCCTGCTAGGGCCCCAATCTTCCTGACTATTGCCTACATACCACCAAAAAATCTGGCCCATGCACTGCCCTTGTTGACTTACATCTCCTGCCTAACCCCTCTGACCAAATCCTGGTAGGTGATCTAAATATCAACTGGCTATCTCCTAAGGAGTCTACTCTCCGTGAGGCATTCGCTGCCATTGACCTGACTCAGCTAGTCTCACAACCCACCAGGTTAAATCCTAGCACAGGAATAAGCACTCTTCTGGATGTGGTTCTCACTCAACAAGCCCAACCACGTCCACAATGTTCAAATCCTCCCAGACTGCCTAGTGACCACTCCTGTTCTTTTCTTCTGGTCAACCTCCCTGCCTAAGCCCCTGTTTTCTACCTAATTACTGCTGCCGGTTTAGACCCGTGGGCTTAAAGACTTAAATCACCACCTTGCTGGCACTGATTGGTCCCCACTACTAAATACCCCTGATGCTGACAAGGCACTAGCCTCTTTGTCCATACCTTTAACCTTGCCTGTGACACGTACGCCCATTCACCCCACTTAGATCTAAATTAAGGCACACCCCTGATTACCCCTACCCTTGCCACTTCTCAAGCAGCGTGATAACCTGTGGTACCTGGCCATTGAAACTGGCCGCCTCTGCTGACGGAGACTGGCTCACGAGCTTCTCGGAATAAATGTACATGGGCTGTCCGCAGCTAAGTCAGAATATTACAACTCTACTCTTACCTCCTCCTGGGGCAACCCTAGATCCTTCTGGGATAATATCAAGCAGCTTAATGGGGGCACACGCTCACTCCCCCCTGCACATCTTAACACTTGTCGGGTCTCCTGCACTGACCCTGCACTCATTGCTACTCACCTCAACAACGCCTTCACTGACCTTAGTGCTGTGCTCCTGCAACTTCTTCCAATCCTCTTCCCCATGTCTGCTCCTCCCATCCCCGCCTCTTCTACCTTCGCACTGTGTCCACCCAGGAGGTTAGGGTTAGGCCCTCATTTACAAAGCCCTAAAGGCAACTCAATCGGGTAATGACTCTTGATCCCTGTCTCCTCACGCCAGGTCCTGGATCAGGTCATCTCTCCCAACACTTGCCTCTTTAATAAATCCTCTGCCTTGGGCAATTCCTCACATCTGGAGGGTCGCTACTGTTACCCCTCTTCACAAAGGTGGTGACAGATCACTTGTAGTAACTACCACCAATTTCTATCCTCCTCTAAAGCTTTTTGAGAAAATAGTTGCCAGTCAAATCTCCTTTACCTTACTAAATATGAGGTCCTTTGTCCTGAACAGCATGGTTTCAGAACTGGCCATAGCACCAATACTGCTCTCCTGGAGTTTGCAACTTCCTCCATAAGTCTCTTTGATGCGGCGCCTCGCTGGTGCGTATTTATAGACCTATCGAAGCCTTGATACTGCCTTCACCCGCTTATTAGCCACACTTGCCAGTGTGGGCTTTGCCTCCGGTCCTGTCTCCTGGTGCGCAGCTACTTGCACAAATCATCCTAATGTGTGGCGGGTTGGTGGCACCCTATCCCTACCTGCCACATCTGCCTGTGTTCCCCAGGGCTCTCTATTCTTGGGCTTCTACTCTCTCTCTCTTTCTCAACAACCTGCCTAAAGCTTGCTCTGGAAAATCCTCTCTACGCAGGATGACGCTGTGCTCTTTGCCTCTGGCAGTAACCCTGCCTTACTCCAAAACCCCTACAGCGTGCCTTCACCTCAGCTGAATGCTGGTTCTCTGACCACCGCCTTGTCATCAACCTGAAGAAAACTAAATCTATGCTTTTGCCCACCCCCAAAAAAAAGTCTAGTAACTTCTCTCTGTTCTCTCCGCACAGGATCACCCCTTGAACTTGTGCACTCTTATAAATACCTTGGCTAATCTTCGACTCTTCCCTCTCCTTTCATAACCATATCTCTGAGACTGACCTCAGCCTCCAATGCTCGGCTTGGTATCCTCTACCGGCATAAAAAATGCCTCCCCACTAACTCTCTTCCTTGGCAGTCACCTCTTCTGTGCTTTCTCAGTTGACTACGGCCTCCCTGTTTATGTGGCAGCTGACCCGACAGCCCTTCAAAAGGTTCTGACTTACACTTAACAAAGCTTGTAGACTTATCATCAATGCCCCTAGACTCACCCATACTTGTCAATTGTACTCTTGGCTTCCCTACTCAACCTCGATGAGCGTCTCTGTTCTTAACTTCGCTGTTACCTTCAAAGCCCTCCATGGTCTATCCCCACCTGGCCTTGCTGACTCTATTCGTTGTTCCAACCCCACTGTCCACACCGGGCTTCCAGCAAACTGCACTAGTTATCCCTAGGGCATGGACCTCCCAGGGCCAAAGGGCGTGTCTTCTATAGAGCCCCTCCTGTACAACTCCCTACCTGCTGGTATCTCAAATGCCCCTCACTCGCCAGCTTCAAAACTATCTAAACCACTTGCTCGCCTCACACTCCTGTCACTGCCCCTGACCCCCCCGCTGCGTCTGCCCATGTATAAAAAAAAAAAAAAATGTCTGAACCGACAATGGTGTTTTGGTAACTCATTCGCCTGCAATTGTGACACTTGCCTATTGTTCATTTCTGTTGCTGACTGTCTCACCTCTGCCTGCTACTTGCCTTGTCTTTTTTACTGTACATTATTTTGGATTCCTCATGTATGTATGTTGTGTCTGCCTTCGACGAGGTACTTTTGTAAATGAGCCTCTGGCTCAAAGGTTTTTAAACTGATGTTAAAATAAATAAATAAATAAAAATAAATAAATAAATAAATAAATAAAAGAAATAAGGTCATAAAAAATGGAGGGTAATGAGTACCAATGCCCACAGTCTAGGTAAAAGCTCCTCAAATGGTGGCCTTGATGGAAGAGGAATGCCTGGATATTGTGGCAGTCACAGAAACGTGGTACACAGAGAACCATGACTGGGATGTCAACATACCAGGGTGCACAATCTACAGGAGGGACAAGGAGGGTAAAAGAGGAGGAGGAGTAGCTCTCTATGTAAGGGAAGGGATCAAAGCAACAGAACTAAAGGGTAAACAAGGAGGAGAAGAGGCACTGTGGGTCACCCTGGAAACTGGAAATGGCACCACAATCCGCACAAAGTTTGTATGCAGACCCCCATCTCAGGGGGAGGAAATGGACAAGGAAATGATAGAAGGCATCCTTAGGATGGCAGAGAAAGGGGAGATATTGCTGATGGGTGACCTGAATATGTCAGATGTTAACTGGAGAACCTTTGCTGCAGCCACATCCAAGAGCAGGGCCATTCTCGATGCCCTACAGGGGGCATGCCTCAGACAGCTAGTTTTGGAACCCACTCGGGAGGGAGCAATCTTAGACCTGGTACTCTTAAATCGGGACAGAGAGAGGATCTCAGATCTAGAAGTGGGTAGCCATCTGGGAACAAGCGACCACCAAACAGTGTGGTTCATGATAAACTTAGCTGTAGAGTCAAGCCATGCAAAAGTGAAGGTACTGGACTTCAAGAGGGCTGATTTTGTCAAAATGGGAGAGTGCCTCAGAAAAGCACTAGCAAACAGGCAATAAGGTGGGGTGGAGCAACAATGGGGAAACATCAAAACCACCATCACAGAGGCAACAAGCCTTGTGTGAAGCAAATAAATCAAAACGAAAGAAAAAAAACACTATGGTTCCAAAAGAAGTGGCGGGGAAGGTTAGGGAGAAAAAGATAGCATTCAGAAAGTATAAGGAAACACAGGAGGAGCAGGACAGAAAACTATACCAGTTATAGCAGAAGGAAGCGGGGAAGGCAGTCAGAATAGCAAAGGCCCAAACTGAGGAAAAGATAGCCAGCTCGGTTAAGAAGGGGGATAAAACCTTTTATAGGTACATTAGGGAGCAAAAGAAAGACTAAGGCAGGGATACTGAGGCTGAATAAAGAGGAAGGTGGTTGGGCAGAGAGCGACAGTGAAAAAGCAGGGATACTGAACGAATACTTCTGCTCAGTATTCACAAAGGAACAGCAGGGGGAGATACCGAATCCAGTCAATAGAAGCACTCTGGATAGGGGGGTTGATATTAGTCCTTTCACAGAAGAAAGGGTTCTGAATGAACTCTTAAAACTGAAGGTGGATAAAGCAATGGGGCCTGATGGGATTCACCCCAGATTTCTAAAAGAACTAAGGGAAGCACTAGTAACACCACTGACTACCCTTTTTAACAAATGATGGGAGGATGGTGTGGTACCTGAGGACTGGAGGAGCTTAGATGTGATTCCCCTTCACAAAAGTGGGAGCAAGACAGAGGCAGGAAACTACAGACCTGTCAGTTTGACCTCAGTGGTAGGGAAAATGATGGAATCACTTCTGAAGGAAAGAATTGTTGAGTACCTAGAGGCCAATGGGGCACAGGACCCAAGGCAGCATGGATTCACAGCAGGAAGGTCATGTCAGACAAATCTAATTGATTTCTTTGACTGGGTGACCAAAGTAGTAGACCAGAGAGGGGGGCTGTGGACATGGCCTACCTAGATGTTAGCAAGGCATTTGACACAGTCCCGCACAAAAGATTACTAAACTAATTAGCCAGCCTGCAAGTAGGTCCCAGGGTGGTAGCCTGGGTAAAACACTGGTTGGACAACGGAAACCGGGGGTAATAGTAAATGGAGTCCATAGTGAAGAAAGGGGGGTTACTACTGGGGTACTGCAGGGTTCAGTACTGGGGCTGGTCCTTTTTAATTTCTTTATAAGTGACATTGCCGAAGGACTGGAAAGAAAAGTATGTCTCTTTGCAGATGACACAAAGATCTGCAACAGGGTTGATATGCAAGGTGGGGTAGTGTAACCTCCAGGTGGCGCTATCCCAAGGGCTACTACCCCTGCCTGCCTAACTGCTAACAGGTTGAGGGGCCTCGATTCTATGGTGGGTGCCTCCACCCAGAGATCAAGGTTTACAGTAGTTCGACTAACGTGGTCACAGCCCTCTCGGACACTGAGACCCCCTTTTACACCCACTAGTGACCCACACAATGCACCAGGAATACCTTCACCAGATACTCTTACCCTCAGGACTGGTTCAGTCAGCTTGACTCTGGGGACCCCCTGTAAAACAAGATGATGTAATACGATAGCCACTGTACAATCCTTTAACATAAACACATACCTTAGTCAGTGTAACTTTGCTGAAACAAACAGATTTGATTTATTTACGGGATGGCAACAAGGACAGGGGAAAATCAGGTTAATTAGATCAATCACATTAATATTCACAGTACTGTGCGTAATTTCAGAGTCCCTAAATGTCACTCTCACGGGGTACCCAGGATGGGGGGCTAGCCAGAATCGGTGCAACTGGTTGGGGCCCTGTGATGGAGAAACACTTGCACACTACCCAATTGTAATCCGGAGCCAGTTGGCTTAGTTCAGGTAACAGGAAAGAGAGAAAATCAGATGAAACACTTGCAATTAAAGGTACAGATGGCAGGGAGCTACCCTGATTTGCACTCACTAACTTAAAGCTGGACGCTGTCCCCGTGGGTGTCATGGATTTCTGGACACCCTTTGCACAGCAGGGGAACAAGGCTCTGCAAGCAGAACACACCTCACACATTTATATGTAAAAGAAGTTACCGTACCAGGCAGCTGCTCTCAGGTCCCGATCGCACTTACTGCCAACCTGGGAGTTCGCAGTGCAGCTTCACTTTCCTGACAGGCCGAGCTCGATGAAGCAGTTTCTCCAGTCCTCTACAGGGTGAGCCTGGTTCTTGACTTTTCAGCCTCTCCTTTCCTCTTATCAGCGGATTCACTCCGAATCGCCACGTACACGCGCCCGCCCAACTTTAGGCCTCCACACGTGCTTCCCGCGTGAAAACTCTGCAGCGCAGGAGCCTGGAGCTCCTTCCCCAGTCACAGTCACAGCGGATCTACCTTCCCAGACACCAGGCAGGGAATTACAGATGGGTGCCACCCAGTCCAATTGGTGGGCCTAGTTGCCAATCACTTAATACTCCCCCTATTGGTGCAAAATGGCGCCACGGTCCAGAACTTCATTTCCTAGAATTACTGGCTATATCCCTTATGGCCAGCCAGCTCCCGAGAGAGTCCTGATCCTGGTTGGTCGGCTTAAACTCCATTTTAGGTGCCCCTTCTACCTGATTGGATCTATTCTGCAGTTCAGATCCAAAATGGAGGGGCAAAGCACACAAAGTCACAGCTGCAAGGAAGGCAGGTTAGACAAATTACATTTCCACTAACACTCTAACTGATCTGTAGCAAACAGTTACATCTTTGAAAAGTGCTCACTCTGCCCACTTAGTGATGGCAGAAATGGAGCGATTCGCCAGCAGCTCGAGTGGGACTCAAGCAGGGAAACACACAGTCCCCCCATGTAACTAGTCCTGCCTGCAAGCAGACAGCTCTTAAAGAGACAGTACCAGAGGTTCTAAAAGCACTCACAAATAAACGGCTTAAATGCCGAACACCATCCAGGCTGGGAGCAGTTAGGCAAGCTCCTAGGAGACTTTTGGGAGCCCCCATTTGCAGGGGGGTTACACCAGAAAGTATGAAAAGGGACTTTGCAAGGTTGGAGGAATGGTCAAATGTATGGCAGCTTAGATTCAACGCAAAGAAGTGCAAAGTAATGTACCTGAGAAACAAAAACCCAGGGAAAGAGTACACAATGGGGGGTGAGATACTGATAACAACAAAAATGGAAAGGAACCTGGGGTAGCCATATCAGATGACCTAAAGTTGGGCCAGCAATGTGAGAAGGCAGTAAGGAGGGCTGGGGGAATACTGGGATGCATAGGGAAAGGCATCACCAGTAGAAAGCAGGAAGTTGTTGTCCCTCTGTACAGACAGTTGGTAAGACCACATCTGGAGTACTGTGTACAGTTCTGGAGACCCCATCTCCGCAAAGAGATAGACAGAGTGGAGGCTGTTCAGAGGAGGGCAACCAAAATGGTGCAGGGTCTGCGCCAGAAGACATATGAAGAAAGATTAAAGGAGCTTAAGATTTATAGCCTCGAGGAAAGGAGGGAGGGGGGGACATGATAGAAACTTTCAAATACCTCAAGGGAATCAACAAAGTCCAAGAGGGTAGCATCTTTCAGAAAAAGAGATGTGCAAGAACAAGGGAGCACAATTTGAAGATAATGGGAGGATGGCTCAGAGGTAATGTGAGGAAATATATCTTCACAGATAGGGTTGCAGATGCATGGAACAGCCTTCCTGAGGAGGTTGTAGAGTCAAAAACAGTGGTGAATTCAAGAATGCATGGGACAGACATAAGGCAGTACTAGTGGGGCATAGGAGGAAGTAGGTTGTTGGTTAACTAGGATCTGCAGCTTATCCATTAGGTAGGGAAATGGGCAAACTAGGTGGGCCAAGCGGTCCTTATCTGCCGTCAGATTCTGTGTTTCTGTATTCAAAGCTTAGAGATGGGCACAAACCATTTGCACAGGGTTAGCACTGGGATTACATGGGTCCGCTATATTCAAAAGGTCAAATAGTGTGGGCAAACTGTATTAGCACCGGGCAAAAGTATAATGTATACAAGGAGCAAACCGAGGAGGCGTGTACATGAATACAAACACAATGCTATACTCAGAGTGTGACTCTGCACCACACCCACATGACATATATTTACTTTTTGTAAAAATAACGCCTGGCATATTAAACGTGGAGATTTTAATAGCTCTGTACATATAGGAAATGGGGAGGAAGAGGCAAAATCACGTCATCGTATCGCGATATTTGCCAGTGCGCTCTCCCATGGGGCAGTGCTCCAGTTCCCAATATGCCAGCTGCACCACAGGGAGAATTAAATTTTACGAGTGATCAGGTAAGAATATGCTAACTCACATAGCGGGACTCCGGGGGGGGATCAGGGTGCACAAGACACAATCTATGCCCCAGTGGCTCGAGCACCCTGGCCAGTACACCTCCTTTAAAGATCAACGGGAATAGCAGGTTAGACAGGATCTCGTTCTTTTTCCCATAACGGGCTTAATTTATTTCACAAAATAAAGACTTGATGTGAACCATTGTGTGTGTCTGTTTACTTATTTAACCTTATTTTTTATGGCATTGTTCAAGTTTATATCCATGATCGTTTTATTGAACAGAGTCGATCACTGAAGCTGGTGGCTTGCGCTGTGAGATCACAGCAGTCTTGCTGTAAAGAGTTTCTACAGTACATGGAAAAAAAAACTGCTCTTTTCTTGCCAGCCAACTACATGCTAGATTTTGCAGTGCAAAGATGCCATAATTCATGATCTGAATGTTCTCTGTTAGAGCAGTGTAGTGCAAGATAAGTCAACACTGCATCCGGAGTGCAAACCACGAAAGATAGTTTGTATTTTTTTTTTTCAGCCTTCAACAATGCATATCTGCCTTGCCAATTGTGAAAATCAGGAACTGATTAATTGCAGGGTATAAAGGATTCCAAGATAACTCAGGGTGACAGCTTTTTTAGTAGGTTTGTGATTTTATTTTTCCTACATTTCTGATTCAGTAATGTTAACCACCCCCCACACGCTCTCGCTCTCACAACAGAATGAGATTGCTAATGCTGGATTTGATTAAAGTACACAGCAGTGTAATGCATGGGTATTTAATTTGTATTATTGTTTTTTATGATTCTTGATTATGCTCCCATGCCCGTACATCCTACCCCCCTACCCCCCCCCACACACACTCTGTATGTCTCTCTCAAAACTCACTCGCTAAACTGTGAGCAGAAGCATAAAACTGAATGGGTTAGTAGCACGCCTCATATAGCTGTCTCTGCTGCTAGTACTACTGCAGTCACAAATCACAACATTATATGGTAATCGTTCTTAAATCCTCAGCTGGTGTTGACAAAAAGGTTAATATTTCTTAGCCCCCCCACAGCAGTCACAGCTTGGTGGAGTACTATAGCTCAGATGCAAACTTGAAGAGGACGGTCCACTCAGGATTTTATGGGTTCAGAATCGATGACCGTCACCTGTGTAAACAACTTCACATAGGGGATGCCCTAGGCCTGCATATCACCTCCATATCTGACATGTGCAACTGGACTTGGGCTTCTTTCCTGGTTCCAGCACCTATGCAGGTACTGGCATGCTGGTATAGGTGTGGGTGTCACAGGGATCCTTCTGATTATGCCTCCCTATTAGATTAATTGCTGTTCATTTTTGTCAGAACTAACAGCAGCAATTAACATAATACAAAATACAGAGGAATAATCGGACGCAACACTGACATGTCAATATCAGTACCCCGACTTTTTCAGATAAACAGCATCTCCAGATGTTAGCAAGTGGCGGAGATGCACAGGCGTGCAGTTTACACAGTCTCTTGTTGACATTACCCTGCTTTTCAATGGGAATACCAAATAATTGGTACAGTTACCTGCTTCCAGCCAAACAGTGATATTGCACACCCTGACTTTGCTGATGGGGTGAGGGACATGAATTTAATCTTCCCTGCATTAAAACGTATAGAGGGTTATAACTAAAGGCAGTATGCAGTCACACAGACAGATTATGTTATGGGAGGATATTTGGGATATTCATTCAGGCCCCAAGGTGAGGAGGGGGGAAAAACTTATTTTTTTAAATTAAAAGAAAATGTCTTATCCAAATGTGACTGGGTCTCTACCAACAGGTCTCTGAGATGAACTGCACTGAGTTTGTTTAGTGCGGTTGAGGCAATATCAGGTATACTGTAGAACTAAGTTTGACCTGTCTCCCTCTTAAATCCTGACAAAATGGCATCAAGCAGGATAGGAAGGCTTCTGTCCAACCCGGAACTAAATTAGCAGTTTGCAGTTCTTGACCAAGTTTTACAAAGTTGCCTTAACGTTAGTCCCACAGGCAGTGTTAAGTGCCGAACGGTGGCGGCAGGTTCCAAGTGCAGAAGCTGTGAACCATATTGCTGGCTGAAGAGGGAATCAATAAGGAACTAAAGCATTACATTTCAAATACTGGCTGTCATGCTCCTTAACTTATGTTTGTATATGTCTCATGTCTTCGCATACCATTATAAAACAGCAAGCTGGAGATGTGGCACTGGCAATGGGAAAGATTTCAACTTTCTTCCTACATGTCAGTTCAGTGCTAGTTAGCAGTGCTTGGCAGAGTTGGATGACAAGCTCTGAAGCAATCTCTGGTGGAATATCGTTTCATCTAATTCCACATACTAGCCCCAGATTAATTATGCACTGACAGTCCTACATGGAAGTTTGGACAGGATCTCTTCTCAGATCCAGATGGGGATCTAATCAGAACGTAACTTCGGTTCCGTCCTTACCTTTTAGTTTTGTTGGGCAGGCTGGGCATGGTACTCAAAACAGAATTTGCTCTGCACTTGATCACTCTGCACAGCTGCAGTGCTGCCGACTCCCGAGTCTGCTCTCTTATGTGCTGCTGAAATTCACCGGTACAGTACATTGCCATGACAGATTTGGTGGGGTGTGGGGGGTGTTGGTGGGGGCAAACAATGCAGAGTGCTTTCATGGTGGTGCAGAAAACTCTGCCCAGCTTCTTGAACACAGTGGACAGTGCCATGTTCTACCAACAGACAAAATAGTGCGGTGAACGTGCAGTGATTGCCCTTCACCGCCACTGTTTAATAGTCCATTCGGTATCCAGTGAGCTCCCTTTTCTCCACTGTGTGCGCAAGATGGCTGCAGGGCTATGCCCACTGCAGCCGTAATACAATGGAAGCATTAGAAATATTAACAAGCCAATCCAGACCTCAGTTCGTATGTATAACTGAAACCTGGTGGGAGGATAAAAAAACCTGGGATACCACCATTGATGGCTACAATTCATTCAGAAAAGACCGAAAGACAAAGGGGGGGGAGGCATTGCAATACGCATCAATAAGAACACTGAGACCTTGGATATAAGTAACAGCATAAAATAGGAGGGAGAAGATGTTGAAGCATTATGGTGTAACCGGGTGGCCATGTAACATTTGGTTACTACCCCTGCCTGGTGGGCTCAAGCCAGGTTGAGGGGCCTGTGCTCTGTTGTTCCAGATTGGGGGGGGTTTGTATCCAGATGTAAAACAAATAGCATGGTGCCTCCATACAGAGAATTAAAGAAGTGGGCCTGATGGCAAATGGGTACCACCCCCTGGGGTGCTGTACCTACCCACCTACCCTCACAGTCACCCTACAAACAGAATACCAGCTTTTGTTGTACTACGGTGAAACACTTGCAAGTAACAGCAATTGCTAATGATATGCTGACAGACAATGTTGAACAATACAATAAATAATTTATTAAAGAGGGATGGGGTAAAAAAGGGATGGAGAAACAAGTAAAGATATGATATAGTAAGGTAAAGCACAACATTAGCCACAGTACCCACCCCCCAAGCAATAACACACTGTTTACCAGGCCCTATCCCCACTGGTACCAATGCCCCCAAAGTCAGTCTGGGTACCCAGGTAGAAAAGATGTTGCAGGCTTGAATGGTGCAGCCGAGAGGCTGGCATTGGTGCACTTTGTGTTTTAATTAAACTAAGAACCCTGAACAACTTGATATAACTCCCCAGGTTAGGGCATGCCCTGTGTTTACTCAATGATCTGTAGGCAATCTCACAGGGTCTGACAAGAACATCAGGTTCAGTCAGTTGTGCTGGGGCCTGGGGCTGCACAAGCAGGTTACAAGCATACTTTGCTGTGGCTGAATTCTGGCAGCTTGTCACCTTCTGAGATGAGGCAGTCTCTGGCAGCTTGTCGCCTTCTGAGATGAGGCAGTCTCTGGCAGCTTGTCACCTTCTGAGATGAGGCAGTCTCTGACAACTTGTCACTGTCTGAGATAAGGCAGTCTCTGACAGCTTATCACCTTCTAAGATGAGGCAGTCTCTGGCAACTTGTCACCTTCTGAGATGAGGCAGTCTCTGACAACTTGTCACTTTCTGAGATAAGGCAGTCTCTGGCAGCTTGTCACCTTCTGAGATGAGGCAGTCTCTGGCGCCTTGTCACCTTCTGAGGTGAGGCAGTCTCTGACAGCTTGTCACCTTCTGAGATGAGGCAGTCTCTGACACCTTGTCACCTTCTGAGATGAGGCAGTTTCTGGCAGTTTGAGTCCCTGGTAGCTTGTCACCTTCTGACATAAGGCAGTCTTTGGCAGCCTATCACTGTCTGAGATAAGGCAGTCTTTGACAGCTTATCACCTTCTAAGATGAGGCAGTCTCTGGCAGCTTGTCGCCTTCTGAAATGAGGCAGTCTCTGACAGCTTGTCACCTTCGGTGATGAGTCCGTCTAAGGCAGCTTGTCACCTTCTGAGGTGAAGCAGTCTCTGGTAGCTTTTCACCTTCTGTGATGAGTCTGTCTCTGTCAGCTTGTCACCTCTTGAGATAGGGCAGTCTCTGGCAGCCTGTCACTGTCTGAGATAAGGCAGTCTCTGACAACTTATCACCTTCTGAGATGAGGCAGTCTCTGGCAGCTTGTCACCTTCTGAAATGAGTCAGTCTCTGACAACTTGTCACCTTCTGTGATGCGTCCCTCTCTGGCAGCTTGCCACCTTCTGAGATGAGGCAGTTGCTGGTAGCTTGTCACCTTCTGTACAGGTTAGTCAGGAATGCTGGAACTGACAATACTGGGGACCGGGGCCACATGCCTAATCCACACATCCAGGCATTTAACTACCAGGGGAAGACAATATTTAATATCTGGCTGTGATACTATCTGGCTGATTCCCCAGACTATTTGCTGCTGATTGTGACTCCTAGGACAGACTTCAGGAGTCACACGATCCTTTCCTCTTGGCAGCTAGTAGATGTGAATACCTCTGGGAACAAGTCCAGCTCACCTTCAAGGCTAGGGGCAGCAAACAGTCTCTCAGGCAGTTCTTAAACTGCAGGTCTGAACTGCAAAATGGCTTTTCTTGTTTCAAACTGGATTTCCCATATTCTCTCAGGTGCTGCAAAGTTTTAGTTACACAGATCTTGAACCAAGAGAAAAACAATTACAAACTCACTAAACAAATAAAAAAATTGAACATTGCAAAAAACTTTGGAAGGGCATGTTAAACACAGTTCAGCAAAACGATAGCAAACATTTTTGGACCTTGGTTGCAAAAGGTAATAGCTCTTATAAAACATAAATAGACACCTATATAACAGAAGATAGGTGGATTTCTTACTTTTCCTCAATTTTTTTTGATAAGACTATTCAGGAAATACAGGTAGTTTTATCAGTAAATGGGAATTTTCCTAGGATAACACTTGATGAAGTTTATTATGCATTGGCATTATTGAAGAGGTGTAAAACCCCAGAACAGATGGTGTTCCTGCGGAGGTATTTCTCTCCTCTCCTTCTCTCTGGTATAGATTTCTAACAGAATATTATAATAAATGTATCTACTCCAACAAATTACCAGATTCATGGAGGGGAGCAACTATTATTCCAATCCACAAAAAAGACAATATAAGGGATCTTACTATGTACAGACCAATAAGTCTCTTGGATATTAATTTAAAAATATTTTCTGGAGTTTTATTAGAAAGACTGAAAAAAGAAGTAGAAAAAACTGGAGGCCTGGCCGTTTATCAGGCAGGTTTCAGGCCCAGTTTTTCACAATAGATAATATTTTTATTTTTCATCATTTAATAGAAAAGTATGCAAAAATAAGGGGACAAACCTTGTATGCACTTTTTGTGGATTATTCCTCAGCATTCGACTTAATTTCAAGAGACTTACTTTGGTTGGTGCTACTCAATAGGGGTTTTAATTATAATCTAGTCTCAATTATCTCTCAAATATACATGGCAAATTGGGCTAATATTAGACTAGGTAGGAAAGGTGGCATTTCAGCATCCTTCAAAATAAATAGGGGTGTAAGACAAGGATGTGTCCTGGCACCATTGTTATTCTCGTTATATATTGATGAGATGTTGAGGGGTGGAGACAAAGATTTTATTGATATACCAAACATAAATACTTATAAATGCCCTCTATTAGCATATGCCTATTATATAGTTTTATTCTCATTAACAAAAGTAGGATTACAAAAAAATATTGATTTTATATCGGTAAAATCCCTGTGTTAAAATTAAAGATAAATATTACCAAAAATGAAGGTTCTACATTTTTCAAAAGTGAAAAAGAAATGTTAAACATTTTGGACATTGGGGAAGGAGAGACTGGAAAGGGTCAAGGTGTATTCCTACTTGGGAGTACACTTTCAAGAACATACCAACTGGACGGTACACTCTCAAATTTTGTCAGATAAGTTAAAAAGTACAGTAGCGGGACTTGTTCGTCTTTAATTTAAAATAGTGGGATGACTTTAAAACCTTTGATTCAAGTCATAAAAGTGAAATTCAATTCCCAATTACTTTACGATTCTGAAATATGGGACATAACTAACTTAAATAAATTATTAGTCCCTTTACATAAATATTTACATACAACATTATGGGTTGGTCACTCGTGTCCCACAACGTAATTGAGATCAGAATTGGGACTGAATAATTTGGAAGCACTAGTGGAATCTAGGAAAGTTAATTACTGGCTCAGTTTGAGTAGGAAAGAACCTTCTGCTCTGGCATTTATAGCTTTAACTGAGAAAGAAAAATGGTATAACATAGGTATTAAACAGAAATTATGGTATACAAATATAATGAAAATAATGAGGGATAATAAACTGAATAATCTCAAAATGGTAACAGAGAAAGGGATCTTTCTTAGCTTAAAATATAAATCATATATTACAAAGGAAATTGTAAATAATTGGATAATTAAAGATTTACAGTCAGTTAAGTCCTCACACTATTCAAAATGGTTCGCAGACAACATTTATTTATTATTTATTTATGTATTAAATAATTACTATTTTGATTTGAAACCTTATCTGGAAATTTTGACAGATAGTAGGATGAGAGCTACATTCTCTAGTTATAAATTCGTACAGGCAAAAAATAATGTTTTGTTTTACCGATGTAAAACAAAATGACTTACTTCTGGGATTGTGACTGTGCTATGGGCGGTGAGGAGAACCTCATACATGTACTATGGGACTGTACTTAATATTAATTACAAAGGACTTACTGACTAGGTCCTTTTCTGGATGAGACTTACCCAACAGATAAAAATATGTTAACTAATATTCTGTTTTCATACAAATGATGTTTGATCAGTGGAACGACTTGCTAAATGTTTATTATCTGCAGAAAAAATTAGGAGGAATTTAAATGTTATCTGATCTGAGTAATCGTCTTTTAAGATAATCAATCTGTTAAGTATGCATGAAAATATATTGTAACTTTGCATGGTTTTTCATTCTGTATTGTCTTTTAAATTATTGTACTAGCCATTGTAAGGCTTTTTAACCACACAATAAAATGTTTTGACAGAAATAAATAGACAGCTGTCTTCAATACACACTCTGCTTCCCAGATGTTAGTGTAGCCCTGGCACCATGTGCCAGTGGACTACCACCACTGCCTGTGGGCCCTCTAACAGGTTAAGGGTCCTGGGTCGGTGATCGGGAGCCATATCCCAAACTTATGATAAACAGTGCAGTGCCTCCACCCAGAGTGAGTTAAAAATGGGTCAGGTGACCAGTTGGCACAGACCCCTAGGATGCTGCACCTGTCCGCCTCCTCTACCAGCTATCCCACACACTGGATACCCAACAGTTCTTTAACACTATAAGCCATAAACCAGTAATAACTGGGCAGACACCGAAATATCCTGTACGCAGTCATTTCTAACTGTAAAATCACAGCTTTATTGGGGGCAAGGGTTAGGATAGGGGTACCTGGATAAGGGATAGCTGTGGAGAAAGAAATGGTTAGCCAGAATGAACGCAACTCAACTCTCTTTATTTATAAAAAGCATAATTCAGCAAAGTGTCAAAGTGCTTGTACATTGATTTAAAATGTTAAAGTTAAAAATATCAATAAATAATAAAAAAAATCTATATCTATATCTACAGTATATCGACAATTCATCCAAATTCCAGTAATTTAACAGGTCAAAGACAACTTGGGCCTGAAGGCCATACCACCCCTGGCTGCCCACCCCCACTGGTACCAGTGTTTTACCTGGAAAGCCTTTTGAGTACCCACTAGTTGCAGGCCTGGATGTTGCCATGGATTGGCCATCTGTTGGGGCCCTAGGATGTTGAAAAGCTAAAGTTAAATTGGAACTGAACATGCCTCTTTTGATCCCAGGAGCAAATCCTGGATACTCACGGTTTGCAGCTCTACAGCAGTCCGGGAGCTCCATCCTTAAACACAGCAATGGGCAACAGGATTGGCGGGGGGGGGGGGTTGCACGTCATCATGATGAAAGCGTAAGGGCGATCATCATTATGCAGAAGTCAAGAGTGCTGAAAATGTATTTCGGCACTCTGACACCCCAGTGCACAGCAAAAGGGCGCAGGGGATTTAGTTTTAATGTTTCTGTGGGGCCTGCCCCCATACACCCTCTACTAACGGATTCTCAACTCCAGGTGGGTGCATGTCGGGGGTGAAAACAAACAAGAAAAAAAGTTGAGATCGGGCACAACAAAAATGCACCAGCACCCTGACCCGAACCCCGTATTCTGCCGACCAATGCTGGCAAACCATCCACCACACCATGGGGTCAGCACAGCAACCGACCATGGCACCACCCCCAACATCCCTCGCTGTGCATGCTCGCTCTCACCTTCCCATACGCGCGCGTACCTATAGCGACAGGGATGTCGCTATAGTCACCCATCCCCCCATCCGGCCACCGTATCCCTTGTGCGCCGTTGCTGCAATGTGCTGGGGAGAGGGTTGCTGTTATTGTCGGAGCCCTTCCCCAAGCACCCACATCATGGACACCTAGATGCGGGTGATCTCTCTTAGAAGGCTTGATCTTGATTGAAGGTCTCGCAGCTTGTCCCCTTGATTGAAGGTCTGGCCGCTTGTCACCTTTAACCTCTTCTGGCCCATTGCAGAGCTCCAAATGTAGGTCCTGACTAGCCTCAAAAGACCCAGACCCAGAAGTGGCTCCATAACTTGGCTCCCCAGATGGGTCGTAGGTGTTCTAGCACCCCATCAAGTGCCGGCAACCACCTGAAACATGTAGGCCCCACTCGGAAGGGGTTAGCAAGTTCCCTCCCTGGCTCTGTAAAGTGCCTCCAAAGATGTAGAGTTCACTCTGTTCCTGCACCAATTCAGCAAGTCCAGGGGCAGCCACGCACTCTCAAATTTCAAAATGCCAGTGCCGTTTGGTCACTGGTTTGCAGCTTTAAGCAACGGCTCCAATTCACACTAAAACACACAGCTGCAACAGGAATTCTGGGACATGCAAGCACCCGATCACTTTTTACACACCCAGTCTTTGTATGTTCGACCAGCTCCCAAAGCAGCTTCAGCTGGGACACAGCTCTCAGTCAGTTTGTTCAGTTCTCAAAACAGTTCCACACAGCCTGGCTAGCATCCCATTCCTGAGAAGTTCAACCTCTTCAATCGACTTTTCGAAGTCCCAGTTTCAGTACAGGATTTCTGTAGCAGCTATTCTCTCTCAAAGGAAACAGGACAGTTCAAAATGCCTGGAGAGTTCCCAAAACAACTCAGTCTCTCTCTCTCCCTCAGACAGAGTTACTCTTTTCTTAATAGCAATGTCCAATTCTGGTCCTGTGAAAGGCCTTAGACAATTTAGCTTTTCTCATACAGATTCTTCCTGACTTGATAGGAGCAGGGGACAGACTGCCCCAAGCTTTCAAAGTCCCTGGAAAGTCTCCCCAAACATCTGCCCTCTAATTGGCTGCCCTGTATTGTGTCTCACAAAGTGTCCATAGTGATCAGTCCTATATGGTTATTCATTGGTGGGGGAATCTAGGCACCTGAAATTTGTTTCTTCTTCTCCCAGAAGTCCTCTGAAACAGTTGTAGGCACCTAGAGACTGGATTAGCTGATAGGCAGGGGTCAGAGTAGTAGAACGTGGCTGCTCCCATGCAGGTTCATGTCAGTCCTTATGTTGTCCCTCAATGGTGGTGCAGCCAATGAAAGTACTTTTTTATTTATAATACCCCCTCAGTCTTGTAGCCTCTTTATTGCCCTTTCAAACAAGTCCACTCTTACACAGTTATTCACTTTAGTTTAGCTGTCACTGCTGCCAAAACACAGACTCCCCCCCCCCCAGGCAACAGGCAGCTCTCATTAATATACATTTTGGGTGCTCGTTAATAGTACTGAGCCCCGATTATGCCCCTTGCTCAAGCCTCATTTTTAAACATTACCAAGGCTTCTCTTTCATCTCCTCAAGGTCACTGATCCCCATTTAGCTATGAAAGGGCACCGGGACCGAGAAACGCTTCTCCGTTAGACCACAAACACAGCGGTTGAGAACATCAAAGGCACTCACCATGCGCATGCGCGAGCGCCGGCAGCATCAGGAAAATACTGTCAGCTTGCTATTTGTTTTCTTTAAGCCCAAACGAGGCTAAAATTAAATGCAGGGCTGTTCTGGGGACTTGGGGGAGCACCAAAGGCACATCAAAGGATCTGGGCTGTAGTGGAGGAAACAGCGGGGACAGAAGGGACACCAGGCAGCACAGAAGCAAAACAAGGGCAAATAATGTAAGCCCCCAAAGGGGGGTTACGTTAGAAAGATTTAGGCAAGTCTCCTAAAGTTTGGCTGTGGAAGCCTTAGGCCAACTTCCAAACTTTTTTCTAGCACACTCTGCCAGTCAGATTGGCCCAACAGGATACCTGGAACTTTCCAGGTGGGCCCCCCCTCCTCTGTTGGGTACCTGCCCACCTTCTAAACTCTGAAAATCTCTTCATGTATTATCGATTTAATTAATTAATTAATTTATTTATTTTAATTATTCCTGTTTTTACCCCCGGGCCTAGCAGGCAGCTCCAGTCCCTCCCTTGGAGGGACTCAGTTTCTAGCTGCACCGCTTCCCCTTCCTGACACGCCCCTAATTCCCCCATGGGTTCCCCCCATGGCAGGGCTGTGGTGAAGGGGTGCTGGCTTTACTCCCACCCCTGGAGCAAAATCCAGACTTCCGGGGGCCGGTTGAGGTGTTGGAGTGGCCATAATGGGGCCTGCTGGCTCCTTTTTCCTTGTTCTCTCATCCTCCCTCCCACCGATGTAAGAATGACAGTACATGCCCTCCCAACCCATACTGCCTTCTGGCCATTGCCAGAGGGCAGTCAGCGAGTGGGATGGCAAACCACCCTCCCCCAATAGAGGAGAGCAATCCTCCAGACACTCGATCCTCTCTCACCCCTGCCCACCCATGGCAGCCCAAGCTCGTTCCTGAACCTGGATCGCTGGCGTGGTGCGAGGTATGGCATCCAGCACCTCAACCCTCAGCTCCAGTGGGCTGATAAATTATCCATTTTCTAATTAAATGGGGTGTTTTGGGCACTGCAGGTGAATATAAGATGCAAACATAGAGCAGGTGTATCAGATCGAAATAGAATACTGATATGACTGTGCCACCCTGGGCCCTCTCCTACTGAGTTTCCAGGTGGGCCCCTGTATCAACTTTCCAAGTGAGCCCCTAGTACCCCAGTCTGACCCTGCACTCTGTGCTCTCCTGCCTCTCTGAGAGCCTCAGACAGAACTGCCTCAAACTGTGTTCTCCCCCACTGCCCTGAGGAGACAGAGACAGCATCTGGATGACTGACATAGATGTCCATCTTTACCATTAATATGCATAACATTCACTTGACACCCGGCTGGATGCCGCTAAAGGTGCCAAAAACACCGCCCCATTGGTAACATGTAAAGTGTCAAGTCCTCGAGAGGGAAGCCAGTGCAGCTGGAAACAGCTCAGACAAAGCCACAAAAGTCAAAACTGCACATCCAGAATACAGACAGGGAAGGAAAAATAAGGAAGTTACAAAATTTCACTGGAGTGGTGGTGCATAGTGGTGTGGTGTTGTAACAGTAAATTTTACGTTCCCAAAATCCGTGCCGGTATTCTAGATCTGCGGATTTGAGTTTTGGGGCTTTGTCTGCACTCTTTGTGCCATTCTGGATTTCCTCTTGATGACTTGATGTGGAGCCTGTCCAGTCCCCCTTCCCAGGAGCCATAACAGCTGTCCTCTGTGCTCCTCAAATCCTGATTGGGCAAAGGAGGGTCAGGAGTTACCAAAATGGCAACCATATAAAAAGTCCATATGAAGTCCCAACTTCAAAGACACTTTTGAGGGCTTCTGAATTGATTTAAACATTAATGTCTACATGCCGCAATAGGCGTCCCTCTGTTCTGTTGTCTGGTTGTGGAATGAATACCCAAAGAATATTTCCCTACCAGTCGCTTGCGCCATAGCACTAAGTCCCCAGGTCACAGTGTAGCCTTGGCTGTCCCTAAAGTAACTGTGCACATAAAACACTGAACATTTGTAAAATGCTTACTTTCTTTTACTCCCAAGTGTGTCTCCAGACCCGTCACTTCTGGTTTGGGGTCCCAGAGGTCAGAGTACACAGGAGGCACCAGACTTGCTCTGCAGGGGTAACTCGAATACAGGCGCTGCAGTGCTAACAAAATAGTGAGAGCAAATCACCAGCTCACATGTTCAGGCAGGAGCCAACTTGAACGTATACACACTGAGCTGTGCAGCCTATCAGTGCTTGCCCATTGCTAGCTGTGCTTTCCTACTGACTGGTGGTTTTCAACAATTTACACACACTACTCCAGACCCTCAGTAAAATGGGCATAGAGGGGCTGGCAGGAGCAATAAAAGAGCACCACTGGACCCAGAACTGGTGAAACCAGATGGCTGGGAGGCAGACCAGGTAAGCCCCACCCATGGAGGGGTTACAATGGTTAAAAATTGAACTGGGGAAAACAAATCAGTCATTTTTATGTTCACCATGTGCATTTGCATGCAGCAAACATCTTGCTATGATAATGCCTTTTGAGGGGTGTGACACTGTCCGTCCAATACAGAACAGTGTTTAAGGGGCGAGTCAGTGCCACACCAATCATCAGCCAGGCTGATCATGACAGACTTTTGTCTTGCTGGTTGGAGCCATCCTGTACTTGAAATGAAAAAGCCGACCCCAATCATGGGTTGGCTCTTCCCTTTGACCTATACTGCCCAGCAAGTTGATCTGTCATGACAGCCTGCTGAGGAATTTGAAACATCCGGGAATAGCCCAACTGTTGCAGACACCAGCTGTAACAAGGAAAAATATTCATTGATGTCTATTGCTGGTGCCCCTGTAACTGCCCCCCACCCAACCCTCCTTCTCAGCACCCACCACCCCACATCCCCCCACAAACATAACACTGACACTGAGGTGCCCAATCCCCTAGTGTCACCACCTCCTAAGTGAAACCCCTGTAGTCCACTGCTGTGCCACTCCCAATGCTGCAGTCACATCTCTAAATGACATTGAAATGCCAGAAGGCTCATTCACGGCTCAACACACCCGAGTTCAGCTAAATGGATTTTTTAAAAGTCTTAACCCTTGCTGTGCCACCGACTGATATATCAGTCCAAAATTGCCTATACATTCTAATTCTGTTGGCAGCGTAAGAGTTAAGAAAGCTGAACTTGGGAAAGTGCACGCCGACATGAAACAAGGGCTTAAAGTGATAGAGATCGGGGTATTAAACCCCAAGACGTGAAAGGGACATGCGTAAATGCATATGCATATTCCGGAAATATTCATATGCATTCACGCATGCCCCATATCACGGCTTGAGTTAAAATGCCCTAATTTCTATCCCCTCATGTCATTAGCTGTCTACTGATCTCTGTTATTGCTGCCCCTGTAATTGTCCTGCCCACCTGACCCCCCTTCTCAGCACCCACTACCCCTCACACACAATAACAGTGACACTGGGGTTGCCCAATCCCCCCGTATCACTGTCACTCTCTGTTGCTGCCACCCCTGTAACTGTCCCACCCCTCCCAACCTCCCTCTCAGCACCACCACCACCCCACCCCCACAAACATAACACTGAGACTGGGGTTGCCCAATCCCCCAGTGTCACTGTTGCTGCCACCCCTGTAACTGTCCCACCCACCCAACTCCCTCTCAGCACCCACCACCTCCACAGACTTAACACTGACACTAAGGGTGCTCAATCCCCCAGAGTCTTAACCTGAAATAAAGAAAACCTTCCCTCATAGTTTTTGTAGTTGTTAAATAAACCATGTAAAAAGAAAAATGTCCATCAGTGTCTGTTGCAGCCGTTACTGTCCCCCCACCTGACCCTCCCACTCAGCATCCACCACCTCATACACCTCCCAAGCCCTTACTTACCCACCGGGGGTCCAGTGATGTAATCTTCTGTGGACCACAGACAATTCTTCACTCTTCAAAGTTGAACTGTGAACTGAAGGAATTAGGTATGCGGTTCAGCTGCTTCAACATCTTCCCGATGTGACCCTACAGCAATGGATTTCTGTTGACTGCAATTTGCAGTTGACACAAATCCATTGGAGAACCTCTTCTGCCTCCTGCACCACCCGGACTTAGGGATTATCAACTCCAAGTCAGAGCTGATTCGGGGAGGGGGTGCAGGACCAGGGAAAAGAGTGCTGGGGGTCCCAGGCGGACTTTACAGTGAACTGTCGATGTTGTCTGCATCAACGTGTTCACTGTAAAGGTTTGCTGTGGGATCGGTACACGGGTTCAATATATTTCAATGATGTTTTGAACTTAGTGGTACAGCTTGGCCAGTTTTGCATATTTGTGCCCAAAATTTTCAACATGCCTTTTCTTGGACCCCACCTTATGAACAATTGCAGTGAAATTAGGCAAATCTGTCCCAAAAGGTGATTTTGCTGGCCCTGTGTGAAATCACCTTTCGGGTAGGAACTGAAAATTTTCTTTGTCCTTGTTCATGATGCAGAGTCCTAAGAAGGCTATGTTGGAAATTTGATGTAAAAATATTTAAAAAAAAAACAAAATTATGAGATCATGTGGAATTTTGTGAATGCAGGTTCATAACTTTGGTCATTTTCAATATTTTCACCCCAAATTTTCAACATAGCCATATCTTTACATCACCTAATGAATGTGATAGCTATCATTTTTCAAATCCTGGCCAAAATGAGTTTTTGGGTCCCAAAAGGTGATTTTGCAGTCCCTGCGCAAAATCACCTTTCATATATTACCCACGGGAGACATTAATATACCTGAAATTTCATGGGTAACGTGGGAGGGGGTTGGGTCTTATTACTCTAAACTATTTTTCAAAACCAGAAAACAATGTAGTTTCAAACAATATGTAAATTAACTGGCTAGAGGTGGGAATATGTTAGATCTGGTGATGGCATCATTAACCCTTTAAACGTGTCAAGGCTTGAAATCCACAACAGTGGGTCTGCGGGACACATCAGCAGGACCCCTCTGCCTTGTGAAACAGAGAAGATCTGTGTAGCTTGAAGCTCCAGGCAGGAGTCAATCAGGAGCAAGACTGCGCCGCCAGCCCTCCAGGGAGCCTATCGAAGGCAAGGACCAGAGGGGACAGGTAGCTTCTTATTACTATAAGAGGATTAGGCCTCCAAGCGGCCCACTGTGCTGTGCCCCCTTCCCGCTTGAAGGACCAGTGTGTACAGGATGTCAGAGTCTGCTCACCAGAGTCAGCCCATCGAAACAGTCAGCAGCCAGTCGCCCTGCATTTTCCCACACCTACTTATGAACAGTACAACTGTCATTTTTCCCATCCTGGCTGAAATGTCTTTTCGCACTTCCGGCGCAGAATAGCGCAGTCGCTTTGGGAAATCAGTGTTCAGGACAGATTAAGAAAATGTCAGTGACACTGTTCATGAGCAGAGGTCCTAAAATCTCTATGTTGAACATGTGGTGACGAAACTCCATAAAATGACTGTGTTACAAACGTGTGTTGAACTGTTTCCATGCACCCTTGTAACTTAGCAAATTTGTAATATATTCACGCCACATTTTCAACACTGGCATTTTTTCACACCTCCTTATGAACAGTACAGCTGTCATTTTTCACATCCTGGCCATAATATGTTTTTGCAGTCCTGCCACAGAATAGCATGGTCGCTTTGGGAAATCAGTGTTTGGGACAGACTAAGATCGAACGAGTGGTGCGGGAGTGACCGAGCTCAAGTGAGCTCTTCCAGGACTGCTGTGGATTTCTTTGTGGGTAGAAAAAGGCCCCAACACAGGTGTCCAGTACAAAAGGGCAGCCTGCAGCAGTAGGAGAAACATAATGAGAGAGCGAGTGAGGGAGGGGGAGTGAGCGGACTCAACGGAGCTCTGTTGGGACTGCTGCAGATTTCTTTGTGGGCAGAAAAAGGCGTCAATGCAGTTAGGGGCCCAGTACAAAAGGGCAACCTGCAGCGGTGGGAGAAACAGTACAAGTGACTGAGAAAGGGGGACTGAGTGAGCTCAATGGAGCTCTAGCAGGACTGCTGCGGATTTCTTTGTAGGCAGAAAAAGGCGCCAATGCAGGCAGGAGCCCAGTATAAAAGGGCAGCCTGCAGCACTGGAAGAAACAGAATGAGCGACTGAGAGAGAGGGAGTGAGCGAGCTCAACAGAGCTCTGTTGGGACTGCTTCGGATTTCTTTGTGGGCAGAAAAAGACACCAATGGAGGCAGGAGCCCAGTACAAAAGGGCAGCGTGCAGTGCCAGGAGAAACAGAATGAGCGGGTGAGAGAGGGGGAGTGAGTGACCTCAATGGAGCTCTGTCCAGACAGCTGTGAACTTCTTTGTGGGCAGAAAAAGGCGCCATCACAGGCAGAAGCCCAGTACAAAAGGGCAGCCTGCAGCATCGGGAGAAATAGAATGAGCGAGTGAGAGAGGGAAAGTGAGCGAGCTCAATGGATCTGTGCGGAACTTTAGAGTTGCCCACCCTCCCACCCAGGGTCCTCCGTGTTCCTATATTACAGCAGGGTCTCTGGAGTGGAGACAAAGCAATGAGTAGATATGCCCACAACTCCTTATGAACAGTGCAACTGTCATTTTTCACATCCTGGCCGAAATGCTTTTTCACACTTCCAGGGCAGAATAGTGTGGTCGCTGTGGGAAATCAGTGTTCGGGACACATTAAGAAAACCACAATGACACTGTTCATGAGCAGAGGTCCTAAAATGCCTATGTTGAAAATCTGTGATGAAAGTCCATAAAATGACTGTTACGAGTGTGTGTTGTGCATTTTCCATGCACCCTTGTAAGTTCGCAAATCAGTAATATTTTCTCGCCACATTTTCAACACTGGCATTTTTTCACACTTCCTTATGAAAAGTACAGCTGTCATTTTTCACATCCTGGCTGAAATTTGTTTTTGCACTTGTGGCACAGAATAGCTCGGTCTCTGTGGGAAATCAGTGTTCAGGACAGATTAAGAAAATGACAGTGACATTGTTCATGAGCAGCAGTCCTAAAATCCCTATTTTGAAAATTTGGTGACGAAAGTCCATAAAATGACTGTGTTACAAGCGTGTGTTGAACTGTTTCCACGCACCCTTGTAACTGCAAATTTGTAATATTTTCACGCCACATTTTCAACACTGGCATTGTTTCACACCTCATAATGAACAGTACAGCTGTCATTTTTCACATCCTAGCCTAAATATGTTTTTGCGCTCCTGCCACAGAATAGCATGGTTGCTGTGGGAAATCAGTGTTTGGGACAGATTAAGATCGAGCGAGTGAGAGGGGGGGAGTGACCGAACTCAGCTGAGCTCTGTCGGGACTGCTGCAGATTTCTTTGTGGGCAGAAAAAGGCCCCAGCTCAGGAGCCCAGTAAAAAAGGGCAGCCTGCAGCGCCGGGAGAAACAGAATGAGTGGGTGAGGGAGGGGGAGTGAGTGACCTCAACTGAGCTCTATTGTGACTGCTGCGGATTTCTTTGTGGGCAAAAAAAGGCAGCAATGCAGGCAGGAGCCTAGTGCAAAAGGGCAGCCTGCAGCACCGGCAGAAACGGAACAAGCGAGTGGGGGGGGGGGGATGAGCGAGCTCAACCGAACTCTGTCGGGACTGCTGCAGATTTCTTTGTGGACAGTCAAAGACACCAATAGAGGCAGGAGCCCAGTACAAAAGGGCAGCCTGCAGTGCCAGGAGAAACAGAATGAGCGCATGAGAGAGGGAGACTGAGCAACCTCAACGGAGCTCTGTCGGGAAAGCTTCAGATTTCTTTGTGGGCAGACAAAGTTGCCAACCCAGACAGGAGCCCAGTATAAAAGTGTAGCCTGCAGCACCAACATAAACAGAACAAGCGACTGACAGAGGGGAGTGAGCGAGCTCAACGGAGCAAAGCAATCAACATTCGGCATTGACACAAATGCTTGCTCTTTTATAGGGATGTAATTATCCATACAAAATTGTATTTTGTTTTTTGTTATTTCCCACATCTTACCTAGTGATTCATTTTCCAAGTCTTTCTTCCAGTCCCAATTAGTAAGGGTTGCTGCACTGATCGCTTTATAATCAGCCTTTTTGAAATTCCACACTGTAGTAGTTTCTGTTATTTTGTATGTGTCTTCAGGCAGTGAGCAGAGAACCATGTTATGGTCACTGCCCCCTAGTGGTTGAATAATGGTGACATTTTGTAAATCTCCTTCTAAATTACTAAACAGTAAATCTAAGATATTATTATCTCTTGTTCCCTTGGTAACATACTGGTTCAACCCTTTTTCTAAACGTATTTCGATATGTCTAGTTTCTTGTTCACTGGAGCCTTGTACTTGATCCCAGTTGATTTCAGGGAAGTTGAAATCTCCCATGAACACACAGTTTTCGTACATGGTCATGGAATCCAGTTTTTATTTATTTATTTATTTGAGGAGTATCAGAATTACAACTCTTTCAGTCAGAGGCTCATTTACAAAGGCTGCACGTCATGGAGTAACATAAAACAGGGAAAACAAACAGTATGCAGTAAAGACAGGTTATATACAGGTGATACTAAGAACATATAGGGACTAGGTTACAAAAAGCCCACGTCAGTGTGCAAGAAATCATTATAGGTTACTATACAGTAGGCAATATAAGCAGCACTACAAACAAGTAATAATATAAATCATTAGTGAATGTTTTACAGCTGGAACAAGGCCTATAAAAAAGCTAGGCAAAAAAAATACTCTCCAGGGTTGAAGGCAAATAGGGTAGAGTCAAAGGGACGTAGGTTATAAGGTATGGAATTCACATACAAATTTGTGGCAGAGGAGGAAGTTTGAGGGCAACGCGCACAACAGAACAAGGAGTGGCAACGAGCTGGGAGGGGCAGGAACGTAGTAGGTAAAATCAGCCATGGCAATTGTAGTGACACAAGTTGAGGAGGTGGTTCTTGAGGGCCATTTTGAAAGGCCCAAGTCTTTGCACAGAAGTGACTGTCACAGGGAGGGAATTATACCAAGATGGAGCACGGTAGCGAAAGGACCTCTGTGCCAGGGAGGTCCTAACTCTGGGTACATGCAGGGAGACACGGTCTGAGCTACGAGTGGAGAGGGTTGGAGGGATCTGCAGATGATTGATAAAAGACTGGGGGGCCAGGCCTGAGACAATTTTTCTCGCCAGGAGGCACAATTGGTAGATGAGCCTCTCCTCAAGACTGAGGAGGTTAGAGAGGGAGTAGAGGGTGCAGATGTAGGTAAGATGGACGGATTCAGTGGGTAACCGGCAGGCCTTGTTGAATGAAAGCTTGATTTTGTGAAGGGCAGAGTCATGGGCTGCACCATATATCAACAGACCATAGTCCACTAGTGACAGGACCGAGGACAAGATGGCCAGATGTAGTGCTTCGGTGGGGAGACTGTCTCTATGGTGATATAGGAGACCTGTATGTGAGTTTACAGTGGAGCAGAGGGTATGGATATGATCGTGAAATGAGAGAGAGGGGTCAAAGAGGATGCTCAAATACTTGAAGGAGGTGGTTTGCTCAAGTGGGAGGTGGCTACTAGACATAACACGTAGAGGGGAGTGTTTGTGTTTACTTTGTGGGCGAAGAGCATGGTTTTCGTCTTTTTTAGGTTTAGGACTAGCCTGTAGTCTGAGAACCAGCATTCAGCCTGGCTGAAAGAACATTGGAGGGAGTTTTCAAGGTGGATGGGATCAGAGTGAGAGGCAAACAGAACAGCAACGTTGTCATAGAGAAGGAGGTTGCCCTCGCAGGCTGAGGGGAGCATGTTTAAGAAGAGACTAAAAAACAAGGGCCCCAGGATAGAACCCTGAGGTACCCCAGAGTGAAACTGATGGGGACTGGAAATGGTAGTGCCGATTTTGACACATTGGGTACGGGAAGAGAGATAGTTGGAGAACCAGTCAAGGACCCCCTGAGAGAGGCCAAGGGGCTGGAGTGAGGCGAGGAGTAGAGCCTGGTGGACTGTGTCGAATGCCTTTGACAGGTCGATGAAAACTGACCCAGCAATATGCCCCTTGTCTAGTGCAGAGTGGAGGAAATTGGAGAACTCTATGAGGGCAGTGGTGGTGCTGTGTCTGCAATGAAAGCCATGCTGTTCCTGGTAGAGGAGGTCAGAGGTAGAGAGGTAGTCTGTGAACTGATCTGCGACAATTTTTTCAAGGGCTTTGGAGAATGGCGGGAGGATAGAAATTGGACGATGGTTACCAGGTGAGGTGTGAGCACCATTTTTGTGCAGAGGGGTAATCACAGCAGTTTTCCAAACAAGGGGGCACTGGGTGAGGCAGAGAGAGTGGTTTAGCACTTTGGTGAAGGGGTTTAGAACAGTGTCCAGGACACTTTTGAGTAGTTTAATGTCCAGTGAGTCATTGCTGTGGCAGGAGTTTTGTGAGCACTCTGAGGAGATAGGGTCGAGCCTCATGTGGAGAGAGGGCCTTAAAGTAGAAAGGGGGTCTAGTGATCATACTGTGGGGGCGGCAACAGTTTATTCATGAATCCTCTTCTGTCATATTGGTGGCTCTGTGACATACACCGAGGGTGACATTTTTTTTCTTTGTTTTAAATCTAACCCAGATTTGCTCAGTTTTTTGACTACTGGGTTCAGAAAATGGTACTTCTTGTGCTTTAAGATGAGAAACAATATACGTCCCCTCCCGCCCATTTTACCATCTCTGTCTTTATGAAAAAAGTCATACCCGTTTATATTTTCCACCCAGTCTCCAGGTTTAATCCACGTTTCTGTGATTCCACAGATATCTGTTTCATGTGTTAATACTGTGTGTTCCAGCGCCTCTATTTTATTCGTTATACTCCTAGCATTAACCATTAGGATTTTTATTTCTTGCCTTATTTGAGCGTTACCTTGTGTTTCTGAATATACTGCTTTACTTAGATCTTTGTTCCCTAATGTTAATAAGGCTGTTCGATCTGTTAGGTACATTTATAATGGAATTAGCCCCTCTCCCCTCATCCATTAGTTTAAACACTCATCAATCTTTCTTTTGAAAGTGTTTCCTAGTTCCTTACTTCCTTTTCTGCTTAAATGTAAGTCATCTCTTCCGTAGACGGCAGCGTCATTACTAAATGTTTCCCATGTTGTTGTACATCTCAGTCCCTGACTGGGGCACCACCTCCATATCCAGTTATTTACCCCGATCATTTCTTGATTGATTTTATCACTGGCTCTGGGTACTGGTAATATTTCAGAGAAAATGGCTGTTCCACTCATTTTTATGTTGGCTTGCCGCGCTTGCACGGCAGTCAACATATTGGGAGAGTGGAGATTTGGAGGTGCGGCTGCTGTTGGAGTGAATGCAGGAGTGCGCATCAATGGAGTGCATCCCTCATTTCCCAAATCCAGCCTGCATGGCACCACCACACCATGTGTACATAATGGGGCGAACACATCAAAGCAAAGTACCGCTGCAATCGTCATACGCAGCGGTCCTTTACTTGACGTGTCACGCCATTATGACCATGGTCAACGAGCAGCAACCCCTGTGTTTGTGTGCCAGCAGGAGGAGTCCCTCCCCGTCGGCATCCCCCCTACAAATGTGGAATGCCGGTGCCCAATCCCCTCGGCCACACCACCCCATATTGCACGCCGCCACGGGAGCCCACCCGTCGGCATCACCCCCAACTGTTAGATCGCCGAGGTGCCCAATCCCCCTCGGGGTTCACGCCCCGACTTTGTTTGCCGGGCGGGGTGCCCAATCTCAGCGGGCATCCCCCCATGTGGTGTGCCGACAAGGGTGCCCAATCCCCATCAGCTACTGCCCCCCAACCCACTTAGGTGGCACGCTGGGAGCCCACCCCAGCGTTCAGCGAAACCCCAATCATGAGCCCGTTTTTCTTTGTTTTTCCCTAGAATACAAAACCGCCCCTCGTAGTCTAGGTCTGCCTCCCCACCCACACCCACCCACTGAGCACCCTGCCTCCCCTCACCCCCCACCCCATACTTACTCCAGACCCGCCGACGATCTTCAGTGGACCGGAACACGCCTGCACTCTTCAAAGCCGACCGTGAACTGAGGAAATGCCAGTAAGCTGTATAGTGGAGTGAATAGGGTTTTCAACTTTGTTAGATATCTCAGGCATTTCTTTGAATTTTTGCACCAGATTTTCAACATGGAGTTTTTGAGCCCTCCTCATGAATACGTCATTGTCATGACAAGCATCGACTAAAGGTGATTTCCTCGCAGTCACTGGCAACAAATCACCTTTCGGGCCCATTAAACGAAATGACAGTGGTGGTGTTCATGAGATGCCCTTAAAAGCCTAAGTTCCAAATTTGGTGGAAAAATCCAACAAATGCCTGTTTTATTTGCGTGTGTTAGCGCACTTCGTAATGCGAGGCTCGTAACTTCGCATTCACAATATTTTACTGACGGATTTTCAGCATTGTCATTTTTGTACACCTCCTTGTGAACAGTACAGCTGTCATTTTCCACATCCTGCCCGAAATGTGTTTCCGCACTTCCGGCGCCCAATAGCGCAGTTGCTGTGGGAAATCAGTGTTTGGGCCAGATTATGAAAATGACAGTGACACAGTTCATGAGCAGAGCTCCTAGAATGCCTATGTTGAAAATTTGGTGGTGATACTCCATAAAGTAACTGTGTTACGAGCGTGCGTTGGCAGATTGCACGCATGCTCGTATCGTCGTGCATTTGTGATATTTTCAGTCTGGATTTTCACCATTGCCATTTCTACCCTCTTGATGAACAGTACAGCTGTCATTTCACATATCCTGCCCAAAATGTGTTTTCACACTTCCGGCGCCAGAATAAGCGTGGTAAGCTATGCGAAATCACTTCTTGGGACACTTTGAGGAAATAACAGTGACACTGTACATGAGCAGAGGTGCTAAAATGCCTATGTTGAAAATTTGGTGCCGAACGCCCATAAAATGGCAGTGTTGCAAGCGTGCGTTGCATATTTCCCACTCACCATTGTAACTTCACAAATTTGGTATATTTACATGCCACATTTTCAACACTGGCATTTTTTTACACCTCCTTATGAACTGTATAGCTGTCATTTCTCACATCCTGCCCGACATGTTTCCCGCACTGCACTACCAAACACCCAAAGGGACACCCTAATGCTTGTCACTCTCTGCAGGGTGGGGGTGGGTTGGCATCAGTTCAATACTTCACTGCCATTCCTATGATGCATCTGTCTAACTCCTGCACTACCAATGCCAATGCCAGCAAGCCAACATTCGGCATTGACAAATGCTTGTTTGTATTATATTGGCAATATCCAGGATTTCCTGATATGTTTGATCCTCCCTTGTAGTTTTCAGATCATTAGGGCCTGCGTGTATCAGCACAACTGACTTGTCTCCTATATCTTTAATGATTTGTGGTAATAGCTGAGAAATATCCCCTAATTTTGCCCCGGTAAGAATGAACTTGTGATCTGTTCTTTATTACCGTTTGTTGTAAAAACATTGTGTATTTAACCATGGAATCCCTTATAATGAAAACCCTGGTATGGGTCTTACAATTTTCCACCTCCACTGGAGTCCCAGAAGTGTGCATAATTGCTTCCTGGCCATCTTGTGTGTTTTGACTATTTTCTTCCCCTAATATTCCTTCATTTTGTTGGTCAGTAGTGACTATATCTGCTGTTTCTACTATCGAAGTTTCTCCCTCAGTTGTAACTTGAGTCCCTTGAGTTCCAACAGATGGTGCCTGTCCTATATTATCAGGCGTAGTGTTATCCTTTGCTACTTCTGACAACACCTGTGTCTGGTTTACTGGACTCTCTGTTAAATCCAGTAGGGTATAAAAGTGTTGGATAGGTGGAGTTCAAATTTCAATGGCCTATGTAGCCAGTATAGTGTTATGCTTGTGCAACTGTGTTAGTTTGATTTTGGCCATTCGCACTCTCTAGTCCAGCAGAATTACCACCCTGTAGGGGGTACCAAAGGCAAGGAACCCTTGAAGAGGGTTCCACCCCTAGAGGTGCCACGGGATGATTCCTGTGGCTAAAGGTACCTTAGGAAGGATCCCAAGGAGAGAAATGCTGCCGCTGGAGGAGGAGGGGAGGATGGTGGGGCAAAGAAAAAAGTGCTTCAGAAGAGGCTGAGAGTAACTGCTTATATAGCTCAGGAAGTGGGAGTGGCTGGCTGCTTGTCCATTGAACTACAGGCCAAGTCTTCTAATTCAATGGCCTACGCAGCTAGTATAGTGTTATGCTTGTGCAACTGTGTTAGTTTGGTTTTGGTCATTCGCACTCTCTTTTCCAGAGGAATTACCACCCTGTAGGGGTACCAAAGACAAGGAACCCTTGAAGAGGTTTCCACCCCTAGAGGTGCCACAGGATGATTCCTGTGGCTAAAGGTACCTTAGGAAGGATCCCCAAAAAGAATGAAGTAGTACGAAGCACATAAGCAAGCAGTAGCTGTGACGTAGTAGTCGATAAGCATCAGGTAGCTTGATAACGTAATGAGATGCTCAGGTTGATAACGTAATTAAATGTCCAGGTTTGCATGGCTTGATTTTGATGGTTTGCGCTGAGAATGAGGGGATCCTCTAAGGAGAGAGGAAATGGCAGGGACACTATCCACCTCCATCCAACAGCGGAACCTACCTAAAGAAACTAGGGAACACTATTATGCTAACTAACAGTTATGACCTGAGGCACAGAGGAGAGAAAAAAAACCCTATGAGGAGGAAATCTCTGTGGATCCAAGGCCTAGGTTGTCTTCCCTCCAGGCTTGGGATATTTTATTTAGTGATGGCTCTGCTGCTACAATTTGGAAACCCAATTAAGGGAGGTGGAAAACATTCCAATTTGGAGGAAGGCTCTCACTCAGTCCCTCTAGGGGGAATGCTGTGGAAGGTTGTGAGAGTGCTCTGCAACATTGGGGATAACCAAGGCAGGAGGAGGAGAGTAACGACTGCTGAGGCACTCACCTGGCCTACTCGCCCTAAACTCAAACCAGGTGAACCAGAGGCAGTCGTAGGGAGAATGCAGTGAAGGTGCCTTGCTAGGGAAACCACTAATAACCAATGGATAACCATTATAGTGGAACCACTAGAGTCAAAGGAGATCGGAGTAACCACCCTTCACAGCTAGTCTTAAATTCAACACCAGGAGCTGCTGTCGCGTAGTGAACAGCTTAAGCCAAGCCTGGAGCGAGGACATTCCCAGCTATGGGCCAGGTGAGAAGGACCCCGTCCCAAGTTGGGCTCGCTCAAGATGCAGACTTAAAATGTAGAGCGAGAGCATCGGCTGCAGGGGACCCTGCACCAGAATGGTATGGCTGGCGTACCCCAGAAACTGATAGGGAGCTGAAAAACTGGTGAGCAGCTGAATGAGCACTGGTGTGCTGAGACCTAAATGAGCGTTGAAGTGCTGAGACCTTGCAAAGGTCGAATGCAGTAATGAGTGCAGCAGACATCCCAGAGGCTGAAGCCAAGGGGATGGTGGTAGGCATGAAGCAATGATTGCATAAGCAAGAATGGACCTGCACGTAGGTCTGCAAAACGTAGTAGCAAATGAGCAGCACTGAAATAGTGGGGCAAGCCAGCCAGGCATGGAAAGCCAATAAAGGTGAAAAATACTCTGAGGATTTTTTGGCGGCAGAGACAGGATTTAGAACATTATTGAAACTAAGTTACAGCATCAGCAGTAGCTTAGCTGACCTCAGAGTATAACAAGGTGTACAAACATAGAAGCAACATCTGTATTGAGTACACTGAGTTGAAAAACTGCAATAAACAAAATAAAAGGAGGCACAATGCTCTGAAAGCAGTTGACACCAGGCAGTGCAATGAAACTGCAGCAATGAGGTAAGTAGAATGAGTTGAGACAGCATGATTGAGCTGCATAGCTAGGGTTCAGAATGCGCCTGAATCAGGTGAAAACAATTAAGTATGCAACCTGGAAAGCAGCTATGGTTGAGCTGAAACACACAGATAATGTTTGCAGTTGCATTGCAAGTAATTTGAGAGTTGCGAGTAACTGAAAGCAAGTAGTATGAGCTCTGAAGTAGCAGTATGCTAGGAGCTTAGAAACAAAGCCCCAAAAGACAAAACCAAAACACGTAAACATGGAAAACAAGGAACAAAGGCCCAAAACAAAGACACACAAAAAACACAGAAAGATAGAACAGAAAGAGGCACACAGCCGGAGGCAAACTACAAACCAGAAGCAGGAAAACAAACACAGAAGTCCAGCAGAGACAAACAGAAACAGCAAGGTGGGGGGGTGTAGGCCCCAGGTTAGGCTCCAGCCAGCCCAGAGGACAGACCAACAGAGTCTCCAGCTGGCAAAGAAAAAAGTGCTTCAGAAGGAGGCTGAGAGGAACTGCTTATATAGCTCAGGAAGAGGGAGTGGCTGGCTGCTTGTCCATTGAACTACAGGCCAAGCCTTCCAATTCTTAGCCCTCCCACCTTTTTTGTGTTTTTTTCTAATCACCTGTGTATCCCAGTCGATTTGCATTCCACTTAGTTCTCGCTCTTTTGATTCTGTTCTCTGTAATGTGTATATGCTTGAGCGTTGTCATCCCCTTTCAACGTAGCATTATTTAAACATTTCATCTCTAGTCCCAGTATCCTTACTCTAAGATCCCCTCATTCTATACATTTTTTGCAGACATATTTTTCCAGACCTGTTTATCCCTTGAGTGTAAATTTACCACATTCTTTACATCGAATACCTAGTTCCCCTGTTCTCAAGGTGACTATATAACTGTCCATGTTGTTGTACAAGGAACTCTAATATCTGCTAAAACCTCTCTAGATGTTTATACTGTATGTAGAACTGGAAATATGGGCACAGAAACACGAATTCACAAATGTTAACTTACTGCCTGTCACCATAGTATTGGTATATAGTGTTTTGTCTGCTCTCCACACACCCGTGAACATGCTAACACACACACAGAGACGTGCATGTCTCTGTGCGCATCTCTGTGTGTGCCACCACATGCGTTGCCCGAGCTTGCATCGCTCGCTGAACTTTCTGGTTTAGTAGTGTCCCACGACCCAGAAGTAGACTCAGGGGTCACGGACACTATAAGCCCAGATTCAGTTAATAAAAGCTTTACCTGGGCCTTAAAAGGCCTGTAAATGCATAAAAAACACAGCCCCAACTGCTGGACTAAGTAAAAAAATCCTCTGGTCCCAGGCTGTAGTTCCCTGTTGACGACGAGGGAACTACACTCCCCAGCTAACTTTCTGCTTTACTGCCCTCACCTCCTAGGATGAAATTAGGGCAGTATATAGTAAGTTGTTATTTCACTGTTTCACAAGTGACCTCAGCAGCACCTTTGACTCTGATCCCCGTCCCTTTGCTTTTGGCGGCCACACAGGTTCAATCTTTGCCACAAATGTTCCAGGGGAGAACTATGGATCAGAGGACTGGAAGATGGAGCTTGAGAAATGAGAACCCCAGAGTCTTCAGGGAGACTTTCTGGAGGCCCCGCTGCCTCAAAGGATGATGAAAAGGAGTAGCGGCTAGACCGTGGTGGGCTCGGGAAGGGTGAGGGCAGTGGGACAGAGGCACATCCCTCCTACTGTTCCACTCCATGATAACTGTGTCACTCTTGCAGGGCAAGACTGACCCAAAGAGGCACCCACAGTGGAGACCAAGGAGGATGTGGGGGTCCACCATGGTGGAGACCCCGGGGGAGCAGAAGACCCCAGAGAAGGAGGAAGCAACTCCTAGTGGGGGACTCTATTGCCAGGGAAGTAGACTTGAGGGCAGTAGTAAGGGGAGTGAGGGAGGTCAAAACTGGAAAAGGTAAAATGGCAGAGAAAAGGAGAAATGGGAGTAAAGACAGGAGGGATAAAGAGGGAAGGCATGAGAATAAGAGGGGAGCTGTCAGAAGGGAAGGCAGCATAACTTGAAAGGCCATGTGCATGAATGCTCGCAGCCTGGGAAATAAAATCCCGGACCTAGTGGCCTTGATGGCAGAGGCAGACCTGGACATTGTCACTGTTACCAAGACATGGTACATGGGGAACCATGACTGGGATATAGCCATACCAGATTATACTCTATTCAGAAAAGACAGGGTGGGTAAGAAGGGAGGAAGAGTGGCTATTTATGTCAGAAAGAGCATAAAAGCAACTGAGGTAAAGAGAATGTGGAGAGGGAGGGATGGAGGCACTGTGGGTCACCGTAGAGATGGTTAATGGCACCGCCATTCTCACTGGAGGGATCTACAGACCTCCAACACAAGGGAAAGAGTTGGACAGGGTTCTGGTGGAAGCCATCCATAAGATGGCAACTAAAGGGGATGTGTTTCTGGTGGGAGACTTCAGTTTGCCAGATGTTGATTGGAGCATCCCAGCTGTAGCCTCAGTCAGGAGTAGGGACATTCTGTACACCCTGCAGGGGGCGTGCCTCAGGCAGCTAGTGGCAGAGCTCACGAGAGAGGGCGCGATATTGGATATAGTACTCACTAACGGGGACATAGTTGCAGATGTCATGGTCGGTAGCCACCTGGGGTCCAGAGTTCACTGTACGGTGTGGTTCAATATGAGAACAGTTGTGGAGTCAAACTACATAGAAGTGATGGTCCTGGACTTCAAAAAGGGCTGACTTTGCAAAGATGGGGAATTGTCTCAGAAAAGCCCTGATTGGGGGGGGGAGGACAGGGTGGTGTAGAGGACCAGTGGGTGAATCTAAAAGGAGCCATAGAGAAGGCAACAACCCTTTGCATTAGGCAATTTAGCAAAAGCAAGAGGAAACAAAACCCACTATGGTTCTCAAAGGAAGTGGCCAGGAAAGTAAGAGCAAAAAGGCTGGCATTCAGGAGGTACAAGGAAACAAAGAGGGGGAGGACAGGGAAGTGTGTCTAGAAAAACAGATGGAGGCAGGGAAAGCAGTTAGGAGTGCAAAGGTGCAAACAGAGGAAACAAGCATTTGTCAATGCCGAACGTTCGCTTGCAGGTATTTGCAGTGGTGTTTGGCATATATGGTGCTTTACCCTAATGCCCTGTGCTGGTATTTGCACAATAAATTTTCAGCATGAGCTTTTTGTTACCCCCACCTTATAAAAGCATTTGAGACCTCTGCTGATGAACAGTCCCACTGTTATTTTGTTAATCTATCCTGAGCGTTGATTTCCCACAGCGACCACACCGTTGTGCTGCACATGTGCAAAAACACAGTTCGGGCAGGATGTGAAAAATGACAGCTGTAGCATTCATAGGGTGGTGTGAAGGGATGGCAATGTTGAACATCTGGAGTGAAAATACAACAATTTCTCGAACTTACGAGCGTACATGGAAACTGCGCAATGAACGCTCATGACACAGTCATTTTGTGGACTTTTGTCACCAAATTTTCAACATAGGCATTGTGGGACCTCTGCTCATGAACAGTGTCACTGTGATTTTCATAATCTGTTCTGAGCATTGATTTCTCACTGTGACCACACCATTGTGCGCTGGATGTGCAAAGACACATTTCAGCCAGGATGTGAAAAATGTCAGCTGTACTGTTCATAAGGAGGTGTGAAAAAATGCCAGTTTTGAAAATCTGGAGTGAAAATATTTCAAATTCTGGAAGTTATGAGTGTGCGTGGAAACTGCGCAAAGCACACTCGTAACACAGTCATTTTTTTACATTTTTTCACCAAATTTGCAACATAGGATTTTGGAAGCCCACCTCATTAACAGTGACACTGTTGTTTAGTCCATCTTCTTCCAAGTTGTGTACTGGGTGTGCTTTGAAACAACTGAGAAGCTGCACGGGATATACTACAGTGGACTAGATATCTGTAACTAATCTCTCTCTCTTGCTTACATCTGAGAGAAGTTTTCCTTACTTTTACATTGGTATTGCTTTGTGTTTAATTATTTTAGTTTTTAATTCAGGAAGGGGGTTTTCAAAACTGCTTATCTTGTCAGCATCTTTAGAAGGGCTGAAATAACTGCATATTTGAGTTTGCTTTGTGGCTAACTGGACTGATTACTAGAATTCTGTGACAATCTGCATCAATATATTTTGCAATATTTGGCGGTGGTTGTGTGATTTAAAATAGCAAAGGCTGCAGTTTGTAATTGGATGCCAGACATAGCCTGAGGTGGGGGAAATTGTCTTCACAAGTCAGAGAGGTCTGCATCACAGCCAATTGTTCTAGCTTGACCATTTCAGCATTGATCAATTACTATAAACTACTGGTGTGATCCTGTTTCAGACAGAAGTCCATCTTCTTCCAAGTTGTGTACTGGGTGTGCGTTGAAACAACTGAGAAGCTGCATGGGATATACTACAGTGGACTAGATATCTGTAACTAATCTCTCTCTCTTGCTTACATCTGAGAAAAGTTTTCCTTACTTTCACATCGGTATTGCTTTGTGTTTAATTATTTTAGTTTTTAATTCGGGAAGGGGGTTTTCAAAACTGCTTATCTTGTCAGCATCTTCAGAAGTGCTGAAATAACTGCATATTTGATTTTCCTTTGTGACTAACAAACCACCAGGCTGTTTTGGGGATGGAGAGGTTTACCTGTGTCTGACTTGGATGTCTGGATTTTTCTGTTTGATTAGCAGGGTATTTTCTCTGTCAAATTGTTGTGTAGGGTATCTTGCTGACAGGAAGGCTCTCATTGCAGCGGTGGGTGAGAGCTTTTGCTGATTGTTTGTGAGGGCACAGTTTAGGTCAACCTTTCCACCCCTCACCCACCCACCCTGGAAATAGTTCCTTTATACCTGAGGTTCTGACATCATTTCCTTAAGAGTGCAAGGTGCACATCACTGTCATATCCTCTCTAGCACACTGCACTGACAATATAAGCATACACATTGTATAATATATATATTTCTATATAACAAACCAATCACACACGCGCACACACACACACACACACACAAAAACAAACAAAAAGTAGATAAACATGTGGGGAGTGGTGCAATGTAATGGCTGTGGGGCAGCAGTCTTCCGGGAGTCTTTCTGGAGGCTGAGATGCTGCCCTGTTTGCAGACAACTCTCTGCCCTGAGGGAGGAAGTTGCCCGTCTTCAGGCTGCACTGGACAGTAGTAAGGAAACCTTCCCCCAGGCCACACTGGACAGTAGGAAGGGAACCTCCCCCATCCAGGGAGCACTAGCGCCACCACCACTACCTCAGAGGTTGCGAAGAAAGCACAGCAGTTGGACCACAGTGGGCTCAGGGTGGGTGAGGATGGTGGAACAGAGGCACACCCAGTCAATTGTTCCACTCCACAATCCATACACCATTCTGGGGGAGCATAGCTCCCCTATGGATGCACCCTCAGAAAAGACTGATGACAACTGTCACAAGGGAGGCCCACAGGAAGGAGGCAGAGGACACCACAGGAAAGGAAGCAGCTCCTGGTGGGGGACTCAATTATTAGGGGATAGAACTGGGGGGAGCTGGGAAAACTGAAGTAAGGTGCCTGCCTGGTGCCATGGCTTGGAGGGACAGGAAGCGCATCCTCAGGATCACGAGAACAGCTGCAAGGGAGTCTGAGCTGGACGTAATTGTCCACCTAGGGACAGATGACTTGGCTCATCATGAGATTAAAGCAGTGCAGGAGGACATTGCAGAGTTGGGGAGGGGCCTAAGACAAGTAGCACACACAGTATCCTTCTCAGAGGTGCTGCCTGTCAATGGCATGGGGGAGGCGAGGGTAATTAGCACCATGCAGTTTAATGAATGGTTGAAAAAATGGTGTGGAGCACAGGGGTTTGGCTTCATTGGGGATTGGGGTTCCACTTGGAGGGACACCAGCCTATACTGGCAGGATGGTCTGCATCTGTCCAGGAAGGGAACAAGTCTTTTGAGCAATCAGTTTAAATGCTTCATTGGCAAGCTTTTAAACTAGTCAAAGGGGGAGGCACTGATAAGCAGCAGGAAAATCCCAGCCTCTCCCTACAAAACAGGGTACTAAATGAGAAAAAGACTGAGGTAGAAAGGTCAGTGGGGGATGCTGCAACAGAAGGTAAAGCCATCAAAAATGGAGAGCAATGAGTACTAATGCCCATAGTCTGGGTAACAAGCTTCCTGAATTAGTGGCCTTGATGGAGGAGGAACATCTGGATATCGTGGCAGTCACAGAAACATGGTACACAAAAACCATGACTGGGATGTAAACATACCAGGATACACTATCTACAGGAGGGACAGGGAGGGTAAAGAGGAGGAGGAGTAGCTCTTTACATAAGGAAGGAATAAAAGCAACAGAACAAAAGGGTAAACAGGGAGGAGAAAAGCACTGTGGGTAAATTTGAGACAGGCAATGGCACCACAGTCCGCACAGGGTTAGAACAGACCCTTCTCAGGGGGAGGAAATGGACAAGGAAATGATAGAAAGTATACTTAGAATGGCAGAAAAAGGGGAGATATTGCTGATGGGTGATCTGAATATGCCAGATGTTAACTGGAGTGCAGTTGCAGCAGCCACTTCGAAGAGTGGAGTTATTCTAGATGCCCTACAGGGGGCATGCCTTAGACAACTAGTATTGGAGCCCACTCGAGAGGGAGCAATTTTAGACCTGATTCTCTCAAATGGAGATGGAGAGAGGATCACAAATGTAGAAGTGGGTAGCCATCTGGGAACTAGCGACCATCGAACAGTATGGTTCACAATAAACACAGCAATAGAGTCAAGCCATACAAAGGCAAAAGTACTGGACTTTAGGAGGGCTGACTTTGCAAAATGGTGAGTGCCTAAGGAATGCACTAGCAAATGGGCAGGAAGGAGGGTGAAGAACAATGGGAATAATAAAACTGCCATCACAGAGGTAACTGAGCCTTTGTGTGAAGCAAATAAACAAAACAAAATGCTGTAAGAAACCACTATGGTTCTCAAAGGAAGTGGCAGTGAAGGTTCAAGAGAAAAAGAAAGCATTCAGGAAGTACAAGGAATCGTAGAAGGAGCAGGACGGAGAACTGTATCAGTTAAAGCAAAAGGAGGCTGGGAATGCAGTCAGAACAGCAAAGGCCCAAACCGAGGAAAAGATAGCCAACTCAGTTAAGAAGGGGGATAAAACCTTTTATACTTTTATAGGTACATCAGGGAGCGAAGGAAGACCAAGGGAGGGATAGTGAAGCTTAATAAAGGGAGGAGGGTGGGCAGAGGAGACTGTGAAAAGGCAGAGATACTAAACAAATATTTTTGCTCAGTATTTACAAATGAAAAGGGGAGGTACATAAAATAAACAGTAGAAACACTCTGGATACAGAAGTTGATACCAGCCCATTTACAGAAGAAAGGTTTCTGAAAGAACTCTTAAAACTGAAGGTGGACAAAGCAATGGGGCCTGATGGGATTCATCCCAGAATTCTAAAAGAACTAAGGGTAGAACTAGTGACACCACTGACTACCCTTTTTAACAAATCATGGGAGGATGGGGTGGTACCCGTGGACTGGAAGAGGGCAGATGTGATTCCCCTTCACAAAAGTGGGAGCAAGGCAGAAGCAGGAAACTACAGACCTGTTAGTTTAACCTCAGTGATAGGGAAAAATGATGGAATCACTTTGAAGGAAAGAATTGTCGAGTATCTAGAGGCCAGAGGGGCACAGGACCCTAGGGCAGCATGGATTCACAGCAGGAAGGTCATGCCAGATGAATCTGATAGATTTCTTTGACTGGTGACCAAAGTAGTAGATCAGGGAGGGGCTGTGGACATGGTCTACCTAGACTTTAGCAAGGCGTTGACACAGTCCCACACAAAGATTAATATACAAGTTAGCCAGCCTGGGAGTGGGTCCCAAGATGACATCCTGGGTAAAGAATTGGCTGGAGAATAGGACACAGAGAGTAATAGTAAATGGAGCCCACTCAGAAGAAAGGAGGGTTACTAGTGGGGTACCACAGGGTTCAGTATTAGGACCGGTCCTCTTCAATGTCTTTATAAGCGGCATTGCAGAGGGACTAGAAGGAAAAGTATGTCTCTTTGCAGAAGACACAAAGATCTGCAACAGGGTTGATACACAAAATGGAGTGGAAAGGATGAGAAGGGACTTGGCAAGGTTAGAGGAATGGTCAAATGTATGGTAGCTTAGATTCAATGCTAAGAAGTGCAAGGTAATGCACCTGGGAAACAAAAACCCAGGGGAAGAGTACACAATGGGGGGTGAGATACTAACAACAACAAAAATGGAAAGGGACCTGGGGGTAGTCATATCAGATGACTTAAAGGTGGGCAAGCAATGTGAGAAGGCAGCAAGAAGGGCTGGGGGGATACTGGGATGCATAGGGAGAGGCATCACCAGTAGAAAACAGGAAGTTATTATCCTCTGTACAGACAGCTGGTGAGACCCCATCTGGAGTACTGTGTGCAGTTCTGGAGACCCAATCTCATAAAGACATAGACAGGATGGAAGCTGTCCAGGAGGGCAACTAAAATGGTGCAGGATCTGCACCGAAGACATATGAAGAGAGACAAAAGGAGCTTAATATGTATAGCCTCGAGGAAAGGAGGGAGAGGGGGACATGATAGAAACTTTCAAGTACCTCAAGGAATCAACAAAGTCCAAGAGGGTAGCATCTTTCAAAAAAAGAGGTGTGCAAGAACAAGAGGGCACAATTTGAAGATGGGGGCGGCTCAGAGGTACTTTAAGGAAATATTTTTTCACAGAGAGGGTTGTGGATGCATGAAACGGCCTTCCAGAGGAGGTTGTGGAGTCAAAATCAGTGGTGGAATTCAAGCATGCATGGGACAGTCATAAGGCCATTCTGGGGGTGGGGTGGGGGTAAGAAGAAGTAGGCTGCTGGTTAACTAGGATCTGTAGCTTATCCAGTAGGTAGGGAAATGGGCAGACTGGGTGGGCCAAGCGGTCCTTATCTGCCGTCAAATTATATGTTTCTATGTTTAGTTAATCAATCCCAAAAGGTGATTATGTGCAGTGACCATGAAATCACCTTTGGGGACCGAATAACTCACATGACAGTAACTGAATTCATGAGGTGGTGTCCCAAGAACCCCCTGTTGAAAATGTGGTGCCAAAATTTGCAAAAATGCCCGAGATAGCCACCTAAGTTGGGAAAAAAAAACATTGCCATTATACAGCTTACCGTCATTTCTTCAGTTTGCGTTCTGCTTTCAAGAGTGCTAACGTGTTCCCCCTCCACTGAAGATCATTGCGCCAGGCTCCGGAGGTAAGTGTGGGGCGAGGGGAGGTGGGGTATACAGAGGGTGGGTGTGGGTTCGGGGGGGGCACAAGACACAGCAGGGACGGTTTTCTGTTTTCACAGGTTTTAAAAAAACAAAAGATGTTGCGGGACAGTTTTCCCATTTACAGGGACAATGGGCATGCTGGGGTGGGCTCCCAGCACGCCACCTGGGTGTTTGTTGGGGGCCTGGAGACAATGGGGACTGGGCACTCCGTCTGCACATACAATGTGTTTGGTGGGGGCAATAACAAGGGAGCAGGGTAGACGGCAGCAGAGGGAGGAAGTGGGAGGGATTTTATTAGCAGCCAGAGGGAAAAGGGTGACGTCAATCTGCTAAATACACACACGTTACCACCGCTAATTGCAGTGGTGCTTTTCCTTTAACTGAAGACCACTGCAGCCAAACTGCTGTCATAGACAGCTCATGCATCCATTGGTGCAGTAGGGTTGCACACGTTACACTGAGCACTGCATTGGACAGGAGGGTCACAGACCTTCAAAAGTCGTACTGTCCCAAACCGTTCCTTGCACATGCATGCAAGCGAATGCAAAAATAAACAAGCATTTGTCAATGCTGAATGTTGCTTGCTTCTATGTGCTGTTTAGGTATTTGGAAGTCATTGGAGTGCAAATATTGAAAATTAGTGAACTTACGAAGGCAGTAGGAACTGCTAGCAACGCTCGTAAAACAGTCATTTTTAGGAATTTTTTCACCAAATTCTCAACATAGCCATTTTAAGATCTCTGCTCATGAACAGTGACACTGTGATTTTCTTAATGTGTCCCATACACTGAGTTCGCACACCGACTGCCATTGCGCGCTACATGGGCGGAAACACGTTTTGGGTAAGATGTGAAAAATGACATCTGCCCTGCTCATAAGGAGGTGTGGTAAAATGGCAATGTTGAAAATCTGGAGTGAAAATATTGAAAATTCACAAACCTACGGACGTGCATAGGAACTGCGCAATGAACACTTGTAAAACAGTAATTTTTAGGAATTTTTTTCACCAGATGTTCAACACAGCCATCTTAAGGCCCCTGCTCATGAACAGTGTCACTGTGATTTTCTTAATGTGTCCCATACATTGAGTTCGCATACCGACTGCGCCATTGTGCGCTACATGGGCGGAAACATGCTTTGGGCAGGATGTGAAAAATGACAGCTGTACTGCTCATGAGGAGGTGTGGTAAAATGGCAATGTTGAAAATCTGGAGTGAAAATATTGAAAATTCGCAAACTTACGAGCGTGTGTAGGAACTGCAGCAACGCACACTCGTAAAACAGTCATTTTTAGAAATTTTTTCACCAAATTTTCAACACAGCCATTTTAAGATCTCTGCTCATAAACAGTGACACTGTGATTTTCTTAATGTGTCCCATACACTGAGTTTGCACAATCGACTGTGCCATTGCGCCGCTACATGGGGAAACATGTTTTGGGTAAGATGTGAAAATGACAGCTGCACTGCTCATAAGGAGGTGTGGTAAAATGGCAATGTTGAAAATCTGGAGTGAAAATATTGAAAATTCGCAAACTTACGAGCATGCGTAGGAACTGCGCAACGCAGACTCGTAAAACAGTCATTTTTAGGAATTTTTTCACCAAATTTTCAACACAGCCATTTTAAGACCTCTGCTCATGATCAGTGTCACTGTGATTTTCTTATTGTGTCCCATACACTGAGTTTGCACACCGACTGCACCATTGTGCGCTACATGGGCGGAAACACGTTTTGGGCAGGATGTGAAAAATGACAGCTGTACTGCTCATGAGCAGGTGTGGTAAAATGGCAATGTTGAAAATCTGGAGTGAAAATATTGAAAATTCGAAAACGTATGAGCATGCGTAGGAACTGCGCAACGCATGCTCATAAAACAGTCATTTTTAGGAATTTGTTCATCAAATTTTCAACATAGCCATTTTAAGATCTCTGCTCATGAACAATGTCACTGTCATTTTCTTAATGTGTCCCATACATTGATTTCAGACACCAACTGCGCCATTGAGCGCCATATGGGTGGAAACACGCTTTTGGGTGAGATGTGAAAATGACAGCTGTACTACCTCATAAGAAGGTGTGGTAAAATGGCAATGTTGAAAATCTGGAGTGAAATATAGTAAATCGCAAACCTACGAAGCGCAGTGGAATTAGCAACGCACGCCGTAGAAACAGTCATTTTAGAATTTTTCACCAAATTTTCAACATAGCCATTTTAAGACCTCTGCTAATGAACAGTGTCATGGTGATTTTCTTAATGTGTCCCATACATTGATTTCGCACACCGACTGTGCCATTGTGCGCTACATGGGCAGAAGCACGTTTTGGGCAGGTTGTGAAAAATGACAGCTATACTGCTCATAAGGAGGTATGGTAAAATGGCAATGTCAAAATTCTGGAGTGAAAATATTGAAAATTCGCGAACTTACAAGCCTGGGTAGGAACTGCGCAACGCACTCTCGTAAAACAGTCATTTTTAGGAATTTTTGCACCAAATTGTCAACATGGGATTTTTGGGACCCCTTCTCATGAATGATGTCACTGTCATGGTGTTATTCAGGCCTGAAGGGTGATTTTGCACAGTGACTGCGCAGTGACTGCTAAATCACCCTTGGGACCAATAACGCCATGACAGTGACATCATTCATGAGAAGGTCCCAAAACCCCATGTTGAAAATTTGTGCAAAAATTCAAAAAGTGCCTGAGATATGCAATAAAGTTGAAACCCCTTATCTAGCCCATTATACAGCTTACGGCATTTCCTCAGTTCGTGGTCGGCTTTGAAGAGTGCAGGCGTGTTTCCGGTCCACGAAGATCGTCCGCCGAGGTCCAGAGGTAAGTATGGGGTGAGGGGGGGTGGGGAGGCAGGTGCGCAGTGGGTGGTGCGGGTTGTGGGAGGGGCTGGGAGAAGCACCATGGGACCGTTTTATTTTCAGGTTAAAAAAAAAAGACAGACGTGGATGTTTGCCACGCTGGGGTGGGCTCCCAGCGTGGCACCAAAGCTTTGGGGGTGGGCGTTTGGGGACGTGGAGCCGACGGGGATTGGGCACCCCGCTGGCAGACGACGGGATGATTTGGCGACGCTGGGGTGGGCCCCAGCGCGGCACCAAAGCTTTGGGGGCTTTTGGGGACGTGAGCAGACGGGATTGGGCACCGCGGCGCAGGACGCAGGATGTTTGCCATGCTGGGGTGGGCTCCCAGCGTGGCACCACAGCTTTGGGGGGGCATGAGGCCTACCAGCGCTCTGTATGACAGCAGTGGTTTTCTTTGAAGCGAAGACCACCACTGTCATACACAGCTCCCGCACCCATTGGTGCAGGACCACCACGCCTGCTCAACGGAGCAGTGGATTGAAAGGGAGAGGCACACCTCCAAAGTGTGCTACCCTCCCAAAACATTCCTTGAGCATGCGCGAAAGTGAACATAAAAATAGCCCAGGCAGTAACAAAATGGACAAGATATTCTTCAGGTACGTTAGTGAAAGAAGAAAGACCAGGGGTGGGATTGTTATGCTAAAAGGGGAAGGAGGGGAGTGTGCAGAGGGGGACCTGGAGAAAGCAGCAATCCTGAACAAGTATTTTTGCTCAGTATTCACAGAAGAAGGTGAAGGTGTGGGATCTCAGTTAAGTGACAGGAGTGTAGATGGAAGGAAGGTGCCGTGGACACCAGTCTATTTACGGAGGAGAGAGTCATAAAGGAACTCACAAAACAGAGTGGACAAGAAAATGGGGCCGGACAGGATACATCCCAGAGTATTAAGGGAGCTTAGAGAAGTGTTCGCAGCACCACTGACAGCCTTGCGCAACAAATCACTGGAAACAGGAGTGGCTCCGGAGGACTGGAAGAGGACAGATATAGTCCCTCTCCACAAAAGTGGGAGCAGGAAAGTGGATGGCAACTACAGTCAAGTCAGCTTGACTTCAGTGGTGGGGAAATTAATGGAATCACTGCTAAAGCAAAGAATTGTGGTATATCTCCAATACAGCGGATCATAGGGTCCTAGGCAGCATGGAGTCACAGTGGGAAGATCATGTCAAACAAATTTGATATATTTATTTGACTGGATAACCAAGGAATTAGATCAATGAGGGTGGTGAATGTGGCCTATCTGGATTTCAGCAAGGCCTTTGACACCGTCCCACGTAGGAGGCTTGTAATTAAGCTGGTCAGCCTGGGAGTGGTTCCTATGGTGGTAAACTGGGTCAGAAATTGGTTAAGGGATAGAACACAGAGTGTGGTGGTAAACGGAGTTCATTCCGAGGAGAGGAGAGTGAACAGCAGGGTGCCACAAGGATCAATTCTGGGGCCAGTTCTCTTTAATGTCTTCATAAGCAACATTGCAGAGGGGCTGGAAGGGAAGATATGCCTCTTTGCAGATGACACTAAGATCTGCAACAGGACTGACACTCCAGGGGTGGAAAAAATGAGGAGGGATCAAAGCAGGCTTGAGGAGTGGTCAAAAGTGCAGCAGCTAAGATTCAATGCAAAGCGTAAAATCATGCATTTGGGGCACAAACCCAGGGGAGGAGTGCATGATGGGGGGGTACTGATGACCACAAAACAGAAAAGACACCTGGGAGTCATCATATCTGATGACCTAAAGGTGACCAAGCATTGTGAAAAGGCTGTGGGGAGAGCCAGTGGGATGCTGGGGTGCAGAGGGAGAGGTACCGCCAGCAGAAAGAAGGAGGTAGTGATACCACTGTGCAAATCATTGGTGAAACCCCATCTGGAGTACTGTGTCCAGTTCTGGAGGCTGCATCTCCAGAAGGACAGAGACAGAGTAGAGGCAGTTCAGGGAAGGGCAATAAAAATTGTGCAGGGTCTGCACCAAAAGTCATATAAGGAGAGACTAGAGGGCCTCAATATGTATATCCTGGAAGGGGGGGGACATGACAGAGACCTTCAAATACCTCAAGGACATAAATAAGGTACAAGAGGGTAGCATCTTTCAGAAACAAAGATGTTCAAGAACAAGGGGTCATGATATGAGGCTGGAGGGGGGTATAACCTGGGGTAACATGAGGAAGAGTTTTTTCACAGAAAGGGTGGTGGATGCATGGTACAGCCTCTCAGTGGAGGTGGTGGGGGCAAAAATGGTAGCAAAATTCAACAATGCATGGGATAGGGACAAGGGAACCCTAGCAATAGGAAAGAGAGGGTAACAGCCGAAGATCAAGTAGGATCTGCGGTATTGCCGTAGGTAGGGAAAATGGACAGAGAAGATGGGCAAAGCGGTCCTTATCTGCCATCAAGTTCTATGTTTCTAGGAGTCAGTTCTGTTGAGAGCTCCAGAAGTTCAACTGTCCCAACTGCAGCAATATGGGCCTAGGACACCAGCCTGGTCCTGGAGAATGAGAGTGCCAGAGATACAGTGAGATGTATGGAGAGCTTTCTGCTCTCCCAGTCAATGATGGAGGAAGCATTGCCAGGGCAACATGCATTCATTTCGTCTTTTCATCATAGAACCTGCCAAGACTGAGAGACCAACCTCAGGGCACAATGATTAGGAAATGGAGTTGGCGAGATACTACTCTTTGGTGGCTCTCTCCAGTTTGTTTGCAGGTTTTGAAGAGCCACGAGGCAGGCACCAGTGTTGAACTGTATGTGCCTTCAGATACAGGGCCCAAACCCGAAGAGGCTACCTTTTCAGAGGAATATGGAAATACCCTGGAACGGGAGGATGCTACAGAACCCCTTTCAACTGAGGATACTCCATTGCTGGTCAAGAAGATGGGACGCTGTCACCCCACATCCGAGACAGAAGTGTCTTTTCTGCTCCATTGCCATGAGGGTGATGTCAAGCTTGACAGCAAGCTAAAATGTGACTCTCTGGGTGCCTCCCCATATGTGCCCAGGCACAGGGAATACCAAGGGATCTATAATAGTAATAGAGCCTTGTCCCATATTGCTCTTCTTGGTGCCCCTGGGTAATGTCTGCTAATGCGCTGCTTGCATGTCTGTGAGACAGGAAGGCATTTGTGGGTATACCAGTGGGCTACAGTGGAATGGTATTGTTTCCAGGGGTAGCATATCTCTCTACCACTATGAATTTTTCGTAGTGCTATAAATGTTACTCTCAGATTTACCCTTGCTAGCTGGCTCGGTGGCGCTGAGGGTTGAGGCGCTGGATGCCGCACCTCACGCTACACCAGTGACCTGGGTTTGGGAGCGAGCTCGGGTTGCTGGGGGCCGGCAGGGAAGAACAGGATTGAGCATCCAGTGGACTGCTCTCCTGTCCTGGGAGGGAGGTGGGGGTCTGGCCCTGTGCTCTGGTGGCTCCTAGCGGCGGCTGGGGGCACAGTAGCTTGTGATCAAGCAACCAAGGGGCTTGGCTGTGGCGGCGATCCTGTGGCCGCACACTGGAGCATGCACTTCGTGCGGGACACATAGCACATCCAAGCCTAGGGGGAAGGGAAGAAAAGCTGAAAATTCCCTGGCTCTCAGAGGAGGCAACGTGGCCCTAGTGACTCAGCCCACATCTCCAACACTGGGCTTTCCTGGCTGGTTCTCCTCTGGTCCGCCTGGCTCCTGATCCGGCTGTTTAGATTCCAGACACGGACACCCGGTAAGTAGATGGGTGGCCCCGTCCCAGGGGGTATAGATCCAGGAGGCTGGCTGTGGTCAGTGACTTGGGTGGAGAATCTGGCCAGGCAGTTTCAGGTGGGGAGTTAGGTGCTAAGTCGGATGGGTACACCCGAGAGATGCCCCGGAAGCTCATGTGCTAAAATAGAACTTACAAAATAAAAATGTACCCTTGCTCAGCAAATATTTCATTAAATGTACCACCAGCAGCTCTGTCTGGTTACATTTTAGTTGGTTTCCATCTGTCCCCCCATCTGGGACAAGGCAGAATTGCCTAATCCTCCTTTTCCAGTCAAAACAACAAAATACTAATGGTCTTCATAATGTTAGAGCTATTTATGGGCATGCAAACTATTACAAATGTAAACTAGCTTGAAAAGGTCCTTATCACTAAACATGGTGCCCAGTATTCTGAGCCCCCCATAAGGCAGGGGTAATATAATGACATCTGCGATGACCCAGTACACTTGATAATGGCTTCCAGGACCTTAGAAACATAGAAACATAAAATCAATGTATGCAGATCCCAAAGCTTATGTTCAGATAAATGGCTCTTTCTCAATCCCCATCTCACTCTCTCGAGGCACCAGGCAGGGTTGCCCCCTGTCCCCACTGTTATTTGCAATATACTTGGAGCCTCTCGCTCAGGCCCTGAGACAAGAGGAGAGGCTGATTGGGGTGAAGGTCGCCTCAATATCTCACAAATTGGCATTATATGCTGATGATCTCCTCATATACGTGACTGACCCGGAGACCTCTCTCCCCCCACTCTGGGATAAATTAAAGGGATTTGGGGCTGTATCAGGTTATAAAATCAACGAAGCTAAGGCTGAAGTTTTAGCCTGGAATTTCACCCCTCAAGCAGAGTTGAAGCAAACTTATAGTTTCCGATGGGACTTTAAAAGCATTAAATACCTTGGTGTACACATTGGTCTCTCATATGATGACCTGTTTACCCTGAATTATATTCCCTTTTTGATTAAGACCTCTGCAGACCTGGAGAGGTGGAGAGTTCCCCCTTTGTCCTTGCATCAATGAATAGAATCTATCAGGATGGTGATTCTCCCCTGCTTTCTGTATTTGGCCCAGACCCTTCCAACGCAGATTCCAGATGCTTTTTTTAGAACATTACGGAAGAAAATTTTAACCTTTATCTGGGCGAACCAAAAACCAAGGATTAATCTCTCTGTGTTACAACTTCCCAGACAGCAGGGAGGTATGTCACTGCCTAATTTCAGATTATATCACCAAGCCTCCCAATTAAGAATACCTTTATACTGGCTGGATAATAACTACTGTATATAGCCAGATGGAAGTCAGTAGAGGGACAAGAAGAGGAGCTCATGGACCTGTGGTATACCTTGCACTGTACATTTCACCCATCCGAGCAGATTTTGTACCGTGAGCTATTATTTGTGTCCCCCTGTTCTTTAAGCTTGCTAAGGTAGGGTCAGCTGGAAATGTACTATATCTTAACCCTCATTTCCCTAGGCAACTAATGAAATCGAACTGTCTTCTGAACTGATGTGCACTTTATTGTCCACATTTTTTGTATTTACTTTAGATTCATGTTGTTATGTGTAACTATCAAGTTTGTTCTTTATTTATATTTTAAATAATGTCAATTAATAAAGAATAATAGTTAAAAAAAAAAGAAACATAGAAACAAGCATGAATGTAGAAAAATATACTGCCTTATGCATTGCCTGGGATATCCCTCAGCTGTATTGGACTTTGCCAGATGTGTACCAGGATGTGGGAATGGGACATAGGTCTGCAGTCATGTAACCGACAACTGAGCCCAAGGAATCAGGAGACAGAGCCTCCCATGCTCTTGCCCCCCCCCCAACCTGACTGCCTCCCACTTGAGAGGGATCCTAATGCAATCAGGCCTTTAGTTAGCCAGACAGCAGAGACAAAAGAAATAACCACAACACACAGTTCCTGCTCGGTTTTTAGCAGTGATATCCAGTTTCAATTGTGCTTACGTAACTGGATGAGATGTATGCTTGTGTGACGTAGATACATTGTGGCTGTTCGCCTCTCTATCCGTGGGATATACCACCCTGTAGGGGTATGACACAAGGAACCCTAGAGGAGGGTTCCCCTCATAGGTGCTGCGAGAATTATTCCCTTGGCTAAAGGTAGCTTAAGAAGAAGCCCAAAAAGAATACCCCAAAGAGTGTCGAGCATCGAAGAGGTGAGAGATCAGAAGATATCAAGACCGGAATGTAAGGCAACAGACATAGAAGGAAAGGACAGGAGATATGATGAGGATGAGGAAGGAAAGGAAATCTGACAAGATGCAGAAAGGCGGTCTTCCTAAAGAGAGAGGGAACAACATCCGACTCCATCCACCATCTTACTCCATCCAACAGCAGAACCTAACTGCGGAACCTATGAGAGCACTTACCCTGGCTAATATTATGACCACTGGCATGGAGTAGAGAAAAAAAAACCCTAGGTTGCCTTCCCTCCAGGCTGAAGGATGACTTGCTTAGTGACGGCTCGGATACAGCATTTTAAAGTAGAGATCTAGGAAAGAGGAAAGTCCAATTTAGAGAAAACTCTCGCTCTGTCCTTCTAAATGAACAGCTGGAGAGGGAAGCAAGCAATATCTCTGCAACTAGATGTTAAAAAGCAAGAGAGGATGTACGATTATGGAAAGAAGCCTTGAATGCCTGAATGGCTCAAGGTGAGGAATTGAATGGAAGATGTACGATTATGAAATGAGGCCCAGAAGGCTGGTACGGTTAAGGTGAAATAGGAAGTGGAAGATGAATGATGATGATGGAGCAAAGCCATGGAAGCTGGTACAGTTAAGGGGAGGAATGAAGGGAACGATGTACGATACTGGAGAGAAGCCTGCCAGCCCCGAGCAAAGGGGCAATAGACACGAAGGCATGTTTCCGACTGGAGAGCAGATCGAGTCAAGGTAGCATGGACCTGAGAGAGTCATGCTTGAGTAGGCAGTCTGAAAGAGTAGACCCACATAGAGGTCAGATGAGCAAGGGATACCCAGATGCGGTCATGAGAAAACTGATGGTGATAATAACAGTAGGAGTGCAGTAGTTCAATAAAGTAGCATAAGACCCAATGAGAGGCATGCTTGATTAATCGATGTGACTGAGTAGACCATGAGGTGAGACGCGAAAGAGAACCAGATTCAGGCACCTGGACCGTCGGACGCCAGATGGACTAAGGGAAGAAGAGGATATGAATAGAGAAGGTGATGGTAGGATAGGGGGAAAAAAACCAAAAGAAAGCAAAGGTCAGAGAAGGAGTGGAAAGGAGGGTGGAGGGAACGGGAGGAGAAGGCGGGCAACAAGTGGAGGTGACAGGGGTAGATGCCTCTGATACTGTGGACATGGGAAGAGAGAAGGACCGAGTCAAGCAACCGAGGCTGAAGAAGGAAAGGATTGCATGTCCACAAATGGCCCAAACAGCAAGAGGAGAGAGCCAATAGACTATAGCACTACTAGGAGGACACCACATCCATAGCAAACCCATCCAGAGGAAACTGAGACATGAATGAAAATGCCCACGCAACAGGATAGGATGGGAGCAGAGGGAAACAGCAAGTGCTGAGGTGAACAAATCGACCAATGCAAGTGAGAATGCCTCCAAATCACAGGAGGTGCGGCGCCCACCATAGGAAGGAACAGGCGAAGGCCAGAGCGAAAGATGAGCGATGGGGAGAGGAAAGAGGGATGGAGCATGAGGTGCAGGAGGAGCAGAGTAGGCAGCCAGAATGGGCAACAGACAGATTCCAGGAACGATGCCACCAAGAGGAAAGAAACGATGCAAGGGTGGGGGGTTCAGATGAAGCAGAGAAATGCGTAGTTAAAGGAATCCAGGAAGGAACATGCTGGATGCAATGGAATACTGTGAAGGACTGAAAGCAGAGTAGCTGCAACGGAAACAATCCATTTGAAGGCACCAAAAGCTATATAGGCAGGAAGGCCGGATGGAGGAAAGACAGGCCCAAAAGCAAAACTAGGGAAGCAAGAGATGAGGGGATTTTTTTTATTGTGTAGTTCAAGTCAATTCCCTATCACACACTGCAGCCAAAAATGAACTGGCAGTAGAGAGGGGTTATGATGGGGCACAGCCAGAGGACATGCAGGCAGATGACTCAGCTGCAGGTTGCAACCTGCCAGAACTGAGCAGGTCTTCTGGACCACCGAAGCAAGGCGCGGGGGGGGGAGGTTGCCTGGAGGCAAGCGGGCATCAGTGACCCTGCACCTGTCCCACAGAATGGTCCCAGAGAAGCAGAGCCATCTGCAGTGCTGGCTGGTAAAAGAAAATAAAAAATTCCAGTCCCCATCAGATAACGAGCACCAGTGGGGAACCGGGAGTCAAACAGAGGGTAAAGAAAACAGTCATGAGAAACGTGATTTCGATGCAAAAATGGAACGAGACAGGAATGCAGCAGTAAGGCAACAGCATTCTAAGGCTAAAATTGGGAAGGAAGAATCAAGTGTCCCACGCAGCGAGAGTGCCACAAAACACAGGGCAGCGCGGACATGCAGGAGCTGCAGATAACACGGGAGTCGAAGCGGTACTGGGCCAAACTGCAAGAAGCACAGGCAGCCGACTGCTGAATGGAGAGAAGATACTTGAGAGGTGAAAAGGGGAGCAAGAACGGACGAGGGAGAGGGGAACCGGGAGGAACAAGCAGGCAAGCAGAGCTCCAGGGAAGACGTGCGCCCAGGAATGGAGGAAGGAACAGGGTGGCATCCCGAACACATCCCCAAGCATAGGAGTTGCTCAAGAGGAACCAGGGCAGCAAGGGGGAAGGCACGGTAAGGTATAGGGAAGGGCTACAGAGCGAGCGGGAACAGGCGGGAGGGCAGGACAGCAAGCTGGAGGCAACCGAGGAAACATGGGTAGAAGCCCAGTGGGAGAAGGGAGGGGGAATGAGGAAGAGCGGCGCCTCCGGCCGCAATGAGGAATGAATCCTGGAACAATCCAGGAGGAGTGGCCTTTGAAGGCCTGATGGGGAGTGACATAGTTGCTCCACCCATTGAACCTCAGGCTTAAAGCCTTCCCATTATTTACTTTATAATTATTAAAGTTTATTATTTAATTACTATATTAAAAGGTACACATTTATAAATACATATGAAGATTTATTCAATGTGACAGGCAGACTCACCATGAATGTGCAATCTGTTGTCTATCAAATACTGTTACTATGCAATGCCTTTGTTTACCACACCCTGTGAACGTGCGTTGCCACTGACTCAGCCCTATGCACTTGTTTCTTTGTCAACATGTTCTTGATCCTTGAATATAGCTGAGTTAAAAGAAAAGAAATGATGGCAGAAAAAGACCAATGGTCAATCTAGTCTGCCCAACTTTCTTATTTAGCCCTGGGACCTACTGTCCCTTGAGGGTCCTAACCTTCCCCATCCTCACCCCTATTCCCCTCCCAGCTCCTGCCACCTTGAGCAACCCCTATACCCTTCCCTCTGTCCCAGCCATGCTTGAAACCACCAACTGTTTTCGCACCCACCACCTCAGCTGACAGACTTCTTCCACGGCTCCACAAAAATGCATTTGTCAAGCATGGGATTTGAACCCTTGCTAAACAGTGTAAGACTCTGTAGGGGCAGGCATTTGCATGCTGAGCAACAAGGCTGGGGCCAGCTTGCACACTGCCCTGCTCTGAAATCAGGTTGCCTGGCCTGTAGCTGCCCACATACCTCTCAACTGTCCCTGATTTTGCCTCAAAATTTTCCTCTGTCCCTCATAAAATTTGTGTTTTTCTGACAGAACGGTGGGGATTTAAAACACAAAATGATGTCAGACATTAAAGTTACAGACTTGTTCTTCAGAAAATGCTTCTTAACATAAACCCTTTCATTCTATCAGCTTTCTGAGTGAATAGTACCAATTTTTAAGATGCATCCCTCATTCTGGGTCTTTGTCCCTGATTTTTTTAAGCCTTGTCCCTGATTCATGAGGCAAGAGGTTGAGAGGTGTGTCAGGCCTTGTCCTCTTCTTGCAGAGAGGGACTGCATCGGTTACTTTTCTTTGTTTTATAACTTGTACTGTGTGGTACTGGTTTCGAATAAGGTACTGGGGGGGGCGCTGTTTTCAACAGCTGTTATTTCCATAGGCACAGAATGGGAGAAATCATTTTCAGAATAGGGCCCAATAGCTGCAGCACTGCAAAGAACATTTTGGCGGATAAAACAGCTCCCTTCCTACCCCAGCCCACTGTCGCAGCGCTGCGTTACAGCTACCACTCGTGATGCGATGACCCAGGTTCGGGAAGGAGCCTGGGCTGTCAGGGGACCGGCCAGAGGAGGAGGAGGATTCAGCATCCCACAGCATGCTCGACTCCTTCGGGGGGCGGGGGTCACCGCCGCTGCGTGATCGCCACCTGGGTGACCATGGGTAGTGGTGCAGTCAGTGAGGCTGGGGACTGCTGATTAGTTAGACGGACGTCATGCTCTGCACGATCACATCTGTTGTCCAGCATCCATGGAAGCAGATTAACAGAAGCCATGGCCGTGCCCTATGACAGCTCTGTGTGGCCCACAGATGCTGCACCTCGCAGACTTAGGCACACTCTGGGAGCACCACAGATGCTGCACCTCGCAGACCTAGGCACATTCTGGGTGCACCACAGATGCTGCACCTCGCGGACCTAGGCACCCTCTGGGAGCACCACAGATGCTGCACCTTGCAGACCTAGGCATGCTCTGAGAGCACCAGATACTGCACCTTGCAGACCTAGGCATACTCTGGGAGCACCACAGATGCTGCACCTCACGGACCTAGGCATGCTCTGGGACCACCACAGATGCTGCACCTTGCGGACCTAGGCATGCTCTGAGAGCACCAGATACTGCACCTTGCAGACCTAGGCACCCTCGGGGAGCACCACAGATGCTGCACCTTGCAGACCTAGACACACTCTGGGAGCACCAGATACTGCACCTCGCAGACCTAGGCACACTCTGGGAGCACCACAGATGCTGCACCTCACGAACCTAGGCACAATCTGGGAGCACCACAGATGCTGCACCTTGCAGACCTAGGCACACTCTGGGAGCACCACAGATGCTGCACCTCATGGACCTAGGCACGCTGTGGGAGCACTAGATACTGCACCTTGCGGACCTAGGCACTCTCTGGGAGTACCACAGATGCTGTACCTCACGGACCTAGGCATGCTCTGGGACCACCACAGATGCTGCACCTTGCGGACCTAGGCACGCTCTGAGAGCACCAGATACTGCACCTTGCAGACCTACGCATGCTCTGGGAGCACCACAGATGCTGCACCTTGCGGATCTAGGCACGCTCTGGGAGCACCAGATACTGCACCTTGCAAACCTAGGCACACTCTGGGAGCACCTCAGATACTGCACCTCACGAACCTAGGCACGCTCTGGGAGCACCACAGATGCTGCACCTCATGAACCTAGGCACGCTCTGGGAGCACCACAGATGCTGCACTTTGCAGACTTAGGCACACTCTGGGAGCACCACAGATGCTGCACCTCATGGACCTAGGCACGCTGTGGGAGCACCAGATACTGCACCTTGCAGACCTAGGCACCCTCTGGGAGCACCACAGATGCTGCACCTTGCTGACCTAAGCATGCTCTGAGAGCACCAGCTACTGCACCTTGCAGACCTAGCCATCCTCTGGGAGCACCACAGATGCTGCACCTCGCAGACCTAGGCACACTCTGGGAGCACCACAGATGCTGTACCTCGCGGACCTAGGCACGCTCTGGGAGCACCAGATACTGCACCTTGCAGACCTAGGCACCCTCTGGGAGCACCACAGATGCTGCACCTCGCGGACCTAGGCACCCTCTGGGAGCACCACAGATGCTGTACCTCGCAGACCTAGGCACGCTCTGGGAGCACCAGATACTGCACCTTGCAGACCTAGGCACCCTCTGGGAGCACCACAGATGCTGCACCTCGCGGACCTAGGCACCCTCTGGGAGCACCACAGATGCTGTACCTCGCGGACCTAGGCACGCTCTGGGAGCACCACAGATACTGCGCCTCGCGGACCTAGGCACACTCTGGGAGCACCACATAATGCTTTCTAGGAAGGCTGGTCCAGCCCAAAGACCTCCACTGTGAGGAGGGGATACCACAGGGCTACACTCATGAAGCTAGGTAAGCCCTGGGAGATGCAGGGGGAGATGGAGCTGGGGCCAACTGGAAGTCCTGAAATGAACCGACTCCAGCTGAAGAGTGAACATAAACAGAATACAGAAAATAACAAAATAAAACTGTTCCCTGCCTACATTCCTTGTGATACCACTCCCTTGTAAACCATTTCTTGGAAAGAAAGCTATTATGTCATCATCAATTCTGGTTAACTAGTGACTTTTCCCTTTGTAGAAACAAACTCTTTCCTTCCCGTAATTGCTGTCTCCTGTTGCTAATAGTCTAGATAAAGAAACCACAGTCTTAAATGCTAAAGCCATTAAACTAAAAACTGATTCAGGCTGTAGCTCATATTTCACCATGACTTTCTGTAGTCATGTTATGGTCCAAGGTTCATGTTAACCCAAGAAAATTAATATAATCTTCTATTTTAGTTTTTACCCTGCAAGAGCGGTGGTGGTGGATGGGGGGGGGGGGCTTATCCACACAGTGTGGCGGAGTCTCTTGTTCTACTTAAGGAAAAAAATTTGGGTTGTTTATCCATTCTGTGGTTGACTCACATGTTCTAAATGTTTGAAAAAGAAGGTATTCAGTTCTGTAGCTGTAATGTGATCTTTTCCATTCTATAAAGCTAATTCACCCATGTATACAATCTTTCTTTAGCAGGCTATTTAATTAATTATTTATTTGTTTCAAACGTTTTACCAGGAAAGTCATACCAAGCTATTATCAGCTTGAGTCCAGATGTGTCCTGGAGGGAGGGGAAGAGAAGTGAGCAAAACAGATCCAAAGTCCAGTGCACAAAAATAATCCAATAAAATGGAACTAGGTATAACAAAACGTACACATTACAAGAAACACTTCAAGAATAACATTGCCATACAGTAAATTACCATGCAGTAAACTGCAGGACAGGCAAAAGCACATTAAACAGTGAGCAACGGAACAACAATATGAGGAGCAGGGAGTAGCGACTGATAAATGGGCAGAGAGAGAGGCAGTGCTAGTGTCAGTGAGGGGTGGAAAGCAGGTGATATAAATCCACCCCAATATCAGAAGCAACTGCAGGAGTGAGTAGGGGAATCACAGAAGAGAGAATTCAGAACAAGACGGGAACTGTGGCACAGCCCCCCCCCCCGGTGTATTCACAGTTCAGCCAGTTTCTGATGATGGTCTTTTTGGCAGCTGCCAGCAAAACTGTCAACGGTGTCTAGTGATAGGGAGAAGGCAGGGGTAAATGGAGAAAAAGACAAAGGTAGTAAGGACAGGGATGGGGCAAAAAGAAAAAAAGCCATAAAAAAATGGAAGGTAATGAGTACCAATGCCCGTAGTCTAGGTAAAAAGCTCCCCGAAATGGTGGCCTTGATGGAAGAGGGATGCCTGGATATTGTGGCAGTCACAGAAACATGGTACACAGAGAACCATGACTGGGATGTCAGCATACCAGAATACACAGTCTACAGGAGGGACAGGGAGGGTAAAAGAGGAGCAGGAGTAGCTCTCTATGTAAGGGAAGGGATCAAAGTAACAGAACTAAAGGGTAAACAGGGAGGAGAGGAGGCACTGTGGGTCACCCTGGAGACTGGAAATGGCACCACAATCCGTACAGGGGTTGTATACAGACCCCCGTCTCAGGGGGATGGAATGGACAAGAAAATGATAGAAGGCATCCTTAGGATGGCAGAGAAAGAGGAGATATTGCTGATGGGGGACCTGAATATGCCAGATGTTAATTGGAGCACTTTTGCTGCAGCCACATCCAAGAGCAGGGTCATTCTCGATGCCCTACAGGGCGATGCCTCAGGCAGCTAGTTTTGGAACCCACTCAGGAGGGAGCAATCTTAGACCTGATACTCTCAAATGGGGAGGGAGAGAGGATTTCTGATCTTGAAGTGGGTAGCCATCTGGGAACAGGTGACCACCAAACAGTGTGGTTCATGATGAACTTAGCTGTAGAGTCAAGCCACACAAAAGTGAAGGTACTGGACTTCAGGATGGCTGATTTTGTCAAAATGGGAGAGTGCCTCAGAAAAGCACTAGCAAACAGGCAAGAAGGTGGAGTGGAGCAACAATGGGGAAACATCAAACCTGCTATCACAGAGGCAACAAGCCTTTGAGTGATGCAAATAAACAAATCACAATGAAAGAAAAAAACACTATGGTTCTCAAAAGAAGTGGCAGGGAAGGTTAGGGAGAAAAAGATAGCATTCAGGAAGTATAAAGAAACACAGAAGGAGCAGGACAGAGAACTGTACCAGTTAAAGCAGAAGGAAGCGTGGAAGGCAGTCAGAACAGCAAAGGCCAAACCAAGGAAAAGATCACCAACTCAGTTAAGAAGGGGGATAAACCTTTTATAGGTACATTAGGGAGCAAATAAAAACTAAAGCAGGGATACTGAGGTTGACTAAAGAGGAAGGTGGTTGGGCAGAGAGCAACAGTGAAAAAGCAGGGATACTGAATGAATACTTCTTCTCAGTATTCACAAAGGAAAAGCAGGGGGAAATACCTAATCCAGTCAATAGAAGCACTCTGGATAGGGGCGTTGATGTTAGTCCTTTCACAGAAGAAAGGGTTCTGAATGAACCATTAAAACTGAAATTGGATAAAGCAATGGAGCCTGATGAGATTCACCCCAGAATTCTAAAAGAACTAAGGGAAGAACTAGTAACACCACTGACTACCCTTTTTAATAAATCATGGGAGGATGGTGTGGTACCCGAGGACTGGAGGAGGGCAGATATGATTCTTCTTCACAAAAGTGGGAGCAAAACAGAGCCAGGAAACTTATAGACCTATTGTTTAGGAAACTGGGGAAGGGTCTCAAGCAAGTAGCTACTTCTGTCACTTTCTCAGAAGTACTACCTGTGAGAGGCAAGGGAGAGCATAAGAGTGCATGCACCAGGAACTTTAACTCATGGTTGAAGAACTGGTGCTGTGAGGAAGGGTTTGGATTCATTGGTGACTGGGGACCCACCTGGAGGGATGGAGGTTTGTTCAGTCCTGACGGCCTGCATCCATCCTGGAGGGGAATCCAAGACTCAATGATAAGTTTAAATGCTACATTGACAAGCATTTAAACTAGCAAAGGGGGTGGCAGGCCAGCAAGGAGGGTACCTACTTGCTCACCCCCCACAGCTAGCAGTGGAACCAGTGAACCAGAGGAGTGGCTATTTCTGCAAAGCAGTGTGCAAAAGATGGAGATTAGTGCCCAAGAGGTGGATAAGCAGAAAAGGGGCAAAATTCAGCAGAAGGGCAGACAACAAGGAGAACCAGGGATAAATGACAACCAAGGAAGGGGCTGAAGTAGAACAGTGAAGCAGTCTAGGGAGGTCAAATCATGGAAAGCCATGTGTGCAAATGCCAGGAGCCTTAGCAACAAGATGGAAGATCTGGAGACTGTCATGGTACAGTCAGACCTGGACATTGTGGCCATCACTGAAACCTGGTGTAATGATAACCATGACTGGGAGATGGCCATACCTGGCTACAACATATTCAGAAGAGACAGAGCAGGCAGGAAGGAGGAGGAGTGGCACTGTATGTGAAAATGACATAAGGGCCACAGAGATCCAGGAGGAACAAAATGGGAGAATACTGATACTGTGGGTTAAGCTGGAAAGGAAAATGGGGACAGCCATCCGCACAGGTGTGGTCTATAGACCACCAGCCCAGGAGGAAGAAACAGATAGGAGTTGATGCTAGCCATCCAAAGGATGGCAGACAAGGTGAGGTAGTACTGGTTGGAGACTCTCAATATTCCAGATGTTGACTGGAGCATCCCAGCAGCAGCATCAACTAGGAGCAGATTTATCCTGGACTCCTTCAGGTGCCTTCCTCAAGCAACTGGTCATGGAACCAACTCGGCAGAAGGCAATACTGGACCTTGTGCTCACAAACAGGGACATTGTGATGGGGAAACAGTGACCACCAGTCATTGTGGTTTGAAATCACAGAAAGAGCAGAACCAAACCACACAAAAACACGTATCCTGGATTTTAGGGGGCAGACTTTGGGAAAATGGGGAGATACTTGAAAGAGGCATTAAAGGAATGGGACAGGAATCAGGGTTGAGGAACAGTGGGCAGTATTTAAAATGGGGATTACAAGAACAACAGAATTATGCATTAAGCAGGTTAGCAAGAAGAAAAGGAAGAGGAGACCATTATGGTTTTCCAAAGAGGTATCAAAAGAAAGTGAAAGCCAAAAAGACTGCATTCAGGCAATACAAAAGACACAGGCAGAAGGGGATAGGGAGAAGTACCAGGAGAAGCAAAGGGAGGCAGGAGGTCAGAGGGAAGCCAAAGCTCAGACAGAAGAACACATTGCAAAATCAGTGGGTAGAGGGACAAAACCTTTACAGGTACATAAGTGAAAAAAAAGAAAGACAAAGGGAGGGATAGTGAGACTGAAGGGGAGGATGGGAGCCGTGGAGGATGACAACATAAAGCTGACATATTGAACAGGTATTTCTGCTCAGTCTTTACTGAGGAAGAGGAGGGTAATGGGTCTGAAGGGTACAAGGGTGAGAATGGTGCAGAATGGACACAAGTCCCTTTACAGAAAGGGTCCTGAAGGAACTGGAAGTAATAAGAGTTGATAAAGCAATGGGGCCAGACGGGTGCACCCCAGGGTCCTTAAAGAACTAAGAGAGGTGGTGACTGAACCTCTGGCTATCCTGTTTAGCCGATCACTGGAAACAGGGGAGGTACCCAAAGACTGGAGGACAGCAGATGTAGTCCCCTTATACAAAAGTGGGAACAAAGAGGAAGCAGGGAACTACAGACCAGTCAGCCTCACCTCGGTAGTGGGAAAGATCATGGAAGCACTACTGAAGGAGAGATTGGTGGAACATCTGGTTATCAATGGATTACAGGACCCAAGGCAGCATGATTTCACCAGGGGGAGGTCATGTCAGACCAACCTCGTTGAATTTTTTGACTGGGTGACTAGGGAGGTGGATCAGGGGAGGGCAGTGGACATGGCCTATCTGGACTTCAGCAAGGCCTTTGACACTGTGCCACATAGAAGACTATTACACAAACTGGTGAATATGGGTGTGGGCAGGACAGTAGTGTGGTGGGTAGGTAACTGGCTGGGTGGCAGGACACAGAGGGTGGTGGTAAATGGCTGTCACTCCACAGAGGGAAGAGTGACCAGTGGGGTACCACAGGGATCAGTGCTGGGACCGGTCCTATTCAACATCTTCATCAGTGACATTGCGCAGGATCTAGAAGGCAGAATTTCACTGTTCGCTGATGACACAAAGCTCTGTAACAGAGTAGACACACCAGAGGGTGTAGACAGAATGAGAAGCGACCTGCAGAAACTTGAAGAATGGTCAGGTTTTTGGCAGTTGAAATTCAGTGCAAAGAAGTGCAAGATAATGCATATGGGGCACAAAAACCCTGGCACAATATATCAGTTGGGGGGTGAGGATATAGCATGCACCAAGCAGGAAAGGGATCTTGGGGTTGTCATCTCTGATGACCTCAAGGTAGGGAAACAGTGTGACAAGGCAGCAGGTAAAGCAAATAGGATGCTGGGATGTATAGGCAGGAGGCATCACTAGCAGGAAAAGGGAGGTCATAATTTCGCTATACAAGACACTAGTGAGGCCCCCACCTGGAGTACAGTGTACAGTTCTGGAGACCATACCTACGTAAGGACATAGACAGGGTAGAGAAGGTTCAGAGGAGGGCAACAAAGATGGTGCATGGATTGCATCACAAGTCCTATGAAAACAGGTTGAAGGAACTGAACATGTACTCCCTGGAGGAGAGGAGGGAGAGAGGGGGATATGATAGAGGCATACAAGTATCTTACAGGGAGGAACAGGGTACAGGAAAACACTATTTTTAAGCGAAAAAGATGTTCCGGGACTAGAGGGCATGGGATGAAGTTGGAGGGAGGACGATTCAGAGGAAACATGAGAAAGAATTTGTTCACAGAACGGGTGGTGGACAAGTGGAACACCCTGCCAGAGGAAGTGGTTGGGTCTGAAACAATCATGGGATTTAAGAATGCATGGGATAGACATAAAGAAATTCTAGAGGTCAGGGGTAAAGGGGCAACAGACTTCTAGGAAAACAAACTGAACTTACAAGCTCAAATGGGCAGACTGGGTGGGCCATAGGCCCTTATCTGCCGACACTGTCTATGTATCTTTGTATCAGTTTGACCTCAGTGGTAGGGAAAATGATGGAATCACTTCTGAAGGAAAGAGTTGTTAAGTACCTAGAGGCCTGTGGGGCACAGGACCCAAGCCAGCATGGATTCACAGCAGGAAGGTCATGTCAGACTAATCTAATTGATTTCTTTAACTGGGTGACCAAAAAGTAGTAGACCAGGGAAGGGCTGTAGACATGGCTTACCTAGACTTTAGCAAGGCATCTCACACAGTCCCACACAAAATATTAATAAACAAATTAGTCAGCCTGGGAGTGGGTCCCAGGGTGGCAGCCTGGGTAAAACACTGGCTGGACAACAGGACACAGTGGATAATAGTAAATGGAGTCCACAGTGAAGAAAGGGGGTTACTAGTGAGGTACTGCAGGGTTCAATACTGGGGCAGGTCCTTTTTAATGTCTTTATAAGCGACATTGCAGAGGGACTGGAATGGAAAGTATGTCTCCTTGCAGATGACGCAAAGATCTGCAACAGGGTTGATATGCAAGGTGGGGTGGAAAGGATGAAAAGGGACTTGGCAAGGTTGGAGGAATGGTCAAATATATGGCAGCTTAGATTCAATGCAAAGAACTGCAAAGTAATGTACCTGGGAAACAAAAACCCAGGGGAAGAGTACACAATGTGGGGGTGAAATACTGACAACAACAAAAATGGAAAGGGACCTGGGGGTAGTCATATCAGATGACCTAAAGGTGGGCCAGCAATGTGAGAAGGCAGTAAGGAGAGCTGGGGGAATACTGGGATGCAAAGGGAGAGGCATCACCAGTAGAAAACAAGAAGTTGTTGGCCCTCTGTACAGACAGTTGGTAAGACCACATCTGGAGTACTGTGTACAGCTCTGGAGAACCTATCTCCGCAAAGACATAGACAGGGTGGAGGCTGTCCAGAAGAGGGCAACCAAAATAGTGCAGGGTCTGCACCAGAAGACATAAGAAGAAAGACTAAAGGAGCTTAAGATGTATAGCCTCGAGGAAAGGAGGGCGAGGGGGGATATGATAGAAACTTTCAAATATCTCAAGGGAATCAACAAAGTCCAAGCAGGTAGCATTTTTCAGAAAAAGAGATGTGCAAGAACAAGGGGCCACAATTTGAAGATAATGGGGGGATGGCTCAGGGGTAATGTGAGGAAGTGTTTCTTCACAGAGAGGGTTGTAGATGCATGGAACAGCCTTCCTGAGGAGGAGGTCGTAGCATCAAAAACAGTGGGGAAATTCAAGAATGCATGGGACAGAGATAAAGCAATTCTAGTGGGGAGGGTAGGAGGAAGTAGGCAGTTGGTTAACTAGGATCTGCAGCTTATCCGTTAGGTATGGAAATGGGCAGACTAGGTCGGCCAAGCGGTCCTTATCTGCCATCAGATTCTATGTTTCTATGTCTTCTTATTGTTTGCTTTCAGATTTGGGAAAGATGCTCCCAAGATTGTATACCCAATATCTGCAGGACAGTTGTGCCTGAGGAATTCAGAATCATCATTTTCCTCAAGCAGTCCTGCCAGACAATCTTAATTCGTGTATTTACTTAAACACTGATAACCGGGATAGGCACACTGAGCCAAGACTTGTTTCCAGTTGCGACCAGGGTGACAAAGGGATACAGGGATGTAAAACACAAATAGAACATTACAGAATTAAAAAAAAACAGTGGATTACATGAATTCGGAGGGCGAAAAATATACAAGTATATACATAGCAACATGGTTTTACAGGATTACAACATTATTTACATGACAGATGCATAACTGTACAGAATTATGTACAGAGCAAAGTGTGTAAAGAGGATTAACTCAAAGGCACGCAAAATGCAGGATAAATTTGTGAGTAGTAGTTAGTACAGGAGGAAGATGTTAGGCCTGGGGAGATGGAGAAACACTTGGCAGACTAGGAAGCTGGGTCTGTGGGGTTGGGGATGGGGGTGGGGGAAGGGGGTTGAGGAAGGAGTGGAGGAGCAAGTACATGGAGCTGCAGGGATGGCACGGAGAAGGAATTTAAGGATGGAGAGGGTAGTGGTGTGATGGGTGTCCCAAGAGAGTTGATTCCAAAGGTGAGGGAGACGGTAAAAGAAAACTGCCTGACCTGAGCAAGAATGAAGGTGTGGAAGGGAGAACATTTGGGCATTCCTAGAGCGAAGGGAGTATAGGGTGGAGCTAACTTGGGAAAGATGGGAGTTGAGGTAGGAGGGGAGGGTTCCGAATCAGAATTTGCCAATGAGTGTGAGGCAGTTTATCTAGCGCCTTGTATTTAGAGGTGTGAGGGAGAGAGAGGAGTAGAGGGTACAGTGGTGAGTGGGGGAAGGTGGCAAAACAGCAGAATGAATTAAGTAGGGTGTCATGTCTACCTAATGAGGTTGCAGGAGCAGAGGCGTAGACAATGTCAACATAGTCAAGTTATGGAAAGAATAGTCTTGTTGACTAAGTCTTGGCAAGTAGACATTGGGAGACATTCTTTTTGTCGATAGAGGGCATTGAGTTTAGGGCAGAGCTTGGAGCAAATATAGTTTATGTGGGTGGAGAAGTCAAGGCTTCTATCCAGCCAGACCCCCGATGTATTTGAAAGAACTGACTGATTGAAGGGGTGAGCCATCAAGGGTGGTAAAGGTAGGGGGCATTGAGTTTTGGACCATTTTTGCCTCGTGCCAAAGAACATGGAAACTGGGTTTTTTGGAGTTAAGTTTCAGCTGGTTCTGGTGGAACCATTTTTGGACTTTGTCGAAGTCGCTTTGAAGGGGGGCTGAAGGACCAGAAAAGTATAATACAGTGTTGTCCACACAGAGATGGATTTTGGAAGGGGAGCAGACAGAGAGGAGGTCATTTATGAATATAGAAAATAGAATGGAGCCCAGTATGGACATTGGAGGACACCAGCTAGGATGTGGACGGTGGTTTCTACCAGCACAGATTGTTGACTTTGATGAAGGTATGTGCTGAACCAATTGGTGGCAGCAGGGGCGAGATCAAAGGAATTAAGTTTTGGGTGAGGACGGCATGAGAAACAGAGTCAAAGGCCTTAGCCAGGTCTATGCAGATGGCTGCTGTGACAAGGCCTTTGTCCATTGCAGACTGGATTGTGTCAGTGACCCGCAGCTGGGAGGAGACAGTGGAGTGCTGCTCAATAAAGCTGGACAGGAAGGGAGAAAGACTGTTTGTGGCAGTTATATGTTCCAGGAGCCTTGAGTAGATTAGAGACTCCTGGAACTTGATGAGGGTCGGTAAGAGAGATATGGGTCTATAATTGCTGGATGTGGTGGGATCCCCACTCTTATGCAGGGAGAGCACTTTGGCCAGTTTTTAAGCTAGGGGGATGGAGCTGGTAGAGAGGAAGAGGTTTAGGAGATGAATGAGGGGGGCAGTATGCTGGGTCCATAAGAGGGAATAATGTAGGAATAGGACCATTAAAAAAAGATCAAAAGATATTAACCGATGAAGTGGAAACAGAAGAAGCTTTAAATAATTATTTTTTGAGTGCTTTTCAACCTAGGGATAAGTCTAATACCCCTGATAAGTACCCCCAAATTAACTCACATATTGAGATAACTTGTTCCGTGATGATGGATAAAATAAATAAATTAAAGATTAATAAATCCATGGGACCTGATGGTATAAGTCCTAGATTAATAAAGGAGTTGAGATACGAACTGGCGTGGCCAATTACCAAGCTATTTAACGATTCCATTAAACATGGAAAGGTGATACAGGAGCGGAGGGAAGCCCTAGTAACCCCAATTTATAAGAAAGGCGTCAGATCAAAGGTAGAGAACTACAGGCCCATTAGCCTAACCTCCATCCTGGGGAAGCTTATGGAGGGGTTAGTAAATGATCAAATACTAGAACATATAAAAAAAAACAGGATGACTGATGTAACACAGCATGGGTTTAGTGGTGGTAGGTCCTGTTTGACAAATCAGTTACATTTCTATGAATCGGGGAGCGATGCAGTTGGTAGAGGTGTGGCGGTGGATGTGGTGTTTTTAGATTATGCAAAAGCTTTTGATTCTCTGGATCATGATGTACTGATGAGGCAATTAATTACTCTACAAATACATCCAAATGTAATATCTTGGGTAGAATCCTGGTTGTCTGGTAGGAGACGAAGGGTGTGCATTCGTGTATATTGCTCCAATGGGGGGAGTGGTCACGAGTGGGGTGCTGCAGGGCTCGGTCCTGGGGCCAACCCTGTTTAATTTGGTAGTATCAACAATACAAGTCTCAAACCATGTCTGGATTGCCAAATATGTTGGTGATAGCAAGATGGGGACCATCACTGATAGTAAAACAGGAGGCCAGCTATTACGGGAAGCACTAGATAGAGTACACCAGTGGGCTGCAACACACAAATTAGGGTTTAACTTGGAAAAATGGAGAGTTATGCATCTGGGTTAACATAACCCAGAGTATAAATATATGCTGACTGGGTTATATCTTGCAAAAACTACTCATGAAATTGATTTGGGGGTAACAATTACCAGGGATTTATCTTTTGATATCCATACGAAAAATAAGGTAAAACAATGTTACAGATTACTGGTTTGTATAAGGAGAAATATTGCCGGCAGAGATGCAGAGGTTCTACTGCCCTGGTACAACTCCATTGTGAGGCTGCATATGGAGTACCGTGGGCCCTTTTGTGCACCACAAACAAGGGGAGTACAGGCTCTTATGAAGGGGGTGCATAGGCGAGCAACAAAACAAATTAGCTTCCTAAGATTCAAGACATATGGGAAGAGGTTGAGGGATTTGGGTCTTTACTCCATGGAATACAGGTGATTAAGAAGGGACCCATGTCTTGTTTATGGTGCATCCAGAGATGCATATAAATGGGATATGATTGGTTTAGTATTACAGGAAAACAGTAGAAATACTAGGAGTCATGGTTTAAAGATAAAGGGGATGGTTAATAAGACAACTAAACGAAGCAAGTGGTTTTCTCAGAGGGTGGAGACTGCATGGAATGGGTTGCCAGAGACAGTGGCAACCAGTGAGAATATGAATACCTTTAAACAAAGATTGGATGTGTAAATGTGGAAAAGAAAATATGAGTACCACTAATATGTGGTGAGCCACTAAAGGACTGATAGACCTCCTGGCTCGTAGCTACAGTATCTAGTAACCTGTGGATCTATGCACAGTAGAGTAGCAATCCAAATAGCTTCAGCAGCCTGGAGTCATGCTGACTCAGCATTTAGCAACCCTGGAGAAACAGACCACACCAAAACAGCATTAAATAATACAATATTATCCACTTGTTACAAAACCTGGAACATATATAGTGTTTATAGCAATGTTTACTGACTGGTGCTGTCTGTTTTACTTGTGAAAACCACTGCACATGATCTTTACAACTCTGAAAACAAAATCCTATAAGCTTGCTGGCAGGGATTACTAGACTGTGAGCTCCCTAGATGACATCAGCAGCAGCTCTTCACTGACACCTGCTTTTATTGCACAGTTAGTGCAATCAAAGTTACAAAATGGTTAATAACTTTAAAACAAAGTAATGTAAAAATCTAGTTTTGGGTATGAGATTTACTGGGAGTATGCTTATTCGGATTCTGCAATGTAGCACTTTTGGCGTCAGTGGCTCTTTAACTTCTACTTCACCATTTAAGCTTTCTCTCTCGTCCCTTCCTTGCCTCCCCTTCCCCCTCACTCTTTCTCCTTCCTTCCTACTGCTCTCTCTCTCTGCTTCTCTTAATTTATTTATTTAAAATTGGTGACCTGGAAAGACGCACTGAGCCGAGTCTCGTTTCCAGGTGCGACTCGGGTACAAGTAGTACAAGGTGGTGAGACAAAGAAATACAGCAAATATTAAGTAACAGACGAATAATACAGTATAGTACATTACATAGAGTTTGGTGGTGAGGTTTCACTTTTTGTTTGAACAGCAGAGTGGAAAAAATTGTTTCATTACATTTCTAGACCATATTACTGTAAGTTACAGACCTGCTTGCCCTTAATTCTCACAAAGGAGGTAACCCTTATGGTCTCAACCTGAAACTTCTGCTTTTCTTAGTTCCTGCCATCCCTCTGCCTATTACCCAACTCCTTAATCTCTCTTTTTTTCTCTGCATCTGTCCCTGAAGCCTGGAAGCAGGCTACTGTCATCCCTCACCCTAAAAGTGGTGATCCTTCTTCTCTGGGTAACTTCTGTCCTATCTCTCTCCTTCCCACTCTGGCTAAGTTACAGGAACACTGTGGTCTTTCTCAGCTCTCTTCCCTTTCCAGTATGGGTTTTATGAATTCCCACTCCACTTCCATCTCATTCCTGTGGCTCACTGTTTCCATCCTTTCTGGTATGGACTAGAGTCTGATCCCCTCTGCCATATTTATCAATCTTGCTAAAGCTTTTGACACTGTGGCAACATCTTCCTTCTGGACAAGATTAAAGCAGTGGGTCTCTCTGCATCCTCGGTCAATTGGTTCTGCTCCTACCTTGAAGGAATGCCTCAAGCTGTCTGGATTGAAAGCTCCCTATCCCCCACCACTCCCCATTTGTTCAGGCATTCCTTATGGGACTGTCCTGGGCCCTGTTCTCTTTTCCATTTTCTTGAATGACCTCCCTTTTGTCTGTTCCTCTATGACCATGCAGATGTATGCTGATGACAGAGTACTCTTTGCATCTAGCTGCTCTTCCCATGAGCTTGCATTCCAACTGCAACTGGATTTTAACAATGTTCAGTGCTGGTTCTGGTCTAACCAGCTGTTCCTCAATGTCAAAAAAACAGTTTTCATGATTTTTGCCACCCGACAGAGGCTTACCAGACACACCTGCCTCCCATTATTCCACACGCTTGATGGCGCTATGATTGTGGATGCATCTACCTTTAAGTACCTTTGGGGTCTGGATGGACCATCATCTTGCTCTCTCAGTGCACACTGATGCCAGACACCATAAGCTCCACGTAAGCTATGCACTGTACCGGAACAAAGTGAATATCCCTCTTCCTGCCCACTGAGAACTTGTTTTAAAGATGATTCTCTCAATTTTTGTTTGACTATGGTGACATAGTTTACAGTGGAGCTCCCAAAGCCTCCCTTGCCAGGCTGGACCCCTTCTTTCACTTTTATTTTTCATTTTGCCTTAACTTTCCTCCTCATACCCACCACTGCTTGCTCTACTCTGCCCTCTGTAGAGACCTACAAGTACTTCACAGGGGTAAACAGGAGGGTACAAGTGGGGAGTCTCATTCATATGAGGAAGTACACCAGGACAAGAGAACATGCAGTGAAACTGGAAGGGGGATGTTTAAGTGAGATGTGAGGAAGCACTACTTCACTGAAAGAGTGGTGGAAGCCTGGAAAAGTCTGCCAGAAGAGGTGATGAGAGCAAAAACAGTGTGGGGGAAGGGAGTTTCAAACATGCATGGGGTAGGCATAAGGGAATATTGGAAAATAGGCAGGGAAGGGGAGAGTCGACAGACCAGGTGGGGTCTGCAGAGACAGAATAGGCAGAGAAACTCTGGGAAGACTAAGTGGGCCAGGCGGTCCATTTCTGCAGACAGTGTTCACATTTCTATGTATTCACTCACTGGTGTGAGTATGTTTGTCACTGTGTTAGTGTGTGGTTAAGTATAGACTTGGATATGTTTCTGTGTTAGTTTTTATGGCTATATATTCACTCACTAGTTTTTAATAATTCAAATTTTATTGAAGGTTTTAAAATATTTATACATACATTTCAAAATTAAAAAGCAATTAGTTATACACAGTAGCAATCTGAAAACTATGTATTTACCATATCTGATGAAAGAGTATAAATAAACGTATCTTCATATAAATACACAATGCATTTTTGATTAGAGAATTTCTTTACTAAAAACATGGTGTTCCCTTGCAATTTTCAAAAAGGCATGTATCAAGAAATCAAACAGTTGGTAAATTTTGGTTGATATTGTGACTCAGAGAGCATTTCACATAAGGTTCCTAGATAGCTAGATATTTATACGATTTGTGTTTACATAAGCAACTCTTTCATAACTAGCACTTGTGGATAGGTCTGTCAACCATTCTTTAATCGTCGGGATTGATTGATTATTCCAGTATCTGAGGATAACATTTTTTGCTGTAATGAAAGCTGCAATTAGCCATGACTGTTGACATTCAGATATGTTAGTAAGCTCAGAACAGATGCCAAGAATTGCAAATTTAGCTGAACACGTAAATTCATGACCTCCTAGAACTATACCACACACTGATAGAATGTTATCCCAAAATGATTTAATGACAGGACAAAACCATAAAATATGCGAAAGGGTGCCCTTCCCTATTGCACATCTCCAACATTCATCTACAGCAACTAAATCGTCCAGTGCTCCCATGTCACCCCTGAAAACAGGCACTTGTGCCTAGTGGGCCTTACCCGGTTACCAAAGACTAAAATCAAAACAAGTTTGTATATTTTACTCGGCGTATAATACCAGTGATGTGCTATTTTGTATTGTGCAAGTTGCCCCTTAGCCTCTATGCAAGCCTTTAAGGTCATTCCCTACATTTTCTGCCATTCTTCAAATGAGATTTTTGCATCTAGTGCCTCCTGCCAACGATCTAAAAGTGATAAGTTTGGGTCAGGGAGCGAATCTAGCATCAGAGAATATATTCTTCTATGACCACTATTTATAGAACAAATTTGGTCTAGAAGATGGGATTGTGGATGTGGAGGGCCTATTGAGTTTAGAGCTTCTCTTAGTTGTAAATACTTGTGGAAATCAGTTCTAGGAATTTTAAATTTTGATGAAATCTGTGTGAAAGACGTCAGTGATATTTTAGAATGATCCCATATGTCTTCTAAGAATAAAATATCTTCCCTTTTCCAGCTGGTCCATCCTATGCATTTCCCTCCTATTTTGATTAAAGGATTTCCCCATAGTGGACAACGTAGGGATGTATTTGGAGACCAGTCTAACATGGCAGCTACTGATTTCCCTGAACTGAACACTTGGTGGAAAACAGGATTGGACGCGCATATTTTAGAAGAATCAGGAAAAAGCACAACTCTTGGATGATTACCTTTCAATAGTTCCTTCTCTACAGAAACCCATCCTGGGATATCTTGATTTTTATTGAGCCACAGTGATTTAGTACATTGTGCCGCGGTAAAGGCGTCATGTCTTAGTTTAAAATTAGGCAGGCCGAAGACTCCTTTTGATTTTTGTTGCTGGAGTTGCTGTAAAGAAATCCTTGGGGGTTTATCTTCCCATAAAAAGGTTTTAATTTGAGAATAGATTTTGTTAAAATAAATTTTAGGAATCTTAATGGGTAGGTGTTGAAGGAAGTAGTATATTACTGGTGCTAACATCATGTTAAAAGCCTGGATTTTCCCCCATAGAGACAAATATATTTTCCTCCATCTGATGAAGTCTGATGACATTCTATCTAGGATAGATTTAAAATTGAGTGAGATCATTTGAGATATTGAAGGGCAGATAAGAATACTCAAGAATTTTAGGTGTTGAGTCGTAATCTTTATGTTATGCAATTTAAAGATAGAATTATTAAATTGTTTTGCTAGTGGAAGAGCTTCAGATTTTTCAAAATTTCTTTTAAAGCCTGAAAAGGTGGAAAATTCTTGAACAACAGGTAAAACTTGAGGAATAGTGCACTGTGGATTAGTTATTGAGAGCAGACTATAATCTGCATAAATTGAGATTTTTTGTTCTTTTCCTATTTTGATACCCGATAGTCTTGTGCATGGACTAAATGTAATAAGAAGAGGTTCTATGGCTAGTAGGAATAGTAGAGGTGAGAGAGGACAGCCTTGACATGTGCCTCTATAAATCTGAAATCTATTGGAGGACATGCCATTAACTTCGACTCTTGCATAAACCTCAGAATAGAGGATTTGCACCCAACTACAAAAGTGAGGACTAAAGCAAGGTTTTTAGAACCTGAGGAAATAAATGCCTTTTCTTTATTTTTTAAGTCTTTCTCAAGTTTGGTTAGGTTTTCTTCCCTCATTTTCTTTTTATAGAATGAGTAGAAAATTATACGTCCTCTAATGAAGGCCTTAAAGGAGTCCCAAACCCTAGGAATGGGTACCTCCCCATTATCATTTATTTAAAGAAACAGTTTAATTTCTTCCTGTAGCCATCTTGGAAAATCAGGTGAGTTAAGTAGGCTACAGTTAAATCTCCGGTATCTCTTGGATGGCAAATGTTGGTCAAGTAAAAGACTGATAGAGGAGCGTGATCAGATATGACAATATTCCCAATATGGCTTGTAGCAAGGCCCTGTAGTAATGTCTTGTTAATAAAAACATAGTCTATCCTGATGTGTGAACCATGTCTATTAGATGTAAATGCATAGTCTCTCCCTTTAGGGTTCATAATTCTCCAAGAATCTACTACTCCAAATTCTTCGCAAAATCCATTTAAAACTTTGGAGGTAACAGAGTGATTCATTGGATGTGCATATGTACTGTCTGTAAATATGTCTATAACTGTATTCATATCCCCTGCAATTATTAACTCTCTGTTTGTGTCCTTAATGAGTTTTTCAGCTAAGTTGGCAAAAAATGCAGCTTGGTTAATATTAGAGGCATAGATATTTCCCAGAGATAGTAATCTGTTTTCCATTTTGACATTTATTATGCTGTATCTACCCTCCATGCCTAGAATGTTAGACTGTACTAACACATTTAGATTTTTATGAAATAATATACAAATCCCCTTACTCTTTGAGTTGAATGAGCTGCCATATACTGAACCAACCCACGATCTCTTGAGTTTGGCAGTTTCTTCTGCTGATAGGTGCATTTCTTGAAGAAAGGCAATATCAGTTTTAAGATTTTTTAAATGATTTGGGAGGCAGTATAGCACAGTGGTTTAACACTCTGAGCTGCAAATCTGGTGATATCCAGCAGACCAGACCTGGGTTTGAATCCCACAGCTTCCACTTGCATACTGTGTGACCCTGAGCAAGTCACTTAACTTCCCTGTGCTCCCAGGTCGCACCTGGAAACAAGATCCGGCTTAGTGTGCCTTTCCTGGTTAAATAATTTCCCCTCCCCCCCTGAAAGACCCACAATACGTAAATTATTTCTCCTTCCCCGTTTTCTAAATAATCTACTTTTTTGAGCAAAAATTGTATCTGTTCGTGTTGTTGCTCCACTTTGTCTTCTAAGAAATTGACAGTGTCTGTTATGCCAGCTAACTTATTTTCGTATAGCTCTGTTTTTTGTATGTTGGTGTTAGTGTCAGATCTTAATGACTCTACTGCAGTGTTTGTATCAGAAATGTCCAGTTGTAAAGATGCTAGTACCTCTTTTATGAATTGTATGTCCGTTTTGTTTAGGCATTCGTTGGAGGGTCCCTGATGTTTGGTATATTGTTTCTTGCCCTCTGGAGCCACCCTGATGGTTGGCGGTGACATCCTGACAGCTGATGCGACTGCAATGTTGTGACAGGATTTAAATATTTAAAATAATACTGACACATCGAGATTTATCAATCGGAAAGTCAAATATGCCAAAATCAATAGTCGCTAGCACTTTCCTGGTGGTATTTTCGAGATTTAAACTGAATATCAATAAAAACTGTAACAGGTGGGTAGGAGCTGCCATTTACTCGACTACATTGTTGAGCGCCATGCGCGCGACCACCATATTCACTCACTAGTGTGAGTGTGTTTGTCACTGTGTTAGAGTGTGTGGTGTGTGGAGTGTGGGGTTACGTGTAGGCTAGGATAGGTTCTGTGCTAGTTATGGCTGTGGGTGGAGCCTACAGCCATATCACTTTAGCTTAAAAAGGGGTTTCCATGGAACACATTTTTTAGTAGTTTTCAGTGTCTCCTTCCATAACACTGCAAATCCCAATGGCAGTTAAAAAATACTCCCTTCTTTCTTTTTAGAATGATGGACACAGAACTCCAAGCTGCTTTTCTCTGAGAGCAAATGGGCACACCTTCCAAACAAATCTAAATATCTTTAAAATTATTCAAAGTGTGCAAAAAAAAAAAAAAAACAGTGTGAAAGTTGTTTAGGGCAAAAAGACCTTTCACATGAGGGCAGTCACTAATCTGAATTCTATATATTTTGTAAAATATGGTCTTCCAAACAACCTAATTTATTGTTATCCCTGAGTGAACACAGTAGGAGTCATGACAAACAAATGTAAATATCTTGGAAAGTATACAAGTTACCAATATACAACAAACGTGAAAGTTGTTCAGGACAAAATGACCTTTCAAATGAGGGTAGTCACTAATCTGAATTCATTAGATTTTTTAAAATATAGTCATCCAAAAGGTGAAAACTGTGAAGAAAAATGAAAATTCAGGTAATCAGATGGCCATAGTTTAAAAAATATAATTAGTGCAACTTAATGAATAGGCTCATTAGAAAGGTAGTTTTGTCCTGAACAACCTTCATACTGATGGTTTATGCATAACATGTATACGTTCACAGATATTTACATTTGTTTGGCATAACTGCTACAAAAAATGAAAATAGAGGTAATCAGATGGCCATAGTTTAAAAAATATAATTAGTGCAGCTTAATGAATAGGTCTTTTTGTCCTTAACAATTTTCATATTGTTTTTTTATCTGTAAGTTGCATACTTTTAGAGATATTTACATTTGTTTAGCATAACTCCTATTGCACTTCTAAACAGCCTCAGTTTTGCAAATAACTATGCCACGTAAGTGAAATTCTAAACCAGATCACCTTGTTCATCTCGTCATGCCAATTTAAAGGGGACAGGAACTGATTAGTTATGTGCAGCTGTTTGAAATGTCTCTATTTTCATAAATTACATTTATACCTCTAAAGGATCCCTATTTAACTGTGCCTGAATAAAAGTGGCCTTGTGACTGAACCACACCAGGTGTGATAAATCCACCCATATACCCACACCCTATCATGGTATATTGCTTAAACAACGCACTTGGGGCACAGAAATCCAAGGGCAGAGTACAAAATGGATAGAGTGGTATTGACAACATTAGGAAAACACACATTCAAAATAAAAACTTTTACATACAGTTGATTACTGTTTAACTATATTATGCATCTATGGCTGCCACTGTACATCTGATGCAAACCCATAATCATGTTCCTCACTTGAAGCAAAAATGGGTGGTGGTGTAGGCCATAACTGACTCCTTGTTTTTGTGTTAAAGGGGTCATTTTTTTTACAGCAAAAACAAGGAAAGGTATAATTTCTAAAATGTGCAGACGAGCATGGGGACCACTTTTTTCCAGAGCATGCCACCACCGGCAGCTACCACTTCAAGGCCGCTACTACCCCCACCTAATACAATCAGGGGAAAACCTGAAGTAGTCTACCAGCACTGAGATCAATATGGTTAAGGCACATTTACCAGAAATTACTGCTTAGAAAAGAATGAGAAAGTGACTGTGATGACGAGCAAATCCCAGACCAGATCTCTAGTTTGTTAATAGCCTTCTCCCAAGTCAGATTTTTATGGCTGTGTGGGCCAAGCTCCATAGATGTTATGCCATCATCAGATTTGTATAAGAGCACTGTGGGAGCACGTAACTGGACCGCTGTCTGATGTTCTGCCACAGTGTTCCAGCATAGTTTCCAGTGTTTCTGTTTATGCAGCCCTTCCCCTCTGTGGGCCGCATAAACATACCCCCTTCCTGGCACACTACTTTTTCTTTCCAAAACTGCAGAAGTGACGGCCGCCATGTGCAACATGGTGGTGATGATTTAAAGTGTGTATGCATGAGTATCATGCATACATATGTAACCCCCACACCACCTTTGACAAGCTGGCACCCCCCCTTAAAAGAACTTCTGCCAACTACATGGCATAAAATGTTCTTTTGGCTGAACTACACTCATGGTACCACCCCCAGCATTGGAGTGTATACCAGGCTTATTATCTACAGGATGGGGGGGTGGGGGTACATACTAAAATGAACCTTTTTATTTACAACCACGTCCAGGGGAGAGGAGGCTAGGCATATGCTAGACCTAACTGCTAAGGGGCCCCAGTAATGTTCACACTAGAAGCAATAAGCAGAATGTCCAAAACAGTAATTGGGATTTTGCAGTATGGCTTTATTTACAGATGTTACTTAAAGCAAGGCTGGTCCCCCAAAAGTTTGTCATTGCAATACAGGCACACTCTCTTTTGCAGGACACTTTGCTAGGCAGTACTGCTTTCCACAAAAACATCTCTATCTCTCTCTTCCAAAGTGTATATCTGTGGGATGTGCCACACACTTTAAAATCCTCCTGGTGCATGGTCTTTGCCCAGGGAACAGTGTTGCCCATCCACGATCCACTTAGCCCTGCCTGAAATTCCAGATGGCGTTCCTCCCACCCTTTTCCCCAAACAACCTCCGCCATTCCTTCAGGGTTACACCAAATGAATCTGCTGTCCCCAATGAATTGCTAAAGACTCCCAACTTTAAATTAAGCACAGCTGTGGTGAAAGGGGTCCTGACCAATGTGATCTAGCCTGATCTAGGGCACACACACCTCAGACAACTCCCTCAGAGAAGAGTCTCAAATTCTGTACTCACAGATTATTTTTTTTCTTCCTCCCAGTCATGGAAAGAACAAAAGGCACCTTTCTATCTCTGGTAGCTGTCAGATTCTACTCATTGTTCTTCGTTAAGGTAGCTGTGAACTTCAAGAACTTCAGGGGATTGTCACTTGGATCCACAAGAATTGCCTTCCCTCTCACTCCCCCTGGAGTGAAACTAAAGAGTCCTGCAGGCAAACTGAAGATTTTACCAAAGCAGGGTGAGAAATACCAGGGTGCCTTTTGACAGATCCCCAATGGCAGACCTCCTGCCACTCTGACTGCCACGCTTGAACTGACTTACGAACATCCTAAGCTCCCCGAGAGCACCCGACTCTAAAATGATTATGGTGCTGTGAGAGTTCTACATGACATAATCATCCTTCTCTCAGGCTAGCTGAGTAAACAATGATGTCATTATGTAGAAAGCCCCTAATGACCTCCCCACCAGCTGCCTTTTCCTACCTGCCTAAGACTAGTACTAATGGGATTCCAGTAACCCGAGGGGACTGGGTTGTTACACATAGTTATGTCAGCACCACAATGCTGTGCAAGGCTGACTCCAGGGCAAACTGCACATGTGCAAGTATCACTCTTGCACAGTACTGTAATCGCTGCAGTATTACGGCTGACTCCGATGCAGTGAGAGCACTGCATATTCTTTTCTCCACCCTTGCCACTCCTAAAAGCTCTCCACAGCCATATTGGCTTTGACCAGGTTTTGTTTTTCTGGCTATGTATTCACTCACTGGTGTGAGTGTGTCACTGTGTTAGAGTGTGTGGAATGTGGGTTAAGTGTAGGGCTAGGATAGGTTTCTGTGCCAGTTTTTATGACTGCGTAGCAAGAATTCTGCTGATGTATTGCTGATGTAGGAGAGAGAAAAGGGGCTCTGCATGGGCCTGACCAGATACGGAATGCAAAATATTGTTTGCTCCGTGCTCCACCTGGTTCAGATAAACCGCAAACAGTACACCTGAATCAGTGCACTTCCCCTCTCTCTTTCTGTCCCCCTCCCACTACAAGTCTTGTTAAGGGCAGAAAATAAAGAGCCAAAGTGAAAGAGGGAGAGCGGGTCATCCGGCCATTGCGGGGCCACTCGATTGGCACAAAAATTAGAGAGGAACTCGCAGATGGTCTTCTACCACCCTACAACTTCCAGAATCCCAAGCACAATGGGACTTTTTGTGCATGCTGCATCCGATAGGGCTGCCATTGTGTCCTCTGTCAGCAGGATTTCGAGCCCAGCTCCAGTTTTGGTATCCCCTCTCACAATGAAGTCCCACTTCCTCTCTCTCTCTCCCCCTCTCTCTCTCCACCCCACTAGGCTCCTGCTTGCCATGGGTCTCCCCTGCCTGCCTTCTCAGCCATGGTGTCCTCTGTCAGTGGGATCCCTGAGCCCAGCTGCAGTCTTTGCCGTCCCTTCTTGCTATGAAGTTCCACTTCCTCTCTCTTTCTCTCTCCCCCCCCCACCCCGCCAGGCTGCTGCTTGCCACTGGTCTCCCCTTTGCCTTCCTTCTCAGTCATGGTGTCTTGTCAGTGGGATCTGTGAGCCTATTCCAGTCTTGACCATCGTCTCTCGCTATGGAGCTCCCTAGGGAGCAGGATAAGGGTGCCTCTGATGTGCCCTTTACAACTCAGGTGGCCAAAGATCAGCTGGGCCCCTTCTCCATCTACTTTAGCTTCCTGGTGACAAGAATCATTCAGGTATGGGGCAGGGAGGAAGTGACACCAAGGGGCAACCTCCTCCCGCCTCGAGGAGATAGCCGTTAGATTTTATAAAACGTCGGGCGAAGCCTGTGTTGAAGGATTTGAAGAAGTTTATTTATAGAAGTGTCGCTTGTCAAACTGTAGACGTGTCATGTCAGCTGTTATGAGAGGTGCACTCAGTCTCACTGCAAGCTCATGTCCTAACCAGTGAGTTGTCAGTCTAGTTGTTTCTGGTGCCCCTAGCCTTTTAACAAAGAAGTGACATTGTAACAAATACAACTAAGTTATTGTAGTGGTGTTCCAAACTTCATTTAGAAACAAAGGCCTACTCTAGCTGGCTGTTATCCATTATTAACATACATGTAGAGCTTAACAATGTGCTGAGCAAGGTTTAACACTGTTTAAAAACATTTTTTTATTATAATAGCAATAAGGCACTCCCAGAGATTATGTTAATGGTCAGTTAATCACCCTCTGGGGCATGTGGCACTCGGCTACACCTCGTGCCACAGTACACCCCTAGAAGGTGATTAACAGACCATTAACATAAGCCTTGGTCATGCCTTATTGCTTTATTTCGATCAGAGCAGCACTGTGTATATTACGGTTGCTTTGGTTATTGCAGAATGTCTAATAAATTTCCAAGCTGCTAATTTGAACCGCTCCATGGTTTTGTGCTGACATTTTGTTTCCAGACTCTAGTGTCACCCACACATGTCATTTCTGTTTATCATGTTAGCTCCAATTCCAGCTCAAGCTGGCCAAATAGCTGATTCAGTACTTAATAAAAATAAATGTTGCTTTCAGATCAATAACCACTTCCTATGCATCCCAGCATCCCACTAGCTCTCCCCACTGCTTTGTCACACTGCCTGGCTACCTTCAGGTCATTCAGTATGACTACCCCTTGGTCTCTTTCCTGCTTGATTGTCATCAATACCACTCCACCCATTTTGTGCTCTGCTCCCAGGTTTCTGTGCCCTAAGACCTAAGCACATTATTTTGCACTTTTTCCACTGAAACCCAGCTGCCATACCCTTTGACCATTCCTCAAGTGCTCCCGGATCTCTGCTTATCCTGTCTACCACCGCTGGAGTGCCCACCCTGTTGCAGAGCTTGGTGTCACCCCCAAAGAGGCAGACCTTCCCTTCCAGCCCCTCTGCAATGTCACTTATAATGACATTAAAGAGGGATGGTCCCAGCACCGATCCCTGAGGTACATGCTGGTCACCCTCCCTTCCTTGGAGCGAACTCCATTTACAACCACCCCCTGGTACCTACCCTTTAATAAATTTTTTACTCACTTAACCACCTCTTCATCCAACCCTCAGGTACCCAGCTTGCTTACTAGTCACCTACGTAGAATGGTGCTGAAAGCTTTACAGAAAACTACATCGGCCACCTCCACCGTGCCTCCCTGATCTAATTCCATGGTCACCCAGTCAAAGAAATCTATGAGATTTGTTTGACATGACCTCCCCCTTATTTACAACTTGCTGAAGTATGAATGCGTGATACAAATGAAATAAGATATCTATGTTAAAAATGTAAACGGTACATAAACTTAGGCATGTAGTTTCAAAGAGTGAGCAATAGCTCCCTCTGACCAAGTACAATGTCAATGTATTGTGTAAAATTAAATGCCAATAAAAACTTACATACAAAAAGCAAAACAAAACAAGCATTTGTCAATGCCGAATGTTTGCTTGCTGGTATTGGCATTGGTAGTGCAGGAGTTAGAGAGATGCATAGTAGGAATGGCAGTGAAGTAGTGAACTAGCGCTAACCGCCACCCCTACCCTGCAGAGACTGACAGGCATTTGGGTGTGCCTTTGGGTCGGCCAAAGCGATCACGCCATTCCACCCTCACTCCACCCTGCAGACAGTGACAGGTGTCATGGTGTGCCTTGGGGTCTTCGGCTCTTACGCTCACCCCATTCCATAAGGAAATAAGATGACATGGGCACAGTATAGGAGAATGGGGTGAACGTTAGGGCCAAAGACCCCAAGGTACACCTCAATGCCGGTCAGTCGCTGCAGGGTGGGGGTGGAATGGCATGAGCATTATGGCCGAGAACCCCAAGTCACACCCTCAATGCCTGTCAGTCTGTACAGGGTGGGGTGTTAACAGTAGGAAACCCTAACACCCCGGGCATTTGTTGGTATTTTCATTCAACATTTTCAACATAGGCTTTTTGGGACCTCCCCTCACGAACAGTGGCCCTGAGATTTCATTGATCTGCTCCAAAGCTTGAGTTCTCACAGCGACTTCACCATTCTGAGCCACAGGCGCAAAAACACTTTTTGGGCAGGATGCAAAAAATGACAGCTGTACTGTTCATAAGGAGGTGTGCAAAATGGACAATGTTGAACATTTTAAGTGGGAATATTACAAATTTGTAAAGTTACGAGTGTGCGTGGAAACTGCAATTCACGCTCGTAATATAGTTATTTTATGGACTTTTATCACCAAATTTTCAACATAGGCATTTTAGGTCCTCTGCTCATGAACAGTGTCACTGTGATTTTCTTACTCTGTCCTGAACACTGATCTTCCCCAGCAACTGCGCTATTCTGTGCCAGAAGTGCGGAAACACATTTCGGCCAGAATGCGAAAAATGACATCTGTACTGTTCATAAGAAGGTGTGAAAAAAATGCCAATGTTGAAAATCTGGAGTGAAAATATTACAAATTCGTGAAGTTACGAGTGTGCATGGAAAATGTGCAAGGTACGTTTGTAACTCAGTCATTTTTTGGAATTTTTTCCCCAAATTTGCAACATAGTCTTTTTGAGAACCCACCTCATGGACAGTGACACTGTCATTTCATTAATCAGTCCCGATAGGTGATTCCACGCAGTGACCGCGAAATCACCTTTCGGGACTGAATAACGTCATGACAGTGACTGAATTCATGAGAAGGGGCCCCAAGAACCCCATGTTGAAAATTGGGTGCCAAAAGTTGAAAAAATGGCCGAGATATCCACATAAGTTAAAAATCACCATTATTTATAAGCTTACAGCTTACCGGCATTTCTTCAGTTCACAGTCAACTTTGAAGTGTGCAGACGTGTTCCCAGTCCACCGAAGATCATTGTGCTGGGCTCCGGGGGGTGTGGGGAGGTGGGGTGCACAGAGGGTGTGTGTGGGTTGGGGGAGGGGGCAAGGGACTCAATGAGGGACCGTTTTCTTTTTAACAGGATTTTTAAATTAAAAAGACATCATGGGATGCTTTTGGCTCACTGGGGTGGGCTCCCAGCGTGCCACCTGGATGTTTGTTAGGGGGGAGTAGAGCCGATGGGGATTGGGCACCCCCTGCCATACAGTGTGCTGGGGGGAGCGCATGAGCATGCTGGGGTGGGCTCCCAGCATGCTACCTGGTGTTTGTTGGAGGGGACTGGAGCCGACGGGGATTGGGCACCCCCATCGACCATACAGTGTGTTTGGGGGGGTGCATGAGCTGAGGGAGATTGGGCACCTCCTTGGCATACAACAAATGGCGGGGCGCATCATGCCGATGGGGATTGGGCACCCCCATCAGCTTTAACATGGACTGGGAGAGGCGGCAGCTATACGTTGGCTTCATGGAGACTGTGAGAGGCCGACGGAGAAGCTTCCGCCATGTTTCTCAGAAACGGGACTCCAGACAACGCAACTGTAATTGGCTGCTGCAGTCAGGGATCGCCCTGCAAACACAGCTAATTGTTTAATGACGGGACGCTCCCTGATTGCAGCGGCCAGTTTCTTTCAAAGTTGTGGCAAGCTACAGTACTACTGTCATGGACAGCAATGATTTTCTATTGGTGCTACACAGACTAGCCCCAAAATGGGCTGCAGACATTGGCAACAACACTGCTGTGCCTCCACAACTCACTACTGAAGCAAGCTGCCGCAATATGTCCGGGGGTTACACAAGCAAACATTAAAACCACAAAGGTGGCTTCTTGCAGCAACCCTGACATTCAAGAGGTGCATACTTGAGCAATGGAATAGCACAAAATCTCCATCTCATAGACAATGGTTTGATTGGATGGGATCAACTGACGACAACGAAAGAATACGTTTTATGCTTTTAGATGAGTTAGATCTCTTTACAAAGATTTGGGAACCTTCCTTATCATACAGGAAATAAGTGTACAGTATCATAATGTTACTCCTATTTACTTATATTTCATGAACTCTATTTGTTTTCTTCTAATATAGAAACATAGAAGTTGTCGGCAGATAAGGACCTCTTGGCCCACCTAGTCTGCCCTATTTTCCCTACCTACTGTGCCACCGCAGACCCTACTTGATCTCCGGTCGTCTCCTCCCCTTGCATTATTACTAAGGTCCCCCTGTGTCTGTCCCATGCATGCCTGAATCCTGGTACCGGTTCAGCACCCACCACCTCCACTGGGAGGCTGTTCCAGGCGTCCACCACCCTTTCTGTGAAGAAGTATTTCCTCACATCCCCTCTAAGTCGACCTCCCCAGCTTCGTGGTGTGACCTCTTGTCCTTGAACATTTTTTCTATGTAAAATGCTACCCTCCTGTACCTTATTAATACCTTTGAGATATCTGAACATTTCTATCAGCTTTCACTTCTTTCCTCTAGAGAGTACATATTTAATTCCTTGAGTCTTTCCTCATAGGGCTTTTGTTGCAGGCTCTGCACCATTTTGTTTGCCCCCCTCTGTACCGCCTCCACCCGATCTATGTCCTTCCAGAGATGGGGCCTCCAGTACTGAACACAGCATGTAAGGAAGAGCCTCACCATCGATCTATACAGGGGTAACACTACCTCCCTCTTTCTGTTGGTGATGCCCACCCCCCCCATGCACCTGAGCATCCTGCTAGCTTTCCCCACTGCCTTCTCACATTGCTTTGCTACCTTCATTTCATCAAAATGTTTTGTGGTTGCCAATACCTCCCCATCCAAGGTACATTGCACCCACATTTCTGTGCCCCAGGTGCATGATTTTGCAGTTTTTTGGCATCAAAACCCAGTTGCAAAACCCTTGACCAGTCTTCCGACTTTTTCACATCATCCCCCCCCCCCCAGGGTGTCCACTCTGTTGCAGATTTTTGTGCCATCTGTGAACAGGCACACCTTTCCTTCCAGCACTCCTGCAATGTTGCTAATAAAGACATTGAAGAGGACCAGGCCTAGTACTGACCCCTGAGGCATCCCGCTAGCCGCCGTGCCTTCTTCAGAGTGAACACCATTTACCACCACACTCTGACTCCTGTTGCTTAGCCAATTCTTACCCATTTTACCACTTTTGGATCCACTCCTAGGCTGCCCGGCTTGCTCACCAGTCTGCTGTGTGGAGCGGTGTCGAAGGCCTTACTGAAATCCAGGTAGCCACATCCATCACTGCCCTGATCCACTTCCCTGGTCACCCAGTCAAAGAACTCAGTCAGGTTTGTCTGGCAAGATCTCTCCGCTGTGAAACCCTGCTGCCTCAGATCTGGTAATCCACTGGTCACAAGGTATTCCCCAATCCTTTCCTTCAGTAGTGATTCCATTACTTTCCCCACCACTGAAGTCAGGTTCACAGGTCTGTAATTTCCTACCTCCTCCCTATTATTACTTGTGAAGTGGGACCACATCTACCCTCCTCCAGTCCCCCAGAACTTCCCCCATATCTAGTGATAAGTTGAACAGGGCTGTCATAGGTGCAGCCAGCACCTCCCTGAGCTCCCTCAGTATCCTAGGGTGTACCCCATCTTGCCTTGTCCACCTTTAATTAGGTAGGTTCATAGGTATTAATATGAGTATAGGAGGTTGTAGACCTATATACAACTCATCACTGTTTAGTGGTAGAATTTACACTTTGTTCTACCCATATGTCCGTCTAAGGTTTAAATTGTTCCATGATAGTACTGTTAATGACAACCCTCTGACTAAACCAATTCTGCCTCTTAGTTGCCTTGCTGACCTCTCCACCTAATGTGAGATGATGTGACCTAGTGTTTCTATTATTTGGTTGTTTAAAGATACCAATGGCTTCCCATGTGTCCTGGTACTTAGTTGTGCTAAACATTAAGCACAAATCTCCTCTCATTCTTCTATATTCTAAGGAATATAGACCAAACTGATGCAGCCTATCTCCATAGTTATTGTGTTGCATATATATATATTTTTTGTGGTCTTTCTCTGGACCCTTTGAATAAATTTTTTTACAACGTATGGTCTGTGGAGCACAAAATGGGGAGCGGTACTCTAAATATGGTCTAACCAACGATGAATACAGTGGTATTATCATTTCTGAGTCCCTGCTCTTTAATTGTGCTAGTTCCTTGAGGACGCTGTCCTCTGTAAAAGGACTAGTGTCCACCTCCCTTCCTTTAATGTCCTTTTCCCTTATGTGCGACCCATCACCTACCCCTTCCTCTGTAACTACTGCACAAAAGTATTTGTTCAATATGTCTGCTTTTTTTCTGGTCCTCTGCCACACAAACCCCTCCTTCCCCTTATAGCCTTACTATCCCTCCTTTGTTCTTCCTCTTTTTGCTTATATACCTAAAGACTGTTTTATCTCCCTTTTTTACTGACTTGGCAATATTCTCCTCCGTTTGTGCCTTTGCACTCCTAACTGCTTTCCCTGCCTCATTTTGTTTCTCCTGATATGGATTAATAATATTGTTACCTACAGGTGTGAGTTGCCCATCTTAAATGACTTCAATCTCATTGACTCTCCCTCTGCCTCTCCCGTCACAAATTATGCCAAAATATTAAGTCCCTCCATCTCGCACAACTAATCTCTGATCCCACTCAACTCAGTCACAGATCGCTCAACCACTCCTTCCTGGACTTATTCCTCATCTCCCATCCCATCCCCATCATATAGTGGATGCTGCTACCCTCCCTGACACCCTCAGTGACCACCACATGGTCTTCTATGTGTGCAAGATACATCATCCCAAAGCTTTCCCTAAACTGATATGGCTCTGATCCTTCCAAACTCTGCACCTGTCCGCCCTTCATGCTGACCTGGTGGCTATTGATTGGTCCCCATTTCAGCTGCCAGTAACATCAACACAGCTCTTAAATTCTTTAACTGTCACCTAACTTGGGTCTTAGCTGAGTTGCTGTCCTGTCATTGAGCTACTAGGCTTGCGAAGGCTGAATACTTTGCAGCCACACTTCAGAACAATCTTAACACCTTTCTCATTTCTGCAAGGTCATTTACGCCCTCCTCTCCCCTCCAACCCAGACCCCATCCTCAAGATGGGCAACACCCCTGTCTCTGACTGTGCCACTGTCACTTCATCTTTCACATCCTTTCTTACTTCTTGTGCCCTTGTGATGCTTGGCCAGCTGGTTATGATCATTGTATGATATTGGTAGTATAAATAAATGGTCAGTATATGAAATGTCAGTCTGAGAGATTTGGCCCTTTTAAGTTACAAGGTGTCAGCAGCTGAAATCACATGATGTATTACACTGACCAGGAGATCTCTGTAATGTGATTAACTTTCTTGAGAAGTTGCATTTTATGGCCTTTTTATGACCTCGTGCTTTTGAAGTTTGAAACTAAATATATATTTTATTACATCAGGACCAGGACATCATTTAGCGGATTCCTGTTGGCTATCTCACACCTGGGTGACAGACTGCAGGGTTGTAAACCTCAGAGGAACTGGTTGATCAGAGACTCATGATTTGGGAAATGGGTTTTGTTGCTGTCACATTATTAACATACCTCTTGGTAGGAAATTATTTTTTGTAATTTTATATTCTAAAAGGAGGAGCTAGATGACTCACAGAAGGGGTGTGGAGACAAAGTTTAAACTGATACTTGTGTCTGAAATGAATGTCATATCATCTTGGGACTCAAGAGAGACACAGCTCTCTGATCTAACTTTAAAACACACATCTAGAGGTAATACCTTAGATAGCAAAGATCTAAATGTATTGTGGTAGGAGTTTTGTTTTGTAATTTCCCCTTATTCTTTTATGTGATTGTGAGCTCTTTGATATATTGTTCTGTGGTTACATTTTTCACATTTTTATCATCTTTTAGTAAAGAATCTCTTCTTTGAAAGAATGCCTGGGTGTCTGTCAGTTCTTTTTGCACGTGACGTATAGATGGTTAAGTCTGACAACTGTTCAACAGCTTGATAGTGTTACCGAGCTTGAGTAAAAAGGTATGTCTATACCTAAGGTCTCTTATAGAGTTAAAAGGGTTCATTTTGGAAGCTTGGCTGGGTGCCCCTGGTGAAAGATTGTACCGCAATCCCCGAAGAGGGTACATATCTGAGCCTGTTCATTGGGTATGCTAGCATAAGGTTCACAGTTTGAATCCCCCCAGAACTTGAGACTAAAGGTGATTCGGACCCAAAAGCAGACAGGAGGGTTGTCCTGTCTGTTACCTGTTCACACTATTGCACTCTGAGGTTGGCACTGTGGGAGCAGAGGGGCCTGACCTGCTGAGTGCATTTGTGACACTCTTTACCTCCTTTCCTCCTCCACCTCCTCTACCACATCTTCCCTACCCCTCTTATCTCAACCCCCCTCTATCACCCTCCCTCCCCTTCTCCCCCACCACACCTTCTGCTTCCTTTTAAAGCCCTCCTGGTTCTAAACCCTCATAAAAGTGGAAGCCCTGGTGGTCTTGACCCCAGACTCCTGTATCTCTCTCTCCACTTCTGCCATTGCTGTCCCTGTCTCCTGCCTTCTTAACCACTCCAGCCTAAGTCCCTGACACATGGAAAACCATAGCTTGCTTCCATGAAGAAGTGTACCACATGTTCATGTTGTCTTAATAAACTGTGATTTTTTTTTTGCATCTGATTTTAAATTTATTTTAATTCAGTTTCAAATGTATAACAGTACATTAAAACTTCATGGTTTCAAGTGTAGGATATTTAACATTTGATTACATTTTATACTAAAGATATCATCTACTTGTCATTCTGCATTCCTATAAAGTGGGATCCTGTAAGTACATAAGTGTACAATACATTTCTAAAGAGTTTTCTAAATTAGCCGTTGCCACAGTGACCATTGACGAATAATCAATAACAGTTCCGCTAAGTTCACTTTGTGACTTTGCACTGTTCACATCACATTATGTGACGGTAAGTCCATGATGAACCCAAAATCAAAACAACAGCAACTTATCCCATGCACTTACAATAAGGACCACTCAAAAAAAGAGCCCCCCAATTAGAACAAACAACATTGCAAAGCACATTATTGTAAAATGTGATCGCATTTCCACAACGTCTGTAACTAACTGATAAAATATTTTCAAACTGAGCTTCAAACAGAAATGGAGAGAATAAACAGTTGATTCATTAAGGTAGACAAAATAGAAACACAACAATATGTGCTTTATTTGCCAAGACCTCATTTATTAGTTTTACTAAGTCAATAGACAGCCGCTGTTGTTGGTTCCACATAGGAGATGTCCAGGCAATGCATGTATGTACAGTAACATGCCTTCACAACACCACAAGGCAGCAGCCATTTTAGTGCTCGTAGCTCCTCCCACACAGCATTCTGAGCGCATTCTGAGAGCCATGTGACTGTAGCTTAGTAAGTATTGCAGTAGGATTTTTCCAACTGAAACAGCGCTAACCCTCCTGCATCTATGAGCAACAGATTGGCCCCCATTTCATCAGCTGCCTAAAAAACCTTTTTAACAAAGATAGTTGAAACAGTCAGAAATTAGACAAGGTACTGATTCAGTTTAAGAAAACAGTTATACAGTCTATCACATTGGTCCTTCATCTCCCTTAGAAGCCTCCTTCCAATAGCCTCAAGTCTCTTACCTGCCTCCGAGGGATCTGTAGAGGAATATGTACATCCTGCATAAGTGAGCCTTAGTCTTGTGGGAAACCGAAGTGAATGGCTGAATGCCATGGTTTGTGATCCCATCTTGAGCACCTAGAAGCTCTTCCTGCACATGACACAATTACATCACAGTAGGACATGGCCACATATAACCAAATGGATATATGTGGTCTTGTCCAATTGTGATGTAATTGTGTGATGTCATATTGTCTATTTAGGTGCAAAGTTTTTATTCTTCTGATTTATACCTTTGATAGAGGACCTCATGTCGGAAATGCCTCAAGTATAACCTGTTTGGCCTTGTGGCATTAAATAAATTTTTTTAAATATGTTTTAAAATAGCACTCTGGTGCTGCTTTCTTCTTTAAATGAGGTGGAGAGTGCCTGGCTTTATCCAAGTTTTATTTATTTATTTAATAGAAATCGGAATTGCAAACCTTTGAGTAAGGGACTCAATTACAAAGGTTCCTCATCAGGAAACAGATAGTATATACAAATATAGACATAGTTACATAGAGTACAGATCGACGTAGGGAACACTATACATGTATGTACATAAACACAAGGGATACAATTCATATGCGAGCAAAAACTCTATACAGGAAAACACTATACATGTATGTACAAAAATACCAGGAATACAATTCATAAGAGAGTGATACTCTCTACAGGTCCTATACAGTGATGTAGCTAAATCATCTAGTACACCAGAGACAGCAATTTGGGTTCTGTTATAAATAAAAATAGGTAGTAACTTAAAGCAAATGTGTTGACACTTGGGCAGCTACATGTTCTGCCAGGGCATGAGACAGTTGGAGGGGGGTCCCCAGTGAGGTGGGGAAGCAAACAGTTATGTGCAGTTACAGCTGCGGGTGGTGATTAGGTGTTCCCTAAGGGCAGATTTGAAGGGCCCTATTCTTAGTTGAGATGCGATATCAGAGGGGAGGGCATTGCTCCAGGCCCGGCATCGGAAGGACCTGTGAGCCAGGGATGTCCTGACCCTGGGCACTTGAAGTGTACACTTGAGTGCACTCCGGGTGGAGATGGCCGGGATGGAGGGGGTGAGAATGGAAATTAGATCTGGAGGTGCAAGGCCTGCAACAATTTTGTTGGTGTCACAATGAATAAACTGCACTCGGACTGCACAGAAAATAAATCTCAGCCAAAGGAATTCATTTAGTGGGTTTTATTTTCACAACTTTGCAAGCTGTCACAGTAAAGGCAAACATAAGCACCCCAGTGCTTCAATTCAAGGAGAATCTTCCTCAGGGAGTGGAGCTCATAATGAGGACATAGTTTATATACACATACATTCAACGGGTGAAATTACTTTTGAAAGCTTCAAAAAAGAACGCGCTCAATTAGAAACAAAAATAAACTCAATTTCAACCTTGTACCACTAGATGGCACCAAAGGACATATTTTTAAATCTCAAGCAGACAAAAATTTCTTTAGTTTATGTATCACAAAACAGTACTATTCCTATTATTAATACATATTGCAGAATTTACAGTCTAAACAATATGAAATTATTCTATTCACATGCAACCAAAATTAATACTGTCTGCAAAATAAAATAATTACATACTAGTGGCTATTCTGTGCTCTTATTGTAATGTTGTTTTCATTTAATACAACCTAAGCAGAGATAGAAAACAAAAGAAAGAGGTGTCCAAACCACATGAAATGCAGAGACAACTTTTTTGCTCATTTTCAAGGCAACACTCTTATTTTGAGAAATTTTCCAAGTTCTGGGACCTCCTTACAGCTGAGACCAGAGCAAGCTGGAAAAATCAGTGGGTTCGGGCATGAGTGATGAGAACCTGAAAGAACAGAGAACAGAGAAACGAGAAATAAATAAATTAAATCCATAGCATATTTCTCAACTAGTTCAGCATGTTAATCAAAGACAAAATTACTTTTTTTTTTTTTTAATCCTCCTTCCTTGCCCTCTGGTCTACCACTCCTTCCGGCTGCTCATGCCTCCTGCGACCCCCTTGCCCTGACCCCCCCCCCACACCCCAGATCGCAGCCAACCCAAGGGTGGCCCGGCGTATCCCTTCTCCAGTGGGTCCCCTCCTCTGAGGGGAAGGCGCGGGGGCAACCAGCGCGCACTAGATTCAGTCCCTGTGTGCTGCTGAGGTGGGTTTGGAGGCGTCAGGGCATCTCGGGCCAACAGGAGCGCAGCAGCCATCATCCGGCAGACCAGGAGGCCGGATTTCCATTTTCTCCCTGGGGCGTGGCGTGCCACTAACGTCTGGGCGAAGCCGGCGTTCACCACGCCCCATGTGCGTTGAGGCTCTGCTGCTGGTCTCCCCGGCCTCTGCAGAGGGTACCAGACTGCGAGCCTTGTCCCCTCCCTGGGGTAGGCGAGCAGTCGTGGATGCTCGAGCCTACTCCCGCTTCGGCTCTCTTAGTGACCCTGTCCGCTCAACCCGGTAGCCGGTGTCGCAAGCGAAATCCAACCGCTGCACCGGCGAGCCAGCCCCAAAATTACTTTTTAATCAGAAATGGTTTCAAATCCCATTTTTCCTTTAAACCCACAGGTTTGACACTGTCCAACCTGTAGATCCAGTAGCACTCACATTGGAGTAGCAAGTTTGATCTATCACACCCATTTCTGCGTGGTGGTACCATTTCAGTCCCTCAAATTTCAAACATCTTGGATCTGAAGCATGTACTTCAGCAAAGTGTATCCCTATTTGTGTGTCTCTCCTAGCATGTAAAATGGAGCGTACATGTTCCTGTATGCTTTGCTTGAGTGGTCAAACAGTTTATTCTACATAGTCCAAATTGCAATCACACCAAAGTACATAAACCTCATACATTGTGTCACATGTTATGAGTTCTCTTATGTTCACAACCATATTCTCTAAAGCTGGATGACTGAAGCATTTACTATTAGTAGCATGTTTACATATATTGCATCTCATGCATTTGTAAAAGCCTGCCAGACGCACTGGCAACCACGTGCCTTTTTATTTTGATTTTTTTTCATTCTGCTGTGGACTAGTTTATCCTTAATATACCTAGCTCTAGTAAAGGTGACCCTAGGTTTGACTCCCACCACAGCATTAATCTCTGGATCACTTTGTAAGATTTGCCAGTTTTGATGAATTAGATTACCAATGCGTCCAGCTAGGTGGTTATACTCTGTCACAAAAGTAGAAGGAATGTATTCAGGTGCGTCATTCTCTTTTTTATTCAAAAGTATTTCTCTAGGAATCCTATTTACTCTTTCTCTGGTCTCCTGTAAAAGTTTTTCTTCATAACGTCTGGCTCTAAATCTTGCAGTCAGTTCATCTGCTTGACTAGCATAATCTATTTTACTGCTACAATTTCTTCGTATACATAGAAATTATCCAAGGGTATTGAATTCTTCAACCTAGGGGGATGGGCACTTGTGGCTGAAAGCAAAGTTATTGGCTGTGGATTTTCTATATCCTTTGGCTTCCACTTGTTTTTGTGGAACGTTGCCACTAACTGTAACATATAAGAAATCTAATGATGTTTACTTGATGTATAAGTAATTCTAAGGTTCAAATTGTTGTTGTTCAGCCAAGAAATGAAAGCTGGAATTATATCACTATTCCCCTTCCATATGCACAAAATATCATCAGTAAAGCGGTACCAAACTGCAGTGTGCTCATGGAAGGGTTTTTTTCTTTATCAGATATGATTTCATCCTCCCAATGGCCCAAAAATAAATTAGCATAGCTGGGGGCAATGGCTGCCCCCATGGTTGTGCCACATTTTTGTTTGTAAAAGATGCCTTTAAATTCAAAGTAATTATGTGTAAGAGTAAATTCTATCAAGTTTGTAATTAGCTCTTTTTGTAGCGTTGCACTATTTTCTGGTGTTTTTTCAAGCCAAAATTTTCTTGGTTAGGAGGCAGGTTTGGTAGCGCAACCTTTCCTCAAGGCTGAGAAAATCAGCAAGGTCATATAAGGTACATGTGTGAGTGAGTCTGCTGGAGCCCGTAAGTATGCAGCAGGCTTTGTTCAGGGACATTTTGATTTTATTGAGTGTGGTTTTGTCTGCTGCACCATACACCAGGATGCCATAGTCCACTAGGGATAGCACAGAGGAGGTGATGGCCAGCCTTAGGGCTGCAGGTGGTAGACAGCTCCTGTGGCGGTACAGTAGGCCAACACACGTGTTTATAGCTATAGCGAGGGTGCGTGTGTTGTCATGAAAAGAGAGAGCAGAGGGGCCGGTCTTGTGGCGCTGAGGGTTGGCGCTGGATGCCACACCTGGCGCTCGCCCGAAACCAGAGTTCGAAGAACCGGACTTGAGTTGGTAGAGATTAGCTGGGAGATGGAGGACTGAGCATCCCAGCGGATGCTCTTCTCCCTCTGGGGTGGGATACCAGGGGTGCAATATGCACCCGGCGTCCTAAGAGAGAGCTGGTGGGAACAGCGAGCTCTCGGAGGTTGGCGGCTTCGTTTCACGGAGTCGGGGAGGGGAGATGCTGTTAGGTGCCTGAGAGAGTTGTGCATCAGCACATCGCCTCTCTGGATGTACGTCCTTGTGCCAGCATCTCAGGGGGCTGGGAAAAGGACCACAGAAAAACAGAAAAAAACCCTTGGCGGTCCTAGATGACGACCGTTCCAAAGTCACCAAGACCACCAATGTCGGGACAGACCCCGCGGTGCAGGAGAGAAGGAGGAAGAGGCACTCTAGGGGCAGATCCTGGGTTCGGGGGCTGGAGTGCATGAGCGGCCCGAAGGAGTGGACACCGAGGGTAGGAAGGAGGGATAAATAGAAAGTAAAAAAAAAAAAAGAGAGAGCAGAGCAGAGTTGAAGGTGATGCCCAGGTATTTGTAGGCTTTTACCTGCTCAAGGGGAAGGAGGGTGCTAGACAGGACAGTGAGTGGGACGTCCCTGGATTTGGGAATGTGAGAACAGCATGTGCTTCATCTTTTTTAGGTTAATAACAAGACGACGGTCCAGAAACCAGGATTCCGCCTGATTAAAAGAGTGTTGCAGGGTACTTTGGAGGTGGGAGGGGGTCTGGTGGGATGTGAAAAGGACTGCGTCGTCCGCGTAGAGGAGCATTTTTTCTGAGCAGGAGCAGGGGAGCGTATTTAGGTACAGACTGAAAAGCAGTGGTCGAAGGATCGAGCCTTGTGGGACACCCGAGCGGACCTGCCAAGTGCCAGAGAGGATACTGTTGATTTTTATACACTGTGACCGGGAGGTGAGGTAGTTGGAGAACCAGGACAGAGGGCCGTGTGACAAACCTAACTGGGAGAGGGTGGATATGAGGAGTGGGTGGCAGGCAGTGCTCGAGAAGGCTTTCGATGGAGTCGATGTAGACTGCGCCCACGAGGAGCCCTTTATCCAGGGCTGTGTGTAAATAGTTTGAAAACTCGATGAGGGCAGTTGTAGTGCTATGCCCCCTGTGGAAACTGCTGTTCCGCACAGAGGAGATTGTGCTTGTCAAGGTATTCAGTCCTTCGGTCAGCCACAACTTTTTCTAGGGCTTTCAAGAGGGGCGCAGTATCGAGATCGGTCTGTAGTACGGGGGAGGTATGGTCCCCACCTTTGTGTATAGGGGTGGCCACTGCAGTCTTCCAAGAAGGGGGAACTGGCTGTGACAGAGTGAGTAATTGAGAAGGCTGGTAAGGGGTGCAAGGACTGTGTCCAGAACTAGGCGAAGGAGTTTTGGATGCAGTGTGTCATTACTATAGCCAGTGCCACTGAGGGCTTTAAGTAGGTAGGGTTTGGCCTCAGATGGTGTGAGGGCCCTGAAGTAGAAAGGAGGTAGTGGAGGTGGGGGAGAAGAGCAGGGGCAGGGTTGAAGAAGTTGGTGGGGAGGACTGCACTGAGGTCTGAGAACGCTTCATTGAGTCTATCGGCGGTACACTGTGGGTCTGTGGTGAGCGAGCCATTTACATCAAGCTGGGCAGGTGGGAGCATTGCAGACTTTCCATTCAGCTCCATAATATTATCCTGGAATGATCGGGTGGACCTCCAGGAGGAGGCAAGGGTGGATCTGTAGTAGTCTGATTTTACCTTGCGGATGGCCCAAGTGCATTTATTGTATGCCGCACTATAGGCTTGCCTATCCGCAGGCTTGCCAGATTCGATTGCTCTGTGCCAGAGGTTATCTCGACACTACAGTTGATTGATTATAGCTGGAGTTATCTATGGGGAGTTATGCTCCTTAATAGATGATGCAGTAAGGGGAGCAAAAATGTCACACACTGCATTAAACGATTGGACAAAGTAACCGAAAGCAGTGTCAACGTCAGGAGCTAGTTTAATTGGGGACCAGTCCCAGCTGGTAAGGTACTTTTTAAGTTGTGTTAGCTTGCCAGGGAGAATGCGCCATCGGAGGAAAGTTTTTGGTGCCATTTCTTTTTCATTTTACAGGACCAGGAGAGGGGGATAGGAGAGTGGTCACTGGGGGCACTGGGTAGTACGGCGGTGCTGGTGATTTTATGAGGTCTGTTCGAGAGGACAATGTCCAGAAGTGTGGCAGTGCCTTTGGTAGGGTGGAATCGGGTGGGAGTAGTTACCAACTGTGTAAGGTCGAGGGCTGCTATAGCATCCTTGGCTTGGGAGGCAGAGCCAGTTAATATTGAGATCACCCATCGTGATCTGTTCCAGTTTGCTGGGAAGACTGGAGAGGTGCTCTAGAAGTGACTGAAAGGCAGGGAACTGGTGTTGAGGGGGGATATAGGTGGCCATGAATATTAGGGGAGCTCTGGAGGCACCAGTGGAAATTTTGAGGGAAATCGCCTGGGCACTATGCTCCAGTTGAGGTGGGGGGAAGGCAAGTCCTTGCAATGTGTCTCTGAGGTATATCATACAGCCACCTCTACATTTCCCAACCCTGTCTTCCTGAAAGAGTGTGTAACCTGGTATGGTAATAAAGTGATCAGGTTTTTTTTTAGATAGCCATGTTTCCACTAGTGCTAGGACATCCGGTTGGTGTTGGACAACCCAGCCCTGTAGGTCGGCAAATTTTTTAAGGAGACTGCAAATATTCATCGAGGCCATACATAGACCAGTGGATGTGGAGGGGCAGTTAGGGCTGTCTACTATGGGGTCTGGGTTGGCGTGGATGTTACCTGACAGTAGAAGTAGGAGGGAAATGAGTTTGAAAAGAGCCATGTGCATTCTGATTCGGTTGGGCTGGGTACTGTGCATGGCCCGGCTCTGGAGAAAGATAGGAATGGGGAGGGACAAAAAGAGCTGGGATGGCCAGATAGAAGGAGGGCCAAGGGGAGTCCAGGGAGGAGGGGGGTGTGGACAGATGAGCTGGTGGGGGTGCAAAGGGGGGTGCTTGGCACTGTAGGTGGGCTGGAGAGTGGTAGGGTGGGGAGTGTGTGAGGGAGGGTTGGCAGGGGTGAGAGACCTGCCAGGGTGGGGGGGTATGTCAATGCTAAGAGGCAGCAGTATGAGTAGCACCAGTCTGGTAGGCACTCGATGTATAGTCATATTGGTCATGGTCTGAGATGAAAGAGGTCGCAAGTATCTTACTGAAATGTGGCAGCCTCTTTGGTGCAGCGGCAGAGTCACAGATTCAGATCACACCACTGAATGTTAGGATGTAGGTAATTTGCTTTAGGTATGAAGGACCCAGGACTAGAAGTGTTAGGGGAGAGCAGTGGGAAGAGGATTGTAACCTACATGTGATTGTTGCCCTCTAGTGCCTTTGCAGTATAATTTGCAAATGGAAAAGTAGACACTTGAAAAAATAAAAAAAAGAAGGGTCTGGGCTGGGAAAAAGAGCTATTTAAACTGTAGCAGTAGCAATTAATTTAAAATGAATGCAGTCACTAGTCTCGTTCTAAGTTAATTTGAGAGACAATGCAGCTTTAACAAAATCCAAAACCAGTTTAAGCAGTGTAAGAATACAGCCTAAATAAATGCAGTCTTTAGTCTGGATTCTAATTAATAAGACAGAAGATGTAGCTTTAACAAAATCATCACTGGTGTAGCAAGCACAACCAAAACCAGTTTAAGCAGTGTATAGATACAGTGAAACCATGCAAAAATCCTATTCTAGCCCTTAGTTGGTGGAAGCCATCAAAGAGATATGGGGATTTTAGTCATTAGAGTCCAGGTTGCAAACTAGGTTGTAAAAATAAAGATAAGAGACTGCTCAGCAGTGAGCAGCAGTTACACGTGGCAGTGGGTTACAGGTAAAGGACTGCAGATCCCAAGCAAAAACCATGTGGGGGCTCAGACTGGAAAAAGGTGCCATTTTTAAAATTCAAGTGAAGTGCAAAGTTACCGTCTGAGTCATGGTCCGTGCCTGTCAGCTGGCTCTGGGGCAGATGCAGGCTCCTTTGTTGCCCACTCAGAGGGAGTTATTTTAAGTTATTTGTTGTAGATTGCAGTATGAGCTGGAACCCTCGCTTAGATCGTCCTGCTCCGTTGGCTGCTGGCTACACCCTCTGCATCATGTTTTTGCAGCTGAGCTGAATTATTTTGCCTGCCGCTGAGTGCAGTCTTTTGTGCTGTTGCAATTAGACCACTAGAAAGCACTCCCTGGAGTGTCTTATTACAATTATAAATGGGGTCAAAATATAACCATAAGTAAAAAAATTCTGTTATAGTCATTTTAAAATGCATTCTTATGAAGGGCATGCTAGAGAACCACTCCAAGGCAGATGTGCTTCAGGTGAGCCCCTGTATCAGGCACATTACCGACTTTAAAAAATACATTCTTAACTGGGTAAAACAAACTTTTTTCAAAGTAAAAGAAAGCTTATTATCTGACTACTGGTGGGGCACTTTGTATATTTGTCTCCATTGAGGTTCCTGTCTTTAAAATTTACAATAAGTAGCTCTTTTGCCATAATAATTGAAGAGGGGGATGGTGTGTACTGCTTCCTTAAGGGAGAAGTATGGTGGGGTTAGGAATTTCCCTCCCCCCTTCTCCCTCTCTTCTGGAACATTCAGAGAGGTAAAATGAATATGTAATTTATGCAAATTACTGTTGCTACTTAGTGACTGGAACCTAAGTGGAGTGTCACTTCCCGAGGAGGGATCAGTGAAATCTGAATATGCATGGGGGATTAGTACCTCAGTTTTGGGGTCTGCACATAGTACGCACTTTATGGTTTAAACAAAATGAATTTTTATGGCAGTTCCTGAGTGCTGGTCCTTTTTCTGTTCTATCAACTTATTACTTCTACCTGCCAAATATTGAAAGATGGGTCGAATACATAAACTGTCGATGAGTGGTTGGGCCAAATCCATGACGACTGCTCCAATGGGACCTCAGATAGCAGGCTTAAGCCATGCCTCCGAATAACCAAGGGCAGCACCGTGGGATGTAGTGTTAGTCACCGCTGGATTGAGTGATGAAAAAGTCAAGGCTGTGCAAGATGCAAAGATTGTGGTGGCATCAGACAAAGCTATAGCTGCTGATGAACAATCAACATGAGCCACGGCCACAACCCCTAACCTAGTATTGGAGAACTCCTTGCTTTGATACAGGTTGGAGGTACTGGAGAATGCAACTGATCACCCAGCCTTCGGAGTGTGGGACTGACCGAAGGCCTGGAGCAGAATGACCTTGAGCTCTGCCTAATAAGCTGGCTGTGGGACTTAATCTCTCTGCTGAGGTTACTGAAGTGTTAATCATCAAAACGCTTACCGTGTATAACCATGAGAAGAGCAGGGAGTGCACAGGACACCCCGTGAATGGTATTCACGGTAACAGCTGAAGCTGAGGCACATGACAGTATCCTTAAAGCCATGAAAGAGCAACAACCTCTGTGTGACCCCCAGGATGCCGTGTCTGAGTTCACACCCCTGCCTGGTGACTGCACAGGGCCAACCTGGTTGAAGGGGTTGGGTTAGTTCTTTCTCGAGTAGTGGGGGGGTTCATCCCAGAACAAACAATAAATAGCCAGTGCCTCCACCCAGAGAGAATAAGTGGACTAGATGCTGTGTTCACTGCCACCCACTGGGATGCAATACCTACCCATCTCCCCACATGGGACTGAATCACCCCGGGGGACCAAGAAGACAGTTGTTACCTTTGCCAACAAACACTTCAATCAGATTGTACAAATTGGACACACACAGAAGTAACATTCAACCAATTAAGAGTGCTTTTATTTAAGAACACAGGCCTGGCAGCTGGAATAAAAGAAAGGGTTAAGCAGTTGCAAGTCACCTTGAGCACTCACACCCTATAGCAGTGCCCCAACAGTCACTGTACTGTGGGTCACCACCCTCTGAGATCCCACACAGTGTGAGGAAGAACCTGCCCAAACAAGGGGCACAAAAAATTAATTATTCAACACAGGGTATGGCGAACTCTTTAAAGGGACAGTAAACACTGCAGAAATTAAGCCCATGAAAAGTTATACTGAACAAGGTATTTGGCTTCCTTGTAGGTGTCAAATGTCCCGAGATATAAATATTTAAATCATCTGAAAATCAAAACAAGGCAGCAGCCATTTCATGCAGTCTTACAACAGAAAGTGATTTCACAGAGGGGCAAACTGTAATTAACAACACAGAGCTAGCCCCTCAGTGACATCACTTCCTGTTTTTAAGACTGCATGAAATGGCTGTTGCTATGAGATGATTTACACATTACCTACTTATTCATATGTCAAGACTCCTGTCCCCTACAGGTAAATCCAATACCTCATTTTAAAGATCTTTTCATGGGCTTTCACAATTTGAGTGACTCCTGCAATGTTTAGCATCCCTTTAACTAATACCAGTAGCAAAACTATAGTTTCAAATAGGACACAGATATCAAATGACTCTGGGTACCAAGGAATTACATTAGAGTTCCAGTGCAGGCCTGCTAGCTACATTGGCTGAGTTCTTTCAATGGTGCACTTAATGAAATATAGCAAGCTTGGAATGTAACACCCCCCTCCCAAACAGGCCACAGTGTGCTAGCACAATTTAAAGAACCTGAACTCCAAAACAGGATGCTCAAAACCAAACTCGTAATCCAAAACTGGAAAAGCACAAAGACCCAGACAGCAATACCAGCACTTACGTGACCCATGGATGCAGCAGTTCAGTCGAGACGGGGAACAGCACACAGCAGCAGGTCGGGCAGCTATCAGGGATAGTCCCCAGTGGCCTGGGAATTAAACTGTTGGACTCTCTCGCAGATGTTCTGCAGCAGCACAGCTCTTCTGGCTCACATCCGTCAGGCTACAGCCCCTCTGGCTCAGTTCTGAGCCACAGGACCGCTATGCAACAGCTTCTAGTTCCCAAGGAGCCCAGACCGCAGGAGCAACCCCTACAGTCTGACTCCCCTCCAGATCGAGAGTACACACATAGTCAGGGCACACACTCCATAGCTCCCTGTTTCCTGATCCACCCCACTAGATAAGAGCTAACAGGCCCCTTGCCTGGGTCCGGAGCAACCTGGATAGGATTCAGGTCTCTGCCTCCACTCAGTACAGATCAGCAGCTTTGGTATGCAGCAGTGGCCCACATGCTCATACTTTCAGTAATTTCTTCTCGCAGATGTTCATGAGGTTCAGTCTTTGAGTCTATTGGATGAACCCTGGTGAGGGCTCGAAGGATGTTTGGCCTGGCTAGGCTTTTCACTTGGTCCCAACATCAACTGGTCTGGGCACCTCAGTGTCCCTCTCAGACTGCCATGAGCTCCCTGAGAGCCCAGATACCTCTTTCCCTCCATTCCGTGTGTCACTGGACAGGCAGCGCTGTCCATCAGTCCTTCTGCCCTGTCCTCTGATTGGCCCTCACAGCCAGCCAGTCCATGTGGGGGGGGGGTTCCAATTGCATTATACTGCCACAATTCTTTTCAGTGCTATGCTAGGCTTCCTAGCCCTCTGACTGGTTGCCTGGTGAGGTTAGAGGTCATAAAGATGGCTGCCCCCATGTTTTTGTAGGAACCCTGTGCTCCAGCGTCATTATTTACTTTGTTTCCTTGGTCCCAGTATTGTGCTGGTCCCCAAGGTGGGCAATAGCCCCTTACGGCTGTCATCTAGTCTATCCTCAGTGGTGGAGTCAAGCAAGCTATGGTTGGGAGTAGAGAGAGAGAGAGAGCATGTTGGGGAGGAGCCCATTGCAACATGTTACTAGCGGGGTACCGCAGGGTTCAGTACTGGGACCAGTCCTTTTTAATGTCTTTATAAGTGACATTGCAGAGGAACTGGAAGGAAAAGTATGTCTCTTTGCAGACGACACAAAGATCTGCAACAGGGTTGATATACAAGATGGAGTAGAAAGGATGAGAAGGGACTTGGCAAGGTTGGAGGAATGGTCACATATATGGCAGCTTAGATTCAATGCAAAGAAGTGTAAGGTAATGCACATGGGAAACAAAAACCCAGGGGAAGAGTACACAATGGGAGGTGAGATACTGACAACAGTAAAAATGGAAAGGGACCTGAGGGTAATTATATCAGATGACCTAAAGGTGAGCAAGCAATGTGAGAAGGCAGTAAGGAAGGCTGGAGATACTGGGATGCATAGGGAGAGGCATCAATAGTAGAAAACAGGAAGTTGTTATCCCTCTGTACAGACAGTTGGTGAGACCCCACCTGGAGTACTGTGTGCAGTTCTGGAGACCCCATCTCCGCAAAGATATAGACAGAGTGGAGGCTGTCCAGAGGAGGGCAACCAAAATGGTGCAGGGTCTGCACCAGAAGACATATGAAGAAAGACTAAATGAGCTTAATATGTATACCCTTGAAGAAAGAAGGGAGAGAGGGGACATGATAGAAACTTTCAAGTACCTCAAGGGAATCAACAAAGTCCAAGAGGGTAGCATCTTTCAGAAAAAGAGATGTGCAAGAACAAGGGGGCACAATTTGAAGATAGAGGGGGGACGGTTCAGAGGTAATGTGAGGAAGTATATTTTCACAGAGAGGGTTGTGGATGCATGGAACAGCCTCCCTGAGGAGGTCATGGAGTCAAGAACAGTGGAGGAATTCAAGAATGCATGGGACAGACATAAGGCAGTCCTAGTGGGGGGTAGGAAGAAGTAAGCTGTTGGTTAACTAGGATCTGCAGCTTATCTGTTAGGTAGCAAAATGGGCAGACTGGGTGGGTCAAGCGGTCCTTATCTGCCGTCAAATTCTATGTTTCTGTTTCTATGTGTTCTCTCGCTGGTGTCATCTGTGGCAGCCTATAATGGGGCACAGGTGTTGCTGGAAAGAGAACTGTCCCCAAAGTCTCCAGTCCCTACAGCCAAGATCAGGTGACTGGAGCAGAAGACATCACAGCCACAGACACAATGACAAAGGGGGCAGGAGGCACCAAGAACATCCATGTGGCCATGCCTTCTCTCCCACTGCCACACACGCAGTCAAACAGGAGGGAGCCAGCAGAGAGTGCAGAGTTACTGGTACCTTGGGAGGCAGTCAGTTAAGTCTCCTCCTGAGGAGGGTGCTACATCTGCTTCACGAGAATGCTCGTATACACATCTTCCCTGATTTCTCATTTGCACCAAGGGCATGGAGAAAGGCATTTGATAGCGTGCATCAACTGCTGCAAGGCCTTGGAGTCATTCACTCATTACTGATGCCTGCAAGGTTATGAGTGGTGGATAGAGTTCAATATTATCAGTTTTCTGATCTGAAGAACACAGGAAAATGGATCACAAGAAGTACTGCAGGGTTCCAGGCTGGTGAAGTAGATGGGTCTGAATAATCAGACAGCTGATTCAACTTCAATAAATACATGTATGTGTTGCTCTGCTCCTCTGGGATCTGAGGTCACTGGGTTACATTTCAATGGGGGGTGCGGAGTAATTTGAAGTTCTCTGTTATAGTTTAAAAACAAGTATTTGTGAATGCCAAATGTTGACTTGCTGGCATTGGCATTGGTAGTGCAGGAGTTAAGAGAGATGCAGAATAGGAATGGCAGTGAAGTATTGAACTGACACCAACCCCACCCCCACCCTGCAGAGAGTGACAGGCATTGGGGTGTACCTTTGGGTCATCAGCCATAACGCTCACACTAGTTCACCTCACCCTACCCTGCAGACACCAACAAGTGTTGCGGTGTGCCTTGGGGTCTTTGGGCCTTACAGTCACTCCATTCCATAAGAAAATATGCTGAGATGGGTGCAGTATAGGAGAATGGGGTGAGCTTTGGTGTCGAAGACTGCAAGGCACACCTCAAAGCCTGTCACTGGCTGCAGGGTGGGGGTGGAATGGTGTAAGCATTGCAGCCGAAAATCCAAAGTCATACCACTGAAACCTGTCAGTCTCTAGAGGGTGGGGCATTATGGTTGCAAACCCTAATGTCCCAGGAATTTGTTGGTACAGTATTTTCACTCCAAATTTTCAACATGGGCTTTTTGTTACCCCACCTCATGAACAGTGGCACTATCAGTTTGTTAGCTGAAAGGTGTTTGTGCACAACAACTGCACCATTTGGCACCTCAGGCATGAAACGCATTTCAGGCAGGATGTGAAAAAATGAGAGCTGTACTGTTCATGAGGAGGTGTACAACACCCACCAATATACAAAGTAATTCCACATCAGATTGTGGCTCTTGACATTACTTTAGAATACGTACTCCCCACCACTTGTTGTTTTTTCTCAAAAGATAGGAAGCGTCTATTACATATTAGATAATGACTTTACTAAAATACATGCTGCACATTGTTTTGCCACTGCTAATTTTTGAAAATAAATAAAATAAATAGATACAACCCTCACCAGTGGCAGATCAGTTCTTCTCCACTGGAAATCAGTGGATCATGTCGCACTGCAGTTGTAGTGCAGTTAACTGGACAATCTAACCTTTTTGTTTTCCTAGTGTTCCTTGCCCCACAAGGCTGGTAGTTATGTACAACCAGGTTCTCATTACACATGTATGATACGTGTGCATGCTATATATTAAAATTACAACACACGCCAGGTGGCTGTGGCAATTGGAAAATATTATGTCCACAATTCTCTTTAACACATCCATATTTCCCAGTGACCACACATACTAGTAAGTGTTTTGTCCTACTAAAATAGCAACATGTTCAAAAAGGCTAAAAGAGATTGAAAAACTATAAATTTTTAAAGTTAAAGGAGAACTGCACTGAACCTGTGGGTCATTTTCCCAGTGGAAGCTGTTTTTTTTTTTCATGTACCGGTTACAATTCTGCTATTGTTCCATCTGTACAGTCTTTTTAGTAACCTCGGTTGGTGTTTCTGCTTTTCACTGCAGTGGTGCCATTTTAGAACTGTGTGATGTAGTTTATGTCCTTCTTAGTTACAGAGTTCTATAACAGAACATGGATGCATTGTGCCAACAATAGAAGAGTAGAACAGGGCCATAAACCACGTCGTACACTTCTAAAATGGTTCTTGCCAGCAGCATGTAAATCAGAAACACCCAGTATGACAACTAAAATGCCTGGATAGCTTCAGTAATAACAGAATTTGAACCGGTATTTAAAAAACAACCTCTACTGGAAAAAAAATGGTATACTGTTAGAATGGCAACTGAATTTCGTTGCTGCAATTAGGGTGCTGCTACAAGGGCGATGACAGGGGTGATCTTGATTTTAGATTGCCCCTCAGTCATGCCACCCTTTGTGCCCACACAATTTCTGCCTCCTCCAGGGTATGCCCACCCCAGAGGAGGTTATATTTAGTTGTGGGGGGGTGTGGGGTGCAGGGAGACAAAGCGCCCCTCAAAAGCTGACTGCTTCCTGGGAGGGTGCTTTGGTGCTGTATCTCCTGGCAGACGTAATGTCTGGTGCTGTGATGCTGGGTGGCATGTTGCCTGTGCCGTAATCAGTGTCAGCAACATGTTTTTCACACCGACATGGGTGAACCGGGAAACATGACTTACAGCGTTAGAGCAGTTCTCCTTTAAATGACTGTTATGGTATCCAGTTAGGTCTTAAGCTCTGACCTGTGTAGTTGGGTGGAATTTTCAAGTGATTGAGAGACAGTCAGCTTGCTCTATGCACGTAAGCCATTTTATCAGGAGTGCATCATTAGTAATGTGTGTTTGGACTGAAGCTCTGCTGAGACTGAGTGAGGACATGCCCTGAAGCAGCTCCTGTCCTTTTACCTTTCACAGTTCGACTGGTTTCCACACTTTATACTGCTCAGGCACACTACAGCACCCCCAAGAGTATGGAGGCAGGAAACGATAATGGAAAAGTGGGACACATTATCACTCTACATGAAAATACCTAGACATCTACATGGGGTGACATGTAAGCATTAATCCACGACAAAGAAGGGCTCTACTAGGGGATTAATGCCTGGTTGAGGGGTTGGTGCATAAAGATATGTTCCCACCCACCCACTCAAAGGCCATTGGCTTACGAATGCGGAGAGTGTAAGCCACAAAAACTAAGTGGATCAGGAGACAGAGCTAGACCTGAATAGAAATAAGAGAAGCGGCAGCAGAGAAACGGAGGAATTTCTCCTGGTGGCAGAACCGTGATAAGTCACGGCAACCTATAATGTAAAAGAAGGAGCGTTAAATGTTAACGTATTTTCATTATTGCAGCACAACAGAAATGTTGTAACCAGAGAAGCAAAATAACCAAGCGAGAAATGATTACAGCAGTGCAAATTCTCAATCGGTGCTCACATGACAATATGCAAATGAGATAGCATGCCATCTCAGCAGAAGTAGCACAGATGGAGTAGATCAGAAAATGGAGCAAAAATATAAAGTTTTGCACATTTAGTTATTGAAAGAAAAGCAAGGATCACGGTAATCATTGTCTGTGCTGTCGATCAGAAACGTGTTATTAGGTTAAGAGAAAAACACCACTATATGAATAAATATGGTTGTGAGGGAAAAAAAAGTAGTAGATATTTTTTATTTAAAACCATATTTTGCAAAACAATGAAACTCTGTGTATGTGTAGTATGACAAGTAACAATGTATCAGAAGTCCTCAGCACGTTGCCCATGTTACAAGAGCATTGATCCACTCCAGAGTCGGGCTCTACTAGGGGGTTAATGCCTGGTTGGCGGCCTCGTGCACCAGGCCCCAACCAGGCATTAATCCTCTAGCAGAGCCCTCCTCTGTCGTGGATTAATGCTTACTTGTTTAAATAGCATCAGAATTTATCTTACTAAAGTCTCACATATTCTAATGATAACTCTCAAAGTAGCACTTTTACTGGAGATTGGATCTCATCAGCTCTCGGCACAAACATCACATTTCACAACACCCTTGTGTTGCCTGAAAGGTTACAGCAATCCCAGTAGGGGTACAAAGGAAGTGCCTACATCACTATCTCTGTTTCATTTACATGGAAACGTAGAAGTTGTCAGCAGAAATGGGCCATTTGGCCCACATAGTCTGCCCTAAAGTTCCCTATCTACTGTGTTACCACAGACCCTACTCAATCTCCGACCTTACCAAATTTCAATTTATCATGAGTGGCATTGTGCCTGCCTCACATTCCTTGCCCAGTATCCTATTTCTGTTTTTTTATAAATCGGCACTCGTTCAGCTTACCCTTACTGACCACTTTGTTGTAATTTGTTGTTTCTATTATCATCAGCTTTTTATCACATCACTTGGGGCAGCTCTTTCACTAACCACACTATAGCTAGAGATCTGAATTTTAATGACATAGTTACGCACTTTAATTTCCCGGTATTAAGGCACCCATGATTAAACAGCTCGTGTGTAGTGATTTTTTGGTGTTGCAGTCCTTTACAGTATTGACAGGTAGCAGGCTCCTTTAATCCTTGTGCGTTTTTATTTTGTTTGTAGTGTAGCCTTTATTGTATGGGTATTTTGTGTTTGTGTGCGTGGAATGAGCTGTACTATCAGCTCTTGAGACTGAAGTCTTCCATTTATATACATGGCAGGTGCAGCGCAGGTGATTGCAGTTCAAGCTTCCTCACAAGGCTCAGCGTATATGACTCTTGGAGGGACCACCTCTGAATGAGACATTAGTTCAGTCTCCCTACCCATTTGCTGCTTGGTCTTTCATATTTTTCATATCAGGCTGCCAACAAGAATGCAAATTATCTCCATTTCTAATGAATAATTTGTGATGTGGAGATCTGTCGGTTAAGGACTAAGACCATCACAATTCATTTCATGTAGATCACCAAAGCAGTTGCCTGATGATATGGGATTTTGGCCACTACCGACCAAGACAGGTTCTGACCTACATGTGAAAAGCTTTATGTAACCCACTGCTTATTGACCAAGGCACATAGTTCCTTTTATGGTCATACGGCTGGCAGTATAGCATAGAGGTTAGAGTAACAAGCTGTAAACGAGCTTGGTACACCCAGCAGACCAAATCTGGGTTTGAGTCTCACAACCTCCACTTGCATACTGAGTGACTTTGAGCAAGTCATTTAACTGCCCAGTGCTCCCAGGTCACCCCTGAAAACAGGCACTTGTGCCTAGTGGGCCTTAACCGGTTACCAAAGACTAAAATAAAAAAATAATAAATAAATGCTCCTGGTGGGGTGTCTCTATTAACAGGAGTATGCCCCTTCAGTTTAATCTTTACTGACATCCCCCAGGTTATGTTAGGGAAAGTAAATTACCTTAACAGATTACTCTTTGCTCTTTGGAACATAAGCATGCACGCTCTAAGAAGGTTATGACATGGCTGGTTAAACATAAGGATGTTTACACATCGGCAAAATTGCAACATACAGTGTAGCAAGCCATATTTCTACTTCTGCTCCTTTGTTTCCATAGCAATCATTGCTTCATCTACAAGACAAAGCTACTGAGTTGCCAGTGACAGAAAGCAGTGTCTGTTTGCTTAATTTAGCATTCTGGAGACCTTACCGACGTAAGGACATAGACCGTACCTACGTAAGGACATAGACAGGGTAGAGAACGTTCAGAGGAGGGCAACAAAGATGGTACATGGATTGCATCACAAGTCCTATGAGGACAGGTTGAAGGAACTGAACATGTACTCCCTGGAGGAGAGGAGGGAGAGAGGGGACATGATAGAGACATACAAGTATCTTACAGGGAGGAACAGGGTGCAGGAATACACTATTTTTAAGCGAAAAAGATGTTCCAGGACTAGAGGGCATGGGATGAAGTTGGAGGGAGGACGATTCAGAGGAAACGTAAGGAAGAATTTCTTCACAGAATGGGTGGTGGACAAGTGGAACACCCTGCCAGAGGAAGTGGTAGGGGCTAGGAAAACATGAACTGAACTTACAAGCTCAAATGGGCAGACTGGGTGGGCCATAGGCCCTTATCTGCCGTCACTGTCTATGTATCTATGTATCATTACGGTATGTGAGATCAGTCTGTGTATTACAAGGTGATTTAGTGGTGTGTACAGGGAACCAGCAATGGAGGGGCTTCAAGTCAAATAGACAGCTCAACAAACAAGTTATCACCATGTTTTTCAGTAGGCAGACATGTGGTGATCTCTTCCTCCCCCACAGACTGAAATCCCCATTTAAACAGAAATTCATAAAGTGGAAAGAATAATCAGCACATCTTGTCCATTCTCTTTCAATTTCTGTGACTGAAAGGACAGCATGCTGATACTAAACAAGGAACCTCCCATCAATACTTCTCTACTGGATGTTTTGCAATTAGTTCTCTGTGTTGAGCTGCTGCTTTCTAAATAACAGATACCAAAAAAATGTTGACAATTGTTTTTTTATTCTTTGCCCACATTCATGTGGCTCTTTTAGCTAGGTTTCTGACTCATTCCCAAACATTCTGTATTATTTGAATAGCAGGGTACCTACGTGTGTTCTATCACAAAAAACTTGATGTGTTTTATTATAAAATGGCAGGGTCAAATCATGTAATCTGACTGGCTCTTATTTACGTGTAAAATATGGTTTATGAATGGTTAAAGAAAAGGACTGCTCAGCAGTGAAGAGTCTGCAACACAGATCAATCGGCATTTGGAATACAGGCATTTCAGTTAGCCCCCTACTGCAAGCACTGATCTTCCTCCACAAACATGGCTGCTACCTTTACACTGTAAAAAAACTTCAATTGGGCCCTAAAAATAAAACTACATTAAATAATAAATAAAACCAATTAATTAAATGCTGTTTCCCTGATTATCACACTCTCCTTACATACATAAACAAATTCGAAACAATAAGTATTGCTTATAGTTTTCACTACAGCTGTTTCTTTGCTGGCAGTGAAAAATCCCCTTTCTATCTTTAACTGCTTATGAGGGAACTCTCTTCTTCTTGCCCTGACAGTGAGATAACTGAGTCTCTGGCTGTAACAAAAGCCTTCATAGTATATGGTCACTCTTTGTTATGTATGAAAATCAGCCTGCTCAAAATCCTTGTTAAGCACATTCTAAACTGTTATGTGCATTCTAAAGTGTTGTTATGCGCATTCTGAACAGTTGTTATGCACAGTTCAAAGGTCACACAATTTTAAATTTCTCATTCATTCTACACCTAGCTACTTACTAACCACCCAGTGCTCAAAGTCATACCTTTTACCTTTCAAAAGTCTGGAAATTTGATTTTGATATGTGAGTAGAACAAAGAAATGGCAAGATTTTTTGTTTTCACTTCAGTGGGGTCTGTCACTCTAGGTAAAAAACCATGTACTATAAAATAAATATGGTCAACCATACACAACTCAAGATAAATTATCTGGTTCAGATGACAGCATGGACCTCTCGAGCTTCGCCGAGGTTCATATGCTGTCATTCAACCCTCGATGGAAACATAGCCTTGTGTATGGTTGCCCATACATTATTCTCCATGTTGTGTGTATGGTGTGTTGGGAGAGAAACATTCTGCCAGTGGAACTGAGCAGAATTTTGAATCCATGTATTCCGTGGTAAACGTTCCATGATACACATTCCATATATTGAATGTGGAGAACAACAGAGCAAAAAAAGAGGAAGAAGAAAGTAGGCAATAATACAATGACATCATCAATGACATCACTTGCAGTGGGTGGAAGGACCATTTTATCACAAATGCACACAAGTAATTCTATTTTCCTACATATAAACGTGCTTTTGGCAAGTCAAAAGTTTAAAAAAAGGGGCCAATTTTATAAGCGCAATAAGGCATGCAGGGGTGTGTGTAAACCATATTTTGCAGCAAGGCTGAGCATTATTGCCTCAGCCTCGTGCCTTACTATGCCTCTGGCCGTGCTGTAAAATATGGTTTACACACACCCCTTGTGCCTTAGTGCGTACATAGCCACTCCTTTACCACAATGATCAATCTGTCATTTCATACTGTGTATTCACTAACTGGAAGGCAGTATAGCGCAGTGGTTTAAGGCTCTGAGCTGCAAATATGGAGACCTGGGTTTGAATCCCACAGCCCCCACTTGCATACTGTGTGACTCTGAGCAAGTCACTTAACTTCCCTGTGCTCTCAGGCTGCACCTGTAAACAAACTTTCAGCTTAGTGTGTCTTCACCTGGTTAAACAATTGGAAAAAAAAATCTGTTTGCAACTACAGCACCTTGGAGTAAACAACAACACACTATCAAAACCAGAACCAACTGAAAAACATGCTGTTGCCTCTTAGCTGGGTGATCCAGGCTAAATAAATGCAAACATTATATACACTGGTTATCTGTCACCAAGAAGGATTCTTTGGCCACATCCATTCCTTGTGAATGGGTCAAACCGATGAACCCTTAGCAAGTCTATGAACTCTAGTGGTTAAAGCGCTGAGCTATAAAGCGGAATACACAGGTCACATCCACTGCCCACCTCTGCAGTTGGTTCGTTCTGTGACCTTGGACACGTCTCCTGACTTCCATGTGCAACTATTCTTCCCTGGTGTAGAACTGGGCAGAGGCAAGACCCCAGTCAAAATGAGATGCTGCATCTCAGCTGGGCTATCTATTTTAAATACATTTCAATGAATAAATGATAACACTGTCATGCTGAAAGCAGTCAGATTCTCAAACCGCTGAACATTATGAAATTAGCAACTGCTGGTTCTGGTTGGGATTAGACTGCTACGTAGAACTGGAATTCACCTGAGGGGTATTTCTATAGTTATATATCTGGGAAATTGTGCTGCGTAAAGTAAATTAGTATATAAGGAAATAAACACAATGCGGGGGCTAACCAGATTATAAAGCCTCTCATTCCAAGGGTGAAGGGCTTGATGATCTTGTTAACCCCTTCAAGGTATGGCTTTCTGACTATGAAGGATTTACCCATCTTTTGTTTTGTATAATACATTTGGCTTGGTTTCTGTTAGTTTTAATCACAGTTGCATGAACAGGGAAAAGGACTGAGAGAACTCCAAATCACTTCTACTGGAGAAAGCCCCATCCATGTAAGATAGATAGATAGATAGATAGATAGACAGACACCTTATTTCTAGTGGGGTTTTGCTTCTACCCATTTCTGCAGCTGGGTTGACTGGACCACTGAGAGGTTAGGTGGCTTGCCCAAGGTCACACAGTGAGTATTTGGCTCTAGCAGGATTTTTTTCCCACTCCTTACATGCTCCACGGCAGCAACTCCTTCAGGCTTACCAAGGCTGGGCTCCAACCCATCTGTCCTCCGAGCCTCTGCCTCAAATCGCAGCCAGCCCCCCAGGGTGACCCAGCATAACCCATCATTGGATGGGTCCCTCTCCTCCGAGGTGGAAAGTACCAGCCAAGGTGGGGGCAGACCAGCGCAACACTTAGCCCCAGGGGTGCTGCTGAAACAGACAGCTTGGTTGGACTTGGATGGCCTCGGAGAGCCAGGCAGTCATCATCCAGTTGCAGTGAAGTGGTATTTCCGCTTTTTCTTGGTGATCCCTCCTGTGTGCATCAGCAGTGCTCCTGGTCTGCACCAGAGGCCACTGTGGCATGACGACAGCCTGCTACCCACCCCAGGAGAGGAGAGCAGTCCAACGGACGCTCGATCCTCTCCCACCCCTGCCAGCCCCCAGCGTCCCGAGTCCGTCCTCGAACCCGGATCGCCGGCGTGGGTCGAGGTAAGGTGCCAGCGCCTCAACCCTCTATGCCACCGGGCCGGCTCTAGCAGGGTTTGATCTGTGAGCTCCTAATTCCAAAGCCATTGCTCTAACCACTGCTACACTGCATCTGTTAACATTGCCTCTTATATAACAACTGGAACGCAGCTCCATACAATTTGGGCCACAGCAGCACATTGACTGAGCTGCTGGGGTCTCACAGCTCTATCGCTAGTGCTAAATGCTTCATGATCCATAATTGATCTGTAGTCCATGTGTTGTACGATTTCCTGTTGTATCCTGAATGTAACGTTTACGAGTTTTCCCCTAAAAGGAATTCATTTTCAGTGGGTCCACCCCATTAGCAAAAAGAAATAAATGCTGGAGGAGGAGTTGATTAAAATAAAATAAAAACTAAATTCCAGCCACTGGTCAGAGTGTCTAAAAAAACTCAAATAAGACTCCATCTGTAACTTAATTCCCAGTCAAACTCAAGTACAGATCATAAGTTCTTTCTGCTTGTCAATGTCAAACATAAAGAGATTTTTTTCTAGCCAATATTGTGCCAAAAATGAAAGTGTTTTTTTTTTTGGGGGGGGGGGGCAGGGACAATTTACACTGCTCTTTATATCATCTTGTATCAAGACAGGGACAGCATGCCATGTTTCTGAAGAGGACTGTGCAAGAAACAGAATGTGCGTTATTCTTTGACGGGCTGTTTTGTATCATTTACAGTGATTATTAAAATGTATTAAACACTGAAAGGGAATTTTTATTACAAAAAGACACACCAGACCAAAAATTTAAAAAAAAAAAGCATTTTTTTTCTAAGTATATTAGCTCTATACAGAGAAAATGGAAGATGATTGATAGGTGCACATATAGCACGTCTCAGTGTCCGTTATTTTCATACCTCTCATCTAAGCAGTCATCTCAAGCAAGAGAACCACTAAGTGGTACTAACCACTGCTGTTTTGGATGAGCAAAAAAGTAAAACTTGGATAAAACTGATAGTTCTTAAACAGACTTTTCAGTGATATATTCAGTTACATATTATTTTGTTAAAACATCAGTATTAACCCTGGTTAGAGCTGTAAACCTATCTCAGTTTTCTTTTGCTGCATGTTGGAGACATGATCATTCAAATACTACCTTTAAGGAATTGAGTAAATGTCACTTGCTCACATTAGCACATAACTGACCTTTGACTTGAAACCTAATATGAAGACATCTTTCTTGTAGATATCTCCTAATGGTTTGTAGGTGTATTTAGAGCACAGCTTTGCAGCACTATAAATAACAAGCATTTGTCAAAGCCGAATGTTGTCTCGCTGGCATTGGCATTGGTAGTGCAGTAGTTAGAGAGACGTGTAATAGGAATGGCAGTGAGGTATAGAACCAACGTCAACCCCACCCCACCCCACAGAGAGCGACAGGCATTGAGGTGTGCCTTTGGGTCGCTAGCCATAATGCTCATGCCTTTTCACCTCACCCTACCCTTCAGAGTCTGACAAGTGTCACGTTGTGCCTTGGGGTCGTCGGGCCTTATGCTCACCCCATTTCATAAGGGAGTATGTTCAAATGGGTGCAGCATAGGAGAATGGGTTGACCTTTGGGACCAAAGAGTCCAAGGCACACCTTGATGCCTGTCAGTAGCTGCAGGGTGGGGGTTGGGTTGATGTTGGTTCTGTACTTCACTGCCACTCCTATTATGCGTCTTTAATCATATATGCTTCAATTGTCAAAGAAAGAATTTCAAAGGCACACCAGGTAGTCTCTAAAAATAGAGGTTTAATTAAAATAGATAAAAATGTAAAATGTAAAACACAGAACCATATATCATAAAACATGCAATCTTTTAAAACAATAAGGTTTAAAAAGTGCAAATTCCTACCAGTTATACACTTAGACCTGTCTACCTAATGTATTCTTATCTTCTTATAGTGCTGTAGATGTTTATTTTTTCAGAGTCCAAACACTTGTGTCAGTAAAGGTCTGTTACAGCATAATTAAAACACTGTCTTGACCCTGCCTTCTCCATGATGTCACCCAGCTCCTCCTCTGTTTATTAAAAATTATACAATCAGGATGTCTTGTGTCAGGAGATTAATTAATAGGTGACATCAGCAGAAAAAACTTGTTTCCTCATATGACTTCCCAGTTAAGTCTGTAATTTTCCAAGTCCCTTCTTTCATCCATGAGCAGCATCCTCTCTCAAGGACATCAAAGGACCTTTTATGACTTTGACCCACAGTGACAGAACCTGTATCCTTCCTCTAAACGCCATAAATGTTTATGATTTTCCAGCCTTGCAGCTGGCAGCTACAATTAAGCTAGATAAACAGGAGATCCTTACTTTAAGTCTCTTTTAGCCTGTAATTATCTCCTGGCTTTTATCTTTTAGCTGAAATAGCATGTCTCATGAGAGACACTCAATAACATATTTTTATATTACAAAAAGCATAGATTAATCAGAACCAGCTGTACAAGCGTCACACTATGCACACTGACAACATTGCCAAGGCTGCCAACACTCGGATTGGCCTACTCTTCAGGCACATGCAATGCCTTACTTCAGATGCCTTAAGGATTGCAGTACAGAGCTCAGTAATCTCAATAATCGACTATGGCCTGATCATCTATGGCTCTGCTTCTGCCACCACCCTCAGGTGCATATCCATTGCACTAAACAAAGCTTGCCGTCTCATAACCGGCACCCATTGTCTCACCCACACATGTGATCACTACGCACAGGCTGGGTGGCTTCAGCTTTCAAACCGGATCAAGTACCAAACCTGCCTTATGACAGAGAAAATAACACTAAGCCTTGCTCCTCCAGGTGTCCAAGCTCTCCTCTGCCCAACTAGGACTACTTGCATCACCAGGGGCTCTGAATCCCAGCTTCTGCACATCCCACGTTTCTGCACCACACAAGGGCAAAGATCGTTTGTGCACAGAGCTCCCAGCTGGTTCAATGGTCTCAACATTGACATCGCCTCAATGCCAAAGCTTGGTCCGTTCAAATCCAGTCTCTCTCTCATCCTGTCTGCATCTAGCTCCTGTGACTGTCCTTCCTAATTGTTCTCCCCTCTCCTCTTTGCTCTTTCCACCTAGCACTTAACCCTCTCCCCCCTCAACTCCCTCTCCCATACATCCATTCATCCTCCCCTCCTCCCACCCTCCTTCCCTACCCCCCTGTAGCACTTTAATTGATATTTGATAAGTGCCTATGGCTGCACCCCACTAGTGTGTCTCTCCTCCATACCATGTCAACCCTGTTACCAGACCTCCTTCTGGCATTTTTGCCACTGTATTGAATGTATAAAACCGTATGTAACTGCCTGTAACCCACTGTTATACTGTTATTCAATGTCTTGTTTGAATTGTACCTCAACTGACGTGGAACCTTTGTTAAAGAGCCTTGGCTCAAAGGTACTTGTAATCCTAAATTAAAATAAAATAAATAAAACAAAAAAAAAATCATTAAAAATCATCATTCCATTACTTTCTGAGTCAGTCAATAAAAGCCTGTTGGAACAGAAAAGTTTTTAAACCCCTTTTAAAGACTTCTACCGAGGGAGCCCCTCTCAGGTCATCAGGCAAGGAGTTCCACAGGGTAGGTGCGGCCACAGCAAATGCTGTGTTCCCAGAATGATGCAGTCTCACCCTGGGAACTCCACGGAGGTCTCCATTGGCAGAGTGTAATGCCTGGGCCGGGCGGTGAGGAGCAAGGAGCTCTTGCAGATAGACAGGACCGCCCTCATGTAGGGTCTTATAGGTAAGAAGCTGTATCTTGAAGACAATCCTTCACCTAACCAGCAGCCAGTGCAATCCATGGAGGATTGGGGTAATATGATCACATCTTCTCACCCCAGTCAGAAGCCTTGCAGCCACGTTTTGCACCAGCTGCAGCCTGCAGAGGTTGCCTCCAAATAACCCAAGGTATAGGGCATTACAGTAGTCCATCCTGGAAGAGGGGTCATCAGGGGGACCAAGGCACGGATTCAGACAATATTCCTAGGATGATAGAAGCCATTTTTAATGACGGCTAACACCTGAGCGTCAAGCATCAAGCCATTGTCCGAAATCATGCCCAAATCCTTCATCTGTCTGGAAGGGACAAGGGGAACCCCTCATAGTACTAGACTGGGGGGTATGCCCACACCCCTTCTCCCCCCAATGACTCGGATCCACCAACAACACCTCTGCCTGGTCTGGGTAGAGCTTAAGCAAATTCAGGGTCATCCATGACTTGATATCCTCAAGGCAGCTATTAAATACAAAGTCCAATACCTGAGAATTGGGTGCACAGGACAGGTACAGCTGGGTATCATCTGCGTAGCAGTGAAAACCCAGTCCATACCACCTGATAATGTCCCCTAGTGGCAGCATATATATACCATGAACAGTAAGGGTGACAAGACCAAACCCTGCAGAACCCCACAGCACAGAGGCTTCGAGGTAGATGAGACAAGTCCCATTACCACCCTTTTCATTCTATCTATCAGATATGATCTGAACCAGTTGATGACATTGCTGGACAGACCACACCAGAACCGCAGGCGATCAAGCAATGCCTCATGGTCCATGGTATCAAATGCTGCAGAAAGGTCTAAGAGAACCAAGACAGTACGAGCTCTGCTGTCCCTCACCATCAGGAGATCATTTAGGACCCTCACCAGGGCAGTCTCAATACTATGACCTGCCCGGAACCCAGACTGGAAAGGCTGATAGGTGGATGAAGAGGCAAGGTGTCTCTCAAGCTGCACAGCCACCACCTTCTCTATGACCTTCCCTAAAAATGGGAGGTTCGAGACCAGCCTGCAGTTGCTGAGGCAGTCAGGGTCCAACAAGGGCTTCTTCAAAAGGGGTAGGACCAAAGCCTCTTTCGAGGACAGTGGAAAGACCCTACTCCTCAAGGAGCTCCAGACAACCTCAGCAACCACAGGTCCAATCAGGCCCAAACAACCAACCAAAAATCGGGTTGGACCTGGGTCTAGATCACAATGTGTGGCCATAGCTTTGAAATTATCTTCATCACCTCATCCACCTCAATCATCTCAAATTCATCCCAGACAGGAGGAGTGCTCCAACACGACTCAGGCTGGGCCCTGCAGCCCTTTCAAGAGATACTTGACAGACCTCAGTCCTGACAGAGGACACCTTGTCAGTGAAGAACTGAGCCAGCTGCTCACGCCTAGTGCTCAAAACTGCTCCCCAGGATGAAGACAGGTAGGATGTAAAAGCTTGTCTACCATGCAGAAAAACTGAGCTGGTCTGTTCCCCACTGAGGCAATCTACCTAGACAGAAATTCCGCCTTCTTATGGGAGATTGCCCCCGATAGTCGACATAGTGCAACTTCAGGGCCAATTTGTCCTCCAACAGACCAGATCTCCTCCAGCACCTCTCTAACCTCCAACCCCTAATCTTTAAACTCTGGAGTTCCTCATCAAACCAAAGAGGTCTCTGGAGAGTAGAGAGGGGGCAGACATAAAAGGGTGTGACTGAGTCAAAGGCCGCAGCAACAGCTCCATTATAGACTGCTACTGCTTCCTCCAACCCAGTCTCACAAGCTACCACAACACTCGATAGGTCCAGTACCACCGAAAGTCCCATAGAAGAAACTCGTCTTAATGGGCGGTACCAGATCATCTCCACAGGGGCAGAACCATCAAAGGGGGGGCCCCAAACGTAAACCTCACAGCGTTATGATCCGACCAAACAACCAGATTAACACAGAGGTCAAAAATATTTAAACCTATAGAAAAAATCAGGTCCAGTGTGTGGCCACCCGAATGTGTTGCTGATGTAACATTTTGGGTCAGGCCCAGGGCCTCCATGCTCCTAAGGAGATCGTCCCTAAATTTTGAGTGCTTGCCACTGACCCAAGCATTGAAGTCCCCCAGAATTAACTAACCGGGGAACTCCAGCACCAGGCCGGCAACAAGCTTTTCAGTCTCTTTCAAACCAACTCCACTCACTCCCAAGGGGGCGGTAAAGCAGGAGGACCCCAAAGTCCGCACCACCACTGCTTGGAGAAGTCACACACTCACAGGACTGAGTAGGACCTACCATTAGCACCATGAGGTTTAGGCTGGATTTAAAACAAATGGCCACCCCCCCTGCCCCTAGGATCCTCCCTCCGAGTGTATATCATGGAGTACCCAGCCGGAACTGCTGCCTCCAAAATGGGAGCAGCATTTTCATCCAGCTAGGTCTCCATGATGCAAGTCAGGTCGACCGAGCATACCAGGTCTGCCATTATGGCTGACTTGTTCCTCATCGACCTGGCATTGCAAAACACAACCTGAGTAGAATGAGGTGAGGCAGCCGGGCCAGACATCTGCCCACACTCTAAAGTGGAGCCCTTGGGTATGGGAACTAAGCAAGGCAATCCCCTCTCTAGGTCCCAGTTTACCCCAAGGCATCTTCTTGTCCTTGCCACCTGAATCCCAGACACACCGGCAGCCACTCAAGTACAACCCCCCTTGCCTTCCCCCCCTCCAGCCTATCCCCAAAGCCCTGCACCTCCTATAGATCTCCACCGGAAGTGCTAGAAGTTCGAAGTGACGAAGGCTACAGAGGTCGTCCCCCGAGTAGCTGTGCCTTACAAGTCTTTGTTCCAAACACATATTCTAGCTGGCCCCAAAAAGAAATATCTGAAACCTCGATACCACCTACAAATGTCCAATAAATTCAAATAAAGCCCCACAGCACAGCTCCAGACTTAATACGACCCCCACAATAACACTCCTTTAACCCCCAACCACCTTACTATTAATGACTCAGGCAACTTACACACACACACAATCCCCTATTAATCAACAACTAACATTAATTAGCACTCATACATACACACTCGGACAATCGCCTAGCAACTAATTTCAATATATAACTTGAACACCCACACTGATAAACAAATTAAAAACCCTTGAACAACCCTCCCATCGCTACACAGTAGTGTAAACAGATCAAGTCCAGTAAACCACTTCATTATACCAATGTCCAGAATACCAAGTCCAAAATAGGGGAGGGGGATCTCACCACCCCTACCACCACAGAATGTATATTTGTCCAAATACAGCGACCCTCTCACTGTCACTGATACAGATACTAAAGTCTAGAAACATAGAAACATAGAATTTGATGGCAGATAAGGACCGCTTGGCACACCTAGTCTGCCCATTTTCCTACCTAACAGATAAGCTGCAGATCCTAGTTAACCAAGAACTTACTTCCTCCTACCCCCCACTAGGACTGCCTTATGTCTATCCCATGCATTCTTGAATTCCCCCACTGTTCTTGACTCCACGACCTCCTCAGGGAGGCTGTTCCATGCATCCACAACCCTCTCCGTGAAAAAATACTTCCTCACATTACCTCTGAGCCTTCCCCCCTCTGTCTTCAAATTGTGCCCCCTTGTTCTTGCACAACCTCTTTTTCTGAAAGATGCTACCCTCTTGGACTTTGTTGATTCCCTTGAGGTACCTGTTGATTCCCTTGAGGTACCTTAAAGTTTCTATCATGTCCCCTCTCTCCCTTCTTTCCTCAAGGGTATACATATTAAACTCCTTTAGTCTTTCTTCGTATGTCTTCTGGTGTAGACCCTGCACCATTTTAGTTGCCCTCCTCTGGACAGCCTCCACTCTGTCTAAGTCTTTGCAGAGATGGGGTCTCCAGAACTGCACACAGTACTTCAGGTGGGCTCTCACCAACTGTCTGTACAGAGGGACAACAACTTCCTGTTTTCTACTATTGATGCCTCTCCCTATGCATCCCAGTATCCCCCAGCCTTCCTTACTGCCTTCTCACATTGCTTGCTCACCTTTAGATCATCTGATATAATTACCCCCAGGTCCCTTTCTATTTTTACTGTTGTCAGTATCTCACCCCCCATTGTGTACTCTTCCCCTGTGTTTTTGTTTCCCACGTGCATTACCTTGCACTTATTTGCATTGAATCTAAGCTGCCATACATTTGACCATTCCTCCAACCTTGCCAAGTCCCTTCTCATCCTTTCCACTCCATCTTGTGTATCAACCCTGTTGCAGATCTTTGTGTTGTCTGCAAAGAGACATACTTTTCCTTCCAGTTCCTCTGTAATGTCACTTATAAAGACATTAAAAAGGACTGGTCCCAGTACTGAACCCTGCGGTACCCCACTAGTAACCCTCCTTTCTTCACTGTGGACTCCATTTACTACTATCCTTTGCATCCTGTTGTCTAGCCAATGTTATTATCCAGGCTACCACCTTGGTACTCACTCTAAGGCTGGCTAACTTGTGTATTAATCTTTTGTGTGGGACTGTATCAAATGCCTTACTAAAATCTAGGTAGGCCATGTCCATGGCCCCTCCCTGGTCTACTGTTTTGGTCACCCAGTCAAAGAAATCTGTTAGATTCATCTTGACATGACCTTCCCATCGTGAATCCATGCTGCCTTGGGTCCTGTGCCCCACTGGCCTCTAGGTACTCAACAATTCTTTCCTTCAGAAGTGATTCCATCATTTTCCCTACCACTGCGGTCAAACTAACTGGTCTGTAGTTTCCTGCCTCTGTCCTGCTCCCACTTTTGTGAAGAGGAATCACATCTGCCCTCCTCCAGTCCTCAGGTACCACCCCATCCTCCCATGATTTGTTAAAGAAAGTAGTCAGCGGTGTCACTAGTTCTACCCTTAGTTCTTTTAGAATTCTTGGGTGAATCCCATCAGGCCCCATTGCTTTGTTTACCTTCAATTTTCTTAGTTCTTTCGGAACCCTTTCTTCTGTAAATGGACTGGTATTGACCCCCAGCTTCAGAGTGTTTCTCTTGTTTGGTTTAGGTGCCTCCCCTTCCTTTTTCTTTGTGAATACTGAGCAGAAATATTTGTTCAGTATCCCTGCTTTTTCACTATCACCTTCTACCCGCATTCTCTCCCCTTTATTAAGCCTCAGTATCCCTCCTTTGGTCTTTCTTTGCTCCCTAATGTACCTATAAAAGGTCTTAGCCCCCTTCTTAACAGAGTTGGCTATCCTTTCCTTGGATTGGGCCTTTGCTATTCTGACTGCCTTCACAGCCTCTTTCTGCTTTAACTGATAAAGTTCTCTGTCCTGCTTCTTCTGTGTTTCCTTATATTTCCCGAATGCTGTCCTTTTCTCCTTAACCTTCCCTGCCACATCTTTTGAGAACCATAACATATCTTTTTCCTTTGTTGTGTTTTGTTGATTTGCTTTACACCAGCGGTTCTCAAATGGTGAGGCGCGCCTCCCTGGGGAGGCGCGAGCTGCTTCCAGGGGAGGCGCGGAGGCTTGCTTGTGAAACCAGGAAGCAAACAAGCAGCCAAACTGAAAACAGCAAAACAGCGCCTCCGCGGACTGTAAACGCGCACATCCCCCATCCATTCTTCACAAACACATCATCCCCCCTCTCCCCTACCTTTGTCTTCAGTCCCAGTTGTCCCTTGATGACTCGATGAGGTGCTAATAGCACCTTGATGAGAGGCGCCAACTTCTTTCTGCCAGTGCCGGAGAAAGCGAAAGGCATAGGACCCAGAGGGCTAGGAGGTGTCACAAGCCAACCAATCAAGAGGCCGAATTTCATATGTACTGGACCAATGAGGAGCAGGCAAATAACAGCTAATGAGAAGGGAGGAAATGCAACCAATCAGATGTCCTCACATTTCCAGCCAATGGCTGGCAGACTTCTTCGCCAATCAGCGTGCCACTCCTGTGCTGAGAACAGTTCCGCAATAAAGCAGCATGCCCGATGCTTTTTTCACAGCTGAATCGGAAAGATCTGCGCTTTTGAAATTTCTTCAACCGGGACCCGCGGTTTTATTACTGCTCGAGTCGCCACCCGATCGTCTGTTTCATTTTGCCACTGCTTCTTCAAGCCACTGCTCGAGTCGCCGACTGATCGTCTAGCATCTCACAGTTCATCTCGCTGGAAGCTGCCAGCTGCCACCTGAACTGAACTCTCCCACGCCTGTTGCTGAAGGGCTGGTAAGCATTGATTTTTAGTTGTTTTGCTGAAGGGGCTGGTCAACTCAGGGTTTTTGCTGCAGGGGCCTGGGGCTGCAAGGCTGGTGTTTTAAATATGCCTCTTAAAAACATTTATTTCAATTTCCCATTGAGGGTCTGTAAGGTTGGGTCTTTAATGTGCAAAAGTTCATTTGACCCCCATGGATGGCCTTCCTCAAGGATGGAGGTAAGAAGGGTCTGTAAGGTTGGGGTTTTACCTGCTGCTAAAAATGTTCTTTGCCTCCCCTCATCTTGAGGGGTTCAAGGAAGGAGTTGTACAGTTGGTAAAAATGTCTCTCCATCTATCTGCTGCTGTGAAAATGGGACTCTCAGCCAGTAGGTTCCATGAATATTGTTACTGGAAACAAGGGAGGTACATAGACAGAGCTGACTATTTCATTAGGAAGGATTGCTTCTGGTTGTTTTTTATGTCTGGTCTACTCTATTTGTATTTATGGGAGGGGTATGGTTGAAATGCCACAAAGGGAAGTCTTGTGGTGACTGGAGGTGCTACAATGCTACAATGATGGATCTGCATCTTTGGGCTCGGGCTGTGGAGACTTTTGGATGCTTCTGTTCTGTGGGAAGATGCACAGTTGTGTCTGCTACTGTTTTGAAGTGATGGACCTGGTGGTTTTACTTGGAGGGTGTATGATACTGCACGACAGGGTGTGTGTCGTCCAGCATAACATCATGCCTGGGGTGATTGGGCACGAGTGTCACAGGCTGTAGTGTGATTAATCACCCAGAAGTGGCGCTATCCCAGCCACACACACCCTGGAGTGCATTATTCCGATTATACAATGGCTCATTGTTATATATAAAAAAATATTTTAAAGAATGTTTTTATTAGTGTGAACAAATATTTTGTTTTTAAGAGGAGATGAAAACTAGAGATGCATTTGCACATAATGCCATCTACACTGGTTCACAGTGAGGCTGAGACTAGAGCTGTGGTGTAGCTGGGCATATATGATTGTTTTTGGTACTAAAATGGTGCCCTTTTGGGGTGGGCTGCAGGTGTACCTTGGACATGAGGTGCTTCTTCAGGTCTTGGAATGGCCTCCAACCCAAACGAGACCCTTCGGTAGGCATAATTTCCCTTTCTTGTGTGCCGTGGGTATCAAATGGTGCTGGTTATGTTCGTTTTGTGAGTGAAGGGTCTGCTGGTGTAGCTTGTGGGGTGGAGGCTTCTTCAGGTTTTCAGGGTGTTCCCTACCCCAAACCATCCAAGACCCTTCACTGCTAAAAGCATTATTTGCCTTACCTATGTGTAAAGGTGGGGTTCAAATGTGTTGTAATTCAGGTCTGCATATTTGGGTGGGTTGTAGGCTTTGGAGGAAGATCCCACATGAATACCCCACTGACATGCTGGAACTAACTGATAAGAAAATCGTGGTAGGTATGAAGGACTCTACTTTGCTCCCCCGCCCCCCAACCCCTGTGTCTTGCCTGTGTTGACAGCGTGGAGTGAAGGCTGTTCTCATGGCTTACCTCATGGGCATCAGCCCAAACAGGCTCCAGTGGAGTGGGGGTCTTTGCAGGCTCAGCAGGGGCCTTGCTGTGAAGTCACCCAGCTACCACGTTGAGGTAGACCTCCCATCAGCTGGGTCCCTACTGAACTGCATACCTGCCTCTGAGCACAGACAAGCACTTTGGATCCATTTCCCAGGCCCTTGTATACTAATTTCTGGTTAGATTGGCTGAGGTGTACCTCAACCCTTTTGTCACAGCGTGAGTGTTTATGTGCACTTAAATTAAGACATTGAGCTGACTGCACAGTTACAGTACACTCCTCTGTGAGTCACCTTGCTGTGCAGATCAGGAAGCAAGCAGACAGGAGTTGCTATGTTGAGGTCAAAGAAGGTGAATGAATCTGTGGTTGGTGTGCTGGTCTGGCTTGAGCTGGAGGAGTTAAACACAGACTGGCTTAGCTTGGGAACTGTGAGTGAAGCAGTGCTGTTCGGTATGCCAAAGTGACAAATGGGAAAGTTTGGTTCTGATAGAATGATTGTAACTGCTTCTTTAAACATCTCATTGCTTGGTTTTTGTCTCATGGATGCACAGCGAAAACTATCTGAGGGAACAGTGTTTTTATTTGTTGGTCTGTTTGTGATGCTCGCTTCTTTCAAATTGACATGCAGTTTGGGGTACCGTCGCTTTCGCAATCATTGCTTTTCCTTTGAATGTCCGATTGTTGTTGGACATGCAATGTGCATGTCCAGGAGGATTTTGGTTACATTGTTTGACAATTTCCAACATTGATGTACGAGATAATGGATCGCTTTCGGACTGGAAGAAAACGCGCGTACGGAGAAGTAGCTGTTGCTGACGCCAATGAAGGAGCTGCAGGCCTTCAAGCAAAGCGCAAGGCCAGACGGTATGATGATGAATACTTGAAGATGGGATTCACCTGACTGGGATTCAGGAAGCACCTCGGCCACAGTGTGTGGTAGTAAAGTTGACGCTCTGGCACAAGACAGCATGCGACCCTGCAAGCTGCGACGGATTTGGAGACAAAGCATCCCAGCCTAGTTTCCAAACCCTGGAATTCTTTTCTTCCAAAGCTACAAGAACTGAGGGGCCAAAAGAAACTGGTGGAAAGGCATGGCATCTGTGCCCAGCAAAGCTGTAGCTCCTCAGACAGTGTGGCATTGCGATACTGCTCAAAGCATGAAAACCACACAGCATTGGTGAGCAAATTACTTCTTCCTGCTGCAAAAGGAAATGTGCATAATGTTGAAGACAAAGCAGCAGCACAGTTAGATGTCATCCCCTCCAATGACACAGTTTTCTGTCATGATTGAGGAGTTGTCTGTTGATGTCAAGAAACAGATACTGGATTTGTTCGGCAAAGTCCATACTTTGTATTACAAATTGATGAGTCCACTGACATTGCCCATGCTGCACAGCTCCTTGTCTATGTCCGTTATGCCATGGAGACTGAAGTCTCAGAAGAATTCCTGTTTTGCCAACCACTGCCTGCACGAGTTAACTGGGAGGAGCTGTTCCACATGCTCAATAAATTCATTACAGAAGAAGATCTTGCCTGAGCCAATGTGTGAATTTGTAGTGATGGAGCACGGCAATGACTGGCAGACACAGTGGCATGGTGACAAGGTTAGCAGTGGTTCTAGTGCTGTGTGGAATCACTGCATGATCCACAGGGAGCACTCAGTGTCAAGAGGATGCCAGCTGATCTTCACAAAGTCTTGGCAGATGCTGTGAAAGTCGTGAACTTTATCAAGGCACGCCAGCAAATGCAAGACTCTTTGCTGTGCTGTGTGAGGAGATGGAGCAAACCACAAACAACTCACTGCTGCACACAGAGGTCCGTTGGCTGTCCAGGGGAAAGTACTAACACGCCTTTGAATTGCAGCGGATGAAGTGCGATTTTCCTTGCTGACTGTGGCTCTGCACTTGTGAAAATTTCCATGATTCACGGTTGCATTGCTGGCATATTTAGCGGATGTTTTGACAGACTCAACACACTCAATGCCTCACTTCAAGGTCGGGACACCAACATGTTCATTGTAAGGGACAGGATTGAGGCATTTTGTCAGAAACTCAATTATGGTCTTCAAGACTGCAGCAGGGATTGGCTTCTCCTTCCCCACACTGGAGGATTTCCGCAGGAAATGAGCTTTCCATTGACAGTGTCCAGATGCCAATTTCAGAACATTTATGGACTGCATGAAAACCTGTGAGTACTTCCTGAATACCAGCAGGAGGAGTGTAACCAGTGGGTTAGGAATCCGTCATTTTTAAACCGAGGTCTGTGGACAACCTGCCATTAAGAGAGCAAGAAAGCCTTATAGATATGGCTACAGACCCAGCACTGAAGGTCTCTTTGGACAGTTGCCACTGGCTAAGTTTTGGCTGTCACTGGGTGAATTTCCAGAATTAAAAACAACGAGCTAAAGTGTTACTGCCTTTTGCTTCAACCTCATCTCTGTGAGTCTGGGTTCTCTGCACTGGTTGCCATAAAGACAAAGTATAGGTCCCACTCAGGTTGAAGATGACTGGCTTCTACCTCTCAACAGTGCAGCCACTAATCCAGCAACTGGATCTGCCAAAAGCAGGCTCACAGGCTCCCTTCAGCTGAATGATTTTTAAAACTTTCAGATGCTAGATTTGGTGGTGGGTGCTTTAACTACTGCTAAAAACAGGCGACAGGTTGTCTTCAGCTGACTGACTTAAACAGCACTGGATGTACAGCAATTTTTTATCAGTTGACTTTTATTGCTGCTTTGCATGGTATCTGGTGTGCAGTGGTAAACTGCCTTTCAGTTGACTTTAATTAGTCATTTGCACTGTATTTACAATGCACAGTGCTTCACTTTGTAAATAAAACACTATCATAGTATTTTTGCCTGTTTCTTGGATTACGCATGAAACGCTGCATGAAATTTCATATCCTTTTAGTGTGTTCTACTGTGCTTGAGACATGGGGAGGCCCAGGCTTGTCCAAAGTGACATAGGGAGGCTCAACCTGAGAAGGTCTGAGAACTCCTGCTTTACACAAATGGCTTGTTGCCTCTGTGATGGCTGTTTTGATCACTCCCCATTGTTCCTCCACCCCTCCTTCTTGCCTATTTGCTAGTGCTTTTCAGAGGCACTCTCTCATTTTCCCAAAGTCAGCCCTCCTAAAGTCCAATACTCTTGCTTTTGTATGGCTTGATTGTATGGCTGTGTTTATCGTGAACCACACTGTTTGGTGGTCGCTTGTTCCCAGATGCTTACCCACTTCTAAATCTGAGATTCTTTCTCCATCCCCATTTGAGAGTACCAGGTCTAAGATTGCTCCCTCCCGAGTGGGTTCCAGCACTAGCTGTCTGAGGCATGCCCCCTGTAAGGCATCAAGAATGACCCTGCTTTTGGATGTGGCTGTAGCAAAGGTGCTCCAGTTAACATCTGGCATATTCAGGTCCCCCATCAACAATACCTGCCCTTTTTCTGTCATCCCAAGGATGCCTTCCATCATTTCCTTGTCCATTCCCTCCCCCTGAGATGGGGGTCTGTACACAACCTCCATGCAGATTGTGGTGCCATTTCCTGTCTCCAGGGTGACCCAAAGTGCCTCATCCGCTCCCTGTTTACTCTTTAGTTCTGTTGCTTTGATACCTTCCTTTACAGAGAGAGCTACTCCTCCTCCTCTTTTACCCTCCCTGTCCCTCTTGTAGATTGTGTATCCTGGTATGTTGACATCCCAGTCATGGTTCTCTGTGCACCATGTTTCTGTGACTGCCACAATATCCAGGCAACCCTCTTCCATCAAGGCCACTAGTTCAGGGAGCTTGTTACTACAGACTACGGGCATTGGTACTCATCACCCTCCACTTTTTGATGGCCTTACCCCTTCTAGCCCCATTTCTGTCCTTACTGCCTTTGCCTTTTTTACATTTACCTCTGTCCTGCTCCCTAATGACTTCTCTACCTTGGTGTTTACCTCACGAATTACCGTGTTTTGTTGGGGGAGGCTGGGATTTCCCTGCTCCTTTTCAGTGCCTCCCCCCTTGGCTAGTTTAAATGCTTGCCAATGAAGCATTTATACTTCTCACCTAGGATCCTGGTTCCCCCCTAGACAGATGCAGACCATCGCACCAGTATAGGTCTGCATCCCTCCAAGTGGCTCCCCAGTCCCCAATGAAGCCAAAACCCTGAGCTCCACACTAGTTTTTCAACCACTCATTGAATTCCCTGGTGAGAAGTGCCCTAGCATCTCCCTTGCCATAGACAGGCAGCACCTCCGAGAAGGTTACCGTATGCGCTACTTGTCTAAGGCCCCTTCCCAACTCTACAAACTCCTCTTGCACTGCTCTGATCCCATTCCTAGCCAGGTCATTTGTCCCTAGGTGGACAATGACATCCAGCTCCCTCCCTCCCTCATGCAGCTGCTCCCACGATCCTGAGGATTCGCTTCCTGTCCCTCCAAGCCGTGGCGCCAGGCAGACACCTTACCTCCCTCTCCCCTTCCTCCCCCATTTCTACCCCCTAATGATTGAGTCCCCAACCAGGAGTTGTTTCCTTCCCCTGTGGGGTCCCACGCCACCCTTCTGTGGGTCTCCTTTGTGAAGGTTCCCAGCATCCTCCTTGATCTCCACTGCAGGTGCCTCCATAGAGGAACCACTATCCACCAGAAGAGCGAATGAATTGTGGACAGGTACAGCTGGAGGGATGCAACTCTGTTCCACCACCCTCTCCCTCCCTGAGCCCACACTGGTCCAGCCTCTCCTCTTTCTTGGCAACCTCTGAGGTAGTGACATTGGCCCTGGTGGTCCCTGGGTGGGGGGAGGAGGTTTCACGAATCCTAGCCAGGTCAGCCTGGAGACGGGCAACTTCCTCCGTCAGACCAGAGAGGTGCTTGCAAATAGGGCAGCATCGCAACCTCAAGAATGTCTCCCAGAACACTGCTGCCCCACAGCCATTGCACTGCACCACTCCTATCATGTCTTATTTTGTGTTCCCTCTACTGTTTCTCTATATGCTTACTCTCTTCTCTCCTTACAATTCTCACCCTTCCTGTTCTGGGACAGCAATTTCCTATATTCTTCAATAGCCTTCTTCTTCCTTGCTCAATGTCAGACCACCAGCAACTGGGGGGGAGAGTGAATTACTTTTTTCTTTTAGGGTTGACAAAAGCAATAAGGTGCTTAATTCCAAGATGGCAGCCATGCTGGGCTAGCTGTGTTTATAGCTCTGTAGTGTTTCATGCTTTACAGTCTTTATTTGTTTTTACATTGATATTTCTTTTTAATACATTTTTTTTTACTTTTATCCACATTTGGAGTCCTTTTTGGAATGGGGAGTTGGGAGTTGGGAGCCTGGAGACAGCAGTTTATGGATCCGGCAATTTTGAGGACCCGGTGAAATCCTGAAAGACTTTTACAAGTTTTTTGAAGTTTGCCACCGTCGAGACTTGGAGACTGCGGTTTATGGACCCGGCAATTTGGAGGACACGGTATAACTCTGAAAAACCTCTTGGAAGTTTTTAAAGTTTGCCGTTGTTGGGTAAACACTGTGAGCACCTTGAAATCGGTGTGTTCACAGCAATGGTGCTACCTGCCTCAGCTTTTCAAAGGACAGCAGTCAGGGGGTTGTTTGGAGTGTAGCTGCTTACTGTCTCTTGCTTTCTATTCATTGGATTTGTTAGAGTCTCCAAGGTACGTTTTGTGGGGGTTTTGTGGGTGCCGACAGTGGATTTATTGGTCTGGTCGCTGCTGTGTGGAAGACTCCTGTGTGTACATGGGAGTTATTTGGCCGAAATAGTGAATTTTGGATAACTGAGCGACCATCTGCCTGGATTTGGCTTGTGTTTGAGCCCTGTTTTGGTCTATTGTGTGTGGAGTTTTGAAGAAGAAGGAGAGGTTTAGCCAGTCCAGCTGACCTGAGGTGGGTGCGGGGTATGGCCATTTGTCCCTGGGAGGGTCGGGTGTGCTTACTGGAGGGTTGATGTTCTTGGGGCCTCCAGAAGTTGCTGGAATTGCCTGGCAGAGGTTGGGCTTTTTCCTGCATTCCAAGTGGGGATGAGCGGTTGAATACACCGCGACCTGCCCTGGGCTGACTTGGTGCTGGCTCTACCTGAACCGAGAGAACTTTATCTCCATTTGTAAACTAATTACTGACACCAGGAATTTTTCTGTGAACAGAAATGCACTAGTAATTTGATCGATAGTCTGCTGGTTCTCGATCTTTCATGACTTTTGGATTTAATTGGTTTATTTGAAGCCGCTGTTGGATTTGCTATGACTTCTCCTACCATTGGTTGACTTCTTTCCCATACTTTTTTTTTTTTTTTTTTGGTCTCCTGGTTGGTGAGAGGACTTGGACATCTGTATTTATTTATTTTTTTGTTTTTATTGTGTTGTTTATGTTTATTTCTATTTTTGTTTTATTATTGTGTATATTTTGGGTAGTGGGAGTGGGAGTGCCCAAAATTCTCCCTTTCCCTCGGCTGTGAGAGGGTGGGGGGGTGAATTTGTATTTGTATATGTATTCTATCCTGTGAGAGAGGATTTTTATTTATTTTATTATATTCTGGTTTTCTGGGTTTGAATTCTATCCAGTCGGGGAGGAGGGTGGTTTTGCAGGTCTTGTTGGGTTGGGTTTATTGTTTAAGTTATTATTGTTTTGGAGGATTTCAGGATTTTAATTGTTAGTGATTCTGTTTTAGGTATTTAGAGATTTTAGATTAGTTTAGTTAGATATTTGTTGTATATTGTTTAGTTTGAGCTAAATCATGTGCTAGCCGGCAGGCTCCATGGTGGTGCGCTATTCATCCTCCTCTCTTCAGGCCTCCGCCTCTTCTTTTTATACTCCCTCCCCTACAGTTCGAGATGTACCAGCTTGTAGAGCACCGGGGATTGATCGAGAGCCGAGGAGGGCGGGGTGGGTGAACAGGACAGGATGAAAGAGCGGGCCACCGTGATCGGGTTACTAAGTTCAGAAGGCCCCCTGGGGCCAAATGGAATCCAGACCGGGGTCTCCCGTGTCTGGTGCCCATACCCAAGGGCACTACTGAATTTGGTGGGCAGATAGGCCGGACAGCTTCCGAGGTTTGTCCAACTCAGGCGGTGTTATGCAATGCCAGGTCTGTTAAGAATAAGGCCGCTATTTTAGCCAATCTTATTAGTTCGGCTGACCTGGCTTGCATCACCGAGACCTGGCTGGATGAAAATTCAGGCCCCATATTGGAGGCCATGATTCCGGCCGGGTACTCAGTGATACACTGCCCAGGATTGGACCGCAGGGTTGGGGGGGGTTGCAGTCTGTTTTAAGACTAAATTGGGCCTCATGAATGTAGTAGTAGGTGAGGCTGAATCCTTTGAGTGTACAGTTGTAGCAGGTGTAGGCATTCAAATCGTTCTCATGTACCGTCCACCCGGAGATGGGAAACGCTTCTTACAGGAAGTAGTAGACTTCCTCGTCGATATGTCATTTGAGTCACCCAGATTGATGGTTCTGGGTGACTTTAACACCTGAGTCGACGATGAACTCTCACAATTTGGTAATTACTTCCTCCAACTTATGTCTTCTTTGGGCCTTACACAGGTAGTTTCCACTGCTACACATAAATCTGGGCACTTTATGGATTTAGTCTTCCTCTTAGGGATTGATTCATCCGACATGGGGGTGGAACCAGTCGCCTGGTCTGACCACCACACCGTGAGGTTCAATTTTTACACCCCACTGAGAAGGCCTTCCCCTGTGGAGATGGTCAGGTACCGCCCATTACAGAATATTACTTCCCAGGGCCTTGTAGCGGTCCTTGACTTCTTATCCCTCGTGTTGACTAGCAGTAACCCAGAGGCACTGGTGGCGGCCTATAATACGGCCGTGCACGGGGCCCTGGATCTTATTGCTCCTTACATGGCTCTTATCCCTTCACCCCAGGTCCCCTTGGTTTGATGGGACACTGAGGAGCTTGGAGAAAGGGGCGAAGGTTAGAGCGCTGTTGGTGCAAATCTGCCCTTGATGCCGACCACCTTAGATTGATGGAATATTATTCTTTCTATCAATCTGCAATCACCCATAAGAAGGCAGAATTCCTGTCCAGGGAGATTGCAGTTGCACAGAATCGACCGGCTCAGTTGTTTTGGACTGTAGACAGATTGTGCAACCCAGCCTGTCTGCAAGTCCGAAAAGCTTTTTCTCAAGTAGAGTGCAAGGAGCTCGCTCGGTTCTTTGCAACTAAGGTGGCTGACATCAGGGCGGGCTTGCGTCCAGCAATCTCTAAGGGTGATGTTGTGGAACAGTGCGAGTTCACAATACCTCAATTCTGTCGGAGTTCCTTTTGCTGACTGGAAGTCGTGAATATTATGAGGATCATCCATAGCGTGCAGCCTACGAGCTGTAGTTTGGACCCTGGACCAACTACCCTAATTTTGGGTTGTTTTGAGGCCATCGGTCCAGTTGTGGTGCAAATAGTCCAGTGCTCCTTAGAGTCTGGTGAGTTTCCTAACTCCCTGAAAGAGGCAGTGGTGACACCCCTCTTGAAAAAAGCTACTCTGGACCCAGACTGTTTTTCAAACTACAGACCTATCTCTAACCTTCCCTTTATTGGGAAGGTTATTGAGAAGGTAGTGGCAGCCCAATTGGAAGACCATTTAACCATCCATAATGTCTACGAATCTTTCCAGTCTGGTTTTTGTAAAAGACACAGCACCAAGACTGCATTGGTTCGGGTGCTTAATGATCTTCTGAGGGCGAGAGATCAGAAGAGACGTTCCATTCTAGTTCTTCTTGATCTCTCGTCAGCTTTTGACACTGTGGATCACTTGGTGTTGTTAGCACGCTTGAGGTTAATCTGTGGAATGTCGGGAACTGTTTTAAAATGGTTCACTTCATTCCTCGCTAGGAGATCACAAAGAGTTGTGTCGGGGGTTCATTCCTCCGGCTCAACTCCTTTGTTGAGTGGGGTGCCTCAGGGTTCAGTGCTGTCACCCATGTTATTCGCAGTGTATATGCTGACCCTTGGAGACATTATAAGATGGTATAGGCTGAGGTTTCACTGCTATGCAGATGATACCCAGCTATACTTGTCTTTTGCACCTGACCAGGATGGAGCACTCTCAGTGTTTAATAACTGTCTGGAAGAAATCCAAGGGTGGATGGATTCTAGTTTTTTAAAGTTGAACTCAGAGAAGACAGAGGTGTTAGTGGTGGACCCGGGTGGTCAGATAGTGAGGTCGCATGATGGCACGCCCTCTGGAATTTGTCTTGGCGTTGTGTCACTTCCGACCTCTGAACAGGTGCGCTACCTTGGGATTGTCCTAGACGATAGGCTGACCCTTCAATCTCAAGTGTCGGCCGTTGTCAGGACTTCCTTTTACCATCTTAGGAATATTGCCAGGGTGCGTCACCTTGTTCTGTCTGACTCCCTCCCAACGTTGGTCCACGCTTTTGTGTCCTCGCGCTTGGACTACTGCAACGCCCTTTACTTTGGGCTTTCTGGGGTTGAAATCCATCGCCTTCAGCTGGTGCAGAACGCTGCAGCCCGGATTTTGACTGGGACAACGAGATCCAGTCACATTACCCCGGTGCTGCGCGAATTGCACTGGCTTCCTATACGGTGGCAGATCACCTTTAAAGTCATTTTATTGACTTTCAAAGCCCTTCATGATCAGAGTCTGACCTATCTGAAAGAACTTCTGGTGCCTTACTGCCCCGGCCGATCGCTCCACTCAGCCGACGAGGGGTTGTTAGAGATTCCAAGAATTAATTTAAAATCTTCTGGTAGTAGAGCATTTTCTTATGCCGCACCCACTCTTTGGAATTCTCTACCACGCCGGTTAAGGGAGTGCACCTCCGTGGAGATATTTAAGAAAGATTTAAAAACCTACTTATGGGATTTGGCTTATCTGGATGATTAATGGAAGCTATTTGTAAATATCTGCTGATCGTATGGGTGATCGCATGGTTTGTTTTAACTAAGTGATGTTTTAATGAATTTATTTTATATGTTTAAAATTGACACTGTATATTGTGGTTTTGATGTAAAGCGCCTTGATATTTTGAAAGGCGCTTTAAAAATAAAGTTATTATTACTATTATTCTCTATGATCCTTCCCTTCCCTTCCTGCTGCCAAACAGGAAGTTCCTGTTCTCAGTCAAATCCAGTGGCTATAAAAGTAGAACTGGCTTAGGGTGGGTGGGTGGACGGGTGGGATGGAGGGCAATTAGTAAGAAAAAAGGCTAGCAACAGGAAGTTGTAATTTGAGTCACCTGCTTTTATATGTTCTAAGCCACACCCTCAATTAAGCTCTCTCTCCTCCTACTGATTTAGCAAAGTAACTTGATACAGTACCCTTCCCAGCACAGAACACACACCGACTTTCTTTCTTTTCTTTTTTTTTAACTCTAAATAAGACCCCTTCTACTTCTAATAAAGTAATACATAAACCAGATTAAAAATAACTCGAGAGGCTCGCTCACTGCCTCTCACCAAACATTTTATGTAGAACAGTTACCAGATTGGATTCAGTAGCCAGAAATGTCAATTCAAACTGATGTGGTGCCCAGGCTTATCCAGTTCTCATGCCACCTCTGTTTTGGAATGGATTGGGAGCAACAAACTCTCCAAGAATATTGAACTTGAATCCTTACGATAGCAGCCCTCTCACTGCTGCTGCTTCCTGCTGCTATCAAAGGTCTCCCCCGATGCAGGGCACTCCAGACCACTACTCCCCCAAATTAGAACCTCCGGACCTCCAACCTCTGTCAGGAGACCCCAGAGGCCTCAGGTAGCCCAAGCACCTACCCACCAGCAAGTGCAATTGAGTCACCAAGGGGGAACATTGACCTGGCACCTCCACACCAGGAGACCCTTTCAGTCTTTTAATCCAACAAACAAGTCCTTCCCAGAGAATCTGTCCATCGGTGACCACTCTAGAGACACGATAGTCATAACTCCAGCTGCCAACTTCAATTACTCCCACTTGCAGCCGCAGTGAACGCTCATGCATGGGACAGTTCCAACCAACGCTGTATAGATTCAAGCTCCGGAACACCACAAGATCTCCACCACCACAAAGCCCCAACAATTCTCCGATCTTCCACCTTCGGTCTTCTCTTCAGCTCCAATTCAGGGGCCACGCAAAGTCTGACAGGTAAAACTCAAGTAAAAATTGACAAACTGAACCGAGTTAGTTCATAACTGAAACGCCGTGGAGAAACGGAAAAACTCTTTGGCTGTAGTTGACTGTTTATTACTACTGTCAGTGAGCTTCAAAAAATAACAAACTCGGTAGATAAAGGAAAAAAAACAAACAGAATTAAATGAATGAACTGCTAGGATAACTTAAAAATGTTTTTAAAAAACAGCAACTAACTCGATGACTCACTCGACAGCTAGCCCAGCGTGGCCGCCGTCATAAGCTCTGCCCTCTACCATCATTCTTGTACAGCCTGTTTCCATGCTCAGCACAGGTGAGAGTTCAAGTCACACAGTGGGAGATGTTACAGGGAATGACACTAAGTAGGGAAGGAGGTGTATCTTATGAAGCGAGGGTAAGATGAGTGGTGTCTAGCACCATTTCTATTTAAACTGGGTGGTGAATACAGGTTAGATTTAAGAATATCATTGCATTTTGTGGAGGTTCAAGGGTAATGGACTGAGGTGAATTATTAGGGGTTGTGTGGTCAGATGGGGAGTGTTGCAGACTACGAAGCAGATGGTGCACTTCTGGTAATGGTTCGAGACCCTGAGTGGGCGAAGTGATAACAGCAGGGTAAAAATAGCTGGGGGAGGTCCTGCCACATTCTGTTTAAAGTTGAGTATAGGTTATAAGGTTCAGTTCAGTTCAGTTTATTGTGAAGGGATAGAATTCTGTTGAGCATGCTCATTTACAAGGAGGTCCCTTATACAACATACTCCTGGTATACCGAAATACACAGTGTACAATACAACATGATACAGTAATGGCACATAAACTGATACACAGTTTATAATACATCAGGATACAGTATACAGCAATGGTACAAAACATTGTACACGGAGGCATCCTAACATGGTAAGACTAGAGACAAGCATGACAACTAGTACAAATACAGTACATAATGAATTCACTAATACTAGTAATGGGAGGGAAGGGAGAGGAGAGGGGTAAGTGCTTAGCGGACAGATCAGCTGGTCGAAGGAAGGGAGACAGGGGAAGCAGAAGAATGAAAGGCTAAGTGCACTGGCAGGTCTCAGTGACCAGACGAGGGGTTACAAAGGGTAATGTAGTGACACCTAGTGGCTCACAGGTATAAGGAACAAGAATTTCATAGGGTAATGTAGTGACACCTAGCGGCTCACAGGTGTAAGGAACAAGAGTTACAAAGGGTAATGTAGTGACACCTAGTGGTTCACAGGTATAAGGAACAAGAATTTCAAAGGGTAATGTAGTGACACCTAGTGGCTCACAGGTATAAGGAACAAGAATTTCATAGGGTAATGTAGTGACACCTAGCGGCTCACAGGTGTAAGGAACAAGAGTTACAAAGGGTAATGTAGTGACACCTAGTGGTTCACAGGTATAAGGAACAAGAATTTCAAAGGGTAATGTAGTGACACCTAGTGGCTCACAGGTATAAGGAACAAGAATTTCATAGGGTAATGTAGTGACACCTAGCGTCTGCCAGGTGTAAGGAACAAGAGTTACAAAGGGTAATGTAGTGACACCTAGTGGTTCACAGGTATAAGGAACAAGAATTTCAAAGGGTAATGTAGTGACACCTAGTGGCTCACAGGTATAAGGAACAAGAATTTCATAGGGTAATGTAGTGACACCTAGCGGCTCACAGGTATAAGGAACAAGAGTTACAAAGGGTAATGTAGTGACACCTAGTGGCTCACTGATATAAGGAACAAGAATTACAAAGGGCGCTGTAGTGCCATCTAGCGGCTCAACTGTATCAGGAGCTAGAGGAAGTTTAGGGTGTTAGGTCATGTGCCCTCCACTTCCTATAAAGGGAGTGACGACAGAGGGTGGGAGGGGCAGTCACCGTGATAGCACCAGTGAGCTAACAGGGATCTGCCAACTGAAACACTACCTTTATAGGGGAGGGAGGGTTGAAGTCGGCAGCTGCTGGGGAGAGAGCCTGCAGAGTGTGACTCGGGAGGGTGTCTGGTCCTGTGTGGAGTGAAGCAAACAAAGGGATTAATACAGCAGTCTGAGGCAGAGAATTAAAAGCTCACAGTTGGAGACACAAAGGAAGCCAGGGGTCAAGGAGGGAAATGGGAGAGTGACAAGGGGGTAGGGAGAGAAGGGGAACAGCAACTCAAAGCAACATATGGTGACCTGCCGCACACCAAGGAAAAGACACAGGAAGGGGAGGGGAGAGATGGCAGAGAAGAAAAAATTGCTCACCATAGTAATCTGGTTTCTTCAAAGGAATCACTCATTATGATTAAACTGATGCAGTCAGCCTCTGTGTTGAACTGCCTGGAGAGATGGAATGCTATGCAAATGATGGAACTCTAATTGGCTCGTGCCAATTTCAAACTGCTGCCCTAGCAACTGCTGCACTCTGAGTGCTTCAGATTCTTTACTCTGACTGCCTAGTGAAGACGTCCCGGAGAGCTCGACTTCATCTTACTTCAAACACTTTAATTTGGTCGACAAGTACTGTTTTATTTTATTAATTTTAGATTGCTGCACTTATAAGTTAGTTTGGTGTAGTTTCCTAGTGTTTTATTGTTTTTTAATCATCGTTTTGCAGTTCCCTCGTGGTTCCTTGGAACCAAGGGACTCGCAGTTCTCTGTGAGGTTTTTATGTCAAATTTAGCATTAATTCTTATTAATCGACGGTTCCCTTTAGGACCCGACGACTGCTTGTAATTTTATTTAAATTTAGCTTATTTTCGGTTCCCTCTCCTCTCAGGGAATCGATTAGCGCTCGGTTCCAGGAACCATTAGCAGTTGTTTATATTTAAATTTGTCAGTTCCAGGGAACCGATTATTTTCGTAAACATCTAAATTTCTGTTCTTTGCTCAGTGTCAGAGGTCCCTGTTGATAAACCTAAAGAAATGCACAGGATCCACTGGGTTTAAATATTGTGAGTCTTGTGGTCAGGTTATAGCAAAAGTAGACACGCATTCTCTTTGTGTGTTTTGTTTAGGAACTAGTCAATTTTTTCAAACTGTGAAATTTGTAAAACTTTTTGTCCCAAGACTTTGAAAAAGAGTTCTAAAAAATTTGAGGAAATGGCCTCTGCATCTGCTAGTACTGCAGAAGGAAACCCCTCTCCCTCTGTCCGTAATAAGGACAGGGATAAGCCCAAGGATACTGACAAGGGGTCAGATAAGACTGAGCAAGGTAAATCTAAAAGAGTTGTTGAGACAGTAGCAAAAACTGTCCCACTTAAGAAAAAATACAAAGAAAAACATGTTGCTGCACCTCTGGACAAGAAGGCTAAAGAGTTTCTAGCAGACAAAATATGCCCTCAACTAAGGACATTGCAAAGGCTTTACAGATTTTACAAGCCTTACAGGCTGTGGTCCCGGTTCCTACACCAGTTACACCGGTTCCTGCGCCAGTTCCAGCACCACAGGAGCCGCAACCTCTGTGTTGTAATCCAGAGGAGGATGAAAAGGAGTATGAAGGGGAACCTACAGAACCAGAGGTCTCCCCAGAACAGGACTTTGGCTCCCCTCCCAGGGGACCAGAAAAGTACACATCTCATTATGCCTTTGTTAAAAACAGGGTGGATACCCTCAATCTCCCCTTCCAGGAGACGGAGGAGGATGTGGAGGAAGCAGATTTCCCAGATATGATGGGACTAGGTCCCACAAAACGCCCACTGTTGCCTATACACAAATCTTTAAAAAAAAGGCTGTGCTGCAAATATTAAAGACTCCAACTTCAATACTTGGAGTGGACAAGAAAATAGATAAGAAATATCAGCTGGATAGAACCACTGCTGATTTTCTGTTCAGTCACCCTGATCCTGAAAGGGTGGTCCAGGCTGCTGCCTGTGACAAGGCCAGAATCCCCTTAGCAACCCATCCCTCTGACAAGGATTCAAGAAAGATGGATACCATGGGAAAGAAAGGGTATATGGTTGTCTCACTCATTGTTAGGCAGGCAAATTATATGGCCTATGCTGTCCAATCTCGGAAGGCACTGTGGCATTCTATACTTGTTCTGTCTGACAAAGTTCCAGGTGAAGTGGCAGTCGACTTGCAAGAAATGGCAAGGGCTTCTCTTGATGCCACCAAATCAGTTCCACATGGCAGTGGATGCTAACAACACCACAGTCAGACTGATGGCTTTATCTGTCTCCCTCAGGAGATTTGCATGGCTAAGAGCTACCAGCCTAACCTTGGACACTCAAGCCAAGGCTATGGATTTTCCATGCGAGAAAAATTCCTTATTTGGTGACAAAACAGAGGCCTACATGAAAAGGGTGGAGGAATACAAGGCCATCTATAGAAGTAATTCTAAAGAAAAGCCTTCCATCTCTTATAGGGCCCAAACTAGGGGAGGCAGGGGTAGGGGGATCCTATTCCAGACCTTTTTTCCAAGCACAGGCTTCGCAGGTCTACCAGCAGCTGAGAGGCTATTTCAGAGGGAGGGGTAGAAGAGCCATGAGATGGTATTCTCCCTCACCACAAACCCAGGCTCAGCCCACACAGAATCCCTGACGGTCTGGTACAGGTCGCTCCACCACCACCATCACCACCACCGGTGGGTAGCAGATTGGCTCACTACCTCCAGGTTTGGTATGCCATCACCACAGACAAGTGGGTCCTGGAGGTAGTGAGCCAGGGGCTGTCACTCGGCTTCAAATCACTTCCCAAGCTGAGAACAAGAACCTTTGCCCCAGTCACCTCTGCAGACAGAGTCCTACTAGAGGCAGAGGTAAAACACCTCCTATCAATCAAAGCAGTGGAACCAGTGCCTCTAAACCAAAGCGGCAAAGGCTTCTACTCCAGATACTTCCTTACCAAAAAGAAAAATGGGGACTGGTGACCTATCCTGGACCTAAGGCTTCTGAACAAGCACATTCTGAAGCCGAAGTTCAAAATGGTGACCCTCTCAATAATCATACCCACACTGCAAAAAGGAGATTGGTTAGCTTCCCTGGACTTAAGGGATGCCTATTTTCACATTCCTGTCAGATCAACTCACAGAAAGTACCTAAGGTTCAGACTGGCCTCAGGTCATTACCAATTCGCAGCACTCCCATTCAGTCTGACTTTTGCACCAAGGACATTCACAAAATACCTAGCAGTGGTGGTCGAATACCTGATAAAACAAGGTGTGACAGTCTTCACCTACCTGGACGACTGGTTAGTCGTAGGCCAGTCCCTGCAACATACAAGGCAGTCACTGGCACTCACAAAATCCACGCTGGAATCCCTAGGTTTCCTCATAAACTAGCAGAAATCACAGCAAGAGCCAGTACAACTGCTGGACTTCATTGGAGCAGAGCTGGACACCAGCCTGGGCAGAGCTTTCCTACCCCAGGACAGAGTGGACAGCATCCTACAGATTGCAAGTTCCTTCATGCTGGGCAAGCCCAAGCTAGCTAGGGAATTCCTCAGGCTACTGGGACATATGGCAGCTGTCACCACAGTGGTGCCAATTTCCAGATTCCAAATAAGAGGCATCCAGTTTCACTTGAGACAGTAAGGGTCACAAAGAACAGACCCTCTGTCCAAACTGGTTCCAGTCACCCACAGCCTACTGCAGGCACTTCAATGGTGGCTGGACGAACACAACCTCAGGGTAGGTGTACCCTTTCTAAGGGAACAACCCTCCCTAGTGCTCACAACAAATGCTTCCCTTCTCGGTTGGGGGACACGCATGCTGGATCACACAGCAAGTGGCACATGGTCTCCTCAGAAGTCCCTGTTGCACATAAATCTGCTGCAACTCAGGGCAGTGTACCTGGCTCTATTGGCGTTTGCAAAACAAGGTGGTGCAGGTCAAGACAGGCAACACCACAGCCATGTACTACATCAACAAACAAGGAGGAACCAGGTCCACACCACTTTGCACAGAGGCAATGAAGTTGTGGTCCCTGGCATACTCCATGCAGGTATCTCTATCAGCCATACACCTTCCAGGGAAGGACAACATACTGGCATATTCTCTCAGCAGGATAAGTCAGGACCACCACGAGTGATCTCTGAACCTTCAGATACTCAGTGCAATTTTCAGAAGGTTGGGCACTCCAGATGTGGATCTTTTTGCCTCTGCAGAAAATCGCCAGTTGCCTCTGTACTGCTGCAGGCCCCCTCACAAGGGTATGGTTCCCCTGGATGCAATGGCCCTGGATTTGTCTGGGAAGTTTGTGTATGCCATCCCTCCTTTCCCAATGATATTCAGGACCCTACTGAAATTAAGGTCCCAACCAGCAATAATGATACTGATGGCACCAGACTGGGGGAGGCAACACTGGTATTCACTCCTGCTGACTCTATCAGTGACCTCCCCAATTCACTTGCCCAGGAGGCTCAACCTGCTGACCTCCTGTCAGGGCAGGATCCTGTATCCTAACCTCAAACCACTGAGACTCAAGGCCTGGTTCTTGAGGACTTAGAGTTTGCTAACCTCAAGCTGTCAGAACAAGTCCTGACAGGCTTAGGGGCTCCAGAAAACCTTCCACTAGGAAAACATATTCCTCTAAGTGGAAGAGGTTCTCCAGTTTGTGCTCAGGATCAGTGAGCTGCAAGCCCTGTGTACAGATGTGGACTACATCTCATTTCACAGGGATAAGCTGGTCCTTAGGCCAATAGAAAATTTCTCCCCAATTGGTATCTGATTTTCACTTGAATCAGTCTATGACTCTACCTGTTTTCTTTACAGAGAACTCCAGTTCTCCAGAAAGGAAACTTCACTGTCTCGATGTCCAGAGGGCACTGAACCATTACATTGACAGAACCAAGGCATACAGACCAGGGCAAACACAGCTCTTCCTCACTTATGGTGAAGTGGGTAAAGGTAGAGCTGCCACAAAATGTACAATTGCTAGCTGGATAGTGGCATGTATTCAGTTTTGTTACAGTAAAGTGGGTAAACAGGCACCCCTGGGCCTAAGGGCACATTTCACCAGGGGTACAGCTGCGTCAGTGGCAGCTTCAAGAAATATCGCACTACTGGAAATCTGTAAAGCAGTTACATGGAAAACAGTGCACACTTTCACAAAGCACTACAGCCTGGATCTACAGTCCAGAAGTGATGCCAGGTTTGACACAGCAGTTCTGCAGAACACGCTCCCCAAATAGGTTCTCTGCCCAACCTCCAAAGGTACTGCTTGGTAGTCTGCATCAGTTTAATCATAATGAGTGATACCTGGGGTTAGAAGAAAAAAATATTCACCATAGTAATCTTGTTTCTTCAAAGGGATCACTCATTATGATTAAAGCACCCACCCTGCCTCCCCTACTAGAACCTCAAAAAAAAAAAAAAGTGGAAGGAATCTTTGTTCTGCATCTCTGCTTTAATGTTATATATATAGGCCAGATTAGAGACTCACCCTTTAAACCAGTTGGTTTCCTTGTGGTCTCATTTTAGGTCTGTCTTTTGGGGATTTTTGATCGGGGGGGCAGTCTTTTACTTTATTATGTAAAGATTGGCTAGGGGGTATTATACCCAGCTAGGCTCCATAAGAATCTGAAGCACTCAGAGTGCAGCAGTTGCTAGGGCAGCAGTTTGACTTGAGTGCTTCCTGGTGTTAGAAATGCACTAAACAGTAAAGCAATACAGGTAAGCACAGAAACTATGACCCAGTACAAAAATGGCAGTGTGGTCACGTGACCTCGACAAACGGACTTAGGGCAACTACAGAAAGTAAAAGTAGGCAGTGAATCTCAAAAACAAGTTACATACAACTATCAACAGGGATCTGCCGACTGAATGGCTTGTGGTGAACTGGCCGAGTGCTGATAATGAAGATCGCCTATTCTCAGCTGCACCACCAGCGTCGCCTCAAACAGGTTGGATGGTGAGACACCGCTGTGGTTCAAATGGGGTGGGTCGTTGGAGGCACCCAGTTAGGAGAGGCAGGAGACAATCTATATGTTTGATGCCCAATGAGCTTTATTCATACCACAGGGAAAGATAGACATGGTCACAAGGGAAGAGGAAAACCAAAAATCAAACATAAACAGTATGTAAGTGTTCTACAATGTCCCTAAGAGGTGCACCTCAGCCTACAGCCACTGTCTGTCGAGCTCTATACTATGCATATACTAAGCAGTTTGGTGAACAATTCTGGAACAGCTACAGACCCAGGAAGTGGGTCCGTAGTAACTCACTATTACTATAGAATGATAGTAAAACAATCACTGCAGTAAATGACTATCACTCTATTAGGAGAATGAAGCAGTTGCAGACCCCAAGAGGCTGAGTGGAATAACCACCGCTGAAAGTCTATTGGTGCTGAAGGAAGCCCAGCTTTTTCCTGATGTCTTTGTGTGCACAGATGATGAACGAAGAAAGCAACAAGGCAAAAGGGGAAAACGGTATTCCTACTAGGTACCAAGCTAACACCTTAGTGAGAACCTAGGAGAGGTTGTAGAGGATGCAAGAGATTTTTTAAACAGACCCTAATTCTTAGGGCAACCCACTTTTTGAGGTTGCTGGAATAATTTTGCACAAGAGAACTGAAATCTGCTGCACTCTTCTCCGGCACAAAGCCTCAACCAGGGTTGCCAAGGATGAAAAAACAAGGACTTGCTGAAGTTTCCCTGGCACAAAGCCTCAACCAGGGTTGCCAAGGATGAAAAAACATGGACTTGGCAGAGAATCCACTTGCAAAGATTGCCAAGGATGAAGATCTGCTGCAATCTCCCCAGCACAAACCCTTGACCAGGGCTGCCAAGGATGGAGACACGTAGAAGCTTCTTTGGCGGAGGACCCACGAGAGGATCACCAAGAACAAGCTGGATCCCAGAAGACAGGACGGTGCGAGCAGGATGAGACAAGCAGAAAGAGCAGGATGTAGGATGAAGATCAGAATCCTAGTATGTCCAGAATCAGAAAAAAACAAACCAGCGGATGTGGATACACACTGGCCACGTCGGACTTGACCATCGGCGGATGACTGGGAGTGACAGACAAGGCTTCTTCCAGTATGTTCCACTTTCAGGCTGACCAAAGCCCAAGAAGACCAGGAGCCGATGGTCACAAGTCACACAGGATTACGTCGGTTTCAACCAGCAGTGAACAACAGGGAAGGGTGTTGCTGTGAAGTTCTTCACTGGCTGGAGACTGTTTCGGTGAAGAACTGGCTGTGAACAACCCCACCAGGGGTGTTGTGGCAGAAGATTGAGTCCATACACATAAGCTGGCAACAGAAAAGCTGGCAGACACACTTTTCCACTGCACCAAGGTAATTGTTTGTTGCTGGGGCAATTTGCCAGGAACAGGGGCAAATTACCCAAATCTGGGGCAGTTGTTCATTGCAGGTACAAATAAGCAGAGTTCTGGGGCAATTGTTCGTTGCAGAGGAAAATAACCATATTTCTGGGACAATTGTTCGTCGCACTGGCAATTTGCCAGGAACAGGGGCAAACTGCCAAAATCCAGGGCAATTGTTCGTTCCAAGGGCAAATAAATGGAAATTACATAATTACCATAATTCTTGATCTTCTTGGACGAAGTCTTCACCACTCATTTACACTAATGGGACTATGCCAGAGGTGCTAGGACCCAGCGGGAGCCAAAAATCTTCAGGAGGGCTGGTGCCGGGATACTAGCTTGAGCCATATAGGCTATCTCGACGTCGACCCTCCAACCACCTCAGCACCTTTTCGACTGAGGAGGTGCAGCGTAAACTAATGAAAGAAAACCTAACCCTAACTTCCAGACATATGAAGGCCTGGATGACCCATGTAAGAAGGGTCATTTCAACAATGTCTTCACAGCCCGAACAACAAGGAAGTGAAGAACCAAAACAGAATGTGTGAGCTCGGGGGATGGTGGGTGGGCATGTGAATGAGTCATGGTGACTTCGTCCAAGAAGATCAAGAATTACGATAAGTACGTAATTTCCATATCTTCCTGGACTAAAAGTCTCCACCACTCATTCACACTAATAGGAGAGTACCGAGCTAAAAATCAAACCGCCTGAGTAGGGCAGTAGGAGACAGAGCTCACTCAGGACAGAAGTCCATAAGGACTGTCCTGTCGAAGAAAGTTAACTGTCTGGCATGGACATCCAGAACATAGTGCTTTACAAAAGTATGTACTGAGCTATAACTCACCGCCTTGCAGAAGTCTGCAACAGGTACATTACAAATCTCCGCCAGGAAAGCCGAAACCACTCTAGTAGAGTGGTGTGAACCTGGCCTTCCAACTTGACCTGTGCCCTCAATTAGTAGTGTCGAAGACATGGTACTGACCAAGCCAAAATACATCTTATGGCAACAGGCTGACACAGCTGAGGCATGCTGAAAGATACAATAGTTGCTTGGATGCGTATCTCTTCGTTCTGTCGATATAGAATCGCAGAACCCTCTTAACATCCAGAGAAATGAAGGACACGCTCTCCTTCATTCTGGAGTTAATGAAGTAAGTAGGGAGAAGAAAAACCTGACTAATGGTAACTGAGCCAGTGACAAGCTGTCTACGGGCTCAAGATAGACCAAAAATGCACAGAGGTGTACCTTCACTGCCGAGTATTGTAGACCTGCATTTGACAGATCTAAGAGGCACCCCAACACCTTACTTGGTGGGCAGGCAAAGGGTCCAGACAGGACTTGCACACCAGATGGAGAAGGGTTTCCACTTAGCCACATTGGCCCTCCTGGTGAAAGGCCTATGCGCAACTTAGAAGATGTCTATGATAGTCTGGGAAACTTAAACTTGTCCACTTCCATTTCCTCAGAAGCCCAGCATGGAGATGAAGAGAGCGCAGGTTAGGATGAACTAAAGTCCCTGTGTAAGAGGGTCCTCTCATAGAGGGAGTCGTCTCAGGGGAACATGTGACAGACCTGTTGATCAATGCAAATCACATCTGCCAAGGCCAGTCTAGGACGATGTGAATTATCCTGCCCCCCCCCCCGTGCCTACAACTTGAGCAGCACCCTCTGAGTTAAGGGAAGAGGAGGAAAACGTACAGGGAACATCTTGTCTACTGCAGTGAATACATCCTGACAGAAAACACCAGGGTCTGGATTTCTGAAGCAGGATAGAGGCAGTTTCACATTGAGAGGGGACACAAAAAGGACCAGGTCCAAACTGCCCCCTCGTCGAAAATGACTGCACAAAATCTGAACTGACGTATCATGCTCGAAGTACCACAACCTTACGGCCTTCCTGCAGAGAGGGTAAGAGGGGGCCCTAACCTGCTTGCTGATGTAATACATCACAGCTGTGCTTATAAGATAGCTCTCATCTCTAAGAAATGTATGAAAAGATGAGGTTCCTCCTGGCTCCACACCTGAATATGGAGGTCTTGACAGTGAACTCCCCATGAGAGATTTTGTCCATGGCTCTGTCATTTTGTACGGAGGATTGCAGATGCATGGTTGGAGACCACTGCTTGCTGTGGAAGATGCCCTGAGTCCCAGCATCCGCCCAACTGAAGGGGCCCGAATAGAGTTGTTTTCCGTGTAATGAGCCATCTGAAGATGTCGTTTCTCCCATCCTCTGGAATGAAAACTGATGCCCTAGAGGTATCCAGGAGGGCTCCTAAGAAGAGGAGCAGCTGGGAAGATGAAACTGGCACCTTCCCCAAATCAGAAAACCCCCTTGAGAGAACAACTGAGAGCTGTGGCAACTGCCTCCTGTGTCTCTTGCCCAGATGGGCTAGCTAGGAGCCAAATGTCCAGGAAGTGAAGACTTGAATGCAGAGGTTTTAGTGAACTCCTCCCTGAACAGGTACTCGTTTAACCTTCCAAGGTCAACAACTGGTGCATGCCATCTGTTATCTTGGAACCAGAAGCAACAGAAATAGGAACCTGTGCTCTGTTCTGTTGTGGAACAACTTCTACTACCCAGTTCCCACCCCGTATCTCAGAAGCAAGAGAGTGTGACTGGGAGGTGAACAGACTGGGCTGCTGTCTGTGTGGAAGGTCTGGGGAAATCTGCAAAATTGAGAGAGTATCTCTCTTGGACAATCCCGATGACCCAATGTCCGCTGTAATGGACTTCCACTGCCTGTAAAACCGAATTAGACACCCCTACTACTGCCGAGAGGCATCCCCCCTCAGACAGCTGAGGTGGAACTTGGGCTGGATCCACAGAGGTTGGTACAGGGCTCTTTGGGGCCCTGTACCCTCTACTGGGTTGGTTCCTGATAAAGGCACCTAGACCTCTACCTTGAAAGGACTGCCTGTTACAAGAATGCCGACAGTTCTCATCCCTCTGAGAGGCAGCAGGCGCGCCGCCTGTTGTTTAAATGGCAGCTGTATTGTTCTGAGTGGCCTTCAGAACTCAACCTGAGGGCTGAACAGATAAGCACTGTCAAGGAGACGTTAACCACTTGCTGCCAGCGGCAGCTGCTCTAGAGGCAGAGTCATAGGTGTCCATTAAAGCTTTCAGCCGATTATTGAGCTATAAGCCCCTAGCAATGGAGCGTTTGATTCTGGGAGGCTCTCGACCCATTGCACTGAGTATGTTCCACAGGGTGTACCCATACTAAGGAATGTAGGAACTCAAGACGTAGAAGTCAAGTCTGCTTTGGTCCAGAGAAGAAAACTCAAATGTTATGGTGGACCCCATATCCCTGAGGAAAACAACTAGAAAGAAGCTCTTTCATCACACTGATACAAAAGGCTTGCAATCTAGCCCATAAAATGAGTCATCCACTGCATTTTCGACAAAGCAGAATAGGGAGAGACTCATCCAGAGCCACTTCTACCCCAGAATAACCTCCAAAAGGCAGGTCTAGATCAGGAACATGGGAGGCGCCACCACCTGGATCGGCAAAGAGTTCAGCACAAATCCGCCACGCCGGCACCACATATGGCGCCACACACAGTGCCAGACCCAGCACCAGATCTGGCACCAAGCCCAGCATCAGATCTGGAACCAGACCTGGTGCCAGTTTCGATGTGAGACATGGCACTGCCCACAGCGCCAGCACCACACGGCATCAGACACAGCGCCACATATGGCGCCGGCACCATATATGGTGCTGGCACCACACCTGGCACCAGCACCACATCCAGCGCTGGCACAAAGTACAGCATCAGCACCAATATAGCGCCAGAACTACTGCCTGACCTAGACCTGAAGAAAAAGAGGGAGAAGGAAAACAGTACCTGTGCCGGCCCCTACAGGGAAAAAAGAAGAGGGTGGGGTAGATACCCAGAAGTCGGGTGTCGATGGCGTAGACACCGTGCACATCCTGGCCCAACTGATCTGGTCGTGGCTCTGAGGCCCGAAGGCCCCGGAACCAGGTTCACTGACCAGGACAACTGGGCAAATGCCGTACTCCCTGCTCTAAAAGAGTAGCCCAGAGGTGAAACTGCTCACCAGAACCCCATCGAGGACAGAGACGGGATCCGGTGTCAAAGATTGTGGCTTTTTAGAGCATAGCCACAGAGAAACCCACCAGAGTCAGTTCAGGCCTACCACTCTCCACCACCGATGATCCCCACGCAGATGTACCAGAGGGCGACCTCGAACAGTACCAATTCTTTTTCCACTGGCAGGAGGAAGAAGAGCTCGAGTTCAAGCGGAGCCGGGTCCTGGAACTGTTACTTTAGTGCTTCAGGCAGACTGTCCTCCCCCCCCCCCAGAGCACCGGACTGCCTATGGTCGGACCCCCTCAAAAAAGGGCAGCGGACCGGATACAGCCCCACTGCCATTACAGCTTTCAAACAAAGTTTCCCTACCATCACCGCTACCATCTAAGGTGAACTCCATTGATGGCAGGCTGAGAATTTCTTCTCCTTCTTCATCATAATCATCTTTTTTGTTTTAAATAAGAAAAGGACACTAACAATTGTAAGTTAAACGAATACTGAATGGCTATAGCTGCTGTCATATAGACTTGACTTGACTCCCAGCAGGTGAGCGATGTCGTCATTGAAGTGCACTCAACGGTGGGAGAAAAGGAACTGAGCCAGTTGGAGGGTCGATGCTGAGATAGCCTACATGGCGTAAGCTAGTCTCATGGCGCTGAGCATGCGCGGTCCTACCAGCACCGGTCCTCCTGAAAATGTCTGGCTCCCACAGGGTCCTAGCACCTCCAGCGTAGTCCCATTAGTGTGAATGAGTGGTGGAGACTTTTAGTCCAGGAAGATCCAGCTGTCCGGAGCAATCGTTCATTGCAGGGGCAAATAACCATGTAGTAGGGTGCAGGTGAACAAGTGGACAAAACTGGTAGTCCGACACACGAGCAGTCTTTAAGTTTTCAAATTTATTTTTCTTCTTCCAACGTTAACTGCAATCAGGACACATATCTTACAGCGAACTGATAGGACAGTAGAAATCAAAGATTACTCAGAGTGCAATCCAACATCTTGGAGCAATTCGCAGAGCTCCCTGGAGTCTGCCTCCAGACCCAAAACCTATCTGAATTCACAACCCAAAGAACAGTGCTTTTATACAGAAGACACCAATCATGTGATGGGCTAACTCCGCCCATTAACATTTAACTTATTCAGTTAATTTAGAACTGTTTTAAACTTACTAGGATCACTGTATTCATTATCTAACACATAATAATAACTATACAGTCAAACAGATTTATTTTAAACAGCTTTTAAACATTTTTTATTTTAAACATCCCCTGATGCACCACCCATCGATCACTGGAGCAGTATATAAGGGGTTAAGTTATGGGCGGACAGCACTATAAGGCACTGAGGCATGGGAGAGACATGAGACAGCAGCACTGTCCGCACCTACTTAAACACAGAAACAGGTAATTTCAAACAAGCCTCTCTGTGTTTTGTTTTTACTTGAGCAGTTTTAATCTACTGTATGTTTTAACTGACTTCAAGCAGGAAGTAGTTCAAAATAATCTGCCTTTTAAAATCATTTTTACAGTCTGCTACACAAAACCTAAAACCATTACCCCAAACAAGTGAGTGTACTTGAGGCAATGAATCCGCAAGGGCACAGCAAAAGTAGAGAAACTGATACAGAGCGCAGCCACATTAAAGTGTTGCTTCTCTTTAGTTTTTCATGTGGCTACATTTAGCTTCTGTTTCCTGCTCCTCTCATTAAACCCTACCTAATTCTTGACTCCAACATAACCTGCAGGCTTTTATCAGAATATACACTAATTCCTTCTAAACAAATGATTTAACTCTCTCTCTCTCTCTCTCTCACACAGAACATTTAAACACAGCAGCTGAAAGGAGCAACCTTAATGTTCAGCTGCTAACTTCTTTTTCTATCTCAGGAGTATTTTTACAGTTTAGCGCTCAACCAAGCGCCTTCACTAATACACTGCATTTCTTTAAATTGCAGCACTTTCACTACCACTTCTAAAGCGCTAGGAGCGGCAGCTTAGTACCCTCTCACAGGCTTTCCAAAGCTTTCTGCCGGTTTTGTCCGGGGGGGGGGGACTTATAACTCAAAACTCCTTCTCCCTTTCTTTTATTAACTAAAGGTACCTCGTGGTGCAGAGCAGGGCTAAACCAAGTGCTTTTGAGGATGTATTTATTTCTTTTTAAAGCTCTGCATTTTCAGTCTCACCATTTTAACAGGATCCCATTATTCATGTTATTTGATTTTACATTTTGGGGTTTTTCCTAACACAGGGGTTTTAAATACAGAGACAATTACAAGGAGTTCCAGGGACCCTAACCCTTCACAGAGCCACTCTGTGACAAACCAGACTTCCAGGGAAATTGTTTGTTGCAGGGGCAATTTGCCAGGAACCGGGGCAAATGATCAAAATCCAGGGCAATTGTTCGTTGCAGGGACAAATAACCAGAATCCCAGTAACAACACAGTCTTGGTACTTTGTAATAACACAGCAGTTCAGTAATCAGCAAACAATGCACATTTTCATCAAATGACAGTCACTAGATGGCGGTTGTGTGCTAAACACCTTTCTTTCACGGACCCTTAACGAAAGTACTGCACTTGTATGTCCCTTCTTGTACCAGGACCTGGCTACCCCTGAAAGCACTGGGCTTGATGCACTTCTTTCCCCTGGGCCTTCCTTGCCCTTTTAACTGCTGGGCCCCTTTATATCTAGGGCCTTGAATGTTGCTCCCCTAATGGCTACCAGGCCTATGCTGCTGGGCCGTCTCTGTGGGGCTTGCCTTTGTCCCTACTTCTGGGCCTCTAGGTTGCCTTCTCTAGTGGCTAGTGGCCTATACTTCCCCTTTAACTGGTGGGCCTGGTTTTGCCCCTATTTAAATCTAGGGCCTAGGTTTGCCCTCTTTAAGTAACTGGGCCTGCAATGCCCCTTTAAACTAAAGCCTGGCCACGGCCTTACTGCCAATCACTCGGGGCCACTCCGCCTCTACTGCACCCCCCTGATAAATATTTATAAAGCCCTATGGGCCTTCCATAACTGGCCCCTCCCCGTGGGTGTCACTGCGCCCTGAATAAATATTTAAATTAGATCTGGGCAGCCCTGCCCATTCCCCTCTAGCGCTAGCAGTGCTTTTACTAAATACAGTACTTTTCCTTTTGAAATAAAGAAATATCTTCTGGTTGTCAGCAAGTCCGTATGCTGCTGCCAACTCACCGCCCTGGACTGGGGTGAAGATATCTGCTGAGCAGGAGGGGGGAAGGAAGTTGGCAGAGGGAGGGCAATCACACAGGTGCCCAGAGGACACTCAGGAGCCTTGCGAGGGATGACCGGACTGCTCAACTCTGCAGTGGTGGAAACACTAAAAAACAAACAGAGCGTTCTTCATGCCAGGCAACAGGACTGCTAGGACACTGCAAACCTCTTCACTGGCCAGAGGAGAGGCACCAAAGGAGTCGTCCGGACCGCTTCAACAAGCCAGGTAAGCCGAGTCCCCGACACACTCCTGTGCTCTCTTCCACTCCATGGCCAGCCCAAAACTGCCAACAAAATGGCCATTTCTTCCTTCAAAATCACCCATGGTTTCAATTCCAGAACCCCCCCGAGCCTGTGCGGTCTGACTGGAGTACCACGCGCAGGCTAAGAAACAGCAGCCCTGTGCATTGGTACCCATGATTCCAGCTGCCTGCTGCTTGCTCCTGGGGAAGGTGATTAGAACAGAGCAGCAGCAGCAGCAGCAGTGGAAACAAAAGAAAAACCTTTCCCTTTTGGGTTTTTTGTCTGGTGCCCTGCCTGGCAATTCTGGGGAAGGAGAAACACACAACAACTGGGGCCCCAAGCCCACGGGGTCTCCACCTGTCCACTGGCATTCCGAACGGAGAGGGGAACCCGGGGCACTACTCCAACCCCCACACAGACCCCTTTCTTTTCTAAGGTGCCCCCATACTTTGGGGCACTACACACTACCTTTTGTTGGGGAAGGAGCCTGTAGAGTGGGGCTCTGGGGAAGGCATCCGGTCCTTTGTTGAGGAGGGAGGGCTGAAGCTGGCAGCTGCTGGGGGGAGAGAGCCTGCAGAGTAAAAATCCAGAGTAAGCAATCAGGACTCCGGTATCTGTCCTGAACCTTCAGTTCAGTAAAATAAAGGCATCCTGTCAACATTGCGACCTCCTGGTTGTATGTGTGTATATTCACTGTGTTCCTCCCCCCCCCCCCACTGGTCACTAGGTAGCTCACGATCATTGCCAGTCATCTGTGGCTGAGTGGCAGAAACAGTTTGTAGCCATACTGTACATGACAGAGAACAAGAGACTAACAGCGAGCTGTAAAGGCAAGAGACAGCCATGTTTTGTGGGGTGCTCATTTCCCTGTCCTCTGGTGCAGAGATCACCAGTGCTGTAGTGGGAGACAGACACAGACAACAAGAGGGAAGCAACGCACAGTGAATGTCCCCCAGTGGAGTGAGACCTGCTGCTTACTGTGTCCGACCGTGTGCTCACCTGCTCCTGCTGTTGCTCACGGGCTGCTGTGGCTCACAGGTATGCTGAAGAAACATGTGTCAGGCACCCCACTTGTAGTCTTCGCAATGGTGCGGAGAGAGTGAGAGAGACAGAGTGTCACATCTCGCTCTGCCACCCCCGTCGCCCAGTCTTGATCCCAGTCCCACTCAGAGACCACGAGCAGGAGCATGAAGTGAATGGTGGCAGTCTATTAATGTGCCATCTGAATGGCCTGGGTTGTGCCTGAAAATGGTCCCTGGGATTAGTGTACCCACACGGTAAACAAATAAATAAATAAATTGTTATACTTGTACTGTAAACAATGGCAACAAGAAATGTGGCGAGAGAGAGAGCGGGAGACAGAGAAGCCATCACAAGGAGGTCACCCAGCCCTGTCAATGAGAGTGCCACAAACAGTTCCTATGCTGCTGACAGTACTGGGATGACAGCGGGTGCAGATCTCCATGACTGAACTGTACTGGCCGCTGTCTGTGTGTCTCACAGCAGCATGTTATGTATGTTGCTCACTGTGTTGCCATGTCTTACATGTGGGGGGGGGAGAGATGAGCTGCAATCCTGACAGAATGTTTGCACATGCAGCAGTTAAAGTTCTTTGCAAACAGAAGCACATTGCAAGATGATGTAGAACTGCAACAGTCTACGTAGTATACATGCAGCTCACAGTACTGGGGTGACAGCTGGCAACAGTCTGCATAGTATACATGCAGCTCACGGTACTGGGGTGACAGCCGGCAACAGTCTGCGTAGTATACATGCAGCTCACAGTACCCGGGTGACAGCGGCGGAGAGGTCTGACAGAGAGGCACAGCCAGCAGAGCAAGCCATGGAGAGGACATGAAGTGAGTGTAACAGTACAAAGGGCACAGGGTCGGTATTATTCACAAGAAATGTTACAGATCATGCCGGTAGTGTACATGTAACAAAGTAAGAGGTAAAAATGGCACCAAGTCCAAATAATTTCAAATCCTTGAGTGCTGGAACAGAGGAGCTCCTCGTGGCGAGCATTGCTGATACCTACCCGATGAGGGTGGGGAGGTGCCTTGCTTCCATGGCCCTCTCGACCTCAGGGACCCTCTTGGGATCTGTGTGTGTAAGCTGCCAAAGTTCGAGGGGTGGGGAGCTCGCCTTGCTTCCCACAGCCCTCTCGACCTCAGGGTCCCTCTTGGGATCCGTGCGTGTAAGCTGTGGAGATGTATGTATGTATTGATGTATGCATGCATGCATGTATGTATGTATTGATGTATGCATGAGTGCATGTAGGTATGTATTGATGTGTATGCATGCATGCATGTATGTAGGTACATATTGATGTGTGCATGTATGCATGTATGTATGTATTGATGCATGCATATATGTACGTATGTATGCATGCATGTATGTATACATGTATGGATGTATGTATGAATGGATGTATGCGTGCATGTATAGATGTATGCATGTATGTATGCATGTATTAATGTATGCATGTATTGATGTGTGTATGCATGTATGTGTGTATCTATGTATTGATGTATGCATGCATGTATGTATTGATGTATGTATGTATTGATGTATGCATGCATGTATTTTTGTATGTATGTATGTATTGATGTATGCACGTACGTACGCATGTATGTATGTAGGTATGCGTGCATGTATTGATGTATATATGTATGCATGCATGTATTGTTGTATGCATGTATGTATGTATGCACATACGGATGCATGTCATGCAACATTTCTGGTACCAGGGGTAACTCCCTGAACTGGTACCAGTGGGAACGCCCTGAACTGGTACCAGGGCAGCTTTCTGAACCAGTACCATGGGTAACTCCCTGAACTAGTACTGGGGTAATGCCCTGAACCGGTACCGGGGTAACTTCCTGAACTGGTACCAGGAGTAACTCCCTGAACTGGTACCAGGGGTAACTCCCTGAACCACTACTAGGGGTAACTCCCTAAACTGGTACCACGAGTAACTCCCTTGACCGGTACCAGAGGTAACTCCCTGAATCTGGCAGGGAAGGTTTAGAAGAGATGTCTGGAAGTACATTTTTAACAGAAAAGGTGGTGACGGATTGCAACAAACCTCCAGAGGAAGTCACAGGGACTGAAACAGTGGGAGGGTTCAGAAGGAGATGGGACAGACCCGTGGGAATAGTGTATAAGGGGACAGACTGGAGGAAGGCAATGAGGACTGACAAGGCCATAGTCCCCAAATTAGGCAGGCTTGGGCCCCCTAGACCTTTATCCACCGCCATTTTCCAGAGTTCTATATTTCTATGACATGACCCAATCCCCACTGCTGAGAACCAAGTCATACGTGGCTTTAAACCTAGTCTCCTATTTGGCATGCTGTTCTAGGAAGTAGTCCTTGATTGTAAACAGGAGCTCAATCTGAACTTTGAGAATACCCTTTCATGATGCCAGTCTATACACAAGATATTGCAGTCCGCTAGCTGTACCACTGCATCTGATTTGGCTACTTCCGGAATATCGCCAACCAACTGGGTATCATTTTCCACTAAGCTGATTGGGGGCCTGTAGCAGAACCACAGGGTAACTTGTTGACCCTCCTTTCCCTTGTCTTGGCCCAGATGAACTCTGTGACCTTGTTTGCCCCCCCTTCCCATGTCCTCCTTGTTCTCTACAGTAACTCCCACCACTTTCCTAGCAGGCCTATCCCTTCAGAATAGTACGTACCTATTCTGGTGTTCCGGTCATTTTCTTCCCTCCAGCAGATCTCAGTGAGTGCCTTTACATCCTGGCCTTGGAAGTGTATTAGGCCCTTGGGCTCACCCATTTTGCTGGGAGCGTGCCTCATATGGGCCTGTGTGCACATGACTTAACCAAGACCACACAGTTAGTATTTTGGCTATAATGGAGCATGAAGCTGTAATCTCCTGGTTCTCAAGCTGGTACTATAACCAGGTAGACCACACTGCCTCCAAAGCGAGTTGCCATTAGCAGTTAGAATGGTACTCTTCAAAGAGTTCATCAGTGTCACTGAAAAGGGTATACAGGGAAAGAGTGGCTTGTTTGCAGATGACACAAAGATATGGGGAGGGTAGACACAGAGGAGGGAGCACAAGGTAGGAAGAAAGACCTAGAGAAGTTTGAAAAATGGTCCAGGGTCTAGCAGCTTATATTCAATGCGTAAAAAATGAACAGTTACTCAATATAACAGTAGATCTTTGAGAGCATCTCCTCCATTGGGCCACACTTTTGGAACTGTAAGCTTTCAGCATCAGGACCACTCAGAAACTTTTGCTAGCTGAGGACCACCCTTGATGACGTGCGATATCGGTGTCAATATAACCATGGGCATCCCCGCTGCTTCTCAGCTCCCCGTCGGAGATAAACTCAGAGGGCCACTTACTGTGAGGAACCAGGAGATCAAGCCAGTACCAGGCACAAAGGGAGAGGTGTGGGACTGGAAAACATAAAGTACGTACGGAAATCTCCAGCAAGGCAGTGGAACATCATGTCAGCTTATACCTCAGTAAGGGGGAAGGAAGGTGGGTGTGCCATGACCCAATGGAGAAGATTCTCTCAAGTATCTACTGTTACAGTGAGTAACTGTTCTGTCTTCCTCGAGGAAATCTCCTCCACTGGGCCACACCTTTGGAACCACTGCCAAGCAGTACAAAGTACTCAGGGAGGATGGCATTGTCCAGCAGGAAATCAGGACATAAGGTCTTGCAGAACAGAAAGACCAAAGCCAGCACGTCTGTGTGAGACAATGTCTAGACTGTAGTGGCCAAGGAAAGCATTACAGTGCTCCATATGGCGGCCGCACAAATGTCAGCTGCCAAAACATTCTGAAAACAGGCAACAGAGGTGATCATACCACATGTAGAGTGGCCTACACATAGCACCATGAAGTTCCTTACCGTACTTCCTATAACAAACTTTTATGCAGAGACCCAGTCATTCGGACAAGTACTGCTTAATGACAGGTACGCCATCTAGCATGGATCCTGAACCACAAGCTCATCCTTAACCTAAAAAAAACCCAGACTATGCTCTTTGGGTCCCGGGTTAAGATTAAGGCCGCCCATGTGCCGTTCTGTGTATCCGGTAAGGGAGATGTCCCGATCCCTATCACGGACAACTTCAAATACCCGGAAGTAACATTGGACCCACAGCTTGACCTCGGCCTTCATATTCAGAGGATATGTGAAACAGTCAACTGTAAACTGGATCTAGCCTACAGGGCAAAAAACAACCTCACACCAGCCGCTCGTGTTGCCCTTGTGAGAGGGATGCTTCTCCCCTCTTTGTGTTATGGGCTCCTGCTGTTTGCTAACACCACTAAGGCCCATCTCTCCAGGTGGTCGACGGCTTATAACAATATCTGCCGCTCCGCCCTATCGCCCCCCCCCCGGCTCACTCATCACTGTGAGCTCTACAATAAGTTAAACTGGCTCTCGCCTACAAAGCACATTGACTTTGTACTTGGCTGCTTCACTGGTAAGGTCCTTAACACAGATACCCCCCAGGGGTGGCAAGCTTGCTGGCCCAAACTGCCCCCTCGTCATATCACCTTAGGTCTCAGGGGTCTGCCACACTCAGGGTGCCTGTGACTAGGACCCAAATGGGTGAAAGGGACTTTGCAGCATGTGCCCCTAAACTCTGGAACACCTTCCCAACACAGGTCTGTGCTGCCCCCTCGCAGGGCAGCCTGCGCTCTTCCCTATGGAGCCATCTTAAAATGGCATTGGCCTTTGGGTGTCAAAAACCCCTGTGACACATGATAGCACTTGCACCCATACAAAACTGCCGGCTTAAGATGTAGTATTTATGTACTGCTCCATAACTGATGCTCCGCTTATCTCAAGGTGTGTAATCTTACCTGTAGTCTCATGGCGTGTAACCTGTGCCTGATCAAGTGTTGTGTAATCTTACCTTAGTCTCATGATGTGAAACCTGTTCCTAATTATTGTGATGTGTAATCTTACCTTGTAGCCTCATGATACGTAACCTGTTCCTAATTATGTATCATGTTGTCCCAAGTGTATAAGTATGTAATTTCCTGTACTCTCCCGGGTCGTACCTGAAAATAGGCAAATTGTCTTGTCTAGTGTACTTACCTGGTTAACAAAAGCTAAATAAATAATAAATAGCCCAGGGGTAAATGAGTCAAAAAGCTGATAGAACTTTCTGCAGTCAGCAGTACGATCTAAACAGAAATGCAGTGTCCTGGGCACATCAAACATAAGGAGCAATACCTCACCCTTGTTGGCATGCTCAGGCTAATTCACTGGTAGGTTTATGGTCGGATTCAGTGTGAAGTCAGAAACATCCTTGGGTAAAAAGTGTGGCTTAGTATGCAAAGCTACCCTTGTCCTTGTGAGACATCAGGTAAGGGGGCTCACACATTAGCGCCTGACGTTCAGAAATCCACTGGCACAAGTCATAGCAACCAGGAAAAGTCTTCCAAGAAAGGAAGCACACCTCCCAAGTTGCAGCAGTCTCAAAGGGAGGCAAAGTTAATTTCTCAAGAATAAAATTAGAGTCCCAAGGGGGAACCGCTTTACGAATCAGGGACTGAATCTGTGAAATAACCTTAAGGAATGTATGGGGCACTACCAGTTGTGCCACCATACATCTGTCAATAAGGACATATAAAGCCGAAAAGTCAGCCAAGTGCCCCTTAATGGATGAGTACTGTAGAGCAGAGTTTGATAGACAGGAGGTAGGCTAGTATAGTACTGACAGGTCATGTAAATGGATCTTCAGAGTGGGGAAGCACACCATATGGAGAAACGCTTCCATTTCAGCTGATAAGTGTGTCTTCAGGATGGCGTCCTAGCTGCCAGGAAGAGGAGCTAATTGGGGAGGAACCCCAAAATGTGAAATGGCTGTGTCCTTAGGAGCCATGCATGCAGGTGGAGGGACTGCAGGTCCAGATGGAGCAGGGACCCCCTGTCCTGGGACAGGAGACCTCGACACAGGGGTAGTTGAAAAGGAGGTTCCGCTGCTAGATGGTGTAGCAGGGGAAACCATATCTGGTGAGGCCAGAAGGGAGCTACTAGTATTAGGGAGGCAGTTCTGCTCACTGTTTGAGTAGAGCCCTCTGAATGAGAAGGACTGGAGGGAATGTATAAAGGAACCTCTCTGTCCAGGAGAGGGGCAGTGAGCCTTGTCCAAAAACTCCAGGTCCTGCAGCAAGCGAGCAGAAATGTGGCAGTTTTGCATTGTGTGGGGGCAACAAAAGTACAACTCTTAACAACCCCATCTTGCAAAGAGGTTATCTGCTATGGAGAGCAGAAAAAATGGAGAAATTCACAGGATATGAACTGTCCTTTTAAAAGTACTTGAAGCAGCCTCTCCCAATGTGAAAACAGTGCAAACAGTCTCCGAGTCAGAATGGGGGTGGGAGGGGGGGCACTGAACAAATATTGCTGCAGACAATTATTTTTGGTGTTCACATTATTTTCCTCTTATTTTGAATTTGGGAAGTGTCGCAACGTTTCACATACAGAGCAGGCTTTTTCAAGAGATGCCTTCTCTAAAGAAATAAATAGACATGCAAAAGTTAAAAACACTGTCTACAGCCAGCAACTGAATGTAAACATCAATATGTTGAAACAGATGCCAGTACTACTTACATGAACTTATTTACATAAGCCAAATGATTCACTCTGTATTTCTACACTTAAACAGATCCTGAAATACATAAGACAAGCATAATTTCCAAATACATATTTATAAATATCATCTGTCCACTGTTTTAAATTATTTCCATTCACCATAGTTTCATCCCAACATTATGTATATCTTCTTTGTTTATTTTTTGTTGACCGGGTAAGCGCACTACACAAATCCTGCCTATTTTCAGGCACGACCCAGGGGAGGGGGATACAGATGAATGCCAGCTGACCTTGAACCAGATTAAGCTGTTGGTGGTATTTTTAGTGAATAAGGGAAATTTGGCCAGGACACCGGGGAAATTCCCCTACTCTTTTCGATTAAGTGCCATGGGATCTTTAACATCCACCTGAACTACCACCAATCCAGGCAGATGGGATCACGGTTTAACGTCTCATCCGAAAGACAGCACCTCAGAAGTGCAGCACCCCTCTCATGCTGCACTACAGTGTCAGTACTGGGATATTAACCCAAGTGCCAGATGTGGGAACTGAACCCACAGCCCTCTGATCTCCCGGCCTCAGAGGTGACTGTGCTACCTACTGAGCCACTGACACTGACAAGATATACCCAACCCCAAACACCACTAGTGTGTTACATATCTACAAGTGCATGATGCATACTTAAAATCCAGAAATTTCCGCTTTTCAAGTTCCAGGTGGTTTAAACATATTGATGTTTACATTCATTTGCTGGCTGTGGGCAGTGTTTTTAACTTTTGTATTTCTGTTTATTTGTTTAGAGAAGGCATCTCTTGAAAAAGCCTGCTCTGTAGGTGAAAGGTTGAGACATTTGCCGAATTCAAAATAAAAGGAAAATAATATGAACACTAGAAATAATTGTCTGCAGCAATATTTGTTCAGTGGCCCCCACCCCTATTCTGACTCGGAGACTGTTTGCACTGTTCTCTACTGTACTATGGAGGTCAACAGCTCCCACGTGTGTACCAGAGACGGAGACAGACTTAACCTGTGTGCCAGGATGTTTTGTACTCATACAAACATACAGAAATAGCCAGCAGAAAAAGGCCTTGCGGTCTATCTACTCTACTCAAGTTTGCAGATCCCTCAGTATCTACCATGTGATCTGCACCCCCTCCCTGCTGTCCACTCCTCCCTCCTGCTCGACATCCCCCCCACGTTCCCCTTCCATGCAATCTTCCCTTTTACCCTGCCCTATCCCCTCTTGAAGCTATCTACAGTCTTCAGGGAGATATCTTCCTCCAGCAACTCATTCCACTTTTCTACCGCCTTTTCAGTGAAAAGTTTGAGGCAGTGCCCCCTCGTGGTCCTGTTCCCACTAAGGTTGAAGAGCCCCTCTAAGTTCACCTTGTAGAAACCCTTAAGGTATTTAAAGGATTCAATCATGTTGCCCGTCTCCCTTCTATCCTCCAGGGAGTACCTGTTGAGGTCTCTATGTCTGTCCTCGTAGGGGCTCCCCTGCTGTCCCTGGATCCTGTTCGTCGCCCTTCTTTGCACAGTCTCCAGGAAGTTGATGTCTTTCTCCAGGTAACATCTCCAGTACTGTGCACTGTACTTCAGATGCAACCTAACCAGTGACCTGTACAGGGGCAGGATGACCTTCGCCTTTTTACTGGTTATACCCCTGGCTATACATCCTAACATCCTATTCACCTTGGCTGCTGCTCTCTTGCAGTGCTCCAAGTGTTTCATGTCACTCACACATGAGTATCACACCCAAGTCTTTCTCCTGCACCCCCCCCCCCAGCCAATAAATGTATCACCTTATACCTTCTGGCACTGAATCCTAGTTGCCAAAAAAACTGACTACCTCTCTCTAGTTTAGGCAGGTCTTCCCTTATGTCCTATCTCCCTTCCTCCATGCCCATCCTCCCACAGAGCTTTGTGTCATCCACAAAGAGGCATATTTTACCTTTTAACCCTTCAGCAATATCTCTGATGAAGAACGTTAAATAACACTGGGCCAAGCACTCAGATCTGTGGGACACCACTAGTGACTGGCCTAGCATTTAAGAATTCCCTCCTGATTACCGCCTTCTGGTTTCTTTCCTGTAACCAATGTTTCACTCACCTAGCCATTTTCACCCCAACCCCCAAGTCCTCCAGTTTCTTAATCAATCTCCTGTGAGGAACAGAGTCAAAGGCCTTACTGAAATCCAGATACAGTATGTCCACTGCTTGGCCTTTGTCCACTGTACTTGTCACCCAATCAAAGAAATCAGTTAGGTTGGTCTGGCAGGACCGCTCCGACACAAACCCATGCTGCCTACTGTCACGGGATCATTTTTTGTCCAGAAAGTTTACCAGCTTTTCTTTCAAAATGGTATCCATGGGCTTCCCGACTATCAAGGTCAGACTAACTGGCTGATAATTACCTGTGTCAGTCCTCATCCCTCTCTTATGTAATGGCACTATGTGTGCTGTTCTCCAGTCCAAAGGAACCACTCCTGTTTCAAGACAGGCTTGCAACAGGTCCACCAGGGGGCCTGCCAGCATGTCCACTAATTCCCTCAAAATACTTGGGTGTATGCCATCCAGCCCCAGGGATTTATCTACCTTCAGGGACTTTAAACCCTTCCTCATTCTATCAATGTCTATCTCCCCATCCATAGGTAGCCCTCTCTGGCACCATCCTAGAGAGGGCCACTACCCCTGCCTTGCCGGCTGGTTACAAGGATAAGGGGCCTGGGTTTCTATTAGCTGTTACACAGGGGTCCTTTCCCAAGATATAAAACAAAATGGCGGTGCCTCCACCCAGAGTACATTTAGTGGGTCTGATCTCTATCAGTACAACCCACTGGGATGTCGTACTGACCCATCTCCCCAACAATCACCCCAGACATGGATACCACAGACCAAAAATTCCCACATTTTAACAGTTGGGATTTTCAAGTTCAGGTACTAATGTACTCACTAAAATCAAGCTCTTAATTCAGATCTTTCCCAAAACCAGTAACATCATAATTTATTTACATGGGGAGGGTTAGGAAGGGGTAAAATAGAATAGAAGTCAAGCAAAACATTTTAAGTAGGTTTGCATTCAAAGATTTGACAGTTTTCAAACAAGTACTGTCCCTTGTGATATTCAGCCCCAAACCTCATTTTAATTATTGTAGCCCACAACTATCTAGCTAACTGCTGCAGGTATTACATGCCCAGACCCCCCAACTGGTACCAGTTTAGAATGATGCCCCGAGTTCTGTCCCTGGGTACCCAGATCTTACATTTGCAGGCCTGAGGTGCAGCTGGTCAGCCGGCGTTGGCGAGCTTATTTAATTAAATAAACTTTTTACATGCTTCCTTTTGATTACTTTACTTGCTTCCTGTGCCAGTGGGGCATACTTGAACAGAACTATATACCTCCTCCAGACACAGGGCAATTCCTGCGTTTTTAATTTTTTTACCAGGAGACACATTAAGTTGAAAGCTTGTTTACAGGTGTGACCTGGGAGCACAAGGAAGTTAAGTGACTTGCTCAGGGTCACACAGTATGCAAGTGGGGGCTGTGGGATTCAAACCCAGGTCTCCAGGTTTGCAGCTCAGAGCCTTAAACCACTGCGCTATACTGCCTCCTCCTTACTCACGGTTCTGCGACATCAGCCCTCTGGTGGCTCTCTGACTGAAGTCCTGGAGTGGATGGAAAAAGCAGAAGCAGAACCGTGGAGTTCGATGCTCAGAGGATTTGAAGAAGGGGCAAGGATGCTGCAGCTTGGATCTTCAGCTTGACTGAAGGTTTCACAGCTTGTCCCCTTTGGCCTATTGAGGCCCATTGCAGAGCACTGTGCAAAGCCCACCAACTACAGGTGGTCCAGACCTAGGAGTGGCCCCATGACCTGGCTCCTTCACAGGTCAGAGTGCCCTAGCACTCGGGTATGAACCTGTGATCTCCTGCAGCTAGCAGACCCCACTTGATGGGGGTTAGCAAGTTCCCCATCTGGCTTTGAGTTTGGGATGGAAACGTCAGATAATTTTCTTTCTTTTAGTTACCAGCTACGGTGTGTAATCAAAGCCGTCTCTGTAACCTCCCTGTCTCTCAGGCTCTGGGGAGCCATGCAGAGTCTGAACAGCAGGTCCATCACAATAGTCTCTTTTCCTTAGCAGTATCTCAGGAGCAGGTACCTGGCCTGGAAGGCACCTGCCCATCCCTCTGCCACCACAGTCTTTCAACTTCAAACACAGCCGCACTCTTGCTCTGGCTCACACACAATTCCAGAATTTTTTTCTCTTAGCCATGCATCAAAGAAAGTCTCTTTTCTCACTGTGCAGGTGCAGATAACTGCAGAAGAGGCTCTCTCTTCAGTCTTTACGAAACCTGATCCCCATCCAGTTTTCAGTATCCATTTTCAACATCACAACAAGTCCTCAGACCTTGTGTCCTTCCCCTTTCTCTTTAGATGCTCTGCTTTCTCTGGGGTCAGACAGAACTCCTCTTTCTCACAATTTCTTGACACAAATCTCTCATCACTGTAATCTCACTGATGTGGTGCAGACAAAATAGAAGAGGCTTTCTCCTCATCCTCTGACTTCTTCTCTTTGAAAGGCTGGGATAGGCATAGGGGGAAAGTAAGGATCATGGGTAGGGAGGATGGGAGGAGTGGGGAGGGAGGGCAGGGACATTAGCTCAAGCTGTGGACCCTGCAATGCAAGCAGACTTGATAGACCAAATGGCCTTCTTCTGCTGGCTTCTTTGTATGTTCATATGTTCACACAAAAAACAGCCCATTTCTTTAATCTCTTTTTCCAAATCCGGTTAACCATTACTCTGATTTCCTTCACCACTGTGGTGCAGACAGAAAAACAAGAGGCTGTCTCTTCATCTTCTTCTCGGGATCCTGCAGCTTTCTCTCTCTCTCATTAAAGTTGCCTAACACTCTTCCCTTTCACTCTTTAAATGGGGAAAGGCACGACCAGCCCTGGGGGACAAATTCCTGGCAGCCCCCAAGGCAGGCCCTTTCCCAGCCTTGCAGCCCCATTCTCTCACTAGGGGCTGGAGCCCCCTCCTTCTGGAGGGGCTCCCATCGGACCGACCCAGAATCCAAAAGTTATTTTCTTTTGGGAGCTCTCTGGCAACTCCCGATTGGCTGGAGCCACTGTCCTTAACTAAAATTAATATGTATGAGGCTCCCTCAATGCCTCATTGGTTACTGAAAAGGGCACCTAGATTTTCCTCAGGATTTTTCCCCAAGAGTGCTTTCAGAAGCCCCATAATCCTCCTGGCACATCCTAAAACTTTAATTGGTATCCTGAGGTCACATGGCCACTGACAGTCCCAACACAGTTTACGCAGGGTCCCAAGTTATCCTTGCAGTCAGCCCATTTACTTTTATCTAATTGTTTCTTCACACATTTGTAGCCACTCTTGTGCCCAATTAAGCAATTGCACCGTTCAACCCTGTTAACTAGCTCTTTTCCAGTCACTGCTGCTGTTCTGAATTGTCCCCAGGCAGCCTGTACACAACCCCATTATAGACCATACAGGTCCCGATCTTTGAGCTTTTGTGCAGCCACACTACACATTTTTATTGAATCATAGCCCCTCAGTTCTTTAGTAACCCTTTGCCTCCTTCAAACCCTAGTGCCACTTTTCAATAGCCACCAGACGCTGGTCAGGCTCAACTCATTAATATGTATGATCCACCTCATGAATATTAATGAGGTGGCTCCAAGTTCCACAAGGTGACTGGTGCCCAGAAAAATTGTTCTCCTCGCTCCTCTGTTGCCTCTCTGGCCCAGCTAAGGTCTCCAGTCCCTCTTTTACTTTGCCCTGGGACCAGGACCACCAGAGAGGCAAACCAAAAGGCTGCCAAATGAAAAATGCACTTCTGCGCATGCGTGGAGTGCTGGTAAGCACCCAAAGGTGCAAAACAAACTGGCGGCACTGCAAGCTAGCTCCTCTGGCCCCATTCCTGCCTGCAATAAATGAAAAAATGAAGGGGTAGGGCAGAGAACTCCAGGGACTACTTGGGGACTGGCCAGGAATGCGGGGAAACGCTACAGGGGAAAATGGGAACTGGGGGCAGCCCCAAGGGGGAAAACAGGCAATCCCCCAAACAGGGGGTTACACATAGCCCCACCCCCATTACCGTCCCACCTCTTTTCTTGAAAGACTGGACTGTCCTTTTCTTTTGTGAAAACTGAACAGACATACTCATTAAGTACCTCCACCTTCTCCACACTACCCTCCACCCACACCTCCCACTTCTTCAGTCTCACTATCCCATCCTTGATAACCTTCTTTCCCTGATGTACTGTAAGAAGGCCTTCTCACCTATTTTCACCCCCTCAGCCGGTTGCAGTTCCTTCCTGGCCTTGGACAGTCTACCCTGCTCACTTCTTTTGCTTTGCTGTTGGATTCTTCCCTGTCTTCGTCCCTCTCTGAGCTTTTGCACCCTTTGGAAGCAGCCCTTTTGCTCTTAACCACCTCAGCTACCTCCCTGTCAAATCAGCTGGGCTTCTTGTCTCTGCCTTTTTGCTCTTCACTTTTCCGTACACATTAGTGGCTGCAATATCCCTTCCTTGATGACAGCCCATTTCTGGTCCACCCCCATTTCTTTCTTGATTCCAGTGAGGTGCCCTTCCAGAATACTCCCGATCATGTCATGGTCTTCCCTCCTGCAGTCCAGCACTGTTGTCTTAGTGCCAGTCTTCACTTTGCTCATGTCCAGATGAAACCATGCCATGCTGTGGTTGCTTCCTGCCAGTGGTGCTTCCACCCTCACCTCCTGGACATACACATCGTTCGCCAGAACCAGGTCGAGTACAGCCGTGTCCCTGGTGGGGGCACACAGCTGTCTACTGAAGGATGTGAGACAGTGCCCAGTGCCGTACTCTCACTGCTTCCCTGCACAGAGGGTAATGGTGAATATCCCCCTTACTTGCTGATATAGTGCATCAGACTGACGTCGTCTGCCTTATCAAGAAGGGGCCTGGACTTAGATGTTCTGCAAAGGCCTGGAGACCAAGAACAGCTCTCAACTCCAGAACATTGATGTGGAGATCAAGTAAGGCCACAACTCCTGGGTCTGAAATTTGCTTAGGTGGGACCCCACCCTGATCCAGAGGCATCCATTGTGAGGATCTGCACCAGTGCTGGGGAATGAAATGGAGCACACTGCAACAAGTGTTGGGATTCCATCCACCATAACAGGAGGTGGACCAGTGGGATGGTCACAGTGGCTGCTGCCATAAGTCCTAGGAGCATTGTCCTCTTGGACACTTAAAGACTCCTGTAAACCAGATGGGTTTGAGCCACTAGGCCTCAGTCCTGTCTGCTGGTAGAAGTGTACTGCCCACTGCCATGTCCAATACTTCAATAATGTACTGAAGGTGCTGGCAAGGAAAAAGAATGGATTTTGGTACATTGACTGTAACACCCAGGTCCTCGAATAACTGCCGTGTTCTAGAAACTGCATGCTGAACTACTTCCCTTGGCGGGCCCTTCAATAGCCAGTCATCCAGATAACAGAAGACATAAAGCCTTTCCTTTTGGAGGACTGTTACCACAAGCATGAAGCATTTGGTAAATACCCGTGGCACTGAGAATAAGCCAAAGGACAAGACTCGGAACTGATGATGGCTGTCTTCCACCATAAAGCCAAGGTATTGCCTGTAGCAACATTGGATTTTTATATGAAGATAAGTATCCTTCATGTCCAGAGTGCAGATCCAATCCCCTTTTTATATGTAGCCCCACCCCCTGTCTAGGGGTATTGATGGTAAAGAGTCTGTGAGGAACCCACAGCAGCAGAAAATGAAAATTACATACCTACCGTGATTATTGATCTTTCTGTGTATCTTCACCATTCATCACTATAGGGTACCTGGCTGGAAGTCAGGACCCCATGGGAGATTTTTTTTTTTTGCTGACGCAGTGACGGTGCCACCCTCGAGGCCAACATACTACGTGGCACTCGCGGGTTAGTCGTTAACTGTAGTCAATGTTGCCCCCTCGTCAGTTCTGAGTCACCGTAGAGTGAGAAATAGGGAGGAGGAGAGTGGGACTTGGGTGTCCAAGGGATAGATAAAAGGAAAAGATATACAACACAAAAGGAGGAATAAGTGGCTGAGAGAACAGAAGAGGGAGGAAAATGAACCTAAGGGATTGGGAGGGGCCCCGATCTCTGGGAAAGAAGAGAAAGGAAGGAAGTAAGGAAAGAAAAAAAATTCTTGGGAGGGGAGAGGACAGTGCCAACCGACCCTGCGGTCTGGACCTCAAAAAGTTAAGAGCTAAACAAGTTCAGACCTTCTTCCCATAAGGAGAGGAGTAAAGAAAACCTGGCAAGCAAGGTTAGCTACAGAAATGGCAACCCCTGGCAGAAGACGACTATCCCTAAGGGATTAGTCATAAAGCTTGATAGGAAAAGCTTAAGGAGTCCAGGAGTCAAGGCATGTCCTCTCCCCTATCCAAAGGAAAAAAGGGGGGAAGGAATTTAAAAAGAAGCATCTTTCCCAAATTACAGAATTGGGCTAGTTGAGAAAGGGGGGAAATTCCAGCACCCCACCCCAAGAAGGGGTGGAAAGCAGCAAGGCGATAAGGAGAAAGTCCCCTTCAACCTCCCCCCCAGCATCTAAGCTGTAGAGCTGGAATTCCCCTGTGTGTCTCTAAAGTCCCACCACCCCTGGCAAAAGGAAAGGAGGGAGGGGGACCCAGTGACTGAGGCCCCAGGGGGATGGAGAGTGGGATTTAGTGATGAATGGTGAAGGTATACAGAAAGATCAAGAATTACGGTAGGTACATTATTTTCATATCTTATCCGTGTCAATCTTCACCATTCATCACTATTGAGTGAGTACCAAGCCCCCCAAAGGGGGCCTAATAGAACCGTAAGGGACTAGACCCCTTAGTCCTCAGTGGGGGATACACTGGAGTGGAGAACCTCTATGAACTTGGCGAGGCCTGAGACTTGTCAGAGTGAGATGGGGACCCCCGGAGGGAGAAGAAAGGTGCCCCAACAGTTGCCATCTCACCTTAAGAGAGATAAGGTGGGTTCTTCGGTAGGTGGAGGAAATCACCCTACACCAGGCCATGGGTGACAACCAGGAAAGATGAAGCCTTGTCATCTGCCTAATGCAGATCGTGGTCCCTACAACTCAAAGCTACCTCGTTGGTGTCACTGGACGCCCTCGCTGGGTGCCTTGCTAGCTCCAGGCTTTGAGCAGAGAGTGTGATGACCTGTCTGGTTACCTCCGTATCAGGCAGAGATGCTAGGAGCTGACCTAACCTGGACCACAAGAACCTGTTGTAGGATGCATAGTGGGCCTGATAAGATGCGATGGAGAACAAGATCCATGCCGAATAGAAAACCCTCCTACCCCAGAAATTAAAATCTGAAGAGTCTGAATCTGGGAGCCGGTCACGGTGAGGTGTGCGAAGCCCAGAAGGAGTGTCCAACTGCGTCAAACCCTCAAGTGGGTGAGGCATGCAACCTGGAGACTCCGGGGGGAGCTCAATACCTCTGGCACAATTCTCTTGGGACTGGAACATTGGAAAAGGGACACTGCCAGAAACGCAGTCACACTTCCCGAAAGAGGACAGGCCAGGCGGGAACCACCAGGTTGGCTACGCTGAACTCATCTAGGAAGGTGAGCATCACATGCTCAATATTGCTTTCCGAGCCAGGGGTGATCTGGAGATCATCCATCATCCTCACAAGGAAGCTCTGAGATGAAGCAAGATCAGCCGCAGGGGAAATGTGGATGGAGGATTCCTCTCCCTCCAAGGAGGGGGATGAGGAAGCAGACAAGTCTGGAGATTCAGGGGATGGCTGCTCGGTGGGAGGGTGGAACACCCGTTCATCCATGGCCCTAACATATGTTGGAAAATGAGCAGTCAACCCCTGAACTGTTCCCAGGTCAGAGGTCCCTTAGGACTGGCAATACGAGGGAGAGAGGGGGATGGAGACAGAGGAATAGGGGCCAAATCCTTCAAAGAAGAGGAACGTCTTCTGCTCGGGCAAGAGGGCCTAGCAGATGCTCCCAACTGGGAAGGAGATCAGGAAAGCCCAGCAGCCAACAGCTGATCTACCCCACTGGAACTGCTAAGACTGTGCCCTAAGGAAGAATCCCCCCTGTGTGATGACGAGGACCGTGAGAGTCTGGAAGGATGGTCCCTGGCCTCCAAAGAAGAGGTCCCTCTCAAGGAGAGAGAAAGGAAAGGGTGAGGATCCATACTATGGCTCCTCCTGGACCTGGGTGGGTCTTAGGGAGAGGCCCCCACACAGAACTCGGGTCCCTCAACCCTTTGGACTCCGGAAGATGTCCTTCACCTTGTAACCACCAGCCTTGGCAGTTGACAACTTCGAGTGGGCCCCGAGGAGACCACCCAGGGTGCAGCACCCTTCCCTCTCATGGGTGCTCTGGGCCGTCCTAAACTCAGACTGTCCATGCACGCCAAAGGAGGGGATGTCCCAGCTGAAGGGACAGACAACCCCCCGACTCCAGGCTGTGCAGCAGTGGCCACCTGGACCACTGCTGGCTGGTCAGTGCCACTGGCCCCAAAGTCAGGAAGAGTTGCCCGCCCCCCAGAGGGAGGCCGAGTGGGGGCTGAAGAGGTAACCACTGAGGGGTCAGAAGACTCCAAAGAGTCTGGGAACCAGTCTGGATATGACCCAGAATCCTCCTCCGAGGGGATGGAAACCGAGGTCCAATGCCAGACCACCTTCCGACCCCTGCCTGTTCCTGGGCCACAAGAGGTGCCAACCTCAGCACCAGCACCACAGCCAGGGCTGCATCCCACCTCAGTGTCACAAATGCCACCAGAGTTGGAGGCAGTGCCTACCACGGCACCGAAGCCAGAGTCAGTATCGGCCACAGCACCACCCTCCTCTCCCCTGGTGCCACGAACGGCACTGGAGCCAGAGGCAGCACCGACAACACTGCCCAACTTCCCCTCAGTGCTGCAAATGGTGCTGGAGACGATGCAGATTGTGGCACCATCCCCCTCCCTGGTGCCAGAAATGGTGCTGGATCTGGAGACGGCACTGTCTCAGTGCCAAGAAAGGCACCAGGACCAGAAACAGCCCTAGAAACCACAGGTGTAGCTCCCACAGCACCACTCCCATCATCGGCGCTGCGAATGGCACCGACCGCAGAAACAGTGCAGAGAGATGGCCTGGTGAAGATCAAGGTGGCGTCTAGTGCCCTGGTGCCCCAAGCAGCACTGAAGCTTGAAACAGCACCAGCGGACGGCATCACACACAGTGCCAGCCTGGACCCATAAGCCCCAGGATGCGACACCAGGAGAGCCCTTGCCTCCAAGGAGGTGATTGCTGAGGTGGTGCCTCCCACCCGACCCCCCGAAAGGGATGGACTGTGCCTACTGCACCATGGAAGGAGCCCCTGCCACAGCAAGGTGAAGAGAGGTGCAGGCACCCCTCCTCCGTGGTCCGTATAGAACTGGGAGGGGACCTGGAGGAAGGATCAATCATCTGCACCTTGGCCTTTCGACTGCACACCCGTCCCCCAAAAGTCGGTGGCACATGCTCTACTTTAAACACACACAACTCCATGACACAGTGGTCCTTGGAGAAGCAGGCGTCACAGTTATCCATGTTGTGGGCAGGGTCAAGGCAGACGAGACACCAATCATGAAGGTCCATGACGGAGTAACGGTGGCCACAGGGGCACCGACGCATAGGAGGCCACCCTGTCCTAGACAACTTTTTGCGCCCGAACTAGACATGATCTACTGGAAGATCAAACAAAACCAGTACTCGACATTGCTGCAATAAAAGAATAAAAGGAACAGTCTTACCGGGACTCAGCGGCATCGAGCAGTGGCATGGCAAACAGAACCGATGGGACTTTCGAGCGCAACTAGGGCGATCGGAAAACTAGGCCGCACTAGGCCGCAGAAGTTATGTCACAGTTTCTTGAAGCTCCTCACGAGGTCTGACCTCTATGGTGGGAGACGGAGAACTGATGAGGGGGTGGAGCTGACGACAGTTGACGACCAACCTGCAAGCGCCACATAGTACTTCGGCCTCAAGGGTGGCACCATCACTGCGTTGGCTCCACCCATACAAAAAAAAAGCTCTGGCGGGGTATTGACTTCCAGCCAGGTACCCTATAGTGATGAATGGTGAAGACTGACACAGATGAGATCACTGTTAATGGCCTTCATCTACCCAGGCCCTGATGGCAGAGTGGGGTGTCCAGTCCTTCCCTGGTGCAGGCTGCAAACAGACAGATTAGTGCCCCTGCAACAGTAATGCTTCCAATAAATAATGGAATGTCCACAGAGAATGTGAAGAAAAGGGATCCCAAACATTTTATAAATAAACAGGTATAGCCCCAGGGAGCAGAAGCACAACTTGATCAGTTGGGACAGCAACTTCTTCACGGCTGGTATGTCCTTACACAGAACCTTTATCCTGGATCAAGGAGGTCTCACAGTCTGTTGGTTGCACTGCATCTGGGCCGATAGGGTTGCATCGTCCCTCAATGCAGCAGCAGATCACAAAATAGTTCACACACCTGGCAGCCCAAAATCATCACTAGCCCCTCGGCTTAACTGCAGCTCCCACCTCTTCCTCGTTCTCAGTCACTGTTTTGTCTATAGGTCCTTCAGAACTACAGCCTCACATTTCAGGGATACTCCTTCCCTCTGACCACCATGTAGTCAGCTGGACTGCAGGCAACTGTCCCCAGGAATGGTGGGCAACATGTCCCATACTGTCCCAGTCCCTCAGCTACTCATCTCTCTCTCGGTCTCTGCCGGGCTATACGATGCCGCACCAGTCCCCTGGCTTGAGACCTGGCCCACATCCATCTCCTCCGTGACATTTACTCTCGTGGCCACATAGCACATCAAGGAATCCCTGACTCGCTATTACTTCTCCTCCAGTCACGCCTGGATCTCCAAGCCTTCACGCCACCCCAGCCTGGGGCTGGGGTGGGCAATCGCCCTGCCTGGCCCTTATCGACCTTTTTCCATAGCTGTACTCCGATCTCCCCAGTAGAGCTCCCTGACTTCCCATTAAACCCACCATTAAATCCCCCTGCTCACCCACAGTGACCTCCCGACCTGCAGGAGGCTCCATCCGAGTACCAGCTGGACTTAACTATTTTCTATCCGGGCCAAATTAGACTACAAAGGAATCAGAGGGGCAAATAGTCTTGTAACCTCCCAAAGGGGGGAGTTACTTGAAGTAGGGGGATAAGAGCTTGAAGAGTCACCATTCAACATTTTTTGGGGGGAGGAAGTGGTGAGACATATGGTGACAGAAGCAGCAGAGCCGCCGGAACCTTTGGTCACCTTGGAGTGGCTACCAATGGCCGAGGAACCCAGAGGGGGACCGCCTTCTTGACCACAGTACTATGGATGGTAGCCACAGCCACCATGGCCTGTTGGACTCCAGAGTGCACCTCCACCGCGCCATCTTGTATTTTGTGAAGTCAAGGACTTTACAGACCTCAGAGTCATTTTGGATGATTGAAGGCCTTTTAGTGCATTATCCACATCAGATCCGGATAACTTGAAGCCACTAAAAGGGACATTTGGAACAGCTTGCTGTATGTCAGCAGCAAAGCCATCCACTCTGAGCCAAGAATGTCTCCCCAGAGGCAGAAGCCCTGGCAGAAGCATCAGACGCATCATATGCTGACGGGAGTAGATGCTTGCCAGTAATGGCTTTGGAAAATGCTGCTTTTGTAGGGCTATCAGGTTGAGCCTGAACAGTAGCCATGGCAGACTTTCATGGCCTATTCTGACATTTACCTTCCCTCCCTCTATTAGCACTTACCCTCCCCTTGTTTGCCTTACCCTGGTTACCTGCACCTTGTAATTTTAGCTGCTTTTTAACTTATGTACCATGTATTATGTCTTCTGTACTCAATTATTGTAATGCAATGTTTCTGTATGTTTCTTCTATCATGTTTTGGACATTCATTGTGTAACTTGTTCTCCATGTTCTTTGTACAATGCTTTTGTTGCTCCTGCGCCATTGTCTTGTCCTGTGTTGTGCATGAAAATGGTCCCTGGGATCAGTGTACTTACCTGGTTATCAAAGTCATAAATAAATAAATAATCATGTAAGCCTGGTAAATCACAATTCATAGTCCTGAGGTGGCGTCCTAACAAGAAAAACCCAGGAATAGCACCCTATTGGATGTCTTTCTTACAAGCAAGCCACAGTCCTTTTCCTACGCTGGAATATTTTTCTCGGATGTCAGCGATCACTGCTTCATCGCCGGTGCAAGATCTGGCTCCAATCTCCCCTCCACATCTAAGTTCTCCACCAGAAGGTCGAGACGCAACTTTGACCCATTTGCCTACATCGACGAGCAATAATCGTCTGTACACTGGCAGAACTTTTACCTAGCCAAATCGGTCAGTATGGCATATGACATTTTTCATGAAATAGTGTCTTGTGCCATAAATAATCATGCTGTCTTAGTAAAAGTCTGTGTAAAGACCAGAACTTGCTGTTGGTTCTCTGCTGAACTCAAGGCTGCATTACTAGCGAGAGATAAACTCTGGAAAAAAGCGCGCAAATCAAAAACTGCCGAGGATTGGTGCTACTTCAGGAAGGCTAGGAACTCCTGCACCAAACTGGTTAGAGAGGCTAAGGCCAACTTCTACCGTTCTGAGCTTGACTCTGCCTCAAGGTGCCCAGCTAAATTTTGGTCCACAATCAAAGAGCTGTCTGGTCATACAGCTGGAAATGTACTTCTCTCGAAAATCATCTCTGACAATGTTACTATCGATGATATGAGAGAATTCTCCAGGCCTTCAACAACGCTGCTTTCATCAGGCCTAGCATTCAACAATTCACCAGCATCCGTGTTACGTTCTCAGGTTAGTGCACAGATTCCTGAACCTAGCACCACTAATACAGTCTTCTCATTCCTTCCTGCTTCGTTGAAAGACGTCGAAGACCTCCTTCTACAATTGGACACCAAGAAAAGCTCTGGTGCTGACTCTCTCGACCTCTACTTCTTAAAGGTTGCATACCACATCCTAGCTGTACCAATCACACACCTATTTAACTTGTCCTTGTCCCAGGGGACTCTTTCACACCTATGGAAAACTGCCCACGCCATTCCTCTGTTTAAATCAGGGGATCCCTGTGACCTAAATAATTACAGGCCGATATCTCTCCAACCAATATTGTCTAAACTGCTGGAAAAGAATGTGAATGCTCAGTTGAGAACCTACCTCAAGAACAAGTACCTTCTAAACCCTATGCAGTCTGGTTTCAGAGCCAAGCACAGTACCATTATGGCTCTGGCCAAAGTGACTGATGACAGGCAATGAGAGCTGGAAAACCAAAAATGTGTATGTGCAGTGTTCCTGGACCTTAGCAAGGCCTTCGACACTGTCGACCACTGCCTGCTTCTTTCCACTCTAAAAGTGCTAGGTCTGGACCCGACCTCTCTGTGCTGGTTCAATAATTACTGGGGAGTTGATACCCATCTCCAGCCAGGGGTAATGGTCAGATGTCTCCCAGGTACATCAGCATGGAGAGACACTGACCGCATTGCTAAAATTGTTCACAAGCAGGAGAAAACATTGATGTCCTAGTACACATAGGGACTAATGATCTCGCCAGCCGGTCAGTTGTGGAGACCAAGGAACACCTGACCAGGCTGGGTGACAAACTATCATCTATTTCGTCCGGCATATCCTTCTCTGAGATCCTGCCAGTCTGGGGAGGGAGCAGATGGAAGGAAGGTCAGAGAAGGGGAGATAGGGGAGCTAAACACGTAGCTCAAGGGCTGGTGCCAGGAAAAAGGACACAGATTTGTAGGGAACTGGCAACAGTTCTGGGAGCGAAAGTTCTTTAAATTTGATGGACTGCATCTGACTAAGGAGGGAGTCAGTGCATTGGGGCAGAAGTTTGACGTCTTTGCAGAATATTTAAACTAGCAAATGGGGAGAGGGGTGCAGCACCCCATTCGTCGAATGGGAAGAACACCCCTCCCCCCTCAGCTAGTGGTCAAACAGGGATTCAGCATGTTTGCAGTTCATTTGCATCACCAGGTAAGAAAAAAGGTTTGTCTCCCCATATGACGTACAGGGGTAATGCCAAACCTCACCAGACAACTAACATACCAAAATCTAGCCAATGGAAAATCATGTACACAAATGCTCACAGCCTGGGAAATAAGATCCCAGACCTGCAGCAATAATTTCAGAGGCTAAACTGGACATAGTAGCAATTAGTGAGACGTGGTTTACCAGTAACCACACTTGGGAGACTTCAGTACCTGGCTATGTATTGTTCAGAAGAGACCGAGGTGCAAAAAGGGGAGTGGCCCTGTATGTCAGTGAAAATATCAAAGCTGCAGAAATTCAGAATACACATAAGGAGCCAGAAGAACTGTGGGTCACCCTGGAAACAGGAAATGGACAGCCATAAGAACTGGGGTTGTCTACAGGCCCCCAGACCAGGGGGAGGACATAGACACATTACTGTTAGAAGATATACAAAACACGACAGCTAAAGGGAGGTTCTGATAATGGGAGACTTCAACATGCCAGATACAGTTTGGTCAATACCAGCAGGAACATCTGCCAGAACTAGACACATAGTGGATTCCCTGCAGGGGGAGGGCCTCAAACAACTGGTACAGCAACCCACGAGAGACAGGGCTATCCTAGATCTAGTACTGACTAACAAGGAAGGGATCACAGATCTCCAGGTAGAAGGTCACCTGGGGGCCAGTGACCATCACATGGTATGGTTCAATTTGGTTACTACATCTAAATCATCCCATTCCAAGGCAAAAATATGGGACTTCAGAGGAGCTGACTTTGATAAGATGGCCAACAGAGTTAAGCTAGCCCTGGCAAGAAGAAATACAGGTGAGATGGTACAGGCAAAGCGGGCAAGCATTAAGGATGCAATACTTGAAGCAACATCCCATTGTGTTAGGGAGAAAAGCAAGAGCAAAAGATGGAGGAAACCACTTTGGTTCTCAAAAACAGTAGCAGAAAAGGTCAGAGCCAAAAGGCTGGCCTTCAGGAAATATAAGGGAACACAGCGAGATGAAGATAGGGAGGCATACCAAACTGCCCTAAGGGAAGCAGGGAAGGCAGTAAGGCAGGCAAAGTCCCAAACTGAGGAAAAACTAGCATGAACAGTAAAAGAAGGTGACAAGACTTTCTATAGACACATTAGTGAAAGGAGAAAGTCCAGAGGGGGATTACTAAGCTTAATGGAGAAAAGGGAGCATGTGAGGAGGAGGACCCTGTAAAAGGCATCTATCCTAAATAGATACTTTTGCTCAGTATTTATTGAAGAGAAGGTAGGGCAGGGCCCACAGCTCAGCATCATGGACACGGGGAGGTGAGCACTACTCCCTTCACAAAAGAAAGGGTCCTACAAGAGCTTACTAGCTTAGGTGGATAAGGCAATGGGACCTGATGGCATACATCCCAGGGTACTTAAGGAGCTAAAGGTGGAACTAGCAGAGCCATTAGCAGAACTGTTTAGTGAGTCTCTGAGCACAGGAGAGGTCCCAGAAGACTGGAGAAGGGCTCATGTGATCCCGCTCCACAAGAGTGGTAGCAGGGAGGAGGCAGGGAACTACAGACCAGTCAGTCTTACCTCAGTATTGGGCAAGATTATGGAGGCACTCCTTAAGGAAAGGATAGTGCAACACCTAGAATCCATAGGGCACAGGATCCAAGACAACATGAGTTTACAAAAGGAAGGTCCTGTCAAACTAATCTCATAGATTTCTTTGACTGGGTAACCAGAGTGGTGGACCAAGGGGGAGCAGTTGATGTCGCCTACCTTGACTTCAGCAAAGCTTTTGACACTGTTCCACATAGAAGATTGATAAATAAGCTGGATAGGCTCGAGGTGGGTCAGAAGTTGGTCAACTGGGTGGCAAACTGGTTGACGGGCAGAAAACAGAGAGTGGTGGTAAATGGTATACAGTCAGAAGAGATGCAAGTCACAAGTGGGTACCTCAGGGATCAGTCCTGGGCCAGTCCTCTTCAACATCTTCATTAGTGACCTTGCAGATGGACTAGAGGGTAGGCTTGTCTGTTTGCAGATGACACCAAGATCTGCAACAAGTAGATGATCCAGATGAAGTGGGCAGAATGAGAAAAGATCTGGATAAACTAGCAAAATGGTCAGAAGAGTGGCAACTGGGATTTAATGCAAAGAAGTGCAAAATCATGCACATAGGAAGAGAAACCCTGAAGCCACCTATAGGCTGGGAGGGTTGCTAGCAGTCACAAAGGAAGGAAGAAAGAGACGTGGGCATCATCATCACTGATGACCTAAAATCATCCAAGCAGACATCTAAAGCAGTAGGTAAGGCTAGGGGTGTTAGGGTGTATTAGTAGGGGTATCACAAGTCGTGAGAGGAGTAATAATCCCTCTTTACAAGACACTGGTTAGGGCCCCATCTGGAGTACTCGTGCAGTATTGGAGCCACACCTTCACAAGGACATTAACCAAATTGAGGCAGTCCAGAGAAGGGCAACCAAAATGGTGCAGGGACTGCATCAGAAGACATATGAGGACAGATTAACAGAGCTCAATATGTATACCCTTGAGCAAAGGAGGGAGAGAGGTGATATGATCGAGGCATTCAAACACCTTAAGGGCATTAACAAGGTGAAAGAGTCTAACATGTTTAAATATAAGAAAAATAGCAGGACAAGAGGACACAGCATGAGATTAGAGGGGGCCGATCAAGGGGGAATGTGAGGAAATTCTTTTTCACAGAAAGGGTGGTGGATGCATGTAATGGCTTACCATAAGAAGTGGTGGCTATGAATACAGTGCAGGGCTTCAAACAGGCATGGGATAGGCATAAGGGAGCAATACAAATGACTATGAATAGATAGGCCACTGACAGAGCAAAGGCCGATGGCACATTTATAAGGTAGAAAAAAAATGGGCAGACTGGATGGGCCTTGCGGTCCTTATCTGCCGTCAACTTCTATGTTTCTATGTTACCTTACAGATAGGCTTCAGCAGGTCAAGGCCGAAGGGGAGCTCTCTCCACTCAAACCACTAAAAAGAGGTGTTTCACAGGGATCCATCCTGGGGCCTCTATTGTTTGCCATTTATATAAACAATATTGATGCTGGCTTCAAGGAGGCCAATATTCACCTTTTCGCTGATGATACGGTGTTGTACCTAAGCTGCCCAACTCTGGTAGCTGCCTGTGGAGATTTGCAAACATAATTCAACTTGTTGCAGAATCAGCTCCTGAATAAAAAACTCTTACTCAATGCCAAAAAAACAAAAGCTATGCTGTTCTCTCCGGCTACTCATTTGGCGAACCCTGCTATTTCTGGCTCCTTACCTCCCATAAAAACTTTACTAGGAGAGAGGTTGGAATTTCTTAAGAAATTCAAGTACCTAGGGGTCTGGCTACACCACAGACTCTCCTTTGTGGAGCATGTCGAGGATCTGCTGAAAAAGTTGAGGCAGAGGCTTGGTCTCTTCTTTAGAGTAAACCGTCTCCTGACCAAAGATGCCAAGATGCAGTTAGTTCAATCCACGTTTCTATCCCTAATTGATTGTGCCTATTTCATTTATAGTCAGTGTAATGCCTCCTGTCTTACTAAACTGGACACCTTATACCACAGAGCCTTGAGATTCATAACTGGCCTACCTATCACCACCCACCACTGTTCCTTATATGCAGCTGTGGGGTGGACCTCCCTTCAGTACAGAAGGAATAGAAATGCGGCTGTCTGGACTTACAGAGCTATTACCAGCAAATTACCCCAACACATTTCTGACTGTTTGCCGTTATACGTGGTAGGCAACTACGCACTGAGAAGCTATTCTCTGCTTCTACTGAAGGTATCTAAGGCCAATACACGCTTTGGGAGAGCGGCCATAGGCTTTGTTTTGCTCTTACTCTGGAACAAACTACAGAAATCTGTGAAACTGAGTCTCCCTGTTTTGTTTTGTTTTGTTGAATTTTGTTGACCCAGTAAGCCCACTGGGCCTAGAAGTCCCTTTTTCAGGGGCGACCGGGGGGGGAGGAGATACAGATGGTAAGCAACTGAAATTGAACCAGATTAAGCTGTTGGTGGTATTTATTTTAGTGAATGAGGGAAATTTGGCCAGGACACCGGGGAAATTCCCCTACTCTTTTCAGTAAGTGCCATGGGATTTTTAACATCGATCTGAACTACCACCAATCCAGGCAGATGGGACCTCGGTTTAACATCTCATCTGAAAGATGGCACCTCAGAAGTGCAGCACCCCTCTCATGCTGCACTACAGTGTCAGTACTGGGATATTAACCCAAGTACCCGCTGTGGGAACTGAACCCACAGCCCTCTGATCTCCCGGCCTCAGAGGTGAGTATGCTACCTACTGAGCCACTGACACCTGTTAGTCTTACCACCTTCAAGACCTTGAATGCCAAGGCTGTTAAGGAGCTATGCAGCTGTTTCCAGCACACTTAGCGTGCTAGGGTGCCTACTGCTTACCTGCCCACTACATCTCCACCTAACCCGGCCCCTTGATTGTCTCCACCTATACCCCCCCTTTTTTTCTGCTAATCCGCTACCTTTCTTACCCTCAGACTCCCAACACAAATGTCCCCAGCCCATCTCTGTATCATCCCTCCTAGAAAAGCTGCAGTCCTGTACCCCTCCCCTCCATATCTGCCCCTTAAGTTTGTATATGTCCTGACCAATGATATGCCGTGCTGTTTGAAAATGTTTTAATATGCTGGCTGTTTCAGAATGTTTTAATTCCCCTTCCCATACCATTCTCTCTAACCTTGTTAAACCTACACCTGAAATACTTATTGCCCTGTGTATTTTTTTTCTATTTCTATATAATTATGTCTATTTATTATCTGTACAAATAAGTGTTATTCTTGACCTTGTGTAATGCAGGTCCACCTTGTAAATGAGCCTGCTCAATGGTGTTTGCCTGGATAAATAAAGACTTGATTGACTGATTGATTGGCAGAGGCATAAGTTTGCTTGCCCTTGACATCTAATCTCTTGGATTCTTTGTCCAGAGAGAGAGAGTGCTCATCACCCTAGAGGCCCTGGAGCGACCCTGAACAGCCATGGTACTTACAGAATCAGTTTCTGACTGTGCACAGACAGAGTGGGGTACTGCTTGTCAGCTTTTCTGGGAACTGCAGGCAAAGTGCTAGGCCTGTGCCAAACAGCAACGGTAGCATCCTCCAGTGCAGAGTAAACAGGAGGCACTACATCAGCAGGCTCAGCTGCAACTCCAAAGACCTCCCTTAAATTCCAATTACTGGAGTCTTCCTCTCGTTCTTGAACCCCATGACATCCTGAATTTGCTTGATTAAAGCTTGAAATGAGAGCGCTTCAGCAGGAGACCTGGGGTTACAAACCAGAGAGTCCTCACTGTAAGAGGAGAGGGTAGAGCTGGAAGGAAACCCCCTTCATAAGGATTTTCTTCTCCGTCTTCATCCTCCAAATCCTCCCCCATGTCCAGGTGGTCAGGATTGTATTCTGTCACATCATCATCCTGAATGACGATGGGAATAATCGACAAAACCAGCGATGGAGGTGGCAGCTGCACTGGAGGAACTACAGCCATGCTTTTTGGTCTACTGGCACTGTTGCTGTCAGTGAAAGAAACAGATGAGTTAACATTTCTAAAAACAACGCCAGCATAGCCTGGGAGTCGATGATGCCCAGTTGTGGGTTCATGACTGCCTTTGTCACCAGGATCGAGCCCGATGATGGAGGTGGCATACTGTCCCTAGTAGGTACTGCAACATCAGAGCCAGACCCCAGCCTTGGTGGCTCAGCGAAGGTTGAGAGACTGTAGCTGACAATGCCAGAGTGGAGTATGATAGAAACATACACTTTGATGGCAGATAAGGATCACTTGGCCCACCCAGTTTGCCCATTTCCCTACCTACTGGATAAGCTGCAGATCCTAGTTAACCAACAGCCTACTTCCTCCGACCCCTCCCACTAGAATTGCCTTATGTCTGTCCCATGCATTCTTGAATTTCTCCCACTGTTTTTGACCCCAAAACTTCCTCAGGAAGGCTGTTCCATGTGTTCACCACCCTCTCCATGAAAAAATACTTCCTCACTTTGCCCCTGAGCATCCCCCCTTTATCTTCAAATTGTGTCCCCTTGGTCTTGCACATCTCTTTTTCTGAAAGATGCTACCTTCTTGGACTTTGCTGATTTCCTTGAGGTACTTGAAATTTCTATCATGTCCCCCCTCTCCCTCCTTTCCTTGAGGGTATACATATAAAGCTAATTTAGTCTCTCTTCATATGGCTTCTTGTGCAGACCCTGCACCATTTTAGTTGCTCTCCTCTGGACTGCCTCCATCCTGTCTATGTCCTTGTGGAGATGGAGTCTCCAGAACTGCAGGCAGTACTTCAGATGGGGTCTCACCAACTGTCTGAACAGAGGGATAACAACTTCTTGTTTTCTACTGGTGATGCCTCTCCCTATGCATCCCAGTATCCCCCAGCCCTCCTTACTGCCTTCTCACATTGCTTGCCTACTTTTAGGTCGTCTGATATGACAACCCCCAGGTCCCTTTCCATTTTTGTTGTTGTTAGTAAACCCTCTCCCATTGTTTACTCTTCCCCTGGGTTATAGTTTCCCCAGGTGCATTACTTTGCACTTCTTTGCATTGAATCTAATCTGCCATAGTTTTAACCATTCCTCCAACCTTGCCAAGTCCCTTCTCATCCTTTCCACCATCCCCTTGTGTATCAACCCTGTTACAGATCTTTGTGTTGTCTGCAAAGAGGCATACTTTTCCTTCCAGTCCCTCTGCAATGTCACCTATAACAACATTTAAGAGGACCGGTCCCAGTATTGAACCCTGCAGTACCCTGCTAGTAACCCCCCCTTTCTTCAGAGTGGACTTGTTTACTGTTACCCTCTGTGTCCTGTTGTCCAGCCAATTTTTTAACCAGGCTGCCACCCTGGGACCCACTCCCAGGCTGGCTAACTTGTTTATTAATCTTTTGTGTGGGACTGTGTCAAACGCCTTGCTAAAGTCTAGGTAGGCCATGTCCACAGCCCCTCTCTGGTCTACTACTTTGGTCACCCAGTCAAAGAAATCGATTAGATTCATCTGGCATGACCTTCCCACTGTGAATCCATGCTGCCTTGGGCCCTGTTCCCCTCTGAACTCTAGGTACTCAACAATTCTGTCTTTCAGAAGTGATTCCATCATTTTCCCTACCACTCAGGTCAAACTAACAGGTCTGTAGTTTCCTGCCTCTGCCTTGCTCCCGCTTTTGTGAAGGGGAATCGCATCCGCCCTCCTCCAGTCCTCAGGTACCACACCATCCTCCCATGATGTGTTAAAAAGGGTCATCAATGGTGTCACTAGTTCTTCCCTTAGTTATTTTAGAATTCTGGGGTGAATCCCGTCAGGCCTCATTGCTTTGTCCACTTTCAGTTTTAGGAGTTCTTTCAGGACCCTTTCTTCTGTGACTGAACTGGTATCAACTCCCCCATCCTAGGTGCTTCTATTGTTTGGTTTAAGTGCCTCCCCCTCTTCTTCTTTTGTAAATACTGACCAGATGTATTCATTTAGTATCCCTGCTTTTTCACTGTCACCCCCTGCCCACCCCCTTCCCTTTATTAAGCCCCACTATCTGTCCTCTGGTCTTTATTCACTCCCTAATGTACCTATAAAAGGTTTTATCCCACTTCGTAGCTGAGTTGGCTATCCTTTCCTTGGTCTGGGCCTTTGCTATTCTGATTGCCTTCTCTGCTTCTTTCTGCTTGAACTGGTAAAGTTCCCTGTCCTGCTCCTTTTCTGTTTCCTTGTACTTCCTGAATGCTATCTTTTTCTCCCTAACCTTCCCTGCCACCTCTTTTGAGAACCATAGTGTTTTTTTTTTTCCTTTGTTTTGTTTTATTTGCTTCACACAAAGGCTTGTTGCCGCTGTGTTGGCAGTTTTGATTTTTCCTCATTATTCCTCCACCCCTCTTTCTTGCCCGTTTGCTAGTGCTTTCCTGAGGCACTCTCCCATTTTGCCAAAGTCAGCCCTCCTAAAGTCCAATACTCTCACTTTTGTATGGCTTGATTGTATGGCTGTGTTTATTGTGAACCACACTGTTTGGTGGGTGCTTGTTCCCAGATGGTTATCCACAATGAGGACTTACCCTCCTTCAGTAGAGACTTGGACCTTGCTGGTGAAGTATGTTTGTCTGTATATTTATGGTGGCTGGAGAAGGAGAGTTTCAACACAGTTTTACCTTCTCTTTGGATTTCTGCATCATCCTAGCCAACCTCAGTGGTGCTAGGGTCACTGTCCACCTGAGTGTATCATTCCCTCTGGTAGTCAAGCATGAGGGAGAAGACGACCAGGAGCCCATGATCTTATCTTGGGTTTCTATGGCTTTGATGGTGCTGAAGGTTTCTAGAGCATTCTTTTGGCATCTCCTTGTGGCCTGGTTAAATCTTTGATGGATCTAACAGGCCCTCACATTGCGGGACAAGCCCAAACAGCAAACACACATGGTGCGAGCATTGTCCCTGAAGATATTTATTTGTATTTTTTTTATTTTAGTCTTTGGTAACTGGGTAAGGCCCACTAGGCACAAATGCCTGTTTCAGGGGGTGACCTGGGAGCACTGGGCGGTTAAGTGACTTGATCAGAGTCACACAGTATGCAAGTGGAGGTTGTGAGAATCAAACTCAGGTCTGGTCTGCTGGATGTGCCAAGCTCATTCACACCTCATTCCTCTAACCTCTAGGCTATACTGCCAGCCCATTTTCCATCCGCCGGCACGAAACCTAAATAAAGGTTCTTTCGATGGCAACATACAGGGACACAGTCAATAAAAGTAAACTTAGAAATAAAGACAATATTGAAGAGAAATAAGAACGTTGTTTCTCTGCAGGTTCGATGAGTGCTTAGCTGTGCAAGAAAGAACTGAAGAGCAAGGGGACTGCCCATGATTATATAGGAGCCGATGTTGCATATCATCTTCTGCAGTCCCCAGCTGGCAAACGTTTCCAAGAGGTCCTGACGCCGATGGCTTACAGTTCCAAAGGTGTGGCCCAATCAAGACAAAGTCCCTGATGAAGATTGTGAAGTTGTGTACACTGGTAAAAAGCACCCCAAAACTGGGTTCAGGAAAGCTATTTTCCTAGTATTAGTTCCTTTATGTATAATAATCCAGATTACATTCCCATTGATAAATTTGTCCAGGTTGTTTTTGAATGTAACTGAGTACCAAACTGCAGTTGTCAGGGTGAGCCAAGCAAATGGAGGAGAGGGGCGTGGGGGTAATCATTGATAATAATCTCAGTCATCAGCCCAGTGCAACAGGGCATATACTAAGGCCAACAGAATACTGGGCTGCATGGGTTGGGGCGTCCCCAGGAGTAGGCAGGAAGTGATTCTGCCCCTCTGCAGATCCCCTGGTGATACCGTACCTTGAGTACTATGTTCAGTTTTGGGGCCCGTAGCTCAGGGATTTTGATTCCCATGAAACATTGCAAAAGAGAGTCACCAAAATGGTGCCTGGTGCGCAGGGAAGGTCGTATGAGGAACATTTGAATGGGCTAAACACGTACTTGCTTGAGGTCAGAAGGGAGAGGGGAGATATTAATCCTAGCAGTAACTGCTACCTTACCCCTACCAATTGCATTACCTCGCCAAGCAAAGTACCCCACAATGCCGCTTCCAGCCATCAGGATCATTCAGGGTGTCATCCTACTCTATCATATTTGCCTCCTGGGACACCCGTGTACTGCATCCAACCCAAATGGTCATTTCTACCACCCGAGGGTAGTGCTAAATCCCTATGGATCCATTGCCTTACCCTATCACATGGAGACCAGCTATAGTCAGTAAAAACTCTTCATGCGCTGAGAGTGATCACTCCAAGATCTCCAAGGGAGGTCATAATTCTACTATACAAGACACTAGTGAGGCCCCACCTGGAGTACAGTGTAGAGTTCTGGAAACCCTACCTACATAAGGACATAGACAGGGTAGTGGAGGTTCAGAGGAGGGCAGCAAAGATTGTACATAGATTGCATCACAAGTCCTATAAGGACAGGCTAAAGGACTTGAATATGTACTCCCTGTAGGAGAGGCGGGAGAGAGGGGGGATATGATACTGACATACAAGTGTCTTACAGGGTGGAATAGGGTGCAGGAATATACTATTTTTAAGCAAAAAAGATGTTCCAGGACTAGAGGGCATGGGATGAAGTTGGAGGGAGGACGATTCAGAGGAAATGTGAGGTAGAATTTCTTCACAGAACGGGTGGTGGACAAGTGGAACAGCCTGCCAGAGGAAGTGGTGGGGGCTGAAACAATCATAGGATTTAAGAATGCATGGGATAGACATAAAGGAATTCTGGAGGTCAGGGGTAAGGGGCAACAGACTTCTAGGAAAACATAAACTGAACTTACAAGCTCAAATGGGCAGACTGGGTGGTCCGTAGGCCCTTATCTTCTGACACTGTCTATGTATCTATGTAAGTCACTGACCCTTCTATAGTTCCTTTCCTCCACAGACATGTTACTCACTTTGGATCCACATTATCAAGACCACCAAGCAAGAGATCATGGTCCTGAACTAACAAACTTCTTCTGGACCATCTCACTTGACTGCTTCTTCTCCTACTGCTAGTATCGTGTAATAAACATACGAACCTGGGTTCTTCCCATGGCTCGAGTGCACAGTCACAAAAATCAGCTGGGCTTAGGTTGGCCTCAATAAACATCTGTAGCATTCTTCCCAAGATGAACAACCTGAAGGTGTGGGCATCTCGACATAACCCAGATATGCTGTCTGTAGTGGAATCCTGGCTTTCCCCTAAGATACCAGATACAGCCATCACACTACCTGGCTATACCCGGTTTAGGCAGGACCACCTCTCAAAAAGAGGCGGTGGCTGTGTCATATACACCAAAGACTATCTGCAGGGGCATGGCCTCCCCCCCCCAAGCATGTGTGACAACCTACAAGCACTGGCCGTCAAACTGATCCTAGGTGCACATAATAGAGTGCTCACCCTGCTCTCAGCATACATCCCACCTAACAGACCACAGCTGGCACCAGCAATCTTATGGACTATATCAGTACCCTCAGCCTCAGAAATTATACTTCTAGGTGACTTCAACATCAACTGACTCTCCCCATCATCTGTCAGTATCAAGGACACCTTGTCTGCCATCCACTTCTCTTAAATGATAGACTCACTAACAAGAGTCATTTACAAAACTGGCGCTAGCACCCTGCTGGATTGAATACTCACTAACCAACCTGGACATATCAACAATATTACTGTACTCCCAGACTCTCTAAGCAACCACCCCTCTGTCATATGCACCTGGAATAACAACTACAGCAAATCTCCTGCCAGAAATATATGAAGTCATGTACTCCTAAAAGACCATCTACAGCAACTCAAAACAGACCTCAAGTACAAAGACTGGTCTGACCTGTATGAAGCCAAGGACGTGGCTGTAGCCCTTGACCTCTTCATAACCAAATTCAGTATTGTCTGTGACAAGCATGCCCCGATAAAAACAAGATAGTTCAAAGGACACTACAACCCTTGGATTACTCTGGATCTGCTAGAGCAACTCTCCTCAAGAGATCATTTTTGGCAAGTGGCATGAACACATGGCTCAGCAGCAAACATCCAACGGTACAAACGAGCACGAAATGACTGCACGAAAGCCATCCATCGTGCAAAAAGTACCCACTACTAAGAAGCCCTCACCAGTTCGTGGAATAGCAGCAAATCCTTTTGGGACAACCTCAATGACATCACTGGGAAAGACCCCAAAAATGCTACAGCTATGCTCACAGTCGATAAGGTGCCATCCTTAGACTCTCTTCTCATTGCCAACTCCCTGAATCATTCCTTCACGGACCTAAGCAGTGTGCTTCCTGCTAACTTCTTCAATCCCCTCACCACAAATGACCCACAAGAGAAACAACTGCCTTCCCATAACCAACCACTATTTCACTTCAAAGTAGTCTCTGAAGCCGATGCCAGAAAATACCTGGAAAAGGTACTAGGGACTCCCTAGACCTAAAATTTGTTAGCGTGGCACTTGAGGAAGTTCTTAGCCCGCTGATGCAAATTATAAACCTCTCACTCGGTCATTCATAATTCCCTCAATGCTGGAAATCTGCGACAGTTACCCCAGTGCACAAAAGTGGCGATTGGACTCTGCACAATAACTACAGACCAATCTCGATATCCCCCCACTCTCCAAGGCCCTAGAGCAGATCATGGCTGATCAACTTGTGGAGTACCTCAACCACCAAGAACTACTGTGTCCTGAGCAGCACGGGTTCAGGGGTAGCCACAGCACCATCATGGCCTTGCTAGAATTTATGGGATACATCCACCACACATTAGACCAAGGCCTCCTGGTAGAAGCCACATTCATTGACCTATCAAAGGCATTTCATACAGTGCATCATGGGCTCCTTCTCAAACAACTGGCTAGCATTGGTCTCTCCTCTGAAACTTTGGGCTGGTTCACTAGCTACCTGAGCAACCACTATCAGTAGGTTAGGATTGGGGATGTGATCTCTGACAGCAGACCTGTCAGATCTGATGTACCATAAGGATCCATATTAGGACCACTGCCGTTCAACTTATTCTTAAATAACCTCCTGACCTCTAGCTTGTGTCCAATGCTCCTTTACGCAGATGATGCGGTTTTATTCACCAGCAGTCAACACCCTAAACATCTGAAGGTGGATCTACAAAGTGGCTTTGTATCCACGAAGCAGTGGTTTAAGGACCATAGACTGGTCTTAAATTATAAAAAGACCGTGACCATGATGTTCTCCACCCCACAAAGCAAACACAGAGCCTTCTCACTTGCAATTATGAACGTTGGGGGTGCCACTCTCTAACTTGTTTGGCACTTCAAGCACCTAGGCATTACTGTTGATTCCACCCTATCATATGCCGAGCACATCGACATTACTGCAAGAGCCATCAATACCAGAATCGGGATCCTGCATCAGTACAGACACTGTCTCACACACGAAGCCCTGAGCACTGCCATCAATAGCTCAGTCGTCTCACTCATCGATTATGGGCTGGTGATCTACAGATCTGCAACAGACACAGTCTTCCACCGCATCTTAACCGCAATGAATAAAGCCTGCCATCTCCTCACAGGTGCTGCTAGACTCACACACACCTTTGATCTCTGTACCATGGCTGGCTGGCTACAGCTCAGTGGAAGAATCAGATACCAAACCTGCCTCCTTGCCAAAAAAGCCTCCTTAAACCTTCCACCACCAGAAGTACGATATGCCCTACTGACCCCTTCCCGGAGCACAAAGCAAACCAGAAGTGCTGCCTCTCAGGTATTCCATGTGCCAAGGTGCCGCACTACCTTGGCTCAGCAGGATTTCTCATACTGGGCCCCCTCTGAACAAATGCACTACCTCAGGACATCTGTGATGCAGCAACGATTGGATCTTTTAAACAAAAACTGCGCCAACACCTTCTCACCACGGGTACCTGTGCCTGCCCCCACTAAATCCTGCCTCAAGTCAGTAATCCCATTGTCATAGTCTGCACTTACCCTCTAGCACTTCTTAACCTTGTCGCTGTTCCACTGGGTAGCCCCGACCTTGCACTTCACTGACCCATAATCCTCTCCCATGGCACTGCCATGCCCCCCACCTCACTTCCCTACCCCTCCATCTCCTACCCCCACCCACGCTTTCCTCTTACCATTACCTCTCCATCTTCTCCCCTCTTCTCCTCCTCCCTCTGTCTGCTCTACTGATTTTTGTCTCTCCTTGATGCGGGCATACATTGTACAGTGCCTCAGTATAGTGTAACCATGAACTTTATCTGTATTGTTGTACTGTAACATGTCTTTGTATATTTGTTACCGAATCACTCTGTATTTGAATGTTTCTATATCACTCTGTGCTTGTTAACTGACATGGAACCAATGAACGAGCATCCATTCATTGGTGTTATCCAAGATTTCAAAATAAATAAAATAAAAATAAATAAATAAAGATATGATCGAAACTTTTAGGGACCTTAAGGAGATCAACAGAAAACACTGTGGAAACACAGGAAGGGGACCCTGCACCGGGGGCGTGAGTACAAACTGACGGGAGGCAACTTCAGGAGGGATGTGAGGAAGTACTTCTTCATGGAGAATGATGGTTGATGGATGGGTGGAATAGCTTGCCAAGAGAGGTGATAGAGACAGAGATGCTGTGTTGTTTTTAAGGGCGGTGGGCTAGGTATAAAGGGTTGGTAACTGAGAACTAGGAGTGGGGAGAAGGGGACACAGCTACAAAAAAGACTATACTACCAGGAGGGGGTCTAGTCTAGAGCCTGCCCAGCAACAGGCTGGAGTGGTTGGAGGTAAGATCAGAGAAGAGAGGTTGAATGGTTGCACTTTTTCTGCCTGTAAAAAGTTTCTGTGTTTCTGTGTTAAATGCACATTACTGCTTACCTTGAAGACCAAAAGAATACAGGGGCCTTGGGTGAAATCATATGAAGAAAGGTTGGAAGATTTCAACATGTGTACCCAGACAACGAGGAGAGAGGAGAGACATCATAGAAATGTACCTATCCCCAGCTTCTGCCTTTCTACCCTGACCCCCCCCAGCAGAGTTCTCGACATCCTGAAGGGGGAATCAGGAAATGACTATTGCTCTCCTCATATTCAGTTCTTGCCGCTCCCCTCTCTTCTCCACCTGCCCTTCTGGGTCACCTGTGTGCACAACCTACCCCATCCTTTTTACTCCAACTTGTGTACCACCTTGAGCCTGCTCCTGGTACACTCATGCACTATAATGGTTCTGTCACATTATTACTGTTTTGTACATTTATATATCCTTTTGTACGATTTTGGACATGTATTGTAAATTGCCCAATGTTCCACTACTGTTTATTGTACAATACCGTGTGTTCCAACTATTGCATAATCTTAAAATGTTGTATTGTTTGTACTACCCACATACTATTGTAACTGATCATCCTTCACAACCCTGTGTAACCCCCTCCTCCATGTCACACCGTGAGACGAGCAACTTGTTGTTCAGTGTGCCCTCCTGGTGAAACATTTCAATAAATCAATAAATAAAATGCATGCATATCTCCATGGAGTTGACAGGGTGGGCTGCAATGAATTGTTTATACTAAGTCCAGGCACAAGCACAAGGGATAATCCATGGAAGCCGGCTGGGGTGAAGTTCGGCAGCGATGCCCGGACATACGTTTTCATGGAAAGAGTTTAGGACAGATTGGACAGACTACAGAAGGAGAGGGTGTGTGCCAAAGCAGTGAATGGATTCAGTCAAGGGTGGGCCGGGCACAGGGCAAGGAATAGCCAAGTTTGAGGGAGGAACAGAGGGGTAGATGATCGGGCTGGCCCATGAGCACAGTGGTAGGGCTATGGCTTGCGGTGCTGGTGACCTGGGTTCGAGAATGATCCTGGGTCATCGGGGGTTGGCCGGGGGGGGTGGGATCAAGCATCCCAGTGGACGCCCTCCTCCTCCTGCAAGGGTGCTGTGTCCCATAGCACTACTGCCACCTGTAGAGACACACGGGGAGGCAGGGATGCCACTCTGCACAGTTTGACGACATATGCTCATGGCAGGGACTACGTCACAAATGCTGGCACCCCCGCAGCATATGCAGGACATACAGCACAAAAGAAATGATGAAACTAAATCCCTCCTCTGCCTGTAGCTCCATGACATCTGGTACATTCAGACTGAAGGTGGGTATAACTGCCATGCCAGAGGGGAGGGGGCGCAGAGACACTAGAATAAAAGAAACAAGAGGTACTGTACAGGGCCAGTAAGGCCATTGCATAAGTTTTAGGCAGGGCTGGGTCGACTTCTTGGGCTGATGGGAGTTTTTTCTGCCTTCTCACTCTATGTTTCTCTGGCAACAGAGATAACGACGACATCTCAGCCAAACTGACTGAAACTGGTTAGCGATGCACATGACTGCAGATCAAAAACAGGACATGACGGTCAGTGATGCCAAGGTGAAACAGAAGCAAAGCAGAATAAATAAGACTGAGTCGCACGTTATTCATACATCCGTGGCTGGTGGAGGCACTGAGGGTAGACAGAGCTGCCAACAGAGAATCAAAGAGATGGACAAGGGTGCCGGAGGCCACCGTCTGATGACAGCGATGGAAGCCAGACAGCAAGGAAAACATAACAGAGAGATTTTAGAGATCCTTGGCTTTCTTCTGGGGGTGGGGATCTGTGGGGTTGTGTAGAGAGAAACTTGGATTTGTTTAAAAGTACAACAGCTTTTCCTCAAAAAGACCAACATTAGAAATATACATATATTTTTGCAACATATATTTTTTAATATATTGTATTGATTTTGCAAGCAGAAATCGTATAAAGAGATACATGGAAGGATAGCATGAAAACAATTTCTAAGCATACAACTCACCATTCAGTACAGCCGAGGGGGAATTTTCCAGATTACCTTGATAATTATATTTTATTAAACATTAGCATGGAGCAAAGGAAACTAGATGGGGTCATGCAGAGAGGCTAGATCAGTATAACCCTTTTACTGTCAGGAATCACAAGGCTATAGGTTCCCACGGTAATAAAATAAATGGCCTCAGAAATTTCCCTGAACCTGCCCGGAATACTCATTGAATGTTTTTATCATCTGAAGTTATAAAAACGTGAAACACATTCAACCTGAATCATCTTATCTGATTTAAAAGATAGGATAGCCTAGTAAACATTATTACTGAACACATTTAAAGTGTCAGCATCTAAATATCAACGTATGCAACAGGCGGGAATGTAGTAAACACGCATCTCGATGATCTACAGAGAATATGGACAGTGATGAAAGTTTCAAGAAGGGGAACTGGATGACTCAGTGGATTGGAAGTGGGTTAAGGAGCCTCTTATCTCTAGGTCACTGGTTCAAAGCCAGCACAGGTCATAGTGGGCAGAAAGCCATTTAGTGGCATATGTAGTAGTAGTAGCAATTTATTGTTCTTCCAATACATTAGTAGTTCACATTACAAATTTTAAAATAATTTAATGTAAAAAATCGGTTAATCTTGTAGACAACATCACAGTTTAAATACATATACAATAAATTAACATAGAATGGTGGTCCAACTTGTCAATATCCTAATAGTTATCAGATTTATCAGTTTAATATCTGCAGAACCAGTGGCATATGTGAAAAGAGTTGTGGTGGTCTCAGTCCAGTTCCCAGGAAGCAGATGCCCACATCACAAAAACCACCATCCCAGCTGGCACTAATTGGCACCCTTGTTGGCCGTCTCCCATGAGAGGCCATGGATTGACTGAGCAGGGAGTCTGAACTACCCTCTCACCTATGTGGTGGTCCCCCCATCACAGGGTTGAGGCACACTGGCGGGGCGGTGTGGGGAAGCTTGCACTGTGATCACCCGTGCTGTACCTGTCATGTGGATAAACGGAGGACTTCAGTTCCCAGTGCTGTCAATCCAGTACCTTTCAGCCCATTGGTGAAGTGGTAGCACTACCACTCACGACACTGGCGACCCAAGTTTGGGAATAAGTTCAGATCATTGGGGACTAGCTGGGGGAGGGGGATGAGCATCACAGGGGACCCTTTCCTCCTCCGGGGAGGATGGGTTGCCATCCTCGCTACAGTACTGCCACCTGGGTGACCACAGGTGAGAGTGCAGTCAAGAGAGTCTTGTGAGGAACCGATGCAGGCAGGGGGGTTTGGTGTGGTGACATGCTCAGGCATGCATACATGCCTTGAACCTCTCATGTGCAGCTGCCCCATTGGGATAGGGAGAAACAAGGAGAGACACCACTGCCCGATGGACGACGGACCCTGCTGAACCGAAGAGGATCAGACCTGAAACTCTCAGCCTACAAGCCTGACAAGTACTTTGCAAGCAGAGGGGAAATCATCCCATCTTCCCTGCCCAGAGGATAGCCACAGAAGCATGCAGGTAGGTGGCTGACAGAGGTTGGAGTTTGGCAGAGACTGCACCCATGCAGGGCTAGTTCAGGGTGTGGACGTGTGTTTTGTGTAAACTTGGACTCCTGTGGAAACTGCCATTGGAACTACAAGCAGCACCCATGTGTGCTGCCGTTTGACCCACCTTGGCTGGTGACAGGGTTGGAAGGTGATGTGCCAACCAATCAGAAATGTTTACTACCTCAGGGAGCCACAGGGGCTCATGGGCTACAGATGGACTTAATTTAGTCACTTTACCAGCTGCCAATTGCCTATCGAGTGACAGACCTCCGGGACTGCCTGCCTGACTGATATTCTGCTTTGCTGTTTCCCCCATGAGCTGCAGGAGCTGAGCTGCCCTCAAGGCAGATCTGCGTGAGATCTATTTTGAGCAAGGCTGGCCACTGCTGCCGATAGCTTTTCTGCAACAGACTGTGCATCTGCCACCAACAAACTGTGTGAATGCCAGAAGATTCCCTGCTTGTACAGAAAAGGAGGCATTTTTGTGCTAGCCAAGCACTCCTGTGAAGTTGAGCACTGCAGGCCAGACTGCCTGAGGTGTTGTGGGATCCATCCAGTGGGCAATCATTGCCCAGTACAGTCCAAAACTAGTTGGCGCAAACAGATAAATACGGGCCTGTGCACTTCATGGGGTCAGATGACCCCACAAAATTTACAACTCCTCAAAGATTGAAGTGCAAGCAGAGGTCTAAGTAGCAAAAATATTGCTAACCAGCAACCAACAGTAAGCACAACACTTGTCTCTATAAAAACAGGCATTTGTCAATGCTGAACATATGTGCTGTGTACTGTTTGGTACTGATAGTGAATGGATGCTTAACAATCACATTTTTTTTTAAATTTTGACCCCAACTTTTCAAGATACTTTTTTTATGATTCGCCTTACAAACATGATGTCTACCATTTATGGTATATTGGCTGAAATGTCATTTTGCACCAGATGTGTGAAAACACATCTCGTCCAGGATTTAAAAAATGACACGTCACGTTTATGAGGTGGTGTGGAAAACTGGCTATGTTGAAAGTTTGGAGTCAAAATACTGAAAATTAGTGAAGTTATGAGTGAATATTGAAATACTGTAACGTTCAGTCATAACCTGGGCATTTTACCGTATTTATACACCATAGCCTTCTTATTATCTCACCTCATGAACCCGGTAGGTGAACATTTTCAAATCCTCACCAAAACGTCATTCCATGCCACCGAAACGTCATTCCGCTTCACAGGTATAAAAACACATTTTGGCCAGGATTTGAAAAATGACAGCTGCTATGGTCATGAGGTGGTGTGAAAAATAGCTACTTTGAAAATTTGAGGTCAAAATTTTGAAAATTACCAAAGTTATGAGAGAGCTTTGAAAAATGTCAATGTATGTGCATAACTTTGTCATTTTTATATATTTTGACCCCAAATTTTCAACATAGACTACTTATGATCCCCCCTCATGAACAAGGCAGTGACATTTTTCAAATCCTGCCCAAAAAGTTATTTTTCAATGCGACCACAGAATCACTTTTCAGGCCTGATTTGCATAATTCCACCACCATTAGTCATGAGGTGGGGGTCCCATAAAGACCTTGTTGAAAAGCTAGGGCCAAAATATGCCAAAATATGCAAAGTTATACGTCAAATTAAAAAAACACACACACTGAAATACATTGAACCACACTTACCTTAGTTTCTCCTATTGCAGTCGACGGTTCCAGCAGCAAGACGTGCCTTAGATCAGAGAGTGGATCTTCACCCTGGGAGATGTTCAGGGAAATGAGGATGTGTAGGGTGTGTGGGGTGGTGACTGCTGAGAGGGGGCAGATCATCGAGGGATGGTTTTCTGTTTTACAGTGAAAAACATCAAGGGACAGTTTTCTTTATTTTAGGGATATTCCAACACTGGGATTGGCAGTCCAGTGTCAGGCTCGTTAGGAATGTGGAGGGGTAGTGGGATAACAGATGGACCAGACACCAAACTTCAAGTTCAACACACAGTCTCTGTGTGATGTTTATTCAAAATGCAGTAGATAACCTTCAGCAATGGCATATCCCTTCTTCAGTACATCAGTTTGTAGCAACAGACTATGCAAGTCTTTCCTCTACACTTAGCCAGCATTTACTGGATCTCTGATCTAACTTATCTGTTGAGATTCAGCCTCCCCTATGTGGGCCTTGTTTGCTTGGGTGGTGGGGGCTCAAATAAAAAAAAAAAAAAAATTCAACGACAAAGAACCTCAGTACAGAAGCACTGAAACAAGGGTTACCCCAAAGGGCATTGACAATAAGCCAAGTTTTAAAGAAACACAACATCACACATACTTCCATAATGCAAAGCATCATGGGATGTATGCAAATCACCATGACATTTCAGACTTGTTCAGTTTACAGCAATTTACATGCATTTTAAATAGCATAACTAACTTAATTTTTATCATACAATCCCCTGGTAACGTTTTACCTTTATCAAAAACACTTAGTGCCATGGTATTTTCAACATTTACAAGTTTTATACACATAAGGTATATACATTAAAGTATTTTATGACACAGTGCCATTGCATACTAAATCCAACAATGAGGAACACAGACTCTTGTTTTACGGTATATCAGCTCGGAGGTCACAACAATAACCTCCATGTACGATTCAGGGGAATTTATTCATCCAGGTACAGATAATAGGGGAATGATCACTGATAGAGTCAGGGAGGAGTACGAACCCTCTCAGGCTGGTTAGTAATCAGCCAGTCGAGCAGCGAGGTGAACCCGGTTTGATCATTTCTTCGAGTGGAGGAGTCTACTAACTGCGACATGTGCAATGAGGAGATGGCATCCTTGTATTGTACCGCCTCTGGGGATTGCCAGTTTATGTTTAAATCCCCTAAGACTAAAACCTCCAAGTTATGGCCAAGGTCAGAGAGGTAGTTGAGGACTTCATTGAAATGATTTGAATGTTCTTTTGGGGATATGTACACAGAGATAAGTGTTAGGCCTTTGCAATGAGCATAAGTTTAATTGCCAGCACTTGCACATTTCTGCTGGTGGTAGGGCGAGGGAGATAATGCCCTTAGATAGTGTCCTTGGTATATATAACACACTCACCACCTTGCTTCCTGATCCTATCCAGCCTAAAAGAGGTGTACTCCTTCAGCTGAATGGCCATGTCTGGGACTCTCAGTGTGAGCCACGTTTCTACGATGGAAAGCACATCGAGGTTGTGTTGCGATACCCAGACTTGCAGTGAGTCAAATTTAGCCAGGAGACTGCAGATGTTGATGGATGCTATTGTCAAGCTGCTGAGCCTCTTCGAGTGGTCGATTGCAGAAGGGAAGGGAAGGGACCATCGTTGGGGTGGACGTTGCCTGACAGTAACAGGAGTAACCAGGCCATCCTTATAGCTTGCCATTTCAGGAGTTTTAAGGTCTGTGCATGGTTCTGGATGTTGATACAAAATGTTCTATTTTTGTGGGATATTATGAGTTTAAACAATGCCGGGGAGAAGAGAAGAGTTGGGGTATAGCCCTGTGCCAAGTGCCCCAAATTGCAGAACAGAACAGGACAGAAAGCTAGGGTTGCAGGAGTGGTGGTAAACGTGAAACAAGCCTGGCCCGGTGGCGCTGAGGGTTGAGGTGCTGGACGCCACACCTCGTGCCACACCAGCAACCTGAGTTCGGGAGCGAGCTCGCGGGCACCAGGGGCAGCAGGGACAGGGAGAGGATTGAGCGCCCGCTCGGCTGCTCTCCTCCCCCAGGGGGGAGGGGGGGGATTAGCCTAGTGCACCAGCAGCTCCTGGTGGAGATCGGGAGCGTTGCAGTGCGAGGGCTGCACATAGAACAGTGTGCTGATGCAGGCAGGGTTGCCATGCGCCACAGTGTCAGGCGTGCACACACAAGGGAGGGGGGGAGTCCACCAGAACAAGGAAACAACCAGCTCTGTGGGGTAGGCTACGGCACCTGTCCCCCATGCCCTCTGCCAGATCAACCTCGCCTGGCCTTCCAGTTCCTCCACTTAGGCCCTCATCTGCAGCCAGAGACTGACTAGTAAGTGCGCCCAACAAAGAGGGGCAGCCCCACCCTGGAGGGGTTAAGCCAGGGGTGCTGGCTGCGGGGAGGGGGGAGAAAGGAAGCACAGATCGAGGGGACCTCAGGCGGGCAGAATACGGGCAGGATGCCTGAGAGAGGCTCTGCAGGGCTGTGACCAGAAGGAAATAAAGTAAAAAAAAAACAGGAAACAGAATCAACCTTAATCATCTTATCTGATTTAAAAGATAAGACAGCCTAATAAACATTATCATTGGACACATTTAAAGCATCAGCATCTAAATATCAACTTATGCAACAGGCAGGAACGAAGTAAACATGTATCTCAATGATCTGCAGAGAGTATGGACAGTGATGAAAGTTCCAAGAAGGGGAACTGGATGACTCAGTGGATTGGTAGTGGGTTAAGTAGCCTCTTATCTCTAGGCCACTGGTTCAAAGCCAGCACAAGTCATAGGGGCCGAAAGCCGTTCAGTGGCCTATGTAGTAGTAGTAGCAATTTATTGTTCTTCCAATACATTATTAGTGGATATTACAAATTTTAAAATAATTTAATGTAAAAAATCAGTTACTCTTTTAGACAGCATCACAGTTTAAATACATATACAGTAAATTAACATAGAATGGTGGTCCAACTTGTCAATATCCTAACAGTTATCAGATTTATCAGTTTAATATCTGCGGAACCAGTGACCTATGTGAAAAGAGCTGTGGTGGTCTCAGTCCAGTTCCCAGGGGGCAGGTGTCCACATCACATCACAAAAACCACCATCCCAGCTGGCACTAATTGGCACTCTTGTTGGCCGTCTCCCATGAGAGGCCATGGATTGACTGGGCAGGGAGTCTGAACTACCCTCTCACCTATGTGGTGGTCCCCCCATCACAGGGTTGAGGCACACTGGCGGGGCAGTGTGGGGAAGCTTGCACTGTGATCACCCGTGCTGTACCTGTCATGTGGATAAACAGAGGACTTCAGGTCCCAGTGCTGTCAATCCAGTACCTTTCGGCCCGTTGGCGCAGTGGTAGCACTACCACTCGTGACACTGGTGACCCAAGTTTGGGAATGAGTTCAGATCATCAGGGACCAGCAGGGGGAGGGGGAGGAGCATCACAGGGGACACTCTCCTCCTCCGGGGAGGATAGGTTGCCATCCTCGCTACAGTACTGCCACCTGGGTGACCACAGGTGAGAGTGAAGTCGAGGGAGTCTTAGGAGGGGTGGATGCAGGCAGGTGGGGTTGGTGTAGTCACATGCTCAGGCATGCATACATGATTTGGACCTCTCATGTGCACCTGCACCCGTTGGGATAGGGAGAATCAAGGAGAGACACCACTGCCTGATGGACGACGGACCCTGCTGAACCGAAGGGGATCACACCTGAAACTCTCAGCTTACAAGCCTGACAAGTACCTTGCAAGTTGAGGGGAAATCATCTCATCTTCCCTGCCCAAAGGGATAGCCACAGCAGCATGCAGGTAGGTGGCTGACAGGGGTTGGAGTTTGGCAGAGCCAGGTACCTTGGGGAACCCAGAGGGAGGTTGAGGTAGTGCCATAGAAGGGTTCATGAACAGACACACACACACACACCAAGTTCCAAGAATAATGTCCATTTATGCCAGTGGTGTAGGGTTCAAGATGGCAGCTGCCACGTAGCTCAGTTCTGCACAAATAAGTGGGAGGAATCCTCACGGCAAAGGGTGGGAAAAACTGCCATCTTGGGAGTGTGGTTAACAATTACAGAAAGGTCCCCTAATTGGAAAAAGTAACTTGAACCCCAGCACTAAAGAAACAGCAATATTATTATGTGAATATAAGTAAAACATATCTGGCAAGTAAAACATTCCAGTCCCAGACATCATTTTATCACTTACTGCACCAAATCCATTTATGTACCATCCGACAACTCCCCCTCCCCCTCCATCGGTTCCAATTCAGATTAATTGTGCCACAAAGTTTTTTAGCATCTTTTGGTTCTATATACCAGTACGACTGTCCATTCCATGTTAGGTGCAACTTTCTGGGTGAAAGTAATTGATGCCTCAGTTTTACTTTGTGGAAGTGGCTCCGGTCGCTATCAAAGGCCTTTCATCTTGTCTGTGTGCTAAATGAGAGATTGGGGCACCATAGCACATGATCTTCCCCATGTTTCAAGGAACGCTTTCTTCTTGCTTCTGCCAGGACTCTGTCCCAATCCCCCACCCTGGTACAGACTACCATGAAGGTCTGGGAAATAGTTGCAGCTGCCCACAGCAATGTGATGTGAAAGTCCGTCTCTATTGAGAGTAGAGGGTCTGCTTCAGTCAGTCCAAGTACTGTGGGCAAGAATATTTTGGCAAAACCCAAGTTGTCCTCCCCCTCCGCCAATTCTGGGAAGCCAATGACATGAATATTTTGTTCTCGTGTTTGGTTTTTGACAGTTTATAGTCTCTGGTGGAGGAAGATGTTTTCCTTCATCAGGTGAGTGGGAGTAGCCACCAATTTTAAAACGGATGATTCTGCTAATTGGAATTACTCATCCATAGTGTCCACTCTGGTTTCAAGAGTGGCTACTCTTGGGGTGCAGCGCATTAAACATTTGGTCCAAATCTTGGACCGTTTTGACTAATTGGTTAGCGTCACATTTATAGTAAGCAAAGTCACCTCATGCACCTGTGGATCCACGTGGCTTGCGGATTTACCTTGGTTTGCAGGCCGCTCATTACGTCTCTGCCTCTTTGACTTGAAGAAGTCATCAGAAGGTGGATTTTGACCCTTTTGGTTTGCCCATCCTGCCGTAATAACGTCCACAGATGATATAAAAAAGTTTTGCTGCTTGCAACGCCGATGACCCGGGTTCGGGAACAAGTCTGGGACGTTGGATGGATGGCCCGGGGGAGGGGGGGTTGAGCATCCCATGAATGCTGTCCACCTCCAGGGAGGGAGGGTGTCACATGCCACTGCTTTACCACCACCTGGGTAACCACAAGTGGTGGTACAGAGGATATACTGATGGTAGGATGGACCATTGGAGCACATCCATGGGTTGGCTGCATCAGACCTCAGGGGCAGCAAATCTGGATGTGCACTCCTGATGGGGGGTGGGGAAAAAAACAGAAAAATGGTGCAGGATTGGTAGAAGGAGACCTCCACCAGCCCACCACAACCCACACTGGACTCGAGCCAGCACCTCCTGGGAATACTCTCAGTCTTCACCAGTGCCGTGGGTGGCCAAACTGATGTGGGGAAGAAACACTGTGGAGCTGAAGGCGTACCCAGCCCTGGGGGGCAGCACAGTGGTGAGTCGTGGGTGGACTGGGGTTCTGGGGAGGATGGGTGACAGAGTTTCAGTCAGACAGGAGCAGAGCACATTGGTGGCAGGTGGAAGGAGGTTCCACCTGTCACTGAGGAGGAGGAGAAACAAAGTCAGAAAAAAAAAGGGAGTTTTGCTGAGATTTTTTTTCCAAAAAAGGTTACATTTATTGATTTTAAACCAAATCTCCTGGGAGCCCAAGTGAAGTGTTGCTTCCTCTGTAGCTGTTCTGTAGCACCCCTCCCGTTACAACATATTTACCCAAGCAAGCCCAGCTGAGATGTAATATCATTTTTCCTGTGAGTATCTGGGGATAGGGGGGTTTGAACCTGTGTTCTCCCAGTCCCCATGATGGCGTTCTAACCAGTAGACCCCACTGTCTCGCAGCGTAATTGGAGACAACTGACTAAAATGGCATCCTCAGAGTACTGTAGGCCTGAGACAGAGTTTGGATTACATTTTACCAGCTATGGGGTCCTTTCTTTAAACTGATGCTCCCCCCTTTTCAATTGACACCCCCCGATATAAAACACAGTGGTACATAAAGTACTGGGGCCCGTCACTTTAAAGTTATAGGGTTCTGTCCGTGTGGGTCCCCCAAACATTACTACCAATCCCCCCTACATTTCAACTCAGAAATCAAGAAAGGAGAAGCACTAATACAGAAAAAGCACATTGTTAAACTCTGACTGGGTTACAGCGCTATAAATGCTTTGGAATATTTTTCCACAAGCATGAGGCAGAGTCACTGAAAACCATTTGCCCATTCAGAAACTGGAAATAGCGGGGCTTCAGGTACTATGCCCCCTGATCCTACACTAAAATGATTATCCAGTTTTCTGCAGTTGGCATGAACAAGTGTCACGTCTCAGAATATTCCAACAAAATTAGAAATCTAGGACACTCAATTTCTTTTTAACCAGCTTGAAGACTGGGCACAGATTACAGAGATAAATCCTATGTTCACATACGGTAATAACCCTTCTGCTTTGTACTACAGAACACCATTTTTCAGTGAGAAGGAAGAAGCACATGAAGGATAATGTACCTGTGAGCTGTCACTCAGCGTCTGCTGCTCGACACCTTGTCTCTGTACATCAGTGTGTAACTGATTGTGCCATTATTGTATTACTTGTGAGCTATTTGTAGGTTTGTAATCAGTATTTTAAGATGTGAAACTGTTCCTTTTTTGCACTCGGGACCCCACTGTAAGTGAGCGTTGACTCAACTGGGCGATCCTTTTCTGGAAATACAGAATAAACTATTTTGCTACTTTACCACTACTGCAGTGTTCATGCTATAATGGATTAGCATACATTGAAACATAAACAACATTCAGAAGGGTCTCTAAATAGACCCCAGGTTTAAAATGCAATAAATCATTGACATTGAGAATGACATGTCTGAGAAGCATTTTTTATCTTGAGTTTAATTCATGAGTCCAACAAAGCTCTAAGGGCAAGGTTTAGGTGGGCAGTTGATACCTTTCCCAGGCACTCCGTTCCTCCATGAATTCTTCCTGTACCAGTTGTAGCATGGTGGCTGTTATATGTTCCATGCTCAGTAGTGAGCTGATTCTGTCTCTCCACTCCGCTGTTGTGGGCACGTTCTGTGGGACTGGGAGCCAGAGAGTGGTGATGCCTTTTAATAGTTTGAAACACATCTCTTCTACCTCTGTTTCATAGGCCTCGGGGGGGGGGGTGACCAATACACAGGTGTGGAAGTTCAGTTGGATCTCTGGATCCCAGATGACGCTCAGCTCTGTTTTGATCTGGGTCCAGTATTCCTGGATATGTGTGCATCCCCAGCAGATGTGATAGTGGTTCCCCCATTTCAGTGCAACCCCTCCAGTGTCTATCGGTGTGTGCCCCGAAATGCCTTGTAATTGAGGGAGTGCGGAAGCTGCGGCTGAGTATCTTCCAGCTGTATTCATGCCAGGTAGCGGATGTTGCTGCTCTTCACCCCTCTTTTATTTTTTTGTCCCACTCTTGGTCAGAGATGGGTTCCCTAGGTTTTGTTTCCCTCTTGCCTTTCACCTCCCTGAACTCTGGATTGGTTGCATTCAGTAAAGTCTGATATATCATGGAACTGTATCTGCTGTGGTGTTTAACCTGACAGACCACAACAAGAAATCTTCCCACTTAGTTAAAGGTCTAGAACTTGTGTCATTTTTTGGCCTGAATCCAGGTACTGCCTCGCCTGTACATATCTGAACAGGTCCCTGTTAGGGATCCCAGATGTCTCCAGGTGAGCACAGGATGCACATATACCTCCCATCAACTGTTGGGTACATTTAGTAAGTGAGAAGCTGTTCCAGTTCACTACCCCAGGATCTTCGTTCACTGGGGCAGATTCAGGGTCACCAGTGATAGTGGTCAAGGGTCCAATTTCATCCAGGGTGCTAGTTCTATTTATAATCCTGAGCATCACCTGAGTGTCTGGTCCAGGAACTGGAAATTCCCTGAATCGGGGAGAGGGCTAAACATGGCAATGGGAAGGGTAAACAGGGAAGCAGGGAGAGCAATTCTATTTTCCTGGGAGTACCATCTGGAGTCTATCCATTGTTGCATCAATGATAACTACCTAGGCGACTTGAGCTGCAAGATGATACAGCTCAAAACCTGGCTGCCCCCCTTTGTCTCTTGGAAATGTGTGGGTTCACAGACCAATACTAATTTGGTGCCCCCACCACAGAAACTTCAGAGTCAGTTATTTGCACTTCCACCAGAACTTTGTGGAGATTTTTTTCTGCGTTATTTCTTTATGCTCCCCCATGCCTCCCGACCAGCCACTCCTTCAGGCCTGCCTGGGACCCCCATTGCCCACCAAGCTGTCCTTCTCAGCCATCCTCACTATCCCTCATGTGCCGTGCCCCAGCTGCCCAATGTATCCTTCGTCGGAAGGCCTCCCTCCTGGGCCCATGGAGGGAGATTTGAGAATCCACTACACTGGGTGCGGTGGGGATCCAAGAAGAGGTACTCTGGCCTAAGCTGCGTCAGTTTATTACAGTGACTATCATCTGGTCAGCTAAGCAGGTGATTTTCTGTTTTCTTCCTCAATCCACCCACCTCCCATATTGCGGCCACACGCAGGTGGTGGCCTGGGGAGATGAACCCGTGGCATGTGGTCAACAATGCCACAAAGAGCGCTGCTACTACAGGCCACCAGGAGCTGCTTGTAAAGCAGTGCAGGCTCGCTCCCTCATCCACAAGGAGGAGAGCATCCGACAGATGCTCCTAACTCTCCCTGCTGGTCTCTGCTCCTGCTGTCCTGGGTGTGGGCGCGAACCCAGGTCGCCAGCATGCAGAGCGACCCCCTATTGCTCGGCGCCGTGGAGCCGGCAGGGATTTTTATGGTAAGGGTCTGGAATCAAAACATAAGCCATGTGAGGACATTCATTTTTATGTTGGCTCACACATGCGCAGCCAACATATTGCGGTAGTAGCAGATTTGGAGGCGCGGCCACTGTTGGGTGAATGCAGGGCACGCATCAGTAGGTGCGTCCCTCATTCCCCCAATAAGCCTGCATGCCGACGCCACACCATGCATGCATAATGTGACGAGCACATCTAAGGAAAGGTCCGCTGCAATGCGAGCAAAGCTCGTCATACGCAGCGGACCTCCCGACGTGCTTTCCCTGGTGAGAAAAAAAAATGTAACATGACAGCACACTGCCTGCCAAATGCTGACTTCGGGGGTGCCCAATGCCCCTGTCTGCATGCCCTGCCCCAATGTATGTGCCGACGGGGGAGCCCACTCCCCATCGGCATAATGCACACCCCCATTTGTTATGTGCCGATGGGGGTGCCCAGTCCCCCGTCGGCTTCAACCATCCCCAAAAAACACTTAGATGGCATGCTGGGAGCCCACCCAGCATGCCAAATCTGAAAAATAAAACCGTCCCACGATGCTTTTGGGTTTTGTAACCTATAAAAAGAAAATGGTCCCTCACGGTCTCCCTTCCCTCTCCCACAACCCGCACCCTGCCTCCCCACACCCCCCCCATACTTACCTTCGGAGTCCGGCACGACGATCTTCGGTGGACCGGGAACACGTCTGCACTCTTCAGTGCCGACCGCGAACTGAAGAAATGCCGTTAAGCTGTATAATGGCATAAATAGGGTTTTTTTCAACTTTGGTGCATATCTCAGGCATTTTTTGGAAATTTTGCACCAAATTTTCAATATGGGGTTATTGGGACCCCTCCTCATGGATTCAGTCACTGTCATGGCGTTATTCGGTCCCGAAGGTGATTTCATGGTCACTGCGTGGAATCACCTTTGGGACCAAGTAATGAAATGACAGTGCCACTGTTCGTGAGGGGGGCTCTCAAAAACCTATGTTGCAAATTTGGTGAAACAAAAATTCCAAAAATGGCTGTTTTGTGAGTGTGTGTTGCGTTGTTTCCATGCATGCTTGTAACTTCATGGATTTGTAATATTTTCACTCCAGATTTTCAAAATTGGCATTTTTCCACACCTCGTAATGAACAGTATAGCTGTCATTTTACATATCTTGGCCAAAATGTGTTTTCGCACGTCTGGCGCAGAATAGCGCGGTCGCTGTGCGAAATCAGTTTTTGGGACAGTTTGAGGAAATGATGGTGACACTGTTCATGATCAGAGGTCCTAAAATGCCTATGTTGAAAATGCTGATGGAATCTATAAATGACTGTGTTACAGCGTCGTTGAATTCCACGCACCCTTGTAATTTCACAAATTTGCAATATTTCCATGCCAGATTTTCAACACTGCCATTTTTTCACACCTCCTTATGACCAGTACAGCTGTCATTTTTCACATCCTGTCCAAAATGTGTTTCCGCACCTGTGGCGCACAATGGCGTGGTCACTGTGGGAAATCGAGTTTTGGGACAGATTAATAAAATCACAGTGCCACTGTTCATGAGGGAAGGTCCCAAAATGCCTATGTTAAAAATGTGGCTAAAAAACTCCCAAATATAATTAGGTTACGGACGTGTGTTGCGCAGTTTCTATGCATGCTCATGACTTCACCAATTTTTCATATTTTCACTCCAGATTTTCAACGTTGCCATTTTTTTACGTCTCCTCATGAACAATACAGTTGTCATTTTCCACATCCTGCCCAAAATGTGTTTTGTCCTGTGTGTAAATAGGCATAGCCACTGTGCAAAACCACCTTTTAGATAACAAACTGATTGTGGCACTTTTCATGAGGTGGGCTCACAAAAAGCCCATGTTGAAAATTTGGAGTGAAAATATCAATACACGCTTATGGTGTTAGGCTATCCAACTGTAGCACCCCACCCTGTAGAGACTGACAGGCATCAGGGGTGTGACTTGGGATAATCGGCTGTAATGCTCATGCCATTCCACCCCCACCCCCACCCTTCAGCCAGTGACAGGCATCGTGGTGTGCCTTGCACTGTTCAGCCACAAAGTTCTCCCCATTCTCCTGTACTGCACCCACCTCAGCGTATTTCCTTATGGAATGGGGTAAGTATAATGCCCAAAGACCCCAAAGCACACCACGACACTTGTTAGTGTCTACAGGGTAGGGTGAGGTACAATGGCATGAGTGTTACAGCTGACGACCCAAAGGCACACCCCAATGCCTGTCGGTCTCTACAGGGTGGGGGTAGGGTTGGCGTCACTTCAATACTTCACTGCCATTCCTATTATGCATCTCTAACTCCGGCACTACCAATGCCAATGCCAGCAAGACAACATTCGACATTGACAAATGCTTCTTTGCACTTCTATCTTGCCTCCCAAAGGAAGTGTCATATCAGTCCATGTTTGTAAATCAGCAGCTATCTGCTCCAATAAGTTTGGCTGGTTTAATCAACATAATTTGGCCAGTATTGAAGTGATCTTGATGCCAAGATATCTGAAAGTATTACGGAAACTCATTTAAAGGGAAAGCCTGCTTTGAATTCTGCTAGACAGGTGCCTGATGTTATCATCACTACCTCCGATTTTTGTGTAGTTAAGTTTATAGCCAGAGAGCTGTCCAAATGATTGTAATTCTGACACCAGTGCTGGGACTGACAGAGCTGGATCTCAAAGAAAATAAAAGAAAGAATCATTGGCATAAAGGGATGTTTTTTCTTCCTCTGTTCTGACCACCCTCGTGCCCCTGATCCCTACATTTGCTCATTCTGCTACTGACAGTAGCTGTATACATAGCGTGAAAAGGAGGGTGGGGAGAGGGGGACACCCCTGTCTAGTTCCCTGGGCAAGGGGGAACCTACCTGGTAGTACACCATTGACTTTTACCAGTGCTTCTAGAGAGGTGTACAGTGCAGATACACTGTCTAGAAATGTCAGGACAAATCACATTACTTCCAGGGTGCAGTGGAGGAAAGTCCTGTCAACCTGGACAAAAGGCGTTTCAGCATCCATTGACAATGCCAGTTGAAATGCTCCAGTGACTTTCTGGGCATTAAGGACATTCCGTTTTTTATTACTGGATACATTTGCATGAAACAAGCTCTTTACCCCCCCCCCCTCAACTTCATCTGCTCCTGTTTGTCCAGCCCTGAAGTCATAATCCCTGTGCCTGTGACAACAGACTTGTTCGATGGCAACAGTCAGTGATGTCATAAGCAGACAACTGTGACTTCATGGCAGACATAAGCCCCCCCCCATGGATTACTGCGCCTATAAGACTCCCTTGCTGCTTGAGCTCAAAGGCATTTGCCACCACCAGAGCCAACACTGCGGTGTTGGTGACTGGACTGGGAATAGCCTTATCTTTGTACACACCAAACCACAGGTGAGATGGCACCCATGCAGGACTAGTTCAGGGTGTGGACATGTGTTTTGTGTAAACTTGGACTCCTGTAGAAACTGCCATTGGAACTACAACTAGCAGATCTGTGTGCTGCCGTCTGACCCACCTTGGCTGGTGACAGGGTTGGAAGGTGATGTGCCAGCCAATCAGAAATGTTTACTACCTCAGGGAGCCACAGGGGCTCATGGGCTACAGATGGACTTAATTAATTTAGTCACTTTGCCAGCTGCCAATTGCCTATCGAGTGACAGACCTCCAGACCTCCAGGACTGCCTGCCCTGACTGACATTCTGCTTTGCTGTTTCCCCCATGAACTGCAGGAGCTGAGCTGCCCTCAAGGCAGATCTGCGTGAGATCTATTTCGAGCAAGGCTGGCCACTGTTGCCGATAGCTTTTCTGCAACATACTGAGCATCTGCCACCAACAAACTGTGTGAATACCAGCAGATTCCCTGCTTGTACAGAAAAAGAGAAAAATACATCCTCTTAACAAAAATTATATTTTGCAAACAAAAGAGTAGTTCAAGAATGCTCAAGGGGCATATGGACATGGGGGGGAGGGGTACAACTGCAGTAGAGGACCTAAATGAAATCTTCTCTGTCATGTTTCTTGAGAGAAGTATGTGAGTGTGACTCTTCAGAAGCACCATACTATACAGGCAAGCCCTGTCTGACAACCAAGAAACTGGTAAATGTTCAAGCAATGATATCAGCAGCATGTAACTTCAGTGGTCAGTCACTCTGTATAACCTTTTTATGTTCACCATGTGTACATGTGCAACTGAACATCTTGCTATGTGAGTGCCTTTGAGGGGTGTGACACTGCCTGTCCAATGCAGAGTGGTCTGCAAGGGGCTCGTCAGTGCCACACCAATCACCAGCCAGGCTGATCGTGACACTATTCTGCCTTGCCGGGCATGTAATTGAAAAGAAAAAGCCGAACCAATCATAGTGCGGCTTTTTTCTTTCATCTGCAGAACACTGCCCAGCAAACAGCTGTTTGGTGTCCTGATCAGCCTGGCTGGGTTCCACATCATCTCCGCACAAGAAGATCAACAACAGTGCAGTCATTTAGATACAGTAATAACCACGCATTGAGAAAGTAGCATACAGAAAGCAGCTTAAATGACAAAGCAGCGTGCACTGACTGGCATAACCTTAAAAAAATGTTCAGAGCTCAGCTGAACTAGGATTTGGCACCATGATACTCAGGAATGAGAAAAATGAATGTGACCATGTGATAGCCCCCAACCCCATCAATACCTTAACAAGTTTACATTTTTATCTGTAGGTTTTACTACTGCAAAGGGCAATGCAAATATTTGTTTAAACAATATAAAAAGCAGGCATAAAGTTTCTACTGTTATAATTGGGTAGTTTTCACCTCCAGTCTAACAACAGAAACCACAACATAAAATCTGGTGTAGGCTAATTTCATCTGTGGGCTCCGGTAAACTGTATTATATTAGAGAAATATACAGGCCACATGGTTCTACCTTTGATCTGTATCTGCCAAGAAAATAATTGCAAGCATTTGTTTAAATCAATCGTTCAAATTTAATGTATTATGTTACGCGCTCCATAAGCGACAGATTAGTCAAATTGTTGAATGGGAATGTGGCCCACAGAGTAGCCATTGATTAGTTATCTAGAGCTGCCTGCATCATGTCCTCATGTGTGGTATGTCTGGCTATCTCTGGTGGGTGATGCTGACGGCTGGCTACCTCTGATGGGTGATGCTGTGGGCTGGCTACCTCTGGTGGGTGATGCTGACGGCTGGCTACCTCTGATGGGTGATGCTGTGGGCTGGCTACCTCTGGTGGGTGATGCTGATGGCTGGCTACCTCTGGTGGGCGACACTGATAGTTCCTTCACGCTCGCCCTCTTTGCACACTATTAGTGGGCAGTTATGGTTTAATTTCCACTTTACAGCCCAAGAACTGATATCCAGTACAACAGAGATCTGTGAGAGACTTCTTGAATGCTTCATGTGGGCAACGGCAGGACTGTGACCATGGCATGCGGAGCCTCAATTACTGAGCCTGCGCTGCTACCTTCTAAACATGGGGCTTTGTCTAAGTTTTCTTCTAACAATGAAGATAATCTTTAGCATACAGATAATAAAACATTATTAAAGCAGCCAGTTTCAATTAATTATGGTGGTGTCCCTCAAAATAGAACTTTTTCGTTGGGCCATATGCACTTTGGCAGTATGATGCCAATGTGGCTGTGTCTGCCCAGACCTCTCTTTTGATGTTTTCATATAGCATGGTTACACGCTAGAAAAGTACAAATTAAGACTAATAAATTGCACTAACTGTTCAGCACAAGGTCGCTGTAGCTTGGGGTGCCTAACCTGCTCTGCGAAAGGGGAAAACGTAGGACATACCAAATCACAGACAGAGGCTCAGAGAGTACTATCGGACTTGGTGCTTTTATTCTCTGTACATTGAGTTTTCACTTTATATACATCCTTTCAGCCTGCTCTAAATGTATCATCGCCAGTCTAATTTTAGCTGTTTCTTTTTATTATTACTTTTTTGTGTAACTGAGTCACAGTGTTGTTTTGTTTTTGGTTTTCAAAAGATTTTATTAAAATGAACAGTTTTATACCAGATATACATAAATTTTAACACTCAAACACTTACTACATAGAGAATCAGCTAGCAAAAATACAGTACATGATAGAAATGAGTACAACTTCTTTAAACAAGCATTGTCAATGCCGAATGTTTGCTTGCTGGTATTAGCATCGGAAATGCAGGAGTTAGACAGATACAGAATAGGAATGGCAGTGAAGTATTGAACTCACGCCAACCCCACCTCCACCCTGCAGAGACAGACAGGCATTGGGCATGCGATTGGGTTGTCACCCATTACGTTCATGCCATTTCACTTCACCCTATCCTGTAGACACCGACAAGTGTTGAGGTGTGCCTTGAGATGTTCGGCTTTACAGTCACCCCATTCCATAAGGAAAGACACTGAAATGGGTGCAGTATAGGAGAATGTTATGAACTCTGGGGCCGAAGAGTACAAGGCACACCTCGATGCCTGTCACTGGCTGCAGGGTGGGGGGGGTAGAATGGCATGAGCATTACATTCGGCAATCCAAAGGCACACCTCTGATGCCTGTCAGTCTGTACAGGGTGGGATGTTATGGTTAGAAACCCTAACGCCCAGGGCGTTTGTTGGTATTTGCACTACAAATTTTCAACTTGGCCTTTTTGTGACTGCCACCTCATGAAAGCATTTGGGACCTCTTCTCATGAACAGTGGCACTGTGATTTTGTTAATGTGCCCCGAACTTTGAGGTCCCACAGTGACCGTGCCATTGAGCGCCAGATGTTTGAAAACACAGATCAGGCAGGATGTGAAGAATGATAGCTGTACCATTCATAGGGAGGTGTGAAGAGACGACAATGTTGAAAATCTATAGTGAAAATATTAAAAATGCTCGAACTTCCAAGCATACGTGGAAACTGCGAAATGCATGCATGTAACACAGTCATTTAGTGGAATTATTTCACCAAATTTTCAACATAGGCATTTTGTGACCTCTGCTCATGAACACTGTCACTATGATTTTCTTAATCTGTCCCGAACACTGATTTCCCACAGCGACTGCACTATTCTGCACCAGATATGTAAATGTGTATTTCGGGCAGGATATGAAAAATGACAGCTGTACTGTTCATAAGGAAGTGTGAAAAAATGCCAGTGTTGAAAATCTGGAGTAAAAATATTACAAATGCACGAAATTACGAGGATGCGTGGAAACTGCGCAACGTACGCTCATTACAAAGTCATTTTATGGACTTTTGTCACTAAATTTCAACATACAGTTGGCATTTTATCACCTCTGCTCATGAGCAGTGTCACTGGGATTTTCTTAATCTGTCCCGAACACTGACTTCCCACAGCGACTGCGCTATTGTGTGTCGGAAGTGCGAAAACATATTTCAGCCAGGATGTGAAAAATGACAGCTCTACTGTTCATAAGGAGGTGTGAAAAAATGCCAGTGGTGAAAATCTGGAGTGAAAATACTACAAATTTGCGAAGTTACGAGGGTGTGTGAAAACTGCACAACGCACGCTTGTAACGCAGTCATTTTATGGACGTTTGTCACCAAATTTTTAACATAGGCATTTTAGGACCTCTGCTCATGAACAGAGTCACTGTGATTTTCTTAATCTGTCCCAAACACTGAGTTCCCACAGCGATCGCGCTGTTCTGCGCCAGAAGTACGAAAATACATTTCGGCCAGGATGTGAAAAATGACAGCTATACCATTCATAAGGAGGTGTGAAAAAATGTCAATGTTGAAAATCTGGTGTGAAAATATTACCAATGTGCAAAGTTACGAGTGTGCATGGAAACTGCACAACGCAAGCTTGTAACACAGTCATTTTATGGACTTTCGTCACCAAATTTTCAACATAGGTATTTTAGGACCTCTGCTCATGAACAGTGTCACTGTGGTTTTCTTACTGTGTCCCAAACCCTCATTTCCCACAGTGACCATGCTATTCTGCGCCGGAAGTGAGAAAACACATTTTGGCCAGGATGTGTAAAATGACAGCTATACTGTTCATAAGGAGGTGTGGAAAAATGCTAATGTTGAAAATCTGAAGTGAAAATATTACAAATTCGTGAAGTTACGAGAGTGCATGGAAACTGGGAAACGCATGTTCGTAAAACAGTCATTTTTTGGATTTTTTCACCAAATTTGCAACATAGGCCTTTTGAGAGCCTACCTCATGAATAGTGGCACTGCCATTTTGTTAATCGGTCCTGAAAGGTGACTCTGTGCAGTGACCACAAAATCACCTTTCGGGACTGAATAATGCCATGACAGTGGCTGAACTCATGAGGAGGGGTCCCAATAACCCCATGTTGAAAATGTGATGCCAAAATACCAAAAAAATGCCCGAGATATGCACCAAAGTTGAAAAAAAACTATTTATGCAAATATACAGCTTACCAGCATTTCTTCAGTTCGCGGTCGGCTTTGAAGAGTGCAGATGTGTTCCCAGTCCATCGAAGATCATTGCGCCAGGCTCCGGAGGTAAGTACGGGGTGAAGGGGGTGTGGGAAGGTAGGGTTTGTAGAAGTTGAGTGTGGGTTGGGGGAGGGCACCGGACACTATCTCATTTAACAGGTAAAAAAAAAAAATACAGACAACGCGGGTCAGTTTTCTACTTTTGTAGGTGTGTTTGGTACACTGGGGTGGGCTCCCAGTGTGACACTGGCATTTGTGGGGAGGGGGACTGAAGCTGATGGGGATTGGGCCTCCCATCGGCACAGAAATGAATGGGCGGGCACATGATGCCGAGGGGGATTGGGCAGCCCCTCGTCACAGGCATGAAATCATTGGGGGCCATTATGCTGACTGACAGTGGACTCCCCTATTGGAAACTGGAACTGGGAAGGGGACTGAAGCTGATGGAGACTGGGCCTCCAATCAGCACAGAAACATGTGGGGTGCATGATGCCGAGGGAAGTTGGACACCCCTTGGCACCTAACTGAAATTGGGGGACATTATGCCGACGGGGAGAGCTCCCAGTCGGCAAATGAACTGGGTTGAGGACATGCCAACTGGGGATTGGGCACCCCCATCAGCTTTCACGGGGCTCTGAGGCGACGGCATAGAGCCGCCATGTTCCTGGAAATGTTACACCAGGCAAGGTACCGCCCTGCAATGACGGGTCACTCCCTCTTTGCAGTGGAATGACTGACGCTTCAATGATGAGGCAGCTCCTGATTGCAGCGGTGAAATTGTTACAAGTTGGTGGCACTTCTGCAGAACCAGTGTCATCAGGACACTGGGCCTGCATTAGTTGAGCACTGCCAAGCCTGAAAATGAAGTGCTGGCACAGTGCCGCACCTCCAGTGTTGGGTAAGTTACTTTTTCTATTACTTTCTATTACTTTTGGAAACTTGTTCCAGGAAGCTCTGTGCAGTCACTAGCAAGGATGGAGACGTACTGGAAAAAATAATACACCTTACAGTTACTTATTTCTTTTTATACAGAAACAATACTAAAGTAATAAGTAACTATAACAGATTGCATTTGTTTTAGAGTAATAGATTAGTTGCTAGTTACTTTCAAATAAATGTAATCAGTTACAATTACGCATTACTTTTGTATAAAAAGAAATAAGCAACTGTAATTGTAAGGTGTGTTACTTTTCCTAGTACTTCTCCATCCTTGCTGTTGACGCTACAGAGCTTCCTGGAACAGGTTTCCAAATGTAATAGAAAGTAATAGATGAATTGACTTACCCAACACTGCACACCTCCACAACTCGCTTCTCTCCTAAGCTGCCACAAAATGTTTCTTGCACATGCGCACGAGCAAACACAAAAAACAGAAACAGAAAGACATTACAAAAGACTTCATCTAACTATGAAAGGGATGTTACTGAACCATTCTTTAAAAAATAAAAATACAAATGGCGAACTTTCGGCAACGAGAAATGCTTGTTTATTCCAGCTGGTCTGTAGGACACAGTTATATTGCAATCACACTGGCAGAAGTTCCAGAAAGGTTGTGTTGAAATCTACTGAGGCTTCAGGATCACTAAAACTCAACAGGATGCTAGCGAGCCTCTACTACCAGGGATAGAAACACAAAATTTTAGGAAGGACAGAGACAGAAGAAACCTACTCTATAATACAACAGGCATTTGTCAAGGTCGAATGTTCGTCGTGTGCATTGGTGTCATGGGGGGGGGATGTTTGAAAATTGCTTCAGTGAAGTTGTTTGTGAGGTGGGGTCCCAAAAAACGTATGTTGAAAATTTGGGGCAAAAATATTTAAAAATGGCCAAGTTATGCCACTAAGTTCAAAACCCTACTGAAATACATTGACGATGAAAACCCCATTGAAATACATTGAAGCACTTACTTGAGTTCGTGGTTGGGTGTTGAAGAGCGAAGACGTGCCTGCAGTCCAAGGTAGATTATGGCGACAGACCTCCAGTCAGTAAGTATGGGGTATGGGGGGAGGTAGGGTGGTGGGTCCCAAGTGGGAGGGTAAGGGGTTGGGTAATGGCAGAACAGACAACAATAGATGGTTTTCTTTTTTACAGGGAAAAAACAATGAGGGACAGTTTTCTTTTTCTCAGGGAGTTTGCTGAACAGATGAGGACACTGGGGGATTGAGCACCCCCAGTGTCTGTATGCTGTTTGGGGGAAGTTACACAGCAGACAATAATGGACGGACCGATGACACTGGGGGATTGCGCACCCCCAGTGTCTGCATACTGTTTGGGGGGGGTTACACAGCGGACAATAATGGATGGACAGATGACACTGGGATTAGGCACCCCAGTGTCTGTATACTATTTGGGGGTTACAACGAACAATAATGGATGGACAGGTGACACTGGGGATTGCCACCCCAGTGTCTGTATACTGTTTGGGGGGTTACACAACTGACAATAATGGATGGACAGATGACACTGGGGGATTGTGCACCCCCAATGTCTGTATACTGTTTGGGGGAGGTTACACAGTGGACAACAATGGACGGACAGATGAGGACACTAGGGGATTGAGCACCCCCAGTGTCTGTATGCTGTTTAGGGGAGGGGGGTTACACAGCAGACAATGATGGACCGTTTTCTTTTTTTTTTTTAGGATAAAAAACAAGTATTTGTCAATGCTGAACATTTGATGTATTGAAAGATATCCACCTCTGCACCTTGTTTATGTCCTTGAGGTACTTGAACGTATCTATCATGTTCCCACACTTCCTCCTTCCCTCCAATAAGTACATATTGAGGTCCTTTTAATCTCTCCTGATATGTTCTGTGTTGCAAGCCATGTACCATCTTGGTTGCCTTTCTGTGGACTGCCTCCACCCTGTCAATGTCCGTGCACATTTGTGGCCTCCAGAATTGCACACAGTACTGTAGGCGAGGCCTCACTAGTGCATTATACAATGGCATCACCACCTTGTGCCTTCTGCTAGTAATGCCTATGCACCCCAGCATGCCACTGGCCATCCTTGCAACATGTGTGCTCTGCTTTGACACCTTCTGGTCATCAGAACTGATGACTCCTCGGTCTCTTTCTTCCTTGGTGATCATCAGCACCCCCCCCACCAATCCTGTAGCACCCCCACCCCATCCTGTAACTCTCCCCAGGTTTCCCTCTTCTCAGGTGCATTATTTGGGCTTCTTTGCATTGAACCTCAGTTGCCACTCCTTGGGCCATTTTTCAAGCCTCTCCATGTCCCTGCTCATTTTCTCCACCCCTTGTGGAGTATTCACTCTGTTACAGATGTTGGTGTCATCTGCAAACAGGCAGACAGACCTTTCCTTCTAGCCCTTCTGCAACGTCTGTACTGAAGACATTGAACAGGGCTGGTCCCAGGACTTATTTATTTTTTATGTTGATTGTGCACATGCACAAGAAACATGTTGCGGCAGCTTGCTGCAGAAGCAGGTTGTGGAGGTGCGGCACTGTTGTGGCCAATGTCCCTACTGCCTTTTGAGGCTTGGCCCGCTGTCTCCAATGGGATGGCATGCTGCTGCTGAGACTAGTTCAGCCAGCATGCCACAACCTTGAAAAGTTTCAGCTGCTGCAATCAGGGACCGCCTCGTCATTACAGTGTCATCTGCTACAATGAGGGAGTGACCCATCATTGCAGGGCTCCCTTGCATTCCCCGACCAGTTTGCCGATAGGGAGACCAGTCCCTGTTGGTTTGTGTTGTTTGCGCGAAGGGGTGCCCCAATCCCCTCGGCATCATGTCCCCTCTCCCTGGTTCTTTGCTGACCGGGGTGCCCAATCCCCATCGGCATGTCCCCCCTCCCAGTTCTTGAGTGCCGAGGGGGTGCCCAATCCTCCTTGGCTCATGAGACCCCCCCACACCACTATGTGCCAATGGGGGTGCCCAATCCCCATCAGCTCCAGTCCCCTCCACCCCAAAACACGCAGGTGGCACACTGGGAGCCCACCAAAGCATGCCAAAAGTACCTGCAAAAAGAAAAAATCTCCCGCAACATCTTTTTTATTCTAACCCTGAAAAGAAGAAAATGGTCTCTCGCTGTCTGCACCCCCTCCCCAAGCTGCACCTTCCCACTGCATACCCCCACCTCTCCACACCCCCTCACCTCATACTTACCTCCAGAGTCCGGCATGACGATCTTCGGTGGACCAGGAACACGTCTGCATTCTTCAAAGCCGACCGAGAACTGAGGAAATGCTGGTAAGCTGTATAATGGCATAAATAGGGTTTTTTCAACTTTGGTGCATGTCTCAGGCATTTTTTGGAATTTTGGCACCAAATTTTCAACATGGGATTTTTGGGACCCCTCCTCAAGAATTCAGCCACTGTCATGGCATTATTGGTCCCCGAAAGATGATTTCGCAGTCACTGTACAGAATCACCTTTCAGGACTGATTAATGAAATGACAGTGTCAGTGTTTATGAGGTGGCTCTCAAAAAGCCTATGTTGCAAATTTGGTGAAAAAAATCCAAGAAATAATAGTTTCTGAGCTTGCATTGCGCAGCTACTATGCCACCTCGTAACTTGCAATTGCAATATTTTCTTGCCAGATTTTCAACATTGGCATTTTCACACCTCCTTATGAACAGTATAGCTGTCATTTTCCCCATCCTGGCCGAAATGTGTTTTTGCACTTCTGGCACAGAATAGCGCAGTTGCTGTGGGAAATCAATGTTCGGGACAGATTAAGAAAATGACAGTGACACTATTCATGAGCAGAGGTCTTAAAATCCCTATATTGAAAATTTGGTGATGAAAGTCCATAAAATGACTTTGTTACAAGCATGCGTTGAACTGTTTCCATGCAGTCTTGTAACTTCACAAATCTGTAATATTTTCACGCCACATTTTCAACACCGGCATTTTTTCACACCTCCTTATGAATAGTACAGCTGTCATTTTTCACATCCTGGCCAAAATATGTTTTTTCCCTCCTGCCACAGAATAGCACAGTCGCTGTGGGAAATCAGTGTTTGGGACAGATTAAGATCGAGTGAGTGAGAGGAGGGAAGTGACCGAGCTCAACTGAGCTCTGTCGGGACTGCTGCAGATTTCTTTGTGGGCAGAAAAAGGACCCAACGCAGGAGCCCAGTACAAAAGGGCAGCCTGTAGTGCTGGGAGAAACAGAATGAGAGAGTGAGTGAGGGAGGGGGAGTGAGCGAACTCAACGGAGCTCTGTTGGGACTGCTGTGGATTGCTTTGTGGGCAGAAAAAGGCGCCAATGGAGGCAGGAGCCCAGTACAAAAGGGTAGCCTGCAGTGCCAGGAGAAAGTGAATGAGTGAGTGAGAGGGGGGAGTGAGAGACCTCAACAGAGCTCTGTCGGGACAGCTGTGAACTTCTTTGTGGGCGGAAAAAGACACCAACACAGGCAGGAGCCCAGTACAAAAGGGTAACCTGCAGCTCGGGGAGAGACAGAACGAGTGAGATAGAGAGTGGGAGTGAGTGAGCTCAACGGAGCTGTGTCAGGAATGCTGCAGATTTCTTTGTGGGCAGAAAAAGGCACCAATGCAGAAAGGAGCCCAGTACAAAAGGGCAGCCTGCAGCGCCAGGAGAAATGGAACAAGTGACTGAGAGAGCGGGAGCGAGCAAGCTCAACGGAGCTCTGTTGGGACTGCTGCGGATTTCTTTCTGGGCAGAAAAAGGCGCCAATGGAGGCAGGAGCTCAGTACAAAAGGGCAGCCTGCAGCGCCAAGAGAAACAGAATGAGCAAGTGAGAGAGGGGGCGTGAGAGACCACAACAGAGCTCTGTCCAGACAGCTGTGAACTTCTTTGTGGACAGAAAAAGGTGCCAACACAGGCAGGAGCCCAGTACAAAAGGGCAGCCTGCAGCACGGGGAGAGACAAAATGAGCGAGTGAGAGAGGGGGAGTAAGTGAGCTCAACAGAGCTGTGTTGGGACTGCTGCAGATTTCTTTGTGGGCAGAAAAAGGCGCCAACGCAAGCAGGAGCCCAGTACAAAAGGGCAGCCTGCAGCGTCGGGAGAAATAGAATGAGTGAGTGAGAGAGGGGGAATGAGTCAGCTCAATGGAGCTGTGCCGTAACTTTAGAGTTGCCCACCCTCCCGCAAAGGGTCCTCCGTGGTCCTATATTACAGCAGGGTCTCAGGAGTGGAGACAAAGCAATGACTGGATACGCCCTCACCTCCTTATGAACAGTACAACTGTCATTTTTCACATCCTGGCCAAAATGCGTTTTTGCACTTCCGGCGCACAATAGTGTGGTTGCTGTGGGAAATTAGTGTTCGGGAAACATTAAGAAAACCACAGTGACACTGTTCATGAGCAGAGGTCCTAAAATGCCTATGTTGAAAATTTTGTGATGAAAATCCATAAAATGACTGTTACGAGCGTGAGTTGTGCAGTTTCCATGCACCCTTGTAGCTTCGCAAGTCAGCAATATTTTCACGCCAGATTTTCAACACTGGCATTTTTTCACACCTCCTTTTGAACAGTACAGCTGTCATTTTTCACATCCTGTCCAAAATATGTTTTTGCACTCCTGCCACAGAATAGCACGGTCGCTGTGGGAAATCAGTGTTTGGGACAGATTAAAATTGAGCGAGTGAGACCGGGGAGTAACTGAGCTCAACTGAGCTCTGTCAGGACTGCTGCAGATTTCTTTGTGGGCAGAAAAAGGCTCCAGTGCAGGAGCCCAGTACAAAAGGGCAGCCTGCAGCGCCAGGAGAAATAGAATGAGCAAGTGGGGGGGGGGGAGTTAGCAACCTCAATGGAGCTCTGTCAGGACAGTTGTGAACTTCTTTGTGGGCAGAAAAACACAGGCAGGAGCCCAGTACAAAATGGGCAGCCTGCAGCGTTGGGAGAAACAGAACGAGCGAGTGAGAGAGGAGGAGTGAGTGAGCTCAACGGAGCTCTGTCGGGACTGCTGCAGATTTCTTTGTGGGCAGAAAAAGGCACCAATGCAAGCAGGAGCCCAGTACAAAAGGGCAGCCTGCAATGTTGGGAGAAATAGAATGAGCGAGTGAGACGGGGGAGTGAACGAGCTCAATGGAGCTCTGCCAGGACTTTAGAGTTGCCCACCCTCCCGCCAGTGTCCTCTGTGGTCCTGTATTACAGCAGGGTCTCTGGAGTGGAGACAAAGCAATGACTGGATACTTTAGCATTGCTGTTATAATACATATTTATTTGTTCCGTTTATTTCTCTAACTGAGCTGAGTAATACTTGGAGTGCAACAGGATTTCTAACTGGGCTAACTGAAACTATATGAGAGCCAAGAACAAAAAGTATGGTAGCTGAGGGGTGAAAAACGGACAAGGAGCCTTTAGGATTGCTACAGTAATACAGTATCTACGGATGATATTTGAGCCTGAATTACCCCTTTCAGCAAGGGGTCAGTAGGGGAACTAGTGTGGGGGGGGGCAGGAATTTGAGTAAATAGGGGCCTAACAGTTGTAGTAGGGTACAGAACCTGGGAGTAAGAGCCCGTAACATAAGATGGGGCCACAATGGGGCAAGTGCCACATGTCAATAGGGCGGGCATCTTTGGAAGGATGGAGGGGTGTACAGGGTGTGGGTGTGCCATGATCCTGGACTGGGCTTGGAGGATGGAGGGTGTATGGTCTGTAGATGACTGGCTAGTTTGAGGGAGGAGCTGTGGAGGTTAGGGAGGAGTCTAAGTGCAGGGCAGATGAGAATGGTAGGCATCCTGGGGGGGGGAAAACGGGATGGCAAAGGGGGACGGAGGAAGAATAACTAGGGACTGAAACTGACCCCAGTATCAGAGGCAGTAGCAGGAAAGAGAGGAGAAGGGAGGGGGTGCCCGAGGTGAGGGGGCTGCCTCCTGATGGGGGAGGAAGACACCACGAGGAGTACCAGGGGAGAAAGCAGATGGCTGTGGGTAGGGAAGCACCAGGGGTGGCACGGAGAACAAGTAGGAGGGGGGAACCGATAGGGTGAAGAGATGTAGGACAGGTATCGATTATGAATAGATTCGAACCTCTGCTATGGGACAGAGAGGGGGAGCAGGAACATACTGAAGGGGGAGGACAAGCGGGGCATGAGAGGGATGGCAACAGGTAGGGGAAGAGATAGTGAGGACAAAAGGGTAGAAGGGGGCTAGTAAGGAAGGAGGGGGTGGTGACTGAAGGACAGAAGGCTACAGGAAAGGGGAAGGAAGGGAGGGGCATCACTGTCGGGGTAGAAGGGAATGGGGGCTCTAAATCAACAACAGCGGTGATAGGAGAGGGGTTGGAAATCAGTAGGGGAGGGGGGGAGGTCGACATGGAAAGCCCAGTAGGAAGTAATCAGGCTGGGAAGGGGTTCAAAGGGGATGGGAGGAATAAGGCAGAGAAAAGGGTGAGGTGGAAGTAGGGGGTACAGATACAGAAGTCACAGAGGGTGCAGTTGGTGGGGGTAAGGGACAGGGAAGAATGAATACTGGGGTGGTGGAAGGGGCATTAGAAGGGAAAGGGGGTAAGGGGGGGGGTTCTCGTCCTGGAGGATTCTATACTGAAATGGGTGAGATGGGTTGGAAAGGGGGAAAGGCACACCCATATTTGGATTAAAGGTGTCTCCAGGTTGAGTGTAGGAGGGGCAGGGCAAGCACTGCTCAAGTGTGCAGCGAGGGGCAGGAAGAAACCTCATTTACTGTTGCATGTGGGTACAAATGACTTGGGGGACACTGTGGAAGTAGTGAGAGGGGGGTTTGAGTACTTGGGCAGGCAGTGTGAGGGGATAGGAAAGTCAGTGGCATTCTTGGAGGTACTGCCTGTACCAGAGCTCCCCCCAAACACACACATACACACTCCCCAAAAAGCTGCTTAAAAGCCTGCAATTCATTCAAATCAGTTCCATTTTCTCATGTACTTGGGGTTCAATGCCAACAAGTGTAAAATCATGTACCTAGGGCATAGGAACCCCGATGCTGAGTATAGGATGGGGGAGGTACTGATACTCACTAGACATGAAAGGGTCCTTGAGGTTATTATATCAGAGGACCTCAGGATGGCAGTACAGTGTGACAAGGCTATGGGCAGGGCAAGTTGGATTCTGGGGTGCATAAGGAGTGGCATCTCCAGTAGGAGGAGGAGGGATGTTGTGCTGCCATTGTATCACTCCCTGGTATACCCCCAGCTGGAGTACTGTGTCAAGTTTTAGAGTCCACACTTCAGAAAGGACATAAGGTGGAGGTTTTCCAGAGGAGGGCAACTATAATGGTTCAGAATTTTCACAGGAATCCCTACAAGGAAAGGCTGAAGAATCTCAACATGTACACTCTGGAAGAGAGGAGGCCAAGAGGTGACATGAGCAAGACCTACAAAGTACCTCACAGGGGTAAAGAGGGTACATTTGGGGAGTTTCCTTCAAATGAGGATGAGCACCCAAACCAAGGGACATACAATGAAGCTGGGGGAGGTGGCATTCAGGATGGATGTGAAGAAATATTTCTTTACTGAAAGGGAGGTAGATGCCTTGAACAGACTGCCAGGAGAAGTGGTGGAACCTAAAATGGTAGGGGGCATGAAGCATGCATGGGATAAACATAGGGGTATATGAGAAAAAGGGGAAGGAGGGGGTCAATGGAGATCAATAGGGCCATGGACGTGGAGTAGGTTCCAGTTCATTGCAGGAAAAATCCATTAAGCAAGCTCATTCACAAGGAGGTCCTGATGGACACAGGCAGAATAAGACATGCAGTAACACATACAGGCAGGAGTTTCAAGTAGGTAGAGAACACTTGGCCAGACTGGTGACGAATTCTATGTTTCTGTCGCATCATGTGTTAATTCTGGTGCAGTGTTTATTTAAAGTTGGGCCTACCATACATCCACATGTAAGGTACAGTAAATTATCGAATTAGATGCAGCCCACTTACAGTGCAATAAACAGAACCCCAGTGCTTCGAGAAGCCTGAACTCTTCATAAGGCTGCTTAGAGAGCTGGGGTTCTATCTGCAGTGTCCACACCAGTATGCTGATTTTAAAATCGACACCGCATCTGAATGAGCACTTCATTCTTGCTCACTCCATTTCTTCCCCACTTTGAAACCTGCTTGTCCTGAGTTAGTTTTGGGCTGGCAGCACCTCACCTGTGTTGGAAGATGACCAATAAACGGTACTGAAAGACGTCAGACTTCACAAACTGTGAAGGCAGCTGCTCATGGACAGACATAAGGCAATTTTACTGGGGGGTAAGAGGAAGTAAGCTGTTGATTAAGTAGAATCTGCAGCTTATCCATCAGGTAGGGAAATGGGCAGACTAGGTGGTCCAAGCGGTCCTTATGTGCTGGCAACTTGTATGTTTCTATGTTTCTCATCCACCATCTTGGCAAGAAGAAGGCTGAAGCTGTGGCCATTGATGACTGTTGGGGCATGGGGAAGGGGGGACCAAAGGGGACAGACATAAGGAGGTAAAATCATAATAAAAATTGTGAGACCTTCACCAGCTTTCCAAAACGCTTACTAGTAAAGAACACTCTATGAAGTTTTTCGAATGGCAACACATTCTGGAGAGCCCTCTGTCTGCCATCTGACACCAGACATCAACCAGCATAAAATTGCCTAAAGAAGGCAGTGTGGTCATGTGGTTACTGAAATACTGGAGATTACAGATTTATAAGAACAAAAGAATATCACACAGAAGCTGGCACATATCCCTATAGAAGCTGTCTACTGCTTCTCAGTACTTCTGTTTATATTATACCCTTGAGGTACTTGAATGTTTCTATCATATCCCCTCTTTCCCTCCTTTCTTCCAGTGAGTACATATTGAGGACCCTTACTTTCTCCTCACAAGCCTCGTGTTGCAAGCTCTGTACCATCTCATTCACCCTTCTCTGGACCATCTCTAGCCTGTTAATATCCTTACGAAGGTGCGACCCCTAGAACTGCACACAGTACTCCATGTGAAGCCTGACCATGGTTTTATATAATGGCATCACTACCTCCCTCCTTATGCTGGTGATACCCCTGCCTGTGCACCCCAGCATGTGACTGGCCCTCCCAGCTGCCTTATCACTTTGACATTTTCAGGTAATCTGAGATAAGAAACCCCAGGTCCCTTTCCTTCTTTGTCACTGTCACCAACTCCCCCCATCCTGTTCCTTTCCCCAGGATTTCTGTGTCCCAGGTCCATACTTTTGCACTTTTTTGAAGTAAAGTTCTGTTGCCAGTCCTCAGACCATTTCTCAGCCTTCCCCAGGTCCCTCCTCATTTTCTCCGACCCTCTGGGGTATCCACTGTGTTACAGATCTTGGTGTCATCTGCAAATAGGCAGACCTTTCTCTTCACCCCTTCTGCAATGTCACTAACAAAGGCATTGAACAGGACTGGCCCCAGGACCAATCCCTGTGGCACCCCACTGGTCACCCCCTCTCCCCAGACTGCGCCCCATTTACCACCACTCTCTGCCTCCTGTCTCTTACCCAGTTTCTAACCCACTTTACCACCCTGTCCCCATGTGCACCCTACTCAGCTAGTTTATCAGTCTCCTATGTGGTACGGTGTCATACGCTTTGCTTACATCAAGGTAAGCATTGTCCACTACCCCACCCTGATTTACTTCCTTTGTCACCAAAAGAGATCAACCAGATTTGTCTGACATGACCTCCCCACTGTGAATCCATGGTGCCTATGGCCCTGGGCTCCGATGGCTTCTACATGCCCCACTATCCTTTCTTTAACCAATGTCTCCATGATCTTCCCCACTACTGAAGTGAGGCTGACCGGCCTTTAGTTCTCCGCTTCCTCCCTACTGCTGGATTTGTATAGAGGGACCACATGTGCCCTCCTCCAATTTTCTGGTACCACCCTCTGTTGAATGACTCAGTGAACATGGCTGCCAGAGGTACTGCTATTTCCCTTCACAGTTCTTTTCATATCCTTGGGTGTATGCCATCTGGTCCCATCGCTTTGTCCACCTTCAGTTTACTCACCTTCTGCATGATTCTTCTGCCTGTGAATGGACTATTGTCCACCTCTTCACGCCTTTGCAACTGCCGTACTGCTGTGGTCCTTGCCCCTCCCCCTCTTCTGTGAATACTGAACAGAAAGACACAGTGGATGTCTTGGGGGAGGGGGCACATGACAGTTCTTAGGCATGGTACTTTCACGTCCAAATACCTAAGCAGCACATATCAGCAATCAACATTCGGCATTGACAAATGCTTGTTATTTATGGAAATGTTTCACCAGGAAGGCACACTGAACAACAAGTCGCTCATCTCACGGTGTGACCGGGGGGAAGGGGTAGGGGAACATGAGGATTGAATACAGAGGTTTGGTACAATAACACAAGATTTACATTTGAATGCCTACAAACAAGAAGCAAGTAAACTGAACAGTAGGCAATGAGAGAGTGGAATGCTAACAGTTTTGGACTAAGGAGCTGGAGGATAAACTACTGAGACAGATATACTAACACAAAATTAACATTTGAGTGCAAGCAATTGATTGGCTCAGCACTGTGTAGGTAGAAAATGACAAAATGGAATTCTAGTAGTTTAGATCTAGGTCATACTGGTGTGGAGTAGCACGGACAGAACAAGTTAGCTGAGGTACACCAGACGTACTTATGCCTGAGGTATCCCGCTGGTCACCCCTTCTCTGCCTCCTGTCTGTCAGCCAGTTTCTAACCCAGTTTATCAGCTTCTACCCCATTGCCAGACTACTTATCTTGTTAATCAACCTTCTATGTTGGACGTTGTGGAAGGCTTTGCAGAAATCAAGGTAGGTGACATCAAACGTCCCTCCCTGATTTACTTCCTTAATGAGACATTAGGATTTCCAACCCTAACGCCTCACCCCCACCCTGCAGAGACTGACAGGCATTGGGGATGTCCATTTGGGTCGTCAGCCATAACGCTCAAGTCATCCCACCCCCGCACTCTGCAGACACTGACAGGTATCGCGGTGTGCCTTGAGGTCTTCGGCCTTAACGCTCACCTCATTCCAGAATGAAATAGGCTGAGATGGGTGCAATATAGGAGAATGGGGTGAACATTTGGGCCAAAGACTCCAAGGCACACCCCGATGCCTGTCACTGGCTGCAGGGTGGGGGTGGGGTGGATTGGTGTGAAAATTGAGGCCGAAGACCCCAAGGCACACGCCCAATGCCCGTCAATCTCTACAGGGTTGGGCGTTACCATTGGATACCCTAATGCCCCAGATGTTTGTTGGTATTTTCACTCCAAATTTTCAACATGGGCTTTTTGGGACACCACTTCATCATTTCGTTACTCAATTCCAAAAGGCGATTTCATGTAGCGACGGTGCCATTTGATGCCACAGGTGCTAAAGCACATTTTGGGCAGGATGTGAAAAATAACAGCTGCACTGCTCATGATGAGGTGTGAAAAAATTTCAATGTTGAAAATCTGGAGTGAAAATATGAGAAACTGGCAAAGTTGTGAGTGTGCATAGAAACTGTGCAATACACGCCCGTAAAGCGGTAATGTTTTGGAATTTTTTCACCAAATTTTTAACAAGGGCTTTTTGGGACCTCCCCTCATGAACAATGGCACTGTGATTTTGTTACTCCATACCGAAAGTTGATTTTGCATAGCGACTGCGTCATTCTGTGCAACTGGTGCAAAAACACGTTTCAGGCAGGATGTGAAAAATGACAGCTGTACTGTTCATAAGGAGGTGTGAAGAAATGGCAATATTGAAAATCTGGAGTGAAAACATTAAAAACTGGAGAAGTTACGAGCATGTGTAGAAACTGAGAAATGCACATTCACAACACAGAAATTGTTTGGAATGTTTTCACCAGATTTGCAACATGGGCTTTTTGGGACCCCACCTCATGAACAGTGGCACTGTCATTTCGTTACTTGGTCCCAAATGGTGATTCCATGCAGGAAGCATGAAATCACCTTTTGGGACCAAGGAACGAAATGCCGTCGACACATTCACGAGGTGGGGTCCCAAGAACCCCATGTTGAAAAGCTGTGGCCAAAATTCCTAAAAATGGCTGAGCTATCAACATAAGTTGAACCCCCCACTGACTCCCATTATACGGCTTACCTTTCATTCTTTCAGTTTGCCAGTCGGCTTTGAAGAGTGCAGACCTGTCCTGCTCCACAGAAGATCAGAAGATCGCGTCCGCTGACCTCAGTGGGTAGGTATGGGGTAAGGTGGGGAGCAGGGAGGTGGGTGCACAGAGGGAAGGTTGGGATGGGGGAGACGACAAGGGACAGTTTTCGTTTTTACAGGTGAAAAAAAAAAAGTATAAATTTAGGCACACTGGGGTGGGCTCCCAGTGTGCCACAATTGTGGTGGGGAGGGGGGATGCTGATATGGGGATTGGGTACCCCAATGTTGGCTAGGGATATAGACGGGTTGGGGGGCGCATCCTGGTGTCGGAAAGGGAAAGAGGAAATCGTTTAACCAGGAAAGACACACTAAGCCACAGCTGAAGGGCTCACATTTTGAAGAACACAGCTGTGCACAGCGTCTGCTCTGTCCTTTGAAATGTCTGCAGAGATGAGCACCCTCAGCAAACCAGTGTCATCAGGACACTGCCTGCTGATTTGCCAGCCACATACCGGCCCCTGCAGCACTGCTGGCTATTGGGTTGGCACCCCTTACACCTCTCTCTAGCAACTCTTATATCAACATGTTTATCTGCGCTTGCACGCACGAGGATCATAAAAAGTGAGGATAATCAGGAACTTGTTCCACAAGATGTAAGCAACTCTAAACGCAACAGGTAATGTAACATTTTTTAACCTGTATTTGCAGTAATAAAAGAAAGGGTGGCCTTATGAGTCATGCTTACGTGACACGTAAAGCCCGTTTGTAATACTTGGGCTAACTGGCCTGCTGGTTCTGCTCACAGAAGCAATGAACTAATAACTTGACTGTAGAAGATCGTTTAATGTGAAGTGAGGGGCATTCTATTGCACACATTCATCACTTGTCTGTTAGCGGGTATATTTTATGTTGTGAAAGTTATTTAGCTTATTTCTTCCTCATTTTTTTTACTTAGTTCCGTTTCTAGCTGTGCAGCATCTAGCGCTCACAGTGTAGTATTTATGTTGCATTTTATTAACAGAGAAACATAGATTTTGTTGGCAGAAAAGGAAACTCCACAGTTACATGTGACTCTCAAGCTTAAGTGGTAGTGGACAGGTTAACAGAAAGGTGCACCTTTGTTACACTTTCTGTATAAAGAAAATTAAGCCAAAGTCACTCACCCCCTTCCCCACTATAACATTTATGAGACTGCCTTGGGTTCTTAACTGGCATCACCACAGTGCACTTTAAGCCTTATTCCAGGTGCTGTTGGGCCAACAAGCTGACCAAAACGGCTTTGTTTGTACAGTAAGTAAGTCAGTGCATTAGTGTGTACCGTATATAGGCCAGTGCACTAGTGTGTACAGTATAGAAGTCAGTGCATTAGTGTGTACGGTATAGAAGTCAGTCCATTAGTGTGTACAGTATATAAGTCAGTGCATTAGTGTGTACAGTATATGGGTCAGTGCATTAGTGTGTACAGTATATAGGTCAGTGCAGTAGTGTGCAAAGTATATCAGTCAGTGCATTAGTGTGTACAGTATATGAGTCAGTGCATTAGTGTGTACAATATATGAGTCAATGCATTAGTGTATACAGTATATATGTCAGTGCATTAGTGTGGACAGTACATAGGTCAGTGCAGTAGTGTGTACAGTATATAAGTCAGTGCCTTAGTGTGTACAGTGTATAGGTCAGTGCATTAGTGTGTACAGTATATAGGTCAGTGCATTAGTGTATACAGTATATAGGTCAGTGCATTAGTGTGTACAGTATATAGGTCAGTGCAGTAGTGTGTACAGTATATGAGTCAGTGCATTAGTGTGTACAGTATATAGGTCAGTGCAGTAGTGTGTACAGTATATAGGTCAGTGCATTAGTGTGTACAGTACATAGGTCAGTGCAGTAGTGTGTACAGTATTTAAGGCAGTGCATTCATGTGTACAGTATATAAGTCAGTGCCTTAGTGTGTACAGTATATAGGTCAGTGCATTAGTGTGTACAGTATATAGGTCAGTGCATTAGTGTATACAGTATATGAGTCAGTGCATTAGTGTGTACAGTATATGAGTCAATGCATTAGTGTATACAGTATATAGGTCAGTGCATTAGTGTGTACAGTATGTAGGTCAGTGCAGTAGTGTGTACAGTATATGAGTCAGTGCATTAGTGTGTACAATATATGAGTCAATGCATTAGTGTATACAGTATATATGTCAGTGCATTAGTGTGGACAGTACATAGGTCAGTGCAGTAGTGTGTACAGTATATAAGTCAGTGCCTTAGTGTGTACAGTGTATAGGTCAGTGCATTAATGTGTACAGTATATAGGTCAGTGCATTAGTGTACACAGTGTATGAGTCAGTGCATTAGTGTGTACAGGATATAGGTCAGTGCAGTAGTGTGTACAGTATATGAGTCAGTGCATTAGTGTGTACAGTATATAGGTCAGTGCAGTAGTGTGTACAGTATATAGGTCAGTGCATTAGTGTGTACAGTACATAGGTCAGTGCAGTAGTGTGTACAGTATTTAAGGCAGTGCATTCGTGTGTACAGTATATAAGTCAGTGCCTTAGTGTGTACAGTATATAGGTCAGTGCATTAGTGTGTACAGTACATAGGTCAGTGCAGTAGTGTGTACAGTATTTAAGGCAGTGCATTCGTGTGTACAGTATATAAGTCAGTGCCTTAGTGTGTACAGTATATAGGTCAGTGCATTAGTGTGTACAGCATATGAGTCAGTGCATTAGTGTATACAGTATATGAGTCAGCGCATTAGTGTGTACAGTATATAAGTCAGTGCATTAGTGTGTACAGTATATGAGTCAGTGCCTTAGTGTGTACAGTATATAGGTCAGTGCATTAGTGTGTACAGTATATGAAGTCAGTGCATTAGTGTGTACAGTATATGAGTCAGTGCATTAGTGTGTACAGTATATGAGTCAGTGCATATGTAGTGTGTACAGTATATAAGTCAGTGCCTTAGTGTGTACAGTATATAGGTCAGTGCATTAGTGTGTACAGCATATGAGTCAGTGCATTAGTGTATACAGTATATGAGTCAGCGCATTAGTGTGTACAGTATATAGGTCAGTACATTAGTGTGTACAGTATATAGGTCAGTGCAGTAGTGTGTACAGTTAATGAGTCAGTGCATTAGTGTGTACAGTATATAGGTCAGTGCAGTAGTGTGTACAGTATATGAGTCAGTGCATTAGTGTGTACAGTATATAGGTCAGTGCATTATTGTGTACAGTATATAGATCAGTGCAGTAGTGTGTACAGTATATGAATCAGTGCATTAGTGTGTACAGTATATGAGTCAATGCATTAGTGTGTACAGTATATATGTCAGTGCATTAGTGTGGACAGTACATAGGTCAGTGCAGTAGTGTGTACAGTATATAAGTCAGTGCCTTAGCATGTACAGTTTATAGGTCAGTGCATTAGTGTGTACAGTATATAGGTCAGTGCATTAGTGTACACAGTGTATGAGTCAGTGCATTAGTGTGTACTGTATATAGGTCAGTGCAGTAGTGTGTACAGTATATGAGTCAGTGCATTAGTGTGTACAGTATATAGGTCAGTGCAGTAGTGTGTACAGTACATAAGTCAGTGCAGTAGTGTGCACAGTATATAAGTCAGTACATTAATGTGTACAGTATATACAGTATGTCAGTGCATTAGTGTATACAGTATAGAGGTCAGTGCATTAGTATGTACAGTATATAGGTCAGTGCAGTAGTGCGTACAGTATATAAGTCAGTTCATTAGTGTGTACAGTATATAGGTCAGTGCATTAGTGTGTACAGTATATAGGTCAGTGCAGTAGTGTGTACAGTATATAAGTCAGTGCATTAGTGTGTACAGTATATAAGGCAGTGCATTAGTGTGTACAGTATATAAGTCAGTGCATTAGTGTGTACAATATATAGGTCAGTGCATTAGTGTGTACAGTATGTAAGTCAGTGCATTGGTGTGTACAGTATAGAAGTCAGTGCATTAGTGTGTACAGTCTATAGGTCGGTGCAGTAGTGTGTACAGTATGTAAATCAGTGCATTAGTGTGTACAGTATATAAGTCAGTGCATTAGTGGGTACCATATATAGGTCAGTGCATTAGTGTGTACAGTATGTAAGTCAGTGCATCGGTGTGTATAATATATAGGTCAGTGCAGTAGTATGTACATTACATAGGTCAGTGCATTAGTGTGTACAGTATATAAGTCAGTGCATTAGTGTGTACAGTGTATATGTAAGTGCAGTAGTGTGTACAGTACATAGGTCAGTGCAGTAGTCTGTACAGTATATAAGGCAGTGCATTAGTGTGTACAGTATGTAAGTCAGTGCATTAGTGTGTACAGTATATAAGTCAGTACATTAGTGTGTACAGTACACAGGTCAGTGCAGTAGTGTGTACAGTATATAAGTCAGTGCATTAGTGTGTACAGTATGTAAGTCAGTGCATTAGTGTATACAGTATATAAGTCAGTGCATTAGTGTGTACAGTATATGTGGCAGTGCATTAGTATGTACAGTATGTAAGTCAGTGCATTAGTGTGTACATTGTGTAAGTCAGTGCAGTAGTGTGTACAGTATATAAGTCAGTACATTAATGTGTACAGTATGTAAGTCAGTGCATTAGTGTGTACAGTATGTAAGTCAGTGCATTAGTGTGTACATTGTGTAAGTCAGTGCATTAGTGTGTACCGTATACAGGTCAGTGCATTAGTGTGTACAGTATAGAAGTCAGTGCATTAGTGTGTACAGTATATAGGTCAGTGCAGTAGTGTGTGTGTACAGTATGTAAATCAGTGCATTAGTGTGTACAGTATATAAGTCAGTGCATTAATGTGTACAGTACATAAGTCAGTGCATTAGTGTGTACCGTATATAGGTCAGTGCATTAGTGTGTACAGTATAGAAGTCAGTGCATTAGTGTGTACAGTATATAGGTCAGTGCAGTAGTGTGTGTGTTCAGTATGTAAATCAGTGCATTAGTGTGTACAGTATATAAGTCAGTTTATTAGTGTGTACAGTATATAAGTCAGTGCATTAGTGTGTACCGTATGTAGGTCAGTGCATTAGGGTCAGTTCATCAAGGTAGTGGCCAAATGAAAAAGAAGAAGGAAACCACTATGGTTCTCTAAAGAGGTGGAACATAAAGTAAGGGCTAAAAGAGTGAGTTTCAGGAAGTATACGGTGACCCAAAGGGAGGAGGACAAGGAGGTGTACCTTTAATGTCTAAGGGAAGCAGGGAAAGCTGTTAGGATTGCAAAGGTGTGGACGGAGATTAGTGCAGACAGTGAAGAAGGGGGGACAAGACATTCTATAGGTACATCAATGAAAGAAGAAAAGCAAGGGGGGATTGTAAGACTCAAAGGAGAAGAAGGGGAGTGTAACGAGGGAGACCTAGACAAGGCAGAAATACGGAATAAATACTTCTGTTCAGTATTCACTGAGGAGAAGGAGGAGGAGGAGAGTCAGGGAACACAGCTGGGTAGCAGAGGTGGTGGGGGGAGAAGTAGACACCAGTTCATTCACAGTGGAGAGAGTTCTGGAGGAACTTGCAAAGCTGAAGGTGGACAAAGCTATGGAGTCAGATGGCGTACACCCAAGGATTTTAAGGGAACTGAGAAGGGAACTGGCAGTGTCTCTGGCAGCCTTGTTCACAGAGTCACCCAACATAAGAGTGGTTCCAGAGGACTGGAGAAGGGCACATGTAGTCCCTCTGCACAAAAGCAGTAGTAGGGAGGAGGCAGGGAACTGCAGGCCAGTCAGCCTCACCTCAGTGGTGGAAAAGATCATGGAGGCACTGCTGAAAGAAAGGACAGTGGCACACCTGGAATCCAATGGAGTCTAGGATCTGAGACAACATGGATTCACAGCAGGAAGGTCATGTCAAATGAATCTTATAGATTTTTTTTGACTGGGTGACAAGGTAAGTAAATCAGGGAGGGGCGGTGGAAATTGCCTACTACGATTTCAGCAAAGACTTTGACACCATCCCACACAGAAGGCTGATAAACAAAATGGGTAGTCTGGGCATGGGACGAAAGGCGATACACTGGGTTACTAATTGGCTGATGGACAGGAGGCAAAGGGTGGTGGTAAATGGTATCCAATCTGGAGAGAGGGGGATGACCAGCGGGGTACCTCAGGGATCAGTTCTGGGACCAGTCCTGTTCAATGTCTTCATTAGTGACATTGCAGAAGGGCTGGAAGGAAAGGTCTGCCTATTCACAGATGACACCAAGATCTGCAACAGGGTGGATACACTAGAAGGGGTGGAGAAAATAAGAAGGGACCTGGGGAAGCTTGAAAAATGGTCAGAGGTGTGGCAACTGAGGTTCAATGCTAGGAAGTGCAAAATAATGCACCTGAGAAGAGGGAACCCAGGGGAGAGCTACAAGATGGGGGGGGGGGTGCTGACAATCACCAAAGAGGAAAGGGACCTAGGGGTTAGAATTTCTGATGACCTTAAAGTGTAAAAGTAGAGCACAAAGGCTGTGGGAAGGGCTGGTGCCATGCTGGGGTGCATAGGTAGAGGTATCACTAGCAGAAGGCGGGAGGTGGTGATGCCATTGTATTAAACACAGGTAAGGCCTCACCTAGAGCACTGCGTGCAATTCTGGAGGCCTCATCTGTGCAAGGACATTGTCAGGATAGAGGCGGTCCAGAGAAGGGTGACCAAGATGGTTCATGGCTTGCACCACACAACATATGAGGAGAGACTAAAGGACCTCAAAATGTACTCACTGGAAGAAAGGAGGGAGCAGGGGGACATGGTAAAAACTTTCAAGTACCTCAAGGGCATAAACAAGGTGAAGGGGGGAAACCTCTTCCATTGTAGGAGTACTAGAATGAGGGGGCATGATATAAAATTGGAGGGGGAAGATTAAGAGGACATTTTGGAAAGTTTTTCTTCATGGAGAGGGTGGTGGACAGATGGAATAGTCTGCCACAAGAGGTGGTGGGGGTGAGTACAGTAGGGGGGTTTAAACAGGCTTGGGACAGGCACAAGGGAACATTGAGGGGGGAGGGAGTGATGAAAAGCCACTGACCAGATAGGGTCAGAGGCCACATACAAGTATAGGACTTACGGACAGACTGGATGGGCCTAGCAGTCCTTATCTGCTGACAATCTTTATGTTTCTTTGTTTTACAGAATATAAAATTAAGAAAGAACATTTGTTATGGAAAAAAGTACATAACTGTAAATAAAGTCCGGTGAACTTTCTGTGGTGCAGAGCGTGATTGATAGTTCAGTATGAAGTATTGTATATGTCTATGTGTTATTGACTGCACGGGCACTTTCAGTGTATGAGTCGGTGCTTTATTACGTCTCCATGGATGACAGCTGGGGGACAATGTTCTAAGTAAATTAAATCCTATATGTTTTAAGCACACCATGTTCTATTTAATAAGTAAGACTATGGTATAAGTGCTGTCAGACACGGAGCAGTATGCACCCTTGACTTAATGACACTGAATTTGGATGGACACCTATCTATGTTTATTAATATTAAAAAGTATAAACACAATCACTATTTATATCCTTATAATTAATCTATGCTTTATGGTCGGTTTCAGGAATAAAAAATCCTGTTTATATTATCTTGTGCATGGAAAGAAAAATGTAAATAATTTAAGGTAAAGTTTGATATATAAAAGTTAGAATAAAAAAGCACAAGAAAATAAATTACTAGGCACAAGATGGGATTTTATTTTATACGTGGGAATTTTTTAATTTAAATGTATTCACCATTATACAATGTTACTTGTGCACAACTCATCATCACTAAAGTAATTTAATACGTGATGTGATTAATAACAATTTTCTTCACTTGTGCATAATACCATATAATAAACATGTATGATCCAGTTAGCCATGCCCCCTCACTGCTGCAACCCACCCCCACCCAGCTCCACTTCTCGGCGGAGCATCCACGGAGCTGAACGGAAGGTACAGAGCAACAAAGCAGCTCTCACAGAGAACGGAGAGTTTGCTGGGCTGTGTTACTGGGAGGGGTGCTAGCCCATCGACGCTGTATGTCGACTGCCCTGCCCACCCTCCCAAGGCCGTCCCTCCACTTGTAGGAAGGTCGTGATCACATGACAAGCCATGTGACCTATCGGCTGCAGTATCAAAATGCCTACTTCTCCATTTGCAGCTTATACCTACTGGCCACTAGGAGTCACTACAGAGCCCTCAAGCCAACTCCTCAGTTCTGCTAGTACTCTAGCCTTTCTACACTGACCACTCAGATTTCCTTGCCTCTGCCTTCTAGTGCTACACTCCAGCACCTACTATTTCCCAGCATGTCAGCTATCGGTCCACAGCTAGACTTGAACCCCCAACCCTTCAGTCTTAAGGCAAGCACCCAACCACTGTGCTATCTGTCTAGCCCTACTAACACAGCTCCTATCTGGACCCTTTGAGATAATGACCAGTCCCTTACAGTACCGTGGTCCGACTACCCCTACCCCCTCCACAGAGTCTACTCACCACACACTAGCTCTCTGCCCCCCTCTTAGGCAGAACTCGACAAAAGGCACATTGAGTATCCACCCAAGTTTACTCATCTCATTGCTGACATGAACCATACCAATCTCCTATTTCCATGAGCACAACTCTCCTTGTGGAAGTCACCCAAATTCGGTGCACGATACCCCTGGTGGCCCTCACCATGAGACACGACAGCTCTCTCAATGGCCCACTTTATTTCCCCATGGCACACCCACAGTTGCCCCCCCCCCAGTACAATGTATACCAAACATTGGCTTTATCAGGTAGGGCAAATCACTTTCCCCCTCTGCCTCCACAGTTTCTTCTTTATATCAATAAATCAGTGAAAAACAGATCCCGCACTGTCACCCGATCACAATTCTTGAAACATCTAAAATGGCAAGCAGTCAGGCTTACATGGCTCCTACTGTTAATATCTGGAAACATCCATCCCAATCCTGACCCTAGGTCCTCCTCGACTAACCCACTAAAGAAGGATGGCACCCTGACCATGGCCACAATGAACATCTGCAGTCTCCTTGCTAAAATGGGCAGCCTGGATAACTCTCCATAACCCAGACATCATATTAGTAGTGGACCCCTGGCTCACCCCTAGAATTCCTGATCTGGCCATCCACATTGATGGGTACACCTCCTTTAGACTCGATAGGACGGGCAAGCGTGGTGGTGGCTGTGTGGTCTATGTCAGAAACTACCTCCAAGGTCATTCTCTCCCACGTCCCAACATCAACGACAACACCCAAATTCTTCCTATCCAGGTCCGACTTGGTACACAGGGAAAATGCCTCACACTGGTCACTGTATATATCCCTCCTAAGGAGCAATCTACTGGTCTCAGCGCTATCATGGAATACCTAGGAAGTCTGCGCAAGAACACCAAGATCTTGGTACTCGGTGACTTTAATGTAAACCAGAATTCAACAAAGATGGCTCCATATAAAGATGCCATATCCTCTAATGGACTGACCCAGTTAGTGGCCTCCCCAGCCTGCATGAACTACTGCACTGGAATGAGCACACTTTTGGACTGGTTACTAACCAACCACCCTGATAAGATAGTTAGCGTCACTGTCCTCCTGGACAGTTTAAGTGACCATTCCCTCATCATTTGTTCTTGGTCGCACAAATCCACCAGAACCCCCTATAAAACCATCACCTCGAGAGTCCTGAAAGCTGGACAACTTGGACCCCTTAAAACACACCTCATCACTCAAGACTGGTCTACCATCTTCCTCACAGATGATGTAGATCTTGCAGTAGAGCACTTTATTAGCTCCTTCAACACAGCATGTGACATCTATGCCCCCTTCAGGAAGCGGAAAGTAAAAGGTGCCAGCAAGCCCTGGATCACTCCCTCCCTTCTCAAACTAATGAAGGATAGGGACAACCTCTGGCACAAGGCCCAATATTCTGGCTCACAATCCGACATTTAACACTACAAAGCTGCCCGAAATAGATGCACCCTTGCTATTCGCTTGGCGAAGAGCCACCATTTTAAGGAACAGCTAAACCGCTCCTGGGGAGAGTCAAAGAAATTCTGGGACAATATAAAAACCCTAACTGGGAAACCCAGCAAATCACTCCCCCCCCCACACTACTTCAGGTAAATGGTGAATTGACACAGGACACCAAAGTGACTGCCAGTGCTTTTAATGGGGCTTTCACAGACCTTAATTACATTGCTACACCTGACTACCTCAACTCCCACAGTGTCCTGAATAATACAAGTTTGGGTAACACTGGCACTCCTGCACCCCCCACCTCAAAATTGTGTCAATCCCAGAGGCAAAAAAATACATTGTGAAGGCTACTGGGAAAACAAGGTTCAGTGGAGACATGCCGGACCTCAAATTTTTGGCACTCACCCTGCATGAGGTTATTCTGCCCCTAACTCACATTCTGAACATGTCCCTTATAACGTCAAAATTCCCAAAGATCTGGAAGCAGGTAATGGTCACTCCAGTCTTCAAAAGCAGGGATCAGATAATCCATTCTAACTACTGACCTATTTCCGTACTCCCCCCTCTCTCCAAGACACTTAAAAGGATCGTTAGCGATCAACTTGTAGAATATCTACACAAATACCAGATCCAGTGTCAAGCACAACATGGATGCTGGAAACAGCATAGTACTACCACTGCCCTTGTGGAATCCACCTCATTCATTCATGACTCCCTTGACAGTGACCAATTAGTCAGTGCTACCTTTATTGACCTTACAAAGGCATTTGACACTGTCAGTCACAAGCTTCTCCTTAATCAGCTGTCGACTGGCCTCTCACCCGTCTCTTAGAATGGTTCTGTAGCTACCTCACTAATTGTTCCCAGCAAGTTAAAATCCTTGATACACGCTCTGATCCTTGTGATGTCACAATTGGGGTACCACAAGGCTCAATACTGGGCCCCTTGCTGTTCAGTTTATTTCTTAACACATTTCCAAAGGCCTGTCAAGCCAGGTTCTCCTGTACACAGACGATGCTGTGCTATTCTCGTGCAATGCCAGCCCTACTGCCCTTGAACAACAGATGCAGTCCAACTTCACTGCTGTGGAGTCCTGGTTTAACAGGCACAAGCTCCTGTTAAATTATAGGAAAATAAAAACAATGCTCTTTGCCTCACCTCAGAATAAACATAGATCTTACCAACTGGAAATCCACAACCACCCTGGCAAAGTATTGGATATAGTACACTCATTTAAATATCTCGGGGTCACCCTGGATTGCTCACTCTCCTTCATGCTGCATATTGATCAGGTAGCTAAGGCAGTCAATTTCAAGTCTGGCCTTCTCTACAAGCACAAACTATGTCTAATCGAAGAAGCCCTTAGCCTTGCTGTCTCACGCGCAGCTTTATCGATCATTGATTATGGTCTGGTTGTGTACGGGGCAGCTACAGACACAGCTCTCCAAAGAGTCAAGACTGCTCTAAATAAAGCCTGTAGGCTTACTCTAGGAGCTCACCGACTAACTCACTCTTGCGAGCTCTATGATACCAAACTGGTTGGCTCAACCTTGACAATAGGTTATGTACCAAGTCTGTCTGCTGGCTAAGAAGACCACTCTGGGCCTCACTACCCTGGGGATGTCCAACCTCCTCCGCCCTAATGATACCAGAATCACAAGAGGTACCCACAGTCTGTCCCTGAAAGTGCCTTTCTGCCGGACCTCACAAGGACAGAGCTCCTTCGGATTCAGAGCCCTCAATTGGCTAAACTCTCTTAGCTTGTAACTGCAAAAATGCTCTAAGCTCGGACAATTCAAACCGAGTCTCAGGGCTTACTTGAAGGCAAGGAACATCAACTGCCATTGTGGAACCTAACTCCCTCCTTGCCCACATTCATACTGTACTTCATACCCAGCACGTACAGTTTGCATTAAGCAAAAGCCCCCTCATCCTCTATTTTTCAACTCTCTCTTCCTCCAGCCCACTAGCTTGTCCTCCTCGCCCAGCCTTCCTGTTTGTGTGATGACCTCTACTCATGAATCATGCTCATTCAGGACCTGCATCTTGACAAGGCTGTCCCCAGCTGCCTCTACAGTTCTCCCCTGCTTCTATCGTCCTCCCCTTCCCTCCCCTCTCTATCGCTCCCCTTTAGATCCCACTTCTATTCATACTTTACTCCTTTTTATGTTGCTTGCATGCATGTGCAAGCAAACATAGTCCCATCATCCAAGTTTTCGGAGGTGTGGCAGCCCTCTTCCAATTCAGTCAGCGTGTTTGCAGGCGCGGCCGCAGTTCTCCAATGCCTGCTGTAGCTGTCTATGACAGCAGTCCAAAATGCAGTGGTGTACAGTTAAAAGGCGGAGTTACACTTCAGTGAGCAGCGATAAGATATCGCCTGCTCATGCTCGCTCCCCCTACACACACACACACACATGCATGCATACTGCGTGCTCACCCCCCCACACTGTATAGCCGATGGGGTGCCCAATCCCATCGGCTGTGCTGTGCCCCAAACAGAGTTCTACATGCTACATGTAGCCAGAGGGTGGCCAATCCCTGTCAGCTCCACTGTCCCCCAGAGAGTACAGGGTGCCACGCTGGGAGCCCACCCCAGCATGGCAACAGATGCTGTCGCCGATGGGTGCGATCAACTTCGGCTCCATGCCCCCTCAAACAGCCGGCCCTGTGCCACGCTGGGAGCCCACCCCAGCATGGCAAATGTCCCACGTCATCTCGTCCTTTGTTTAAAAAACAAACCATGAAACAGAAAAACGGTCCCTCGCTGTCTCTGCCCCCCCGCTACCACCCACTGCGCACCCTGCCTCCCCACACACCCACCTCACCCCATACTTACCACTGGACTCTGGCGCGACGATCTTCGGTGAACCGGGAACACGTCTGCACTCTTCAAAGTCGACCGTGAACTGAGGAAATGCCGGTAAGCTGTATAATGGGATAGATAGGGTTTTGTCAACTTTGCTACATATCTCAGGCATTTTTTGGAATTTTTGCGCCAAATTTTCAACATGGGGCTTTTGGGATCCCTTCTCATGAATGCTGTCACTGTCATGGCGTTAATTGGGCCTGAAGGGTGATTTCGCAGTCACTGCATGAAATCACCTTTCAGGACCAAGTAACAAAACGACACTGCCACTGTTCATAAGGTGGGCTCTCAAAAAGCCTATGTTGAAAGTTTGGTGGAAAAATTCCTTAAAATGACTGTTTTACGAGCATGCATTGCGCAGTTCCTACACATGCTCGTAAGTTCATGAATTTTCAATATTTTCACTCCAGATTTTCAACATTGCCATTTTACCACACCTCCTTATGAACAGTATAGCTGTCATTTTTTACATCTTGCCCAAAACGTGTTTCCGCCCATGTAGCGCACAATGGCGCAGTCGGTGTGCTAAATCAATGTATGGGACACATTAAGAAAATCACAGGACACTGTTCATGAGCAGAGGTCTTAAATGGCTGTGTTGAAAATTTGGTGAAAAATTCCTAAAATGACTGTTTTACTAGGGTTGCTATGCAGTTCCTATGCAGCTCATAAGTTTGCGAATTTTCAATATTTTCACTCCAGATTTTCAACATTGCCATTTTATTACACTTCCTTATGAACAGTACAGCTGTCATTTTCACAACATAGCTGAAATGTGTTTTCACACTTTTAGCGCAGAGATGCGTGGTCGCTGTGGGAAATCATTGTTCGGGACAGATAAAGAAAATCACAGTGACACTGTTCATGATCAGAGGTCTCAAAATGCCTGTGTTGACAATCTGATGTAAAATCCCCAAACTAATTACATTACGGTTATGCGTTGCACAGTTTCTATGCTGCCTCAGTGGACTTCACCAGTTTTTAATATTTTTACTGCAGATTTGCAACATTGCCATTTTTACACCTCCCCATGAACAGTACAACTGTCATTTTCACATCCTGTTTGAAATGTGTTTTTGCACCTGTGGTGCTAAATGCCATAGTCGCTGTGCATAAGCAGCTTTCGGCTAACAAACTGATACTGCCACTGTTCATGAGGTGGGGGTCACAAAAAAACCATGTTGAAAATTTGGAGTGAAAATACCAACGAATGCCTGAGGTGTTAGGGTTTCCAACCATAATGCCCAACCTTGTAGAGAATGACAGGCATCAGGGGTGTGACTTGGGATTCTTGCCTGTAATGCTCATACCATTCCACACCCTGCAGCCAGTGAGAGGCATCAAAGTATGCCTTGGACTCTTCGACCCCAAAGTTCACCCCATTCTCCTATACCGCACCCATCTCACCATATTTTCTGATGGAATGGGGTGCGCATGAGGGCCAAAGACCCCAAGGCACACCATGACACTTGTCAGTGTCTGCAGGGTAGGGTGTGGTGAAATGGCGTGGCCGTTATGCCTGACGACCCAAAGGCACACCCCAATGCCTGTCACTCTCTGCAGGGTGGTGGTGGGGTTGGCTTCAGTTCAATACTTCACTGCCATTCCTATTATGCAGCTCTGTAACTTATACACTACCAATGCCAGCAAGCAAACATTCGGCATTGACAAATGTTTGTTCTGTCTAGCTATGTTTATTCTTATTATGACGAAATGTTGTACACTGCAATGACTATGTTATGTAATCTCAAAATGTTTACTGTTAAATTTAATCTCATCTTGTGCCTGTCTTGTTATGTCTTTGACACGGAACCATTGTAAATGAGCTTTTGCTCAAAGGTATACTTTTTATTTTTTATCTTAGTCTTTGGTAACCGGGTAAGGCCCACTAGGCACAAGTGCCTGTTTTCAGGAGCGACGTGGGAGCACTGGGCGGTTCAGTGACTTGCTCAGAGTCACACAGTATGCAAGTGGAGGTTGTGAGAATCAAACTCAGGTCTGTTCTGCTGGATGTACCAAGATAGTTCACACCTCGTTCCTCTAACCTCCAGGCTATACTGCTAGCCTCCCATACTTCCAAGTTCTTAATAAATAAAAAAAAAGAGAGGTATCGTACCTTGAAGCACTGGGGCTGGTTAGCCGAGTTTGGTAGCTTATTTCACTCTATAGCCACAATTTGTGAATGCACGATTATTTACAGTAAATAGATTCTGCTACTGATATCTGGAGTGCTGGTCTTCATTTTCTGTGCACCTCCTTAGGAGCACTACTACTGGTAGAATCAGGAGAGTTGCAGGGATCCCACCCTCACGTCAGAAGATTTTTATGAGTCATGACCCTAAAACATCCTCCAGTAAAGTCCATGGTTCTTCCGTGATGCCTTAATCTGGTCCTTCAGGCTGTAACAAAAGCCCGTTTTGAGCCATTGGAGATGCCTTCCCTACTCCATCATATAATAAAGGTCACCTTCCTCGTTGCTATTACCTCGGCTAAAAGAATCTGCAGGATTGGTGCACTCTCCTCCAAGGAGCCTTGCACTGTATTTCAGAAAGACTTGTCTTGTGTACTGATCCGGGTTTCTTGCTAAAGGTGACTTCTGAATTCCATTGCAGTCAAGAGCTAGTTCTGCTGTCTTTCTGTCCTAAGCCCAAGAATGACAAGGAAAAGGAATTGCATACTTCGGATCCTAGACATGCCTTAAAGGAACACTGTCAACCTTATTTTGCATATTATTTTAGTTAAAAACCCACATTGTATGACTACTTACCTTCTTTGACATTCACTGATGTTGCTGCTTGTTTTATCTGTCTCATTGCTTAGCAGAACTGAAGTGCATGCTAATGTACAGTTGTACCCAATCTTGTTTTGTTTCAAATCCTTGATCTACTCTTACTGCATACTTCCTGAACATTAGGAACACCCCAAACCATACAGCCACTCATGATGCAATAGTGTTCTCTATTCCTACTGCATCATGAGTGGCCAGACTGTGTTGGGAGTGTTCTTTTTTTTAATTTAATTTTGATTAATTTTTTCAAGATATAATATATAGAATAATACACAGGTAGGTGTGCATAACGAGAATTTTATACACACCTGAGGTGTGTCATGAAACCCCGAGAATGAAGCTCAAGGGGTTTCTAAAAGCATCCCACACCAAGGGTGTGTATAAAATTCAAGTTTTGATACCTATCCATGTGTTATTTTATATAATCGTTGCGCTCCATTTTTTCACCTAAAAGAGTAACTGGTGTCTGCATAGCAAGCATGCATGAAAAGATAATAGGTTCCTGCATAATCAAAATGTCTGTTTCTGAAATAAATGACAGGTTTCATGTAAGTTAACTCATTTTGGTTTTGGTAAACTGTCACACTGTTACCATTTAAATCACGAAGCTACATAGAACTGTTAGCAAGTTAGACTTTTAATGACAGAAACAGAATGAGTGGAGCAGAGCGCTGAAATACAGCACTGCTGGACATTTTGAAATCTCAAAGTCTAGAGCTGTTAGCAACATTTTACTGTTGAAACTGATTTTACAACAGCCGTTTGATTTTTGAAGAAGGTATTAACGTCATTGCTTAAAGAAAACAAAACTGGGTTTTCATGACATCCTGGTTGCTTGCAGGATGTCTTTACGGGGGGGGGGGGAGAAAGAGAGAACACATTAATAACGGTCTTTCTTTTACAGATTTGAGCACTCAGAAAAGAGGAGATAAGCAGTCTGTGAGGAGATTGTTCTCTGAGTAGCGAGTGCAAATATGCGGGTTTTCACTACCACGAAAGACTGGTTGTTGGCTATGTGCATGAGGTTAACTGCGACTCATGAGGTTCACATAGAGAAACCTGGAGTGTGTCTGCCGTTATAACCAGCTGGTTATAACAGCAAATTATAACTGGGTTTCTCTATGTCAAGTTATTATAAGACAGTAAAGTACAAAGAAGGAAAGCCCAGAGCTGGTACAGAGTCATATATGGTATGTTATTCATAATAAAGGAACTGGCTGTCATTACAATAACACATCTTTGGTAGAGGAATACTACCCAGTATTTAAACCTGAAAGGCAGAATGGTGTATACGGGCTGGAAGCATCTGCTGTCTGGGGTGTACTAGCCACCTCGGTGAGCCGTATGAGGTATCCCAGTGGTCCCTCATGATAAGAGGATAGCTTGGATCGAAGTTCATCTTTATAAGCAAGGACTACAGTCAAGCTGTTTCCTTCACCGAAATACATAATACAAGATAGAACTACAGTTCCATGTATCTCAGCGCTGAGGTACAGACTATAGGCAAAGAAAAAAGAGGAAAGAAAACAGGTTCAGGACCAAGATGATAGAAAGGGACAGCCAGGAGAGGGGAACAGAGGGGGACATGGGGGAGAGGCTGTCCCGAGGGAGACAGTGGGGGAAGGGGAACCCTTTATGGTATAAAATCTGTATAAGTAACCGATTCATCACCCATTACGCCATCTGGTGTCAAACAATTCAACTTTGTTTGAAAGGGTGTATGTCAGTCTCCCCAGCAATCTCATCAATATCTGATGCCATCCCTTTAGAGTGGGGATAGTTGTGGCATGCCAGAGCCTAGTAATTGCCCTCTTTGTGGCCCTTAATAGAGTTAATAATAATTTCAGGATGGCACCCTTAAGGTAACTTTCTTGTTGGGGAATAGACTACAGTATCAATGAGGGAGTGATAGCAACTGGGCAGCTAAAAATTGCTTCTAACTCATGAATGACTCCTTGCCAGTAGGTCTGGAGGTGAGGGAATTCCCAGAAGATGTGGGTGTGGTTAGCCAAGACCTGCCCGCATCCCCTGCAACATAGGCTTCTATGTTAAGCTGCATATTTAGCTACTGTGTCGGGGGTGTGAAAGAAAATGTATCAACATTTCCAGGAGAATTACCTCCAGCTGGTAGTGGATGTTAGTTAATAAGCTGGAAGGGCACCAGCCCAGTGGAGTAGAGGACAGAAGTGCTGTAATGTGCCTTACCTCTCCACGCCGGTGACCCAAGTTTGAGAATGAGTTTGGGCTGCTGGGGATCAGCCAGTGACCCAAGATCGGGAACAAGCTCAGGATGCTGGGGATCAGTCGGTGACCCAGGTTTTGGAATGAGCTCGAGTTGCTGGAGATCAGCCGGTGACCCAAGTCTGAGAAGGAGCTCGGGATGCTGGGGACTGGCCGGTGACCCAAGTCTGGGAATGAGCTCAGGATACTGGGGATCGGCCGGTGACCCAAGTCTGGGAATGAGTTTGGGATGCTGGAGATCTGCCGGTGACCCAAGTTTGGGAATGAGCTTGGGATGCTGGGGACTGGTCAGTGACCTAAGTTTGGGAATGAGCTTGGGATGCTGGGGATCAGCTGGTGACCTAAGTTTGGTAATAAGTTCGGGTTGCTGGGGATCAGCCGGTGACCCAAGATCGGGAACGAGTTCAGGTTGCTGGGGATCGGCCGGTGACTAAAGTTTGGGAATGAGCTCAGGATGCTGGAGATCAGTTGGTGACCCAAGTTTGAGAACAAATTTGGGTTGCTGGGGATCGGCTGGTGACCTAGGTTCGGGAACGAATTTGGGTTGCTGATGATCAGCCGGGGAGGCTGGGAGAGGATTGAGCCACCATCTGGCAGCTCTTCTCTCCTAGATTGGGGTGGTAAGCCTTCCCATCTCTTGACTGACACCAGGTGGAGACCCTTTAGTAGCGCCAGTGCTCAGGTGGGTGCTCTCAGTACATCAGGATGGGTAGAACATGGTGGATAGAACAGGGTGGAAGTGCTGGAACACTGCACACCTTGATGCACATGTGCTAGCTGTGTTTGCCATTAACCAGGGAAGGGTGAAGACCTCAGAGGATAATGGATGGGGGACCAGGCTTTAAGAAACCCATCCCAAGGTGCCACGGCCTGGCCTGCCACTCTGGAGGAAGGAGAAGGAGGAACAGAGAGAGATAAGCAGGCTGTCTGATGGCACCAGGGACTGGGCTGAACAAACCACTTGGTCCAGCTCAGGAGTATAAAAACCTTTATTAAAAATAAATAAATAATCTGGAAGGGCATAGTTATGCCAAGTGTGATGGGAATGTGCCACGTCCTGCTTTTTGTTCCAGCATTTCTGGATAGCATGTCCTGAAGGGCTCTGTATAGATGACCAATGAGATGGGTCCACACCTCACCCTTCAGGTGGGATGTAAGGATCCGCATAAGTGCCGTGAGATTACCTGCTAGACTGGAAACAGCTGTTCACTGATATAACAGATATGAGTGAACCTGCAAGTATCTATAGTGGTCAGTGGTGGGTAGCTGGAAGGCTGCTTTCAAGGCAGCCAATGAGAGCACACCACAAGAATCTAGAAGCTTAAAATAGAAGTGGAGACACAGTCTATTCCACCTTCTGGTGCCAAGATCTTGTTTATTTGGAGAGAACGAGGTGCCATATTGTATAGCCCACAGTTGAAATTGCTGAACAGGGGTCGGGTAATCTTTCCTAACCCCTTCCATTGTCTGAGAATCCCCCCCCCCCCCCGATATTGTCTGAGGCGTTCCTAAGTCCAGGAAAGATGTGGTAGTTGTTGATCAAGGAACATAAACAAAAATAGGTTACTCACCTGTAACTGTAGTTCTAGGGGTGGTATAAAGTTCACATCCACACAATGGCAGATATCCCAGAAGAGCCAATTAATTAGAAATGGAAATGACGTACTTACCGTACTTCTTGATCTTCTTGTATGAAGTCTCCACCACT